>CM071836.1:48006898-50406898 GCA_036507285.1 Trichosanthes cucumerina | reverse complement strand
CTAGGGATAGTCACTCAACTAGTGTTAACAGTTAGGAGCTAAAATTAAGGTGTTTAATGGAAATTAAGTGCCTAAATCGCGAGGAAATCTGGGAAGATTCCGTGAGTTATACTGTTTTGAGCTCTGGTGCAGTTTTGAGCTCTAGCATTAAGATTGCTGAAGCATAATTTCATCCTTAATCCTATCCCTTTTTTACTGTTTTTGTTTAACTTGTGTTTGCTGCTACCTTACCGTTTTTAATCCTCTTCTGCATTACTTTAGCATTTCAATTGTTACTTTTAATTTCTAATTCTAATACTCATTTCATTATTGTTGGTCCCCTTTTACTCATTAAGAGCAACTCAACCTTGTGTATTTTCTACAACTAATCCCTAAGGAGACGATTAAAATACTTATCACTTGCTTCTTAGATTGTGTATGCTTGCACAGTTTAGGAGTGCTTTCTTGATAATTCATACACCCCTTTTAAGCAAACAAGTTTTTGGCACCGTTGCCAGGGATTAGTTTGATTTTTACTTCGTTTGAGTTATTTTTAGTGATTTTTGAGTTGAAAGAAAGGTCTAACTAAGGTGTTTCTTTGTTTTTCAGGTGTTGTAATTGTGCATGAATGATTTCCCAGGTTTAGAATTTTTCTTAGATCCTAAACCTGAGAGAGCATTTCATAGAAGAAGGAGGATGCAAAAGGAAAAAATGGCAGATTTTCGTGGAGGTCCTATAGATCCTAATAATCCTCAAAATAACCCTAGAAACCAACCACACGACCAAGGAGGCTTAGACCACCTTTAGTTGAACCCCAGGCTATGGTCCCTGCCAATGTTATTGTCTTAGCAGATGACAGGGAGAGAGCTATTAGAACTTATGCCAATCCCTTGGTTGAAGAGCTAAATCCTGGGATTATTAGGCCAGAAATCCAAGCCCCAACGTTTGAGCTTAAACCTGTCATGTTCCAAATGCTCCAAACCATAGGACAGTTTCATCGACTATCATCTGAAGATCCTCACCTGCATTTGAAGTCTTTCCTAGGGGTTAGTGATTCTTTTATACCGCCAGAAGTGCCTAAAGATGCCCTAAGGTTGAGTTTGTTCCCTTACTCTATTAGAGATGCAACCAAGACATGGTTGAATACACTTCCTCCTGGGGCAGTTTACTCTTGGAACACCCTTGCTGAAAAATTCCCCATTAAGTATTTCCCACCAACTAGGAATGCTAAGTTTAGAAATGAAATTATGCCTTTTCAGCAGTTTGATGATGAATCCTTAAGTGAGGCCTGGGAGAGATTTAAGGACTTGCTTAGGAAGTGTCCTCATCATGGACTCCCTCATTGTATTCAAATGGAGATATTTTACAATGGGCTGAATACAACCACTAAACAAGTTGTTGATGCTTCTGCAAATGGGGCTCTTTTGTCAAAACCTATAATGAAGCTTTTGAGATATTGGAAAGAATATCCTCAAACAACTGTCAGTGGGATGATTCAAGGAGTTCCCAAGGCAAAAAGAACAAGGGAATGTTGAAGCTAGATGCTTTAACCGCTCTAAATGCACAAATGGCGTCCATGGCTAACATGTTGAAGAATCTAACTGTTGGAAATGCAACCCAAATTTCCCCTAATGCTCAGAATGAATCTTTGGTAAACCAGGTAGTAAGTACTGAGTCTTGTGTTTATTGTGGTCAAGGGCACACATTTGAATTTTGTCCTAGTAATCCAGCCTCAGTTTACTATGTTGGGAACCAAGGTAATCAAAGGAACAATCCTTATTCTAATACCTATAACCTAGGTTGGAGAAATCATCCTAACTTTGCTTGGGAGGTCAAGGAAGTAATTCTCAAGCCCCTCAAGTACAACAAAAGGTGAACTATCCACCAGGTTTTGGGCATCAGAATCAGCAGACCTATGGAAATCAACAAACAATGCTCCAGCATCAGAGGACAATAGCAGCCCCACAACATATTCCAGGTACTTCTCTTAAAATTTGCTGAAGGAATATATGGCTAAGAATGATGATGTTATTCAATGTCAGCAAGCTTTGATGAGAAACTTTGAAGTGCAATTGGGTCAACTTGCTAATGAAATAAGATCTAGGCCTCAAGGTAAGCTTCCTTCAGATATTGAAATCCCAAAAAGGGAAGGGAAGCAACAAGTGCAAGCTATAGAGCTAAGGAGTGGAAAACCTTTAGCTAAGCCGGAAGAGAACAGTAAGAAGAAACACAAGGAGAAGGACCTTGCAGTGCAAATCGAAGAATAATGAAAGGAAGAGCATATGGAACCTAATGAAGCAGAGAGTGAGGAGATTGAAGAGCTACCTAGAGCACAACCTTCAAAACCATCTGGATGCATGCTTACTACCACTTCTGAGTTCGTACCACCTCCTCCACCTTTCCCGCGGAGGTTGAAGAAAAAGAAAAAAAAATGAAGTCCATTTTGAGAAATTTATGGATATTCTCAAGGAAATTCATATCAACATTCCTTTGGTAGATGCCTTAAGACAAATGCCTAACTATATGAAGTTTCTTAAGGATGTTCTATCTGAAAGGGAGAGATTTGAGGAGTTCAAGGTAGTGTCTTTGAATGAAGAATGTACTGCCATGCTAAGAAGAAGGATTCCTAGTAAAGAGAAAGACCCAGATGCTTTCACTATACAAGTTTCCATAGGAGGACAACAGCTGGGAAGGGCCCTTTGTGACTTAGGCGCAAGCATAAACCTAATGCCATTGTCTATTTACAAGAAATTTGGCATAGGCGAAGCTAGGCCCACTACTGTCACATTGCAGCTTGCGGATAGATCCATTACTCACCGTGAAGCTAAGATTGAGGATATTTTGGTTTATGTGGGTAAGTTCATATTCCCTTCTGATTTCATTATTCTGGACTATGAGGCGGATTGTGAGGTACCTATAATTCTAGGAACACCTTTTCTTAAGACTGGAAGGACAGTTGTTGATGTTTATGAGGGAACAATCACCCTTAAAATGAATGACCAAAAGATTGAGTTCAACATTTATGATACAATGAAACATCCCACAGATGTGGAGAACTGCTTTGTTCTTAACATGCTGGAGGAAATTATTGATGAATCAATTGAACAAGAATTGTTGGAGCATCATATTCAGGGCTTTGGGCAGATTACAAGTGAGGAATTGGATGCTTGTGAGCTGAGAGAAGAGCGTGAGGCTGTTGTGGAGTTAAGTAATTGCAAAAGGGTTTTTGAGTGCCTAGAACTTGGGGAATGGAAAACACCACCTATGCAACCGTCCATTGAGATACCACCCACTTTGGATTTAAAGCCTCTGCCGATGCACTTGAAATATGCCTTTCTAGGAGAATGTCAGACTCTCTCTATAATTGTCTCAGCAGGTTTAATGCCTAAGGATGAGGAACTGCTGCTTAAACTTTTAAGGCAGCATAAGAAAGCTATTGCGTGGACTTTGGCCGATATAAAGGGTATCAGTCCTTCCTTCTACATGCACAAAATAAATTTGGAGGAAGGAAACTTCAAATCTATTGAGCAGCAGAGAAGGCTCAATCCAACAACGAAAGAAGTTGTCAAGAAGGAGGTAATTAAGTGGTTAGATGCAGGAATTATATACCCTATAGCTGATAGTAGTTGGGTCAGCCCTGTGCAATGTGCGCCGAAAAAGGGTGGGATGACAGTTGTGACAAAGGAAGCAAATGAATTGATCCCTACTAGGACAGTGACTGGATGGAGGGTATGCATGGATTATAGGAGACTTAATAAGGCCACTCGTAAGGATCATTTCCCTCTACCCTTCATTGACCAATTGCTAGATAGGTTAGTTGGCCAAGCTTACTATTGCTTTTTGGATGGGTATAGTGGTTATAATCAAATCACAATAGCTCCTCAAGATAAAGAAATAACCACTTTCACCTGTCCTTATGGAACTTTTGCGTTTAGGAGAATGCCCTTTGGTCTTTGCAATGCCCCTGCAACCTTTCAGAGGTGTATGATGGCCATTTTTTCTGATTTAGTGGAGAATGTCATGGAAGTATTCATGGATGACTTCTCAGTTTTTGTGAATCATTCGAGAGTTGCATGGACAATTTAGGGAAGGTGTTGACAAGGTGTGAAGAGGCTAATTTATTTTGAATTGGGAAAAGTGTCTATTTATGGTGAAGGAAGGCATCGTTTTAGGCCACAAGATTTCAAAAAAAGGCATTGAAGGGGATAGAGCAAAAGTGGAAATCATTGAAAAACTGGAACCTCCAACATCAGTTAAGGGAATTAGAAGTTTTTTAGGACAAGATGGTTTTTATTGGAGGTTTATTAAGGATTTTTCGAAGATATCCAAGCCTTTGTGTGCTCTTTTAGAAGCCAATAGACCTTTTGAGTTTAGCTCTGCATGTTTGGTTGCATTTGTTACCTTGAAAAGAGCTTTAGTTACAACTCTCATTATGAGAGGACCTAATTGGGATTTACCTTTTGCAGTTATGACTGATGCAAGTGATTATGCAGTGGGAGCCATGTTGTGGCAAAAGTACGAGAAGCTTCTTCACCCTGTGTATTATGCTAGTAGAACTCTCAATGAAGCCCAACTGAACTACACCACTACAGAGAAAGAATTATTGGCTGTAGTTTTTACCGTGGAAAAAATTCGAGCTTATTTGGTGGGTTCCACAGTCACTATCTTTACAGATCATGCAACATAAAATATTTATTGGCAAAGAAAGAGGCCAAGCCAAGGTTGGTGTGATGGGTGTTGTTGCTTCAAGAATTTGATATTGTCATAATTGATAGAAAAGGCACAGAAAACCAGGTAGCAAACCATCTATCTAGGTTGGCACCAGCAACGTCACTGCCACAACAATCTACAATCAGAGATGAGTTTCCTGATAAACAACTGTTGACAGTAGCTCAAGTGCAAGAAATTGGAACCCCTTGGTTTGCAGATTTTGCTAATTATGCAGCCAGTGGCATCCTACCCTTAGACATGTCGGGGCAATCATTGAAACGGTTCATTCATGATGCTAGGACTTATTTTTTGGATGACCACTACCTTTATAAACAATGTGCTGATGGGTTGTTGAGAAGATTTGTCATTGAAGCTGAAATCACTTCCATTTTACAGCATTGCCACACTTCACCCTATGGAGGACACTTTGGTGGCCAACGGACACCACCACCAGTTTTTAAATCACAGTTACTATTGGCCTTCTATTTTTAAGGATGCCCACTTGTTTAGTAAGGCCTGTGATAGATGTTAAAGAAGAGGAAACATAGGAAGGAGGGATGAGTTACCCCTCTCCTACATTTTGGAGGTTGAGCTATTTGATGTTTGGGGCATTGACTTTATGGCCCCTTTCCCTCCCTCTAATGGAAATATATATATTTTGGTGGTTGTGGACTATGTCTCCAAATGCATTGAGGCAATAGCCTACCCAATGAATGATGCCAAGACAGTCATGCGGTTCTTACATAAGCATATCTTCACTAGGTTTGGAACTGCTCAAGCTTTAATTAGTGATGAAGGCTCTCATTTTGTGAATAAAGTCATGATTGTACTTTTAGGTAAATACAATGTCAAGCACAAGATCTCAACTCCGTACCACCCGCAGGCAAATGGGAAAGCTGAAATCTCTAATAGGGAAATCAAGAAGATTCTTGAAAAAGTAGTAAATTCTAGTAGGAAGGACTGGTTATTTCGGCTAGAAGACTCTTTGTGGGGCCATAGGATAGCCTTTAAAACCCCTTTGGGAATGTCGCCTTATAGGCTGGTTTATGGAAAGGTCTGCCACTTGCCTCTTGAGCTTGAGCACAAGGCATTTTGGGCCTTGAAGGAGCTTAATCTGGATCAATCTGCAGCTGGAGCTCTCAGGTTGCTTCAGATTAATGAATTAGAGGAGTTCAGATTATTTTCCTACGAAAATGCTAAGTTGTACAAGGAGAAGGTTAAGCTGTGGCACGATAGGAAAATTGTGCACAAACATTTTGAAAAGGGGCAGAAGGTGTTGTTGTTTAACTCCAAGTTTAAATTATTTCCTGGAAAATTAAAATCCAAGTTGTCAGGTTCTTTCACCGTCATGGAAGTGTTTCCCCATGGTGTTGTTATGCTCAGAGATGAGAGGGACGGAAGAGACTTCAAGGTTAATGGTCAGAGATTGAAACATTATTGGGAGGAAGAATTCCAAAGAAACATAGCCTCACAGAGGCTAGCTGATAATTAACATGTTGTACAAAGCATTTTAATAATTAGGAGTGCACTTCCATGATCAGTCCTTCCTCCCATTTTCTTATCCTTCTTTCAAACATTTTGTTTCCTTTTTTTATTTGTTTAAGTTTCATTTCATTAATTAATTTCCTTGTTGAATTTTTTTCAGCTTTCTATTAGTGCACATCGTTAAGAGGCTATTTAATACCAACTATTGCGTCAGGTTCCAATGCACGTCATCTGAAGCCCATTGCTGCAATTTCTCATAGAAAGAAATTATCATTTTCAGGAATTGCATGCATCCTCTTTGCTGGAGCTTTTATTTTGAAGTTGACAGCGCTGGAAAAAGGGAAAGGAATCTGATTTGTGTCAGATTTGTCCCTTCGGTAATAAATGTTGGCCTGCAAGCAGTTGGCTACAAAACAAATTAAGGGATTTGAGTTGATTTGACCGATCCTTATCAGTTTAGCCACATGGATCCTTGCTCGAGGGTTTGAGTCTTTAAATTGTCCAGCTCATTACGAGTTCTTCATCTGCCCAAGAAGCACCTTGCTTGCTTTAGTCTCGGTGTTCGGAGAAGCTGCGAGCATTCCTTCCATGACGGTGAAAGGACCGACCACTTGGATTTTTATTTGCCAGGAAATAATTTCAACCTGGAGTTAAACAACAACACCTTCTGCCCCTTTTCAAAATGTTTGTGCACAATTTTCCTATCGTGCCACAACTTAACCTTCTCCTTGTACAACTTAGCATTTTCATAGGAAATAATTTGAACTCTTCTAATTCATTAAGCTGAAGCAACCTGAGAGCTCCAACTGCGGATTGATCCAGATTAAGCTCCTTCAAGGCCCAAAATGTCTTGTGCTCAAGCTTAAGAGGTAAGCGGCAGGCCTTTCCATAAACCAACTTATAAGGAGACATTCCCCAAGGGGTTTTAAAGGTTGTCCTATAGGCCTACAAAGAGTCTTCTAGCCGAAATGACCAGTCCTTCCTGCTAGGATTTACTACTTTTTCCAGAATCTTCTTGATTTCTCTATTAGAGATTTCAGCTTGCCCATTTGCCTGCGGGTGGTATGGAGTTGAGATTTTGTGCTTGACATTATATTTACCTAAAAGTACAGTCATGACTTTATTCACAAAATGAGAGCCTTCATCACTAATTAAAGCTCGAGAAGTTCCAAACCTAGTGAAGATATGCTTATGTAAGAACCGCATGACTGTCTTGGCATCATTCATTGAGCAGGCTATTGCCTCAATGAATTTAGAGACATAGTCCACATCCACCAAAATATATATATTTCCATTAGAGGGAAGGAATAGGGCCCATAAAGTCAATGCCCCAAACATCAAATAGCTCAACCTCCAAAATGTAGGAGAGGGGTAACTCATCCCTCCTTCCTATGTTTCCTCTTCTTTGACATCTATCACAGGCCTTACTAAACAAGTGGGCATCCTTAAAAATAGAAGGCCAATAGTAACCAGATTTAAAAACCTTGGTGGTTGTCCGTTGGCCACCAAAGTGTCCTCCATAGGGTGGAGTGTGGCAATGCTGTAAAATGGAAGTGATTTCAGCTTCAATGACAAATCTTCTCAACAACCCATCAGCACATTGTTTTTAGAGGTAGAGGTCATCCAAAAAATAAGTCGTAGCATCATGAATGAACCGTTTCAATGATTGCCCCGACATGTCTAAGGGTAGGATACCACTGGCTGCACAATTAGCAAAATCTGCAAACCAAGGGGTTCCAATTTCTTGCACTTGAGCTACTGTCAACAGTTGTTCATCAGGAAACTCATCTCTGATTGTAGATTATTGTGGCAGTGATGTTGTTGGTGCCAGCCTAGATAGATGGTCTACTACCTGGTTTTCTATGCCTTTTCTATCAATTATGACAATATCAAATTCTTGAAGCAACAACACCCATCACACCAACCTTGGCTTGGCCTCTTTCTTTGCCAATAAATATTTTATGTTGCATGATCTCAGTAAAGATAGTGGACTGGAACCCACCAAATAAGCTCGAAATTTTTCCACGGTAAAAACTACAGCCAACAATTCTTTCTCTGTAGTGGTGTAGTTCAGTTGGGCTTCATTGAGAGTTCTACTAGCATAATACACAGGGTGAAGAAGCTTCTCGTACTTTTGCCCCAACATGGCTCCCACTGCATAATCACTTGCATCAGTCATAACTGCAAAAAGTAAATCCCAATTAGGTCCTCTCATAATGAGAGTTGTAACTAAAGCTCTTTTCAAGGTAACAAATGCAACCAAACATGCAGAGCTAAACTCAAATGGTCTATTGGCTTCGAAAAGAGCACACAAAGGCTTGGATATCTTGGAGAAATCCTTAATAAACCTCCTATAAAAACCATCATGTCCTAAAAAACTTATAATTCCCTTAACTGATGTTGGAGGTTCCAGTTTTTCAATGATTTCCACTTTTGCTCTATCCACTTCAATGCCTTTTTTTGAAATCTTGTGGCCTAAAACGATGCCTTCCTTCACCATAAATAGACACTTTTCCCAATTCAAAAACAAATTAGCCTCTTCACACCTTGTCAACACCTTCCCTAAATTGTCCAAGCAACTCTCGAATAATTCACCAAAAACTTAGAAGTCATCCATGAATACTTCCATGACATTCTCCACTAAATCAAAAAAAATGGCCATCATACACCTCTGAAAGGTTGCAGGGGCATTGCAAAGACCAAAGGGCATTCTCCTAAACGCAAAAGTTCCATAAGGACAGGTGAAAGTGGGTTTTTCTTTATCTTGAGGAGCTATTGTGATTTGATTATAACCACTATACCCATCCAAAAAGCAATAGTAAGCTTGGCCAGCTAACCTATCTAGCAATTGGTCAATGAAGAGTAGAGGGAAATGATCCTTACGAGTGGCCTTATTAAGTCTCCTATAATCCATGCATACCCTCCATCCAGTCACTGTCCTAGTAGGGATCAATTCATTTGCTTCATTTGTCACAACTGTCATCCCACCCTTTTTCGGCGCACATTGCACAGGGCTGACCCAACTACTATCAGCTATAGGGTATATAATTCCTGCATCTAACCACTTAATTACCTCCTTCTTGACAACTTCTTTCATGGTTGGATTGAGCCTTCTCTGCTGCTCAATAGATTTGAAGTTTCCTTCCTCCAAATTTATTTTGTGCATGTAGAAGGAAGGACTGATACCCTTTATATCGGCCAAAGTCCACGCAATAGCATAGGTTTTTCGTTCAAATTTATTTTGGGTGGTATCTTAATGGACGTTTGCATAGGTTTTTCGTTCCCCCAGTTCTAGGGACTCAAAAACCCTTTTGCAATTACTTAACTCCACAACAACCTCACGCTCTTCTCTCAGCTCACAAGCATTCAATTCCTCACCTGTAATTTGCCCAAAGCCCTGAATATGATGCTCCAACAATTCTTGTTCAATTGATTCATCAATAATTTCCTCCAGCATGTTAAGAACAAAGCAGTTCTCCACATCCGTGGGATGTTTCATTGTATCATAAATGTTGAACTCAATCTTTTGGTCATTCATTTTTAGGGTGATTGTTCCCTCATAAACATCAACAACTGTCCTTCCAGTCTTAAGAAAAGGTCTTCCTAGAATTATAGGTACCTCACTATCCGCCTCATAGTCCAGAATAATGAAATCAGCAGGGAATATGAACTTACCCACATGAACCAAAATATCCTCAATCTTAGCTTCACGGTGAGTAATGGATCTATCCGCAAGCTGCAATGTGACAGTAGTGGGCTTAGCTTCGCCTATGCCAAACTTCTTGTAAATAGACAATGGCATTAGGTTTATGCTTGCGCCTAAGTCACAAAGGGCCCTTCCCAGCTGTTGTCCTCCTATGGAAACTGGTATAGTGAAAGCATCTGGGTCTTTCTCTTTACTAGGAATCCTTCTTCTTAGCATGGCAGTACATTCTTCATTCAAAGACACTACCTTGAACTCCTCAAATCTCTCCCGTTCAGATAGAACATCCTTAAGAAACTTCATATAGTTAGGCATTTGTCTTAAGGCATCTACCAAAGGAATGTTGATATGAATTTCCTTGAGAATATGCATAAATTTCTCAAAATGGACTTCATTTTTTTTCTCTTTCTTCAACCTCTGCAGGAAAGGTGGACGAGGTGGTACGAACTCAGAAGTGGTAGTAGGCATGCATCCAGATGGTTTTGAAGGTTGTGCTCTAGGTAGCTCTTCAATCTCCTCACTCTCTGCTTCATTAAGTTCCATATGCTCGTCCTTTCTTTATTCTTCGATTTGCACTGCAAGGTCCTTCTCCTTGTGTTTCTTCTTACTGTTCTCTTCCGGCTTAGCTAAAGGTTTTCCACTCCTTAGCTCTATAGCTTGCACTTGCTGCTTCCCTTCCCTTTTTGGGATTTCAGTATCTGAAGGAAGCTTACCTTGAGGCCAAGATCTTATTTCATTAGCAAGTTGACCCAATTGCACTTCAAAGTTTCTCATCGAAGCTTGCTGACTTTGAATAACAGCATCATTCTTAGCCATATATTCCTTCAGCAAACTTTCAAGAGAAGTACCTGGAATATGCTGTGGGGCTGCTAGTGTCCTCTGATGCTGGAGCATTGATTGTTGATTTTCATAGGTCTGCTGATTCTGATGCCCAAAACCTGGTGGATAGTTCAACCTGGGTTATAGGTATTAGAATAAGGATTGTTCCTTTGATTACCTTGGTTCCCAACATAGTAAACTGAGGTTGGATTACTAGGACAAAATTCAAATGTGTGCCCTTGACCACAATAAACACAAGACTCAATACTTACTAACTGGTTTACCAAAGATTCATTATGAGCATTAGGGGAAATTTGGGTTGCATTTCCAACAGTTAGATTCTTCAACATGTTAGCCATGGACGCCATTTGTGTATTTAGAGCGGTTAAAGCATCTAGCTCCAACATTCCCTTGTTCTTTTTGCCTTGGGAACTCCTTGAATCATCCCATTGACAGTTGTTTATGGATATTCTTTCCAATATCTCAAAAGCTTCATTATAGGTCTTTGACAAAAGAGCTCCATTTGTAGAAGCATCAACAACTTGTTTAGTGGTTGTATTCAACCCATTGTAAAATATCTCCATTTGAATACAATGAGGGAGTCCCTAATGAGGACACTTCCTAAGCAAGTCCTTAAATCTCTCCCAGGCCTCACTTAAGGATTCATCATCAAACTGCTGAAAAGCCACAATTTCATTTCTAAACTTAGCATTCCTAGTTGGTTGGAAATACTTAATGAGGAATTTTTCAGCAAGGGTGTTCCAAGAGTCAACTGCCCCAGGAGGAAGTGTATTGAACCATGTCTTGGTTGCATCTCTAAGGGAGTAAGGGAACAAACTCAACCTTAGGGCATCTTTAGGCACTTCTGGCAGTATAAAAAAATCACTAACCCCTAGGAAAGACTTCAAATGCAGGTGAGAATCTTCAGATGATAGTCCATACAACTGTCCTATGGTTTGGAGCATTTGGAACATGACAGGTTTAAGCTCAAACGTTGGGGTTTGAATATCTGGCCTAATAATACCAAGATTTAGCTCTTCAACCAAGGGATTGGCATAAGTTCTAATATCTCTCTCCCTATCATCTGCTAAGACAATAGCATTGGCAGGGACCATAGCTTGGGGTTCAACTAAAGGTGGTGTAAAGCTCCCTTGGTCGTCTGGTTGGTTTCCAGGGTTATTTTGAGGATTATTAGGATCTATAGGACCTCCACGAAAATCTGCCATTTTTTCCTTTTGAATCCTTCTTCTTCTATGAAATTCTCTCTCAGGTTCAGGATCTAAGAAAAATTCTAAACCTGGGAAATCATTCATGCACAATTACAACACCTGAAAAACAAAGAAACACCTTAGTTATACCTTTCTTTCAGCTCAAAAATCACTAAAAACAACTCAAACAAAGTAAAAATAAAACTAATCGCCGATAACGACGCCAAAAACTTGTTTACTTAAAAGGGGTGTATGAATTATCAAGAAAGCACTCCTAAACTGTTCAAGCATACACAATCTAAGCAGCAAGTGAGAAGTATTTTAATCGTCTCCTAAGGGATTAGTTGTAGAAAATACACAAGGTTGAGTTGCTCTTAATGAGTAAAAGGGGACCAACAAAAATGAAATGAGTATTAGAATTAGAAATAAAAAGTAACAATTGAAATTGTAAAGTAATGCAGAAGAGGATTAAAAATGGTAAGGTAGCAGCAATCACAAATTCAACCAAAACAGTAAAAAAGGGATAGGATTAAGGATGAAATTATGCTTCAACAATCTTAATGCTAGAGCTCAAAACTGCACAAGAGCTCAAAACAGTATAACTCACGGAATCTTCCCAGATTTCCTCGCGATTTAGGCACTTAATTTCTATTAATCACCTTAATTTTAGCTCCTAACTGTTAACACTAGGTGAGTGACTATCCCTAGACTCCTCAATCACCTGAGAGAAGTAAATCTCTTAATCAGAACTAGTGTATGCCTTGAAAACGTTTTATTCTTCCCTTTCCCAAGTTGGAATAAACAATACTAAGATGAGATGGCCAAACAAATCTTAGCTAAGCAGTAAAATCACAAGGCATAAGAGTTAGATTGCAGCAAAGTACTCTTTCATTAAAGTTGCATCCACATAAAGTCTCCTAATCCTCACCCCAAGGGTGATTAGTTCATGGTGATAAGAGAAGACAACAATAAAACAGTAAACCTAGTACTAAACATGCTTAAAATGGTCTTCGTTACAATGTAGAAGATTAAGAGCAAGGGGAACAAAAGAATGAACAGATGGGTGAAGTTCTCAAGCCTTCTTTGGTCCACTCCAACCTCTTTCCAGAAGGAGAAAGCTTCCACAATTCGGCTCTGCTTGAATTTCGCCTCTTTCCTTTCTCCCAATCGGGTTCTTTTTTCCTTTCTCTTGCCTACACTCCTCCCCCTTCAAAAGTGGCCAAAAACAAGGCATTTATACCGTATCCACCTCGAAATAAGGGTTGAATAGACAAGGGGCAATGACATGAAGGCCTCTCATTGGCTCACAGCAGCTGATAAGGCAATTTCTATCCAGCTCAATTAATGAATTTTGTCCATGTGTGCATTCTGCAACTGATATCAGAATTGAGCTCCAGCAATCTTTATCCTTCAAATAGCACAACTCTGACGAGCCTCAAGCGGACCTTGACACTTCATAACATTCATCTTCCAAAAAACTCCTATAAACATGGCCAAAATGACAAAATTCATCAATGAAAAGTACTTAGATGGCCTAAAGGTACTTCAGACTCACTTTGTGTCAATTAACATACAAATGTACCTAATTAAGGAGTTAAGATAGTCAAGAAAGCTCAAAATACCAAGAAATAATCACAATAAAAGTTCAATCTTAGCTCTCATTCTAAGAGCTAACAAACCCCCAAACTTAAATCATTACTCGTCCCTGAGTAATGCCTTAACATTCTAATCCCACCAAGAAGTAACAACTACCAATGTGCTCAAGAAAAATTTGATTCAGCAGTCGAATGATACAAATAGTTACTAATATAGCAGTCCCATTTCTTTTTCTTACAAAAGTTCATCAAAGCTTAACCTTTAAAAGATTTTCCATAATCAATTTGTTTTTTTTTTCCTTTCAAATCAAAGGTAGCGAGCTTCATAAAACAACCCCACAACTCAACTAGCACTTAATCCATATTTGAATTCATTATGCATCCCATAAACTCACAACAAGAGCTATCACTCCTAAGAATCCTACAAAGCTAACTTTATGCTTAAGTAGTCAAACATTCATTCCCTTAGGCTCTCCAGCCACTCACCTTTGCATAAACTTCTCCTTAGTTCTTAGAATGACCACATTGATGATGCAACTCACCTAAGCAACGAGAACTTTATACTAGGCTTTAACTTTCCTCTTCTTTTCTCTGTCTTTTTAGATAAAAACTTATTGCACTAAAGAAGTTAGAGAGAACCCTTTTTGTAAACAGAACCTTCGATTTAAGCACCAACATTTGTGATGAAGGCTACCTAACAACGAGCCCTGCTACTAAATTGGGTTGCCAAGGCATATTCATATCCCTTTATTACTGTTCAACTCAAAGGTGAACATGGGTGTCATGTCCAACTCTGGTCTAATAAGTAACTTGGGTAGAGGAATAACTCTCAAATTTCATTTGTTTTTTTTAGAGAGGTGGCATGAGTCCTAAAGAGAAGAGGAATGTTCCTAGGAGTGATAACTTGTATTACTAGGGTGCCTTACCCCCAAACTTAAATAGCTAATTGTTCCCAATGAGTAAAGAATTAAGGGAAGCAACCCCCAAACTTAGTTATTTGTCTGTAAAAAAAAAAAACTAAAGGCAATGACCATCCAAACTCTCTAATCTATGTTTAAAGGAGAAAATTCTCAAGAGTTGGTGGTTAGCAAGCTAGGGGCACCATAAAGCTGCTACAAGCATTGTGTTACATTAAAAGGATTATGGCAACCAAAGTAAGCACAACTTAACTCAACAGAAGTGAGAAAAAGAAATGAAACACACTAGTCAAAACTATTAATTTTATTTCAACTACGGTGGCAAGCTCACCAACCTTCAGATTAAGATATATAGATAGATATATATTTTTTTTCTTCTGGCGGCGAATAACCTAACAGATTTCATAACAAGCGGCCACCTAAGCTATCACAAAAGAAGACACAAAATGGAAAGCAGACTTCCTAAACCAAAGAACTGACAGAGCAACAACAGACAATTACACATAGGACAAATAAAACATGAAAAACACAACGTGCTAACTATCAGTGAGACCATCTACTAGCCAAACAAAAAGGGCAGAACTCCCATGTTTGATCAGTCTTCATCTCCAGGGATTCGATCTTCAGTTTCCTCTTCCTCATCCACCACGGACGATGAGGATGCCCAAGGATTTAAGACAGTCTCTGGGAAGGTAGGAAAAGCAGTATATTGAGCAGGGAAGTTAGCTAGCAGTGCTTCCTTGAAAGCATTGTCTCTGTCCTTAGCATAATGCCAATATGCTAATTGGTGTGCACTGGAGTATTCCATTTGCTTCAGCATGATCTCTTGTTGTTCGAGGAGTTTAGTGAGCCCCACAGCTAAACCACCCTTGCCCTTGTGATCTCTTCGGCGCAGCCTCTCAATAGTAGCATTATCAAACATAGAGGGATCAGTCAGCCTGTTCTCAGAAGGGTCAACATCTGCACCTGCATTCAAACAAAGCTTAGTGATAGTGTTAGGGAAAAAGAGTTTGCCACACATTCGCGTGTTCTTGAGGAAGGAGAGCCACACATTCGCCTCATCAGTCAAATATGCTGCTTGAAAAGACCTGGAACCGGTGGCTGAGACCATCCACCAAGCACCTTTTAACCCTATCAGCCTCAGAGCTCCATTCAGATGAGTGGTAGAAGGATTCAACACCATCGCATTATAGTTGGCCCGAGGGATATCAGGTAGCTCATACAGTTTATTGATGGCTTCAGGAGACCAATCCACCAATTTTCCGCGAATGATAACTCGAAATTCACGAATATCCTCAAAGTTGGCATAAAAACCCAACACAATTGAAGGATCCTTCCTATGGATCCTTGCTTGTTTTTTGTCACCTCTGTGTTCGGAGTAGCTAGGGTGTTAGCTCTTAGAATGAGAGCTAAGATTGAGCTTTTATTGCGATTATTTCTTGGTATTTTTAGCTTTCTTGACTATCTTAACTCCTTAATTAGATACATTTGTATGTTAATTGACACAAAGTGAGTCTGAAGTACCTTTAGGCCATCTAAGTACTTTTCATTGATGAATTTTGTCATTTTGGCCATGTTTATAGGAGTTTTTGGGAAGATGAATGTTATGAAGTGCTGAAGGTCTGCTTCGAACTGCTGTAGCCGTGCTATTTGAAGGATAAAGATTGTTGGAGCTCAATTCTGATATTAGTTGCAGAATGCACACGTGGACAAAATTCATTAATTGAGCTGGATAGAAATTGTCTTATCAGCTGCTGTGAGCCAATGAGAGGACTTCATGTCATTGCCCCTTGTCTATTCAACCCTTATTTCGAGGTGGATACGGTATAAATGCCTTGTTTTTGGCCAGTTTTGAAGGGGGAGGAGTGTAGGCAAGAGAAAGGAAAAAAGAACCCGATTGGGAGAAAGGAAAAGAGGCGAAATTCAAGCAGAGCCGAATTGGGGAAGCTTTCTCCTTCTGGAAAGAGGTTGGAGTGGACTGAAGAAGGCTTGAGAACTTCACCCATCTGTTCATTCTTTTGTTCCCCTTGCTCTTAATCTTCTACATTGTAACAAAGACCATTTTAAGCATGTTTAGCACTAGGTTTACTGTTTTATTGTTGTCTTCTCTTATCACCATGAACTAATCACCCTTGGGGTGAGGATTAGGAGACTTTATGTGGATGCAACTTTAATGAAAGAGTACTTTGCTGCAATCTAACTCTTATGCCTTGTGATTTTACTGCTTTGCTAAGATTTGTTTGGCCATCTCATCTTAATATTGTTTATTCCAACTTGAGAAAGGGAAGAATAAAACGTTTTCAAGGCATACACTAGTTCCGATTAAGAGATTTACTTCTCTCAGGTGATTAAGGAGTCTAGGGATAGTCACTCACCTAGTGTTAACAGTTAGGAGCTAAAATTAAGGTGTTTAATTGAAATTAAGTGCCTAAATCGCGAGGAAATCTGGGAAGATTCCGTGAGTTATACTGTTTTGAGCTCTAGCATTAAGATTGCTGAAGAATAATTTCATCCTTAATCCTATCCCCTTTTTACTGTTTTGGTTGAACTTGTGTTTGCTGCTGCCTTACCGTTTTTAATCCTATTTTGCATTACTTTAACATTTCAATTGTTACTTTTAATTTCTAATTCCAATACTCATTTCATTTTTGTTGGTCCCCTTTTACTCATTAAGAGCAACTCAACCTTGTGTACTTTCTACAACTAATCCCAGAGGAGACGATTAAAATACTTATCACTTGCTGCTTAGATTGTGTATGCTTGCACAGGTTAGGAGTGCTTTCTCGATAATTCATACACCCCTTTTAAGCAAACACTCGACAGTCTTGTTCTCTTTTCTGTGTTGTTTCATAATTGTTGGTCCTCTTTGTCTTTAATAGAATTCCGCTGCTTGTTTCTCTAGTTGAGAAGTTGTGTTGGAACTCTGGTTGTTGCACAACCCATTTTCTGTTTGAAGTTTAGTGGGGTTGGGCATTCCTTGAAACTTTTTGAAGTGTTTTCTGTTTGATAGGTTCCAGGAAATCTTTTGGTTTCTCCTTGCTATGCCGTTATGCTGCCAAAATTTTGGCTCAAACGGTGTGGCGGAGTAACTTCCCTAGCATAGGTGCGTCTCGAGTTTTAGGGTCGTTACAGAGAGGGTGGTCGATGGAGAGAGAGACCAACGAAGAGAGGAGTGGCGTGGAGAGAGACGATAGACGAAGAGGGAGAGCGACGCAGAGAGAGAGAATGAGAGAGAAGACGAGTGAGAGAACGAGGGAGAAGGAGTGGCGAGCAGAGAAGAAAGAAGGAGGGATGGAGATCAAGGGGGAGGAGTGGCGGGTCGCCAGCCGAAACAGCCGGCGACCGTTTGTTGGGCGCCGCGACAAAAATGTGGGGGGGAGGGTGTTTGCCCTCCCGATTCTTCGTCCCTCACTCTCTGCTTTTCTTTTTTTTTGAAACAAAAGCAACGAAAAAAAAAGGAATGGGTTGGGCCTCACATGACCAAACCGAGTAGAGAATTTCTGTGTTGGGCTTAAGGTCGCCTAAGCTTGAGGCCATTCTTGTTAAAGGGTTCGTAGTTGCAAATTAATCTTTTGGATACTATGTTTTGGGGGCCAAATGTGACCCTTGGGTGCAACGCCTTAAGTTTCGATTCATACTTAAGTTGTTTAGATCGCTATAACTATTGGTGGGCGTTAAAGATGAGCTCTAGGCAACGTTGGTGACCTATCATTTCCTTGGGATTATTTTAGGCGAGCTTGTGTTTGACTTTTAAAGGAAGTGATTGTTCCATGGGTTCTCGAATCGGTGTATGTAGCAAACTTGATCGGGTATGCAAGCTCATAAGTGAAAGAGCTAGCTTGCATGGCTTGTAGGTTGAAACCTTGTGTTGTTGTGTATGTTAAAGGGGTGGGTTTTGAACGTGAATAAGTTCGCGCATGTGTGGTGGAGGATCATAGTCAATATGCAGCTAGTATTGCTCGCATGATTGTTAGTATATATCTTCCATTATGGTTTTAGTACCAAGTTAAGAGAATGGTCATGAATCCCCCAGGCTAGTAGTCCCTACCTTACTCCTTGTTTAGGTGACGTTATCCTACAACCTTGTGTGGCGAGAAACTAGCATGGAGTTTGTCTATTGATGATGTCTTTGGTGAGTCATAGGGTGTGTGGCAGCAGACAAGGGTAAATGATGTCTTGTGGTGAACCATGATAGTCATGACAACAAACCAAAGACGAGAATGCTTCGAGGTGAGTCACTATGACTATGGCAACAGAATCGGAGTGAGACATAGCTTACGAGCGTCCTGCGAGGTAGGTCTGGGTTATGTCAGAATGCTAGTTGGGGAGGCATTTACCGACGTGAAGCAAGGAGCTGAGCAAACCTGTGTGAGCTTAGGGTAAGGCTAAGTAGGACGTCTAACTGAGTGTGGTTTGAAAATAGAATTTGGGTAGTTTGAGGTGTTGGCTGAAAGAGAGAACCTTGTTGAATTTGGGACCCTTAAGAATGGGTCGGGGATATTGGAAATGTCTAGTTAGAACCCTAAATAATCTTATGAAGCACAAAATCCAACACTTACTAAACCCTGAGTTACGCCTGAGCGAGTCGGAACCTCTATGTTGACGATATACGATAGGCTCGTGATATTGGGGTACACCCCCATTGAGACTAGGGAGTTGTTGCTTTCCATTATCTCGTGCTAGCTTAGAGGTGATTCCCTATAGGGCGTGTTGGTTACGTACCCCACTGCACTATGCTAGTGTGTTGTGTTGTGAGAGCCTGGGGTACATCCCCGTTAGGGAGTGGTTGCTTTCCATTATCCCGTGCTGGCGAAGGGGCAATTCTGTTGGGATTTATGCCCTAAACTTGTGTAATTTTGATCAAATAAATAAAGAGTTATTTGATTTGATAAAATTATATTCTTGATTTATAAATCCAATAAACTAAGCTCCAAGGTTATAATATATCTTGAACATTAGTGTATGGTCTATGGTATAAGAATAAGGTTGAAAACCTCATTCTGGTAACACCATGGATGCGACCCACTTTGTAATTAGTACAAATGAGGTAGTCCAAATCATTCATGTAGTTGACATGCGAGTGGGGGCATCCTGTATGAAGAGTTCATACAAGACCGGACTGCAAATTATTAGTCTAACAAGTGTAACACCGTTAACAGGATAAGACTGATTATTTATAGATGGTCATTAGTGACTCGACCTGAATCCTGAGTAAGTTAAGAACTCCTGCTTATAGGGGTTTGTCCTTAGACTAGTATGGGTGAGAGTGGCTTTTAGTAGACTCAATAAGCCTACCTTCTCAGGGACGTAACCTCGTGAGTAGTGGGAAACTTAACTGCAAGGTGAAATTCACTCTTTCCTACACTAAGGAATTAGATAGGTTGTTCCCTTAAGAACTGACTCCAGGTCTTGAACAACGGGGCCCCGCCCTCTATGAGGGTATGAGTCTATGGTAGGACCTTAGACTTGTTGTTCATTAGAGGATCAGTGGTGCTTAAGGAACAAAGAGGTAATAACAGGGGTAAAACGATAATTTTGACATAGCTGTGATTACGAACAACCTGTGAAGGGTCGACTCATGGGCAATGATTATATCAATGGACACAATATAATCTACAGTGAGGAGAGTGCAGCTACAAGTCTATAGTGAGTGACTTGTAGTTAATGAATATTGATTAACTGGATTAAAGAGTTTGATCAGCTAATCCCACATCATTGGAGCTCATGAACGGTAGATCCATTAGGTCCCTCCGTTGGCTCAACACGGTTATATTGAGGGTATAAAGTTAGGAATGAAATTGAAGTGTTCAATTTCATGCATGAGGTGTTATATCAATTATATATGATATAATTGATATATTATATGGTTTTTGTAACGCCCCAGAACTTCAAGGACCTTGTAAATTTTTATTAGGATTAATGTATTGGAAATTAATATAATTGGGCCTTGGGACTCTGTAATTTATTGAAAGGTAATGTGAATTAAGGATTTTGTGTAATTAAAGTCATTTTGAGAACATTTAATTTGGTTTAAGGGCATGCTTGTGGTTAAAATGAAGAGGAGAGGCAAATTTGGTAATTAAAAGAAAAATGGATTTAGGGTTTGCCACTTTGTTGGCACTTAATTCGAGGGAGCATCTTCTTTCTTCATCTTCTCCCCTCAGCCGCACGTTTAGTCGCTGGTAAGAAGTCCCGCCGACGAGCTTGCAATCCAGCCGATCCTTTGCGAGTTGCAGCGCCAGTCGAGCCACAAACTGTCGAATTTGATCGAGCCGCAGCCTCCGCTGTAACGACCGCCATCTCAGGTACTATTAGTTGTATTAATTAACACTCTATTAGCAGCTGTATTTAGTCGTTTTGGTGTTCTAATCAAGCTCGGGGAGAGTGAGACCTTAATTTTTTTGGTTAGTTTAAATGAATGGTTCCCTATAAGACAATATTATTTATGAAATTAAAGGAAGAGTAAATTGCAAGGGTGTTCTAGACATTAATGTCTAAAGGAGGGTGTAGTTGGCATTTGAAATTCTAACCTATGGTATGGTATTTAAATACCCTTAAGTCTCAATCAAAAAGGAGGAAGAAGCAAACCCTAGGGCAAACCCTAAACCTAGCTCAAACCCTAATATCTATCACCTCCTTCTTCTCTCGTTTTCTTACCCTAGCCGCAATGACCTTGCTGGACTCTCCCCGCCACGCCACCTCGAGAGAGAGAGAGAAGGGGCTCGCCGTCAACAAACCGGCTGAAAGCGCCGAGCACACGTGCCTCGGTGGAACACGTCTTGCGCATCCGGCGAACCATCCTCACCGACTTGTCTGCGGCTCGCCGCGAACGAAGGAGCGCCGGCGGCTCAATCCTCGACCAACACGTCTGCGCTTTCGCGAACGGCGAACGCGGCCAGCCACGATCGGATCCGTGCGTGGAGGTCGCGCGCCGCTGAGGCCGTCTCGGAGAAGAGCTCGCGCGTCGAGTACGCCGAGAACAACAACGGGAGCCGCTGTCGGTCCTTGCCGTGCGTCGGATCACCGGTCCGCGTCCGGTCCCACGCGCGACCTCGCCGAGCTCGCGATTGGTCCACCCGCACTCTTTGCTTCATCGACCACTCGCGGTGAGAGAGAACACGATCGACGAAACGCCGATCCGCAAGTCTGCGCCTTCATCGTTCGTTACGCGCCGACCACGCACGCTCCAAACCGCCCGACCAAAGAACCATCCAAAGAGCATCGAGTCCAGCCGGTGAGCATTCGATTTCAATTTCATGATTGATTGGGAACTGTACGATCTACCGTATGATTAAATATTCGTTTGAGAATTAGGTTACGGATTCGAACGCTTGCTTGTAGGAGACAAACCGGAGCGGGTTTGGAGGTGGATGGTCTAAACAGACTAAGAGGATAAGGGATTTCTGCATTGGACCCGAGGTAAGCGGGGCACGGTATCTTATTACAGTAAATTGAGTATCGCATGATTAGGGTTTTAGTGAATACTCGGGGTTTAAATTCGGAAATTTTGATGTGAATCGGTTTTCTCTGAAAGGAGAATAAGCAGGGAGTTCGAGTAGGTTTTTGGAGAGAAATCGAAGCTTGAGGTAAGGGACCTCGTGCCGAACTTTTAATGGGAGTAAATGAAAATGAATTTCATGATTTTATGCGAATCAGTTTATAGTTTTCACATGAAAATACACAATTATTATTTTGAGAATACGCGACATTTTATGTGCAAATGCCTCTATGTATTACGTGAAATTGAACCATTATTTTATGTGAAAGTATTCTCGTATGGTATGTATAGAGATTCCGAGATTTCATGTGAGAATAGGACAAAGATGGGTATGAGAATGTTTCATGTTATTTACAAAAGTATGATTTATCACCCCGTCCATGAGAAAGTATGAATGATGTGTTGATGATGATAATTGTGATATGTACACCATGATTATGTGACTGATGGGACCTTATGCATGATTTTGTATGTCACGAAATGAATTATTGAATAGTGTGGACATTGGTTATCCCGAGATCGCTGAAATGACTCGGGATGACCATCGGCCTCTCACAATCGAATGAAACGACCATGGATTAAAGACTGCAATTATATGTACGACCACGGATTAAAGACTGGCAATTGAATGTGTAGCCATGGATTAAAGACACGGCAATTATATGAAACGACCATGGATTAAAGACACGGCAATTATATGTACACCACGGATTAAAGACTGCAATTGAATGTGTAGCCATGGATTAAAGACTGGCAATTATATGAAACGACCATGGATTAAAGACTGCAATTATATGTACAACCCGCGGATTAAAGACTGGCAATTGAATGTGTAGCCATGGATTAAAGACACGCAATTATATGAACAACCATGGATTAAAGACTTGGCAATTATATGAACAGTCATGGATTAAAGGCCTGACATTTAACTATACAGCCATGGATTAAAGACCTGGCAACTTTAGAAAGTTTTGATTCCGTCTATGTATGTTATGAATGAATTTAAAGATTATGATTGTATGTGTATGCATATCCCAAACCTCATTAGCGAGGTTACTTATCGGGTATTGTTTATGCAATACTCACCCTTTCTTTTAAAAAATGTTTTTCGTAAAGGGAAGGACGCGTGCGGGCGTGTGCGACGGAAAGCGTGATTAGGACCATGGGAACCAAAGATTGATTTCCGCATATTCATGATTTGAAATATAGTTGTCTTTATGCTTTCCTTTGAAGTTAAACTTACTTACAGTTTTTGAAAGGCCAAGCTAATGTGATGTTTTTAAATGATTTGAATGTTTTGTTTTTGTTTGGGATCCCTGGAACTATTTAAGTCAAATGGAAATTTCTTTTAAGTTCTTTTAAGTCTCGCCTATAAATGCATGCATGTGTAGTAATGTCCCTAGGGATTTGGTCTTAAAAAAGTAGGGCGTTATAGCTTGGTATCGAGAGCCCTAGGTTTAAGGGGTTCAGTAGACTTGCTTACGAGTAAGCACAGTAGTAGTTCCCATGGTTTAACAACGCTTCCGATCACCGCTGTGTACGTTCGACATTTTATTAAGAAAGTAAATGATTATGATATGATACAGTTTTATGCATACATAACCTTAAAAGCCCCAAGGGGTGATTCTATCTTATGATTTGAAAGTGAAGGAAACCGAGGTTAGAAACTCTCTTCAATGTAGTTTTGACATAATGCCACCTAGAGGCCGAGGGAGAGGTAGAGGGCGTGGTAGGGGCCGAGGGCAAGGGAAAACATTGACGCCTTGGCCGGAATTACCCTTGGATCGTGAAGAGACTACTCCACCCGCTCGAGACCTCCCCGGGACCCGCTTTGAACGTCGGAGAATATACTGCGCAGCTGCCCCCGTGGGCGCACTGGGGAACGCCAATGTGATGACTATGATGGTGGAGGCCATGCGAGCTTAGTGCGAGCCACGTAGCCACCCACCGCCCAAGCAAATCGTCGGCGAAACGACGCGCAACTCTGAGTCCCGCACCGGGACTTCGTGAAGTATGATCCGAGATCTTTCAATAGGTCTTCCAGTGACCCCACCGTGGCGGAGTTGTGGTCGCCTCCATTGAGACCATCTTCGATCGATGAACCGCCCCGAGGACCGGAGGGTGTCTGTGCGACCTTCATGCCGAGGATGGACGCGTACTTGTGGTGGGAGTCCGCCCAAGAACCATTGTTGCCAGCGGAGAAACGATTACACGAAAACTATTCAAGGAAGCATTCTCAGCGGAAATTCTATCCTGCTGCACTCGTTACGAGAAGCGGCGAATTCTTACAAACTGTGCGAAACAGAGAGAAGCAAAGTGGAGATTTATGAGAGGGAATTTACCCGTCTATCCCGTTTTGCCCCCGAGCTGGTGGATACAGAGGCAAAGAAGACTGAGCGCTTCATCATGGGGCTAGATGAGAATGTTCGAGGCTTTATTCAAGCTTTGGCACCTCCTGATTACGCCTCCGCAGTGAGAGTGGCGGAACTGATTTGGGTGCAGGCTCAGACTGCACAACAGGTGGTAGTTAGCTCGGGGCAACCCATAGCGAATCATAAGAGGAAGTGGGACCAGCCCCATTCCAGCTCACAGCGCCCCCAGCGTACACCGCATAGACCAGGGCATTTCCGTACAAGTTCCAGCCAGAAACCACCAGTCAACAGATCAGGGAATAGCAGCGGAGATAGGCCACAGTGCAAGGAATGAATGTGTAAAATCGCCTTTGGGTAAATGTATGGCCCGGTCCGGAGCATGTTTCAAGTGTGGAAAGGAAGGGCACAGAGCTAATATCTGCCCGAATCAAGCCAGCACTAGCCAGCCACAGATTATGAGTAGTGGGCCTGCTGTGAAGCCGGCCATACAACAGGGGAGAGCCTATATGCAAGCACCGCACCACGAGACATCTATGGCTCGGACTCGGTGTTTCTGGTACACTTCCATTACTTGGGCACCTCGCCTTTGTACTATTTGATTCTGGTTCTCGCGACTTTTTATTTCTCGCATCATTTGTAAGTCAAGTGAGTTAGAACTAGAACGATTCTGATATGCCCTATCTGTCTCCACTCTCTGCGGGGATAAATTTGTTAGCCAATATGAAAGTCAAGGATGGTAGTGTGACCATCGCAGCATCGTGAGTTAGCAAAGAACCTAGTGGTTCTAGATATGATTGATTTTGATGTAATATTGGGCATGGACCGGTTAGCGCAGAACCATGCTTGTATTGATCAAGCTTCGGGAAGGAGGTAGTGTTCACTCCTCCTAACCAACTGATATCTGAGTTCGAGGGCACTATAGCGAGAAGTAGGCCTAAGGTAATTCACGCCCTCAAGGCCGTAAAGTTATTGCATCGGGGAGCTTGGGGCGTCTTAGCTCACATCATACGGATGCAAGGTGCGCAGAGATCTCAAAGTGACATCGGTGCGATGGTGAATGAGTTTACGACGTCTTCCCCGAGGATCTTCCCTAATACCTCCATCGAGGAGGTAGATTTTAACATCGGATTGGAATTGGGGGCGACCACGATATCCAAGGCCGTCTGATGCACGGCACCAAAGAGTTGAAAGAACTAAAAGTGCGATTTACAAGACTTGCTAGACAAAGGGTTTATACGCCCAAGCGTCTCACCCCGGGAGCACCCTTGTTCGTGAAAAGAAAGACGGATCCATGCGCTTGTGTATAGACTACGGGGGAGTTGAATAAAGTTACAATCAAGAATAAATATCCTCTCCCGCAATAGATGATTTGTTCGATCGGTTGCAAGGAGCGACGTTGTTCTCTAAGATCGATCCGAGATCGGGCTATCATCGATTGAGGATCAATGAAGAGGATATCCCTAAAACAAAGATTCGAGATCACGTTATGGGCATTACGAGTTCACAAAGATGCCGTTTGGCCCGACCAATGCTCCTGCCGCCTTCATGGACTTGATGAACCGCTTTGTTCAAGGAGTTTCTTGATACGTTCGTGATTGTGTTCATCGATGATATATTGATATACTCGTGTGTGATGAAGAACATGAAATGCACCGAGGAAAGTCTTACTCACACCGAGAGAGAATAAGTTGTATGCAAAATTCTCCAAGTGTGAATTTTGGCTCGATGTATCTTTTCTAGGGCATGTGGTGTCCGAAGCCGAGTCTCTGTTGATCCAAATGAGGTGGAGGCCGTCACACACGCTGGCCTCGTCCACCACACGATTCTGAGGTACGTAGTTTTCTGGGTCTTGCGGGATACTATAGGCGTTTACGTGCGAGATTTTGCCAAGATAGCCATGCCTATGACTCACCGTGGCGCGTAAGGGAAACTCTTTCGTGTGGAATGATGCTTGTGAAGCGAGTTTCCGGAACTCAAGCACGCATTGGTGTCGGCCCCGATTCTTACAGCCCCGAGGGAACAGGAGCTTTGTGGTTTCTGATGGCGCTTCCAAGAAAGGGTTGGGATGTGTACTTGATGCAAACGACGGTAAAGTAATAGCTTATGCATCCCGACAATTGAAGACGCGACGAGAGAACTATCCAACTCATGACACGGAACTAGCAAAGCGATGGTATTTGCGTTAAAGATCCGGAGACACTACACAGATATGGCGAGAAAATTCGATTTTTACGATCATAAAAAAATCAAGTATCTGCTTCACCCGAAGGAATTGAACATGAGGCAACGCAGATGGTTGGAATTGGTGAAAGATTATGACATTGACATACAGCACCCATCCCGTAAGGCTAATGTAGTGGCCGATGCACTCTCAGCAGAAGCTTGATGCATATCTGCTGCGCGTGACAGCAAACAGCAGAGTTACGGCGCGAGTTTGCTCGAGTGAAATTGCGATGCTAGTAGGAAAGACCACGGCTCGATTAGCCCGATTAACGGTCTGCAACCGACCTTGAGGCAACGTATTATAGAGGCTCGGCAAGTGGACCCTCGCTTAGTGGAAAAACTTACTACAATAATCGCGGTGAGTTGACAGAGTTTTCCCTATCCACGATGGAGGATTGTTGTTTCGTGGGCGATTGTGTGTGCGGACAATGACAAGCTGAGAACTGAGATCTTGAACGAAGCCCATAACTCACCATTTTCTATGCATCCTGGCAGTACCAAGATGTACCGAGATCTGAAACAATCGTTTTGGTGGTGCAACATGAAGCGCGACGTGGCGGAGTTTGTCAGCAAGTGTTTGACTTGTCGCGGTGAAGGCACCTGAGCGAGAGGCCCGCAGGATTGCTGCAACCATTACATGTGCCTCAGTGGAAATGGGAGGAGATCTCTATGGATTTCATAGTTGGATTGCCTAGAACTTTACGAGGTTACACAGTGATTTGGGTCATAGTGGACAGGTTAACAAAGTCAGCACATTTTATACTGTGGAAACCCACCTATTCTACGAGATAAGTGGGCACGACTTTACACGGAAGAGATAGTCCGTTTACATGGAATCCCACAAAGATTATTTCAGATAGGGATCCACGTTTCACCTCCAACTTCTGGAGGAGTTTACAGAGAGCTTTGGGTTCGCAGTTGAACTTTAGTACAGCTTTTCATCCACAGACGGATGGACAGACGGAGCGTTTAAACCAGATATTAGAGGATATGTTGCGAGCTTGCACTTTAGATTTCCCAGGCAGTTGGGACACTCATTTACATCTGATGGAGTTTGCCTATAACAACAGTTATCAGTCGACCATCGGAATGGCTCCATTTGAAGCTCTCATGGAAAACGTTGCGAGAACTCCGCTTTTACAGGAGGAGGTTGGTGAACGCCGATTGTTGGGTCCGAGTTAATCTGAGATCACTAATGAGGCAATGCAAAAGATCAGGGCACGAATGCAGACCGCCCAAGTCAGACAAAAGAATTATGCTGACACGAGACGAAGGGACCTAGAATTTGATGTTGGGGACCACGTATTTCTTAAGGTGGCCCCAATGAAGGGAATTCTAAGGTTTGGCCGTAAAGGGAAGTTGAGTCCGCGATTCATCGGACCATTTGAGATCTTAGAGAGGATTGGAGCAGTGGCCTACAGATTAGCACTGCCGCCTTCTCTTTCGGCGGTCCATAATGTGTTTCATGTCTCCATGTTGAGAAAGTACGTCCCATCCAGACTCATGTCATAGACTTCGAACCATTACAGTTAATAGAAGATCTGAGTTATGGTGAACGACCGGTTCAAATTATTGCAAGGGATCGAAAGACCCTCCGTAACCGCGAGATCAGCTTAGTTAAAGTGTTGTGGCAGAACCACCGCACGGAAGAAGCTACGTGGGAGCGAGAAGAGAAATGCACGCGCTAAATATCCGTAACTATTTCAAGAATAGGAACTTTCGAGGACGAAAGTTCTTAAGAGAGGAAGGTTGTAACGACCGCCATCTCGTGTACTATTAGTTGTATTAATTAACACTCTATTAGCAAAATTGTATTTAGTCGTTTTGGTGTTCTAATCAAGCTCGGGGAGAGTGAGACCTTAATTTTTTGGTTAGTTTAAATGAATGGTTCCCTATAAGACAATATTATTTATGAAATTAAAGGAAGAGTAAATTGCAAGGGTGTTCTAGACATTAATGTCTAAAGGAGGTGTAGTTGGCATTTGAAATTCTAACCTATGGTATGGTATTTAAATACCCTTAAGTCTCAATCAAAAGGAGGAAGAAGCAAACCCTAGGGCAAACCCTAAACCTAGCTCAAACCCTAATATCTATCACCTCCTTCTTCTCTCGTTTTTTCTTACCCTAGCCGCAATGACCTTCTTGCTGGACTCTCCCCGCCGCCACCTCGAGAGAGAGAGAGAGGGGGCTCGCCGTCAAGAAACCCGGCCCGGCGCGCCGAGCACGTGCCTCGGTGGAACACGTCTTGCGCATCCGGCGAACCATCCTCGCCGACTTGTCTGCACCGCGAACGAAGAGCGCGGCGGCTCAATCCTCGGCCAACACGCTCTGCCGCGAACGAAGCGAAGGCGCCGCCACGACGATCGGATCCGTGCGTGGAGGTCGCACCGCTGAGGCCGCTCGGAGAAGAGCTCGCGCGTCGAGTGCACGCCGGAGAACAACCGAGGAGCCGCCGTCGAAGTCCTTGCCGTCTTAGGATCACCCGGTCGCGTCCGGCCCACCGCGAGACCTCGCCGAGCTCGCGATTGGTCGGCCGCACTCCTTGCTTCATCGACCACTCGCGGTGAGAGAGAAACACGATCGATTTAACGCCGATCCGCAGCTGCTGCGCTTGATCGTTCGCCGCCGACCACGCACGCTCCAGCCGCCGACCAGCAACCATCCAGTAGCATCGAGTCCAGCCGGTGAGCATTCGATTTCAATTTCATGATTGATTGGGAACTGTACGATCTACCGTATGATTAAATATTCGTTTGAGAATTAGGTTACGGATTCGAACGCTTGCTTGTAGGAGACAAACCGGAGCGGGTTTGGAGGTGGATGGTCTAAACAGACTAAGAGGATAAGGGATTTACGCATTGGACCCGAGGTAAGCGGGGCACGCGGTATCTTATTACAATGAAATTGAGTATCGCATGATTAGGGTTTTAGTGAATACTCGGGATTTAAATTCGGAAATTTTGATGTGAATCAGGTTTCGCTGAAAGGAGAATAAGCAGGGAGTTCGAGTAGGTTTTTGGAGAGAAATCGAAGCTTGAGGTAAGGGACCTCGTGCCGAACTTTTAATGGGAGTAAATGAAAATGAATTTCATGATTTTATGCGAATCAGTTTATAGTTTTCACATGAAAATACACAATTATTATTTTGAGAATACGCGACATTTTATGTGCAAATGCCTCTATGTATTACGTGAAATTGAACCATTATTTTATGTGAAAGTATTCTCGTATGGTATGTATAGAGATTCCGAGATTTCATGTGAGAATAGGGACAAAGATGGGTATGAGAATGTTTCATGTTATTTACAAAAGTATGATTTATCACCCCGTCCCATGAGAAAGTATGAATGATGTGTTGATGATGATAATTGTGATATGTACACCATGATTATGTGACTGATGGGACCTTATGCATGATTTTGTATGTCACGAAATGAATTATTGAATAGTGTGGACATTGGTTATCCCGAGATCATTGAAATGACTCGGGATGACCAATCGACCTCACAATCGAATGAACGACCATGGATTAAAGACTGGCAATTATATGTACAGCCACGGATTAAAGACCTGGCAATTGAATGTGTAGCCATGGATTAAAGACCTGGCAATTATATGAACAGCCATGGATTAAAGACCTGGCAATTATATGTACAGCCACGGATTAAAGACCTGGCAATTGAATGTGTAGCCATGGATTAAAGACTGCAATTATATGAAACGACCATGGATTAAAGACTGGCAATTATATGTACAAATACCACGGATTAAAGACTGCAATTGAATGTGTAGCCATGGATTAAAGACTGCAATTATATGAATGTACCATGGATTAAAGACCTGGCAATTATATGAACAGTCATGGATTAAAGGCCTGACATTTAACTATACAGCCATGGATTAAAGACCTGACAACTTTAGAAAGTTTTGATTCCCGTCTATGTATGTTATGAATGAATTTAAAGATTATGATTGTATGTGTATGCATATCCCAAACCTCGGTAGCGAGGTTACTTACTGGGTATTGTTTATGCAATACTCACCCTTTCTTTTAAAAAAATGTTTTTCAGGTAAAGGGAAGGACGTGCAGGGCGTGTGACGGGAAAGCGTGATTAGGACCATGGGAACCAGCATTGATTTCCGCATATTCATGATTTGAAGTATAGTTGTCTTTATGCTTTCCTTTGAAGTTAAACTTACTTACAGTTTTTGAAAGGCCAAGCTAATGTGATGTTTTTAAATGATTTGAATGTTTTGTTTTTGTTTGGGATCCCTGGAACTATTTAAGTCAAATGGAAATTTCTTTTAAGTTCTTTTAAGTCTCGGCCTATAAATGCATGCATGTGTAGTAATGTCCCTAGGGATTTGGTCTTAAAAAAGTAGGGGCGTTACATCCGCAGTCCTCGCCAAGCCGAAGTCGTCAAGCCAGCTGTTCGCCCGAGCGCTGGAGCTTCGTTGGAACCCAACCGAAGACCACGCAATGTCACCGTCGTTTCTGCAGTCCTCGCTAAGTCGGAGTTTTCGCCGTCCTTGTCTTCCACGGTAGGGTTGACTCACGATCCGGAGCCTGGAATTCGCGACCACCCGCCGAGTGCCACCGTCTGCAGCCGTGAAGCCCAAATCGAACCACCACTAGTAGCCACGCCCACGCTGATAACTCACCATAAGTGAGTTATTTTACTAGAATTTTAGTGTTTAACCCACTTGAATTGCATTTAATTTAGTGATCCTTATGTTATTTTATCCCTAAATTATGTGTGTTAGCTTTAAAATCTTGAATTTAAGCATTAGGTGCAAAAAGAATTAATTTTGATGTTTTTGTGCTTTAATTTAAGAAATTTAGGAAAATAAGCTAACAGTTAATTAAAGACCGAAATTTGAGACTTTTCTTAACTCCAAAAATCCTTGCGTATTTTGATTTATAATTGACTTCATATATTTATTTGGGATTTTCCTGTGTGCAGGAGAGTATAAAAATTTACAAGAGTCCCTAAGGGCATTTTAGAGAAGGGTAAGATGGTCTTTCTACCCCTAAGGGTATTTTTATAATTTATGGAATTAGGGCAACACCATCTTATATAAAGAGGCTAGGGTTTACAAGTGTAAAAGGGGAGTTGGAGTTGTGACAAAAGGAAGAGACCGAGAGAGAACGGGCGATTGCTACAGCAAAGGTGTGCATTGGAGAGGAAAATCGTGAAGGTTCCATTGCTGTAGCAATCGTACGAGTGAGGAAAAATTGAAGATTCAGGGTGTTATTGCTGTAGCAAAAACCGAGAGGCCATTGTTGTAACAAAATTGAGAGTGCAGTTCGATTTTCACAGATGTCATTCACGAAATTTGTGATTACCGGCGATCCAACCGTTGGATTTTACTAAAACTTTGTCAGCCTGTTGAGGACTCATAGAGCTCCCATTTGAACGGTTGGATCGTGGTTTCGAGCTTTCCTGTGTCAGATATCGCAGTCACATTGGGCGACAACAGCAGTTCGGTTTTTCACAGACGATGCTCACAAAGTTGTCGTTTGCCGGAGTTTCAACCGTTGGATCGTGCTGAAATTTTGCCAGATTATTCAAGACTCATAGGGCTTTACTTTGAACGGTTGGATCGTCGTTCTGAGCTTCGGTGGATGAGATATCGCTGTCGACACAGAACCTGCAAAACTAAAATCTGCTACTATGGTCTGCTGTCTTTGGTGGTATCTTTTGCTTCGTGTCATTACCTCTCCTAATCTCTAATTGTTAATGTTATTTTTCCGCTATTGGACACATATTTAAGACTATTTTTGTTCACTATTTTAGACCGAATTCGTGACTGTTTTTAGGCTAGAATTGTGACTGATTTATGATAAATTTGTGAACATCATTGGGTTGTTTTCTTGAATTCCTTGATGGATAAAAACATGCATCAATTAGAAGTTTATGAGTTAATTTCCATCATGAACTGAATTTCTTTAGGCAAGGGTTAGGTTGTTTTAATGTAATTTTGGATTAAATTTATGTTTGATGCCATTGATTGAATTTATGAAATTTTATTAAATTTAACGGTGCATGAGAATTAAAATTGGCCTTTTTAACTTCTCTATAATTCACAAACTTGGGAAAGCTAATGAATTAGAAAACTAAAATTTCATTCTAGGATTATTGAGTTGATTAGGGATAATTAACCCACCTAGAACCTAAAATCATGAGCATAATTTAGATCACAATTGGGAAATTGTAGGTTTTAAAACTTAGTGATTTTGGAAAGAATCATTTGAATGCATGTGTAGGTAAATTCAAGGCATCACTCAAAATTTATTCCAATTGAACATTAGAACTCTAACCTGAGCCTATTTTTCATTAAAAATCTCATCTCTTGTATCTCCCCTCTTGTTTGCATTCTCCTCTCCCCTCATTTAAATTTAGTTATTTTCTTGAGTCTAGTCTTGTCTTTGCACACTTATCACATCAATTTATTTATTTACAATAGTAATTTGCACACTCATACATTGCACTAAAATAAGGAAAAATTGCTAGGACACTCATTCATTTAGGTTTAGCTAGTCCTCGTGGGATCGATACTTTAACTTATCACTTGCTGCTCTCGACCGTGTATACTTGCACGTCGTAGAAGTGTCGGAGTCTTATTCTAATTTACATTAGTTTAGGGCACTCGATATTTTCGCATCAAGTTTTTGGCGCCGTTGCCGGGGACTAGTTTTGATTCTTATTTTGTTTGAGTTGATTTTAGCATTTTATCCTTGTTTTTCTTGTTGGGTGTGTCTTGTTATCTTTGTTTCGTGTTTTTATCTTTGTTGAGTCTTGGTTATTCTTTCTGGTTGTGTTGGTGTATATTGTGTTTGTTGAGCCTGTTATAATTGTTTCATCACTTTATTATGGCTTATGATACCTTTGGGTGGTCTTCTGTGCCCAATGAGCAACCACAATATAGTTCTTTTTCCTATGATCATCCCCTGGCCAATTTAGAGTCTTCTAGTGAGGGGTATGGATCTTATGGCTACCAAATGCCTAATTATTATCATAGTAACCCTATGACTTATGGGGATCACATGTATGATAATAATCAGAGCAATTGGGCCTATGAACCATATCCTAGGGGTTTTGAGCCATATCCTTCCCAAATCCAAGAACCCCAGGTAGAAGATGAATCTTCCCTTAAAACGTTGTTATTAGAATATATGAGAACCACAGCAGAGAGGAATAGGCAAATAGAAGAGATGAATATTCAAATAGGGGAGTCAATTCAACGCCTAACGGATACACTTGTCTCCCTTAGAGAACAAATGTATTTAGACTCATCTGAGGTTGAACATCCTAGGGAAGAGAGTGAAGGAGGACCCACACTTATAGATAGTTCGGTGAGTCACTTGATCACTGACCCACTGATAGAACCTCAGGATCCTAGTCCTTCAATTTTTTCTGAGTATGGGCATTTAGAGGATTGTGCTTTAGATGTAGAAGAACTAGAACCTTGTAGCACACACCAGGATAGAGTTAGTGAGAGCGTGGAAGAAGTTGAGCCTGTTGAGTTAGGCCAGGAGGTAGAGTTTGAGGCTTTTGAGTCTATGACAGTTCTATCTTCTGATTTTTCTCTTATTGGTGAGTGTTTTTCTTTCTATTCTCTCGAGTCAGTGTCTTTTTGTGAGTCTGTTCATTTTCCTGTTTTTCCTTCTTTTCTTTTAATATATAAAAAATCAAAAAATATATCTGAATCGGGCTCTCATGAGAAGCTAGTATTCTTGCTAGCTCTGATTTGTTTTGTAGATTCAAGAAAGGGAGGCCCGAAGAAGTGGGAGAATTTTTACGTACCTTGACGAGCCCACGTATACTACGTCAAGCTAATGACGTTAAACAAGCGCTTCTTGGGAGGCAACCCAAAGTTTATTTCGTTTGTTTCGTTTTTATTTTCTATTTTTTTAATTTTTTTCTTTTGTTTCATTTTTAGTTATTTTTGTTTTTAAATAAATAACCCTTGCCTATCTTGCAACTCCCTTAGGGTTTGTTGATATGCGCTGCAGTGGAGGTCTCCTCAATTCAGGGCAGTATCGTTCTCCCTTCCATCTTTATTAGTTGTCCTTAAGCATGCTTAAGTGAGTAGATTATACATTAAGGGCAATGTGTGCTTTAACCATGAGGGGAGGTGTTGTTGTTCTCAACTGAGTTTTGGCTTAATTGAAAATTTTTCTACTGATGAGACTGTAGTGTTTGCTAGAGTTTATAGGGTGTTGCAAGCCTTTGTGTTTATAAAGTTATTTACTTGCTTTAGGACTTCAAAATGATCTATTTTGACTACTGGATTCCATGTTAGTTGTTGGTTTCATGGTCTTTGATATGCATGATGTAGGTAGTTGATTCATTATGTTTAAGCAAGTAAAAATAGAAAGATGGTTGTTGTTCCTTGTTGAAAAATTAAGTTTCTGCAAGTTTTTTTAATTGTAAAAAGTGTGTTGTCATTGGTAGAAACTTGATATGCATCTCCTTAAAAATAAAAAGTTAAGGTCAAATCTCAAGGTTAATAAAAATAAGAGTTGTTGCTTGTGTTTGAGGCAAGAGTATGTTATCTTATTTGGTGTTTCTCGAGGTCAAGTTTGTCATTAGGGTTCTCTAGTGCGCTTATGGTTAGTGTGTCAATCAAAGTAGTTAGGATTCAACTCCTAGGCCAAAAAGTTCGAAAACTAGAAGCCATGACAAGTTAGATAACCCATATATTTTTTAGAGCACTCCAAAATTAGTAAACTTCAAATTTGTGATCATTTCAAGTTTGGGGGAGTTACCCGACCTCCCTAACTCAATGAGGACATTGAGTACTCTAAGTTTGGGGGGAAAGGTAAATTCTCCGTGTTTATTTTTAAGGAAAAAAAAATAAAAAATAAAAAAAGAAAGAAAGAGTATGCAAACCTTTCATTTTCCTAAAACTCCATTGGGCTAGATAAAATGTGTTACTTATTTTGTTACTTAGAGTCAGTTCAGGCAACTTGGTGCTCGATGTCAGGGGGTCTGGGCACTAACCATGTTGGCCTCTTGGAGCGAAGGTATCAAGCAAGAAGCCTATTCCCATTGCTTAGGTGCGCTGCGTTAACCACGTGTGCCATTCTAAGAACTACGGGAAGTCCCATTGCTTAGGTGTCTTTGCGCTAAACACGTGTGCCATTCTAAGAACTACGGGAGAGTCAAAAAAAGAAATAAAAAAAAACCAAAAAAAAAAAGAAAGTAAAAAAAAAAACCTTGTCCTTAGCAGTGAGTTTTATGGAAATTGAGGGGAATAATGCACATATCTATTTTTTTAAAAAAATAATATATATAAAAAAGTAAAAAGGAATGATCATTAAATTGTAGCCATGCGAGTTTTGGAGTATGACTTATTTTTAACTATGGGTTGCTTGATTTGAATGATTAGGATTCTAGTGGTTGAACTTGAGGGTAGATGTTGAATCCTAGTTGGTTTGCTCTTGGTTATTGATGAATAAGTATAGCTAAGAAACCTCCAGGTGAGCCACAAAGAGAGCATTGAATGAATGGTGACTTGTAGCTAGAGCATAAGTTCTCAATCCTTATTTAGTTACCCAAATGATTTGAGTCTTTAAAGGTTTTTAAAGTTTTTAGGGAATAGAACTCATTGAGGACAATGAGTAGTTCAAGTTTGGGGGTTTGATAACTCACCATAAGTGAGTTATTTTACTAGAATTTTAGTGTTTAACCCACTTGAATTGCATTTAATTTAGTGATCCTCATGTTATTTTATCCCTAAATTATGTGTGTTAGCTTTAAAATCTTGAATTTAAGCATTAGGTGCAAAAAGAATTAATTTTGATGTTTTTGTGCTTTAATTTAAGAAATTTAGGAAAATAAGCTAACAGTTAATTAAAGACCGAAATTTGAGACTTTTCTTAACTCCAAAAATCCTTGCGTATTTTGATTTATAATTGACTTCATATATTTATTTGGGATTTTCCTGTGTGCAGGAGAGTATAAAAATTTACAAGAGTCCCTAAGGGCATTTTAGAGAAGGGTAAGATGGTCTTTCTACCCCTAAGGGCATTTTTATAATTTATGGAATTAGGGCAACACCATCTTATATAAAGAGGCTAGGGTTTACAAGTGTAAAAGGGGAGTTGGAGTTGTGACAAAAGGAAGAGACCGAGAGAGAACGGGCGATTGCTACAGCAAAGGTGTGCATTGGAGAGAAAATCGTGAAGGTTCCATTGCTGTAGCAATCGTGATTTGAGTGAGGAAAAATTGAAGATTCGGGGTGTTATTGCTTGTAGCAAAAAAACCGAGAGGCCATTGTTGTAACAAAATTGAGAGTGCAGTTCGATTTTCACAGATGTCATTCACGAAATTTGTGATTACCGGCGATCCAACCGTTGGATTTTACTAAAACTTTGTCAGCCTGTTGAGGACTCATAGAGCTCCCATTTGAACGGTTGGATCGTGGTTTCGAGCTTTCCTGTGTCAGATATCGCAGTCACATTGGGCGACAACAGCAGTTCGGTTTTTCACAGACGATGCTCACAAAGTTGTCGTTTGCCGGAGTTTCAACCGTTGGATCGTGCTGAAATTTTGCCAGATTATTCAAGACTCATAGGGCTTTACTTTGAACGGTTGGATCGTCGTTCTGAGCTTCGGTGGATGAGATATCGCTGTCGCACAGAACCTGCAAAACTAAAATCTGCTACTATGGTCTGCTGTCTTTGGTGGTATCTTTTGCTTCGTGTCATTACCTCTCCTAATCTCTAATTGTTAATGTTGTTTTTCCGCTATTGGACACATATTTAAGACTATTTTTGTTCACTATTTTAGACCGAATTCGTGACTGTTTTTAGGCTAGAATTGTGACTGATTTATGATAAATTTGTGAACATCATTGGGTTGTTTTCTTGAATTCCTTGATGGATAAAAACATGCATCAATTAGAAGTTTATGAGTTAATTTCCATCATGAACTGAATTTCTTTAGGCAAGGGTTAGGTTGTTTTAATGTAATTTTGGATTAAATTTATGGTTGATGCCATTGATTGAATTTATGAAATTTTATTAAATTTAACGGTGCATGAGAATTAAAATTGGCCTTTTAACTTCTCTATAATTCACAAACTTGGGAAAGCTAATGAATTAGAAAACTAAAATTTCATTCTAGGATTATTGAGTTGATTAGGGATAATTAACCCACCTAGAACCTAAAATCATGAGCATAATTTAGATCACAATTGGGAAATTGTAGGTTTTAAAACTTAGTGATTTTGGAAAGAATCATTTGAATGCATGTGTAGGTAAATTCAAGGCATCACTCAAAATTTATTCCAATTGAACATTAGAACTCTAACCCGAGCCTATTTTTCATTAAAAATCTCATCTCTTGTATCTCCCCTCTTGTTTGCATTCTCCTCTCCCCTCATTTAAATTTAGTTATTTTCTTGAGTCTAGTCTTGTCTTTGCACACTTATCACATCAATTTATTTATTTACAATAGTAATTTGCACACTCATACATTGCACTAAAATAAGGAAAAATTGCTAGGACACTCATTCATTTAGGTTTAGCTAGTCCTCGTGGGATCGATACTTTAACTTATCACTTGCTGCTCTCGACCGTGTATACTTGCACGTCGTAGAAGTGTCGGAGTCTTATTCTAATTTACATTAGTTTAGGGCACTCGATATTTTCGCATCACGCGCCGACCGGTTTTTCAGTTTGGTTCGACCGGTTCACCCCGTTTCGATTCATTTTTCGTTCAGATTCGACTGGTTTCGAATAAATGACATGAATTAATATAAATTGTTATCCAAAAATATTAATCTTAAAGTCACGTTTGTTTTTTTAAAAAAACTATTAATTTATATTTAATAATTAATTTTAATGTACTTAAATTTGATATTCAAGTTATATATTTTAAATTAATATAAATGATGACTAAATTTATTAATTTATTGAGATTAAAAGAGGAAAAATGGTTGTTGAACTCAAATAAGAAGAATTGGTTACATGTAAATGTAGAACCTTACTTTTCAATTGAGCGTGTGTATATATAGAGAATTGTAGATATACATTACAGTGTAAATCTATTACCCAAACAATTTTTTCATATATATATATTTTAAAAATATACTTTTTTATATAAAATTTAGTAGTAAACAATTTAATAAACATATTACATTTCTTATCAAATTTGAATGAACAGAAAATTAAATTAATAAATAAACAAATATTCCAATTTAAAAAAACACATACACCCAAAATAACCTTACTACAAAATAACAAAAAAAGATAATGAAGAAGAAAATGAATATATGTCAATACACAACTTCCTTAAAATTAAATTACATTTTACTTAATAGAGGTAAAAAAAGATCTATAGTTCATCAAACTTAAAAATGAAAGTATGGATATGGTTCATACACAACACATGCATTTTATCCTCACTAAATGAATCTTGTAAGATTTAGAAGTATTTTCAAGATTGAAGTGATTTAAAAAGCAATGAAAAAGAACTAAAAAATACACCATAGTAATAATAATGAAAAAAAAAAAAACAAAAGCAAATTGAATTGTTGGAGTTTTCATCTAGCTTCAAGTTTAAGGACAGTTTGCAAAAGCTTTTGGAAAAATCTTCCATCCATTCCATCTTCTATTGTCATAGAACCAAGCATGTACGACCTTATTTTTCTATCAATGTTGGAAGTCGAGTCACTCCAATCATGTTCACACATTCATTCACACAACTAAAAATGTGTTTTAGGTTGTTGGTAATGGAAAAAATGGTGAAAGAAACTTCATTTTTATAGTTGAAGGTATGGAAAAGTTACAAAAACTTTTGAAATTCTGACATACTAAATTTTAGAATTAAGTATGATTAAAAGCTAAACTTTAAATGTTATAGAAAATTAAAGGGGCAATTAGGCAGGTAGCAAAAAGACCCAATATAATTTTTCATATAGCAAATGACTCAATCTATTTGCAAAAATAGCAAAAATTTGAAAAGAGCAATTGAAATTACTAAAACAACCCACGTCAATCACTGATATCAGTGATATCACTGATAGGATGCTATCAGTGATATCACTGATAGAAGTCTGTTTATTTAATAACTAATTTTTATTTTATAATTTTGATAAATTACTATTGTGATATCTATCACTGATAGAAGTGATAGACTTCTATCAGTAATAGTTGTCTGATAGACTTCTACCACAGTTGTCCATTTATTACCTATTACTCATAACTTTTCTATTATCGATTAGACTTCTTGTTCCTATTCGACTTCTATCACTGTCTATCACTGATAGAAGTGATAGGCTACTATCACTGTTAATGATTGATAAAAGTTAATGAAAAAGAAGTGATAGACTACTATTACTGATAGAAGTGATAGGGTTCTATCAGTGATAGTTGTCTGATAGACTTCTACATATCTATTACCTATTACTCATAACTTTTCTATTAGACTTCTTGTTCTTCATGATTATTAACTTCTTTCTTCTATCTGACTTCTATTAGTGATAGATGCCTATCACTGATAATTGTCTATCAATCATTAACTTCTTTCCAGTGATAGACTTCTATTAGTGATAGATGTCTATCATTGATAGAAGTGATAGATTTCTATCAGTGATAGTTGTCTATCACTATCACTGATAGTTGTCTATAATTAACTGTTTGTTGTGTGGTCTTCAAATTTTCTCATCATATGCCAAAGTTCTTGTGTTCATAGTATTGATATTAAACTTTTAAAACAATCACAAACCTTGTATCGATAGTATGCATAGTATGATAACAACAATATTGAGTTCTATCTTGAAAAAATATATCTAAAACCAATTGTTAAAAATTACATCATGGTAAAAATGGTGGAAATTTACATGTCCTACGATTGTGACCAACACGATGACAATGACTACATTTTGTGTGACTTCTTGCTTCACCAATCGACGGAATCCTTTGCTTTTGGGGTCTTCCTGCTTTACGTTTAACAATTTGAGGCAATGCATTCATGCCGACATCTATCGAACTCCATTCAGAATGATTCCCAACTGGGCAGATTACACCTCCATAAGTTTTCACTCCCATCACTAATTGCACAAGAGGAGCCATCAAAACAAGCATCATTGATATGAGCAACTAAACGATATCTTGTATTTTGATCTTTCACTAAAGTTAAAAACCAAGCAACATCTTTATCTTCTTGAACTTTAACCACATCCTGAGCAACATTCATCCCGTAACCTAATATCATCGACAATTCTATAGAAAAAATAGTACTTTCCATTCGAACTTCTTTCGCAATCAGATTAATAAAATAATCAAAACACATCATCTCATAAGCCAAAGTTCCAATGGTCTTGTAATTCTCATACAAATTTTTCTCATTCCATTGCCCACTATAAAAAATAACTATTGGAAGCTTCATCATAGTTCTTGCGAAAAGTAATAACAACATTAACAACATTAAGTAGTATAGAAACCGATCACCACAATAGTCACTCGTATATCATTGATCAGTAATATAAATGATAGTATTGATATCTATTGATCACTGATATCACTGATATCATTGATATCTACTGATCACTGATATCATTGATAGTATTGATATCACAACAGGCAATCAAACAGACAATCAATTAGGATATCAAAGTCTATCACTGATAGAAATCGATCACCACATGCTAGTGATCAAAGTCTATCACTGATAGATACCGATCACCAAAGACAATCAATAAGGAACCGATCACCACAGACAATCAATTAGGATATTAAAGTCTATCACTGATAGAAACCGATCACCACATGCTAGTGATCAAAGCCTATCATTGATAGATACTGATCACCAAAGACAATCAATTAGGAACCGATCACCAGAGATAATCAATTAGGATATCAAAGTCTATCACTGATAGATTTAATGTAATTTATGTATGTCTATCACTGATAGATACCGATCACCACAGACAATCAATTAAGATATCAAAGTCTATCACTGATAGATATCGATCACCACATGCTAGTGATCAAAGTCTATCACTGATAGATACCGATCCCCAAAGACAATCAATTAGGAACCGATCAAAACAAAAAATCAATTAGGAGATCAAAATCTATCACTGATAGATTTAATGTAATTTAATGTAATATATGTATGTCTATCACTGATAGATACCGATCACCATATACAATCAATTAGGAAATCAAAGTCTATCACTGATAGAAACCGATCACCACATGCTAGTGATCAAAGTCTATCACTGATAGATACCGATCACCAAAGACAATCAATTAGGAACCGATCACCACAGAAAATTCTTAGGATATCAAAGTCTATCGATGATAGATTTAATGTAACTTAATGTAATTTATGTATGTCTATCACTAATAGATACCAATCATCCCATACAATCAATTAGGAACCAATTCCACAGACAATTAATTAGGATATCAAAGTCTATCATTGATAGAAATCGATCACTACATGCTAGTATATCACTGATATCTATCGATCATTAACATATTCACTCGTATATCACTCATATCTATCGATCACTAGGATATTCTTGTAATTAAAATCTATCATTGATAGAACTCGATCACAACATACAGGAATTATATTAAATTACATAGTGATTTATAGAAATCTTTCACTTATAGAAATCAATCACCATACAACGAAAAATCATTGATAGGACAATACTAATATTTATTACTAATACACTTGTATATCATTGGTAGAAGTATATCACTGATATCTATTGATCACTAGCATATTCACTTGCATATCACTAATATCTATCGATCACTAGCATATCAATCACTGATATCTATAAGTAATCACTTATAGAAATCAATCGTCATACAATAGAGCAGAAAAACTTAAAACTATCACTTATACAAATCAATCACCAGAAAAATCGAGCATAAACTAGAAAATCACTAATAGAACAAAAATGAGAAAACCACGATAGAACAAAAAACAAAAATCCAAGCTACATCGTGTACATTGCTAAATAATAATACTCTAATTCATAAACATACGTAGCAAAAATCTTAAAAAACATTTGTGATTTTTGGAAAATCGAAAAGACTGCTTGGAAGATGGAATTTGAAAATCGAATCGCAAATTTAAATATGAAGATGTTGTCAACGAGCCTTGCGAGATAAATCCAAATTGAATCGCAAATTGGAATTGGAAGATCAAATTGAAGATAAATCCAACAGAGCCTTGCAAGATGTTGTTGACGCTTGTGAATCGACGATGTTGTGGATTGAATCGAAGATTAAATGAAAAAAAAAACTCAAGAAGAAATACCCACAAAAACTACAGTCGAAGAACACTAAACTTAATCGAAGAAGATAAAAGAAACACGCAAATCGAGGGTATAATTAGAATTATAAAAAAAATTTAAAGATTTTTGCTATATTTGCAATTATTTTAAAATGTTGCTATATCTACAAATAATAAAGCCTCCTTTGCTACCCATTACAAATTCTCAAAATTAAAAGACAAGGTTTGTTAAATTCCACATATTTATCACAACTTTATGACATATTTAAATTCACATTTATTTTTAAAAATAACATTTTATCAATTATATTTTTATTAAAATATAGTAATGTTTGTTGCTATTTATAGTAATATAAATATGTAATAAAATGTAATTTCTTTTTTTCATTAGTAATATAATGTAAATACTTTGAATTATAAAACTTGGTCATATTAATTTTAATAAAGAAATTCGTTTGAATTTTTTTTAGTACAAAATATATTTTCAATTAATTGGAGAGAAGTTATACTTTTAACATTTAAATAATTCAATAGTTGTATTAAATAAGGAATAAATAATAAAATAATTATTTATATTTAATGTTAATGACACGTTTTTAAATATAGAAATTGAAAGAAGGATAAAATAGTAAAAAATGTTTTTCAAAGATTGTGGCTTTTTAATATATTATAGATAGTTAATTAATAGTTACAAAACTCTTGAATTCAATAATTAAATATAATTAAACTTAAATTCATAAATTTTTAGAACCAATTTATAACAATAAATATATACAACTTTTTATATTCTAGCTCTCATCTCTCAAATGCTTATATGTTAATTAAATGATAATTAATAATAAAACAATTAGAATTATTTATAAAAACAATAATTTTTAGTGGGAGGTGGATGTGTGATCTGTGAACAATTTTTTTATTAATTATTTTTTATTAATTTAAATACAATCTAATAACATCTATAGTATATGAATGAATTTTATATTTTATTTTTTATAAGGATTTTATATTTTAATTAAATGATAATAACTAACAAAATAATTTTAATAAAAATAATAATAATAATAAATCAATCAAAAGTAACTTAAAAAAACACTTACCAATTTTCATCATTAAATATAATTAAAGTTAAATTCATAAATTCTTAGAATTAATTTATAAAAAATAAAGGGATACAACTTTTTATATTTTAACTCTTCATCACTAAGGTTTTTTTTTTTTAAAAAAAAAATTATCTTTCAAGTACCTATATTTTTATTGTTATTTAAAGGATAATTAATAATAAGAATAAGAATAAGACAATTGTGTTTATATTAATGGATATATGGTGTGAGAAAAAAATATTTAATAATTATTTCTCAATTTTAAGACAAATTAATAATAACACATTAATAGGACCATTGACAATTAATTCGAATATTACATAGAATATAGATTTTATGCTCTAAATTCAACCTATAATTTATTGAAATTGTAAAAGTTTTTAAACTTCAATATTTTTATACTATTTTAAATTAAATTAAAATAATCAATCTATATATATATATTTTAAACCCATAACAATACATGAGATAACACTAATAAATAGAAACAAAGAATACAAAACTATGCCTATACATTCCCTAAAATAGATTTGTGTACTTTATTAAAAAAAATAATTACAAAATAGATAAATAAACACTATTATTGAACTTCATCTAAATAGAGTTACAAAGTTACAAGCCTAAGATAGGAGATAACGACTCGATACATGCAACATTTGCAACTTGAATGTACTATCAACATCTTCATATCAAATCGAGATGCTTTCAAGATTGAAGAGCCTTAGAGATTAAACAGGATTTGAGACCAAATAATAGAAATAACAAAAAAGAACAAGAAGAAGACTCTAAGGTTGGTGAAAAAAATGGTGAAACCCCTCATTATTTATAGTAGTAGGTGATGAGAAGTTACAAAACTTTTTAAATTCTTGTGTTTTTAAAATTGTATTATGAATTATAATTAAAGAAAAAAATATTTAAGTGGTAGGAAAAACTTTTCCATTCCAACCTTTTAAATTTCATACATTTATTAATAATAATTAATTAATTAACTATTTATAATTTCTCAATAATGACATGTTTTTTAAATTAGTAAATTAAAAAAGGACAAAAGTGTCCAAAAAAGTTTTTCCAACATCCTCACTTTTTAATATATTATATATTATAGATTATTTTTAGATCAACGTTTTTTTATAGCTTATTTAACTTAGTGCTATAATTGCATGCTATGGAAGGCAATATTTGTTGGAGTGATAATGTCATTTCATCAAGACCCTCTATGGAGATCAACCCCTAAGCTAGCATGAGATAATAGAATCCACCATTTCCTGAATGAGGACACACCCCAGGTTCACATCCTATGCTCAATCTCTACGGGGACACACCTCAGGCTCACCTCACCGCTAGCATAAAGTCGTGTCATCAACACGCTCTATGGAGATCAACCCCTAAGCTATCATGGGATAATGGAATCCACCACTTCTCGAATGGGAGCACACCCCAGGTTCACAACCTATACTCAATCTCGTCAATCTAGAGGTTCCGACTCGTTCAGGTGTAACTCAGGGTGTAGCAAGTATTGGGTTTTGAGTTTTATAAGGTTACTAGGGGTTCTAACTAGGCATTCCTAATATCCTCGACCCAATCTCAAGGGTCCCAAATTAAGCTAGGTTTTCACTCTATCCAAGCTTTAAATCAAATCTATCACCTATTAGCAATCCTAGGTATAACCTGAACAATCAACCCCCACCTCACATAATAAGACACAGTCTATTGATACATGATAAATACGATCAAACATGATTCATAGGCTCGAGATAACACTCACATAATCATACCAAGTATAAAGTTCATAAAACATAAAAACACGCATAATCCATAGATGCATGATAAATATGATCAAACATGATTCATAGGTTCAAGATAACATACACATAATCATGCTAAGTCCAAAAGCTCATAAAAACATAATAAGGCACATAATCCATAGATACATGATAAACATGATTCATAGGTTCGGGATAACATCCACATAATCATGCCAAGTATAAAGCTCATAAAGAACATGCTACACAAGTTTCATAAGCACTCTCAATATTTAAACTAAAGTCTAATGCTAGAAACAACTCAAGAATACAAACAAGCAATGCCGATCACCTTCCTCCTTCACTTAAGAGCTTGGTTTTAATCCAAATGACTACTTGCCTTAAAAGTTTAAGCAGCAGTTCCTCATCCTTAGGCATTAAACCTGCTGAGACAATTATAGAGAGAGTCTTACATTCTCCTAGAAAGGCTTATTTCAAGTGCATCGACAGAAGCTTTAAATCCAAAGTGGGTGGTATCTTAATGGACGTTTGCATAGGTTTTCCGTTCCCCCAGTTCTAGGGACTCAAAAACCCTTTTGCAATTACTTAACTCCACAACAACCTCACGCTCTTATCTCTTCTCTCAGCTCACAAGCATTCAATTCCTCACCTGTAATTTGCCCAAAGCCCTGAATATGATGCTCCAACAATTCTTGTTCAATTGATTCATCAATAATTTCCTCCAGCATGTTAAGAACAAAGCAGTTCTCCACATCTGTGGGATGTTTCATTGTATCATAAATGTTGAACTCAATCTTTTGGTCATTCATTTTTAGGGTGATTGTTCTCTCATAAACATCAACAACTGTCCTTTCAATCTTAAGAAAAGGTCTTCCTAGAATTATAGGTACCTCACTATCCGCCTCATAGTCCAGAATAATGAAATCAGCAGGGAATATGAACTTACCCACATGAATCAAAATATCCTCAATCTTAGCTTCACGGTGAGTAATGGATCTATCCGCAAGCTGCAATGTGACAGTAGTGGGCCTAGCTTCGCCTATGCCAAACTTCTTGTAAATAGACAATGGCATTAGGTTTATGCTTGCGCCTAAGTCACAAAGGGCCCTTCCCAGCTGTTGTCCTCCTATGGAAACTGGTATAGTGAAAGCATCTGGGTCTTTCTCTTTACTAGGAATCCTTCTTCTTAGCATGGCAGTACATTCTTCATTCAAAGACACTACCTTGAACTCCTCAAATCTCTCTCTTTCAGATAGAACATCCTTAAGAAACTTCATATAGTTAGGCATTTGTCTTAAGGCATCTACCAAAGGAATGTTGATATGAATTTCCTTGAGAATATCCATAAATTTCTCAAAATGGACTTCATTTTTTTTCTTTTTCTTCAACCTCTGCGGGAAAGGTAGAGGAGGTGGTACGAACTCCGAAGTGGTAGTAGGCATGCATCCAGATGGTTTTGAAGGTTGTGCTCTAGGTAGCTCTTCAATCTCCTCACTCTCTGCTTCATTAGGTTCCATATGCTCTTCCTTTCTTTATTCTTCGATTTGCACTGCAAGGTCCTTCTCCTTGTGTTTCTTCTTACTGTTCTCTTCCGGCTTCGCTAAAGGTTCTCCACTCCTTAGCTCTATAGCTTGCACTTGCTGCTTCCCTTCCCTTTTTGGGATTTCAGTATCTGAAGGAAGCTTACCTTGAGGCCAAGATCTTATTTCATTAGCAAGTTGACCCAATTGCACTTCAAAGTTTCTCATCGAAGCTTGCTAACTTTGAATAACAACATCATTCTTAGCCATATATTCCTTCAGCAAACTTTCAAGAGAAGTACCTGGAATATGTTGTGGGGTCACATCATCGCCTCTCGATCTTTGGAGCATTGTTTGCTGATTTCCATAGGTCTGCTGATTCTGATGCCCAAAACCTGGTGGATAGTTCAACCTGGGTTATAGGTATTAGAATAAGAATTGTTCCTTTGATTACCTTGGTTCCCAACATAGTAAACTGAGGTTGGATTACTAGGACAAAATTCAAATGTGTGCCCTTGACCACAATAAACACAAGACTCAATACTTACTACCTGGTTTACCAAAGATTCATTCTGAGCATTAGGGGAAATTTGGGTTGCATTTCCAACAGTTAGATTCTTCAACATGTTAGCCATGGACGTCATTTGTGCATTTAGAGCGGTTAAAGCATCTAGCTTCAACATTCCCTTGTTCTTTTTGCCTTGGGAACTCCTTGAATCATTCCACTGACAGTTGTTTGAGGATATTCTTTCCAATATCTCAAAAGCTTCATTATAGGTCTTTGACAAAAGAGTCCCATTTGCAGAAGTATCAACAACTTGTTTAGTGGTTTTATTCAACCCATTGTAAAATATCTCCATTTGAATACAATGAGGGAGTCCATGATGAGGACACTTCCTAAGCAAGTCCTTAAATCTCTCCCATGCCTCACTTAAGGATTCATCATCAAACTGCTGAAAAGCCACAATTTCATTTCTAAACTTAGCATTCCTAGTTGGTTGGAAATACTTAATGAGGAATTTTTCAGCAAGGGTGTTCCAAGAGTCAACTGCCCCAGGAGGAAGTGTATTGAACCATGTCTTGGTTGCATCCCTAAGGGAGTAAGGAAACAAACTCAACCTTAGGGCATCTTTAGGCACTTTTGGCAGTATAAAAGAATCACTAACCCCTAGGAAAGACTTCAAATGCAGGTGAGGATCTTCAGATGATAGTCCATAAAATTGTCCTATGGTTTGGAGCATTTGGAACATGACAGGTTTAAGCTCAAACATTGGGGCTTGGATATCTGGCCTAATAATCCCAAGATTTAGCTCTTCAACCAAGGGATTGGTATAAGTTCTAATATCTCTCTCCCTGTCATCTGCTAAGACAATAGCATTGGCAGGGACCATAGCTTGGGGTTCAACTAAAGGTGGTGTAAAGCTCCCTTGGCCGTCTGGTTGGTTTCCAGGGTTATTTTGAGGATTATTAGGATCTATAGGACCTCCACGAAAATCTGCCATTTTTTCCTTTTGAATCCTTCTTCTTCTATGAAATGCTCTCTCAGGTTCAGGATCTAAGAAAAATTCTAAACCTGGGAAATCATTCATGCACAATTACAACACCTGAAAAACAAAGAAACACATTAGTTGTACCTTTCTTTCAGCTCAAAAATCACTAAAAACAACTCAAAGGAAGTAAAAATAAAACTAATCCCCGACAACGACGCCAAAAACTTGTTTGCTTAAAAGGGGTGTATGAATTATCAAGAAAGCACTCCTAAACTGTGCAAGCATACACAATCGAAGCAGCAAGTGAGAAGTACTTTAATCGTCTCCTCTTGGATTAGTTGTAGAAAATACACAAGGTTGAGTTGCTCTTAATGAGTAAAAGGGGACCAACAAAAATGAAATGAGTATTAGAATTAGAAATAAAAAGTAACAATTGAAATGCTAAAGTAATGAAGAAGAGGATTAAAAACGGTAAGGTAGCAGCAATCACAAGTTCAACCAAAACAGTAAAAAGGGAATAGGATTAAGGATGAAATTATGCTTCAACAATCTTAATGCTAGAGCTCAAAACTGCACAAGAGCTCAAAACAGTATAACTCGCGGAATCTTCCCAGATTTCCTCGCGATTTAGGCACTTAATTTCCATTAATCACCTTAATTTTAGCTCCTAACTGTTAACACTAGGTGAGTGACTATCCCTAGACTCCTCAATCACCTGAGAGAAGTAAATCTCTTAACCAGAACTAGTGTATGCCTTGAAAACGTTTTATTCTTCCCTTTTCCAAGTTGGAATAAACAATACTAAGATGAGATGGCCAAACAAATCTTAGCTAAGCAGTAAAATCACAAGGCATAAGAGTTAGATTGCAGCAAAGTACTCTTTCATTAAAGTTGCATCCACATAAAGTGTCCTAATCCTCACCCCAAGGGTGATTAGTTCATTGTGATAAGAGAAGACAACAATAAAACAGTAAACCTAGTGCTAAACATGGTTAAAATGGTCTTAGTTACAATGTAGAAGATTAAGAGCAAGGGGAACAAAAGAATGAACAGATGGGTGAAGTTCTCAAGCCTTCTTCGGTCCACTCCAACCTCTTTCCAGAAGGAGAAAGCTTCCCCAATTCGGCTCTGCTTGAATTTCGCCTCTTTTCCTTTCTCCCAATCGGGTTCTTTTTTCCTTTCTCTTGCCTACACTCCCCCCTCTTCAAAAGTGGCCAAAAACAAGGCATTTATACCGTATCCACCTTGAAATAAGGGTTGAATAGACAAGGGGCAATGACATGAAGGCCTCTCATTGGCTCACAGCAGCTGATAAGGCAATTTCTATCCAGCTCAATTAATGAATTCTGTCCACGTGTGCATTCTGCAACTGATATCAGAATTGAGCTCCAACAATCTTTACCCTTCAAATAGCACAGCTACAGCAGTTCGAAGCAGACCTTCAACACTTCATAACATTCATCTTCCCAAAAAACTCCTATAAAAATGGCCAAAATGACATAATTCATCAATGAAAAGTACTTAGATGGCCTAAAGGTACTTCAGACTCACTTTGTGTCAATTAACATACAAATGTACCTAATTAAGGAGTTAAGATAGTCAAGAAAGCTCAAAATACCAAGAAATAATCACAATAAAAGTTCAATCTTAGATCTCATTCTAAGAGCTAACAAACCCCCAAACTTAAATCATTACTCGTCCTTGAGTAATGCCTTAACATTCTAATCCCACCAAGAAGTAACAACTACCAGTGTGCTCAAGAAAAATTTGATTCAGCAGTCGAATGATACAAATAGTTACTAATATAGCAGTCCTATTTCTTTTTCTTACAAAAGTTCATCAAAGCTTAACCTTTACAAGATTTTCCTTAATCAATTTGTTTTTTTTTTCCTTTCAAATAAAAGGTAGCAAGCTTCACAAAACAACCCCACAACTCAACTAGCACTTAATCCAAATTTGAATTCATTATGCATCCCATAAACTCACAACAAGAGCTATCACTCCTAAGAATCCTACAAAGCTAACTTTATGCTTAAGTAGTCAAACATTCATTCCCTTAGGCTCTCCAGCCACTTACCTTTGCATAAACTTCTCCTTAGTTCTTAGAATGACCACATTGATGATGCAACTCACCTAAGCAACGAGAACTTTATACTAGGCTTTAACTTTCCTCTTCTTTTCTTTGTCTTTTTAGATAAGAACTTATTGCACTAAAGAAGTTAGAGAGAACCCTTTTGTAAACAGAACCTTCGATTTAAGCACCAACATTTGTGATGAAGACTACCTAACAACGAGCCCTGCTACTAAATTGGGTTGCCAAGGCATATTCATATCCCTTTATTACTGTTCAACTCAAAGGTGAACATGGGTGTCATGTCCAACTCTTGTCTAATAAGTAACTTGGGTAGAGGAATAACTGTCAAATTTCATTTTTTTTTAGAGAGGTGGCATGAGTCCTAAAGAGAAGAGGAATGCTCCTAGGAGTGATAACTTGTATTACTAGGGTGCCTTACCCCCAAACTTAAATAGCTCATTGTTCCCAATGAGTAAAGAATTAAGGGAAGCAACCCCCAAACTTAGTTATTTGTTTGTAAAAAAAAAAAAAAACTAAAGGGAATGAGCATCCAAACTCTCTAATCTATGTTTAAAGGAGAAAATTCTCAAGAGTTGGTGGTTAGCAACCTAGGGGCTCCATAAAGCTGCTACAAGCATTGTGTTACATTAAAAGGATTATGGCAACAAAAGTAAGCACAACTTAACTCAACAGAAGTGAGAAAAAGAAATGGAACACACTAGTCAAAACTATTAATTTTATTTCAACTACGGTGGCAAGCTCACCAACCTTCAGATTCAGATATATAGATAGATATATATTTTTTTCTTACGCGAATAACCTAACAGATTTCATAACAAGCGGCCACCTAAGCTATCACAAAAGAAGACACAAAATGGAAAGCAGACTTCCTAAACCAAAGAACTGACAGAGCAACAACAAACAATTACACATAGGACAAATAAAACATGAAAAACACAACGTGCTAACTATCAGTGAGACCATCTACTAGCCAAACAAAAAGGGCAGAACTCCCATGTTTGATCAGTCTTCATCTCCAGGGATTCGATCTTGAGATGCCCAAGGATTGTCTCTGTCCTTAGCATAATGCCAATATGCTAATTGGTGTGCACTGGAGTATTCCATTTGCTTCAGCATGATCTCTTGTTGTTCGAGGAGTTTAGTGAGCCCCACAGCTAAACCACCCTTGCCCTTGTGATCTCTTCGACGCAGCCTCTCAATAGTAGCATTATCAAACATAGAGGGATCAGTCAGCCTGTTCTCAGAAGGGTCAACATCTGCACCTGCATTCAAACAAAGCTTAGTGATAGTGTTAGGGAAAAAGAGTTTGCCAGCAGTTTTCTTGGCGTGAGTCCGAATTTCTTCAGCAATGATTCGTCCAACATCAATGCTCAGAACCTTCAAAATCGTATAGGTAAGCAACATTCCCTCGCTTGAGACAGTGGAATCATGTGTTGTTGGAAGCAACCTGTTCTTGAGGAAGGAGAGCCACACATTCGCCTCATCAGTCAAATATGCTGCTTGAAAAGACCTGGAACCGGTGGCTGAGACCATCCACCAAGCACCTTTTAACCCTATCAGCCTCAGAGATCCATTCAGATGAGTGGTAGAAGGATTCAACACCATCGCATTATAGTTGGCCCGAGGGATATCTGGTAGCTTATACATTTTATTGATGGCTTCAGGAGACCAATCCACCAATTTTCCGCGAATGATAACTCGAAATTCACCAATATCCTCAAAGTTGGCATAAAAACCCAACACAATTCAAGGATCCTTCCCATGGATCCTTGCTTGTTTTTTGTCACCTCTGTGTTCGGAGTAGCTAGGGTGTTAACTCTTAGAATGAGAGCTAAGATTGAGCTTTTATTGTGATTATTTCTTGGTATTTTGAGCTTTCTTGACTATCTTAACTCCTTAATTAGGTACATTTGTATGTTAATTGACACAAAGTGAGTCTGAAGTACCTTTAGGCCATCTAAGTACTTTTGATTGATGAATTTTGTCATTTTGGCCATGTTTATAGGAGTTTTTGGGAAGATGAATGTTATGAAGTGTTGAAGGTCTGCTTCGAACTGCTGTAGCTGTGCTATTTGAAGGATAAAGATTGATGGAGCTCAATTCTGATATCAGTTGCAGAATGCACACGTGGACAAAATTCATTAATTGAGCTGGATAGAAATTGCCTTATCAGCTGCTGTGAGCCAATGAGAGGCCTTCATGTCATTGCCCCTTGTCTATTCAACCCTTATTTCGAGGTGGATACGGTATAAATGCCTTGTTTTTGGCCACTTTTGAAGGGGGAGGAGTGTAGGCAAGAGAAAGGAAAAAAGAACCTGATTGGCAGAAAGGAAAAGTGGCGAAATTCAAGTGTGGCGGAGTAACTTCCCTAGCATAGGTTCGTCTCGAGTTTTAGGGTCGTTACAGAGAGGGTGGTCGATGGAGAGAGAGACCAACGAAGAGAGGAGTGGCGTGGAGAGAGACGATAGACGAAGAGGGAGAGCGACGCAGAGAGAGAGAATGAGAGAGAAGACGAGTGAGAGAACGAGGGAGAAGGAGTGGCGAGCAGAGAAGAAAGAAGGAGGGATGGAGATCAAGGGGGAGGAGTGGCGGGTCGCCAGCCGAAACAGCCGGCGACCGTTTGTTGGGCGCCGCGACAAATATGTGGGGGGGAAGGTGTTTGCCCTCCCGATTCTTCGTCCCTCACTCTCTGCTTTTCTTTTTATTTTAAACAAAAGCAACGAAAAAAAAAGGAATGGGCTGGGCCTCACATGACCAAATCGAGTAGAGAATTTCTGTGTTGGGCTTAAGGTCGCCTAAGCTTGAGGCCATTCTTGTTAAAGGGTTCGTAGTTGCAAATTAATCTTTTGGATACTATGTTTTAGGGGCCAAATGTGACCCTTGGGTGCAACGCCTTAAGTTTCGATTCATACTTAAGTTTTTTTTATCGCTATAACTATTGGTGGGCGTTAAAGGTGAGCTCTAGGCAACGTTGGTGACCTATCATTTCCTTGTGATTGTTTTAGGCGAGCTTGTGTTTGACTTTCAAAGGAAGTGATTGTTCCATGGGTTCTCAAATCGGTGTATGTAGCAAACTTGATCCGGTATGCAAGCTCATAAGTGAAAGAGCTAGCTTGCATGGCTTGTAGGTTGAAACCTTGTGTTGTTGTGTATGTTAAAGGGGTGGATTTTGAACGTGAATAAGTTCGCGCATGTGTGGTGGAGGATCATAGTCAATATGCAGCTAGTATTGCTCGCATGATTGTTAGTATATATCTTCCATTATGGTTTTAGTACCAAGTTAAGAGAATGGTCATGAATCCCCCGGGCCAGTAGTCCCTACCTTACTCCTTGTTTAGGTGACGTTATCCTACAACCTTGTGTGGCGAGAAACTAGCATGGAGTTTGTGTATTGATGATGTCTTTGGTGAGTCATAGGGTGTGTGGAAGCAGACAAGGGGAAATGATGTCTTGTGGTGAACCATGATAGTCATGACAACAAACCAAAGACGAGAATGCTTCGAGGTGAGTCACTATGACTATGGCAACAGAATCGGAGTGAGACATAGCTTACGAGCGTCCTGCGGGGCAGGTCTGGGTTATGTCAGAATGCTAGTTGGGGAGGCATTTACCGACGTGAAGCAAGGAGCTGAGCAAACCTGTGTGAGCTTAGGGTAAGGCTAAGTAGGACGTCTAACTGAGTGTGGTCTGAAAATAGAATTTGGGTAGTTTGAGGTGTTGGCTGAAAGAGAGAACGTTGTTGAATTTGGGACCCTTAAGAATGGGTCGGGGATATTGGAAATGTCTAGTTAGAACCCTAAATAATCTTATGAAGCGCAAAATCCAACACTTACTAAACCCTGAGTTACGCCTGAGCGAGGCGGAACCTCTAGGTTGACGATATACGATAGACTCGTGACATTGGGGTACACCCCCATTGAGACTAGGGAGTTGTTGCTTTCCATTATCTCGTGCTAGCTTAGAGGTGATTCCCTATAGGGCGTGTTGGTTACGTAACCCACTGCACTATGCTAGTGTGTTGTGTTGTGAGAGCCTGGGGTACGTCCCCGTTAGGGAGTGGTTGCTTTCGATTATCCCGTGCTGGCGAAGGGGCGATTCTGTTGGGATTTATGCCCTAAACTTGTGTAATTTTGATCAAATAAATAAAGAGTTATTTGATTTGATAAAATTATATTCTTGATTTATAAATCCAATAAACTAAGCTCCAAGGTTATAATATATCTTGAACATTAGTGTATGGTCTATGGTATAAGAATAAGGTTGAAAACCTCATTCTGGTAACACCATGGATGCGACCCACTTTCTAATTAGTACAAATGAGGTAATCCAACTCATTCATGTAGTTGACATGCGAGTGGGGGCATCCTGTATGAAGATTTCATACAAGACCGGACTGCAAATTATTAGTCTAACAAGTGTAACACCGTTAACAGGATAAGACTGATGATTTATAGATGGTCATTAGTGACTCGACCTGAATCCTGAGTAAGTTAAGAACTCCTGCTTATAGGGGTTTGTCCTTAGACTAGTATGGGTGAGAGTGGCTTATAGTAGACTCAATAAGCCTACCTTCTTAGGGACAAAACCTCGTAGGTAGCTGGGAACTTAACTGTGCAAGGTGAAATTCACTCTTTCCTACACTAAGGAATTAGATAGGTTGTTCCCTTAAGAACTGACTCCAGGTCTTGAACAACGGGGCCCCGCCCTCTATGAGGGTATGAGTCTATGGTAGGACCTTAGACTTGTTGTTCATTAGAGGATCAGTGGTGCTTAAGGAACAAAGAGGTAATAACAGGGGTAAAACGTAATTTTGACATAGCCGTGATTACCGAACAACCTGTGAAGGGTCGACTCATGGGCAATGATTATATCAATGGACACAATATAATCTACAGTGAGGAGAGTGCAGCTACAAGTCTATAGTGAGTGACTTGTAGTTACAAAAACCATATAATATATCAGTGCTACAAGTCTATATTGTTTAACTGGATGAAAGAGTTTGATCAGTTAATCTCACATCATTGGAGGTCATGAACGGTAGGTCCATTAGGTCCCTCCGTTGGCTCAACACGGTTATATTGAGGGTATAAAGTTAGGAATGAAATTGAAGTGTTCAATTTCATGCATGAGGTGTTATATCAATTATATATGATATAATTGATATATTATATGGTTTTTGTAACGCCCCAGGCCCATGATCTCCTGCGACCTGGCTGCGCCACTATATCATCCATGACTACTTGTAAGAGTGAAGACACTATCCCCACAAACAAACACGGGCTCCTTTCAGCATGTTTTGTCCTCACTCACATGCTCCCTAGGAAAATTCCCAGGAGGTCACCCAACATAGAATTGCTACAAGCCAAGCACGGTTAACTGTGGAGTTCCTATGATTGAGCCACCGAAAAGGAAGGTGCACCTTGTTGGTATAGGTAGTAGCTATCAATTCTTTTAAGCCTTTCTCAATTATACTTTCACATCCTCATGTACCCCTTTTCCTCGGGCACCATACTTTCATATCCTCAGGATCCCTCTCATTCAGATGTGGGCTCGGTTCATTCATGTACCCCTCTTCCTCGGGCGTCACATGCCCACCAGCTTCCGCCTTGGTTCGTCCCAGAACCACATCTTACTGGGAGAGGCTCCGCTCTGATACCATTTGTAACGCCCCAGGTAGCAGAGGATCCTGGGCCTGGGGCGTTACAGTTCATACAAGATCGGACTGCAAATTATTAGTCTAACAAGTGTAACACCGTTAACAGGATAAGACTGATGATTTATAGATGGTCATTAGTGACTCGACCTGAATCCTGAGTAAGTTAAGAACTCCTGCTTATAGGGGTTTGTCCTTAGACTAGTATGGGTGAAAGTGGCTTGTAGTCGACTCAATAAGCCTACCTTCTCAAGGACAGAACCTCGTAGGTAGCTGGGAACTTCACTGTGCAAGGTGAAATTCACTCATTCCTACACTAAGGAATTAGATAGGTTGTTCCCTTAAGAACTGACTCCAGGTCTTGAACAACGGGGCCCCGCCCTCTATAAGGGTATGAGTCTATGGTAGGACCTTAGACTTGTTGTTCATTAGAGGATCAGTGGTGCTTAAGGAACAAAGAGGTAATAACAGGGGTAAAACGATAATTTTGACCTAGCTGTGATTACGAACAACCTGTGAAGGGTCGACTCATGGGCAATGATTATATCAATGGACAGAATATAATCTACAGTGAGAAGAGTGCAGCTACAAGTCTATAGTGAGTGACTTGTAGTTAATGAATATTGATTAACTGGATGAAAGAGTTTGATCAGTTAATCTCACATCATTGGAGCTCATGAACGGTAGGTCCATTAGGTCTCTCCGTTGGCTCAACATGGTTATATTGAGGGTATAAAGTTAGCAATGAAATTGAAGTGTTCAATTTCATGCATGAGGTGTTATATCAATTATATATGATATAATTGATATATTATATGGTTTTTGTAATGCCCCAGAACTTCAAGGACCTTTTAAATTGTGATTAGGATTAATGTATTGGAAATTAATATAATTGGGCCTTGGGACTCTGTAATTTATTGAAAGGTAATGTAAATTAAGGATTTTGTGTAATTAAAGACATTTTGAGAACATTTAATTTGGTTTAAGGGCATGCTTGTGGTTAAAATGAAGAAGAGGGGCAAATTTGGTAATTAAAAGAAAAATGGATTTAGGGTTTGCTACTTTGTTGGCACTTAATTCGAGGGAGCATCTTCTTCCTTTTCCTTCTCCCCTCAGCCGCACGTTTAGTCGCTGGTAAGAACTCCCGCCGACGAGCTTGCAATCCAGCCGATCCTTTGCGAGTTGCAGCGCCAGTCGAGCCACCAACTGTCGAATCTGATCGAGCCACAACCTCCGCAGTCCTCGCCAAGCCGAAGTCGTCAAGCCAGCTGTTCGCCCGAGCGCTGGAGCTTCGTTGGAACCCAGCCGAAGACCACGCAGAGTCACCGCCGTTTTTGCAGTCCTCGCTAAGCCGGAGTTTTTTCCAAATATGTATCTCTCTATCTCTAAAGTATTTATCATCTATACATTCATTATATTTCTCTTTGATACTTCTTTGGTACTCTCCTCCACATTAGCTCGATTGTTACAATTAAGAATTAGAAAGTTCACTTTGAATATGCTTGCCCTAAAATATACATTAAATTTTATTTTATCACACTTATCGGTTGTTGAACTAAGGGTTTTCCATATTGATAAACTCAAGAGAGTGAATTTAAAGGATATTAAACAGTTTTTCGACTATTACGACGGTTGGATCGCCTATGGACTTAGAGCATGTAATCATTTTAATTGGAAAAAAGACAATAATTCTAAATATTAATGAGTAAAGAGATAAAACTAATTAAAACAGGTTACATTTTTAAATTACAAACAATTCTTAGTATTGATCCTAATGACACGTCGAAACGATCATGACTATTGTTTCATTCCATTTCGATACCTTTTCAAATTTGCATTCAATATTTAAACTAGTATGAAATTTCTATCGCATTCTGCTTTATAGACTAGTATCTCTCAATTACTAGCAATAATAGTGGAAAATATATTAATATACCGAATACGTGTAAAAGATGTTTATATAATTTTTAAACCACAAGAGTGGCAAGAATGTTTTTTAACTAACAAATTGTTTATCTTCATTAAATATATTTTCCAAAGTGTGTTCATATTTATTTTACTTCGTTTAATTGCTAACAATTGAAAAGCCAATCTTTATTCATTAAATCATTATATTATGTGCTGAGGAAATTGATAGTCCATAGAGTAATAAACACGATCAGCTACCTAGAGTTTATAAATGTAATCACTTGCAATGTTAGGTAAGGTAAAGGAAAGGTAGGTGAAATGGTGAAACAATTTAGAAAAATGTAACAAACAAAAAGTTGGGTTGTCCAGAACGAATAACTACATGATATTAGGTGATGTGTGAATGAATGAATTGACAACATTCCCTTTTGTTCGGGGGGGGTAACTTAACATAATGAATTTGTTAATAAATCAGGAGTTAGCATATTCGAGTGGATATCAAAAGAAAAGAATGTGTTGGAATATATGACGTATATTTAATTACATCGTGAACGTTAAGTGGGTTTGATATTGTGCTATTATAACGTCTGAAAATATGAATCTCAAGAAAATGATAAAAAATTTATTTCTCAATTGACAGAAAAGTTCGCACACAAAATGTGCTATCCTTAGGCTTATATTTTACTAGTGTTTATGATCATTCCAGGGTTTTTACGTGTATAATGTTGGGTTTTATGTCCTAAAACTCGTGGTTTTGTAAACTGAATGTATATTCTATATCACAATAAAGTTGTTATTGAAATTTATTCAGTATTCAGTAAAGGTGTTATTGACTATTGTGTATTGTGTAACCTTAATCCAATAAAGAACCCTTGGCTATAGGATGAATACTTGAACTTTATGTTTGACATAAAAGTGGATCAAGTTCAAGTTATAGCCAGAACAGTCTATAGTATAAGGATAAGGTTGGGTGCCTTATCCTGGGGACACTATGGACGCGGCCCACTTTGTAGAGAACAACCGATGTGATCCTTAATCATTCATGTGGAGACATGTGAGTGGGGGCGCCCTATGCAATGAGTTTGCATAAGACTGGACCGCGCAATAGTCACATAGATTTTATAACTCCGTTTACTGTCTTAACTGACTATATTCATACGATAACCTAGGTAACTCGATCTTAATCCTGAGCGTTCTATGGACCCCTGTTTATTCGGATTATCCTTAGATTTGCATGGGTGAGAGTGGCTCAAGACTGCCGACTCAATAAGCCTCCCATTTCAGGGATAAAACCGGGTATATAGCTGGGAACATAGTTCGGCAAGATGGAATTCATTCCTACCCGCTTTAGGGATTAGTAGAAAGGTTGTTCCCTTGGCATCGACTCGGGTCTTGAACAATGGGCCCATCCTCTCATTGGCCCGAGAGGGATTTGGTTTCTTTGGTTGGACCACAAACCAATTGTTCATTAGAGGATCGATGAGAACTTAAGGAACAAGAGGTAATTACAGGGGTAAAACGGTAATTTTGACCCAGCTGTAATTACGAATGACCTGTGAAGGATCGACTTACTAATCATGGTTATATCGAGTGGACAGAAATATATCTACAGTGAGGAGAGTGCAACCATTGAGCTTTAGTGGAGTGTCCCGGTGGTTAACAAATGTTGATTAGCTAGGCTAAAGAGTTTGGCCGGTTAATCTCATATCGTTGGAGCTCATGATCTGTAGGTCCATTAGGTCCCCCTTACTAGCTCGGACTAAGCCTTGTAACATTTTGAGAGAAAAGAATTTGAATTGTTCAAATTCAAGTTTGGGAGAAAGCGTTAATTATATGTGATATATTTAACGAATCATAGCTTAATTATGAATTAAACTATGATTAACAGGAGGTGGATATATTTAAATATGATTTAAATATCGGATCGTTATTTTATAGCATGAATAAGGATTCATGTTCTAAAATCGATCGGGATCGGACAATTTATTTAATTTAATATTTGATATTAAATTAAATTAAAAATTAATTAATTAAATTAATTTTAAATTATTTAATTAATTATATTAATTTTAATTAAAAAACAATTTAATATTGTTTTTTAGAAATAAAATTAATTGTAAAATGTGGATTTTCAATAAAATCCAAAATACAACTTGCCCAATCCCTCTCATCTTCAAAATTCACCAAAATTGGCCACCTCCATCTCAAAGCATCCTCATCACCCTTGAGTTGTCACTCCATTCAAGCTTTTTGAAGCTTTATATAATGGTGATTTGAGTGATGTAAAGAGAATTTTTTAGAGAAAATTCAATATTCTCGAATTAGTGACCTTTGAGGACATTTCTTCAAAATTCTCTCAACCTAGGATCCCACAATCCGTTCTAAGGCCTGAGGATAGTAGGGAAGACTCTAACGGTCGTCCACGAAGTGTTCGTGCTGAAAACCATCAACCGGGTGAAGAGAATTTGATCTTCAAAGTTGAGTTTTCTATCCCTCTGTTTTTCCAGCTTTGAGCATGCATTTTATTTTACAAAATTGATCAATTTAGAGTGTTCAACATCCAAAATTGCTTCCGCTTTCTTAATCTACACTCTTTCAATTGGTATCAGAGCAATTTTGAGCACTCAATTTGATCTATTTTGTTCTGTGGTGGGTATTTTTTGAAATACATTTTTTCTGGGTATCTAAAGTGTTCTTCTGACTTTGGCATTTAAATTGAGCATCTATTTGTGCTTTATTTTAAAATTGCTCAAGTGTGTTTGAGCATTAATGTGTGTAGAATAAGCTGTAAAAATTTCGGGTCGATCGGAGTTCGGGAAGGACTTCAATTTGAAGAGAGAAGCTCGAATGGTCAAAGAAAACTCAAAACAGAGGCTGTTTTTTTTATTTTCTATTTGCTACAGTAATTTTACAGATTCAGCCCGTGTTTTTTAAAAAGGAAGAAGAAGATGCTGACCGTTGTCTTTGACCATTGACTGGCTCATTGACTTTGACCGGTTCAATGTTTTTTGGACCGGTTCGGTTGGTTTTAGACCGGTTCTGACTATTTCGAGGCCGGTTTTTCCATTTTGGGGGTCTGTTTCATCAATTGGAGGCCCGGTTCATCCTTTTTACAGCTTTCAGTTCAACCTTTTGAAGGTCCGATTCACACTTTTACAGCTTGGTTCGACCCAAATTCAAGTGTTCAAGTGGTTCGATATTATTTCTAGATTATTATTGTAATAATTTAGTAGTTTGCTTGCATTAGATGCCAAAATCAGTCCACTTTAGTGTGTTTAATTAATTATGCATTGTGAATGTATGTTTTAATTAAATTCCCTAATTTTATGTGCATAAAGTATGCCATATAGATTTTAAAATCCCACCATAGGAAGCATGCTCCATGCATTGAAAGTATGTTATAAGTGTTATAATATATTGTATGCATGTTAATTGGGTTTCATAAGAATTAATATAAGAGTTATATTAATTGATGAAACAAATATTATATGTTTTAATTATAATTAATATAAGGGTTATATTAATTAAAAATTAAACATATAATTGCTATGCATTTATTCATGTGATGAATTTGTTATAAATGTATGTTTATTCATGTGATGAATGATGAAATAATTTATACCATAGAAATGCATGTAACCTAAGGTTAATTAATTAGTTTTAAAATGGTTTTAGAACTGGAAATTAATTAGATCTAAGGTTATCTAGTTCTAATAAGATTAGAATTAGGAAACTAATAATTTATAAACTTTGATTAAAGAGGACTCGACTAAGGAAGGTTACAGCTAGGTTGGGGTACTTAAGTCGACGGGAAACTAACACCCTACCCGAACCGACTGGAAGTGAATTTAATCCATAGGTTTATAAATTATCTTTCGTGAGTGGCGTTTATTAAAAGTTAATAAATTAAACTCATAGACCTAGGTTTATTAAAAGGTTAATAGACTTAGGTAATTCCAATATAATTGTTATATTGGTAGACTTAGGTAATATTGTTTTAAGCCTAAAATATGCCTAAGTAAAAGTTTACCCAAACAGTTTAAAATACTTAGTGGGAGTGAAAAGGTATATATGATATATCAATTTCCTCTTACGCTCTCCACGATGTTCACACCGTGAGATTTATGCTCGGCCTCGTGATGTCAATAGGGCATCCCCATTCGGATGGTGTTTGCATAAATCAAGAGCAAGGTGAATGGAGAAAGTATTTATAGTAAGTGAGCGAAGGAGGTGTGTCAACACATCCTACGGTCAACTCCATTAGGTTGGACCGTGAGATTCCCATGTTGCGCCTGCAGAGTGCCCGAAGTAGCACCATCCATTCGGAGGGATGTAACATGGGATTCAGAACAACTCAAACTCCAGAAATGGATAGGATCTCTTAGGTCCATTCCCAGCTTTGTCGATCTAGAACAGTAGCATTGTTTGGGCCGACCTCTGAGGTCTGAAAATGGCGGGTCACACTTACAAGAATTGCTAAGTGTTAGTAAGTTCTTGACCAAAGTAGCGATAACTAGAATGTTATAGGAATAAGAGTTATTCTGGTATTAGCATTTAGTCAAGAATGTCTTGGTTCAGTGAAGGAGTGATTGACTGCCCCTCGGTAGCGGTTGCTTTGACTCACTGAAGTATCGTTGCAAAAACAATAATGAGTTTATGGGTACATTATTACTTTTGCTAAATTTTTAAATTGGATAGGTTGCATACAATTCACTAATAGAATTCATTCTTTTTCAAAGATGTCGAACTCTTTTATCCGATTACTCGCCTTCAATAAACTTAGCGGCGATAATTATGGAACCTGGAAATCAAACTTGAATACGATTCTTGTTCTTGATGATCTGAGGTTCGTCTTAACGGAGGAATGTCCTCCCCTCCAACTCATTTGCAAACCAGATGGTTCGAGATGCTTATGATAGATGGATTAGGGCTAATGAGAAGGCCCGAGTCTATATCTTAGCCAGCATATCTGATGTGTTGTCTAAGAAACATGAGACCATGGTCACCGCAAAGGAGATCATGGGATCATTACAGGCGATGTTTGGACAACCGTCCTCATCGGTCCATTATGATGCTGTCAAATACGTTTACAACTCCCGTATGAAGGAGGGAGCCTCTGTTAGGGAACATGTCCTTGACATGATGACCCACTTCAACGTGGCTGAAGTAAATGGGGCAGTCATTGATGAGAGAAGTCAGGTAACCTTTATTATGGAATCTCTTCCAAGAGTTTCTGCCATTCCGCACAAAATGCGGTGATGAATAAAATAGAGTATAACCTGACTACTCTCCTCAACGAGCTTCAGACTTTTGAGTCCCTGATGAAATCAAAAGGAAAAGAGAAGGAGGCAAATGTTGTCACTTCGAAGAAGTTCCTAAGAGGATCGTCCTCTGGGACCAAGTCTGGTCCTTCCTTTTCTAAGAATAAGGGTATTCAGAAAAAGAAGAAGAAGGACAAAGGGAAGGGACAGTTCCATACGCGCAGGCCAAGGCCACGGGAAAGTGTTTCCACTGTGGTGATGACGGAGCCTTTGGAAGAGGAACTGCCCAAAATACCTTGCGAGAAAAGAAAGGCGAGAAAGAAAAAACAAGGTAAATATGATTTACTCCTTATTGAAACATGTTTAGTGGAACATGATGATTCCTTTGGATATTAGATTCAGAAGCCACTAACCATGTTTGTTCTTCTTTTCAGAAACTAGTTCTGGCAAAGACTTCTTTGATGGGAGATATCTCTCAGGGTTGGAATGGGAGAGGTTGTCTCAGCCAAAGCAGTGGGAGCAGTGAAGCTGTTGTTTAGAGATAGATTCGTTTCATTAGAAAATGTACTTTTGGTTCCTGGAATCAAAAGAAATCTTGTATCTATCTCTTGTTTACTTGAACATATGTATAAAGTGTCTTTTGATCATAATGAAGCATTCATTTGCAAAAGAGGTGTACGAATATGTTCTGCTAAACTTGAAAACAACTTATATGTGTTAAGACCAACAGAAGTAAAAGTTATCTTGAACACCGAGATATTTAAAACAGCTGATACTCAAAATAAAAGGCAGAAACTTTCTCCTAGTACCTATCTTTGGCACTTGAGATTAGGTCACATTAATCTCAATAGAATTGAGAGATTGGTCAAGAGTGGTCTTCTAAGTCAGTTAGAAGACAATTCTTTACCACCATGCGAGTCCTGTCTTGAGGGAAAAATGACTAAAAGACCTTTTTCTGAAAAAGGTTATAGAGCCAAAGAACCCTTGGAACTCGTGCATTCGGATCTTTGTGGTCCTAAGAATGTCAAGGCACGAGGAGGGTATGAATACTTTATCAGTTTTATTGATGATTATTCTAGGTATGGTTATCTTTACCTAATGCATCATAAGTCTGAAACCCTTGAAAAGTTCAAGGAATATAAGGCAGAAGTTGAGAACACATTAGGTAAAACGATTAAAACACTTCGATCAGATCGAGGTGGAGAGTATATGGATTTGAGATTCCAAGACTATATTATAGAACATGGAATCGTATCCCAACTCTCAGCCCCAAGTACACCTCAACAAAATGGTGTATCTGAGAGGAGAAATAGAACCCTGTTAGACATGGTTCGATCCATGATGAGCTACGCCAATTTGCCTAGTTCGTTTTGGGGATATGCGATAGAAGGCTGCTGTATATATTTTGAACATGGTTCCTCTAAAAGTGTTTCAGAAACACCCTATGAGTTATGGAAAGGGCGTAAAGGGAGTTTACGTCACTTCAGGATTTGGGGATGTCCGACACATGTGTTGGTGTCCAATCCAAAGAAATTGGAACATCGTTCAAAATTATGCCTATTCATAGGATACTCCAAAGAAACGAAAGGTGGTCTGTTTTATGATCCTCAAGAGGACAAGGTGCTTGTGTCGACAAATGCCACGTTCTTAGAGGAAGACCACATGAGAGATCATCAGCCTCGTAGTAGGATTGTCTTAAGTGAAATTTCCAGGGAAGCTACAGATAAATCAACAAGAGTTGTTGATAAAGCTGGTCCTTCTCAAGAGTTGAGAATGCCTCGACGTAGTGGGAGGAATGTTAGACAACCTGACCGTTACATAGGTTTGACTGAAACCCAAGTCGTCATACCTGATGATGGCGTTGAGGATCCATTGACCTATAAACAGGCAATGAATGATATAGATAGGGACGAGTGGATTAAAGCCATGGACCTTGAAATGGAGTCAATGTACTTCAATTCGATGCGAAACTTGTAGATCAACCGGATGGTGAAAGACCTATCGGTTGCAAGTGGATCTACAAGAGGAAACGAGATCAAGCGTAAGGTGCAAACCTTTAAGGCTCGACTTGTGGCAAAGGGTTATACCCAAAGGGAAGGGTGGACTATGAAGAAACCTTCTCCCTGCATTGCCATGCTTAAGTCCATTAGAATACTCTTGTCCATTGCCACGTTTTATGACTATGAAATTTGGCAAATGGATGTCAAGACAGCCTTTCTTAATGGCAATCTTGAAGAGAGTATCTATATGGATCAACCAGAGGGGTTCATAGTTCAGGTCAAGAACAAAAGGTTTGCAAGCTTAAGCGATCTATCTATGGATTGAAACAAGCTTCTAGATCCTGGAATATAAGATTTGATACTGCAATCAAATCTTATGGCTTTGAACAGAATATTGACGAGCTTTGTGTTTACAAGAAGATAGTCAATACCACTGTAGCTTTCTTAGTTCTATACGTAGATGATATCTTGCTCATTGGAAATGATGCAAGGTTCCTGACTGGCGTTAAGCAATGGCTAGCAACCCAATTCCAAATGAAAGATTTGGGAGAGGCTCAATTTGTCCTTGGAATCCAAATTGTTCGGAATCGCAAGAACAAAACGCTAGCACTGTCTCAGGCATCTTATATTGACAAGATGTTGGTTAGATATAAGATGCAGAATTCCAAGAAGGGTTTATTACCTTTCAGGCATGGAATTCATTTGTCTAAGGAACAGTGTCCCAAGACACCTCAAGAAGTTGAGGACATGAGACGCATTCCTATGCATCAGCTATCGGTAGTCTGATGTATGCCATGCTATGTACTCGACCCGACATATGCTATGCGGTAGGAATAGTCGGTAGATATCAATCTAATCCGGATGATATGATCACCGGATCGCCGTTAAGAACATCCTCAAGTATCTTGGGAGAACGAGGACTATATGCTTGTGTATGGAGCAAAGGATTTGATCCTTGCGGGATACACCGACTCGATTTTGGGACCGATGTGGATTCGAGAAATCCACATCGGGATCGATGTTCACTCTTAACGGAGGAGCTATAGTATGGAGGAGTATAAAGCAAGGTTGTATTGCGGACTCCACCATGGAGGCCGAGAATGCGTCGCGACTTGCGAAAGCGGCGAAGGAGGTCAGTATGACTTAGGAAGTTCTTGGTGATTTGGAAGTTGTTCCAAATATGAATTTGCCTATCACCCTTTATTGTGATAATAGTGGTGCGATGGCAAATTCTAAAGAACCTAGAAGCCATAAGCGCGAAAGCACATAGAGCGCAAATACCATCTCATCGGGAGATTGTGCAACGAGGAGACGTGATCGTCACGCAGATCGTTTAAGAGCACAACATTGCTGATCCGTTTACAAAGCCCCTCACGGCTAAAGTGTTTGAGGACACCTAGAGAGTCTAGGACTACGGGTTGTGCAGATGAGGCGATTTTCTTTGCTCGGCATGTTTTACCCCACGACGCTTTTAGTCCAAGTGGGAGATTGTTGGGTTTTATGTCCTAAAACTCGTGGTTTTGTAAAAAGCAATGTATATTCTATATCACAATAAAGTTGTTATTGAAATTTATTCATAGAAAGGTGTTATTGACTATTGTGTATTGTGTAACCTTAATCCAATAAAGAACCCTTGGCTATAGGATGAATACTTGAACTTTATGTGTGACATAAAAGTGGATCAAGTTCAAGTTATAGCCAGAACAGTCTATAGTATAAGGATAAGGTTGGGTGCCTTATCCTGGGGACACTATGGACGCGGCCCACTTTGTAGAGAACAAACGATGTGATCCTTAATTGTTCATGTGGAGACATGTGAGTGTGGGCGCCCTATGCAATGAGTTTGCATAAGATTGGACCGCGCAATAGTCATTTAGATTTTATAACTCCGTTTACTGTCTTAACTGGCTATATTCATACGATAACCTAGGTAACTCGATCTTAATCCTGAGCGTTCTATGGACCCCTGTTTATTCGGATTATCCTTAGATTTGCATGGGTGAGAGTGGCTCAAGACTGCCGACTCAATAAGCCTCCCATTTCAGGGATAAAACTGGGTATATAGCTGAGAACATAGTTCGACAAGATGGAATTTTTTCCTACCCGCTTTAGGGATTAGTAGAAAGGTTGTTCCCTTGAAATCTTGACTCGGGTCTTGAACAATGGGCCCATCCTCTCATTGGCTCGAGAGGGATTTTGGTTTCTTTGGTTGGACCACAAACCAATTGTTCATTAGAGGATCGGTGGAACTTAAGGAACAAGAGGTAATTACAGGGGTAAAACGGTAATTTTGACCCAGCTGTAATTACGAATGACCTGTGAAGGATCGACTTACTAATCATGGTTATATCGAGTGGACAGAAATATATCTACAGTGAGGAGAGTGCAACCATTGGGGTTTAGTGGAGTGTCCTGGTGGTTAACGAATGTTGATTAGCTAGGCTAAAGAGTTTGGCCGGTTAATTTCATATCGTTGGAGCTCATGATCTGTAGGTCCATTAGGTCCCCCTTACTAGCTCGGACTAAGCCTTGTAACATTTTGAGAGAAAAGAATTTGAATTCTTCAAATTCAAGTTTGGGAGAAAGCGTTAATTATATGTGATATATTTAACGAATCATAGCTTAATTATGAATTAAACTATGATTAACAGGAGGTGGATATATTTAAATATGATTTAAATATCGGATCGGTTTATAGCATGAATAAGGATTCATGTTCGGAAAATCGATCGGGATCGGGCAATTTATTTAATTTAATATTTGATGTTAAATTAAATTAATTTTAAATTACTTAATTAATTATATTAATTTTAATTAAAAAACAATTTAATATTGTTTTTTAGAATTAAAATTAATTGTAAAATGTGGATTTTCATGGATTTTCAATAAAATCCAAAATACAACTTGCCCAATCCCTCTCATCTTCAAAATTCACCAAAATTGGTCACCTCCATCTCAAAGCATCCTCATCACCCTTGAGTTGTCACTCCATTGAAGCTTTTTGAAGCTTTATATAATGGTGATTTGAGTGATGTAAAGAGAAATTTTTAGAGAAAATTCAATATTCCCGAATTAGTGACCTTTGAGGACATTTCTTCAAAATTCTCTCAACCTAGGATCCCACAATCAGTTCTAAGGCCTGAGGATAGTAGGGAAGACTCTAACGATCGTCCACGAAGTGTTAAATCTTTGAAAACCATCAACCGGGTGAAGAGAATTTGATCTTCAAAGTTGAGTTTTCTATCCCTCTGTTTTTCCAGCTTTGAGCATGCATTTTATTTTACAAAATTGATCAACTTAGAGTGTTCAAGATCCAAAATTGCTTCCGCTTTCTTAATCTACACTCTTTCATATAAATCATCTAATTTCAGGTTAAGAGCATTTGTAGACCATTTGGAGATATTTTGGAATGCTTGGGTTAAATTCAAGGCTTTTGGAGCTAAAAATGACATCAAGTGGAATGGGAAAGACCAATAAAAGCTTTTTGACCCAAGGTGATGGTGTTGCAATGCCATGCAGGGCGTCGCAATGCCGATGATGCAGATAGATTGCACATTGAAGTCGTGGTGACAGTGTTGCAACGCTGCTCTGCAGCGTCACAACGTCAGATCGATAACAAGCATGCACGTTAGGGTAGCATCGTTGCAACGTTGTCCTCAACGTTGCAACGCCGATGATTTTTTCCTTATTTAAGTGATTGACTAGGGCATGACGTTGCAATGTCGTGCCGATTTTGTGTATAAATAGAACATGATGTACACTTTGAAAGGGGAGCCGAATTTGATAGTTTTTGGGACCTAATTTTGAAATACACATTCTAAGAGGAGAAGAAGAGCATTCCTTGGGAGCCAAAACATGAGTGGAGGCATGAGATCGTGACGGGAGCTCAGGAATGAGGGACCAACATCGACACATACGAGTTATATTTCTCTTTTTTTTTTTTTTAGTTTGTAGCCTAATTTATAGACTCTAATATGACTTTAGCTTGTTTTATGGTGATTATAAGTAGCTAATTGTCATAGTTAAGGGTTTGATATAGCTTGTTTTGAGCTTATTTAAGTATGTATTGAACTCTTTTCGTGTTGCTTTATTTCTGGTGATTCGTTCTTAAATTACTTGTTTTTCTTTGGCCAAGTCTAGCATGTTTTGTTGGTTTAAGTTGTTTCGAGAGAAAGGACTTATATTAGAGCAAAGTTGCCAAAACCTTAGTAAATCTGGGCACGATAATGACTTAGGTTCTCTGGGAAACGTTTTAAGAAGTTGCTTAATGTTGTGCATGCTTTTAAAATTCATACGGTAACTTTAGGATTTATTGCTATGCATGAGAATCACTAGAGATCGATAGACTCTTTTGAATATCATTACTTCTTGTTTATAATCTCGCAACCATAGTCAATTGCACGTGCTAAAGGAATTAACTTGTGAAATTAATTATGACGACCGCCACCACAGGTACTATTTAATAATTGTATTTGACGTTCCATCGTTAATTATTATTTTCCCCCTAAGATTGGATTCACCTTGTTAATGATTAAAAGAAAAAGGAAGTGACAATGGCATTTTGGTAATAAATGTCTAAGTTAAGGTGATATTTAGCACTTGGTTTGACCTAATGGGCTAGTATTTAAACTCCTTATTAGTCTACAAATGCAAAGGAAACCCTAACCCTAGCCACCAACACCTCCTCTTTCTTCTATTTTGACCTAAACCCTAATCCCTAGTCTCCTTGTTATTTGGTCATAAGAAAACCTAACCCTAGGAACATTTTAGTCTTCCTCCACAAGTTGACCTAGCCGCAGCAACCCCTCTTCGATTACAACCACCGCGGCGACCTCACGAAGCGAGATCGCCGTCCGCGCGCGCGTCTTTGCCTTCGGCCGAGGTAGGTGCGGCGACTCGGCAGTCGCTCAATGAGTAGATCCGACCCCACCCGCCGATCGCGTTGCCCCGTCTCCGTTCACCTACTACTTTTTTGGTCTCGAGTTGCGGCCGCCGACGAGGAGGGCGATCGGGTAGCCGGTCCCCGCCGATCCACGAACGCGATCGGGCCGAAGCGGTCCGCGAAGTCTTCTTCACCAACCGCAATCGAAGTCTCCCACCGCCGCGATTCTGTGGAGTCGCGTCGCCCGCCACCATTGCTCGAGGATCGTTCAAAGACGCCAAATCGAAGAAGCGCGGATCACCCACGAGCTTGGTAGTCGCTGCGCGCAGCAAGACCGAAGATTCACCGTTCGCGGACTCCACGCCGCGCCGTGCGTCGTGACTTTACTGGCGAGAAGGATTTGTCGTTCGGTGGCGATCTTGCTAGGTATCGAGTTCGATTGAGAATTATTTGTGTCCCATGGATTACTTAAGCGTTTGATTGAAAACTTAGGTTACGGGTTCGAATACCTTTTGTGGGAAGCGAACTTGGAGCGGGATTGATCGTCAAAACGGACTAAGAGATAAGGGGTTTCGCATTGAGCTCGAGGTAAGCGGGACACGATATCTTAATCACGCATGAATTTGAGTATCGCATGATTAGGGTTTTAGTGAATACTTGGAGTTTGAATTCGGAAATTATGGTGTGAATCGGGTTTCACTAAAAGGAGAATAGCGGGAGTTCGATTAGGTTTTGGAGTAAAAATCGAGCTCGAGGTAAGGGACCTTGTGCCGAATATTTAATGGGATTAAATGAAAGCGAATTTTTATGATTTCATGTGAAAATAGTTTATAATTTTTCTATCACGAAATATCTGAGATATTCACGTGAGAATACGTGATATTTTATGTGCAAATACTTTGATGCTTCAAGTGGAAATATTCCATTATTTCATGTGAGATTAGGATGATGGTTGTATGAGAATGATACATGTTTTCTTATAAAAGTATGATCTTCAAACCGCCCATGAGAAAGTATGAATGATATATTGATGATGATGTTTGTGACATGTACTCTATTATTATGTGACCGATGGGACCTCATGCATGTTTTGTATGTCACGAAATGAATTAGTGAATAGTGTGGACATTGGTTATCCTGAGATCATTGTGTGCATGGTCAAACATGCAATAGAGACCTATGGGTCAAAGTGCGAAGTGCATGAGGACTCAAACGAAATGACTCAGGATGACCAGTCGGCCCCACAATTAAATAAGCAGTCATGGGTTAAAGACCTGACAATTAAATGAGCAGTCATGGGTTAAAGACCTGACAATTAAATGAGCAGTCATGGGTTAAAGACCTGACAATTAAATGAGCAGTCATGGATTAAAGACCTGACAACTAAATAAGCAGTCATGGATTAAAGGCCTGACAACTAAATAAGCAGTCATGGATTAAAGACCTGACAATACTAGAAAGATTTAGGTCCCATATATGTATGTTACGAGTGAGTTTAGAGATCATGATTGTATGTGTATGCATATCCCAAACCTCGGTAGCGAGGTTACTTACTGGGTATTGTTCGCAATACTCACCCTTTCTTTTAAAAAATGTTTTTCAGGTAAAGGAAAGGACGTGCAGGGCGAGTGACGGGGAAGCGTTACTAAAACCATGGGGACCGACATGTTTTCCGCACATTTCTGTTTTAAACTGATGTTATCTCTATGCTTTTAATTGGAGTTAAACTTATTTGCAGTTTTAATAGGCCAAGCTGAATTGATGTTTTGACTGATTTTAATGTTTTGTTTTTGGGATCCCTGGAACTATTTACGTTAATTGGAAAGTTCTTTTAAGTTCTTTTATCTCTCGGCCTATAAATGCATGCATGTGTAGTAATGTCCCTAGGAGTTGGTCATTCAAAAGTAGGGGCGTTACAGTTGGTATCAGAGCCCTAGGTTTAAGGGTTCTGTAGACTTGCTTACAGAGTAAGCACAGAGTAGTTCCCATGGTTTAACAACGCTTCCAGTCACCGCCAGGTACGTTCCGATATTTTATTAAGAAAGTAAATGATTTTGATATGATACTGTTTTATGCATATACATAGCCTTAAAAGCCCCAAGGGGTGATCCTATCTTATGATTTGAAAGTAAAGAAAACTGAGTTAGAAACTCTCTATATTGTAGTTTCGACAAAATGCCACCTAGAGGCCGAGGGAGAGGTAGGGGACGTGGTAGGGGCCGGAGGGCAAGGGAAAACGTTGACGCCCAACCGGAATTACCCCTAGATCAGGAAGAGGTTGCTCCACCCGTTCGAGACCTCCCCCAGGACCAGCCTGGCCGTCAGGAGAATGTACCTGCAGTTGCCCCTGTGGCAGACCAAGGAAACGCCAATGTTATGACTATGATGGTGGAGGCTATGCAGAGTTTGGTGCGAGCTACAGTAGCCACCCAGCTGGCCCAAGCAAATCAGGGGCGAAACGATGCAACTCTGGAGTCTCGTTACCTGAAGGACTTCAGGAAGTATGATCCTAGATCTTTCAATGGGTCTTCCAGTGACCCCACTTTGTAGCGCGGAGTTGTGGTCATCCTCTATTGAGACCATCTTCGATTGATGAACCGCCTGAGGACCGAGAGGTGTCTGTGCTACTACCTTTATCTTTGAGGATGACGCGTATTTATGGTGGGAGTCCGCCAGAGGAACCATTGTCGCCAATGAGAAACGATCACACAGAATCTGCTCAAAGAAGCATTCAGCGGAAATTTTATCTGCTGCGGCTCGTTACGAGAAGCGGCGAAATTCTTCACAATGTGCGCGAACCGGGAGGCGGTGGAGGTGTATGAGAGGAAATTTACCCGTTTGTCTCGCTTTGCTCCCGAGCTAGTAGATACAGAGGCAAAGAAGACTGAGCGCTTCATTATGGGGCTGGATGAGAACGTGCGAGGTTTTATCCAAGCATTAGCACCTCCTGATTATGCCTCCGCCGTGAGAGTGGCGGAATTGATTTGGGTGCGAGCACAGCATCGCACACAGCAGTGGTAGTTAACCCGGGGCAGCCCATAGCAAATCATAAGAGGAAGTGGGACCAGCCAAATTCTAGCTCACAGCGTCCCCAGCGTACACCGCATAGACCAGGGCATTTTCGTACAGGTTCCGGCCAGAAACCACAAGTCAACAGATCGGGAAATAGCAGCGGAGATAGGCCACAGTGCAAAAAGAATGTAGTAGCGACCTTTGGGGTAAGTGTTTGGCCCGGTCCGGAGTGTGTTTCAGGTGTGGAAAGGAAGGGCACAGAGCTAATAGCTGCCCGAGTCAAGCCAGCACTAGCCAGCCACAGGTTATGAATAGTGGGCCTGCTGTGAAGCCGGCCTTACATCAGGGGAGAGCTTATGCAAGCACCAGTAGAGACATCTATGGCTCAGACTCAGTGGTTACAGGTACACTTCCATTACTTGGGCACCTCGCCTTTGTATTATTTGATTCTGGTTCTACGCACTCTTTTATTTCTGCAACCTTTGTAAGTCAAGCTGAGTTAGAACTAGAACAGTTACAGTATGCCCTGTCTGTCTCCACTCCTGCGGGAATAAATTTGTTAGCCAATATGAAAGTCAAGGATGGTAGTGTGACCATCGTAGACCATGAGTTAGCAGTGAATCTAGTAGTCTTAGACATGTTCGACTTTGATGTAATATTGGGCATGGACTGGTTAGCACAGAACCATGCTTGTATTGATTGTTTCAGGAAGGAGGTAGTGTTCACTCCTCCTAACCAACCTGGCTACAGGTTCAGAGGCACGATAGCAGGAAGTAGGCCTAAGGTAATTACTGCCCTTAAGGCCAGAAAGTTATTGCATCGGGGAGCTTGGGGCGTCTTAGCTTGCATACTGGATGCAAGGTGTACGGAGATCTCGGTGACATCGATGCATCGAGTGGTGAATGAATTCTGAGACGTTTTCCCCGAGGACCTCCCTAATACCTCCAATCGTGAGGTAGATTTTAACATCGTTGGAATTGGGACGACCCCGATATCCAAGGCCCCGTATAGAATGGCGCCGCAGAGTTGAAAGAACTAAAAGTGCGCTTACAAGACTTGCTAGACAAAGGGTTTATACGCCTGCCGCGTTTCATACGGGAGCACCTGTTTTGTTCGTGAAAAAGAAAGACGGATCCATGCGCCTGTGTATAGATTACAGGGAGTTGAATAAAGTTACGATCAAGAACAAATACCCTCTCCCCAGAATAGATGACTTGTTCGATCAGTTACAGGGAGCAACAGTGTTCTCCAAGATTGACCTGAGATCAGGCTACCATCAGTTGAGGATCAGTGAAGAGGATATTCCTAAAACAGCATTCAGATCACGTTATGGGCATTATGAGTTCACAGTGATGCCGTTTGGTTTGACCAACGCCCCTGCCGCTTTCATGGACTTGATGAACCGTTTATTCAAGGAGTTTCTTGATACGTTCGTGATTGTGTTCATCGATGATATATTGATATACTCCAGATGTGATGAAGAGCATGAAATGCACCTGAGGAAAGTGTTACTCACGCTGAGGGAGAATAAGTTATATGCAAAATTTTCCAAGTGTGAGTTCTGGCTGAGACAAGTATCTTTCCTAGGGCATGTGGTGTCCGAAGCTGGAGTCTCTGTTGATCCAAATGTGTGGTGGGGCCGTCACACGCTGGCCTCGTCCGACCACCGCTTCACGAGGCGTAGTTTTCTGGTCTTGCGGGGATACTATAGGCGTTTCGTGCGAGGATTTTGCCAAGATAGCCATGCCTATGACTCACCGACGCGTAGCGGGAAACTCATTTGTTTGGAATGATGCTTGTGAGGCGAGTTTCCAGGAACTCAAGCACAGATTAGTGTCGGCCCCGATTCTTACAGTTCCCGAGGGAACAGGAGCTTTGTGGTTTCTGATGATGCGTCTAAGAAGGGGTTGGGGCGTATCTTGATGCAAAGACGGCAAAGTAATAGCTTATGCATCCCGACAATTGAAGACGCCACGAGAGGAACTATCCAACTCATGACACGGAACTAGCAAAGATGGTATTTGCATTAAAGATCCGAGACACTACCTGTATGGCGAGAAAATTCGATTTTTTACAGATCATAAAAGTCCAAGTATCTGCTCACCCGAAAGAATTGAACATGAGGCGTATGAGATGGTTGGAATTAGTGAAGGATTATGACATTGATATACAATACCATCCCGGTAAGGCTAATGTAGTGGCCGATGCCCTCAGCGAGAAGCTTGATGCATACTTACGAGTGAGTGAGACAGTAGCAGAGTTACAGACGAGAGTTTGCTCGGCCGAAATTGCAAAGACTAGTAGGAAGGACCACGGCTCGATTAGCCCGATTAACGGTGCAAACCGACCTTGAGACAACGTATCATTGAGGCTCACCTGGTGGACCTCGATTAGTAGAAAAGCGTCTGCAGAAACTACGGTGTGAGTTGTGAGTTTTTCCCTATCCACGAGATGGAGGATTGCTATTTCGTGGACGATTGTGTGTGCGACGATGACAAGTGAGAACGAGGTCTTGAACGGCCCATAACTCACCATTTTCGATGCATCCCGGCGGTACCAAGATGTACCGAGATCCAAAAAGCGATCATTCGGTGGTGTAACATGAAGCGCGACATAGCAGAGTTTGTCAGCAAGTGTTTGACTTGTCAGCAGGTGAAGGCACCTAGACAGAGGCCCGCGGGACTGCTGCAACCCTTGCATGTACCTCAGTGGAAATGGGAGGAGATCTCTATGGATTTCATAGTTGGACTGCCTAGAACTTTACGAGGCTACACCGTAATTTGGGTCATAGTGGACAGATTAACAAAGTTAGCGCATTTCATACCAGGGAAACCCACCTATTCTACAGATAAGTGGGCGCAGCTTTACCTGGAAGAAATAGTCCGGTTGCATGGGATTCCAGTCAAGATTATTTCAGACAGGGATCCACGTTTCACCTCCAACTTCTGGAGAAGTTTACAGAGAGCGTTGGGTTCGCAGTTGAACTTCAGTACAGCTTTTCATCCACAGACGGATGGACAGACGGAGCGTTTAAACCAGATCTTGGAAGATATGTTGCGAGCTTGCACTTTAGATTTCCCAGGTAGTTGGGACACGCATTTGCATTTGATGGAGTTTGCTTACAATAACAGTTACCAGTCAACCATTGGAATGGCTCCATTTGAAGCTCTCTATGGAAGACGTTGTAGAACTCCCGCTTACGGGAAAAAGTTGGTGGCGTCGCCACCGTTGGGTCCAGTAATTAGTACAAAGTCACTAATGAGGCGGTCAAAGTAAAAGATTAGGGCGCGCGATGCGACTCCGCCAAAAGCGCATGAAGAGTTATGCCGACACGAGGCGAAGAGACCTAGAATTCGATGTTGGGGACCACGTTTTTCTCAAGGTGGCCCCAATGAAGGGAATTCTAAGGTTTGGCCGAAAAGGAAGTTGAGTCCGCGATTCATCGGACCATTTGAAATTTTAGAAAGGATTGGTGCGCGGGCCTCACTGATTAGCACTACCACCTTCCCCGCAAGCAGATTCACAACGTGTTTCACGTCTCCATGTTGAGAAAAGTACGTTCAGATCCGACTCATGTCATAGACTTGAACCATTGCGCTTGATGAAGATCCGAGTTATGGCGAGCAGCCAGGTACCAATTATTGCAAGAGACCGAAAGATCCTCCGTGCATGTGAGAGATCACTTAGTTAAAGTGTTGTGGCGTAATCACCGCCCCTAAGAAGCTACCGGGAGCGAGAAGAGGAAGTGCGAGCTAAATATCCGAACTATTTCAAGAATAGGAACTTTCGAGGACGAAAGTTCTTAAGGAGGAAGATTGTGACGACCGCCACCACAGTACTATTTAATAATTGTATTTGACGCTCCATCTTAATTATTATTTTCCCCTAAGATTGGATTCACCTTGTTAATGATTAAAAGAAAAAGGAAGTGACAATGGCATTTTGGTAATAAATGTCTAAGTTAAGGTGATATTTAGCACTTGGTTTGACCTAATGGGCTAGTATTTAAACTCCTTATTAGTCTACAAATGCAAAGGAAACCCTAACCCTAGCCACCAACACCTCCTCTTTCTTCTATTTTGACCTAAACCCTAATCCCTAGTCTCCTTGTTATTTGGTCATAAGAAAACCCTAACCCTAGGAACATTTTAGTCTTCCTCCACAAGTTGACCTAGCCGGCAACCCCCCTCTTCGATTACAACCACCGCCGGCAGCCTCACGAAGCAGAGATCGCCGTCCGCGCCGTGCTGCCTTCGAGCCGAGGTAGGTGCAGCGACTCCGGCAGGCTGCTCAGCGAGTAGACTGACCCCAGCCGCCGATCGCGTTGCCCCGTCTCCGGTTCACCTACTACTTTTGCGGGTCTCGAGTTGCGTGCCGACGACGAGGAGGGCGATCGGTAAGCCCGGTCCCCGCCGATCCACGAACGCGATCGGCTTGCCGCCGTCCGCGAAGTCTTCTTGACCAACCGCAGCAAAAAGTCTCCCACCGCGCCGATTCTGTGTGAGTCGCGTCGCCCGCCCATTGCTCGAGGATCGTTCAAAACGCCCGATCGAAAGCCGCCGGATCACCCACGAGCTTGGTCGCTGCGCAGCGGCAGAAGAAAGATTCACCGTTCGCGGGACTCCACGCACGCCGCCGCCGTCGTGACTTTCTGGCAAAGAAGGATTTGTCGTTCGGTGCGATCTTGCTAGGTATCGAGTTCGATTGAGAATTATTTGTGTCCTGTGGATTACTTAAGCGTTTGATTGAAAACTTAGGTTACGGGTTCGAATACCTTTTGTGGGAAGCGAACTTGGAGCGGGATTGATCGTCAAAACGGACTAAGAGATAAGGGGTTTCTGCATTGAGCTCGAGGTAAGCGGGACACGATATCTTAATGCAGTAATTTGAGTATCGCATGATTAGGGTTTTAGTGAATACTTGGAGTTTGAATTCGGAAATTATGGTGTGAATCAGGTTTCACTAAAAGGAGAATAGGCAGGGAGTTCGATTAGGTTTTGGAGTAAAAATCGAAGCTCGAGGTAAGGGACCTTGTGCCGAATATTTAATGGGATTAAATGAAAACGAATTTTTATGATTTCATGTGAAAATAGTTTATAATTTTTCTATACGAAAATATACAGATATTCACGTGAGAATACGTGATATTTTATGTGCAAATACTTTGATGCTTCAAGTGGAAATATTCCATTATTTCATGTGAGATTAGGACAGTAGTTTGTATGAGAATGATACATGTTTTCTTATAAAAGTATGATCTTCAAACTGTCCATGAGAAAGTATGAATGATATATTGATGATGATGTTTGTGACATGTACTCTATTATTATGTGACTGATGGGACCTCATGCATGTTTTGTATGTCACGAAATGAATTAGTGAATAGTGTGGACATTGGTTATCCTGAGATCATTGTGTGCATGGTCAAACATGCAATAGAGACCTATGGGTCAAAGTACAGGGGTCTGTGAGGGACTCAAACGAAATGACTCAGGATGACCAGTCGGCCCCACAATTAAATAAGCAGTCATGGGTTAAAGACCTGACAATTAAATGAGCAGTCATGGGTTAAAGACCTGACAATTAAATGAGCAGTCATGGGTTAAAGACCTGACAATTAAATGAGCAGTCATGGATTAAAGACCTGACAACTAAATAAGCAGTCATGGATTAAAGGCCTGACAACTAAATAAGCAGTCATGGATTAAAGACCTGACAATACTAGAAAGATTTAGGTCCCATATATGTATGTTACGAGTGAGTTTAGAGATCATGATTGTATGTGTATGCATATCCCAAACCTCATGTAGCGAGGTTACTTATCTGGTATTGTTCGCAATACTCACCCTTTCTTTTAAAAAATGTTTTTCAGGTAAAGGAAAGGACGTGCAGGGCGAGTGACGGGGAAGCGTTACTAAAACCATGGGGACCGACATGTTTTCCGCACATTTCTGTTTTAAACTGATGTTATCTCTATGCTTTTAATTGGAGTTAAACTTATTTGCAGTTTTAATAGGCCAAGCTGAATTGATGTTTTGACTGATTTTAATGTTTTGTTTTTGGGATCCTGGAACTATTTACGTTAATTGGAAAGTTCTTTTAAGTTCTTTTATCTCTCGGCCTATAAATGCATGCATGTGTAGTAATGTCCCTAGGAGTTGGTCATTCAAAAGTAGGGCGTTATAGCTTGGTATCGAGCCCTAGGTTTAAGGGTTACAGAGACTTGCTTACTGAGTAAGCACAGTAGTTCCCATGGTTTAACAACGCTTCCAGTCCACCGCTGAATACGTTCGGATATTTTATTAAGAAAGTAAATGATTTTGATATGATAATCTTGCTTTTATGCATATACATAGCCTTAAAAGCCCCAAGGTGATCCTATCTTATGATTTGAAAGTAAAGAAAATCGAGTTAGAAACTCTCTATATTGTAGTTTCGACAAAATGCCACCTAGAGGCCGAGGGAGAGGTAGGGGACGTGGTAGGGGCCGGAGGGCAAGGGAAAACGTTGACGCCTTGGCCTGAATTACCCCTAGATCGGGAAGAGGTTGCTCCACCCGCTCGAGACCTCCCCGTGACCACCGGCCGTCGGGAGAATGTACTGCAGCTGCCCCCTGTGGGCGTACTCAAGGAAACGCCAATGTTATGACTATGATGGTGGAGGCTATGCGAGTTTGGTGCGAGCTACAAAGAGCCACCCACCGCCCAAGCAAATCGTCGAAGCGAACGATGCAACTCGAGTCTCGTTACCAAGGACTTCGTGAAGTATGATCCTAGATCTTTCAATGGGTCTTCCAGTGACCCCACCGTGGCGGCGGAGTTGTGGTCGTCCTCTATTGAGACCATCTTCGATTGATGAACCGCCCGAGGACCGAGGGTGTCCTGTGCTACCTTTATCTTTGAGGATGACGCGTATTTATGGTGGGAGTCCGCCCAGGGGAACCATTGTCGCCAGCCGAGAAACGATCACACGAATCTGCTTCAAAGAAGCATTCAGCGGAAATTTTATCCTCGCTGCAGCTCGCATTCTGAGGAAGCGGCGCGTAATTTCTTACAACTGTGCGCGACCGGAGGCGGTGGAGGTGTATGAGAGGAAGTTTACCCGCTTGTCTCGCTTTGCTCCCGAGCTAGTAGATCTGAGAGGCAAAGAAGACTGAGCGCTTCATTATGGGGCTGGATGAGAACGTGCGAGGTTTTATCCAAGCATTAGCACCTCCTGATTATGCCTCCGCCGTGAGAGTGGCGGAATTGATTTGGGTGCAGTACAGCATCGCACAAAGAGTGGTAGTTAACCCGGGCACCCATAGCAAATCATAAGAGGAAGTGGGACCAAATGCCAAATTCTAGCTCACAAATGCCCCCAACAGCCAGACACCGCATAGACCAGGGCATTTTCGTACAGGTTCCGGCCAGAAACCACAAGTCAACAGATCGGGAAATAGCAGCGGAGATAGGCCACAGTGCAAAGAATGTGGTAAGCAAAGACTGGGTAAGTGTTTGGCCCTTGTCCGGGAGTGTGTTTCTGTGTGGAAAGGAAGGGCACAGAGCTAATAGTTGCCGAGTCAAGCCAAAGACTAGCCACCACGGGTTATGAATGAATAGTGGGCTCTTTGTGAAGCCGGCCTTTACATCGAGGAGAGCTTATGCAAGCACCAAGAGAGACATCTATGGCTCGGACTCGATGGTTACTGTGTACACTTCCATTACTTGGGCACCTCGCCTTTGTATTATTTGATTACGGTTCTACGACTCTTTTATTTCGCAACCTTTGTAAGTCAAGCCGAGTTAGAACTAGAAACGATTCTGATGATGCCCTGTCTGTCTCCACTCCTGCGGGAATAAATTTGTTAGCCAATATGAAAGTCAAGGATGGTAGTGTGACCATCGTAGACCATGAGTTAGCAAAGGAATCTAGTAGTCTTAGACATGTTCGACTTTGATGTAATATTGGGCATGGACCGTTAGCACGTAACCATGCTTGTATTGATTGTTTCGGGAAGGAGGTAGTGTTCACTCCTCCTAACCAACCCAAGCACAGTTCGAGGCACGATAGCGTGGAAGTAGGCCTAAGGTAATTCGCCCTTAAGGCCGAAAGTTATTGCATCGGGGAGCTTGGGGCGTCTTAGCTTGCATACTGGATGCAAGGTGTACGGAGATCTCAGTGACATCGCATTACGAGAGAATGAATTTACAGACGTTTTCCCCGAGGACCTCCTAATACCTCCAATCGTGGAGGTAGATTTTAACATCGGATTGGAATTGGGGACGACCCCGATATCCAAGGCCCCGTATAGAATGGCGCCGGCAGAGTTGAAAGAACTAAAAGTGCAGTTACAAGACTTGCTAGACAAAGGGTTTATACGCCTGCCGCTTATGCCCGGGAGCACTGCTTTGTTCGTGAAAAGAAAGACGGATCCATGCGCTTTGTGTATAGATTACAGGGAGTTGAATAAAGTTACGATCAAGAACAAATACCCTCTCCCGAATAGATGACTTGTTCGATCGATTCACAGGAGCAACGATGTGTTCTCAAGATTGACTCGAGATCAAAGCTACCATCGATTGAGGATCGGTGAAGAGGATATTCCTAAAACAAAGATTCGAGATCACGTTATGGGCATTATGAGTTCACAAAGTGATGCCGCTTGGTTTGACCAACGCCCGCTGCCGCTTTCATGGACTTGATGAACCGCTTATTCAAGGAGTTTCTTGATACGTTCGTGATTGTGTTCATCGATGATATATTGATATACTCGGATGTGATGAAGAGCATGAAATGCACCTGAGGAAAGTGTTACTCACGCTGAGGGAGAATAAGTTATATGCAAAATTTTCCAAGTGTGAGTTCTGGCTGAGACAAGTATCTTTCCTAGGGCATGTGGTGTCCGGCCGAGTCTCATTGATCCAAATGAAAGTGGAGGCCGTCACACGCTGGCCTCGTCCACCACCGCTACAGAGGTGCGTAGTTTTCTGGTCTCTTGCAGGATACTATAGGCGTTTACGTGCGAGATTTTGCCAAGATAGCCATGCCTATGACTCACCGACGCGTAAGGGAAACTCATTTGTTTGGAATGATGCTTGTGAGGCGAGTTTCGTGAACTCAAGCCACAGATTAGTGTCGGCCCCGATTCTTACAGCCTCCCGAGGAACAGGAGCTTTGTGGTTTACAGTGATGCGTCTAAGAAGGGGTTGGGTCATTGTATCGATGCAAAGACGGCAAAGTAATAGCTTATGCATCCCGACAATTGAAGACGCACGAGAGGAACTATCCAACTCATGACCCGAACTAGCAAAGCAGATGGTATTTGCATTAAAGATCCGGAGACACTACCAGTATGGCGAGAAAATTGATTTTTACAGATCATCATAAAAGTCACAAGTATCTGTCACCCGTAAGGAATTGAACATGAGGCGTCGCAGATGGTTGGAATTAGTGAAGGATTATGACATTGATATACAATACCATCCCGGTAAGGCTAATGTAGTGGCCGATGCCCTCAAAGAGAAGCAGTGCGCATACTTACGCGCGAGTGACAGATAGCCGCAGAGTTACTGAGCGAGTTTGCTCGAGCTGAAATTGCAGTACTAGTAGGAAGGACCACGGCTCAGTTAGCCCAGTTAACAGTGCAACCGACCTTGAGACAACGTATCATTGAGGCTCACCGGTGGACCTCGCTTAGTAGAAAAGCGTCATCGCAGTAACTACAGGTGAGTTGACAGAGTTTTCCCTATCCACAGATGGAGGATTGCTATTTCGGGGGACGATTGTGTGTGCGACGATGACAAGTCGAGAACCGAGGTCTTGAACGAAGCCCATAACTCACCATTTTCGATGCATCCCGGCAGCATACAAGATGTACCGAGATCTCAAAACAGATCATTCGGTGGTGTAACATGAAGCGCGACATAGCGAGTTTGTCGCCAAGTGTTTGACTTGTCGGCGGTGTGAAGGCACCTGAGACAGAGGCCCGCGGATCGCTGCAACCCCTTGCATGTACCTCGGTGGAAATGGGAGGAGATCTCTATGGATTTCATAGTTGGACTGCCTAGAACTTTACGAGGCTACACCGTAATTTGGGTCATAGTGGACAGATTAACAAAGTTAGCGCATTTCATACCAGGGAAACCCACCTATTCTACAGATAAGTGGGCGCAGCTTTACCTGGAAGAAATAGTCCGGTTGCATGGGATTCCAGTCAAGATTATTTCGCATGTGGATCCACGTTTCACCTCCAACTTCCGGAGAAGTTTACGAGAGCGTTGGGTTCGCAGCTTGAACTTGATGCGACTTTTCATCCACGCACGGATGGACAGACGGAGCGTTTAAACGGATCTTGGAAGATATGTTGCGAGCTTGCACTTTAGATTTCCCAGGTAGTTGGGACACGCATTTGCATTTGATGGAGTTTGCTTACAATAACAGTTACCAGTCAACCATTGGAATGGCTCCATTTGAAGCTCTCTATGGAAGACGTTGTAGAACTCCCGTTTTCTGGGAAAAAGTTGGTGAGCGTCAGCTGTTGGGTCCAGAATTAGTACAGGTCACTAATGAGGCAGTGCAAAAGATTAGGGCGCGGATGCAGACCGCCCAAAGCAGACAGAAGAGTTATGCCGACACGAGACGAAGAGACCTAGAATTCGATGTTGGGGACCACGTTTTTCTCAAGGTGGCCCCAATGAAGGGAATTCTAAGGTTTGGCCGGAAAGGGAAGTTGAGTCCGCGATTCATCGGACCATTTGAAATTTTAGAAAGGATTGGTGCAGTGGCCTACAGATTAGCACTACCACCTTCCCTGTCAGCAGTTCACAACGTGTTTCACGTCTCCATGTTGAGAAAGTACGTTCCAGATCCGACTCATGTCATAGACTTCGAACCATTGCAGTTAACAGAAGATCTGAGTTATGGCGAACGACCGGTACCAATTATTGCAAGAGACCGAAAGATCCTCCGTAACCGTGAGATCAGCTTAGTTAAAGTGTTGTGGCAGAATCACCGCCCGGAAGAAGCTACCTGGGAGCGAGAAGAGGAAGTGCGAGCTAAATATCCAGAACTATTTCAAGAATAGGAACTTTCGAGGACGAAAGTTCTTAAGGAGGGAAGATTGTGACGACCGCCACCACAGGTACTATTTAATAATTGTATTTGACGTTCCATCGTTAATTATTATTTTCCCCCTAAGATTGGATTCACCTTGTTAATGATTAAAAGAAAAAGGAAGTGACAATGGCATTTTGGTAATAAATGTCTAAGTTAAGGTGATATTTAGCACTTGGTTTGACCTAATGGGCTAGTATTTAAACTCCTTATTAGTCTACAAATGCAAAGGAAACCCTAACCCTAGCCACCAACACCTCCTCTTTCTTCTATTTTGACCTAAACCCTAATCCCTAGTCTCCTTGTTATTTGGTCATAAGAAAACCCTAACCCTAGGAACATTTTAGTCTTCCTCCACAAGTTGACCTAGCCGGCAACCCCCCTCTTCGATTACAACCACCGCCGGCAGCCTCACGAAGCAGAGATCGCCGTCCGCGCCGTGCTGCCTTCGAGCCGAGGTAGGTGCAGCGACTCCGGCAGGCTGCTCAGCGAGTAGACTGACCCCAGCCGCCGATCGCGTTTGCCCCGTCTCCGGTTCACCTACTACTTTTGCTGGTCTCGAGTTGCAGCCGCCGACGAGGAGGGCGATCGGGTAGCTGGTCCCCGCCGATCCACGAACGCGATCGGCCACCGTCCGCGAAGTCTTGACCAACCGCAGAAACCGGTCTCCCACCCGCCGATTCCTGTGGAGTCGCGTCCCGCCACCACCGCCGAGGATCGTTCCAAAGACGCCCAGATCGAAGAAGCCGCGGATCACCCACGAAGCCACCATGCTGCAGCAGCGAAGACCAAGATTCACCGTCGCGGACTCCACGCACGCCGCGTCGTGACTTCGTGACTTTCTGGAAGCAGGATTTGTCGTTCGGTGAGCGATCTTGCTAGGTATCGAGTTCGATTGAGAATTATTTGTGTCCTGTGGATTACTTAAGCGTTTGATTGAAAACTTAGGTTACGGGTTCGAATACCTTTTGTGGGAAGCGAACTTGGAGCGGGATTGATCGTCAAAACGGACTAAGAGATAAGGGTTTCGCATTGAGCTCGAGGTAAGCGGGACACGATATCTTAATGCAGTAATTTGAGTATCGCATGATTAGGGTTTTAGTGAATACTTGGAGTTTGAATTCGGAAATTATGGTGTGAATCAGGTTTCACTAAAAGGAGAATAGGCAGGGAGTTCGATTAGGTTTTGGAGTAAAAATCGAAGCTCGAGGTAAGGGACCTTGTGCCGAATATTTAATGGGATTAAATGAAAACGAATTTTTATGATTTCATGTGAAAATAGTTTATAATTTTTCTATACGAAAATATACAGATATTCACGTGAGAATACGTGATATTTTATGTGCAAATACTTTGATGCTTCAAGTGGAAATATTCCATTATTTCATGTGAGATTAGGACAGTAGTTTGTATGAGAATGATACATGTTTTCTTATAAAAGTATGATCTTCAAACTGTCCATGAGAAAGTATGAATGATATATTGATGATGATGTTTGTGACATGTACTCTATTATTATGTGACTGATGGGACCTCATGCATGTTTTGTATGTCACGAAATGAATTAGTGAATAGTGTGGACATTGGTTATCCTGAGATCATTGTGTGCATGGTCAAACATGCAATAGAGACCTATGGGTCAAAGTACAGGGGTCTGTGAGGGACTCAAACGAAATGACTCAGGATGACCAGTCGGCCCCACAATTAAATAAGCAGTCATGGGTTAAAGACCTGACAATTAAATGAGCAGTCATGGGTTAAAGACCTGACAATTAAATGAGCAGTCATGGGTTAAAGACCTGACAATTAAATGAGCAGTCATGGATTAAAGACCTGACAACTAAATAAGCAGTCATGGATTAAAGGCCTGACAACTAAATAAGCGGTCATGGATTAAAGACCTGACAATACTAGAAAGATTTAGGTCCCATATATGTATGTTACGAGTGAGTTTAGAGATCATGATTGTATGTGTATGATATCCCAAACCTCGGTAGCGAGGTTACTTACTTGGGTATTGTTCGCAATACTCACCCTTTCTTTTAAAAATGTTTTTCGTAAAAGAAAGGACGTGCGAGCGAGTGACGGGGAAGCGTTACTAAAACCATGGGGACCGACATGTTTTCCGTGACATTGCTTTTTAAACGATGTTATCTCTATGCTTTTAATTGGAGTTAAACTTATTTGCGCTTTTAATAGGCCAAAATTGAATTGATGTTTTGACCGATTTTAATGTTTTGTTTTGGGATCCCCGGAACTATTTACGTTAATTGGAAAGTTCTTTTAAGTTCTTTTATCTCTCGGCCTATAAATGCATGCATGTGTAGTAATGTCCCTAGGAGTTGGTCATTCAAAAGTAGGGGCGTTACATTAATCCCCCAACAATTTTATCTTATTCGTGTCTCCACCTGTATATCTATATTTTTATCTTTATTTTCACCTTATTTCCTATTTCTGTTGCTTTAGATAAAATTAAGAATTAGTATCTTGGTAGTTAATCAATCTAGAAAACCATTCATGAGGACGATACTCTAAACTCAAATCACTATATTAAAACTTGACCCGTATACTTAAGGTATTGCAATATTATTTTACGCAACAAGTTTTTGGTGTCGTTGTCGGGAAATGTCGATTAATTAGATTGATTTATATTAGGAGAAAATCTGAGACTTAAGACAAAAAAAATGTTCCTTTTGTGTTTTTTCCTTATTTATTGTTTTTCCTTATTTGTTCGTAATTTAGTTTTGTTTTCCAGTGTTTGTCTCTTGTTTTGGTTGTGTTTATTTTTGACATATAGAATATGACTTTTCATAATTTGAATTCTTCGCCAATGAACTATCATTCTCAAGACCCTAGGTATGTGAATCATGATTTTTTGAGATACCAAATTTCTAATCCTTACCATTCGGAGTCTATGATTTATGAAAATTTTTTGATGGTATTCATATAGGCACTTGGACCCAAAATTTCTCCTACCCCAACCAATCTATAGAGAACTCTTGTCTTGTTGATTTATTAATGGAATATACTTTAGAGCTGAGGGTTAAAAATTTGTGTCATGTTGAATTAGAAAGGAGGGATAGGTTAGAAGCTAAAGTGGTAGAACTTGGGACAACAATACATGGAATGACTCATCATCTTAATCAAATGGTTGAATCTCTTAAGACCCTACATGAGCAAATTCTTATCATTGCCACTAAGGAAGAGCATCCTAGGAGGACCTATGCATATGATAGTGAGGATTAGTTGGAGGAGACTGAAACACACAAAAAACAGGTTTGTGAGGTAGAGAATAGTAATACAATCATTTCGAAGAAGAAATTCAGGTGATAGAGTTCGAGGCTGAAAAGTCTCCCCTCCCTTATCTCCAAAAGTTTCTTTTAATCTTGATAACCATTTTTCCTATACTCACCAGTCTTGTTTTGAATTTTGTTATTTTATTTCAGTAAACAAAAATAACAAAAATATTTATCTTTCAGGTGCCCAAGAAAAACAAGATAGCCTTTTAGACTTAGAAGGCTATATCGACTCAAGCAAGAAGGGCCCAAAGAAATATGAGCAATTTTACGTGCCTTGATGCCAACCATGGGTCCAGTCTACGTTAAAGAAAGCGCTTCTTTGGAAGCAACCCAAGCTTTACATTTCATTTATTTCCATTTTCTGTTTTTAGTTGTTTTTAGTTGTCCAGTTCTTAGTTTGCTTTGTTTTCTTTTGTTAGGTTGTCGTTGATGCCACCCCTCATGAAATCCATGCTCCCGTTCTGCAGTACTTTATCTCACGTGACTTGGCCGTCCAAGGAATTCAAACGAAAAATGAGATCTCCAGTACTCAATACAATATTGTTCACTCTTATCCTTCTTACTTTCTTTGAGCTTATGTTGCAAGCATTGGGGACAATGTTTAGTTTAAGTTTGTAGGTGGGATGTTTTGTTTATCGTCTATTGTGTCTATCCTGAGTATGTGCTAAATTGATGATTGATCTTATGCATAAGTATGATTAGGATGGCCTAGGATGAGATTTAATTGAAAATTTTTTTGATTCTGCTGAAACCTGAGAGCATAATATGAATCTAAGTTAATTTAAAAATTTATTGAGTTTTTCTGCAATATAGTGCACATAGCTCGTGTTCCTGTAGTTTTGAATGCTTAGAACAGAGTTATCAGGTTTATAAGTTTGATGTCACCTCGATAGGAGTAAGGACTGATTTGAGAGATAAATTGCATGAGAGGATGAATGACAATATGATTTATATGATCTGAAATGTTGTGCGTAATGAAAAATAATATCTTGGTTATCAATATTCGTGATTTGTGCTTAAAAGAGTCAAGGACAAAAAGAGCTACATTCACTGTGATCAGTTAGGCCACTCATTGAGCGAGTGCTCTAGGTAAGGTTCCTGCAGTGGATGTGTGAAAGCTAGTGTCCATGCATATATAAAAAAATAAAAGTGTGTTGAATTTTTTTTTTATAAAAGTGCTAAAAAGAGTTGTTTGTTTCATGATTGTGGGGAGACTTAAAGATTATGACTTATGGCCAGTGTAGGGAGAAGTTGAATGAAGAACTTGGTAAATATGTTTCGGGCTTAGTAGAGATGAAAGGAACGGAAGCTTATCATACACACACGTATGAACACTTAGGAAAAGTTTTAAAATTTCTTGTCGAAGTATCATGTTTGATTGTTTCTGGTGATTGCTGAAATTTTCTTTTAAATCTATGAGCCTTTAGTTTGATGTATGCATGAGAATGATCTTGTGTTTCTTTCTATTTTGCTCAGGACTAGCAAAAGTTGAAGTTTAGGGGTATTTGATAGCACGCAAAATGTGCTATCCTTAGACTTATACTTTACTAGTTTTTATGATAATTCTAGGGCTTTACGTGTATAAATCATCTAATTTCAGGTTAAGAGCATTTACAAACCATTTGGAGATAATTTGGAGTGCTCGGGTTAAATTCAAGGCGTTGAGTTAAAAATGACATCAAGTGGAAGGAGAAGAACTAATCCAAGCTTTTTGACCCGAGGTGACGGATAGTTGGCACATTGAAGTCGTGGTGATAGCAATTGCAGCGTTGCAACGTCAGATCGATAGCAGGAGTGCGCATTAGGGTAGCAACATTGCAACACTTTCCTCATCGTTGCATCGATGTTGATTTTTTCCTTATTTAATTGATCGCCTAGGGAACGACGTTGCAACGTTATGTCTAGTGTTGCAACGTTGTGCCGATTTTGTGTATAAATAGAACAAGATGTACCCTTTGAAATGGGAGCCGAATTTGATAGTTTTTGGGGCCTAATTTCGAAATACACAAAGAGGAGAAGAAGAGCATTCTTTGGGATCCTAGACATGAGTGGAGGCCCGAGATCGTGACGGGAACTCGAGAACGAGGGACCGACATCCACACATACGAGTTTTATTTCTCTTTCTTTTAGTTTGTAGCCTAGTTTATAGACTCTAATATGACTTTAGCTTGTTTTTATGGTGATTATGAGTAGCTAATTGTCATAGTTAGGGGATTGATGTAGCTTGTTTTGAACTTATTTAAGTATGTATTGAACTTTGTTCGTGTTGCTTTATTTTTGGTGATTCGTTCTTAAATTACTTGCTTTTCTTTGGCCAAGTCTAGCATGTTTTGTTGGTTTAAGATGATTCGAGAGAAAAGACTTAGCTTAGAGCAAAGTTGCCAAAATCATAGTAAATCTGGGCATGATAGTGACTTAGGTTCTCTAGGAAACATTTTATGAAGTTGCTTAATGTCGTGCATGCTTTTAAAATTCATAAGGTAACTTTAGGCTTTATTGCTATGCATGAGAATCACTAGAGATCGAGAGACTCTTTTGAATTTCTTTACTTCTTATTTATAATCTCACAACCATAGTCAATTGCATGTGCTAATTAAGGAATTAACTTGTGAAATCAATCCGCCTAACAATTCTATCTTATTCGTGTCTCCACCTATATATCTATCTTTTTATCTTTATTTTCACCTTATTTCCAATTTCGATTGCTTTAGATAAAATTAAGAATTAGTATATTAATCTAGAAAACCATTCCTGGGGACGATACTCTGAACTCAAATCACTATAATAAAACTTGACCCGTACACTTGCGGTATTGCAATATTATTTTACGCAACAATATGATAGATTTCTTCCGTTCTTAATATGGATATCTCTTGATTTTGATTTAGTGTTGATTCACCCAAGAGATATTTCTAAGTTTGTTAGGAAGGTATGTTTTTTTGTTCTCGACATGTTTTCATATTTTGTTGAATACATTTTTGTCATCACACTTTGGGAACAGTAAAGCAAAATTATAACATCTTTTAGGCGATCAATGTGTTATAATGATAGGGTCATGTGATGCCTTATTCTTCCCATGGTTGTCTAGCTTCACTTGTAGGGCGAGTCGTTTAGTAGCTTTAAAACATGACTCCAACAAAGTATTTAATTCAGTGATTTAATGACTTGGAAGACACCAGAAGCGAGCATGTGAGTTATTCCACGGATTTTGTTCCTCATATTAAACATTTATTAATTATCAATAGTGTCATACTTGTACTTCTAACTTGGATGCATTTTAAAAAGTTATTTATTATCTATTTATTTAGTTTTCTCAGGATGTTTCACTGTATAATTTTAATTTTATTTCATACAAATCCTTTAAATTATTCGATTACAATTTGTGTAGTGATGTTATCTTCTTTTTCATTTTCTTTACAACAATATGAACATTCATGTAACACCCAATATTTTAGATTCAAGTAATTTCAAGGTTTTATTAAATTTTTGCGAAAAGCAAATAAATTTGGAATTTTAATGCTAGATTTAATTTAGTATGAAGAGAAAAATTAAATTGGAAAGCAATTTGGGCTTTGTGGCTTGTTTGTAGTTTTATGTAAAAGATGGAGAGCAAAGTTGGAAAAAGTAATTGGAATTAGGGTTTTCAAACATCAAACTTTGTCATTGGTGGGCACGCATACCAAGAGCTCCTTCTTCAACCTTGGTCTTCACGAATACAAAAAAAAAGATGGACCTCCATTGAAGGTCCTTCTCTTCTCCGGTTAACCGTCGGCGAAGCTCGCCCAATCGCATAGTACCTCCCGTCCGCTGCACGTCGTCGACGAAGATCGTGCACCACCCCACAAGTTAGCTGCCGAGGAGCCCAGATCTGCGATCAACTGCAATTGTGCGCAAGTCGAACGCCTTGCCCAGCCGACTACAACCGCGTCGGCGACCCCTGCTTGCACGCGTCAAGTTGCCATTGAGCTGCACGACTCGTTGTCCGATCTGCCTCTCCCAAGTCGACACCACCGATTGAGTTACACGCCAAGGTTACGGATAATAGGCCTTCGTTTCCACCGGTTCACCGCTTAGTTCAGGTTTTTGGGCGAATTTCCAACCGATTTTAGAGGTTTAACTACCGACTTCGAATTTGGCCTCCGAGCAATCCAAAAACATAGTCCACGCGCCACCGCCGTTGCCGCCTCCGGCCAACCACACGTCGTCGCCGACCAACCACGCGCCGCTACTCGTCAGAGTTGGCTAATCCGATCAGTTTCGTTTTCGAGTTCATTTTCAGTCTCCGTTAGTGGTAATTTAGCTTAGTTATGTTTGATTTTTTTCAAAAATAAGAGTACACATGCATGTGTATGAACTAAATTAGGAAATTTATGAACATGATTTTAGGGGTCCATGCATTGGCCCGGTTCGGTTTGAAAGCGACATTGAAGTACCGATTTTAGGAGGTCTCGAAGCTAAGGCTAAGGTAAGGAACCTCGTGTCGAACCTTTTTAAAATGGGATAAAAGTCATGAATTTTGTTATGTTTAATTATTTTAAATATTTCGAAAATTATTATGTTTTAAAGTATGTTAAATGGAAAGCTATGAAAGTTATGCTATGATTTATGATTAATGGATACCTTAAATGTTATGAAAGCTATGAAAGTTATGTTATGATATTTATGATTGATTGATAGCTTAATTGTTATGAAAGTATGTTATGATATGAGATTTACTATGATTTATGACATGTGCATCATAGAATAGGGAAGGAAGATGAGACCTCATGCATGATTGTATGTACGTGATATTGATATGAATGACTGTGGTAATTATTCTCCATATGACAATAGGGATTTGAGAGGACTCCACATATGATAGTGGCCTCCGAACCTAACATGCTCCCGGGGTTTTGAGAGGACCCCATATGATAGGAGTCTTCGAACTCAACATGATTCAAGAGTTTTCGGACTCAACATGCTCTCGGGGTTTTGAGAGGACCCCATATGATAGGAGTCTTCGGACTCAACATGACTCAGGAGTCTTCGGACTCAACATGCTCTCAGGAGAACTTAATTGACCACTAAAAGCCAAAAAAGAAATAGTCATGATAGTTATGAGAAAGTTAGGTCCCACACATGAGAGTTTTATAATCATGATTGTATGTGCATGCATATCCCAAAACCTCGGTAGCGAGGTCACGTACTGGGTATTATTTTTATAATACTCACCCTTTCTTTTTAAAATGCTTTCAGGTAAAGGCAAGGGCATATAGGGCGAGTGACAGAGATGCGTTACGAAGGCCAAGGGGACCACATAGTCATGTTTTCCGCACTTAAATTAGTAATCTTTTAAAAGATCTTGTTTTCCGCTTTAGTAGCATAAAAATTTTAAAACTTAGGCCACACATTTTTATGTTATTTAAATGTTGTAATTTTTTACCTTGGGATCTCTAAAAGTGAATTTTAAATTGCGATTTGATTTAATTATTCTTTATTATGTTTAATGGCCTAAAAATGCATGCATGTTTAGTAATGACCGTTAGAATGCATGAAATTTAACTCGAAGAAATTACGTCGTACATTGCACTAAATTTCAAATATTCAAATAGTGATTGCATTCATTAAAAATTTTATATTTATGGTTCACTTAAATAATGGCTTGTAGAAACGTATATATGTAATATCATTTTTAGATAGCTCGGTGTAGTGTTTAAGTGAAAACTTTAACAAGATTGAAATTGAAATTAAACATTGAAAACAAAAATAAAAGTTTATAATAAAATTTAGATCCATTTTAAATGTACATTTTTTTATGTGAACTCTTGAGGAAAAATGAAATCTATCAAGGAATAATTTACTATGCTATAACTAAATTTTCAAAGAATTAGATCTTTGAATTTTGAGTGGTAAAACGGATAAACATAGAACCACTTTTTGTTTTTATCTTTAACAACTAATAGTCAAACAACCATATTCCAATAAGACAACCATCAACATCTATTAAAATTTTTGTTATTTTAACAAATATTAAGAATATTAATCAGATAACTCTCAATCTTATTAGAAAAGCCTAAATATTTTCTCTTTTTTCTCTTTTTTATCTTTCATTAAGACGTCATCAAAATTCAATAGCTTCTATAAATATTGTAGTACTCAAAGGATTAAAACCATCTCAAAGTTTGTATACAAAATATAACACGACGAGATGAGTTCTGAAGTAAAGGTTTGCGGTGGTCCAATCGCGGTCGTGGAGAAGTGGATTAAAATCCTTGATGTTAATGTGCATTGCGTGCTGGAGGTTGTAAAGTTTGCGGTGGTGGAACATTAAATTTAAACACACTCTCAAATTTGATATCATTTATGAAGGTTGGTATGTGGAGTTGGGTGTAAACAAACTAAAGTACAAGTTCCTACTTAAGGCGCGCGACCTTTTTGGATGCTTTCTCAATTTTGAGGCTATTGTACTCGAAGAGAAACCTCTAACTGTAAAAATCAGGAAGCTAGTAACTTTCATCGTCATAGTTACAAAAGGACACCATGTTGGCAATATCGAACCGTCGAAGCCTGAGATCTGGATTACAATCCCTAATCTTTGTGAGCCATTCGTGATAGATCTACCAAAGTTTGTGGTCATAGAATTCAACAATAAAAATAAAGATAGCCTGAAATTCGAGAGAATTTACGAGGGTTGGTATGTAGAGATGGGCCAAGACCACATGAGGTTTTGTCTCCATGTTAAAGTGAAAGACTGTCTCCGACGTGTGCGCAACTTTGAGGGTGTTGTGTTCATAAAGCACTTCTTTGGTATAGTAATCAAGACGTTCGAAAGTTTCAAACCTATCGAAAATAAGGGTTAAAATGCCCTTTTGTATTCGAAAATCTATGTCCATTATAATTTCCTTTCTTTGACTATCTATACAGAAAGAGTCAGATAAGAATGAAATAAATATTTTCCAAATATGCATCTCCCTATCTCTAAAGTATTTATCATCTATACATTTATTATATTTCTCTTTGAAACTTCTTTGGTACTCTCCTCCACATTAGCTCGATTGTTACAATTAAGAATTAAAAATTTCACTTTGAATACGCTTGACCTAAAATATACATTAAATTTTATTTTATCATGCTTATCGGTTGTTGAACTATGGGTTTTCCATATTGATACACTCAAGAGAGGGAATTTAAAGGATGTTAAACAGTTTTTCGACTATTACGACGATTGGGTCGCCTATAAACTTAGAGCATGTAATCATTTTAATTGGAAAAACTCAATAATTCGAAATATTAATGAGTAAAGAGATAAAAATAATTAAAACAGGTTACATTTTTAAATTACAAACAATTCTTTGTATTGATCCTAATGACACGTCGAAACAATCTTGACTATTGTTTCATTCCATTTCGATACCTTTTCAAATTTGCATTCAATATTTAAACTAGTATGAAATTTCTATCTCATTAGTGCTTCATATACTAGTATCTCTCAATTACTAGCAATAATAGTGAAAAATATATTAATATACCTAATACATGTAAAGATATATATATAATTTTTAAACCACAAGAGTGGAAAGAACTTTTTGTAACTAACAGGTTCTTTATTCATTAAATCATTATATTATGTGCTGAGGAAATTGAACAATCCATAGAGTAATAAACCCGATTTGCAACCTAGAGTTTATAAATGTAATCACTTGCAATGTTAAGTAAGAAAAAGCCAAAGGAGGTGAAATGGTGAAACGATTTAGAAAAATGTAAAAAACGAAAAGTTGAGTTGTCCAAAACAAACAACTACATGATATTAAGTGATCTATGAATGAATGAATTGGCAACATTTCCTTTTATTCAGTTTGAACATAATGAATTTGTTAATAAATTAGGAGTTAGCATATTCAATGGGTATCAAAAGGAAAAATGTGTTGGAATATATGACGTGTATTTAATTACGTCGTGAACGTTTAGTGGGTTTAATATTATGCTATTATAGCGTCTGAAAATATGACTCTCAAGAAAATCATAAGACATTTCTTTCTCAATTGACAGAAAAGTTTTCCCACAAATTTCGAATCTCCCTTTTTGTGCTTAATATGATAGATTTCTTCCGTTCTTAATATGGATATCTCTTGATTTGGCTTTAGTGTTGATTCACCCAAAAGATATTTCTAGGTTCCTTAGGAAGATATGTTTTTTTTTGGTTTTTGACATGTTTTCATGTTTTCATAAATACATTTACACGTTGTTCTTTTGAATTTTAGATGGTGTAAAATGATTTTTCTTAGGTTTTAATATATGTGCTCGAATTCGTTCATATAATTATCTTGATCCATGAAAATATGTTCCTCCATGCCCGACAATAACATTTGCATCTCATTACGTACATCATAGCCCATGCGAAAAATGCAAAATACAACTTGATATGGTAAAGTCTAACAAGTTCAATGTACTTCTACTATTGAATAAGTAAAAATCTAACTAAATGTAACGCCCCTGTTTTTCTATAACTAAAACTCTTAGGGACATTACTATACATGCATGCGTTCTTAGGCCAAAAGACATAAAACGAACTTTAAATCTCCACTGAAAACAAATTGTCTTTAGGGATCCCATTAAAACATTCAAAACATGTAAAAGAAGCAGTTTAAACATGGCCTACTTAAAAATCCGGGAATTTAAACTCAACTTCAAAACCATAAAACGACAACATCAGTTAATAAAGAAAATATGCGGAAACATGACTATTCCCATGGTCCTGACAACGCGCCTCCGTCACTCGCCCTGCACGTCCTTGGCCTTACCTGAAAAATATTTTAAAAAGAAAGGGTGAGTATTGCAATACAATACCCAGTAAGTGACCTCGCTACCGAGGTTTGGGATATGCAAACACATACAATCGTGACTTTTAAACTTGTTCGGAATGTACATATGTGGGACCTAAACTTTCTCATATCATCATGACTATAATCCATGACTTCCTTTTTCTTTAAGTGGTCAATTGGTCATCCTGAGTCATTTCATTTTTGAGTCCCTCACAGACCCCTGTAATCATTTGAGTCCTTCGCAGACCCCTGTATAGTTTGAGTCCCTCACAGACCCCTGTATAGATTGAGTCCCTCACAGACCCCTGTAATTTAGACCCATAGGGTCTCTAATGCATGTTTGACCATGCATACAATGCACTCAGGAGACCAATTCCCACATTTTTCATCAAATCATTTTATGGCATACATATCATGCATGAGGTCCCATCATTCAACATGACTATAGTGCACATGTCACAAAACATTATCATTGCTATGCAAATCATGACTTTTCACAACAGTTTGGAAATAACACTCATGTATGTAATCATGAAATATCCTCATATATAGTACTGTAATAACTCCACCTGAAATACTGGAATATTCTTACTTAAAATACAAAGATATTCTCACATAAAATACTGAATCATATCCACATAAAATATTGAGATATCTTCACATAGAATATTAAATTATTCTCACATAAAATGTTGAAATATTCTCGCGTAAAATCATTAAATCTTTTTAAGTAAAATAACGAACTAATTTCACATAAAATAATGAAATTCATTTTCTTTAATCCCAATTAAAAAGATTCGGCATAAGGTCCCTTACCTCGAGCTTTGATCTCACACTTTCCTTCTAATTCTTAAGTTAACGGTCCTTTCCAAATAACCTGTAAACCAAGAATTCTTCTATTTCGTCATCCCACTACACAACTCATCCAATAAAAAGAGTCTAAGTACAAAAGCGTCTATGATTCTTACTTTGCTCCAATTACCTCGACTCCGAAGAATAAACCGAACGTTAAATTGTTTGCTCCAAAACTTGGAAGTCTTGCTACCGAAATTCAGCTCGTTCCTACAATAATTTCATGCGAATATTTTCATGCGAATCAGATCTAAATAATTCTGCACTCCAAAATCAAAGAGGGTTTCGCGTGGCTCACCTAATCCACAATTTGACCTCGAATAATTCTTGATTTCGGCGTAACAACGAAACCAAGGTCGCTGGTCGGATGGTGGGGCGGCGACGGCGGCGGCGAGCTCACGGCAATCGGCGGCGGCGCGATCCACAAGCAGCGGCAGCGGCTGGAGCTTCGACGATGGACGGCTGGCGTTGAAGTAATCACCGGCGAGTTGAGGGCTTGTGAGCGGCGGCTGGCGCAAGCACCTGTTCGTGGTCTGGCCGGCGTGAGCTGCTGAAGTCGTCTTCGGTAGTGGGCTCGCCGGCGTGAGCGGCTGTGTAACGCCCCTACTTTTCTATGACCAAATCCCTAGGGACATTACTACACATGCATGCATTTATAGGCCGAGAAATAGAAGAAACTAAAAAGGAATTTCCATTTAACTTAAATAGTTCCAGGGATCCCAAAACAAAACATAAAAATCAGTTAAAACCTCAGATCAACTTGGCCTATTAAAAACTGTAACAAGTTCAACTTCAATTAAAAACATAGAGACAAAAATAGTTCAAACTAAGAATATGCGGAAAACATGCTGGTTCCCATGGTCCTAATAACGCTCTCCCGTCACACGCCCTGCACGTCCTTCCCTTTACCTGAAAAACATTTTTAAAAGAAAGGGTGAGTATTGCATAAACAATACCCAGTAAGTAACCTCGCTACCGAGGTTTGGGATATGCATACACATACAATCATGATCTTTAAACTCATTCATAACATACATAGATGGGAATTAAAACTTTCTAGAGTTGCCAGGTCTTTAATCCATGGCTGTATATTTAAATGTCAGGCCTTTAATCCATGACTGCTTATTCAGTTGCCAGGTCTTTAATCCATGGCTGCTCATTCAATTGCCAGGTCTTTAATCCGTGGCTGTTCATTTAATTGCCAGGTCTTTAATCCATGGCTGTTCATATAGTTGCCAGGTCTTTAATCCATGGCTGTATATTTAATTGCCAGGTCTTTAATCCATGGCTGTTCATATAGTTGCCGTGTCTTTAATCCATGGTCAGATATTTAATTGTGAGGCCGATGGTCATCCTGAGTCATTTCATTTGGGTCCCTCACGCACTTCTGTGCTTGACCCATAGGTCTTTATTGCATGTTTGACCATGCACATAACGATCTCGGGATAACCAATGTCCACACTATTCCTTAATTCATTTCGTGGCATACAAAACATGCATAAGGTCCCATCACCACATAATCATGGTGTACATATCACAAATATCATCATCAACATATCATTCATACTTTCTCATGGACAGGGTGATAAATCATACTTTTGTAATAAACATGAAACATTCTCATACACACTACTGTCCTATTTTCACATGAAATAATGGGATCTTTATACATAACATACGAGAATACTTTCACATAAAATAATGATTCATTTTCACATAATACATCGAAATATTTGCACATAAAATATCACGTATTCTCAAAATAATTTCTGTGGATTTTCATGTGGAAAATATGAACTATTTCGCATAAAATCATGAAAATCATTTTCCTTTACTCCCATTAAAAGTTCGGCACAAGGTCCCTTACCTCGAGCTTCGATTTTACTCCAAAACCTAATCGAACTCCCCAATATCCACCCTTTAGTGAAAACTTTGATTCACACATAATTTCCAAATCAACCTCCAAATATTCACTAAAACCCTAATCATGCGTTACTCAAAATCGCATTTCGATGTCGTGTTCCGCTCTCCTCTCGGGTCCAATGCGAAACCCCTTATCTCTTAGTCCGGTTTGACAATCCACCTCCAATCCCGCTCCCTGCTCGCTTCCTACAAAAGATATTCGAACCCAGTAACCTAAGTTCTCAACCAAAACGCTTAAATAATCGACGGTACACAAATCATTCTCAACCGAACTCGATACCTAGCACGATCGCTTACCGGACGACAATTCCTTGCTGCTGTGAAGGTCACGACGGCGGTGAAGGGGAGGAATTTGCGTGTGGCGGCTTCCGTGGGCTCTCGGCCGCAGCGGTTTTTTCGGCGGCGCGGCGAACTCGCGGACGGTGAGTTCGCGTGAGGAAGTTCGACACCGCGAGGGCCTCGACGGCGATCCCCGACACGGCAGCGGCAAGAACGGTCGGATTTCGGCGCTTCGTGAACGGTGGGGCGAGGATCAATTCCGGCGGCGGCGTTACGATCCCCGAGCAACAACTCGGATCTGCAGCTCGACGTTCATCCGTGGGTCTTCGCCGATGAGGTTGGGGCCGTTGATTCTCCTGTCGTGCGGCAAAGACGTACTCCTCACGACCACGTCGGCCGGCGTTCGTGAACTCCGGATGAGGCAGCTGGCTGCGGCACGGTGGGTCGGTATTCCGGCTAGGGCACGATTTCGCGAAGGAGAGGGCAGTCTGGCGAGGGCTTGTGGCGGAGAGGCGATTTGGGCCACCGGAGGCTGCCAGTACTTTCTTCTTCTGCGGCTAGGGCATGGAGATGATGGGGTGGGCGGCCGGTCTCCTTCTTCTAGGGTTAGGGTTAGGGTGAGATGAAGATTATGGTGAGAGATAGAGTTAGGGTTTAAGATGAAGATTATGGTGAGAGATAGAGTTAGGGTTTAAGATGAAGAGGAGATGTGGAGGCTAGGGTTTCTCTTGATCATAAGTTTATATACCAACTATCTAGGTCAAGTCATGTGCCAATGATCACTCTAATTTGGACCTAAATCACCAAAACGCCCTTAAAATTACCTTCCCTTTAATTTTCATAACTAATCTCGTCTTAAAAGAAAACAATTCACGTAAGACAAACAAAAAATACGGCCTCCACTTCGCCGAGTTTGATTAAAAAATCACTAATCCAACTAAACACGGCGTTTACTAGAGCGTTAATTAAATTTAATAACAATACCTGTGATGATGGTCGTCACAGGCTGCAACAAATTTCGATCGACGGCTTGCCGGCGCGAGAACCACGCGAGGAGCAACGGCTGGACGTGCGCTCTCTTGGAAACGGCTGCGGCGTAGGTGTTGGAGTGGTGGTCGGCGTGGTCGGCTCCGCCAGCTGCAGCGATGGAACGGCCGACGGGCGCGTTGGCGGCTCGTGGAGCGCCGGTCGTCCGATCGTGGCTTGCCGCGGCGATGAAGCAGCACAAGGAAGAATGTTTGGAGATCTTCTTCTTCGCTGCGGCCGACTGGATGGCTCCGACGGTGCTCGCTGGTGAACTTCGTGCGGCGTGCTGGACAAGCGACCTCTTGAACCGGCCGGCGAGGGTTGCAGCAGGGATGGTTGTTCTCGGCTAGGGCAAGGAGGTTGAAGGAAGGGGAAGATGGTGATGGAATTAGGGTTAGGGTTTTCTTTTGGGTTGTAATAATAAGGAGATTAAATACTAGCAATTAGGTCAAATTCCAAGTGTCAATTTTAACCCTCATTTAGGCATTAATAACTAAAGTGCCATTGCCACCTCTTTTTCCTTTAATTTTATAAATAATTCCATCTTAAAGAGAAACAATTCACTTAAACCCACACGAAAATAAGGGTTCACTCTCAACGAGCCTAATAAAATTCACTAATCCGACCTGACACAACGACTGTTAGAACAAAAACTAAAATAACCAGTCAGTACCTGTGGTTGTGGTCGTCACACTAAAAGTCAATATTACCTGTTTACCCGATATTTAGAAAAATATATTAAAAGAAAACTCTTATTTGTTGGATCTATATTTTATTTTGAAACGGTACAAGAACAAAATGAAATACATGTTGGTCGTCACACTTTGGGAAGGGTAAAGTAAAATTATAAAATCTTTTAGGCGTTCAATGTGTTATCATGATAGGGTCATGTGATGCCTTGTTGTTCCCATGTTTCTTTAGCCTCCCTTGTAGGGCTAGTCGTTTAGTAGCTTTAAAACATGACTCCAACAAAGTATTTAATTGAATGATTTAATTACTTGGAAGAAAAGAGTAGCGTGCATGTGAGTTATTCCACGGATTTTGTTCCTCATATTAAACATTTATTAATTATCAATAGTTTATTATAAATAGTGTCATATATTTACTTTGAACTTGGATGCATTTTAAAAAGTTATTTTATTATCTATCTATTTAGTTTTCTCTGTATGTTTCTGTAATGCCTGTTAATTTCAGGAGCTCAATTAAATTTCAATCCTTTAATTTTTTTCTTTAAAGTTTTGTTTTAATTAAGAAAAAAAGGAAAGAAAAGAGAAGTTCTTTAAAAAAAGAAATTGAATTAGAAAAAAAAAATGATTTTCGAAAAAGGAAAGTAAAATAAAAATAAAATAAAAAAAAAAAAAGAGAAAGAGGGGGAAGAATAGGAAAGGGCACCCAACCCTCCCCTTTCATCTCCCTTCATCTTTTCGTGGTACTACAACCAACAGTCGCAAATCAGCTCATCACCGTCGGCAACGCCCTTCGTTGTCTCCTCTTTCGTCACCGACCTTCACTTCTTCTCTCTCCGTCGCTTCCCCTCTCCGGCAACCCTTATTTTCCCATTATAAGGAGAACTTGCATGTGAATGGTTGAATCGTTTACCCTTAGTATGGACTTGTGACATGAAATGCATGACCATTGATCTGAATTTATTGTGGAATGCCTTGTTAGACTATGCTACCCATACTTGTTTTGAAGCCTGTGAGTGTTTTGCCACTTGATCGTTGAATAGTGATGCGAAAATATCGGGTGCCCTAAACTAATGAAAATTCGAATTAGACTCCGATACTTCTACGACGTGCAAGTATACACAGTCGAGAGCAACAAGTGATAAGTTAAAGTATCGATCCCACGAGGACTAGCTAGACCTAAATAAATGAGTGTCCTAGCAAATCTTCCTTATTTTAGTGCAATGAATGAGTGTACAAATTATTGTTATAAATAAATAAATTAATAAGAAAGATAAGATACGACACAAGAAAATAACTAAATTTAAATGTGGGGAGAGGAGAATGCAAACAATAGGGCAGATGCAAGAGATGAGATTTGTAATGAAAAATAGGCTCGGGTTAGATTAGAGTTCTAATGTTCAATGGGAACAAATTTTTAAGTGATGCCTTGAATTTGCCTACACATGCATTCAAATGATTCTTTCCAAAATCACTAAGTTTTAAAACCTACAATTTCCAATTGTGATCTAAATTATGCCCATGATTTTAGGTTCTAGGTTGGTTAATGTCACACCCCGTCCCAGCCTATTTGCTTAACCTAGGAAGAGATGCAAAGACAGAGAAAACCGACCCTTTTACTGGTTCTCCCTGACTAACCCAAGACTAACCTAAAATTAAACGCAACACAACACGTTTGAATAAGCAAGATTGAACACTGAATTACACATATAAACGAAACACATTCACTTCCGGTAGTTGTTCTTTAGCTAGTCATAAAACTTTCAAGTTTATTTCAACCCATCTAATATGTTCTCACTACGAACCATATACAAAAGAAAGTGTATATACAAGGAGGTAAAACAACGTGGTGGCAAACAGGTCTTGTCAAGGCTAAGCACCGAGAACTCGTCTGCTACCTGGGAAGAGTAAACATAATGAATACGTGAGCTAGGAAACCCAGTGAGTGACTATTTTTAGAACATTATAAGCTAAAAGGTGAAGCATAATAATGGGCAGACTATAAGTAGAAAATAACTTAACATTTGTTTGTAAACATAATCAAGAAATGTTTTCAATTTACAGGTTTAAGTCGCCACTTATGCATAACATAAAAACTCATAATGTAGTACTATAATGAGGGTTGATAGATCAGCAACGTAGAAGCTCATAACAATAAAACTCATGGCATGATATAATTTTCGAACCTTAGCGGTGGTAGAGTTATATTTATCCCAATAACGTTCATACCTCTCTCACGTGCACGTGGAGTGCCATTGCACTTTGGTTTCCCCTAATACCTTCTCTATGTTCTTCAGTATTAAGGTATGACCATTTACTACCCGAATACCTTCTCATTGTCCTTCAGTATCGGGAAATCATGATTCCTTCGCTCCTAAGTACCTTCTCTAATGTCCTTTAGTATTAGGGGTTAACAACAAACATGGACATAATTTGTTTACCATGGAAATCATGTTTTAATAATACATACAACAATTTCTCAACATTTGCATATTATTTTCTAAACATGTTCCCAAGTGGATTTACACAAAGAATTCCCTAGAGGAAATCATTCTTCCATAATTTAGTTTCCATACTTGGATATGTAGTTACAATCTAATTCAAAACATGCTTAGGTTCCATCAAGAACATTATGTTAAAAACTCCATGAAACTATACATAATTAATTCAAGCAAGATTCAATGATCAACATTTATGTTTTTGATGAAAAACAAAGGTCAAGTATAGTTCTAAAATAAAGTCACTCACAATCACCAAAAGAGTTTCAAGGATTATAATCTATTCTTATCTCCGTTTGCCCTGAAAATTAAATTAGAAATATTAATTCCCTTCCTTATGCACCTTAAAAGCAGATCTAATTCAATCCCATAACAAAATTCAAAATAACTATACACACTTGGTTGTAAGGTGTATAGAAATGGAAGAACATCTCCTTTAATCTCTTGCTAGTAGTTTTTCCCTTGCACCTAAAATTTAAAGTTCAATTTTCAGCTTGGGTTCCTCAAATTTTATCAACACAACCACCCAATATTTTTTGATAAACCTCAAGTACAACAATGTAGCTTACTTACCTCAAAAGTTCAGCTTATAATTCTTCCTCATGAGCTCAAAAGAGAATGATCTCCTCACACTGTTCCTCTATCCGAGAACTTTGAATACCTCTCCGTTTTCTGTACTTTTCTCCTTCTTCCTCTTTGTATTTTCACAAAAGCTGACTCGTTCCGTATTCTACACTCAATTTCTAAGATTTTGACTAAAATATCATCGGATTTGGTTTAGTAACTTAAGAGATATGGTCATTTGAAGTTAACCCATTTTCCAACAGTTTGCTGTTTTTCTATGAATTTGACAGCACCTACTTAATTTGACTTCGAGGCTTCACCTCCTTCGGCCAGATCCTACTACCATATTTACATAATAATCCCTTTTTTAAAATACCAAAATAAGTAAGTAAATAAACCCTAAGCATTTAACCAACTTATCCTAAGTTTGTGAGATGTAAGATCTTCCATTCAATACCTATTGCACCTAAACTTTCTCCAATTTGCTAATGATTTTAACTTCAATTCAACTTTTAATATGCTTATTTCAATGGATTACCTATCTCCTTATGAAACTTTAAACACATTGTAGCCCCCAATTCAATAGATTCCCAAATCCGATCACGACATCCTTTAGTGCAACCTATATCATTTTGCATATTTCAAAACATCATGTACGATTTCAAAATGATAAAAGAAAAAAGAGTTTAGGGCTTACAGTTAATTATCCCTAATCAACTCAATAATCCTAGAATGAAATTTTAGTTTACTAATTCGTTATGTTTCTCAAGTTTATGAAGTATAGAGAAGTTAAAAAGACAAATTTTAATTCTCATGCAACGTTAATTCAATAAAATTTCATAAATTCAATCAATGACATCAACCATAAATTTAATCCAAAATTACATTAAAACAACCTAACCCTTGCCTAAGAAAATTTAGTTCATGTAAATCAACTCACAAATCTCTAATTTATGCATGCTTGTGTTATTTAATAAATTCAAATATATGTTGTAACAGTATCACAAAACAACCCAAATTAATCACAAATTCAACCCAAAAACACTCATGAATTTAGCCTAAAACAGTGAGTAAAAAGAGCATAATAAACGCTCAAAATTGGAGTAACAACAATCCAAAATAATTAGGGAATATGAGCAGTTTACACAAGGTAATTGAATGTGTTTTGCTTCAGCAAAACGCCAAGATCCCACCGAAGGCAGCAGGCAATAGTAGCAGGTTTCAGTGTTCTTTAGGTTCTGTCCGATAGCAATATTGATGGAGATCTGATCTCCTTGAGCAACAGAAACGTATTTGGGATCTTAATTACTTGATTGTTTTGCTTAAAACAAAAACCAACTGTAACGCCCCAAAATTCCATTTAACTTTTAATTTATGTTTTGGAGTAACTTAATGGAAATTAAATTAGTCGGGCCTTGAAGTCTCTTATTATTTTTGCAAACTTAAGAGAATATATATGGATTTAACCAGGTACATGTTAAGTTGGGTTATTTAATTAAGTTCAAGGGAAGTTTGTGGTTTTGTCTAAGATGAAGGGCATTTTGGTAAAAGACATTGAATTAGGGTTTTAAGGAGAGACCCTTTTGTCTTTTTAGGTGCACGTTTCCCAAGGCCCTTCTTCATCTTCCTCTCTCCTTCTCTCTCACTCACCCTCTTCACGATGCTTCTTTCTGCCATGGCCTTCTCCTTGCCGCGGGCCGCTCGCGTGGTCATTGCCGTGGCCGCCGCCCGCCCGACGGCCGCCAGCTTGCGTTCGCTGAAGTCCAAGTCGTCGCCTTGCCCATCGATCTAACCTCAGATCTGCGAGCTGCAGCTGCCGAGAATTCGTGCGTCGATTGCCGGGAAGTCGTGGTGTCGTTCTCGCTGAAGATGACACACCGGAGACCTCTGCTACAGCCCTGCCGCGCACACTGTGTTTGCGAGACCGCGCCGCCGCCGCCGCCGTCGTTGCGACTCGTTATGTCGTCGATTGCGCGGATCCACGAGCTCGTGGCGAGCGTTTTGGCCTTCGCTTCGGATCCTTGGTGAGTGGGTAACGTGTTTTTGTTGGTGGCTTTGAAATTCAGGTTGTGTTAAGACTATTTTGGTTTGAGTCAAGATTTGTGCTAGGAGTTCTTCGAGGTTGGAAGAAAAGGTGGCGGAATCTAAGCGAAATTGACACCATCTCGCTTTTCAGTTGGACAAAGGTATGTGGAAACGGGGTCACTTGACCCGTAGACTTCGTGCTTTAGTTTTGTTGTGGGTTGCTTGTTTATTAATGGAATTCTGGTTAAATAGGTTCGGGTCAGGACGCGTGTTAAGGGTTTAAGGATTTAGTTGTTGAGCGAAACTAAGGTAAGGGAACCCACTCTAACTTTAAAATTCATAATGTAAGGGCTTTGTTCGAAAAATGTCATGATCGATCTGAAAAGTTTCTTTTAAATGTCATGATGTATTTGAAAAGTCTTTTATCAATGCCAAGATTTGTTTGAGAGGTCTGTTCTAAATGCCATGATTTGTTTGATTTGATGTTTATCTCAGAGGCCATGAATGCCATGTTATTGTTGGTTTAAAACTGAGCATTTTGACTTTGATATATGTTCATGCCACGAAACATTTTGTACAAATGTTGTTACTATTTCATTTGGGACCCTAAACATGTGTTTGCGAAGGCTGTGGCGAAATCTTCCTGATAATATTCATTATATAAGTTATGCATGTGTTAAAGTCGACTCGAACTAGAGGCCATGATTCGGGAGAATTTAATCGTCCACTAAAGGTCGAAGAGAAATGTTATAAAATGAAAATGCTTACGAAGGCCGTGGCAGTTAAACTTCCAATATATATATGTAGACGTAATTGATGCGATGTAAGTCACGAAAGACTTAGAGTCGACCTAAACTAAGAGGCCATGGATCAGGAAGTCTTAATTTCCCACTGATAGCCGAAGAGAAAAAGTCATGAAATATATTTTTATTATGTATGAGTCCCACATAAAGTCATGGTTTGTTTTAACAACTTGTTTTTTTTAACCCCGACAGTGGGGGACACTTACTGAGTATTATTTCATAATACTCACCCTTTCTTTTAAAAAATGTTTTCAGGTAAAACAGGAACTTACAGGACGAATGACGGGAATGCGTTGCGAAGGTCATGGGAATAGAAGTCATGTCTTCTGCATATTTTAAACTTTGTTTCATGTTTTAAGTTTGCTCTTATTTAAAATTCTTTTGTCAAGTGTTGAACTTCATTTGAACAGAGGCCAGAATTTGAGTTTTCTTTATTTTAGTTCGAGTGAACATTGTTTTTAAATGATCGTTTTTGTTTGGGATCCCAATAAAGAAAGTATTTCGTTCTCTGTTTTACTTCTTGACTCTTTTTTTTCGGCCTCAAATGAATGCATGGTTAGTAACGACTCTAGGAAAATAGTCTTGAAAAGTAGGGTCGTTACATCAACACATTGACCAAAAGAACAGAATAAGCATGAAATTCTAATCCTATTAGACATGGATTAATTGCATACAAACATGCTACAAGTTTAACGATAAACTAATAAAAGAGAGGGAATTATTACCATTGTAGACTTTCTCCAGCAACTCTTTGCTCCTAGCTTTTCAGCAACACAGGAACTAAACTTCTCTGTTTTCTTCCAGCAACAGGACACCACCAAAATGGCAAACCTCCTATTCTCTGGATTCCACATAGATCAACCTTGGTGGGAAGGTAATCCAATAATTGGAAGAAGGTTTTGGGAATGTGAGAGTGAGAGAGAGAGAGCAATTCTCCAATTGCTTGTACAATTCAGTTGATCGATCGATGCAAAATGCACACCCCTTCTACCTGTTAAGCTATCGATAAGGAGAAGGAAGGGGATAGGGGGAACGTGTCTGGAAGACACGTTCCCTTATTTTATTATTAAAATATTAATAATAATAATAATAATCATAATAATAATAATAATAATAATAATCATAATCATAATAATAATAATAATAATAATAATAATAATAATAATAATAATAATAATAATAATAATAATAATAAAATCAAATTTAATTATTAATTTAAATAATACAAATTAAATATCATATATTTAATTTGGATTAAATCTCATTTAATCATATTACCCCTTTAACCTATAGGTTTAATGTACATCCAGTGCACATTAAATTTTAACCTATAGTTTTCAAATGTGAATCACATTCACATTTAATATAATATTTTAACTCTTTCAAATATTCAATTCTCTCATATAATTTAATATGAATCACATTCACATTAAATTTATAATATATGGTTCCAAAACTATATATTATATTGTATCAACATACATTAAGTTTATTCCCTAATGAATTTGAACATTTCAAATTCAAATGATCTAAGAACCCTTTACGAGCTAGAAGGTGACCTAATGGACCTACAGATCAGAAGCTCAAAGGATACGAGATTGCTCGGTTAATCTCATTAACCTCCCAATCAACATTCGTTAATCTGCATGGAACACTCCACTAAAGTCCCACACCGCACTTCTTCTCACTGCAGATATATTTCTGTGTCCATGGATATTGATCAATAGCGACAAGTCAATTCTTCACGAATGTTCGTGAACACCACCACTGGGTCAAATTCTTGCTTTACCCTTGGGTTACATCTTGTGCCTTAAGTACCAGTGCTCCTCTAATGAACAATTTGTTTGTGGTCCTACCAACAAACAGAGTCCCTCTCGGGCCAATGAGATGGTCGGGCCCTTTGTTGAAGTCCCGGAGACACCACTTAAGGGAACATTCCTTTACTTACCGTAGTAGGCGGGAAGGAGTGAATTCCATATTGCTAAGTTAAGTCCCCAGCCGCTCACTCGGTCTTGTCCCCAAGAAGATAGGCACATTGAGTCGGCGAATCTGGCCACTCTCACCCATACTAGTCAAAGGACAATCCCTCGTGAACAGAAGTTCGTAACCTCCTCAGGATTGAGATCAAGTTGCATAGGTCATCCTAGTTAAATAGAAACCTAAGTAGACAACGGAGTTACAGCTAGAGGTTACTATTTCGTGGTCCGGTCTTATGTAATCTCATTACATAGGATATCCCCATTCACATGTCATGTACACGAACACTTTAGGATCACAGTGTTTGTAATCAAATACAATGTGGGCCACATTCATAGTTTTACCAGGGTAAGGTACCCAAACCTTATCCCCTAACTATAGACCCTTTAGGCTGTATCTCGAACCGAGATCCTTTTTATGTACATTAGATTCAGTTAAAGTTTCATTTAACAACTTGGATGTTTAGTTTATTGGATTTAGGGTTTAAAATAAGGCAAACTCGTAGATAACGAACAATAACACTTCATTGAAATAATAACACTTACACTAATTAGAACATAATTACAAACTACGAGTTTTAGGGCATAAATCCCAACAAACTCCCACTTGAACTAAAACTCTAGTGGGGTACATTATAATCTAAAACAGTGGTTCCAAGAGATAGAAATACAATAAACTAGGGCATCCATATACCCTATTACATATCTTTCACTTGCCCTAGATTAGCTTATGTACATATCTCGTAGACCCAGACTTTCCAGATGACCCTCGAACACTTTAGCCGTGAGAGTCTTTGTAAACGGATCAACAATATTGTGCTCCGAAGCGATCTTCGTGACTGTCACATCTCCTCGTTGCACTATTTCCCGTATCAGGTGATAGTTCCTCTCGATGCGCTTACCTCGCTTATGGCTGCGAGGTTCCTTCGAATTGGCTACCGCACCACTGTTGTCACAATATAAGGTGATGGGAGATTCCATATTTGGAACAACTTCCAAATCAGTAAGGAATTTCCTTAGCCAAACAGCCTCCTTAGCTGCTTCACAAGCAGCGACATACTCAGCCTCCATTGTGAAGTCAGCGATGCATCCTTGCTTGATGCTTCGCCATACTATAGCTCTCCTGTTAAGGGTGAAAACTGATCCCGATGTGGATTTCTGAGAATCCTTATCGATCTAAAAATCAGAATCAGTGTATCCAGTAAGGATCAGATCCTTAGACCCATACACAAGCATATAATCCCTCGTTCTCCTTAGATACTTGAAGATATTTTTAACTGTTTTCCAGTGGTCTAACCCTGGATTGGACTGGTACCTACTGACTATTCCCACTGCATAACAAATGTCCAGCCTCGTGCATAGCATAGCATACATTAAGCTACCTACTGCAGAGGCATAGGGAATATGTCTCATATCCTCAACTTCTTGAGGTGTCTTGGGACACTGCTCCTGATGGATGAACTCCGTGCCTGAAGGGTAATAAACCCCTCTTGGAATTATGCATCAAATATCTGGACAACATTTTGTAGATATAAGACGCTTCAGACAGTGCTAAGGTTATGTTCTTGCGTTTCCTAAAGATCTGAATCCCAAGAACATACTACGCCTCTCCCAAATCTTTCATTTGGAATTGGGTCGCTACCCAATTCTTTATGTCAATTAGGTATCCTACATCATTCCCAATGAGTAGGAGATCATCCACATAAAGTACTAACAAAGCTACTCTGTCGTTGACGATCCTCTTGTAAAGACAAGGCTCATCAACGTTTTGGTCAAAGCCGTAAGACTTGATCGCAGTATCAAATATTATATTCCAAGATCTTGATACTTGTTTCAATCCATAAATGGATTGATTAAGCTTGCAAACTTTTTGCTCACGACCTTGGGCTATGAACCCTTCGGGCTGAGACAGATAGATGCTTTCGTCAAGATTACAATTCAAAAAGGCAGTCTTGACGTCCATTTGCCAAATTTCATAATCATAAAACGCGGCTATGGACAAGAGTATCCTTATAGACTTCAACATAGCAACCGGGGAAAAAGTTTATTCATAGTCAACTCCTTCCCTTTGGGTAAAACCCTTTGCTACAAGTCTAGCCTTAAAGGTCTGTACCTTTCCGGTTGCATCTCTCTTTCTCTTATAGATCCACTTACACCCAATGGGTCTAACCCCTTCAGGTTGGTCTACAAGTTCCCATACTGAATTGAAGTTGATTGACTCCATTTCAAGGTCCATGGCTTTGATCCATTGGTCATTGTCTACGTCATTCATTGCCTGTTTATAAGACAATGGATCTTCTACGCCGTCATCAAATATGACAACTTTAGTTTCAGCTAAACCAAGTAGCGGTTAGGTTGGAAAACAACCCTCCCACTGCGTTGAGGCATTCGCAACGATTGAGAAGGACGAGACTGACTTGAGGTGCTAGCTCTTCCATCAACTCTTGATGAAGGTCCAACTTGATCAACAACTCTTGTTGGTTCATGTGTAGCTTCATTTAGTACTAATTTACTACGCGGTTTGTGGTTCCTCATGTGATCTTCCTCCAAGAACGTGGCGTTTGTCGACACAATCACCTTATTTTCTTGTGAGTCGTAGAAAAGACCACCTCTCGTTTCTTTGGGTTAGCCAACAAATTGACATAATCTTGAACGAGGTTCTAGTTTCTTTGGGTTTGTCACGAGCACGTGTGTCGGACAACCCCAAATCCTGAAGTGTTGTAAACTAGGTTTACGCCCCTTCCAAAGTTCAAATGGTATTTCTGAAACACTTTTTGATCGAACACTGTTCAAGATTTGAACTGCAGTCTCTACTGCGTATCCCCAAACGAGGCAGGCAATTGAGCATAACTCATCATAGAACGAACCATGTCTAACAAGGTTCTATTTCTCCTTTCTGACACACCATTTTGGTGTGGTGTATTAGGTGTAGAGAGTTGAGATTTAATTCCATGTTCTATCATATAGTCCTGGAATCTCAAATCCATGTACTCTCCACCTCGATCTGATCGAAGTGTTTTAATGATTTTCCTTAATGCATTCTCTACTTTAGCCTTATACTCTTTGAATTTTTCAAGAGCTTCAGACTTGTGATGCATTAGGTATAGATAACCATACCTCGAATAATCATCTATGAAAGAGATGAAATATTCATACCCTCCTCGAGCTTTAACATTCACCGGACCACAAAGATCCGAATGCACAAGTTCTAGGGGCTCTACGGCTCTATAACCTTTTCCAGTAAAAGCTCGTTTGGTCATTTTACCTTCCAAGCAAGACTCGCAAGGCGGTAAAGAATCATCTTCTAACTTATTTAGAAGTCCATGCTGAGAGAGTCTCTCAATCCGGTTGAGATTAATATGATCAAGCCTAAGATGCCATAGATAGGTATTATTATTTGGAGAAATTCTTCGCCTTTTATTTTGAGTGTTGGCATTTTTAAACATCTCATGATTTAAAATTACTTTCGTTTTTTTCGGTTTCAGTACATACAAGCCATTTTTCAATTTAGCAGAACAAATATTGACACCCTATTTCAAAATGAACGCTTCATTAATTGAAAAAGAAATACAATATCCAAATTCTATTAAACAAGAGATAGAAATTAAGTTCCTTTTAAGCTTATACAAATTTTTTAAAGAAAGAAATCTACCTCCGAAAAATAACTTGGCATCTCCCACGGCACGAGTTGAGACGACATCTCCCGTTCCGACCCTGAGCGTCATCTCACCCTCTTCGAGGTCCTTGAAGGAACTAGTTTCCTGAAATGAAGAGCAAACGTGATTAGTGGCTCCTGAATCAAGTATCCAGGTAAAATCATCATTTTCCACTAAACAAGTTTCAAGAACAAGTAAATCTAATTTACCTTTCTTCTCTTTGAGCTCAACAAGGTATTTTGGGTTGTTTCTCTTCCAGTGCCCATCCACGTTGCAGTGCAAACATTTTTCTTTATCTGCAAGCTTGGCTTTTTCCTTGCCTTTGTCAGCAGAAGGTGCCTTGCATTTCCCTCCTATTTTCTTCTTTTGGGTCTTCTTAAGCCCAGAAGAAGAGCTACAAGACTTAGTCCCAGAGGATGAACCCTTCTGGAACCTTCTGGAATGGGCAAACAGATTTGCCTCACCATCAGCCTGTCCCTTATTCGTCATAAGAGACTGGAAAGTCTATAGTTCATTAAGGAGAGTAGTCTGGTTATACTCTATCTTGTTCATCACCGCATTGCTACAAAATTGCAGGAAACTCTTCGGAAGAGATTCCAGGATGAAAACGATACCTGACTTTGCTCGTCAATGATTGCTCCGTTCATCTCCGCCATGCAGAAGTGGACCATCAGATCAAGAACGTGTTCTCTCACCGATGACCCCTCCTTTATACGGGAGTTATAAACGTATTTGAGGATTCGTGTCGAATTTGCCCAGACGGTTGTCCAAACATTTCCTGCAGCGAACTCATGATCTCACGAGCTGAGACCATGCCCTCGTGCTTTTTGGCCAGAACTTCAGAAACACTAGCCAAAATGTAGACCTTGGCCTTATCATTGGCCTTGATTTAGCGGTCGTACGCTTCCTTAACAGATTGAGGAGCGTTACGAGCAGGGATCTGAGGACATTCCTCAGATAGTAATAACCGTAGGTCGTCAACAAGTAGAATCGTATTCAAGTTGGACTTCCACGTAGTAAAATTCTCACCAGTTAAACGGTCGCTTTTAAGTATGGCTATTATTGAGGACGACATGCTGAAAATCCAAAATAGTTATAATTAGTTATGCCTTTTTAACCCATTGTAAGAACCAATCTAATTTAGCAAAATTATTAAAGAATCCTAGTATTTAAACTAAAACCACTGTTTAAGTTAAACCTTTAATTTTTGCAATGATACTTCAAGGGTTTAGAACAAAAGTGTAAGCCCTAAACTCTATTCTCTTTTATCATTGATCACTCGTTTATGATGTTTTGAAATAAGCAAAATCGGATAGGTTGCACTAAACAATGTCGTGATCGAATTTCGGAATCTATTGAATTTGGAGCTACAATGTGTCTAAACTTCATAAAGGGATAGGTAAACATTGAAATAAGCATATTAAAGGTTGCATTGAAGTAAGTTCAAATCATTAGCAATTGGAGAAGTTTTAGGTGCATCATGTATTGAATGGAAGATCATATGTCTCACAGACTTGGGATAAGTTGGCTAAATGCTTAGGGTTTCTTAACACACTTATTTTGGTGTTTTAAAAAGAAAAGAAAGAAAGGGATAAAGGAAAGGAAAAGAAAAGGAAAAGAAAAGAAAAAGCAAAAGGGGAAAAGGACAAAGTTTGCCTCTTGGTTTATAAAATGACTTTATCTTCTCAATTTTCTTCTTTATTTATCAAAACCAAAGTTGAAGCCTCATGGGAGAAGGAGAAAGGAAGAAAATGGAAGCCATTTTCGTGAGTTTGGAGCTGGAATTGCAGAAGAAAGGAGGAGAACTCAAAGCATAATTGTATAGCAGCAAAGTGATCAACTCAGACAAGTTCTGGTGTTTTGGTCTTTTCGAGCTCAACAAGAAGAGGTAAGAGTTGAGTTTTTGATACATGAAAGTTAACTTAATTTGGAACAAAATTTGTGAAGGAAGCTCGAGCTAATACTGAAGTTAACTTACTGTTTTGTTAAGAGGAAGACAGAAGACAGAATTTGCTGTCAAATCTGGGAAGTCTCTGATGTTTTGGTTGTTCTGATCAGAATACTTGGAGTTAGAAGCTCTAATTGGTATGGTTCGAAAGCTTATTGAATTTCCTACAACGTTCGTGAAGAAATCGTGAGTAGAAAATGTCTAAAAGATGTTCTAAATATCAGGTTAAATATGTTGTGCAGCAGGAAATCCGAATCTGGAACAGCAGCAGAATCATTTTAGGGGTTAAGCTACTGAGGTAATTTCTCACCAATACGTTAGGAATCTCATTTTCATGTCTTCATAAGAGTTTTAGAGGATTAAAAAAGGAAGAGTTTGGTATAAATTTCACCCTGTTTGGCTGAGAAATGAAGAAGTTATGGCTGTCTAAAAACAGGGCAGAAAATCTGAAAATGCTGGAATTTTGAAAGTGTGTTTTCTTGCAAATTTTAAGGTCAAAAATCATGAGCTCGAGGTTCTAATGATTGATTTGGCTTGTTTGACAGGCCAAGAGCAAATAGGTCAAGTTTACAAGCCAAGGTTCCAATTCTAATACGGTGAGTGACTCTATCTTAGAATTATGTTTGACCTATGTTGTTCTTCATGAACATAAGTGTTGATAATTACATCTTGAATGAACTAGTTGTGAATGGCTTCATAGAGTTTTTCTAACATAAGGTTCATGATGGAACCTAAGCATGCTTTGAAGTTAGTTGTAACAATAAATCCAAGTATGGAAACTAAATTATGAAAGTATGCTTTCCTTTAGAGAATGTTTTATGTAAATCCGTTTGGGAATATGTTTATATGATAATGTGAAAATGTCAAGGAATTGTTATATGTGTTTTAAAGACATGATTTCCATGGTAAACAAAGTATGCTCATGTTTGTGGTTAACCCCAATACTCAAGGACATTCGAGAAGGTACTTAGGGGAAAATGAATCATGATATCCCGATCATTGAAGGACAATGAGAAGGTATCCGGGAAGTAAATGGTTTTACCTAAATCTTTGAAGGACAATGAGAAGGTTATTCGGGTAGTGAATGGTTTTACCTTAATACTGAAGGACATAGAGAAGGTATTAGGGAAAACCAAACGACTAAAGGTATTCCACGTGCACGTGAGAAAGGGAGAGAGGTATGAACCTTATTGGAATAAATGTAACTCTACCACCTCTATGGTTTGATGTGGAGTCATGTCATGTGCTTATTGTTATGAGCTTTTATATTATTGATCTATCTACCCTCGATATGTTAGTACATTTCGAGTTGTGTGCTATGCACAAGTGGTGACTTAAAACCTGTAAATTGGAAGCATGGTTTGTTAATGTTTACAAACAGATGTTAAGTTATTTTGTACATATAATCTGCTATTATTGTGATTCACCTGTGAGCTTATAATGTTTTAAAGATAGGCACTCACTGAGCTTTTTAGCTCATTCTTTCAATGTTTTCAACCCTTTTTCGTGTAGAGATCGAGCTCTCACAGTACACGACATCCTGCCATATTCTCACTGGAAGTTCATATATTGTTAGTTTGTGCGTGGTATCGGTGTTGTATAGAAAGTCGTTATGTAGCTATAGAAGTCTTGTACATTAGCGGTTGTATAAACAATGAGTTGTCTTGTGTTGTTTTGATGCTCTTGACTTTTAGTTTCCAAGAGAGACTTATGAAGGGTTTCTCCTTGTGTATGTTTAATAGTTGTCCAGTTTCTGCTGTGTTATGTTAAAATGTTCCATATGCGAACATAGTATGTTTATCAGGAATACAGGGTCAGCAGGTATTGTTAAGAGGTAAACAATGTCTGTTGGTTTCACGCCGCCTTTCGGGCTAAGTAGCAGGTAGTTCGGGAGGGGGTGTGACAAAAAGCCTCCGTCGGACGGTCAGTCATTCCTCCCTTTAATTGAGACTTTCTTAGCCAATTCTCACTACCAGAACATCTCATGTCCCAATGGTCCTTAGCTACCGTTTGTTTGGTCAAGGACTAGTTAACTAACTTAACTCATCCCGTAAATGTGACCCTACCATTTTCAGATCCAATAGGTCCAAGCCAACAGGCTACTATTAAGAAAGACAACTGCTCGCAAACAACCTAAGAGACCCTATCCATTTCTGAAGTTCGCGGTGTTCTGATCCCTATAGTCAGACCCTCCGTAGGGTTTGGCTATTCGAGGACAACCTAGCAGGCGGACTATAGAAATCTCATGGTGCGACCTAATGAAGGAGACCATATGCTCCCATTTACTATGGATACTTCCCTCATTCACCTTGGTATTGAACCATGCAAACACATACCGAAGGGGGACACCCTATTGACGCCACGTGGCCGAGCATGGAACTCACGGTGTGAACTTTTGAGGGCGTGAGAAAAAACTCGATGTGAACATCTCGTTTTCTCTCACTGAAGTTCCTAAGATTAGGGTATAGTTTTAACTTCGTCGGATTCTGGCTAAAAGAATCTATCTAAGTCTATGCCTATTATAACTATTCTAACTAGGTCTTAAAACCTTATGTCTAGGTGAAAAAACATTTTAATTACCTAGAGATAAAAATAGAACTAACGTTAATTCAACTCAGGTTCCGGATCAGTTCCCATGTAAGAGGTGTTCCGTTAACCGTCAACTTAAGTACCCCCAGCCTTAGACAGAAATTCACCGGTAAAGTTCCCTTATAACCAAAGTCCTAAAGACCTACTATATTTTAAACTATTAAAAATACTACGTAAGACTAATTTCTAATCCTATTAGAAATTGAAACTTAGGTCTAAATTAATTTTAAACGATTTACAACTAATTAAATTTTAACTCAAGTTCCTACGTTTGCATGCATTTCTTTATTCTAGGTTATGGTTTCTAAAACCCCTTTAATTTATAACTTTTATAAATTTTAATAATTAACCTATGATAAAGAAACTATATTATAAATCCAACAATCAATATTGAAATTGGAATTATAAAAGGAATTCAACTAATTGAATTATAAAATTACTTAAACAAAATAACATTTATTTTAAACTAAGTAATTTCATGCTCCATGTAATTTATTTTCCATATAATCTAATTATAATACTTATAATTAATTACTCATGTAAAAATAAATTAGTCATGCATTCAACCGTATTCATATAACATTTATATAAATAAAATGCATGAACATGCTTATCCTAAGGTGGGAATAATCTAAATGACATTCATAAAGATAAATAGCTGTAAAACCGGAATAATTTGGCCCCTAAAGTGCAAAAAAACAAAATTACATTAATATATTTCATAAAACCGATACAAAAACACCCTGAACCAGCCTTGAACCGCCAAGAACCGAACAAAAAATAATTGAACCAATCGAACCGGTCTACAGCTACTGGAATGTCCCACGGCGTTGCAACGTTGAGGCCATCGTTGCAACGCCCGCTTCGTCGTCTTGCGCGCCTGGTATCGGGGTAGCGTTGCAAACGCCGAGGCGGCGTTGCAATCTGTCGCGACCTGATCGCCCGCGTCAATAGGGAATGCTTTGTGTTATGGCCACGTTCTTCTTGGACGTTACGCCGCCTTTACTTCAGCGATAGCTTTCTTCCATGAACACAACAGCTTCAACTTTCAATTTCTCCTTCGATTCTCAACCGAAATGCTTGAAATTTTTCCCGAACGACTCGTGACTCAATTACAGACTCAATTTTTCACTTTTTGCCCAAAAACGCAGGGGTCTTTACATACTAATTGATCAAAATCAAAGTAAACTAAGCCCAAAACATTCCTAAACAAGTTTTATAGCAAACCAAATGCATTTCCCAACAAATCAATGCAATTTTGTTTAAAAAAAAAAAACAAATCAAGCATGGCTCGGATACCAATTGATGGAGATCTGATCTCCTTGAGCAGTGGAAACGTGTTTGGGATCTTAATTACTTGATTGTTTTACCTAAAACAAAAACCAACACATTGACAAAAAGAAAAGAACAAGCATGAAATTCTAATCCTATTAGACATGGATTAATAACATACAAACATGCTACAAGATTAACGATTAAACTGATAAAAGAGAGGGAATTATTACCTTTGTAGACTTTCTCCAGCAACTCTTTGCTCCTAGCTTTTCAGCAACATAGGGACTAAACTTCTCTGTTTTCTTCCAGCAACAGGACACCACCAAAATGGCAAACCTCCTATTCTCTGGATTCCACTTAGATCAACCTTGGTGGGAAGGTAATCCAACAATTGGAAGAAGGTTTTGGGAATGTGAGAGTGAGAGAGAGAGCAATTCTCCAATTGCTTGTACAATTCAGTTGATCGATCGATGCAAAATGCACACCCATTCTCCCTGTTAAGTTATCGATAGGGAGAAGGAAGGGGATAGTGGGAACGTGTCTGGAGGACACGTTCTGTTATTTTATTATTAAAATAATAATAATAATAATAATTAAATTAAATTTAATTATTAATTTAAATAATACAAATTAAATATCATATATTTAATTTGGATTAAATCTCATTTAATCATATTACCCCTTTAACCTATAGTTTTAATGTACATCTAGTGCACATTAAATTTTAACCTATAGTTTTCAAATGTGAATCACATTCACATTTAATATAATATTTGAACTCTTTCAAATATTCAATTCTCTCATATAATTTAATATGAATCACATTCACATTCAATTTATAATATATAGTTCCAAAACTATATATTATATTGTATCAACATACATTAAGTTTATTCGCAAATGAATTTGAACATTTCAAATTCAAATGATCTAAGAACCCTTTACGAGCTAGAAGGTGGACCTAATGGACCTACAACTCAGAAGCTCCAACAATACGAGATTTGCTCAGTTAATCTCATTAACCTCTTAATCAACATTCGTTAACTGCGGGAACACTCCACTAAAGTCCCACAGCTGCACTCTTCTCACTGCAGATATATTTCTGTTTCCATGAATATTGACCAATAGCAGCAAGTCAATCCATCACGAATGTTTGTAGCACTAGCTGGGTCAAATTACCGTTTTACCCCTGAGTTACATCTTGTGCCTTAAGTACCAGTGCTCCTCTAATGAACAATTTATTTGTGGTCCTACCAACAAACAGAGTCCCTCTCGGGTCAATGAGAGGGTCGGACCCTTTGTTCAAGTCCCAAAGACACCACTTAAGGGAACGTTTCTCTACTTACCCTTGTAGGCGGGAAGAAGTGATTTCCATCTTGCTAAGTTAAGTCCCCAGCCGCTCACTCGGTCTTGTCCCCAAGAAGGTAGGCATATTGAGTCGGAGAATCTGGCCACACTCACCCATACTTGTCAAAGGACAATCCCTCGCGAACAGGAGTTCGTAACCTGCTCAGGATTGAGATCAAGTTGCCTAGGTAATCCTAGTGAAATAGAAACCTAACTTGACAATGGAGTTACAGCTAGAGGTTACTATTTCGTGGTTCGGTCTTATGTAATCTCATTACATAGGATATCCCCACTCAGATGTCATCTACACGAACACGTTAGGATCACAGTGTTTGTATCAAATTCAAAGTGGGCAACATCCATAAGTTTATCGGGGTAAGGTACCCAAATCTTATCCCCTAACTATAGACCCTTTAGGCTGTATCTCGAACCGAGATCCTTTTTAAGTACATTACATTCAGTTAAAGTTTCATTTAACAACTTGGATGTTTAGTTTATTGGATTTAGGGTTTAAATGAAGGCAAACTCGTAGATAACAAACAATAACACTTTATTGAAATAATAACACTTACATTAATTAGAACATAATTACAAACTATGTGTTTTAGGGCATAAATCCAAACAAATATCTGATGAACCAGAGCTATGAACGATGATCCAACCGGACACTCTATGAGTCCCCAACAAGCTGACAAAATTTAATCACAATCCAATGGTTCAAACTCTAGCAAACGACAACTTTGTGAGTGTCATCTGTGTAAAATCGAACTTCAGTGGCCGCCAAACGTGACAGCGATATATGACACAGGTAAATTCCAAACGACGATCCAACTGTTCAAAACGAACATCTATGAGTCCCCAACAGGCTGACAAAAGTGTTGCAAAATCCAACGGTTGGATAGCCAGAAATCGAAAATTTCGTGAACGACGTCTGTGAAAACCGAACTGCACTGATGCTCTCGATTTTGCTTCAGCAAAGATGTAAAAATCACAGCAGGTGGACAAACCCCTACTCTCGGTTTTGCTTCTGCAAAGGTAGGTTGATTCTAGCAGATGGCAAACTCTGTACTCCACGATTTGCTTCAGCAATGCCTTTCTTTCGTGATATCTTCTTCTCTCACCCAATTGTTTCAGCAAACAGCATCCTACCGCCAAGCACAGCTGCACTTTGCTTCAGCAAAAGGGCTCCCTCTCGGATGTGTGCAACAACGTTTGCTTCAGCAAAGGGCTATCGATTTTTTTCTTTCCAATGCACGCCCTTTGCTTCAGCAATCTAACGAGTTCTTTTTCTCCCTCTCGATCTCTTCCTCATATCACAACTCCAACTCCCCTTTGCATGTGTAAACCCTAGCCTCCTTATATAACATGGTGTTGCCCTAACTCCACAAATTACAAACATTTTCTTAGAGGTAGAAAGACCATTTTACCCTGTCTAAAATTCCCTTAGGGACTCTTGTAATTTTTAAACATCTCCTGCATACAGAAAAATACCAAATAAATTTATGAAGTCAATTATAAATCAAACTAAATACGCAAGGATTTTTGGAGTTAAGAAAAATCTCAAATTCCGGTCTTTAATTAATCGTTAGCTTATTTTCCTAAATTTCTTAAATTAAAGCACAAAAACATCAAAATTAATTCTTTTTTAACCCAATGCTTATATTCAAGACTTTTTAGCTAACATACCCAATTTAGGGATAAAATAACATGAGACTCAATAAATTCTATGCAATTCAAGTAAACTAAGCACTAAAATTCTAGTAAAATAACTCTCCTATGGCAAGTTATCAAACCCCCAACTTGAACTACTCATTGTCCTATTCCCTAAAGACTTTAAAGACGTTTAAAGACTCAAATCATTTGGGTTAATTAAATAAGGATTGAGTACTTATGCTATAAGTGATAACTCACCATAAGTGAGTTATTTTACTAGAATTTTAGTGTTTAATCCACTTGAATTGCATTTAATTTAGTTATCCTCATGTTATTTTATCCCTAAATTATGTGTGTTAGCTTTAATATCTTGAATTTAAGCATTAGGTGCAAAAAGAATTAATTTTGATGTTTTTGTGTTTTAATTCAAGAATTTAGGAAAATAAGCTAACAGTTAATTGAAGACCAAAATTTGAAATTTTTCTTAACTCCAAAAATCCTTGCGTGTTTTGATTTATAATTGACTTCATATATTTATTTGGGATTTTTCTGTGTGCAGGAGATTATAAAAATTACAAGAGTCCCTAAGGGCATTTTAGATATCTTACCCGAAGGGTAAGATGGTCTTTCTACCCCTAAGGACATTTTTGTAATTTGTGGAATTAGGGCAACATCATCTTATATAAGGAGGCTAGGGTTCAAGTGCAAAAAGAGGAGAGTGGGAGTTGCCACAAAAGGGGAAGAGAGCGAGAGAGAAGGGGCGATTGCTACAACAAAAGGTGTGCGTTGAAGAGAAGAATCATGAAGGTGCCATTGTTGTAGCAATCGTGCGATTGAGGAAAAAATCAAAGCTTGAAGGTGCCATTGTTGTAGCAAAAATCGTGCAACTCGGTTTTTCACAGACGACAGTCACAAAGTTGTCGTTTTCTGAAGTTTAAACCGTTGGATTGTGCTGCAATTTTGACAGATTGTTCGCGACTCATAGGGCTTTATTTTGAACGGTTGGATCGTCGCTCTGAGCTTTGCTGTAACAGATATTTCTGTCGGATTAGGAGATCAGAGCAGTTCGGTTTTTCACCAGCGGCGCTCACAAAGTTGTCGATTCCTGGAATTTCAACCGTTGGATTGTCCTGAAAGTTTGACAGCTTGTTCGAGACTCATAGAGCTTCGTTTTGAACGGTTGGATCGTTGTTTTGAGCTTTCGTTGATGAGATATTGCTATCAAACGGAACTTGAAAAATAAGGCCACCTGCTGTGTAACGTTTTCCCTATCTCTAAGTGTTATTGCTTGTTGTCAACCACCAATTTAATTATGAATTTTGGGCTGTTTACGTACTAATTTAGACTACTTTTGCTCACTGTTTTAGGCATAACTCGTGACTGTTTTAGGCTAGAATTGTGGTTGATTTAGACTAATTTAGTGAACATTGTTGGTTGCTTTTATTGAACTCCTCGATCAATAAAAGCATGCTTAAACTAGAGATATGTGACTCGATTTTAATCATGAACTAAATTGTCTTGGGCAAGGGTTAGGTTGTTTTAATGTAATTTTGGATTAAATTTATGGTTGATGTCATTGATTGAATTTATGAAATTTTATTAAATTTAACGTTGCATGAGAATTAAAATTGGCCTTTTAACTTCTCTATAATTCATAAACTTGGGAAAGCTAATGAATTAGAAAACTAAAATTTCATTCTAGGATCATTGAGTTGATTAGGGATAATTAACCCACCTAGAACCTAAAATCATGGGCATAATTTAGATCACAATTGGGAAATTGTAGGTTTTAAAACTTAGTGATTTTGGAAAGAATCATTTGAATGCATGTGTAGGTAAATTCAAGGCATCACTCAAAATTTATTCCAATTGAACATTAGAACTCTAACCTAACACGAGCTTATTTTTCATTACAAATCTACTCTCTTATCTCTCGCCTTCTTGTTTGCATTCTCCTCTCCCCGCTTTAAATTAAGTTATTTTCTTTTGTCTTATCTTTTCTTTCGTACTTATCAATTTATTTATTTACAACAATAATTTGCACACTCATGCATTGCACTAAAATAAGGAAAATTTGCTAGAACACTCACTAATTTAGGTCTAACTAGTCCTCGTGGGATCGATACTTTTATCTTATCACTTGCTGCACTCGACCGTGTATACTTGCACGTCGTAAAAGTGTCTGAGTCTCATTCTAATTTGCATTAGTTTAGGGCACTCGATATTTTCCGCATCAAGTTTTTGGCGCCGTTGCCGGGGACTAGTTTTGATTCTTATCTTGTTTGAGTTGATTTAGTGAATTTTATCCTTGTTTTTCTTGTTGGGTGTGTCTTGTTATCTTTGTTTCGTATTTTTATCTTTGTTGAGTCTTGGTTATTCTTTCTGGTTGTGTTGGTGCAAATTGTGTTTATTGAGCCTGTTATAATTGATTTACTATGGCTTATGATAACTTTGGGTGGTCTTCTGTGCCCAATGAACAAACACATTATAGTTCTTTTTCTTATGATCATCCCGTTGCCAATTTAGAGTCTTCTAGTGAGGGGTATGAATCTTATGGCTACCAAATGCCTAATTACTATCATACTAACCCTATGACTTATGGGAACCACATGTATGATAATAATCATAGCAATTGGGCCTATGAACCATATCCTAGGGGTTTTAAGCCATATCCTTCCTATATTCAAGAAACCCAGGTAGAAGACGAATCTTCCCTTAAAATATTGTTATTAGAATATATGAGAACCACGTAAGAGAGGAATAGGCAAATAGAAGAGATGAATATTCAAATAGGGAGTCAATTCAACGCCTAACTGGATACACTTGTCTCCCTTAGAGAACAAATGTATTTAGACTCATCCGAGGTTGAACACCCTAGGAAGGTAGTGAAGGAGGACCCACACCCTTAGATAGTTCGGTGAGTCACTTGATCACCGACCCACTCGATAGACACTCAGGATCTTAGTCCTTCACATGTTTCTGAGTATAGGCATTTAGAGAATTGTGCTTTAGATGTAAAAGAACTAGAACCTCTTAGCACACACCAGGATAGAGTTAGTGAGAGTGTGGAAGAAGTCGAGCCTGTTGAGTTAGGCCAGGAGGTAGAGTGTGAGGCTTTTGAGTCTATGTCAGTTCTATCTTCTGATTTTTCTCTTATTGGTGAGTGTTTTTCTTTCTATTCTCTCAGTCGATGTGTCTTTTTGTGAGTCCTGCTTCATTTTCCTGCTTTTCCTTCTTTTCTTTTTATCAAACAAAAACTAAAAATGTTTACTTTGTTGTTTTTCCTTCTTTTCTTTTAATATATAAAAAATCAAAAAATATATCTGTTTCGGGCTCTCACGAGAAGCTAGTATTCTTGCTAGCTCTGATTTGTTTTGTAGATTCAAGAAAGGGAGGCCCGAAGAAGTGGGAGAATTTTTATGTACCTTGACGAGCCCACGTATACTACGTCAAGCTAATGACGTTAAATAAGCGCTTCTTGGGAGGCAACCCAAAGTTTATTTCGTTTGTTTCGTTTTTAATTTATTTTTTGTTTTTTTTTTCTTTTTTTTTTCGTTTTTAGTTGTTTTTGTTTTCAAATAAATAACCCTTGCCTATTTTGCAGCTCCCTTAGGGTTTGATGATTGATATGTGCTTTATTGGAGGTCTTCTCAATTCAGGGCAGTATTGTTCTCCCTTCTATCTTTATTAGTTGTCCTTAAACATGCTTAAGTGAGTAGTTTATACATTAAGGGCAATGTGTGCTTTAAGCATGAGGGGGAGATGTGTTGTTCTGAATTTTATTTTTGGCTTAATTGAAACTTTTCTCGTTGATGAGACTATGTGTTGTTAGTGTTTATAGGGTGTTGCATGCCTTCGTGTTTCGAAGTTATTTACTTGCTTTAGGGCTTCAAAATGATCTATTTTGACTCTTTGGATTCCATGTTAGTTGTTGGTTTCATGGTCTTTGATATGCATGATGTAGGTAGTTGATTCATTATGTTTAAGCAAGTAAAAATAGAAAAATGGTTGTTGTCCCTTGTTTAAAAATTAAGTTTCTCATGTGTTTTTATGGTAAAAGTGTGATGTCTTTTGTAGAAACTTGGTATACATCTCCATGAAAATAAAAGTTAAGGTCAAATCTCGTGGTTAATGAAAATAAAAGTTGTTGCTTGTGTTTGAGACAAGAGTATCCTATCTTGTTTGGTGTTTCTCAAGGTCAAGCTTGTCATTCGGTTTTTTTAGTGCGCTTATGGTTAGTGTGTCAATCAAAATAGTTAGGATTCAACTTCTAGGCCAAAAATTTCGAAAACTAGAAGCCATGACAAGTTAGGTAACCCATACATTTTTTTTAGAACGCTCCAAAATTAGTAAACTTCAAATTTGTGATCATTTCAAGTTTGGGGGAGTTACCCGACCTCCCTAACTCAATGAGGACATTGAGTACTCTAAGTTTGGGGGGAAAGGTAAATTCTTCGTGTTTATTTTTAAGAAAAAAATAAAGAAAGAGTATGCAAACCTTTCATTTTCCTAAAACTCCATTGGGCTAGAAAAAATATGCTATTTATTTTGTTATTTAGAGTCAGTTCAGGCAACTTGGTGCTCGATGTCAGGGGGTCTGGGCACTAACCATGTTGGCCTCTTGGAGCGAAGGTATCAAGCAAGAACCCTATTCCCATTGCTTAGGTGCGCTGCGCTAACCACGTGTGCCATTCTAAGAACTACAGGAAGTCCCATTGTTTAGGTGTGCTGCGCTAAACACGTGTGCCATTCTAAGAACTACGGGAGAGTCAAAAAATAAATAAAAATAAAAAAAGTAAAAAAAAAAAAAAAAAACTAGCCCTAAGTAGTGAGTTTTAGGGAAATTGAGGGGAATAATGCACATATCTATTTTTTTAAAAAAATATATATATATATAAAAATAAAAAGGAATGATCATTAAATTGTAGTCATGCGAGTTTTGGAGTATGACTTATTTTTAACTATGGGTTGCTTGATTTGAATGATTAGGATTCTAGTGGTTGAGCTTGAGGGTAGATGTTGAATCCTAGTTGATTTGCTCTTGGTTATTGATGCATAAGTGTAGCTAAAAAACCCTAGGTGAGCCACTTAGAGAGCATTGATTAAATGGTGACTTGTAGCTTAGAACATAAATATTCAATTCTTGTTTAGTTACCCAAATGATCTGAGTCTTTAAAGGTCTTTTAAGTCTTTGGGGAATAGAACTCATTGAGGACAATGAGTAGTTCAAGTTTGGGGGTTTGATAACTCACCATAAGTGAGTTATTTTACTAGAATTTTAGTGTTTAATCCACTTGAATTGCATTTAATTTAGTTATCCTCATGTTATTTTATCCTAAATTATGTGTGTTAGCTTTAATATCTTGAATTTAAGCATTAGGTGCAAAAAGAATTAATTTTGATGTTTTTGTGTTTTAATTCAAGAATTTAGGAAAATAAGCTAACAGTTAATTGAAGACCAAAATTTGAGATTTTTCTTAACTCCAAAAATCCTTGCGTGTTTTGATTTATAATTGACTTCATATATTTATTTGGGATTTTTCTATGCAGAGATTATAAAATTACAAGAGTCCCTAAGGGCATTTTAGATATCTTACCCAAGGGTAAGATGAGTCTTTCTACCCTAAGGACATTTTTGTAATTTGTGGAATTAGAAACAACATCATCTTATATAAGGAGGCTTAGGTTCAAGTGCAAAAGAGGAGAGTGGGAGTTGCCACAAAAGGGAAGAGAGAGAGAGAGAGAAGGCGATTGCTACAACAAAAGGTGTGCGTTGAAGAGAAGAATCATGAAGGTGCCATTGTTGTAGCAATCGTGCGATTGAGGAAAAAATCAAAGCTTGAAGGTGCCATTGTTGTAGCAAAAATCGTGCAACTCGGTTTTTCACAGACGACAGTCACAAAGTTGTCGTTTTCTGAAGTTTAAACCGTTGGATTGTGCTGCAATTTTGACAGATTGTTCGAGACTCATAGGGCTTTATTTTGAACGGTTGGATCGTCGTTCTGAGCTTTGCTGTAACAGATATTTCTGTCGGATTAGGAGATCAGAGCAGTTCGGTTTTTCACCGGCGGTGCTCACAAAGTTGTCGATTCCCGGAGTTTCAACCGTTGGATTGTCCTGAAAGTTTGACAGCTTGTTCGAGACTCATAGAGCTTCGTTTTGAACGGTTGGATCGTTGTTTTGAGCTTTCGTTGATGAGATATTGCTATCAAACGGAACTTGAAAAATAAGGCCACCTGCTGTGTAACGTTTTCCCTATCTCTAAGTGTTATTGCTTGTTGTCAACCACCAATTTAATTATGAATTTTGGGCTGTTTACGTACTAATTTAGACTACTTTTGCTCACTGTTTTAGGCATAACTCGTGACTGTTTTAGGCTAGAATTGTGGTTGATTTAGACTAATTTAGTGAACATTGTTGGTTGCTTTTATTGAACTCCTCGATCAATAAAAGCATGCTTAAACTAGAGATATGTGACTCGATTTTAATCATGAACTAAATTGTCTTGGGCAAGGGTTAGGTTGTTTTAATGTAATTTTGGATTAAATTTATGGTTGATGTCATTGATTGAATTTATGAAATTTTATTAAATTTAACGTTGCATGAGAATTAAAATTGGCCTTTTTAACTTCTCTATAATTCATAAACTTGGGAAAGCTAATGAATTAGAAAACTAAAATTTCATTCTAGGATCATTGAGTTGATTAGGGATAATTAACCCACCTAGAACCTAAAATCATGGGCATAATTTAGATCACAATTGGGAAATTGTAGGTTTTAAAACTTAGTGATTTTGGAAAGAATCATTTGAATGCATGTGTAGGTAAATTCAAGGCATCACTCAAAATTTATTCCAATTGAACATTAGAACTCTAACCTAACACGAGCTTATTTTTCATTACAAATCTACTCTCTTATCTCTGCCTTCTTGTTTGCATTCTCCTCTCCCCGCTTTAAATTAAGTTATTTTCTTTTGTCTTATCTTTTCTTTCGTACATATCAATTTATTTATTTACAACAATAATTTGCACACTCATGCATTGCACTAAAATAAGGAAAATTTGCTAGAACACTCACTAATTTAGGTATAACTAGTCCTCGTGGGATCGATACTTTTATCTTATCACTTGCTGCACTCGACCGTGTATACTTGCACGTCGTAAAAGTGTCTGAGTCTCATTCTAATTTGCATTAGTTTAGGGCACTCGATATTTTCCGCATCAATAAGCTACAAGTCACCATTAATTCCATGCTTTTTAAGTGGATTACACGGGGTTTCCTAATTACACTTATGCATCAATAACCAAGAGCAAACCAACAAGGATTCGACACCTACCCTAAAGCTCAACTATTAGAATCCTAATAATTCAAATCAAGCAACTCATAGTTAAAGATAAGTCACACTCCGAAACTCGCATGACTATAATTTAATGATCATTCTTTTTTTTTAAAAAAAAACATATATGTACATTATTCCCCACCATTTCTATAAAACTCACTACTTAGGGCTAGGTTTTTTTTTCTTTTTATCTTTTTTGACTCTCCCGTAGTTCTTAGAATGACACACGTGGTTAGTGCAACACACCTAAGTAATGGGACTCTCCCGTAGTTCTTAGAATGACACACGTAGTTAGCGCAACGCACCTAAGCAATGGGTACAGGCTTCTCGCTTGATACCTTCGCTCCAAGAAACCAGCATGGTTAGTGCCCAGACCCCCTGACATCGAGCACCAAGTTGCCTGAACTGACTCTAAATAACGAAATAAATACCATATTTTCTGTCTAGCCCAATGGAGTTTTAGGGAAATGAAGGGTTTCCACACTCTTTCTTTCTTTCATTTTTTTTCTTTTTTTCCTTAAAAAATTCATGAAGAAGTTACCTTTCGCCCCAAACTTACAGTACTCGATGTTCTCATTGAGTTAGGGAGGTCGGGTAACTCCCCCAAACTTGAAATGATCACAAATTTGGAGTTTACTAATTTTGGAGCGCTCTAAAAATGTATGGGTTACCTAACTTGTCATGACTTCTAACTTTCGAAATTTTTTGCCTAAGAGTTGAATCCTAACTAGTTTGAATGATACACTAACCATAAGCGCACTAATGAATCCTAACGACAAGCTTAACCTCGAGAAACACCAAACAAGATAACATACTTTTGCTTCAAACACAAACAACAACCCTTATTTTCATTAAACCTAAGATTTGACCTTAACTTTTTATTTTCAAGGAGATGCATAACAAGTTTCTACAAAAGAAAACACATTTTTTACCATAAAAACACATGCAGAAACTTAATTTTTAAACAAGGGACAACAACAATCTTTCCTATCTTTACTTGCTTAAACATAAAGAATAAAGTACCTACATCATGCATATCATAGACCATGAAAACCAGCAACTAAACATGGAATCCGGTAGTCAAAATAGATAATTTTGAAGTCCTAAAACAAGTAAATAACTTCATAAAACCAAAGGCATGCAACACCCTATAAATGCTAACAACACGCAGTCTCATAAAAAAAAAATCAATTAAACCAAAAATCTGATTTAGAACAACACATCTCCCCCTCATGCTTAAAGCATACATTGTCCTTAATGTATAAACTACTCACTTAAGCATGTTAAGGACAACTAATAAAGATGGAAGGGAGAACAATATTGCCCTTAATCGAGGAGACCTCCACTAAAGCGCATATCAATCATCAAACCCCAGGCAGCTGCAAAATAAGAGAGAGTTATTTATTAAACTAAAACAAAAGAAAAAACAACTAAAAATGAAACAAAAGAAATAAACTTTCGGTTGCCTCCCAAGAAACGCTCGTTTAACGTCATTAGCTTGACATAGTACACATAGGCTTGTAAAGGTACATAAAAATTCTTCCATTTCTTTGGGCCTCTCTTTCTCGAATCTATAAAACAAATCAGAGCTAACAAGAATACTAGCTTCTCGTGAGAACCCGAGTCAGATTTATTTTTCAGTTTTTCATATAATAAAAGAAAAGTAGGAAAAACAACAAAGTAAACATTTTTTTATTTTTTATTTGATAAAGAAAAGAAGAACAATAAAATAAACGATTCACCAAGGACACTGACTCGAGAGAATAGAAAGAAAAACACTCACCAATAAGAGAAAAATCAGAAGATAGAATTGGTATAGCCTCAAAAGCCTCAAACTCTACCTCCTGGCCTAACTCAACAGGCTCGACTTCTTCCACACTCTCACTAATTCTATCCTGGTGTGTGCTAAAAGGTTCTAGTTCTTTTACATCTAAAGCACAATTCTCTAGATGCCTATACTCAGAAAAATGTGAAGAACTAGGATCCTGAGAGTCTATCAGCGGGTCAGTGATTAAGTGACTCACCAAACTATCTAAGGGTGTGGGTCCTCCTTCACTATCTTCCCTAGGGTGCTCAACCTCAGACGAGTCTAAATACATTTGTTCTCTAAGGGAGAAAAGTGTATGCGTTAGGCGTTGAATTGAGTCCCCTATTTGCCTATTCCTCTCATCTATGGTTCTCATATATTCTAATAAACACATTTTATGGGAAGATTCGTCTTCTACCTGAGTTTCTTGAATATAGGAAGGGCATGGCTCAAAATACCTAGGATATGATTCATAGGCCCAATTATCATACATAGGATTCCCATAAGTCATAGGGTTAGTATGATAGTAATTAGGCATTTGGTAGCCATAAGATCACTACCCCTCACTACAAGACTCTAAATTTGTAAATGGATGATCATAAGAAAAAGAACTATGCTGTGTTTGCTCATTGGACACAGAAGACCACCCAAAGTTATCATAAGCCATAATAAAGTAATGAATCAATTATAATAGACTCAACAAACACAATATGCACCAACACAACCAGAAAGAATAACCAAGACTCAATAAAGATAAAAATACGAAACTAAGATAACAAGACACATCCAACAATAAAAACAAGGATAAAATGCTAAAATCAACTCAAACAAAATAAGAATCAAAACTAGTCCTCGGCAACGGCGCTAAAACTTGATGCGAAAATATCGAGTGCCCTAAACTAATGCAAATTAGAATGAGACTCCGAAACTTCTACGACGTGGAAGTATACACGGTCGAGAGCAACAAGTGATAAGTTAAAGTATCGATTGTTGGGATTTATGCCCTAAACTTGTATAATTTTGATCAATTAAATAAAGGTTTATTTGTTTTGATAGAATTACTGTCTTACTTTATAAATCCAATAAACTAAGCTCCAAGGATATAACATTTATCTTGAACATCAGTGTAGTGGACACTATTTGGGATAAGTTCAAGAATATAACCTAAATAGTCTATGGTATAAGAATAAGGTTGGAAACCTCATTCTGGTAACACCATGGATGCAACCTACTTTGTAATTAGTACAAATGAGGTAATCCAACTCATTCATGTAGTTGATATGCGAGTGGGGCATCCTGTACGAAGAGTTCATACAAGACTGGATCGCAAATTGTTAGTCTAACAAGTGTAACACCGTTAACAGGATAAGACTAGTAATTTATAGATGGTCATTAGTGACTCGACCTGAATCCTGAGCAAGTTAAGAACTCCTGCGTATAGGGGTTTGTCCTTAGACTAGTATGGGTGAGAGTGGCCTGTAGCCGACTCAATAAGCCTACCTTCTCAGGGACAGTGAAGGGAATTGAAGTCCCCGCAACAGAAGCGATTGTGAATCGCACGCTCTTGATTTAGTTACAACGATTAATTCAAGAACATACAAAACTAGATTAAGCATAAAAGCAGAATGGACAACAAGAAATTACCTTTGAAGAAGCTTTCTTTTAGTGCTCTCTCTCCCACGATCACGATCTCAGCAACAGGAACTCCAACGTACGAAGATACGACCACCGGATCTTCTCCGTTGTTCTCTAGGTGAGGGAAGAAAGTGGGTTCCCTTTAGGAGAGGTGAGGTATTTTGAGAGAGATGTGTGTGTCTTGAAACTCTTTCAACAACACAACAAAAGAGCTTGTTTAACGTTAACCTAATTGCATCTCATGCAACCATATATATAGAGAAATAAGATGGAAATGATCATCCTACCCCTCCTTTAATCTCTCTTTAGTATATAGTTTATATATGAATCTAATTCACATTAAATCTATATATTATATCAATTATATCATATATAATTGATATAACTCCTTATGTATGAAATTGAACCCTTCAATTTCTCTCCTAACTTTATACCCTCAATATTACCATGTTGAGCCAACGGAGGGATCTAATGGACCTACAGATCATGAGCTCCAATGATGTGAGATTAACTGATCAAACTCTTTGTTCCAGTTAATAAATATTCATTAACTACAAGTCACTCCACTATAGACTTGTAGTTGCACTCTCCTCACTGTAGATAATATTGTGTCCACTCATATAGTCATTACCCATGAGTCGACCCTTCACAGGTTGTTCGTAATCACAGCTGGGTCAAATTACCGTTTTACCCCTGTGATTACCTCTTTGTTCCTTAAGCACCACTGATCCTCTAATGAACAACAAGTCTAAGGTCTTACCTTAGACTCATACCTACATAGAGGGTGGGGCCCCGTTGTGCAAGACCTGGAGTCAGTTCTTAAGGGAACAACCTACCTAATTCCTTAGTGTAGGAAGGTGTGAATTCCATCTTACATAGTTAAGTTCCCAGCTACCTACGAGGTTCTGTCCCTGAGAAGGTAGGCTTATTGAGTCGGCTACAGGCCACTCTCACCCATACTAGTCTAAGGACAACCCCAATGAGCAGGAGTTCATAACTTGCTCAGATTCAGGTCGAGTCACTTATGACCATCTATAAATTACTAGTCTTATCTTGTTAACGGTGTTACACTAGTTAGACTAATAATTTTCGATCCAGTCTTGTATGAACTCTTCATACAGGATGCCCCCACTCGCATGTCAACTACATGAATGAGTTGGATTACCTTATTTATACTAATTACAAAGTGGGTCGCATCCATGGTGTTACCAGAATGTGGTTTCCAACCTTATTCTTATACCATAGACTATTTTGGTTATAATTTTGAACTCAACCCAAATAGTGTCCACTACATTGATTTCAAGATAAATGTTATAACCTTGGAGATTAGTTTATTGGATTTATTAAAGTAAGACTGTAAACTTATCAAAACAAATAACACTTTATTTAATTGATCAAAATTACACAAGTTTAGGGCATAAATCCCAACAATCTCCCACTTGACCTAAAACTTGTGGAGTACTAAACATTACAGTAATGTAAATACAATAAACTAGGCCATTTAAACCCCTTTGTACAAAATACTCCCACTTGCCCTAGTTGGGGAAGACTTGTAAACCTAGACCTTCTAGGTTACTCTCAAATACTTTAGCCGTGAGAGCCTTTGTAAAAGGATCAACAATGTTGTGCTCTGAGGCTATTTTCGTGACAATCACATCTCCTCTATGCACGATCTCCAGGATGAGATGATACTTCCGCTTGATGTGCTTTCCTCTCTTGTGACTTCGGGGTTCCTAGAATTTGCCACTGAACCACTGTTATCGCAATCAACGTGATGGGCAAAGTCATATTGATGATTTTCTTGTAGACACAAGGTTCATCATCATTCTGGTCAAAACCGTAAGATCTGATAGCCTCATCAGATCTTATATTCCAGGACCTAGAGGCTTGTTTCAGTCCATAAATCGACTTTTTAAGCCTGCAAACCTTTTGCTCTTGTCCTGGTTTAATGAACCCTTTGGGTTGATCCATGTAGATGGTTTCCTCAAGATTATCATTCAAAAAGGTTGTGTTGACATCCGTTTGCCATACCTCATAGTCATAATATGCGACAATGACAAGAAGAATACGGTTAGACTTTACCATAGCAACAGGTGAAAAGGTCTCCTCATAGTCAACCCCTTCAGCCTTGGTATAACCCTTTGCTACTAGTCTAGCTTTAAAGGTTTGCACCTTCCCATCTACACCACGTTTTCTCTTGTAGATCCACTTACAACCTATAGGTTTTACCCCATCAGGCTTATCTACAAGATCCCAAACATAATTGAAGTACATCTACTCCATTTCTTGGTCGATGGCTATGACCCATTTGTCTTTGTCTTTGTCAACCATTTCTTGATTATAAGTCAATGGATCCTCGCAGTTGTCATCTGGTATAACAACTTGGGTTTTAGCTAAGCCCATGTAATGGTCAGGCTGTATCACAACCCTCCCACTACGTCGAAGCATACTCAACTCTTGAGATGGACTTTCTTGACTAGACAAACTAGTATCAACAACTCTTGTTGACGTACTAGTGTTCTTATTAACAACCTTTGCTATTGTTTCGTCTAACTCACTCAACACTACCTTACTTTTTGGTTTGTTGTCCCTTATGTGGTCCTCCTTCAAGAAAGTGGCATTTGTCGACACAAAAATCTTATCTTCCTTAGGATCATAGAATAAACCACCTCTTGTTTCTTTTGGGTATCCTACGAATAGGCATAATTTTGAACGTGAATCCAACTTCTTTGGATTTGTCACAAGCACATGTGCCGGACAACCCCATATTCTGAAGTGACATAAACTACCTTTACGTCCTTTCCAGAGTTCAAAAGGTGTTTCAAAAACACTTTTGGAGGGCACATTATTCAAAATGTATACTGCAGTCTCCACTGCGTAACCCCAAAAGCAACTAGGGAGATGAGCATAACTCATCATTGATCGATCCATGTCCAATAAGGTTCTATTTCTCCTTTCCGATACACCGTTTTGTTGTGGTGTGCCGAGAGCTGAGAGTTGGGATGTAATTCCATGTTTTATCATATAGTTCTGGAATTTTAAATTCATGTACTCTCCGCCTAGATCCGATCGAAGTGTTTTGACAGTTTTACCTAATTGATTTTCAACCTCAGACTTGTGGTGCATTAGGTAAATATGCCCATATCTTTCATAATCATCTATAAAAGAGATGAAATATTCATATCCTCCTCTGGCTTTAACATTCATCGGACTACAAAGGTCTGAATGTATAAGTTCTAGAGGGACTTTGGCTCTATAACCTTTTCCATTAAAAGGTCTTTTAGTCATTTTGCCTTATAGGCAGGATTCACATACTGACAAAGAATTTTCTTCTAACTCGTTTAGAAGTCCTTTCTTTACCAATCTCTCAATCCTATTGAGATTAATGTGACCCAATCTTAGATGCCAAAGATGAGCATTTTCTTTAGGAGAAATTTTACGTTTCTTAGTTTGTGCGTTTGCAGTTTTAAATAATTCAGTGTTCAAAACCATTTTGACTGAATTAGGCCTTAAAACACACAATCCATTTTCTAATGAAACTGAACATATTTCTAAACCTTTCTTTGAAATAAACACTTTATTCATAGAAAATGAAACACAAATACATTGTTCAATAAGGCAAGAAATGGAAATAAGGTTTCTAGTAAACCCTGACATCACTAATATATTATCCAACAATACATATTTCTTGCCAAAATAAAGCTTCATTGTGCCTACTGCTACAACTGAGACGACCTCTCAATTTCCAACCCGGAGCATAATCTCTCCTTCTTGTAGCTGCTTCATGGAATCAATTCCCTTAAAAGAAGAGCAAAAATGATTAGTTGCGCCTGAATCAAGTATCCAACCTGTTTTATCATTGTCACTAAACAAGCTTCTAGGCAAAGTAAATCATATTTACCTTCCCTCTTCTTTTCTGCAATGTACTTCGGACAGTTCCGTTTCTAATGTCCGTCTTCATTGGAGTGGAAACACTTTCCTTTATCAGCAACGTCTTTGACTTTCTTGCCCTTCTGGGCGGCAGCTTTGTCAGCCTGTTTCCCTTTACCAACCTTCTTCATGTTCATCTTCTTACCTCACAGGTTAGAAGAAGATGAAGCCACTATTTTTGTCCCAGAGGTCGAACCTCTGTGATAACTCCTACTGGCAACATTTGCCTCATCTTTCGATCCCTTAATTTTCATCAAAGACTGAATGCTCTGGAGTTCATTCAGAAGGGAGGTAAGATTAAAAGTAAGCTTATTCATAACAACATTACTTCTAAACTGCAGAAAACTATCTGTAAGGGTTTCTAAAATGAAGTTGATCTGGCTTGACTCATCGATGGAAGCACCATTCGACTCTGCGATGTTAAAGTGCACCATCATATCCAGGACATGATCCTGAACAGATGTACCCTCTGGCATCCTCGAGTTGAATATGTACTTTAGGGCATTATGTCGGGCTTGTGTGGGATCGTTGTCCAAACATACCTGCTTTGTAATCCATGATTTCCTTGGCGGTAATCATGCCCTCATGCTTCTTGGCTAATATGTTAGACATACTTGGTAGCATGTAGACCTTGGCCTTATCATTGGCCTTGATCCATCGATCATATGCATCACGAACATTTTGTGACGCATTCGAGCCTGGCACCTGATGACACTCCTCAGTTAGCACAAACTTCAGATCATCCACTACGAAAATGGTGTTGAGTTTATTTTTCCATGTCATCATATTCTCTCCGGTTAACTTTTCCGCACCAAATAAGGAAATTATAGAGCTAGACATTTTTGCTGAAAATTTACAAACAAACTTGTATGAGTTTCTTGCTATAAATTTAATCCAATCATGTTTTAGCTAATTATCAAATGATTCCTAGGCCATTTATAATTTGCAATGATACTCCAAAGGTTTAGAATGTATGACACCGAAGGGTAATAAAAAACACTCCTCCTCTGGATCAAGATATTCTTGACCAAAACCTAATACCAGAATAACTCTTATTCCTATACGTTTTAGTTACCATTTTTCGGTCTAGATACATTCACAACTTATGTACCCCGTGAGTGTAACCTTCTGTCTTTAGATCCTAGAGTCTCCATCCAATAAAATCCGCCGAAGGGAGGACTAGATTGGAAAATAGTCTAAAGAAATCTTTATCCCTTTCGGGTGTCTGCTGTGTTTGATCCCCTATGATAATGCCCTCCGAAGGGATTGTCTGGTCCAGGCCAAACTAGCAGGCTGACAATAGTGGTCTAACGGTGTAAACGAACAAAGGAGACCGTAGGTTTTGTTTTCACTAAACCTGCTCCCACTCACTATAAGTACCCTCTCCATTCACCTTGATATTGACTCATACAAACACCATCCGAAGAGGGATGCTCCCGTTTGCGCCACGAGGCCAAGTATGAGTCTCACGGTGTGAACTTCCCGGAGATAGCACAGGTGGAAAAATATGTATCTCATACACTTTTTCCTCCCACTGAATACTTTAAGTTTATAGGAATCTTTCTTAGGCTAAAACCTGGCTAATGGTTTTACCTAACTCTATCAACATAACTCATATATTGATAATCAATATAACTCGTATATTGATTTTATCCTAAGTTTGTTAATATAACTTCTTATATTAAACCTAGGATTTCTAGTTTAATAAACCCGCTGACGCTACTGTAATTTATAAGACTCTCTGATTAAATTTCATTCCAAGGTCAGTTCCCATGTAGGGGTGTTCCGTTTCCGTCAGCTTAAATACCCCAACCTAAACAAGACTTTCCTTGGACAGAGGTCACTTAATCACTCTTTTGATGCCACTTTTTATATTTTCTTCTTCTTTTTTTTTTTGTGCAAGGACACTAGCGTTAGCACATGCACTGCAGAGACCCTTACCCAGAGCACTTGCTCAATGAGTGGCCTAACTGATCACAGTGAAGGTAGCTCTTTTTGCCCTCACGATTTTTTTTCTTTAGCAAACAAAAAAACAAAAACAAACTATTTCACATATTATACAGATCATGCACTTAATATTGTTATTCACCCTATCTTGCAGTTTAACTATCAAATCAGTTTTCAGACCTATCGAGGTGATATCAAACTTCTAAGCCTAATAACTTTGTTCTATGCATTTCAAAACCACAGGAACAAATGCTATGTGCATAATAGTGCAGGAAAAACTAAAGAAAATTTTTAAATTAACTCAAATTCATGTCATGCTCTCAGGTTTCAGCAGAATCACAAGGATTTCCAATTATATCTCATCCTAGGCTATCATACTCATACTTATGTAAAAGATCAATCAACAATTCTGCACATACTCAGGACAGTCTCAACAGATAAACACATCCACCACCAAACTTACACTAAACATTATCCCCAATGTTTGCAGAATTAAGTATAAATTAAGTATCAGGGTAAGAGTGAACAATACTGCCCTGGTTTATGGAGCTCTTTCTGAGTTCCTTGGATAGCCAAAGCATGTGTGTTGGAGTTCCTCATAATGGGAGCATGGATTTCAACGAAGAAGGGCATCTCCAAAACCTACGAAGTAAAACAACAACTAACTAAGAATTGAAAAACAACAAACTAAAGCAAGCTAAAGACAGGAAAACAAAAGTAAGTAAAGCTTGGTTAGCTAGACTGTACTCCCTCAAGGTGTTTCTTTCCATGCTTGCAGTGCCTGGAGTGATGTGTTCATTTGGCCAATCTGGGTCTCTATATTCTTTATTGCAGCTCCATGACTGGTCACTATACAAGATAAATCAAGCATCGCATTCTTCAAATTGGTTGGATCGACTTTTGATTCAATTTATGAAGGAGTGCATGTGTCTTCCAGAGATGGTTTTCTCTCTGATGTAGAAGCATGCCCTGTAGGAGGATTCAACACATTTGTGTTGTTAGCATAGGAGAAATTTTCAAGATACCTCAAACCTGGATTGTAATGTGTTGGTAAGGTTATTCTGAGTCTGATTTCCCCCCATAGGTGTTGCTCCTGTTGTTCAGGTAGTGCAATTGCTCCATAGTGGATTCTCCATTGGGCTGGGAGCATTGAGAGGACATCCCTGTTTGTGGTGATCCTGCAAAATTACTCAGGGCATGAGTGAGAGATGCCATATGAGATCTAAGAAAGGTTAACTCATCGAGTTGATATAATCCAGCTACTGGCTTAGATCTGTCATTTTCTGCAGGCCACTGGTAGCTGGCAGTTGACAGTTCCTCCAGGAGGGCACGTGCTTCTGGCACAATCTTCACCATGAAAGCCCCTCCAGCAATGGCATCCAGGATGGTCCTCGTCTTACCTTCCAGTCCATTATAGAACAATTGTACCTGGAGCCATTCTGAGTAGCCATGTTGTGGGCACCTCCTAAGCATGTCCTTGTACCTTTCCCAAGCCTCGAATAGTTGCTCTCCCTCCTGCTGCCTGAATGTTCCAATCTCAGTCCTTAACTTTGGAGCTTTCACAGGTGGAAAGAATTTGGTCATGAAGGCTTAGGCCAACTTCTCCCAAGAAGTGATACTCCCTGAGGGCAGGGACTCTAGCCATTCTTTGGCTCTACCCTGGAAAGAGAAAGGAAAACGACGTAAGCGAATACTATCAGCAGATACCATTCATCTTAAGTGTACCACAGATTTCTAAGAAATTTTGAAGATGAGAGTTAGGATCTTCTGTGGCTAAGCCTCTGAAAGCACCTTCCCTAACCATTTGTATCAGCCCTGCCTTAAGTTCAAAATTATTAGCATTTATACGGGCATGGACTATTCCAGGCTGTTCAGAATTAAACACAGGTTGGAAATACTCCCTGATAGATTTAGGGTTATTAATGAGCTCCTGATTAGCCATAGTATGAAGCTCTGCTCTTCCTTCCCTTAGGAGTCTCCTACAGGTCCTCTCGATCTCAGGATCAAAAGGGTGCAAGTCTGCAGTTCTCCCCTTGGGCATACACCTGGAGGTACAAAAAAAAAAAAAAAAAAAAACACAAAGAACTAGAAAATAAAGACATAAAACATAAAACTATGGTTGCCTGCCAAAAAGCGCTTTCTTTAACGTCTTTAGCTAGACGATGACTTATCAGGGCACATAAAATTGCTCATATTTATGTGGGCCCTTCTTGCTCGAATTGATGTAGCCTTTTAAGTCTAAAATGCTATCCTATTTTTCTTGAGCCCCAAACAGAAAATTATTTTTGGGATTTTTATTATCAAAAGAAAAGAACTGAAATCAAAACAAGACTCGTGAGTATAAGCCACATGGTTATCAAAAATAAAGGAAATTTCTGGGGATAAAAGGAAAGAAGACTTCTCAGCCTCTAACTCTATCACCTGGATCTCCCCTGTGGAACTAAGTGTATCACCAATGCCTTCCTCACTAACCTGATCATGGTGTGCCTCAGTCTCCCTCAAACTATCCTCACTAACATCGAAACAAACCCTCATAGGTGGCATTTCCTGAGTGGTAAGGATAAGAAATTGTTCCTGTAAGGCCTTAAGGGAAACTACTAGCTGGTTAAGATATTGAACTTTATCCTGTACTATTTCCCAAAGTTTTGCCACCTACGTTTCTAACCTATCCAACATCTCTAATTCACTATGAACCAAATTTTTAAATTTCAACTCTAAGGTATATTCTGCCAATTGGTCGATAAGAGAAGATTTTTCTAGGGGTTGGTTAAGGTCCGAAAAACTATGGTTCCAAGTGCCTGAATAACTACCCTCATGTGAATTTTCATATATGTCAGGTACAGAATGGTAAAAATTAGACACATGGTATTCAAAAAAATCTTGATGCACAAAACTAAGGTCCTGAGAGGAGTAATAGAATGATGGAGAAAAATCATGCAAAGTCATGCTTGAAAAATTACTAATTCAGAACAAGACTTCTACCCAATAGCAACACAACCAAAAACAGGGGACAAAGACTCAAAAACACAAAAAACTAAAATAAAACAAATAAGGAAAGACAAACAAAAATCTTTAGTCTAGAATTTTAAATTTTCTCCTAATATTAATTAATATAAATAATCGCCATTCCCCGGCAACGGCGCCAAAAACTTGTTGCGTGATATTTTTGCAATACCGCAGTGCATGGGTCAAGTTTTAGTATAGTGATTTATGAGTCCAAGTATCGTCCTCGGGAATGGGTTTCTAGATTAATTAATTACTAAGGTACTAATTTTCAATTTTAGCTAAAGAAACATAACATGGATAGTTGAATGAAAAGTAAAAACAAGCAAACAAACAAACATGTCGAGACACGAATTGATAGAATTGTGGGAAGTGATTTTACAAGTTAATGACTCAATTAACACATGCATTAAACCAATGAGATGAAATTATAAACAAGAAGTAAAATACTCAAGAAAATCTCTCGATTCTTAGTGAGCCTCACACATGCAATAAATTAATAGTTTCCATATGAACCTACAACATTCATGGCATTACGCAACTTCTTTATGTGTTTCCCTAAGACTTCTAAGTCATTCTCATGCCAGAATTCTACGGGTTTTGACAATTTTACTCTAATTCAAGCTTTATCTCTCGAGTCCACTTAAATCAACAAAATAAGAAGTCAAGAACGAATTGTAAAAAATAAGAACAAAACATGCTTCAATACATTGTAATAAAGTCATAACAAGCAAATCAAATCCTAACTACAATGTTTAGCTACTCTAAATCACATGAAAATCAAACTAAACAAGTAGAAAACGTCTTAGAACGCTATTACAAATTGAAAGAAAAGGAAATTAAACTTATGTGTCGATGCCGGTCCTTCGTCTCCGAGCTCCCGTCTTCGATCTCGAACTTCCACGAATGCTTTGGCTCTCACCCATACTAGTCAAAGAACAGACCATCCAAAAAAGAGTCCGTAACACGCTCGTGATTCGTGTCGAGTCACTAATGGTCATATACGGTTATTAGTCTCATCACAACGGTGTTACATCATGAGGGTCTAATAATTCACGGTCCTGGTCTTGTACAATCTCATTCCACAGGATGCCCCCACTCGCATGTCAACCACATGAACGAGTCAGATCACCTCGTTTGTATCTAATACAAAGCGGGCCGCATCCACAATCTATCCAGGATTAGGTCTCCAACCCTATCCATATCATCAGAGACTGTTCGGGTCATTAACTCGAACGTGATCCTCCTTGTGTGTCCACTACACACCGTTCAAGTTCTAGTTCTCTCATGAATTCAATGGCCCTGGAGCTTAGTTTATTGGAAAAGTTTATAAATATTGCGAGACACAATGTGATGAAATAAATAACTCTTATTAATTCCAAAAAATATATTACAAATATGAGATTAGGACAAAAATCCCAACAGTTACATCTAGTGGTTACTATTTTACGGTTCGGTCTTATGTAATCTCATTACATAGGATATCCCCACTAACATGCCATCTACATGAACACGTTAGGATCATAGTGTTTGTATCATATACAAAGTGGGCCACATCCATAGTTTTACTAGGGTAAGGTACCCAAACCTTATACCCTAACTATAGGCCCTTTAGGTTATATCTCGAACCGAGATCCTTTATATGTACACTACATTCAGTTCAAGATACATTTTAGAGCATTGGATGTTTAGTTTATTTGATTTAGGGTTAAAACAATGGCAATATCGAACAATAACTCTTTATTGAAATAATAATACTTTATTACAATAATTATAACAAAATTACAAACTACGAATTTTAGGGCACAAACCCAACAAGACCTTAGACTCAGCTTACCTTTCCTGCCAAAGTGAAGGACACCTTTCCATGGAGATAACTTCAAGAAAACTTGATCTCCGACCTGGAATTCTAAGTCATTTCGTCACTTATCTGCGTAACTCTTTTGACGATCTTGAGCTACCTTCAGATTCTCCCGAATTACCTTAATATTGTCCGTCGTAACTTGCATCAACTAGCGACCGATTAGCTTTCGCTCTCCTACTTCAATCCAACATACGAGTTTTCTACACGGTCTTCCATAGAGTGCCTCAAATGGCGCCATGCCAATACTAGACTGATAGTTGTTATTATAAGCGAACTCCATAAGTGATAAGTGGGTATCCCAACTTCCCTTAAACTGAAGGACACATGTTCTCAACATGTCCTCTAAGGTCTGGATGGTTCTCTCTGACTGACCATCTATCTGGGATGGAATGCTGTACAAAAATTCAACTTTGTCCCCATAGCTTTCTGTAAGTTAGGCCAAAACATAGAAGTAAATCTCGGGTCACTGTCTTAAACTATGGACACGACACTCTATATTGACTCAGAATCTTGTCGACATATAGCTTAGCAAGCTGATTAACTGTAGACGTCGCTTTAATTGGTATAAACCGTGTTGTCTTAGTGAGTCTATCCACTATTACCCATAAACAATCATGTTCACTAGAAGTACGTGGTAATCCAAACAAAAAATCCAAAGTGACATGCTCCCATTTCCACCCCAGCACTGACAGTGGACTAAGGAGTCCTGCTGGCCTCTTCCTAACTCGTTTAACTTGTTGGCATATCAAACATCTATCAACATAATCAGTTATCTCCCGCTTCATCACGACTACCAATACGTTCCCTTCAAAATTTTGTACATCTTGGTGTTTCCTGGATCCATAGTGTAAGTTGAACTGTGAGCTTCCTCTAAAATAGCATCTTTAAGCTCACTAATACTCGCGACGCATAGTCTTCTATGCTTAACTATGGTTCCATCTGTTCTCATTTTAAATTCTGCCTCGGGCCCTGTTTGGACATTCCAAACAACTTGTGCACGTTACTATTCTCTGGATGTCTTCTCACAATCCTAGTTACGAGCGAAGACTTGGCCTGGAATTGAGCTAAAAGGCCCCATGAATTCTCTGCAGTCACAACTTCCTTAGAATCCCTTAGAGTACTTAAAAATGTTGCTCGATTACCACACAAGGCGTCCCTAGGAAGTCTCGACGTCCTGCTTAATGCATCTGCTACTATGTTCGCCTTACCTGGATGGTATTCTATTGTACAATCATAATCTATAATCAGTTCTAAGCATCTTCTCTGGCTCCTATTCAACTCTCTCTGATCAAGATATATTTCAAACTCTTATGATCTGTGAAATTGTGACACCTCTCATCAAACAAATAATTCCTCCAGATATTCAATGCTAAAACAACTCCTACTAGCTAAAGATCATGGGTAGAGTAATTACACTCATGAGTACACACCCTAATCCTTTCCTCGAAGTGTCACAGTAAATCACATACTCTTTTCCCGCTATAGGAAGTGTTAGAATAAGTGTTGTCACTAATCTCTTCTTCATCTCTTGGAAACTCTGTTCACACTTATCTGACCACTCAAACTTAGCATTCTTCCTTGTTAAGGGTAATGTTAATCGTGAGAAATCCTCAACAAATCGTCTGTAGTATCCTACCAAGCCTAGGAAACTACGTACCTCTATCGCACTAGCTGGTCTCTCCCAATTGATCACAACTTTCACTTTATGTGGATCCACACTAACTTCATTTGCTGAAACAACATGCCCCGAAAACACTACCTGATTCAATTAAAACTCACATTTGGTGAATTTAGCGTCCAACTATTTATCACGTAGTGTTTGTAGAATAATCCTCAGATGTTACCCATGGGCTTTCCTGTCACCCCAGTAAACTAGTATGTCATCAATGAACACTATCACAAACTGATCCAAATACTGATGGAAAATCCTGTTCTTGACGTCCATAAAAACTGTTGGTGCATTTGTTAAACCCCATGGCATTACTAAAAACTCATAATGCCCGTACCTCGTTCTTAATGTTGTCTTAGGAATATCTGATTCCCTGACCTTTAACTGATGGTATCCTTATCTTAAATCAATCTTAGAAAACACTGATGCTCCTCTTAACTGGTCAAACAGGTCATCTATTCAGGGTAAAGGATACTTGTTACATGTCGTGACCTTGTTTAATTTTCTATAATCAATGCATAATCTAAGGGTACCATCTTTCTTTTTCACAAATAACACTGAAGCCTCAAGGCAATACACTAGGTCTGATGTATCCCTTATCAACTAGTTCTTGTAACTGCATTTTTAGCTCCCTAAGCTCACTGGAGTCATTCTATAAAGCGTTTATGAAATAGGTGTTGTTCCTGGTAACAATTCAATAGTGAACTCAACTTCCCTATTAGGTGGCAACCTGATAGATCTGCTGGAAAAACATCAAGAAATTCGTTCACGACAAGAACATTTTCTAGTTTTAGCTTTTCCTCCTGCACCTCCACCACGTGTGTAAGAAACGCCGTGCAACCTTTCCTCAACAACTTCTCAGCTTTTCATGGTGAAATCAAACTCGTAGGAATAATTTTCCTTTCACCCCTAAAAACCACTTAGCCAAACTTGGTTTCTTGAAAACCACTTCCTTTCTATGGCAATCGATGGAAGCATAGTGAATAAATAAGAAATCCACTAACGTATTAAGACCTTCTACTAAAACCTCACAATCGCGCAACATTGCATCGACTAGTAAAGCATCACCAACTTGAGTGTATAAAATTAACCTCTCAAATTTAGATTCTAACTTCTTATTCAGCTTAGTTAAGAATATACTAGAAACAAAGGAATGTGTGGCACCCGAATCTATTAAACACGTGCATGTGCATTACAAATAGAAATTATACCAGTAATCACATCCAGAGCATCATCCATTTCTTGCTGAGTCTTAGCGTACACCTTCCCATGTTCCTTAGCTCCCCTACAACTCCCTTCTTTCTAGCACCGCTGGTGCCCTCCCTGCAGCTACTAGAACTCTTGGCTGCTCCCCTGTCTGGGACTCAACTCCTTGGTCCCTCTGTGCGGCTGCCCTCAACTGTGGACAATCCCTCTTGACATGTCCTGACTGTCCGCACTGGTAGCACGTACCAACACCCACAAGACAATGACCTCAATGATTCTTGCCACAAATCGCACATGGAGTTTTCCTTGCTACACTGCAATAGACTCTTGCCCTTTCTACAGTCTTGTTGCTGATCTAATAGACTAACTAGGTGCTCTCTAACTCTGCTTCTGATAAGCACTACCCACATTCATCTGCCTCGTTGCCTGGCTACTAGCTCGATTCTTGAAGTCCCGACGACTTGAAACATTTACTCCAGGTGTGAACCTCTGCTGCTGACGACTTTGAAAACTGCTTGTTGTCGAAGCTCCCCAACTAGGCTCCACTACTGACTTCTCCACTTCTATAGTCTGCTCAACACGTAGGCCAGTCTCTACTAGCCAAGAAAAGTCAGTCCACTTAGAAATAACTGTGACTGGGGTACGTATCTCAAGACGTAATCCTCTTTCAAACCTTCGACACCTTTCACACTCAGATGCTACAATCAAATCAGCATATCGTGACAGCTCGTATCCCTTCTCTCGTATTCAACCACTAAAGTGACCCTTGCTTTAATTTTAAAAATTCATCACTCTTTGCCATCCGGTACGTGCTAGGATAATACTTATCCTCGAATATACTTCTGAAAGTTTGCCTGTCTAAACTACGTGCATCACTACACCTGGCTAATATTTATTTTCGCCATCCTTTTGGCTCCTTCTGCAGCAGGAATGTGGCCAACTTGACCTTCCGCTCCTCAAGACAACTCATTACATAAAAACATTTCTCAAGCATATTCAACCAAACCTCAGCGTCAGTTGGATCTGTGCAATCCTCAAACACTGTGGCTCCTATTTCCTTCAGGCGTTATATTTCATATGTCTTTTCTGGATCACTTGGCCTTACTCCCTATAGACTGCCTACCTCCTGTGAGGAACTAGCATGTTGCTCATTTTTGGCCCCTATCTAGACTCTTGGGGCACTAGATCCCCTCTCAGATGGGCCTTGGGTAGGATCCTTCGTCCCGCCCTGATCCTGCATGCGTCGTCTGCTAGTACGGGGTGGCATGACATCTATCACATACTAGACATGTAATGAATACTAAACTCAAATGCACAATTCTAGACTTGAATTCACATTCTAGTCCTGACTGGACTTACTCTTATCCTTACTTGGACCATGCTTTACTAGTTCTATTGAATTAACTCAATAACTTGCTATTTACTTCTTCGTTTCTTTCTTAGAGCTAACTTGCTCTGTCTCATTCCCCATGGAGCTAACTGCTCTGATACCATGTTGTCACACCCCCTTCCGAAGTACCTGCTAACTTAACCCGATAGACGGCGTGAAGCCAACAAACATCGTTCACCTCTCTAACGATGCTTGTTGACCTTGTTTTAGTATATAAGCATATTATACTTGTATAAGAAACACTTTAAGCATAACACAATGGAATATAGACAATCACGAAACCTACGTACGAAGTAACCCTACTTATGACTCTCTTTAAAACTGAAATGGGTATGAGCATCACAACCAAACACATACCCAACCACGGTTTACACAACCACATCCTCGAATGCACACACAAACATAACTACATAGTGCTCTAAAAAATAACATACAATACATATAGACTTGCTATAAAACTCCACCCAAGTACAAAACCGAAAACTCGTGGAGCTTCGAACAAACTATAGTAGGATGTCAGGCACCGGGAGCTCGATCTCTACCTGAAATATCTGAAACACTCAAAGAATAAGCTATGAATCTCAGTGAGTGACTGAGTTTAAAAACTATTTACTAATGAATCGTATCACCTGATAGTCTATGAGCATATGTATTTGTAATAAAGCGCTAAACATATCGATTGTGCACCGTGAGACGTGACAGCCTCACAGATAGCTTCGGAGCACAACGTTGGTGATCCATTTACAAAGGCCCTCACGACTAAGGTGTTTGAGGTTCACCTAGAGAGTCTAGGTTTTCGAGTGCTTCCTTACTAGGGCAAGTGGGAGTATTGTAAAGGGGTATTCAATGCCCTAGTTTATTGTATTGCTTTATTGTATTACTTTACTGTACAATTGAGAAATGTACCATGTACTCCACTAGCTTAGTCCAAGTGGGAGTTTGTTGGGATGTATGTCCTCATCTCGTGTAGTTTGTAATATTCCTAATTGTAAATAAATAAGAGTCGTTATTTATTTGAACTCTGTGTTATTTAAACTTTGTGTCTCGAATTTTTCATAAACATAATCCAATAAACTAAGCTCCAGGGTCATTGTAATGTGAGAGAACTAAGAAGTTGAACGGTGTGTAGTGGACACACAGGGAGGATCACGTTCAAGTTAATGACCCAAACGGTCTACAGTATATGGATAGGATTGGAGACATAATCCTGGATACACTGTGGATGCAACCCGCTTTGTATTAGATACAAACGAGGTGATCTGACTCGTTAATGTTGTTGACATGCGAGTGGGGGCATCCTGTGCAATGAGATTGTACAAGACCGGATCGTGAATTATTAGACTTACTAATGTAACACCGTTAACAGTATAGGGCTAATAATTTCGTAGATGACCATTAGTGACTAGACCTTAATCTTGAGCGTGTTACGGACTCCTTTCTGCGGGGGTCTGTCCTTTGACTAGTACGGGTGAGGGTGGCCACTGTTGCTCGCCCAATATGCCTATCTTCTCACGGACAGGACCACGTTGGGAGCTGGGAACTTGACTACGTAAGAAGGAATTCACTCGTTCCCGACTTTAGGGAAAGTAGAGGGGTTGTTCCCTTAAGTGCTGTCTCAAGGGCTTGAACAACGGGGCCCCACTCTCTCATTGGCCTGAGAGGGTTGTTGTTTATGGTTGGAACATGCAACTTAGTTGTTCATTAGAGGAGCAGTGGGACTTAAGGATCAAGAGGTAGACACAGGGGTAAAACGGTAATTTGACCCAACAGTGTCTACGAACAACTTGTGAAGGGTCGACTCATGGGTATTGGTTATATCGATGGACACAACTTGTTCTACAATGATGAGAGTGCAGGTACGGGCTTTAGTGGAGTGTTACCGTAGCTAATGAATGTTGAATAACCGGGTGAAAGGGTTTGACAGGTTAGTCTCAAATCATTGGAGCTCGCCACGTATAGGTCCATTAGGTCCCTCAGTTGGCTTAAATTGGACAAATTGAGGGTTTACAGTTTGGTGTGAATTTGAAGTGTTCAAATTCATTATTTGGGTATTTATGTCTTTTATATGTGATATAGATGACATAATATATAGTTTGATGTGAATGACATTCATAATACACTAAAGTATAACCTAATTTATTAATTAGTGCTTTTTGGAAAAATAAAATTGAGAGAAATTAAATTGAATGTGATTCAATTTAAAATTCCACATTTATGCAAATGAGATTTGTATAATAAGGTATGAGATACCTTATATTATGTGATTTGTATATCATATGATTGTGGTAAAATTGTGATTTGGTGGAGATTTTAACTCCACCACACAATAGTATTTAAAGGCTTTGCAAGAAGCCTTTGGTGAACTTCTTGCCATTTTTTGGATTACCATCCAAAGAGAGCAAGTGATTCTCTCTCAAATCCTCTCTCAATTCTCTCTCATTCTCTGCTCACCCAAAACCAAAGGGAGTCCCACACACTCTCCCTCAACCTCCTAAGAACAATCGAGAAGACCCTGTGGAGGTGTCTTGCTTTTCGGATCGAGGTTCGTGTTCGAGGAGTCCGTTGGTTCGAGAGAGATCGTGACCGGATGAGAAGAGGATTGAAGAAGTTTCTTCAACAAGTATTGTTTTCCTTACTGTTTTTTTCTCCTATTTGCATGTTTAGCCTAGAATTAAAGATGTTTAATTAGATTTTAAGATAGAATTACACAACGGATCGACGATGTTTCACAACGTCTTCCGCTGCCGGAATTCCAAATCCCTTCAGAGGTGTCTTAGGACACTGTTCCTTAGACAAATGAATTCCATGATTGAAAGGTAATGATCCCTTCTTGGAATTCTGCATCTTATATCTAACTAACATCTTGTCAATATAAGATGCCTGCGACAGTGCTAGTTTTTTGTTCTTGCGATTCCGAACAATTTGGATTCCAAGAACAAACTGAGCCTCTCCAAAATCTTTCATTTGGAATTGGGTCCCTAGCCATTTTTAACGCCAGTCAGGAATACTGCATCAATCCCAAGGAGTAGGATATTGTCTACGTATAGAACTAAGAAAGCTACAATGGTATTGACTATCTTCTTGTAAACACAAGGCTCGTCGATATTTTGTTCAAATCCATAAGATTTGATCGCAATATCAAATCTTATATTCTAGGATCTAGAAGCTTATTTCAATCCATAGATGGAACGTTTAAGCTTGCAAACCTTTTACTCTTGAACCTGAACTATGAACGCCTCTGGTTGATCCATATAGATACTCTCTTAAAGATTGCCATTAAGAAAGGATGTCCTGACATCCATTTGCCAAATTTAATAATCATAAAACGTGGCAATGGACAAGAGTATTCTAATGGACTTAAGCATGGCAACAGGGGAAAAGGTTTCTTCATAATACCCATTCCCTTTTGATATAACCCTTTGCCACAAGTCGAGTCTCACACCCCCTCCTATACTACATGCTAACTTAGCCCGGAAGACGACATGAAGCCAACAGACATTGTTTACCTCCTAACAATACATGTTGATCCTTTTTAACCTGATAAACTTACTATGCTCGCATATGAAACAGTTTAACATAACACAACGGAAACTTGACAACTACTAAACACACATAAGGAAAAACTCTTCTTAAGTCTTTCTTAAAAACTAAAACGACACGAGCACCAGAACCACAAACAGGCCAAACAATTAATTACACAACCACAGCCTCTAAAGCACATACAACTATAACTACATAGTCCCCTCAAAATTAATTACAACACATATGGACTTGCTATACAACACCACCCACGTACAAAATATCAAACTCGTGGAGCTTTCAGTAGACTATAGCAGAATGTCAGGTACCAGGAGCTCGATCTCTACTTGAAAAGTTTAGAAAACACTTATAGAATGAGCTATGAAGTTGAGTGAGTGACTGAGTTTAAAATCTGTAACTCGTAAAACATATCACCTAAGAACTTATGAACATAAGCATCTGTAACAAAACGTTAAAAGTAAACGTGTAATCATAGTAGCTTTTCAGAAATCCAGCAAGTATCACATTAAAATCTCGTAAGGAATATCGATATTAATAACACTTATTAAAACATATAACAATCCACACTGTATAGGGCACGCCCAGAACAACCACGTTTACTCGACGATGTAGTGGGGCCCGCCCAACACTCCCATCGTCTTAGTCGTAGTGGGGCTCGCCCAGCACTCATGACAACATTGTTGTCATGGAGTACACTCAACGTCGACAACAAAAAATGACCTATGTTCACACGGTACTATACATCATCGGGCTCAATGTTTCAGTCATTTACTTATTCAAGTCTCAGAAAATAACATAAAAATACTTGAACAAGCCTGCTTATCATTTCTTTCGTAACAATCAAGCTTACTCAGCTTGTTCATAAAAATTGGAAATCTTTAAATCATACTTGCTAGTACATACTTGCTCGAAATCATAACATTTTTCATAAATTTCGACAATCAAGAGCATATGCTCACGTATAAATTTCATCAAGACATTTAGGCTCACAACGAGCACTTGAACTCATTTCTTAGAGAACATGAATACTCATAAACATGTGTTCAAAGGAAAACAATGAGCATTGAAACCATTTCGTTTTATCAAAACTTTGCATTTTCATAAGTATAATACAACCTATAAACCGTTTTCGAGGTTCGTTTTGTCAGTCACAGTGTTAGAACTAGAACCTTGGTCCGTACACTCCGCCTATTTTCTCTTGGCCCGTCAAACAAACCAAAACCAAGCATTAGAACCTTGAGCTCATGAATTTCAGCCTTAAAATTACAAAAAAACTCACCATCTAAATTTCCAGCATTTTACAAATTTCCTACCCTAACTTCAAACATTCATAACTCCTTCATTAATAAGTCAAAAAGGATGTAATTTATGCTAAACTCTTCCTTTTTGAACTCTCTAAAACTCATATGAAGAAATAAAATTAAAATTCCCAACAGATTGTTTCGAAAATACCTCGAAAGCCTCTTCCCTAAAAACAACAATGCACCGTTAAAATTAATAAAATTCCATAAATCCAACAATGACATTAATCATAAATTCTTTCCAAAATTTACATTGAAAACGACCTAACCCTTGCCTAAGATAATTTAGTTCATGATGGGAATCGAGTCACACATCTCTAATTTAAGCATGTTTTTATTGATCAATGAGTTCATGCAAAACAACCAACAACATTTACTAAATTAGCCTAAATCAGCCACAATTCTAGCATAAAACAATCAACAGTTCGACCTAAATCAATATATAAACAACCCAATGATTCAGTATAAAATTGGGAGTTGATAGCAAGCAATAATACTTAGAGATACGGAAAAGGTTACACAACAAGTGGCCTTGTTTGGCTTCAGCAATTGCCTAGCAGCCACCCTCTGTCGATGGTCTGCAGCAGGACACTTTGCTTCAACAAAGACTGTTGGTTTGCTTCAACAACAATCCTGCCAATTGCTTCAACAAAGAGCAACAACAACAACAGTCCCTCAGTTCCACAGTTTGCTTTAGCAAACAGCAGGTTGAACGCAACAGCAGTTGGTGAATACCCTCGGTTTATTTTCAGCACTTGGCAATCATGTCTGCAATAACTACACGAATTGCTTCAGCAATCGCCAAGCAACAACACCTTGGTTCCACGAATTGCTTAAGCAAAAGACTTCTTGGTTTCTAAGCACAAGGACTACGAATTGCTTCAGCAAAAGACCTCTTGGTTTCTGCTCAGCACAAGACTGTCGATTGCTTCAGCAGAGAGGCTTCACAGTTTCCGCTTCTTGTACAGCTCCTCACGCCAATGCTACAGCAAACCACGATAGCTCCTATGCTCTTCCCTCTTGATGGCTACAGCAAATTGAAGTTGATCCTCTCGGTTCTTCCCCTTGATTGTTGTAGCAAAATCGATGGTTCCTCTTCCTCTTTTCACAACTCCAACTCCACCTTAGCACTAGTGAACCCTAGCCTCCTTATATAAGATGGAAACTAAGGCCAAATTTTTCCTAAAAAATTTTACAGCAAACAAAAATGAAATTTCAACCTAACCAATGCAAATTTTTTTCAAACAAAAACAAAACAAGCATTGCTCTGATACCATTTGATGGAGATCGGATCCCCTTGAACAGCGAAAACGTGATTTGAAATCGATTTTGCTAGTTTGTTTTTGGTTGAAACAAATACCAATACATTGGGGAAAAAGGGAATAAGCATACATTTCATAATCTAATTAGGCATGGAACTAATCATGAAAACATGCTCTGTACAATAATTAAACTAAAAGAAAAACGAAATTACCTTTGTAGATTAAGTAAATTTAGCAACTCCTTGCTTTATAATTACACAACAACACAACAACAAGTGAAAAGTTTCTTTTCTATATTCTCCAATAGGACAACACCAATATGTTAACCTCCTATCCTATGAGTATCTATTTAGATCTCTCCTTTGTGGGAAGGAGCCAACAATTTGGAAGAAGAATGAGAAGGGAATTGAAAGAGAGAAAATTTCCAAAAGCAATTCACAATTGCACAGGAATCATCAATGAATCAAACCCCTCTTCCTCGAGAGGTTATTCCCACAGGAGTTCTTCCCCCCACTCCCTATCAATAGGGAGTTAGTGGGGAAGAAGGAAACATTCCCTCCTAACACGTTCCTATTAATTAAATTAAATTTAATTAATTATTTAACTAAATATCATATATTTAATTAATTATTTAATTAAATATCATATATTTAATTAATATAAGATTAAACCATATTTAATCTATTTCTCCTCTAATCTATAGTTTTAATGCACATCTCATGCACATTAAATTATAACCTATAGTTTTTAAATATGAATCACATTCACATTTAAATTAATATTTAAACTCTTTCAAATATTAAATTCTCTCAAACAATTTAATATGAATCATATTCACATTATAGTTCCAAAACTATATATTATATTGTATCTATATACATTAAATTTATTCCCTAATGAATTCGAACATTCCAAATTCAAACGATCTAAGAATCCTTTACGAGCTAGAAGGTGGACCTAATGGACCTACAGATTAGAAGCTCCAACGATTCGAGATTACTCGGTTAATCTCATTAACCTCTTAATCAACATTCGTTAACTACGAGAACACTCCACTAATGTCCCGCAACTGTACTCTTCTCACTGCAGATATATTTGTGTGTCCATGGATATTGACCAATAACAGCAAGTCAATCCTTCACGAATGTTTGTAACACCTCCTGGGTCAAATAACCATTTTACCCCTGGGTTAAATCTTGTACCTTAAGTATTAGTGCTCCCCTAATGAACAATTTGTTTGTGGTCCTACCAACAAACAGAAGTCCCTCTCGGGCCAATGAGACGGTCAGATTCTTTGTTCAAGTCCCGGAGACACCACTTAAGGGAGCATTCATCTACTTACCCTAGTAGGCGGGTGTCACACCCCGTCCCAGCTTACTTGCCTAACCTACGAAGAGATGCAAAGACAAAGATAACCAAACCTCTTGTTGGCTTTCCTTGACTAACCCAAGACTTAACTTAAAACAAACGTAACACAACATGTTTGAACAAGCAAAATTAAGCACTGATATACACCTACATATGAAACACATTCACTTCCTTTACTATGTTCTTTAGATAATCATAAAGTTTCCATGTTTATTACAACCCATCTAATATGTTCTCACTATAAACCATATACAAAAGAAAGTGTATATACAAGGAGCTAAATGGTGTGGTGGCAAATAGGTCTTGTGAAGGCTAAACACTGGTAACTCGTCTGCTACTTGGGAAGAGTAGACATAAAGAAAACGTGAGCTAGGAAGCTCAGTGAGTGTCTACATAAGTTCACAGGTGAAGCATAGAAAAGAATGGCAGACTATAAGTAGAAAATAGCTTAACATAAACAAACCATGCTTCCAATTTACAGGTTAAAGTCACCACTTATGCATAACACACAACTCATAATGTAGTATTATATTGAGGGTAGATAGATCAATAATGTAGAAGCTCATAACAATAAAACACATGACATGATACCACTTTTGAACCATAGAGGTGGTAGAGTTACATTTGTACCAATAAGGTTCATACCTCTCTCACGTGCACGTGGAATACCTTTGGCCCTTTTGTTTTCCCTAATACCTTCTCTATGTCCTTCAGTATTAAGGTAAGACCATTTACTACCCGAATACCTTCTCATTGTCCTTTAGTATCGGGAAATTATGATTTATTTCCCCCTAAATACCTTCTCGAATGTCCTTCAGTATTAGGGGTTAACCATGATCAAGGGCATAACTTGTTTACCATGGAAATCATGTCTTTATAACACATACAACAATTTCTTGATATTTTCATATTATCATCTAAACATGTTTCCAAGTGGATTTACACAAAACATTCTCTAAAGGAAAGCATACTTTCATAATTTAGTTTCCATACTTGGATTTGTAGTTACAACTAATTCAAAGCATGCTTAGGTTCCATCATGAACCTTATGTTAGAAACTTCATGAAGCTATACATAAATAGTTCAAACAAGATTCAATGATCAACAAATATGTTTTTGAAAAAAAACATAGGCAAAGCATAGTTCTAAGATAGAGTCACTCACAGTATTAGAATTAGAACCTTGGCTTGTAAACTTGACCTATTGCTCTTGGCCTGTCAAACAAACCAACTCAACCATTAGAATCTCGAGCTCATAATTTTTAACCTTAAAACTTGCAAGAAAACACATTTTCAAATTTCCAGCATTTTCAGATTTTCTGCCCTGTCTTCAGACAGCCATAACTTCTTCATTACTTATCCAAAAATAATGTAATTTATACCAAACTCTTCCTTTTTGAACCCTATAAAAAGCATATGAAGACAAGAAATTGAAATTCCAAACGGATTTATTCAGAAATACCTCGAAAGCTACTTTGCTCAAAACAGACTTCTGCTGTTTCCAGATTCGGATTTCCTGCTGCACAACAAATGTAATCTGATATTTAAGACATCTTCTAGATATTTTCTACTCACGATTTCTTCACGAAAGTTGTAGGAAATTCAATAAGCTTTCGAACCATGCCAATTAGAGCTTCTAACTCCAAGTATGCAGATCAGAACAACCAAAACATCAGAGACTTCCCGGATTTGACAGCATACTTCTGTCTTCTGCCTTCCTCTTCAAAACAGTAGCATCAATTCCTTTCCTTATGCACCTTAGAAACAGGTCTAACTCAGTCCCATAACTCAATTCAAAATAACCATACACACAATTGGTTGTAAGGTATATAGAAATGAAAGAGAATCTCCTTCAATCTCTTGCTAGAAGTTTTTCCCTTTCACTTAAAATTACAGGTTCAACTTTCAGCTTGGGTTCCTCAAAATTTATCAACACAACCACCAAATATTTGTTTATAAACCTCAAGGACAACATCTTAGCTTACTTACCTCAAAATTCCAGCTTCTAATTCCTCCTCAAGAGCTCAAAACAAACTGATCTCCTCATACTGTTCTGCTACCCGAGAAACTTGAACACCCTTCACTGTTCTGCACGTTTCTCCTTCGTCCTCTTGGTATTTTCTGCAAAGCCGACCAGTTTCGTATTCTACACTCCATTTCTGAGATTTTGACTCAAAAATCATCGAATTTTGTTTCGTAGACAGAGAGATATGATCGATTGAAGTTACCCCATTTTCCAGCTGCTTGCTGTCTTAGTAAGAATTTGACACCACCTTCTTGCCAAACTTAACTCCGAGCCTTCTCCTCCTTTGGCCAGCTCCTACTTTATTATTTATATCATAATCTCCTTTTTAAAACACCAAAATAAGTAAATAAGTCAATCTAAAGCATTTAACCAACTTTACCTAAGTTTATAAAAGATATGAGCTTTTCATTCAATATGTAATGCACCTAAAATTTGCCTAATTTGCTAACGATATTAACATACTTCAATTAACCTTCTAATATGCTTATTTCAATGGTTTACCTATCTCCTTATGAAGCTTAGACACATTGTAGCTCAAAATTTAATGGATTCCCAAATCCGATCACGACATCATTTAGTGCAACCTATACGATTTTGCATATTTCAAAACATCATGAACGAGTGCATAATGATAAAAGAAAATAGAGTTTAGGGCTTACAATTTACTACCCCCTTAAGAGGAATTTCGCCCTTGAAATTCAAAGACGAGAAAAAAGTTGTGGGTACTTTTCTTTCATTTGGTCTTCGCTCTCCCATGTTGCTTCCTCAACGTCGTGATTTCTCCACAACACCTTTACCAGTGGTATTGACTTGTTCCTAAGCACTTGGTCTTTCCGATCCAATACTTGTAGAGGTTCTTCCTCATATGATAGATCCTCCTTAAGTTGTATTGGTTCTACCTTGAGCACATGTGATGGATCAGAAATGTATTTCCTCAACATTGATACATGGAAAACATTATGTACCCGAGACAATTCTATTGGTAAAGCTAATCATGTTCGATGGCCCTACACGCCTCCAGAATCTCGTAAGGCCCTATATATCTCTGCTCGCTTTCCCTTCCTTAACCGCAAAATACTCTTCCATGGGGATAGTCTCAGGAAAACTCTGTGTTCGATTTCAAATTCTAAATCTCTTCTTCGTTTGTCAGCGTAACTCTTTTGTCTATCTTGTGCTGTCTTCAATCTTTCCCTGATAAATTTAACATTCTCCGACGTAACTTGGACCAACTCTGGCCCTATCAGCTTCCTTTCTCCTACCTCCCCCCAGCAAATAGGGTTCTACATTTCCTTCCATATAACGCTTCAAATGCGGTGCCATTCCGATGCTAGAATGATAACTATTATTGTATGCAAACTCCATCAATGATAGGTGAGTCTCCCACCTTCCTTTATATTGCAATACGCATGCTCGAAGCATGTCTTCGAGGGTTTGAATGGTTCTTTCTGACTGACCATCGGTTTGTGGATGAAATGCTGTACTAAAGTGCAACTTTGTTCCCAAGGTCTCTTGGAGACTCGGCCAGAACTTGGAAGTAAATCTTGAATCCCTATCCGACACAATAGATACTGGGGCTCCGTATTGGCTTACAATCCTGTCAACATACAATTTAGCAAGTTTATCCAGAGTAAAAGTTACCTTGACGGGTAAGAATCGAGCAGTCTTAGTCAATCTGTCTACTATCACCCAAATCTCATCATAACCACTCGGTGTTTGGGGAAGTCCAAATAAGAAATCCATGGTTACATGCTCCCACTTCCATTCAGGTATTGGGAGTGGATTTAGAAGCCCTCCTGGTTTCTGTCGTTCAGGTTTCACCTGCTGACAAATTAAACATTTAGAGACATACTCTGCTATTTCTCGTTTCATTCCTGGCCACCAATAATGGTTCTTTAAGGTCCGATACATCTTTGTACCTCCTTGATGCATCGCATAGGCTGAACTATGTGCTTCTTCTAGTATCGCATTTCTCAAAGTTTCATCTTTAGACAAACAAAATCTACCACACTTCATCAATGGTCCACCACGCCTTACTTCGAATCTCCTCTCTGATTCAAGTTCACCTCTTCTATCAATTTCTTCAGGGTAGGGTCTTTAGCTTGACTTGAGATAACATCATTAATCAAGGTAGGTCTTACCTGAAAATGAGCTAACAAGTTCCCTTTGTCACCAACATACACTTTTGCATTAGAACTCTTGAGTTCCTCAAATAGAGCCACTCTAACAGCATTAAGTGAACCCCTACGTTGCTTCGACTTCCTACTCAGTGCATCAGCTACAACATTAGCCTTCTCGGGGTGGTATTCAATCGTGCAGTCATAATCTTTTATCAATTCAACTCTTTCTGTTCGAAGATATATTTTAAAGTTTTATGATCTGTGTAAATACAACACTTCTCACCAAACAGATAATGCCTCAAAATCTGTAAAGCTAACACAACTGCTGCGAGCTCCAGATCATGAGTAGGATAATTACATTCATGCTTTTTAATCGTCTTGAGGCATAAACAATCACTTTCCCATCCTGCATAAGTACACATCCAAGGCCCTGATGTGAGGCATCACAGTAAACCTCAAACTCTTTTCCCGTGGTTGGTAGAGTTGGTACAGTGCTGTGACAAGTCTGTTCTTTAACTCTTGAAAACGTTTTCCACACTTTTCACTCCACTCGAACTTCGTATTCTTCTTTGTCAAACTAAGTTACTTGGAGAGCTATCTTCAAAATCCCTCAACAAAACGTCGATAGTATCCTACAAGTCCCAAAAACTACGGACTTAGTTATTGAAGTTGGTTGTTCCCACTTAACTATAGCTTCCGTCTTACGAGGATCCACTTGAACCCCAAATTCACGACACTACGTGTCCCAAAAACACAACCTGTTCCAGCCAAAACTCTCATTTACTAAATTTAGCATACAACTTCCGATCTCGTAATGTCTGTAGCCCTATTCTGAGATGTTCTGCATGCTTCTCTCTACTTTCTGAGTACACCAAGATGTCATCAATAAATACTATCACAAACTGATCAAGATAAGGATGGAATACCCGATTTATGAGATCCATGAATGTTTCTTTGGGGCATTAGTTAACCCAATGGCATTACCAAGAATTCATAATGCCCATACCTTGTCCCGAAAGTTTGCTTTTTGGTACATCGAATCATTGATCTTCACCGATGGTAACTTTGATCGTAAATCAATTTTGGAAAACACCGAGGCACCCTTTAGTTGATCGAACAGTCATCTATGCGAGGCAAAGGATATTTGTTACGTATTGTTACCTTATTCGCATTGTCGGTAATCAATACATAATCGTAATGTCCCATCCTTTTTTTAACAAACAACATAGGTGCTCCCCCACGAGATACACTTGGTCGAATATAACCCTTATCCACCAACTCCATGCAAATCGAGTTTTCAATTCCTTCAATTCCTTTGGTGCCATCCTATACGGGGCTTGAGATATTGGTGTTGTTCCTGGCATCGTGTCTATGGTAAACTCCACCTCTCTCGTGTGGCAACCACAGTTAGCTCTTCTCAGGGAAGACATCTAAATACTCACATACTACTTGGAATGTCTTGAGTTTTGATTTACTCATTGGTGCACAAACTACATATGCAAGATATCTTTGTACAACCTTTCTTCAATAATTTTCCAGGCTTTAATAGTTGATATCATACAAGTAGGCAATATCTTCCTATGTCCCTTAAACACAACCTCGGTCTTGCTTTGATTTCCTCAACACAACTTCCTTCCTATGACAGTCCATTAAGGCATGATACCTAGATAAGAAATCCATTCCCAAAATAACGTCGAACTCTTGGAGATCTAAGGGAATCAGTTCAGTTGTCATGGTCATACCATTAACTTCCACCATACAATTAGTATAAACACTACAAACTACCGACATATCACCAATAGGAGTATAAATACACAGCTCCTCAGATAAAGGTTCTAACTTCGCAACAATGCTAGCAGCAAACATTTTAGAGATAAAAGAATTTGTAGCTCCTGGATCTAGTAATGCATGTGCAGGTTTACTACAGATAGAAAGTGTACCCGTAACAACTTCTGGTGCATCATCTGCCTCCTGCTGTGTCATGGCGTAAATCTTCCCCTGTTGTCGGGGTCGACCTACCTGCCCCTTTTTCTTAGCACTACTAGTGCCTTCTCCCCCAGCTGCCCCAGTATTTTGCTGCTGATTCATAGTATGCGATGTAGTTCTCTGTCCCACCATGCCTTCTTGTATTAGTTGGGGGCATTCCCTTTTGAAGTGACCACCTTGCCCACAATTGAAACATACATTTTCACCACTAAAACATCGACCCCAATGATACTTTCCACAAGTCCTGCACAATGGTTTCCTTGCTGAACTCGCTACAGACTCACTAGGTTGCCTTGTACGGGAGTCCCTCGCTGATCCCATAAGGAAACTTGATCCCTGTTGCCTCTTTCTTTCCCCACGTCCACCTGTACCAGTCCTTGGAGTAGACTGCCCACAACGATGGGGTTTAAAGCTCCCTTTTCTTGAAACTCCTGGAGTGAATCTCCTATTATCTCCTCGTTGGAATCGGTCTCGTGGTAAATCAACATAATAAGTGGTATGACAACCACTTACAACCCCTTTTCCCATTCTGTCTTCTACCAGGCTTCGCTCTACCCGTAATGTCGTCTCAACAAGCTTGGAGAACTCAGCCCACTCCGAACTTCTTTGTCACGGCGTTACGATCTCTGTTAAGTGGACCGTCCTCGAACCTCTTGCATCGATCTGTCTCGTTTGCAACAATAGTGCTAGCATACTTTGATAATTCTGTGAACTTCTTCTCATATTCTGTTACTGTCATCGATCCCTGAACAAGTCCTAGAAACTCGTTCCTCTTTGCATCACGATAAGAGCTCGGATAATACATATCTTCAAAGGCCTTTCGAAACTCTTTCCAGCTCCAAGCATCCACTTTTCTGCTCTCTGTTATCTTCCACCAATCATCTGCTCCTTTCTGGAGTAAGAATGCTGCTAAATCGACCTTCCTGTCTTCAGGGCATTGCATGACCCTAAAGCACTTCTCAATCAGATTTAACCAAACCTCAGCATCAGCGGGATCTGTCGTGCCTTCAAATGTTGTTGCACCTAAGGCTTTCAGTCTTTCAATGCCATACTTCTTTTCTGGATCTTCTTGTGCTGATCCAACACTTTCAGCTAATCTTTGAGTTATCCGCGTAATGATCTATTCCTCCATGTTCACCTCTTACTAAGGATGACTAGACTCTCCCTCTGATACCTCTCTTCCTCTATCACCAGTAGCTTCTTGAGTTCCAGTCTCCACTTGCCTGCCTCGTTTGCCACCTCGAGCCATGGCCCTAAATTATACAATCTTATTAAAATAGGTCAGACAACAAGCTCCTAATTCAATGCATGAACCTAGTTCCCTTCCCAAAACCTTTTGCTCTGATACCAAGTTGTCACACCCCGTCCCAACTTACTTGCCTAACCTAGGAAGAGATGCAAAGACAAAGATAACCAAACCTCTTGTTGGCTTTCCTTGACTAACCCAAGACTTAACTTAAAACAAACGTAACACAACATGTTTGAACAAGCAAAATTAAGCACTGATATACACTTATATATGAAACACATTCACTTCCTTTACTATGTTCTTTAGATAATCATAAAGTTTCCATGTTTATTACAACCCATCTAATATGTTCTCACTACAAACCATATACAAAAGAAAGTGTATATACAAGGAGCTAAATGGCGTGGTGGCAAATAGGTCTTGTGAAGGCTAAGCACCGTAACTCAAATGCTGCTGCAGGAAAGAGTAGACATAAAGAAAGCGTGAGCTAGGAAGCTCAGTGAGTGTCTATCATAAGTTCACAGGTGAAGCATAAAAAAGAATGGTAGACTATAAGTAGAAAATAGCTTAACATAAACAAACCATGCTTCCAATTTACAGGTTAAAGTCACAACTTATGCATAACACACAACTCATAATGTAGTATTATATTGAGGGTAGATAGATCAATAATGTAGAAGCTCATAACAATAAAACACATGGCATGATACCACTTTTGAACCATAGAGGTGGTAGAGTTACATTTGTACCAATAAGGTTCATACCTCTCTCACGTGCACGTGGAATACCTTTGGCCCTTTGGTTTTCCCTAATCCCTTCTCTATGTCCTTCAGTATTAAGGTAAGACCATTTACTACCCGAATACCTTCTCATTGTCCTTCAGTATCGGGAAATTATGATTTATTTCCCCCTAAATACGTTCTCGAATGTCCTTCAGTATTAGGGGTTAACCATGATCAAGGGCATAACTTGTTTACCATGGAAATCATATCTTTATAACACATACAACAATTTCTTGATATTTTCATATTATCATCTAAACATGTTCCCAAGTGGATTTACACAAAACATTTTCTAAAGGAAAGCATACTTTCATAATTTAGTTTCCATACATGGATTTGTAGTTACAACTAATTCAAAGCATGCTTAGGTTCCATCATGAACCTCATGTTAGAAACTTCATGAAGCTATACATAAATAGATCAAACAAGATTCAATGATCAACAAATATGTTTTTGAAGAAAAACATAGGTCAAGCATAGTTCTAAGATAGAGTCACTCACAGTATTAGAATTAGAACCTTGGCTTGTAAACTTGACCTATTGCTCTTGGCCTGTCAAACAAACCAACTCAACCATTAGAATCTCGAGCTCATGATTTTTAACCTTAAAACTTGCAAGAAAACACATTTTCAAATTTCCAAAGATTTTCAGATTTTCTCGCCTGCTTTTGAGATTGTAGCCATAACTTCTTCATTACTTACCCAAAACTAATGTAATTTATACCAAACTCTTCCTTTTTGAACCCTCTAAAAAGCATATGAAGACATGAAATTGAAATTCCGAACAGATTTGTTAAGAAATACCTCGAAAGCTACTTTTTTCAAAACAGACTTCTGCTGTTTCCAGATTCGGATTTCCTGCTGCACAACAAATTTAATCTGATATTTAAAACATCTTCTAGATATTTTCTACTCACGATTTCTTCAAGAAAGTTGTAGGACATTCAATAAGCTTTCGAACCATACCAATTAGAGCTTCTAACTCCAAGTATGCAGATAAGAACAACCAAAACATCGAGAGACTTCCGGATTTGACAGCATACTTACGTCTTCCGCCTTCCTCTCTTCAAAACAAGAGCATCAATTCCTTTCCTTATGCACCTTTGAAACAGGTCTAACTCAGTCCCATAACTCAATTCAGAATAACCATACACACAATTGGTTGTAAGGTATATAGAAATGAAAGAGAATCTCCTTCAATCTATTGGTAGAAGTTGTTCCCTTTCACTTAAAATTACAGGTTCAACTTTCAGCTTGGGTTCCTCAAAATTTATCAACACAACAACAAAATATTTTTTGATAAACCTCAAGGACAACATCTTAGCTTACTTACCTCAAACTTTCAGCTTCTAATTCCTTCTCAAGAGCTCAAAACAGACTGTTCTCCTCATACTGTTCTGCTACCCGAGAAACTTGAACACCCTTCACTGTTCTGCACTTTTCTCCTTTGTCCTCTTTGTATTTTCTGCAAAGCCGACCGGTTTCGTATTCTACACTCCATTTCTGAGATTTTGACTCAAAAAGCATCGAATTTGGTTCCGTAGACAGAGAGATATGATCGATTGAAGTTGCCCCATTTTCCAAATGCTATTGTCTTAGTAAGAATTTTACACCACCTTCTTGCCAAACTTAACTCCGAGCCTTCTCCTCCTTTGGCCAGCTCCTACTTTATTATTTACATCATAATCTCCTTTTTAAAACGCCAAAATAAGTAAATAAGTCAATCTAAAGCATTTAACCAACTTTACCTAAGTTTATAAAAGATATGTGCTTTTCATTCAATATGTAATGCACCTAAAATTTGCCTAATTTGCTAACGATATTAACATACTTCAATTAACCTTCTAATATGCTTATTTCAATGGTTTACCTATCTCCTTATGAAGCTTAGACACATTGTAGCTCCCAATTCAATGGATTCCAAAATCCGATCACGACATCATTTAGTGCAACCTATACGATTTTGCATATTTCAAAACATCATGAACAAGTGCATAATGATAAAAGAAAATAGAGTTTAGGGCTTACAGCGGGAAGGAGTGAATTCCATCTTGCAAGGCTAAGCCCCCAGCTTCTCACTCTGTCTTGTCTCCAAGATGGTAGGCATTGCGTGCTGGAGGCTGTAAAGTTTGCGGTTGTGTATAAGTGGATTAAAATCCCTGATGTTAATGAGCATTGCGTGCTGGAGGCTGCAAAGTTTGCGGTGGCATAGTTCAACATTAAATTTAAACACACTCTCAAATTTGATATCATTTATGAAGGTTGATATGTGCATTTAATATTTGAACTCTATGTTATTATTTTAGATCTAAGTAATTCGATGAATTACTCCTAAAGTAAGGGTTCACATCAAAATAGTGCTAGTTGATTAGAGTTACTTCGGAAACAAAAAAAGTAAATAGATTTTTATTGTTCTATCAATTCCAATAAAATGCAACGAGATCTAGTATGAGTAGGCGATCAGAACGTATATCGATAGAATTATAATAGGATCTCGAAAAATCAACAATTTTTGCTTGGCCTTTATCCTTTTTTTAGGTTCATTAGGATTTTTATTGGTTGGAACTTCCAATTATCTTGGTACGGATTTGATATCTTTATTTCCGTCTCAGCAAATAAATTTTTTTCCACAGGAGATCGTGATGTCTTTCTATGTGATCGCAAGTCTCTTTATTAGCTCCATGAAATTTCTATATCATTAGTGCTTTATAGACTAGTATCTCTCAATTACTAGCAATAATAGTGGAAACATATTAATATACCTAATACGTGTAAAAGATGTATATATAATTTTTAAGCCACAAGAGTGGTAAGAACTTTTTGGAACTAACAGGTTCTTTATCTTCATTAAATATATCTTCCGAAGTGTGTTCGTATTTATTTTACTTTTATTAATTGCTAACGGTTCAAAAGCCAACCTTTATTCATTAAATCATTATATTATGTGCTTAGGAAATTGAACAGTCCATAGAGTAATAAACCCGATCAACTACCTAGAATTTATAAATGTAATCACTTGCAATGTTAAGTAAGAAAAAGGCAAGGGAGGTGAAATGATGAAACAATTTACAAAAATGTAAGAAACAAAAAGTTGAGTTGCCAAAAACAAACAACTACATGATATTGGGTGATCAGTGAGTGAATGAATTGGCAACATTCCCCTCTGTTTAGTTTTAAATTAGGGGGTGCTATAACTTAACATGATGAATTTTTTAATAAGTCACGAGTTTGCATACTCGAGTGGGTATCAAAAGAAAAAAATGTGTTGGAATATATGACATATATTTAATTACGTCGTGAACGTTTAGTGGGTTTGATGTTATACTATTATAGCGTCTGAAAATATGACTCAAGAAAATCATAAGACATTTTTTTCTCAATTGATAGAAAAGTTCTCTAAAAATTTCGAATCTCCTTTTTTGTCCTTAATATGATATATTTCTTCAGTTATTAACATGGATATCTCTTGATTTGAATTTAGTGTTGATTTACCCAAGAGATTTTTCTAGGTTAGTTAGGGAGGTATGTTTTTTTGTTCTCGACATGTTTTAATGTTTTGATGAATACATTTACACATAGTTCTTTTGAATTTTAGATCGTGCAAACTGATTTTTTTTTTTAGTTTTAAATAATTGTGCTTTAATTCGTTCATATATTATCTTGATCCAAGAAAATATGTTCCTCCATTCTCGACCACAACATTTGCATCTCATTACGTACATCATAGCTGATAGATCTGTAAAAGAGGACTATTAAGTGGACCACTCTTTGTAATTTAAGTCTTTTGTGTAAGGACATTCACATTTTAAAGCGAAGAAGTGTGTTCTTTAAGCTGTTTGATTATCATTTTCATTATAGAAGTCCATTGGCTACTAATTTAAGCCATGTAAGGCTTATTACGATCCTTGTGATAACTCGCCATAGGGGAGTTATTTTACTATGGATACAACTTGTTGAGCCTCATGATATTTTATCCCTAAATTGTGTGTGTTAGCTTTAAAATTATGAATTTAAGCATTAGGTTCGAAAAGAATTCATTTTGATGCTTTTATGCTTTAATTTAAGAAATTTGGAAATAAGCTAAAAGTCGTCTCATATTTAGTTGATCCATAATTTAATTGATGAATTTATTTAGAATTTTTCTGTGTGCGGTAGATGTTTAAAAATTACAGGAGCCCCTAAGGGAGTTTTAGATATTTTACACGAAGGGTAAGATGGTCTTTCTACCCCTAAGGGCATTTTTTTTTAATTTGCGAAGTTAAGGAAATACTATTTTATATAAGGAGGCTAGGGTTTATAAGTGCTAGGAGGAGAAGGAGTTGTCGCAAAAGGGGAAGAGACCGAGATAGAGAAGGGGTGATTGCTACAGCAAAGGTGTGCGTTGGAGAGAAAAATCGTGAAGGTGCCATTGCTATAGAGAAGGGGTGATTGCTACAGTTCGTTTTTTCGCAAAAGACACTCACAAAGTTATCGTTTGCTGGAGTTTCCACCGTTGGATTTTGCTAAAAGTTTGTCAGCTTGTTGAGGACTCATAGGACATTATTTTGAATGGTTGGAGCGTCATTCAGAGTCTCGGTTCACCAGATATTTCTGTCACGTTGGGAGATCAGTGCAGTTCGATTTTTCACAGGCGGCGCTCACGATGTTTTCGTTTGCCAGAGTTTCAACCGTTGAATTTTGCTAAAATGTTATCAGCATGTTTGAGACTCAAAGGTCTTCGTTTTGAACAGTTGGATGGTCGTTCCGATCTTTGGTTTATCAGATATTGCGGTCGCACAGAGCCTGAAAATACTAAAATCTGTTGTATTGTCTGCTGTCTTCGGTGGTATCTTGTAACGACCCTACTTTTAAAAACTCTCTTTCTAAGGATCATTACTATCATGCCTGCATTGAAGGCCTTAAATGACTTTAAATAGATAAAAATTGATAATTATATTCACATTAGTTTGGGATCCCATAACAAAATACAAAACATTAAAAAACATAAATAAGTTCGGGCTCTGGTTTCAGATCTCTATAATACCTAAGCGGAAAACGACAATCTTTTAAAATTACTTTCTAAAACGTGTGCGGAAAAACTATGACTTGGTTCCCATGACTTCTGTAGCGCATCCTTGTCACTCGCCTGGTATGCCCTCGCCCTTACGTGAAAACATTTTAAAAACGGAGGAAACACAACAAAGGTAAAGGGTTGAGTATTATAATAATACATAGTAAGTGGGAGTCTTGAAATGCAAACACCTGCAACATGACTTTTAAACATGACTTTTAAACATGATTGTTAATTTTTTTAAAATCATAAAACATTTTTTAGTGGGACTTAAAACTTCCTTTCATAAAATCATGACTTTTCTTTCGGCTATAAGTGGTCAATTGAGTCGACCTGAGTCTTTTCATGTTGAGTCCCTCACAGACCCCTATAGATTTTGAGTCCCTCATAGACTCTTATAAAATTTGAGTCTCTCACAGACCCCTATAAGATTTTGAGTCCCTCAAAGACCCCTCTAAGATTTTCAGACCACATACTCCTATAAGTTGACCCATAGGGTCTCTGAAGCATGTTTGACCATGCATAAATCCGCAAGAGACTAATTGCCACAACCTTCATAAACATGTTCATATACATACAATATGCATGAGGTCTCATTCTTCAATCACATGTACATATGCATTCATAATGATGCAACATTCATATAAATCATATAATCATAACATAACTTTCAATCATAATCATAAATACATTGACATATACAGATACGTATTCATCACAATGGCATAACTGAAAATCTCAATATTCGTAGATGTACATAATTGTGTCAAAACTCATTTTCAAATACTTTGAAATCATTTCTATTCGGGTCCTCTCAAACCCTTAAATCATATGAAATTCTCTTAAAAATTAAATCATGCATTGAAGGTCGTGTCAAACCATTTTGAATAATAAATCTTGGGGAAATCATTCTTGAAATAAATCATTGAGATTCCTCTTTTCGGATAAATCTTTGAAATTCATCCTTTTAAACTAAAATTCTTCAAAACATATATACTTCACTTTTTAAGAATAATTTGTGGAAAAATTTCTTACCTTATCTTAGCTCAAGCTCCTAAGTTTCGCTCCTAACTCAAGGCTCCTTTCAATCGTGCTTGACATTCGAATCCCCTAAGTCTAATACATTTTCCTAATTAAACACATATAAATAAACTTATTTTCAAATATATGAAGAAATAAGTCGAATTTCTACTATCGGACGTTTAAAACAGACTCAGAAAACAATTTAAGCATATCAAACCCAATTCAGTCGGCGGCGGCGCGGTGGCGCGTCTCGGAGCATAGGGGTCAGATCCAAGAAGTTCGTGAGCCGATCTATTCAGAACCAATTTGAAAACTTCGAAAACACAGTCGAAGAATAGGCAAACTGGTTGAACAAACCAGAATCGGTTTGGCTAAAGCCCTCGCTGGAGGGACCTCCGACGACTGCAAACGTCTTTGGTGGCTAGCATTTGACAGGTTTTGAGGCTGAGGGGGGTGGAGCTCGGCTAATGGATGGACGGACGGCGACGGAACAACTATACCAGTTCAAAACCAGTGACTTCGTGATTGAAGGCATGCGATTCAACTGCAGGTGTCGACTCTACTGCAGGTGTCGACTTTAATGGTTAACGGTTGTCGACTTCGTGATTGGAGCCTGAGGAAGCTTGTCAGCGTGAAAGGGATGGCAGCGGAAGCTCAACGGTTGGGTCACCGACGGCTGGGGAAACGTAGAGAAGAGGAAGGGTTGGCGGTCGAAGAGGGGGAAGGAGATGGGGAAGAAGGTCCTCGATTTCTGTGCTAAAAGAATGGAACGCTAATTTTAACTTTTTCCTTATTCCAAAATTGCCCTTCTCCCCCCCTAAAAACACAATTTTGCCCTATCGCTTACTTAAATTCTCAAATTGTTTGATTTTTCTTTAGAGTTGCATAAAACATAACTTAATCTAAGAAAATTTCAAAGCTCAACTAAATATTCTCCTTTCAATTAACTAAAAATACAAAAATAATGGTACCTAGAGTTCAGGGCGTTACATATCTCTTGGTGTTTTGCTGAAGCAAAACACATGTCGTTACCTCTCCTAATCTCTACTTGTCAATGTTGTTTTTCTGCCATGGGACACATATTTAAGACTATTTTTGCTCGTTGTTTTAGATCGAATTCATGACTGTTTTTAGGCTAGAATTATGACTTATTTAGGCTAAATTTGTGAACATTGTTGTACTATTTTCATGAACTCTTTAATAAATAAAAGCATGCATAAATTAGAAGTATGTGAGTTGATTTCCATCATAAACTAAATTGTCTTAGACAATGGTTTAGCAAAATCCAACGGTGAAAACTCTGGTAACGAGAACTTTGTGAGCATCGTTTGTGAAAAACCGAACTGCACGATTTTTGCTACAACAAATGGCACCTTGAAGCTTCAATTTTTTACACACTTGCACGATTGTTACAACAATGACACCTTCATGATTTTTCTCTCCAACGCACACCTTTGTTGTAGCAATCACCCTTTCTCTCTCTCTCGATCTGTTTCCCTTTTGCGGCAACTCCTTCTCCACCTTGGCACCTGTGAATCGTAGTCTCCTTATATAAGATGGTGTTGCCCTAACTCTACAATTTACAAAAATGCCCTTAGGAGTAGAAAGATCATCTTACCATTCGGGTAAAATGTCTAAAATGCCCTTAAACACTCCTGTAATTTTCAAACATCTCCTACACAGAAGAATCTCAATAAATTCATCAATTAAATTATGGATCAACTAAATATGAGAGGAATTTTCTAGAGTTAAAATTTCGTTTTTCGGTCTTTAATTACTGTTAGCTTATTTATCTAAATTTCTTAAATTAAAGCATAAAAAACATCAAAATTAAGTCTTTTCGAAGCTAATGCTTAAATTCAAGATTTTAAAGCTAACACATGCAATTTGGTGATAAAATAACATGAGACTCAACAAATTATATTCAATTCACGTAGATTAAGCACTAAAATTTTAGTAAAATAACTCTCCTAGGACGAGTTATCAAACCCCCAAACTTGAACTCATTTTAAGAGAAGATTTGTCTTCTACTTAGGTTTGTTGAATATAGGAAGAATATGGCTCAAAACCTCTAGGATATGGTTCTCTAGCCCAATTGCTATGATTATTATCGTACATATGGTTCCCATAAGTCATAGGGTTAGTATGATAGTAATTAGGCATTTAGTAGCCATAAAATCCATACCCCTCACTAGAAGACTCTAAATTGGCAAATGAAAGATCATAAGAAAAAGAACTATAATGTGTTTGCTCATTGGGCACAGAAGACCACCCAAAGTTCTCATAAGCAATAATAAAATAATGAATCAATGATAACAGGCTCAACACACACTATGCACGAACACAACCAGAAACAATAACCAAGACTCAATAAGGATAAAAACACGAAACAAAGACAACAAGACACACCCAATAAGAAACAAGGATAAAATTCTAAAATCAACTCACACAAGTTAAGAATCAAATTTAGTCTTCGACAACGGCGCAAAAACTTGATGCGAAAATATTAGTGCCCTAAACTAATGTAAATTAGAATAAGACTCTAACACTTCTACGACGTACAAGTATACACGGTCGAGAACAACAAGTGATAAGTTAAAGTATCGACCTCATGAGGATATGTTAGACCTAAATGGATTAGTGTCCTAGCAAATTTTCCTTATTTTAGTGCAATGCATGGGTTTGCAATTTACTGTAGTAGATAAACAGATGCGATAAGTAAGACAAGATAAGACAAGAATGCATAAATTAACTAAATTTAAATGAAAGGAGAGGAGAATGCAAACAAGAGGGAAGATACAAGAGACGAGATTCTTAATGAAAATAGGCTCGGGTTAGGTTGAAGTTTTCATGTTCAATTGGAATGAAAATTTGAGTGATGTCTTAAATTTACCCACACAAGTATTCAAATGAATTTCTCAAGTCATTAAGTTTTAAACCTACAATTTCTCAATTGTGATCTAAATTATGCTCACTATTTACGGTTCTAGGTGAGTTAATCATCTCTAATCAACTCAATAATCCTAGAATGAAATTTTATTTTTCTACTTCACTAGCTCTCTCAAGTTCATGAATTCTAGAGAAATGAAAGTGGCCAATTTTAATTCTCATGCACCGTTAAAAATAACAAAATTTCATAAATCCAACCATCGGATCCACCATAAATTTGTTCAAAATTTCACATTGAAAACAACCAAACCCATGCTGAGACAATTTAGTTTATGATTGAAATCAACTCACACATTTCTAATTTATGCATGCTTTTATCGATTAAAGAATTAATGAAAATTGCCCAACGATGTTCACAAATTTAGCCTAAATCAGTCATAATTCTAGCCTAAAAATAGTCATGAATTCGATCTAAAACAACGAGGAAAAATAGTCTTAAATATGTGTCCGATGGAAGAAAAACAACATTAACAATTAGAGATTAGAAGAGGTAATGACACGTGTTTTTCTTGTGTAAAACACCAAGAGAAACCACCGAAGACAACATGCAATAACAACAGACTTCAGATTTTGCAGGTTTTGTGCGACAACAATGTCTGATAAACCAAAAATTGGAACGCCGATCCAATCGTTGAAAACGAACCCTTGTGAGTCTCGAACAAGCTGGAAAAGGTTTAGCAAAATCCAAAGGAAGAAACTCTGGCAAACGACAAGTTTGTGAGTGTCGTCTGTGAAAAACTGAACTGCATGGTTTTTGCTACAACAATGGCACCTTAAAGCTCTGATTTCTTACTCACTCGCACGATTGCTACATCAATGGAATCTTCATGATTTTTCTCTCCAACGCACACCTTTGTTGTAGCAATCACCCCTTCTTTCTCTCGATCTCTTCCCCTTTTGCAGTAACTCCTTCTCCACCTTGGCACTTGTGAATCCTAGCCTCCTTATAAAAGATGGTGTTGTCCTAACTCCACAAATTATAAAAATACCCTTAGGAGTAGAAAGACCATCTTACCCTTCGGATAAAATGTCTAAAATGCCCTTAGAGACTCCTATATTTTTAAAACAACTCCTGCACATAGAAAAAACCCAATAAATTCATCAATTAAATTATGGATCAACTAAATATGAGAGAATTTTTCTGGAGTTAGCTTATTTATCCAAATTTCTTAAATTAATGCATAAAAAATATCAAAATTAATTCTTTTCGAAGCTAATGCTTAAATTCAAGATTTTAAAGCGAACACACACAATTTATGTATAAAATAACATGAGGCTTAAAAAATTATATGCAATTCAAGTAGATTAAGCACTAAAATTCTAGTAAAAGAACTCTCCTATGGCGAGTTTGTTGGGATGTATGTCATAATCTCATATAAGTTTGTAATATTCATTATTGAAATAAATAAGAGTTATTTTTTCATCACTTCGTGTCTCGCATATTTAAAAACTCTATCCAATAAACTAAGTCTAGGGTCATTGAATTAGGAGAGAACTAGAACTTAAATGGTGTGTAGTGGGCACACATGGAGAATCACGTTCGAGTTAATGACCCAAACGGTCTACAGTATACGTATAGGGTTGATGACCTAATCCTAGATTTGCTGTGGATGCGACCCGCTTTGTATTAGATACAAACGAGGTGATCCAACTCGTTCATGTGGTTGACATGCGAGTGGGGGCTCCCTGTGCAATGAGATTGTACAAGATCGGACCGTGAATGATTAGACTTACTAATGTAACACTGTTAACAGTATTGGACTAATAACCTCGTAGATGACCAATAGTGACTTGATCTTAATCCTAAGCGTGTTACGGACTCCTAACTGTAGAGGTCTGTCCTTTAACTAGTACGGGTGAGGGTGTTCACAGTTACTCACCCAATATGTCTATCTTCTCAAGGAAAGGACCACGTGGGGAGTTGGGAACTTGACTACGCGAGATGAAATTCACTCGTTCTCGACTTAGGGAAACTATAAAAGTTGTTCCATTAAGTGTTGTCTCCAGGGCTTGGACAACGGGCGCCCACCCTCTTGTTGGGATTTTTGTCCTAATATCGTGTTTGTAAATTATTGTTTGAAATTAATAAGAGTTATTTATTTCATTACTTTTTGTCTCGCAAAATTTACAAACTTTTCCAATAAACTAAGCTCCCGGGTCATTGAATTTATGAGAGAACTAGAACTTCAACGGTGTGTAGTGCACACACAGGGAGGATCATGTTCGAGTTCATGACCCGAACGGTCTACAGTATATGGACATGGTTGGAGACCTAATCCATGATACATTGTGGATGCGGCCCACTTTGTATTAAGATACAAACGAGGTGATCTTACTCGTTCATGTGATTGACATGCGAGCGGGGGCATCCTGCACAATGAGATTGTACAAGACTGGACCGTGAATTATTAGACCTACTGATGTAACACCGTTGACAGTAAGGACTAATAACTTCGTAGATGACCATTAGTGACTCGACCTGAATCCTGAGCGTGTTACGGACTCCTGTCTGCGGGGGTCTGTCCATTGACTAGTATGGGTGAGGGTGGTCATAGTTACTTGCCCAATATGCCTATCTTCTCTAAGACGAGACCAAGTTTGGGAGTTGGGAACTTAACTACGCGAGATGGAATTCACTCGTTCCCGCCTTTAGGGAAACTAGAGGGGTTATTCCCTTAAGTGCTGCCTCTAGGGCTTGGACAACGAACGCCCACCTTCTCACTGGCCCGAGAAAGGTGTTGTGTATGGTTGGACCATCAAAATATGTTGTTCATTAGAGGAGCAGTGGGGACTCAAGGAACAAGAAGTAGACACAGGGGTAATACAGTAATTTGACCTAGTCGTGTCTATGAACAACCTATAAAGGGTCGACTCATGGGCATTGGTTATATCAGTGGACACGTAATATTCTGCACTGACGGGAGTGCAGTTACGGCCTAAAGTGGAGTGTTACCGTAGCTAATGAATGTTGATTAATCGGGCCAAAGAGTTTGATAGGTCAATCTCGTATCATTGGAGCTCGTCACTGTAGGTCCATTAGGTCCCTCGATTGGCTCAATCAGGGTTAAAAGAAGGGTTAATGTTTTGGTGTGAATTGAAGTGTTCAATTTCACTTAAAGGGCATTTATGCCATTTGTATGAGATATGAATGATATAATATATAGTTTAATGTGAATGAGATTCATAATAAACTATAGGTTAGCCAAATTGTTGAATTAGGGCTAATTGGAGAAATTAATAAAGAGAAATTAAATTTAATGTGATTCAATTTAATAAATCCACAATTATACAAATGTGATTTCTAATATGAGATATGAGATATCTTATAATATATGGTTATGCAAATATGATTTGCATAACCTATGGTTGTGGTAAAGTGGTAATAATGTGGAGATTTTAACTTCATCAATTTTCACTATTTAAACCCTTTGCAAGAAGGGTTTTCGAAGCTATTCACTCAATTCTTGGATTCTAACAAAAAAGAAGAGAATTTTTTCTCTCTACTCTCTCAACTCTCCTCCTTTCTCCAAAACTAAAAGTCCCACTACTTTCCTCCTTACAAAGGAAGAATCACTGAGAAGCCATCAGTTGTGTTCGACTTTGGTTCGAGAGAATATTTCATAGAGATCGAGTTTGCACGAAGAGTTCGTGACCCGCTGGAAAGGAATTCTAGAAGATTGTTTTCAATAAGTAAGTTTACTTTACTTGTTGTTTTTTTCTTTCCTTTGAGCATGTTTAGCCTAGATTATTTGAGAATTGATTTTAATAAAATTCAAGTAGCGTAACAATACCTCGACGATTAGATCGTCTTCCAGTGTGCGAGGATTCTCATTCCATTTCTTCGTTATGCACTATTTTTCATTAAAATTAGGTGGGTAAAGCCTTGATTTATGAGATAAATGTTGGGTTTGCATGATGGAGGTTTTCGGTTTTGGCACTTTAGTTTAGATTTACAATTTATGTTGATTTGATCAATGTAAGGGCCCGTTATTTTTTGGCATTTTGTTGTAAATCGAGTATGTAAGTCCGAGTCTTTAGTAGAAAGGGTTGCTGTGAAGAAATTGGAGCGAACACAGGTGAAAATTCGAAGCAAAACAACAAAGGTGTTTGCTGTACTGGCGACAACGTTGAGACGTTGTTCATCGGCGTCTCAACGTTGTGCTCGTTGAAGAATGACGCATTGCAGGACAGCGTTGTCGCGCTAGGAGTAGGGTTGCAACGTCACTGGCGTTGAGAACGCTGGGTTGATGCTGAACGCTGAAGCGTTCCAACGCTGCCCACGGCGTGGCAACACTATGTGCATAATGGGCGAGAGCAATTGGCAGTTCACAGGTGCCAAAACCGGTCGATTTTGTAAAATGTATTAATTGGTTATTTAATTATTTTATTAAATAATATTACTATAATAGTTATATTAATGTTATTTAATTAAATAATTTGCCCCTAGGTGCAAAAACCGGTCGATTTTTTTTATTTAATGCATGTAATGTATGCTTTAATTAAATTTCTACGTGCATAATGTATGTCATATAGATTTAAAATACCACCTTAGGTTAAACATGTTCATGCACCATTTATATTATAAGAGTTATAATATATAGTTTGCATGATAGGTTATATTATAAGTGTTATAATATAATTAAATGCAAGTTTTAATTATATTTTTAGATTAAAGTATACTCATGCATTTATATTCATGTGATCAATTATTTTTTTTATAGTATATAGTTATTCATGTGATGAATGATCAAGCACTATAACATAGAAATGCATGCAACCTAAGTTAATTATTAGTTTTAAAGTGTTTAGAACTTGAATAATTAGACTTAGCTTTTCTAGTTCTAATAAGATTAGAATTAGGAATTCAAAGCATAGTCTATGAATGGTGACCTGATTAGTAACTCTGCCTAAGGAAGGTTTTGTCTAAGGCTGGGGTATTTAAGTTGACGCTTGCGGAACACCCCTACCTTGAAACCGACCTAGGAGTGAATTCGGTCCAGAGATTCTTAGAGTATACTTATCGTGAGTGTCGTTAATTAAAAGTGTTTTAATTTACTCACATAGACCTAAGTAATAATGTGATTATAAACTTAGGTTAATACCATAAAAGAGTTATATTGGTAGACTTAGGTAAATTTTAGCCGGTTTATTTAGGTCAATCCCGATAATTATAAAGTGTTGAGTGGGAGGAAGTATAGTGTATAAGATACATTTAATATTCGGCCACAAATATCCGTTAAGTCCGCACCGTGAAATCCATACTCGGCCTCGTGGCGCAAATGAGAGCGTCCTCCTTCGGGTGGCATTTGTATGAGTCAATATCATCGTGGATGGAGAGAGTACTTATCGGGAGTGGGAGCGGGACCTTTGAAAACGGGACCCACGGTCTCTTCTTTCGATTCACACCGTGAGACACCTATAATCGGCCTGTTAGTTTGGCCTGGACAAGACAATCCCTTCGGAGGGCCTGATCATGGGACTCGGAACACTGTGAATACCTGAAAGGGATACAATTTCTTAGTTGGTTTTCCTTCTTGGTTCACCCTTCGGTGGCTATTGTTTTGACGGATACTTTGAAACTTAAAGATTGAGGGTGACACTCACAGAATTCGTTAAGAGTTAATGAATTCGATCGAAAAATGGTAATTGGACGCCTAATGGAATAAGAGTTATTCTGGGATTAGGGTCTGATGGAGAAAGTCGCTCCTAGAGGAGGAGTGTTCTTTTCACCATTCGGTGGCGACCATTCTAAACCTTTAGGATCATTGCAAATTTTGAATGACCTAGGGATCATGAAACAATTTTTTCTAAAACATGATTGAATTTCAAAAGTTTTTTGCGAGACTAACACAAAGTTTTTTGATTTTTCAACTTAGAACATGTCTAGCTCAATAATATCTTTACTCGCGTCTGACAAATTAGTGGGAGATAATTACCAAACATGGAAAACAACTTAAACACGATTATGGTAACTGACGACATAAAGTTCGTGCTCACTGAGAAGTGTGCTCAGATGCCGGGCTCGACTGCATCGCGAAGTGTTCATGAAGCATACGATCGATGGACCAGGGCCAATGAAAAGGCCAAGGTCTATATCATTGGCAGCATGTCTGATGTTTTGGCAAAGAAGCATGGGCTGATGGGCACTGCTAAGGAGATCATGGAGTCCTTGCAGGAAATGTTTGGACAATAGTTCTTTCAAGTCCGACATGACTCGCTCAAATACGTCTTCAATGCATGGAGGAAAGAGGGGTCGTCTGTCCGTGAACATGTTCTAGACATAATGACCTACTTTAATCTACCAAAGATGAACGGGCTTCGATCGACGAGTCGACCCAGGTCAGTTTTATCTTGGAGACTCTTTCGAAGAGTTTCCTTCAGTTTCGTAGCAACGCTGTTATGAACAAGATAAACTACACTCTGACTACTCTTCTTAACGAGCTGCAAACCTTCCAGTCCTTGATGAGGATCAGGACGTCAAAAGTTGAGGCAAACGTTGCCTTTAGGTCTCATCACAGGGGTTCGACCTCTGGGACTAAGCCAGTATTTTCTTCTCACCCAAAAGGGAAGAAGAAGAAGCTAAAGAAGGATAAAATTGACTGAGTTGCCGCCCATTAGGGCAAGAAGGTCAAAGAAGTTGCACAAAAAGGAAAGTGTTTCCACTGCAATGGGGATGGCCACTGGAAGAGAAACTGTCCCAAGTTCCTAGCCGAAACGAGGAATCAAGGTAAATGTGATTTATTTGTGACCGAAATTTGTTTAGTGGAGAGTAGTGACTCTATCTGGATATTGGATTCGGGCACCACTAACCATGTTTGTTCTTCTTTCAGGGAATTGATTCCTGGCAGCAGCTGCGAGAGGGTGAGGTGACTCTACTGGTTGGATCCGTGGAGCTTATCTCTGCTGCAGCGGTCGGCATGGTGATGTTACATTTTTGCAGGAATTTCATTTTGTTAGACAATATGTATATAGTTCTAGGGTTTACTAGAAACCTCGTTTCTATTTCCTGCCTGTTAGAACAATGCATTTCCGTTTCTTTTCAAGGTAATAATGTGGTTATTTCCCGAAATGGAAACTTAATTTGTTCAGCTTCACTTGAGAATAATCTGTATGTTTTGAAACCTAATTCGGTCAAAAGTGTTCTGAATACTGAATTGTTTAAAACAGCAGAAACACGAACTAAGAGAGCGAAAGTTTCTCCTAAAGAAAATGCCCATCTTTGGAATCTACGGTTAGGCCACATTAATCTCAATAGGATTGAGAGATTAGTGAAGAGTGGACTTCTAAACGAGTTGGAAGAAAACTCTTTACTGATGTGTGAGTCATGCCTCTAAGGGAAAATGACCAAACGCCATTTTAGTGGAATAGGATATAGAGCCAAAGAGCCCCTTGAGCTAGTACATTCTGACCTCTGTGGTCCGATGAATGTTAAAGGACGAGGTGGTTATGAGTACTTCGTGTCTTTAATAGATGATTACTCGATGTATGGGTATATTTACCTATTGCATAAGAAGTCTGAAACTCTTGAAAAGTTCAAGGAGTACAAGACTAAGGTTGAGAACCTGTTAGGTAAATCGCTTAAAACAATTCGATCAGATCGAGGTGGAGAATATATGGACACTGAATTCCATGACTATATGATAGAACACGAAATTACGTCCCAACTCTCAGCACCTCGTATGCCCGTCTTCCTGATTCCTTTTCGAGTTACGTAGTAGAGACTACGATTTATATTTTGAACAAGTTCCGTCGAAGAGTGTTTGTGAAACACCTTTCGAACTCTGGAGTGGGCGTAAAGGAAGTTTACATCACTTCAGAATTTCTGACTCACGTGTTGGTGTCAACCCCGAAAAAGTTGGAACCCCGTTCGAAATTGTGCCTATTCGTAGGTTACCCTAAAGAGACTAGGGGTGGTCTATTTTACGATCTTAAGGAAAATAGGGTGCTTGTGTCGACAAACGCCACTTTCCTTGAGGAGGACCACGTCAGGGATCATTTACCAAGGAGTAAAATTGTGTTAAACGAAATGGGAAGTACATCAGCAAGAGTTGCTGATGGGGCTAGTACATCAACAAGTGTTGTTGATCCTAACACGTCAAGTCAAATTCATTCTCAAGACTTGGGAATGCCTAGACGTAGTGGGAGGGCTGTGAGACAGCCTGATCGTTACATGGGTTTAGCTGAAACCTTAGTTGTCACTCCTGATGATGACTGCAAGGATACATTGACCAATGATCAGACAATGGCTGATGTTGACAATGACGAATGGATTAAAGCTATGGACCAGGAAATGGAGTCGATGTACTTCAATTCTGTCTGGGAGCTTGTGGATCAACCGGATGGGGTAAAACCTATTGGTTGCAAATGGATCTACAAGCATAAACGTGGCGTAGATGGGAAGGTGCATATCTTCAAAGCCCGACTAGTGGCAAAGGGTTTTACCCAAGTTGAAGGGGTTGACTATGAGGAAACCTTTTCACCTGTTGCCATGGTAAAGTCGATTAGGATCATTCTGGCCATTGCCGCGTATTATGATTACGAGGTATGGCAGATGGACGTCAAGACAACCTTTCTGAATGACAAACTTGATGAAACCATCTACATGGACCAACCCAAAGGGTTCATTGCCCAAGGCCAAGAGAAAAAGGTTTGTCGGCTTCATAGGTCTATTTATGGACTGAAACAAGCATCGAGGTCTTGGAATATAAGGTTTGATGAGGCGATAATGATGGAGATCTGATCTCTTTGAGCCCAGAAACGTGTTTGGGATCGTAAATTGCTTGATTGTTTTAATTGAAACAAAAACCAGTACATTGACAAAAATACAGAACAAGCATGAAATTCTAATCCTATTAGACATAGATTAATTGCATAAACATACTAAGTTTAACAATTAAACTAAAGAGAAAAGAAGGAACAATTACCTTGTAGTTTCAACTTGCAGCAACTCCTTGCTCCAAACAATATAACAACACAAGAACTTCCACGAAACTTCTCTGTTTTCTTCAGTTGGACAACACCACGAGGAAAACCTTCTATCCTCTGAGATTCAACTTAGAACAAAATCCTTTGTGGGAAGGATTCCAACTTTTGGATAATTTTGGGAATTCTAAAAGTGAGAGAGAGAGATCTTGCAGAAAAATGATCAATCGATCATCAAATGAGCTACCCCCATTTCCCTGTTAAACTGTCGATAGGGAGAAGGGGAGGGGGTAGTGGGGAACGTGTATGGATGACACGCTCCCTCATTTATTATTAAAATAATAATAATAATAATATAATTAAATCAAATTTAATTATAAATTTAAATCATATTTAAATAATACAAATTAAATATCATATATTTAATTTGGATTAAATCTCATTTAATCATATTACCCCTTTAACCTATAGTTTTAATGTACATCCAGTGCACATTAAATTTTAACGTATAGTTTGCAAATGTGAATCACATTCACACTTAATATAATATTTGAACTCTTTCAAATATTAAATTGTCTCATATAATTTAATATGAATCATATTCACATTAAATTTATAATATATAGTTCCAAAACTATATATTATATCGTATCTAAATACATTAAATATATTCCCTAATGAATTTGAACATTTCAAATTCAAATGATCTAAGAACTCTTTACGAGCTAGAAGGTGGACCTAATGGATCTACAGATTAGAAGCTCCAACGATACGAGATTGCTCGGTTACTCTCATTAACCTCCCAATCAACTTTCGTTAACTGCGGGAACACTCCACTAAATTCCCGCAGCCGCACTCTTCTCACTGCAGATATATTTCTGTGTCCACGGATATTGACCAATAACAACAAGTCAACCCTTCACGAACGTTCGTAACACCAGCTGGGTCAAATTACCGTTTTACCACTTGGTTACATCTTGTGCCTTAAGTACCAGTGCTCCTCTAATGAACAATTTGTTTGTGGTCCTACCAACAAACAGTGTCCCTCTCGGGCCAATGAGAGGGTCGGGCCCTTTGTTCAAGTTTTGGAGACACCACTTAAAGGAACATTCATCTACTTACCCTAGTAGGCGGGAAGGAGTGAATTCCATCTTGCTAAGTTAAGTTTCCAGCCGCTCACTTGGTCTTTTCCCCAAGAAGGTAGGCATATTGTGTCGGCGAATCTAGCCACTCATACTCATACTAGTCAAAGGACAATCCATCGCGAACAGGAGTTCGTAACCTGCTCAGGATTGAGATAAGTTGCCTAGGTCATCCTAGTGAAATAGAAACCTAACTAGTCAACGGAGTTACAGCTAGAGATTACTATTTCGTGGTCTGGTCTTATGTAATCTCATTACATAGGATATCTCCACTCACATGTCTTCTACATGAACACGTTAGGATCACAGTGTTTATATCAAATACAAAGTGGGCCACATCCATAGTTTAACCAAGGTAAGGTACCCAAACCTTATCTCCTAACTATAGACCCTTTAGGTTGTATCTCGAACCGAGATCCTTTTTATGTACATTACATTCAGTTGGAGGTTCATTTAACAGCCTTGGATGTTTAGTTTATTGGATTTAGGGTTTAAATAAAGGCAAACTCGTAGATAACGAACAATAACACTTTATTGAAATAATAACACTTTTTTACAATAATTAGAACATAATTACAAACTACGAGTTTTAGGGCACCAATCCCAACAAACTCCTAGTTGCACTAAAACTCTATTGAGGTACAACATAATCTAAAACAGTAGTTACAGTGATATAAATACAATAAATTAGGGCATCCATATACCCCATTACATATCTCTCACTTGTCCTAGATTAGCCCATGTACATATCTCGTAGACCCAGACTTTCCAGATGACCCTCGAACACTTTAGCCGTGAGAGTCTTTGCAAACGAATTAGCAATATTTTGCTCCGAAGCGATCTTCGTGACTATCACATCTCCTCGTTGCACTATTTCTCGTATCAGGTGATACTTCCTCTCGATGTGCTTACCTCGCTTATGGTTGCGACGTTTCTTCGAATTGGCTACCGCACCACTGTTGTCACTATATAAGGTGATGGGAGATTCCATATTTGGAACAACTTCCAATCTGTAAGGAATTTCCTTAGCTCAACAACCTCTTTAGCTGCTTCACAAGCAGCGACATACTCAGCCTCCATTGTGGAGTCAGCGATGCATCCTTGCTTGATGCTTCGCCATACTATATCTCCCCCGTTAAGGGTGAAAACTGATCCCGATGTGGATTTCTGAGAATCCTTATCAGTCGGAAAATTAGAATCAGTATATCCAGTAAGGATCAGACCCTTAGACCCATACACAAGCGTATAGTTCCTCGTTCTCCTTAGATACTTAAGGATAATTTTTATTGTTGTCCAGTGGTCTAACCCTGGATTGGACTGGTACCTACTGACTATTCTCCCTGCATAACAAATGTTCAGCCTGGTGCATAGCATAACATCTACTGCAGAGGCATAGGGAATATGTCTCATATCCTCAACTTCTTGAGTTGTCTTGTGACACTGTTCCATAGACACATGAACTCCATGCCTGAAGGGTAATAAGCCCCTCTTGGAATTCTGAATCGAATATTTTGACAACATTTTGTCGATATGAGACGCTTGAGACAGTGCTAGCGTTCTGTTCTTACGATTCATGAAGATCTGAATCCTAAAAACATATTGCGCCTCTCCCAAATCTTTCACTTGGAATTGGGTCGCTAGCCAATTCTTTATGTCAGTTAGGTATCCTACATCATTCCCAATGAGTAGGATATCATCCACATAAAGTACTAACAAAGCTACTTTGTCGTTAATGATCCTCTTGTAAACACAAGGCTCATCAACGTTTTGATCAAAGCCGTAAGACTTAATTGCAATATTAAATCTTATATTCCAAGATCTTGACGCTTGTTTCAACCCATAAATGGATCGATTAAGCTTGCAAACTTTTTGCTCCTTACCTTGGGCTATGAACCCTTCGGACTGAGACATATAGATGCTCTCGTCAAGATTACCATTCAAAAAGGCAGTCTTGACGTTCGTTTGCCAAATTTCATAATCATAAAAAGCGCCTATGGACAATAGTATCGTTATAGACATCAGCATAGCAACAGGGGAAAAAGTTTCTTCATAGTCAACTCCTTCCCTTTGGGTAAAACTCTTTGCTACAAGTCTAGCCTTAAAGGTTTGTACCTTTCCGGTTGCATCTCTCTTTCTCTTATAGATCCATTTACACCCTATGGGTCTAACCCCTTCAGGTTGGTCTACAAGCTCCCATACTAAATTGAAGTGCATTGACTCCATTTCAAGGTCCATGGCTTTGATCCATTGGTCCTTGTCTACGTCATTCATTGCTTGTTTATAAGACAATGGATCTTCTACGCCGTCATCAGGTATGACAACTTGAGTTTCAGCTAAACCCAAGTAGCAGTTAGGTTGGGAAACAATCCTCCCACTGCGTCGAGGCATTCCCAACGATTGAGAAGGACGAGACTGACTTGAGGTGCTGACTTCTCCATCGACTCTTGATGAAGGTCCAGCTTGATCAACAACTCTTGTTGGTTCATGAGTAGCTACATTTAGTACTAATTTAGTACGGGGTTTATGGTTCCTCATGTGATCTTCCTCCAAGAACGTGGCGTTTGTCGATACAATCACCTTTTTTTCTTGTGGGTCGTAGAAAATACCACCTCTCCTTTCTTTGGGATAGCCAACAAATTGGCACAATCTTGAACGAGGTTCCAGTTTCTTTGGGGTTGTCACGAGCATGTGTGTCGGACAACCAAAAATCCTGAAGTGTTGTAAACTAGGTTTACGCCCCTTCCAAAGTTCAAAAGGTGTTTCTAAAACAGTTTTTGATGGAACACTGTTCAAGATTTGAACTGCAGTCTCTACTGCGTATCCCCAAAACGAGGCAGGCAACTGAGCATAGCTCATCATATAACGAACCTGTCTAACAAGGTTCTATTTCTCCTACTGACACACCATTTTGCTGTGGTGTATTAGGTGCAGACAGTTGAGATTTAATTCCATGTTATATATAGTCCTAGAACTCAAATCCATATACTCTCCACCTCGATCGGATCGAAGTGTTTTAATGGTTTTCCCTAATGCATTCTCTACTTCAGCCTTATACTCTTTGAACTTTTCAAGAGCTTCAGACTTGTTATGCATTAGGTATAGATAACCATACCTCGAATAATCATCTATGAAAGAGATGACATATTCGTACCCTCCTCGAGCTTTGACATTCACCGGACAACAAATATCTGAATGTACAAGTTCTAAGGGCTCTATGGCTCTGTAACCTTTTCAAGTAAAAGGTCGTTTGGTCATTTTACCTTCCAAGCAATACTGGCAAGGCGGTAAAGAATCATCTTCTAACTTGTTTAGAAGTCCATTCCTAGAGAGTCTCTCAATAGGTATTATTATTTTGAGAAATTCTTTGCCTTTTATTTTGTGTACTAGCATTTTTAAACATCTCATGATTTAAAATTGCTTTGGTTTTATTCGATTTCAGTACGTACAATATCCAAGTTCAAAATGAACGCTTCATTAATTGAAAAAGAAATACAATATCCAAGTTCTATTAAACAAGAGATAGAAATTAAGTTCCTTCTAAGCTTAGGAACTATATACAGATTTTTTAATAAAAGAAATCTATCTCCGAAAAACAACTTGGCATCTCCCACTGCACGAGTTGAGATGACGTCTCCCGTTCGACCATGGGCGTCATGTAAACCCGAGATCTTTCTTTGGAACTTCCTTATTATCAAACAACAAAAAGAAAGAAGAAATAAATGTTTAAAACTTGGTTTTCCTTGTTTCAAAAAGAAAAGAAATGAAGTGAAAGATAAGAGGAAAACAAGGAAGGGAAACCTTAAACCATTCTGGTTTGGTTTGCTCTAAGAATAATGAAGAAAGAAAATGAAAGGAAAGGTTATAATATTGTGTTTTGTTTATGAATGAAAAGAAAAGAAAAGAAAAGGAAAGAAAAGGAAAAGGAAAAAAAAGAAAGAAAGTGGAAGGTGGGACCCCCACCTTGGTTTTTTCTTTTTAAACAACCATGTACCTTCGAATTTCTTCTCATTTTCATCAAAGACGAGCTGAGGGTTCGTGGGAGAAGCTTAAAGGAAGAAGAAGAAGGTTGTTTTGGAGCTGGATTTGCAGAAGAGAGGGAGAGAACTCAAGCAATTAGTATAACAGCAAGGTAATCACTCTACCATGTTCTGCTATTTTGTTCATCTCGAGCTCCACAGAAAGAGGTAAGAGTTGAGATTTTGTTTCGTGCAAGTTAACTCATATTGGAACAAAATTCGTGAAGGATGCTCGAGCAAATTCGGATCTTAAGCTACTGATTTGTGAAGAGGAAGACAGAACACAGAATTTACTGTCAAATCCGAGAAGTCTCTGATGTTTTGGTTGTACTGACCTGTAGAGTTGGAATCAGAAGCTCTATTAGGTATGATTGGAAGGCTTATTGCATTTCCTACAACTTTTATGAAGAAATCGTGAATATAAAATGATTGGAAGATGTTGTAAATAGCATGTCAAGTTTCGGGTTGGCGCAGAAAATCGAATCTGGAATAGCAGAAGTTAGTTCCTGGGAAAGAAGCTTTCGAGGTATTTCCGAACCAATCTATTGGGAATTTCAATTTCATGTCTTCACATGATTTTTAGAGGATTCCAAAAGGAAGAGTTTGGTATAAATTTCACCCTGTTTTGCTAAGTATTGAAGAAGTTACGGCTGTCTGAAAACAGGGCTAAAATTCTGCTAAATGCTGGAATTTTTGTTGGAGTGTTTTCTTGTAGTTTTAAGGTTAAAAACCATGAGCTTGAGGTTCTAAAACATGGTTTTGGTTTGTTTGGCAGTCCAAGAGGAGATAGGTCGAGTGTACGGACCATGGTTCTAGTTCTAACACGGTGAGTGACAAACGAACTTCGAAAATGAACTATATGCTTGAAAAATGCTTAAAGAAATACAAGTTTTCCTTGAATGAAAGGGCTTAGATGTTTATTGTTTTCTTTGAACACTTGTTTATGAGCATTCATGATTTCTTAGAAATGTTTTAAAGTGTTCATGATGAGCCTAAATGTTTTGATGAAATTTATATACGAGCATATGTTTATTGAATTTTCGAGGATTATGGAAATGTTATGATTCCAAGCAAGTATGTTTAAGCAAGTATGTTTTTAAAGTTTTCCTGTTTAATGAACAAGCTAAGTATGCTTGAGTTTTATGAAAGAGAAGATAAGCAGGCATGTTCGAATGTTTTCACGTGATCTTCTGTGATATTGAGCCTGAGGCTGTATGGTACCGTGTGCACACAGGTCATTTCTGTTGTCGACGTTGAGTGAACTCCGTGATACCAGCCATTGCCGTGAGTGAGTCTTTGGGCGGGCCCCACTACGACAAAGACGATGGGAGTCCTGGGCGGGCCCCACTACATCGTAGAACAAATGTAGATTGTGACATGTTTTAAAAAGAGTTTATATCATTTACATGCCTTACGAGTTTTTAACGATATACTTGCTGGTTTTCATGAAAAGCTATTCGGGTTACACAGTACTTTTAACATTTCATTACAGATGCATATGCTCATAGATGGCCAGGTGATAAGATTTACGAGTTAATAGTTTTCTTTTAAACTCAAGTAACTCACTGAGCTTCATAGCTCATTCTTTCAGTGTTTTTCCCACTTTTCAGGTAGAGATCGAGCTCCCGGTGCCTGAAAACCTGCCATAGTCTGCTGAAGCTTCATAAGTTTGATATTTTGTACGTGGCTGGTGTTGTATAGCAAGTCCATATGTTTTGTAAACTATTTTGAGAGAACTATGTAGTTATAGTTGTATGTGCTTTAGAGGTTGTGGTTGTTTAATTAGTGGTTTGGACTGTTCGTGGTTCTGATGTTCTTGCTCGTTTTAGTTTCCAAGAGAGACTTACGAGGAGTTTCTCCTCATGTATGTTTTATAGTTCTCCGCTTCACATTGTGTTAAGTTTAAAGTGTTCCATATGCGAACATAGTATGTTGATCAGGTAAAGCAGTGTCAGCAGGTATTGTTAAGAGGTAACAATGTCTGTTGGCTTCACGCCATCTTCCGGGCTGAGTTAGCAGGTAGTTCGGGAGGGGGTGTGTCACGTCATCTCACCTCTTCGAGCTCCTTGAAGGAATTAGTTTCCTGAAATGAAGAGCAAACGTGATTAGTGGCTCCTGAATAGAGTATCCAGGTAAAATCATCATTTTCCACTAAACAAGTTTTAAGAACAAGTAAATATGATTTACCTTTCTTCTCTTTGAGATTGGCAAGGTATTTTGGGCAGTTTCGCTTCCAATGCCCATCCAAGTTACAGTGGAAACATTTTCCTTTATCTGCAACCTTGGCTTTTCCCTTGCCTTTGTCAGCAGTAGGTGCCTTCCCTTTCCCTCCTATTTTCTTCTTTTGGGTCTTCTTAAGCCTAGAAGATGAGCTACAGAACTTAGTCCCAGAGGATGAACCCTTCTGGAACCTTCTAGGATGGGCAAACAGATTTTCCTCTCCATCAACCTGTCCCTTATTCTTCATAAGAGACTGGAAAGTTTGTAGTTCATTTAGGAGGGAAGTCAGGTTATACTCCTTTTTGTTCAACTCCGCATATCTACGGAACGACAGGAAACTCTTCGGAAGAGATTCCAGGATGAAGAATACCTGAATTTGCTCATCTATGACCGCTCCGTTCATTTCGGCCACGTTGAAGTTAACTATAAGATCGAGAACATGTTCTCTCACTGAAGTTCCTCCTTCATGCACGCGTTATAAAAACGTACTTGATGGATTCGTGTCGAATTTGTTCAGACGGTTGTCTAGACAAATTTTACAGATAGCCCATGATCTCACGAGCTGAGACCATACCCTTCAATCTCCTAGCTAAAACATCAGATATCCCAGCAAAGATATAGGCCTTGGCTTTTTCTTTGGCCTTGGCCCAGCGGTCAAACGCATCCTTAACTGATTGAGGTGCGTCTTGAGCAGGAATCAGAGAACAATCCTCAGTTAGTACGAACCGAAGGTCGTCAACAACAAGGATTGCATCCAGGTTTGACTTTCACGTAGTAAAGTTTTCACCAGTTAAACATTCCTTTTTGAGTAAGGCTATATATGAGGACGACATGCTAAAAATCCAAAATAGTTCTAATTAGTTATGTCTTTTAACCCCTTGTGAAAACCAATCAAATTTAGCAAATTTATTAAAGAACCCTACTGTTTAAACTAAACCCACTGTTTAAATCAAAACTTTTAATTTTGCAACGATACTTCAAGGGTTTAGAACAAAAGCCTCCGTCGGGCGGTTAGTCATTCCTCCCTTGAATTGAGACTCTCTCAGCCAATTCCCACTATCAGAATATCTCATGTCCCAATGGTCCTTAGCCACCATTTGTTGGTCAAAGATTTCTTAAATAGCTTAACTCATCCCGTAAATGTGACCCTACCATTTTCAGATCCAATAGGCCCGAGCCAACAGGCTATTATTAAGAAAGACAACTGTTGGCAAACAACCTAAGAGACCCTATCCATTTCTAGAGTTTGCGGTGTTCCGATCCCTATAGTAAGGCCCTCCGTAGGGTTTGGCTGTTTCAGGACAACCTAGCAGGCGGACTATAGAAATCTCACGGTGCGTCCTAATGGGGGAGACCGTAGGATACGTTGACACGCGTCCTGCTCCCATTTACTATGTATAATTCCCTCATTCACCTTGGTATTGAACCATGCAAACACATACTGTAGGGGGGACGCCCAATTGACGTCACGTAGCCGAGCATGGAACTCACGGTGTGAACTCTTGAGAGCGTGAGAGTAAACTCGATGCGAACATCTCGTTTTTACCCACTGAAGTTCCTAAAATTGGGGTATAGGTTTAACTTAGTCGGATTCTGGCTAAAAGAATCTATCTAAGTCTATGCCTATTATAACTATTATAACTAGGTCTTAAAACCTTATGTCTAGGTGAATAACCATTTTAATTACCTAGAGATAAAATAGAACTAAGGTTAATTCAACTCGGGTCCGGTCGGTTCCTGTAGGAGGTGTTCCGATTACTGTCGACTTAAGTACCCTGAACATTAGATGAGAACTTCACCAAAGAGAGTTCCCTTATAACCAAAGTCCTAAAGTCCTACTATATTTTAAACTGTTGAAAATACTACGTAAGACTAATTTCTAATCCTATTAGAAATTAAAACTTTGGTCTAAATTAATTTTAAACGATTTAATACTAATTAAATTTAACCCAAGTTCCTTTGTTTGCATGCATTTCTTTATTATAAGTTATCGTTTCTAAAACCCCTTTAATTTTTAACTTTTATAAATTTAATAATTAACCTATAAAAGAAACTATATTATAAATCCAACAATCATTACTCAATTTGGAATTATAAAAGGAATTCAACTAATTGAATTATAAAATTACTTAAACAAAATAACATTTATTTTAAACTAAGTAATTTCATTCTCCTTGCAATTTATTTTCCATATAATCTAATCATAACAATTACAATTGATTACTCATGAAAAATAAATTAATCATGCATTTAACCATATTCATATAATATTTATACAAATAAAATGCATGATCATGCTTATCCTAAGGTGGGAATAATCTAAATGACATTCATAAAGACATAAAGCTGTAAAACCGGAATAATTTGGCCTCTAAAGTGCAAAAAATAAAATTACGTTAATTTTATTTCATAAAACCGGTCCAAAAACATCCTGAACCGACCTTGAACCGCTGGAACCGGACAAAAACCAATGAACCAGCCGAACCGGTCTGCAGCTGCTGGAATGCCCCACGGCGTTGCAACACTCGCTTTGTCCTTTTGCACGCCTACTATCGGGGTGGCGTTGCAATGCTGAGGGGTAGCGTTGCAACACCGTTGACCCCTTGAGCGCCCGAATCGATAGGGAACGCTGGCGTTGCGACGCCATTCTTCAGCGTTGCAACACTGTTGCTTTGGCAGTCGCAGAAACCCACGAACACAACTTCTTTCTTCAATTTCTCCTTCGATTCTCAACCGAATTGGAAGAAACTGGTCTCGAACGACCCGTAACTCAATTACAGACACAATTATGCACTTTATGTCGAAAAACGCAGAGGCCTTTACATACAAATTGATCAAAATCAAAGTAAACTAAGGCCAAAAAATTCCTAAACAAGTTTTACAGCAAACCAAATGCATTTCCCACCAAATCAATGCAATTTTGTTTCAAAACAAATCAAGCATTACTCTTATACCAATTGAAGGAGATCTGATCTCCTTGAGCAGCAGAAACGTGTTTGGGATCGTAAATTGCTTAATTGTTTTAATTGAAACAAAAACCAGTACATTGACAAAAATACAGAACAAGCGTGAAATTCTAATCCTAATAGACATGGATTAATTGCATACAAACATACTAAGTTTAACAATTAAACTAAAGAGAAAAGAAGGAACAATTACCTTTGTAGTTTCAACTTGCAGCAACTCCTTGCTCCAAACAATTCAACAACACAGGAACTTCCAAGAAACTTCTCTGCTTTCTTCAGTTGGACAACACCACAAGGAAAACCTTCTATCCTCTGAGATTCAACTTAGAACAAAATCCTTTGTGGGAAGGATTCCAACTTTTGGATAATTTTGGGAATTCTAAAAGTGAGAGAGAGAGAGAGATCTTGCAGAAAAATGATCAATCGATCATCAAATGAGCTACCCCTTCTCCCTGTTAAACTGTCGATAGGGAGAAGGGGAGGGGTAGTGGGGAACGTGTCTGATGACACGTTCCCTCGTTTATTATTAAAATAATAATAATAATAATAATAATAATAAAATCAAATTTAATTATTAATTTAAATCATATTTAAATAATACAAATTAAATATCATGTATTTAATTTGGATTAAATCTCATTTAATTATATTCTCCCTTTAACCTATAGTTTTAATGTACATCCAGTGCACATTAAATTTTAACCTATAGTTTGCAAATGTGAATCACATTCACACTTAATATAATATTTGAACTATTTCAAATATTCAATTCTCTCATATAATTTAATATGAATCATATTCACATTAAATTTATAATATATAGTTCCAAAACTATATATTATATCGTATCTAAATACATTAAATATATTACCTAATGAGTTTGAATATTTCAAATTCAAATGATCTAAGAACCCTTTACGAGCTAGAAGGTTGACCTAATGGACCTACAGATCAAAAGCTCCAACGATACGAGATTGCTCGGTTACTCTCATTAACCTCCCAATCAACTTTCGTTAACTGCGGGAACACTCAACTAAAGTCCCGCAGCTGCACTCTTCTCACTGTAGATATATTTCTGTTTCCACGGATATTGACCAATAACAGCAAGTCAATGCTTCACGAATGTTTGTAACACCAGCTGGGCCAAATTACCGCTTTACCCCTCGGTTATATCTTGTTCCTTAAGTTCCAGTGCTCCTCTAACGAACAATTTGTTTGTGGTCCTACCAACGAACAGAGTCCCTCTCGGGCCAATGAGTGGGTCAGGCCCTTTGTTCAAGTCTCATAGACACCACTTAAGGGAATATCCCTCTACTTACCCTAGTAGGCGGGAAAGAGTGAATTTCATCTTGCTAAGTTAACTTCCCAACCCCTCACTCGGTCTTGTCCCCAAAAAGGTAGGCATATTGAATCGGCGAATCTGACCACTCTCACCCATACTAGTCAAAGGACAATCCCTCGTGAACAGGAGTTCGTAACCAGCTCAGGATTGAGATCAAGTTGCCTAGGTCATCCTAGTGAAATAGAAACCTAACTAGTCAACGGAGTTACAGCTAGAGGTTATTATTCCGTGGTTCGGTCTTATGTAATCTCATTACATAGGGTATCCCCACTCACATGTCATCTTCACGAACACGTTAGGATCACAGTGTTTGTATCAAATACAAAGTGGGCCACATCCATAGTTTTACCAGGGTAAGGTACCCAAACCTTATCCACAACTATAGACCCTTTAGACTGTATCTCGAACCGAGATCCTTTATATGTACACTACATTCAATTAAAGATTAATTTAACAACCTTGGATGTTTAGTTCATTGAATTTAGGGTTTAAACAAAGGCAAACTCGTAGATAACGAATAATAACTCTTTATTGAAATAATTACACTTTAGTACAATAATTTGAACAAATTACAAACTACGAGTTTTAGGCCACAAACCCCAAAAAACTCCAACTTGAACGAAAACTCTAGTGGGGTACACCATAATCTAAAATAGTGGTTATAGAGATAGAAATACAATAAACTAGGGCATCCATATACCCACTACATATCTCCCACTTGCCCTATATTAGCCATGTACATATCTCGTAGCCTCAGACTTTCCAAATGACCCTCGAACACTTTAGCCGTGAGAGTCTTTGTAAACGAATCAACAATATTGTGCTCCGAAGCGATCTTCGTGAGTGTCACATCTCCTTGTTGCACTATTTCTCGTATTAGGTGATACTTCCTCTCGATGTGTTTGCCTCGCTTATGGCTGCGAGGTTCCTTTGAATTGGCTACCGCACCACTGTTGTCACAGTATAAGGTGATGGAAAATTCCATATTTTGAAGAACTTCCAAATCAGAAAGAAATTTCCTTAGCCAAACAACCTTCTTTGCCGCTTCATAAGAAGCGACATACTCAACCTCCATCGTGAAGTCAACGATGCATCCTTGCTTGATGCTTCGCAATACTATACCTCCCCCGTTAAGGGTGAAAACTGATCCCGATGTGGATTGCAGAAAATCCTTATCGGTCTGAAAATCAGAATCAGTGTATCTAGTAAGGATCAAATCCTTAGGCCCATACACAAGCGTATCGTCCCTCGTTTTCCTAAGATACTTCAGGATATTTTGAACTGTTGTCCAGTTGTCTAACCCTTGGATTGGATTGGTACCTACTGACTATTCCCATTGCATAACAAATGTCTGGCCTCGTGCACAGCATAGCATACATTAGGCTACCTACTGTAGAGGCATAGGGAATACGTCTCATATCCTCAACTTCTTGAGGTGTCTTAGGACACTGTTCCTTAGGCAGATGAACTCCATGCCTAAAGGGTAAGAAGCCCCTCTTGGAATTCTGCATCGAAAATCGGGACAACATTTTGTCGATATAAGACGCTTGAGACAGAGCTAGCATTCTGTTCTTCTCATTCCTGAAGATCTGAATCCCAAGAACATACTGGGCCTCTCCCAAATTTTTCATTTGAAATCGGGTCGCGAGCCAATTCTTTATGTCAGTTAGGTATCCTACATCATTCCCAATGAGTAGGATATCATCCACATAAAGTACTAAGAAAGCTACTTTGTCGTTGATGATCCTTTTGTAAACACAAGGCTCATCAACGTTTTTGTTAAAGCCAAAAGACTTGATCGCAGTATCAAATCTTATATTCCAAGATCTAGATGTTTGTTTCAACCCATAAATGGATTGATTGAGCTTGCAAACTTTTTTCTCCTGACCTTGGGTTATGAACCCTTCGAGCTGAGACATATAGATGCTCTCGTCAAGATTACCATTCAAAAAGGCAGTCTTGACGTCCATTTATTAAATTTCATAATCATAAAAAGCGGCTATGGACAAGAGTATCCTGATTGACTTCAGCATAGCAACAGGAGAAAAAGTTTCTTCATAATCAACTCCTTCCCTTTGGGTAAAACCCTTTGCTACAAGTCTAGCCTTAAAGGTTTCTACCTTTCCAGCTGCATCTCTTTTTCTCTTATAGCTCCATTTACACTCTATGGGTCTAACCCCTTCAGGTTGGTCTAGAAGTTTCCATACTAAATTGAAGTCCATTGACTCCATTTCAAGGTCCATGGCTTTGATCCATTGGTCCTTGTCTACGTCATTCATTGCCTGTTTATAAGACAATGGATCTTGTACGTCGTCATCAGGTATGACAACTTGAGTTTCAGCTAAACCCAAGTAGCGGTCAGGTTGGGAACAACCCTCCCACTGCGTCGAGGCATTCCCAACAATTGAGAAGGTCGAGACTGACTTTATGTGTTGGCTTCTTCATCAACTCTTGATAATGGTCCAACTTGATCAATAACTCTTGTTGGTTCATCTGTAGCTTCATTTAGCACTAATTTACTACACGGTTTATGGTTCCTCATGTGATCTTCCTCCAAGAAAGTGGCGTTTGTCGATACAATCACCTTGTTTTCGTGTGGATCGTAGAAAATACCACCTGTCGTTTCTTTGGGATAGCCAACAAATTGGCATAATCTTGAACGAGGTTCCAGCTTCTTTAGGCTTCTCGCTAGCACATGTGCCTGACAACCCCAAATGCTTAAGTGTTGTAAACTAGGTTTACGCCCCTTCCACAATTCAAAAGGTGTTTCTGAAACACTCTTTGATGGAACATTGTTCAAGATTTGAACTGCAGTCTCTACTGCGTATCCCAAAAACGAGACAGGTAATTGAGCATAACTCATCATAGAACGAACAATGCCCAACAAGGTTCTATTTCTCTTTTATGACACACCATTTTGCTGTGGTGTATTAGGTGTTTAGAGTTGAGATTTAGTTCCATGTTCTATCAAATAGTCATGGGATCTCAAATCAGTATACTCTCCACCTCGATCGGATCGAAGTGTTTTAATGGTTTTGCCTAATGCATTCTCTACATCAGCCTTATACTCTTTGAACTTTTCAAGAGCCTCAGACTTATGATGCATTAGGTATAGATAACTATACCTCGAATAATCATCTATGAAATAGATGAAATATTCGTACCCTCCTCGAGCTTTAACATTCACCGGACCACAAAAATCCGAATGTACAAGTTCTAAGGGCTCTATGGCTCTGTAACCTTTTCCAGTAAAAGGTCGCTTCGTCATTTTACCTTCCAAGCATGATTCGCAGGGACGTAAAGAATCATCTTCTAACTTTTTTAGAAGTCCAATCTTAAAGAGTCTCTCAATTCGGTTGAGATTTATATGACCAAGTAGATGCCATAGATAGGTATTTTTTGAGAAATTCTTTGCCTTTTACATTGAGTGTTAGCAGTTTTAAACATCTCATGATTCAAAATTGCTTTAGTTCTATTCGGTTTAAGTACATACATGTCGTTTTCTTACTTAGCACAACAAGTATTGACACCTTTCTTTGAAATGAATGCTTCATTAAATGAAAAGGTAATATAATAGCCAAGTTCAAATAAACAAGAGATAGAAATTAAGTTCCTCTTAATTTTAGGAACTATATAAAGATTTTCTAAAAATAAAAATCTATCTCTAAAAAATAGCTTGGCATCTCCCACTACACGAGCTTAGACGACGTCTCCCGTTCCGACCCTGAGCGTCATCTCACCCTCTTCGAGCTCCTTGGAGGAACTAGTTTCCTAAAACGAAGAGCAAACGTGATTAGTGGCTCCTGAATCAAGTATCCAGGTAAAATCATCATTTTCCACTAAATAAGTTTCAAGAACAAGCTAATCTAATTTACCTCTCTTCTCTTTGAGCTCAACAAGGTATTTTGGGAAGTTTCGCTTCCAGTGCCCATCCACGTTGCCGTGGAAACATTTTCCTTTGTCTGCAACCTTGGCCTTTCTTTTGCCTTTATCAACAGCAGGTGCCTTCCTTTTCCCTACTATCTTATTCTTTTGAGTTCTTCTTAAGCCCAGAAGTTGAACCACAGGACTTAGTCCCAGAGGATGAACCCTTCTGGAACCTTCTAGAAATGGGCAAACACATTTGCCTCTCCATCAACCTGCCCCTTAATCTTCATAAGAGACTGGAAGGTTTGTAGTTCATTAAGGAGAGTAGTCAGGTTATACTCTATCTTGTTCATTATCACATTGTTGCGGAATTGCAGGACACTCTTCAGAAGAGATTCCAGGATGAACGAGACCGGACTTTGCTCGTCGATGATCGCGTCGTTCATCTAGCCACGTTGAAATGGACCATCAGATCGAGAACATGTTCCCTCACCGACAATCCCTCCTTCATACGGGAGTTATAAACATATTTGAGGGATTCGTGCTGAAGCTGTCCGGATGGTTGTCCAAACATATCTTGCAACGAACTCATGATCTCACGAGCTGAGACCATGCCCTCATGCTTTTTGGCTACAACTTCAGAAACACTAGCCAAAATGTAGACCTTGGCCTTGTCATTCTTGATCCAACGGTCGTACGCGTCCTTAAAAGATTGAGGAGCCTTTCGAGCAGGGATCTGAGGACATTCCTCAGTCAGTACAAATCGTAGGTTGTCAACAACAAGAATCGTATTCAAGTTGGACTTCCACGTAGTAAAATTTTCACCAGTTAAACGATCGCTTATTAATAAGGCTATTATCGAGGACGACATGCTTAAAATTCAAAATAGTTCTAATTAGTTAAGCCTTTTTAACCCATTATAAAACCAATCCGATTTAGCAAAATTATTAAAGAACCCTAGCGTTTAAACTAAACCAAGTGTTAAACTAAACCTTTAATTTTGCAACGATACTTCAAGGGTTTAGAACAAAAGCCTCCGTCGGGCGGTCAGTCATTCCTCCCCTAAATTGAGACTTTCTCAACCAATTCTCACTACAAGAACATCTCATGTCCCAATGGTCCTTAGCTATCGTTTGTTTGGTCAAGGACTTGTTAACTAGCTTAACTCATCCCGTAAATGTGACCCTACTATTTTCAGAGCCAAATTACCTAAGAGACCCTATCTATTTTCGGAGTTCGCGATGTTCCGATCCCTATAGTCAGTCCCTCCGTAGGGTTTGGGTGTTCCAGGACAACCAAGCAGGCGGACTATAGAAATCTCACGGTGCAACCTAATGGAGGAGATCGTAGGATACGTTGAGACGCGTCCTGCTCCCATTTACTATGGATACTTCCCTCATTCACCTCGGTATTGAACCATGCAAACACATACCGTAGGGGGACGCCCTATTGACGCCACGTAGCCGAGCATGTCACGGTGTGAACTCTTGAGAACGTGAGAGTAAATGTGACGACCGCCATCTCAGGTACTATTAGTTATTTTTGTTCAACATTTTATTGACCGCTGTATTTAGTTGGAATGGTGTCTTAATCAAACTCGGCGAGAGGGAGATCGTAATTTTGTTAACTTAGGTGAATTATTCCTTAGGATGAGATTAACTATGAATTTAAAGGAAAAGGGCAATTTCAAGGGCATTTTGGTTATTAACATTTAAAGGAGGGCTACTTTGGCAATTTAAGTTAACCTAAATTGTTGGTATATAAGTCTCCTTGAGTGAAACCACTAATACTTTCCCAAACCCTAACCCTAATGCCCATCCTCTTCATTTTATGATAACCCTAACCCTAATATAATCCCATCTTCTTCTTCTTCTTCTTTGGTGTTGCCTCTAGCCGATCGCCCTCTCCTCTTTGTCACACTAACCCTACCACGGCAGACCTCCCACACCATAGGTACCCTCGCGCGAACGCAAGGAAAGAGGTGCTTCACCGCTTGCTCGCAACCCACACACACGGACGGAAGTTACCCTATTCATCGATCGAGCACTGCCGCAACCGCGCAAAGACGCCGGAGACTCTAGCCGAACGCGCGCCGGCGGAACCCACGAGCGGGTCTCATGTCCCGGTCGACACCCATTCTCGCCTCCACCACCGCCGCTCCACACTGCGGTAGAAACCTCCACGAACCGTCCCTCAAGCGCAGCGACCGTTCGCGATTCGGGCCCCACCGATCGTGGCGGCTCCGGGTCGCGATCGCCACCGAGCCTCCTCGCGTTTTCTCACGACGGCGAGCCACGAAGACTGCGCAGATCAACTCACGACCGCCGACCGCGATTTCGAGAGGCCGCCGCTCGGAGTGCAACTCTTCCGTTCACCGATCGTGACCCCAGGCCACGGCGAAGACCCATGATCCGAGAACCCCATTCCCGCCGAGTGCATCCAGCGCGGAATCCGACCAAAGAACCGTTAATCACTATTTCACCGCAAACCGGAGAGTACTCGAGGTCAAGTTAGTGAATTTGGTGAGCCACGCGAAACCCTCTTCGATTTCGGATTATAGGGTTATTCGGATCTCAATCGTATAAAAATATGCTTATGAGATCATTGCGAGAACGAACGGAATTTCGTGGATCAAGAATCCCGAGTAATTTCGGAACAAAGAAACCAATATCTAGTTTGTCCTTCTGAGTTGAGGTAATTAGAACCAATTGAGAAGTTAGACGCTTTTGGTACTTAGAATTGTTGTTTTGGATGAGTGTGTGTAGAAGGGTAACAAAATTCTTGGTTTGAGTTATTTGGAAGAAACCGCTAGATTAAGGGTTAGAAGGAAGTAGTGAGATCAAACATCGAGGTAAGGGACCTCGTGCTTAGAACTTTTAATGGGAGTAAATGAAAATGATTTTCATGATTTTATGCGAAATAGTTTATATTTTTCACATGAAAATACACAGTTATTATTTTGAGAATACGTGATATTTTATGTGCAAATACTTAGATGTATTATGTGAAAATGAACCATTATTTTATGTGAAAATATTCTCGTATGTTATGTATAAGGATCCCATTATTTCATGTGAGAATAGGGCATGATAGTTTGTATGAGAATGTTTCATGTTTCTTACAAAGTATGATTTTTCACATTGTCCATGAGAAAGTATGAATGATATATTGATGATGATGTTTGTGATATGTACACCATGATTACGTGGTGATGGGACCTCATGCATGTTTTTTGTATGCCACTGAAATGAATTAACGAATAGTGTGGACATTGGTTATCCCGAGATCGCTATGTGCATGGTCAAACATGCAATAGAGACCTATGGGTCAAAAATACAGTGTCCGAGGAGGACCCAAATGAAATGACTTCAGGATGACCATCGGCCTCGCAATTAAATGGGCGATCATGGATTAAAGACTGCAATTATATGAATGACCATGGATTAAAGACTGGCAATTAAATGAATGACCATGGATTAAAGACACGCAATCAAACAAGCGATCATGGATTAAAGGCCTGACAATTAAATATGTAGACATGGATTAAAGACCTGGCAACTCTAGAAAGTTTTAGATCCCATCTATGTATGTTATGAATGAGTTTAGAGAGCATGATTGTATGTGTATGCATATCCCAAACCTCAGTGAGCGAGGTTACTTCTTTGGGTATTGTTTTGCAATACTCACCCTTTCTTTAAAAATGTTTTTCAGTAAAGGGAAGGGCGTGCGGGCGTGTGTGACGGAGAGCGTTATTAGGACCATGGGAACCAAAGATGATTTCCGGATATTCTTATTTTGAACTATTGTTGTCTCTATGTTTTTAATTGAAGTTAAACTTATTTACGCTTTAATAGGCCAAGTCGATGTGATGTTTTTTAAATGATTTGAATGTTTTGTTTTTTTTTGGGATCCCTGGAACTATTTACGTTAAATGGAAATTCCTTTTAAGTTCTTTTATTTCTCGGCCTATAAATGCATGCATGTGTAGTAATGTCCCTAGGAGTTAGTCGTTTAAAAGTAGGGCGTTACAGTTGGTATCGAGCCCTAGGTTTAAGGGTTCTCAGAGACTTGCTTACGAGTAAGCACAGAGTAGTTCCCATGGTTTAACAACGCTTCCGATCCACCGCGTAATGCGTTCGATATGTTATTAAGAAAGTAAATGATTACGATATGATACAGTTTTATGCATACATAACCTTAAAAGCCCCAAGGGGTGATTCTATCTTATGATTTGAAAGTAAAGGAAACTGAGTTAGAAACTCTCTATATTGTAGTTGTGACATAATGCCACCTAGAGGCCGAGGGAGAGGTAGGGGACGTGGTAGGGGCCGGAGGGCAAGGGTAAACGTTGACGCCCAACCAAAATTACCCCTGGATCAGGAAGAGATTACTCCACCCGTTAGAGACCTCCCCGTGACCCGCCCGACCGTCGGGAGAATGTACTGCAGCTGCCCCCTGCGGGCGCACTGTGGGAACGCCAATGTTATGACTATGATGGTGGAGGCCATGCAGAGCCTAGTGCGAGCTACAGTAGCCACCCAGCTGGCCCAAGCAAATCAGGGGCGAAACGACGCAACTTTGGAGTCTCGTTACCTGAAGGACTTCAGGAAGTATGATCCGAGATCTTTCAATGGGTCTTCCAGACCCCACCGTGGCGAGTTGTGGTGTCCTCCATTGAGACCATCTTCGGTGATGAACCGCCACGAGGACCGAGAGGGTCCCTGTCGACGACCTTCATGCCGAGGATGACGCGTATTTATGGTGGGAGTCCGCCAGGAACCATTGTCGCCGCCGGGAAACGATTACAGAATCTGCTTAAAGAAGCATTCAGCGGAAATTTTATCCCATGCACTCGTTACGAAGCGGCGAAATTCTTACAATGTGCGTAACCGGAGGGCGTGAGAGTTATATGAGAGGGAATTTACCCGTTTGTCCCGCTTTGCCCCGAGCCGGTGGATACGAAGCAAAAGAAGATGGCGCTTCATCATGGGGCTAGATGAGAATGTTCGAGGCTTTATTCAAGCATTAGCACCTCCTCGATTACGCCTCCGCAGCGGAGAGTGGCGAATCGATTTGCAGTGCGAGCTCGCATGCCAGGTGGTGGTAGTTAACTCGGGCACCCATATGGCGAATCATAAGAGGAAGTGGGACCAGGCCAATTCCAGCTCACGGCGCCCCAGTACACCGCATAGACTGGGGCATTTCGTGCGTGTCCCACCCCGAAACCACCAATCAATGGTCGGGAATAGCGGCGGAGATAGGCCACATGTGCAAAAAGAATGTAGTAGCGGCCTTTGGGGTAAGTGTATGGCGATCCCGGAGCGTGTTTCAAGTGTGGAAAGGAAGGGCACAGAGCTAATAATCGCCCGAGTCAAGCCAAAGACTAGCCGACCACGAGGTTGTGAATAGTGGGCTCTCTTGTGAAGCCGCCATACATCGAGGAGAGCCTATGCAAGCACCAGTAGAGACATCTATGGCTCGCACTCGGTGGTTACAGTACACTTCCATTACTTGGGCACCTCGCCTTTGTACTATTTGATTACGGTTCTCACGCACTCTTTTATTTCTCGCATCCTTTGTAAGTCAAGTGAGTTAGAACTAGAAACGATTCTGATATGCCCGCCTGTCTCCACTCCTCATGGGAATAAATTTGTTAGCCAATATGAAAGTCAAAGATGGTAGTGTGACCATCGCGGACCATGAGTTGACAAAGTGAACCTAGTGGTCTTAGACATGTTTGATTTTGATGTAATATTGGGCATGGACCAAGTTAGCGCAGAAACCATGCTTGTATTGATTGTTTCAGGAAGAAGGAGGTAGTGTTCACTCCTCCCAACCAACACAGCTCTGAGTTCGGAGGCACGATAGCGCAGAAGTAGGCCTAGGGTAATTCACGCCCCTAAGGCCGTAGTTTATTGCATCGGGGAGCTTGGGGGCTCTTAGCTCATGCATACTAGATGCAAGATGCACAGAGATCTCGGTGACATCGATGCGATCGTGAACGAGTTTGCAGACGTTTTCCCGAGGACCTCCCTAATACCTCCATCGGAGGTAGATTTTAACATCGGTTGGAGTTGGGGGCGACCCCGATATCCAAGGCCCCGTCTGAGAATGGCACCAGCAGAGTTGAAAGAACTAAAAAATACGATTACAAGACTTGCTAGACAAAGGGTTTATACGCCCAAGCGTTTCACCACGGGAGCACCCTGTATTGTTCGTGAAAAAGAAAGAGCGGATCCATGCGCTTTGTATAGATTACGAGGAGTTGAATAAAGTTACAATCAAGAATAAATATCCTCTCCCCCGAATTGATGATTTGTTCGATCGATTGCAAGGAGCGGCGGTGTTCTCTAAGATCGATCCGAGATCGAAGCTACCATCGATTGAGGATCGGTGAAGGGGATATCCCTAAAGCGACATTCCGATCACGTTATGGGCATTACGAGTTCACGATGATGCCGTTTGGTCCGACCAATGCTCCCGCCGCTTTCATGGACTTGATGAACCGTTTATTCAAGGAGTTTCTTGATACGTTCGTGATTGTGTTCATCGATGATATATTGATTTACTCGGATGTGATGAAGAGCATGAAATGCACTGAGGAAAGTCTTACTCACACCGAGAGAGAATAAAGCGTATGCAAAATTCTCCAAGTGTGAATTTTGGCTCGCATGTATCCTTTCTAGGGCATGTTGTGTCCGGTTGAGTCTCTGTTGATCCAAATGAAAGTGGAGGCCGTCACACGCGGCCCTCGTCCGACCACCGCTATTCAGGTACGTAGTTTTACGGGTCTCGCAGGATACTATAGGCGCCGTGCGCGGATTTTGCCAAGATAGCCATGCCTATGACTCACCGACGCGTAAAGGAAACTCTTTTGTTTGGGATGATGCTTGTGAAGCGAGTTTCCGGGAACTCAAGCCTGATTAGTGTCGGCCCCGATTCTTACGATTCCCGAGGAACAGGGAGCTTTGTGGTTTCTGATGATGCTTCCAAGAAAGGGTTGGGTGTGTGTCTTGATGCAAAGACGGTAAAGTAATAGCTTATGCATCCCGACAAATTGAAGACGCACGCAGCGGAACTATCCAACTCATGACCCGGAACTAGCAAAGATGTGGTATTTGCATTAAAGATCCGGAGACACTACCAGATGGCGAGAAAATTGATTTTTACGGATCATAAAAGTCTCAAGTATCTGTTCACCCGAAGGAATTGAACATGAGGCAACGCAGATGGTTGGAATTGGTGAAAGATTATGATATTGACATACGCACCATCCCTGCAGGCTAATGTAGTGGCCGATGCCCTCAGCAGAAGCCGCGCATGCATCTGCTGCTGCGTGAGTGACGATACAACGCAGAGTTACAGCGAGTTTGCTCGAGCTGAAATTGCGATGCTAGTAGGAAAGACCACGGCTCGATTAGCCCGATTAACGATGCAGCAAACCTTGAGGCAAAGTATTATAGAGGCTCAAAGCAGGTGGACCCTCGATTAGTGGAAAAACTTCTGCTGCGTAACTACGGGTAAGTTGTGAGTTTTCCCTATCCACGGATGGAGGATTGCTATTTCGGGGACGATTGTGTGCGCGACGATGACAAGTCGAGAACCGAGATCTTGAACGAAGCCCATAACTCACCATTTTCTATGCATCCCGGCGGTACCAAGATGTACCGAGATCTCAAATGCGATCGCGTTTGGTGGTGCAACTTTGAAGCGCGACGTGGCGAGAGTTTGTCGCCAAGTGTTTGACTTGTCGGCAGTGAAGGCACCTGAGGCAGGCCCGCAGGATTGCCGCAACCATTACATGTGCCTCGGTGGAAATGGGAGGAGATCTCTATGGATTTCATAGTTGGACCGCCTAGAACTTTACGAGGTTACACAGTGATTTGGGTCATAGTGGACGGAGTTAACAAAGTCAAGACATTTCATACCGTGGAAACCCACATATTCTACGAGATAAGTGGCGCGACTTTTACTGGAAGAGATAGTCCGTTTGCATGGGATTCCATCGAGATTATATCGATGCGAGGATCCACGTTTCACCTCCAACTTCGGAGAAGTTTACAGAGAGCGTTGGGTTCGCAGCTGAACTTCAAGATGCGACTTTTCATCCACGAGCGGATGGGCCAGAGCGGAGCGTTTAAACCAGATATTAGAGGATATGTTGCGAGCTTGCACTTTAGACTTTCCGAGCGGTTGGACACTCATTTACATCCGATGGAGTTTGCTTATAACAACAGATTATCGATCGACCATCGGAATGGCTCCATTTGAAGCTCTCTATGGAAAACGTTGCGAACTCCGCTTTTACGGGAGGAGGTTGGTGAACGTCGATTGTTGGGTCCGAGTAGTACAGAGATCACTAATGAGGCAATGCAAAAGATCGAGGCACGAATGCAGATCGCCAAGTCGAGACAAAAGAATTATCTTGACACGAGACGGCGGACCTAGAATTCGAGGTTGGGGACCACGTGTTCCTTAAGGTGGCTCCAATGAAGGGAATTCTAAGGTTTGGCCGTAAAGGGAAGTTGAGTCCGCGATTCATCGGACCATTTGAGATCTTAGAGAGGATTGGTGCAAAGGCTCTCTGATTAGCACCGCCGCTTTCTCTTTCAGTGGTTCATAACGTATTCCATGTCTCCATGCTGAGGAAGTATGTTCCAGACCCGACTCATGTCATAGACTTCGAACCATTGCAGTTAACAGAAGATCTGAGTTATGGTGAACGGCCGGTACGAATTATTGCAAGAGATCGAAAGACCCTCCGTAACCGTGAGATCAGCTTGGTTAAAGTGTTGTGGCAGAACCACCGCACTGAAGAAGCTACCTGGGAGCGAGAAGAGGAAGTACGCGCTAAATATCCTGAACTATTCCAAGAATAGGAACTTTCGAGGACGAAAAGTTCTTAAGGAGGGAAGATTGTGGCGACCGCCATCTCGTGTACTATTAGTTATTTTTGTTCAACATTTTATTGACCATTTGTATTTAGTTGGAATGGTGTCTTAATCAAACTCGGCGAGAGGGAGATCGTAATTTTGTTAACTTAGGTGAATTATTCCTTAGGATGAGATTAACTATGAATTTAAAGGAAAAGGGCAATTTCAAGGGCATTTTGGTTATTAACATTTAAAGGAGGGCTACTTTGGCAATTTAAGTTAACCTAAATTGTTGGTATATAAGTCTCCTTGAGTGAAACCACTAATACTTTCCCAAACCCTAACCCTAATGCCCATCCTCTTCATTTTATGATAACCCTAACCCTAATATAATCCCATCTTCTTCTTCTTCTTCTTTGGTGTTGCCCTAGCCGACTGCCCCTCTCCTCTTTGTCACACTAACCCTCCGCCGGCAGCCCCTCCCACACCATAGGTACCCTCGCCGCGTGACGCAAGGAAAGAGGTGCTTCACCGCTTGCTCGCAACCCATACACGGACGGAAGTTACCCTATTCATCGACCGAGCACATCGCAACCGCAAAGACGCCGAGACTCTAGCCGAACGCAGCGCCGCCGGCGAACCCACGAGCGGGTCTCTGTGTCCCGATCGACACCCATTCGCCCCCTCCACCCGCCACACACACGCAGCTCGAGAAACCTCCACGAACCGTCCCTCAAGCGCAGCAGCCGTTCGCTCGGGATTCCCCCACCGATCGTGGCGGCTCCGTTCGCGATCGCCACCGAGCCTCCTCGCGTTTTCTCACGACGGCGAGCCACGAAGACCTGCAGATCAACTCACGACCGCCGACCGGCAGACTTCGAGGCCGCCGCCGCTCGGGAGTGCAACTCTTCCGTTCAGCCGATCGTGACCCCAGAGCCGGCGAAGACCCATGATCCGAGAACCCCATTCCCGCCGAGTGCATCCACGCCTAATCCGACCAAAGAACGTTAATCACTATTTCACCGCAACCGGAGAGTACTCGAGGTCAAGTTAGTGAATTTGGTGAGCCACGCGAAACCCTCTTCGATTTCGGATTATAGGGTTATTCAGATCTGAATCGTATAAAAATATGCTTATGAGATCATTGCAGGAACGAACGGAATTTCAGGATCAAGAATCCCGAGTAATTTCGGAACAAAGAAACCAATATCTAGTTTGTCCTTCGGAGTTGAGGTAATTAGAACCAATTGAGAAGTTAGACGCTTTTGGTACTTAGAATTGTTGTTTTGGATGAGCTGTGTAGAAGGGTAACAAAATTCTTGGTTTCAGGTTATTTGGAAGAAACCGCTAGATTAAGGGTTAGAAGGAAGTAGTGAGATCAAACATCGAGGTAAGGGACCTCGTGCCGAACTTTTAATGGGAGTAAATGAAAATGATTTTCATGATTTTATGCGAAATAGTTTATATTTTTCACATGAAAATACACACGCTTATTATTTTGAGAATACGTGATATTTTATGTGCAAATACTTAGATGTATTATGTGAAAATGAACCATTATTTTATGTGAAAATATTCTCGTAGATGTTATGTATAAGGATCCCATTATTTCATGTGAGAATAGGATGATGAGTTTGTATGAGAATGTTTCATGTTTCTTACAAAAGTATGATTTTTCACACCGCCCATGAGAAAGTATGAATGATATATTGATGATGATGTTTGTGATATGTACACCATGATTACGTGGTCGATGGGACCTCATGCATGTTTTGTATGCCACGAAATGAATTAACGAATAGTGTGGACATTGGTTATCCTGAGATCGCTATGTGCATGGTCAAACATGCAATAGAGACCTATGGGTCAAAGTACAGGGGTCTGTGAGGGACCCGAAATGAAATGACTCAGGATGACCAGTCGGCCTCGCAATTAAATGGACAGTCATGGATTAAAGACCTGGCAATTATATGAACAGCCATGGATTAAAGACCTGGCAATTAAATGAACAGCCATGGATTAAAGACACGCAATCGAACAAGCAGTCATGGATTAAAGGCCTGACAATTAAATATGTAGCCATGGATTAAAGACATCTGGCAACTCTAGAAAGTTTTAGATCCCATCTATGTGTGTTATGAATGAGTTTAGAGAGCATGATTGTATGTGTATGCATATCCCAAACCTCAGAGCGAGGTTACTTACTGGTATTGTTTTGCAATACTCACCCTTTCTTTAAAAATGTTTTTCGTAAAGGGAAGGACGTGCGGGCGTGTGGACGGAGAGCGTTATTAGGACCATGGGAACCAAAGATGATTTCCGGATATTCTTATTTTGAACTATTGTTGTCTCTATGTTTTTAATTGAAGTTAAACTTATTTACGCTTTAATAGGCCAAAGGCGATGTGATGTTTTTTAAATGATTTGAATGTTTTGTTTTTTTTTGGGATCCCTGGAACTATTTACGTTAAATGGAAATTCCTTTTAAGTTCTTTTATTTCTCGGCCTATAAATGCATGCATGTGTAGTAATGTCCCTAGGAGTTAGTCGTTTAAAAGTAGGGGCGTTACAGTTGGTATCAGAGCCCTAGGTTTAAGGGTTCTGTAGACTTGCTTACAGAGTAAGCACAGAGTAGTTCCCATGGTTTAACAACGCTTCCAGTCACCGCCAGGTACGTTCTGATATGTTATTAAGAAAGTAAATGATTACGATATGATACAGTTTTATGCATACATAACCTTAAAAGCCCCAAGGGGTGATTCTATCTTATGATTTGAAAGTAAAGGAAACTGAGTTAGAAACTCTCTATATTGTAGTTGTGACATAATGCCACCTAGAGGCCGAGGGAGAGGTAGGGGACGTGGTAGGGGCCGGAGGGCAAGGGTAAACGTTGACGCCCAACCAAAATTACCCCTGGATCAGGAAGAGATTACTCCACCCGTTAGAGACCTCCCCCAGGACCCGCCTGACCGTCAGGAGAATGTACCTGCAGTTGCCCCTGTGGCAGACCAGGGGAACGCCAATGTTATGACTATGATGGTGGAGGCCATGCAGAGCCTAGTCGCGAGCTCACGATAGCCACCCACCGCCCAAGCAAATCGGGGCGAAAGACGCAACTTTGAGTCTCGTTACCAAGGACTTGTGAAGTATGATCCGAGATCTTTCAATGGGTCTTCCAGTGACCCCACCGTGGCGAGTTGTGGTCGCCCTCCATTGAGACCATCTTGGATCGATGAACCGCCCGAGGACCGAGAGGTGTCCTGTGTCGACCTTCATCTGCCGAGGATGATGACGCGTATTTATGGTGGGAGTCCGCCAGAGAACCATTGTCGCCACCGTGAAACGATTACCGGAATCTGTTTAAAGAAGCATTCTCGGCGGAATTTTTATCTGCTGCCGCCTCGTTACAGAGAAGCGGCGTAATTCTTACACTGTGCGAACCGGAGGCGAGAGAGTTATATGAGAGGGAATTTACCCGTTTGTCCCGCTTTGCCCCGAGCCGGTGGATCTGAAGCAAAAAGAAGACCGAGCGCTTCATCATGGGGCTAGATGAGAATGTTCGAGGCTTTATTCAAGCATTAGCACCTCCCGATTACGCCTCGCAGTGAGAGTGGCGGAACGATTGGGGTGCGAGCTCGGGATCGCATGGCAGTGGTAGTTAACTCGGGGCGCCCATAGCGAATCATAAGAGGAAGTGGGACCAACCCAATTCCGACTCACAGCGCCCAACAGACACACCGCATAGACCGTGGCATTTCCGTGCGGTCCCGGCCCGAAACCACCAACAACGGATCGGGAATAGCGGCGGAGATAGGCCACAGTGCAAAGAATGTGGTAGCGAAAGACTGGGGGTAAGGTATGGCCCGAGCGTGTGTTTCAAGTGTGGAAAGGAAGGGCACAGAGCTAATAATCGCCCGAGTCAAGCCAAAGACTAGCCGACCACACAAGTGTGAATAGTGGGCTCACTGTGGAAGCCGCCATACATCGTGGAGAGCCTATGCAAGCACCGTGAGAGACATCTATGGCTCGGACTCGGTGGTTTCTGGTACACTTCCATTACTTGGGCACCTCGCCTTTGTACTATTTGATTCTCGGTTCACGACTCTTTTATTTCTCGCATCCTTTGTAAGTCAAGTGAGTTAGAACTAGAACGATTCTGATGATGCCTGCTCTCTGCTCCACTCTCATGGGAATAAATTTGTTAGCCAATATGAAAGTCAAAGATGGTAGTGTGACCATCGCAGACCATGAGTTGACAGTGAACCTAGTGGTCTTAGACATGTTTGATTTTGATGTAATATTGGGCATGGACTGGTTAGCGCAGAACCATGCTTGTATTGATTGTTTCAGGAAGGAGGTAGTGTTCACTCCTCCTAACCAACCCGCTACAAAGTTCGAGGAGGCACGATAGCGGTGAAGTAGGCCTAGGGTAATTCATCGCCTCTTAAGGCCGTAAGTTATTGCATCGGGGAGCTTGGGGCGTCTTAGCCTGCATACTAGATGCAAGATGCACAGAGATCTCAGTGACATCAGTGCCAGTCGTGAACGAGTTTGCAGACGTTTTCCCCGAGGACCTCCCCGGAATACCTCCAGTCAGGGAGGTAGATTTTAACATCGGATTGGAGTTGGGGACGACCCCGATATCCAAGGCCCCGTACAGAATGGCACCAGCAGAGTTGAAAGAACTAAAAGTACAGTTACAAGACTTGCTAGACAAAGGGTTTATACGCCCAAGCGTTTCACCCGGGAGCACCGTATTGATTGTTCGTGAAAAAGAAAGACGGATCCATGCGCCTGTGTATAGATTACAGGGAGTTGAATAAAGTTACAATCAAGAATAAATATCCTCTCCCCAGAATTGATGATTTGTTCGATCAGTTGCAAGGAGCGACAGTGTTCTCTAAGATCGATCTGAGATCAGGCTACCATCAGTTGAGGATCAGTGAAGGGGATATCCCTAAAACAGCATTCCGATCACGTTATGGGCATTACGAGTTCACGCGATGCCGCTTTGGTCGACCAATGCTCCCGCCGCTTTCATGGACTTGATGAACCGCTTATTCAAGGAGTTTCTTGATACGTTCGTGATTGTGTTCATCGATGATATATTGATTTACTCGGATGTGATGAAGAGCATGAAATGCACCGAGGAAAGTCTTACTCACACCGAGAGAATAATAGCCGTATGCAAAATTCTCCAAGTGTGAATTTTGGCTCGAGCATGTATCCTTTCTAGGGCATGTTGTGTCCGGCCGAGTCTCTGTTGATCCAAATGAAAGTGGAGGCCGTCACACGCTGGCCTCGTCCCGACCACCGCTACAGTGGTACGTAGTTTTCTGGGTCTCGCAGATACTATAGGCGCCGTGCGATTTTGCCAAGATAGCCATGCCTATGACTCACCGTGTGCAGTAAAGGAAACTCTTTTGTTTGGGATGATGCTTGTGAAGCGAGTTTCCGTGAACTCAAGCCACGATTAGTGTCGGCCCCGATTCTTACAGCCTCCCGAGAGAACAGGAGCTTTGTGGTTTCTGATGATGCTTCCAAGAAAGGGTTGGGTGTGTCTTCGATGCAAACGGCGGTAAAGTAATAGCTTATGCATCCCGACAATTGAAGACGCACGAGCGGAACTATCCAACTCATGACCGGAACTAGCAAAGAGCGTGGTATTTGCATTAAAGATCCGGAGACACTACTCAGATGGCGAGAAAATTCGATTTTTACGCATCATAAAAGTCTCAAGTATCTGTTCACCCGAAGGAATTGAACATGAGGCAACGCAGATGGTTGGAATTGGTGAAAGATTATGATATTGACATACGATACCATCCCGTAAGGCTAATGTAGTGGCCGATGCCCTCGCAGAGGAAGCCGATGCATATCTGCTGCGCGAAGAGTGATGCATACAACGCAGAGTTACAGAGCGAGTTTGCTCGAGCTGAAATTGCAGTGCTAGTAGGAAAGACCACGGCTCGCTTAGCCCGATTAACGATGTGCAACCGACCTTGAGGCAAAGTATTATAGAGGCTCAAAGCAGTGGACCCTCGCTTAGTGGAAAAACTTACTGCAGTAACTCACAGTGAGTTGACAGAGTTTTCCCTATCCACGGATGGAGGATTGCTATTTCGGGGGACGATTGTGTGCGCGAGACGATGATGACAAGTCGAGAACGAGATCTTGAACGAAGCCCATAACTCACCATTTTCTATGCATCCCGGCGGTACCAAGATGTACCGAGATCTCAAAAGCGATCGTTTTGGTGGTGCAACTGAAGCGCGACGTGGCGAGTTTGTCGCCAAGTGTTTGACTTGTCGGCAGTGAAGGCACCTGAACAGAGGCCCGCAGATTGCTTTGCAACCATTACATGTGCCTCAAAGGAAATGGGAGGAGATCTCTATGGATTTCATAGTTGGGTGCCTAGAACTTTACGAGGTTACACAGTGATTTGGGTCATAGTGGGCAAAGTTAACAAAGTCAAGACATTTCATACTGTGGGAACCCACATATTCTACAGAGATAAGTGGGCGCGGCTTTACACGGAAGAGATAGTCCGTTTGCATGGGATTCCATCGAGATTATATCGATGAGGATCCACGTTTCACCTCCAACTTCTAGAGAAGTTTACAGAGCGTTGGGTTGCAGCTGAACTTCATGCGCCTTTTCATCCACGAGCGGATGGATGGACAGATTTGAGCGTTTAAACCGAGATATTAGAGGATATGTTGCGAGCTTGCACTTTAGACTTTCCAGCGGTTGGGACACTCATTTACATCCGATGGAGTTTGCTTATAACAACGATTATCGATGCGACCATCTAATGGCTCCATTTGAAGCTCTCTATGGAAAACGTTGCGAGAACTCCGCTTTTACGGGAGGAGGTTGGTGAACGTCGATTGTTGGGTCCGACTAGTACGCATCACTAATGAGGCAATGCAAAAGATCGTGGCACGAATGCAGACCGCCCAAGTCAAGACAAAAGAATTATGCTGACACGAGACGAAGGGACCTAGAATTCGAGGTTGGGGACCACGTGTTCCTTAAGGTGGCTCCAATGAAGGGAATTCTAAGGTTTGGCCGTAAAGGGAAGTTGAGTCCGCGATTCATCGGACCATTTGAGATCTTAGAGAGGATTGGTGCAGTGGCCTCAGATTAGCACCGCCGCCTTCTCTTTCAGGCGGTTCATAACGTATTCCATGTCTCCATGCTGAGGAAGTATGTTCCGGACCCGACTCATGTCATAGACTTGAACCATTGCGCTTAATGTAAGATCCGAGTTATGGTGAACAGTAGTGTGCGTAATTATTGCAAGAGATCGAAAGACCCTCCGTGAATGCGTGAGATCGGCTTGGTTAAAGTGTTGTGGCAGAACCACCGCACTGAAGAAGCTACCTGGGAGCGAGAAGAGGAAGTACGCGCTAAATATCCTGAACTATTCCAAGAATAGGAACTTTCGAGGACGAAAGTTCTTAAGGAGGGAAGATTGTGACGACCGCCATCTCAGGTACTATTAGTTATTTTTGTTCAACATTTTATTGACCGCTGTATTTAGTTGGAATGGTGTCTTAATCAAACTCGGCGAGAGGGAGATCGTAATTTTGTTAACTTAGGTGAATTATTCCTTAGGATGAGATTAACTATGAATTTAAAGGAAAAGGGCAATTTCAAGGGCATTTTGGTTATTAACATTTAAAGGAGGGCTACTTTGGCAATTTAAGTTAACCTAAATTGTTGGTATATAAGTCTCCTTGAGTGAAACCACTAATACTTTCCCAAACCCTAACCCTAATGCCCATCCTCTTCATTTTATGATAACCCTAACCCTAATATAATCCCATCTTCTTCTTCTTCTTCTTTGGTGTTGCCCTAGCCGACTGCCCCTCTCCTCTTTGTCACACTAACCCTACCGCCGGCAGCCTCCCACACCATAGGTACCCTCGCCGGCGAACGCAAGGAAAGAGGTGCTTCACCGCTTGCCTGCAACCCACACACGGACGGAAGTTACCCTATTCATCGACCGAGCTCGCCGCAAACCGCAAAGACGCGAGACTCTAGCCGAACGCGCACCGGCGGAACCCACGAGCGGGTCTGTGTCCCGGTCGACACCCATTCTCAGTCCTCCACCCGCCACACTGCACTGCGAGAAACCTCCACGAACCGCCCTCAAGCGCAGCAGCCGTTCGCGATTCGGGCCCCGGTGATCGTGGCGGCTCCCGTCGCGATCGCCACCGAGCCTCCTCGCGTTTTCTCACGACGGCGAGCCACGAAGACTGCGCAGATCAACTCACGACGACCGGCCGTGCAGATTTCGAGGCCGCCGCCGCTCGGGAGTGCAACTCTTCCGTTCAGCCGATCGTGACCCCAGCGCCGGCGAAGACCCATGATCCGAGAACCCCATTCCCGCCGAGTGCATCCACGCCGGAATCCGACCAGCAACCGTTAATCACTATTTCACCGCAACCGGAGAGTACTCGAGGTCAAGTTAGTGAATTTGGTGAGCCACGCGAAACCCTCTTCGATTTCGGATTATAGGGTTATTCGGATCTCAATCGTATAAAAATATGCTTATGAGATCATTGCAGGAACGAACGGAATTTCAGGATCAAGAATCCCGAGTAATTTCGGAACAAAGAAACCAATATCTAGTTTGTCCTTCGGAGTTGAGGTAATTAGAACCAATTGAGAAGTTAGACGCTTTTGGTACTTAGAATTGTTGTTTTGGATGAGCTGTGTAGAAGGGTAACAAAATTCTTGGTTTCAGGTTATTTGGAAGAAACCGCTAGATTAAGGGTTAGAAGGAAGTAGTGAGATCAAACATCGAGGTAAGGGACCTCGTCTTAAACTTTTAATGGGAGTAAATGAAAATGATTTTCATGATTTTATGCGAAATAGTTTATATTTTTCACATGAAAATACACAGTTATTATTTTGAGAATACGTGATATTTTATGTGCAAATACTTAGATGTATTATGTGAAAATGAACCATTATTTTATGTGAAAATATTCTCGTATGTTATGTATAAGGATCCCATTATTTCATGTGAGAATAGGACAGTAGTTTGTATGAGAATGTTTCATGTTTCTTACAAAAGTATGATTTTTCACACTGTCCATGAGAAAGTATGAATGATATATTGATGATGATGTTTGTGATATGTACACCATGATTACGTGACTGATGGGACCTCATGCATGTTTTGTATGCCACGAAATGAATTAACGAATAGTGTGGACATTGGTTATCCTGAGATCGCTATGTGCATGGTCAAACATGCAATAGAGACCTATGGGTCAAAAATACAGAAGTCCATGAGGACCCGAAATGAAATGACTCAGGATGACCAGTCGGCCTCGCAATTAAATGGACAGCCATGGATTAAAGACCTGGCAATTATATGAACAGCCATGGATTAAAGACCTGACAATTAAATGAACAGCCATGGATTAAAGACCTGGCAACTGAACAAGCAGTCATGGATTAAAGGCCTGACAATTAAATATGTAGCCATGGATTAAAGACCTGGCAACTCTAGAAAGTTTTAGATCCCATCTATGTATGTTATGAATGAGTTTAGAGAGCATGATTGTATGTGTATGCATATCCCAAACCTCGGTAGCGAGGTTACTTACTGGGTATTGTTTTGCAATACTCACCCTTTCTTTTAAAAATGTTTTTGAGTAAAGGGAAGGGCGTGCAGGGCGTGTGACGGGGGAGCGTTATTAGGACCATGGGAACCAGCATGATTTCCGCATATTCTTATTTTGAACTATTGTTGTCTCTATGTTTTTAATTGAAGTTAAACTTATTTACAGTTTTAATAGGCCAAGCTGATGTGATGTTTTTTAAATGATTTGAATGTTTTGTTTTTTTTTGGGATCCCTGGAACTATTTACGTTAAATGGAAATTCCTTTTAAGTTCTTTTATTTCTCGGCCTATAAATGCATGCATGTGTAGTAATGTCCCTAGGAGTTAGTCGTTTAAAAGTAGGGGCGTTACAGTAAACTTGATGCGAACATCTCGTTTTCTCCCACTGAAGCTCCTAAGATTAAAGTATAGATTTAACTTTGTCGTATTCTTGATAAAAGATTCTATTTAAGTATATGCCTATTATAACTATTAGAACTAGGTCTTTTAACCTTATGACTAGGTGAATACACATTTTAATTACCTAGATATAAAATAGAACTAAGGTTAATTCAACTCAAGCTTCGGGTCAGTTGTCAGGTAGGAGGTGTTCCGTTAACTGTCAGCTTAAGTACCCCCAGCCTTAGACAAAACTTCACCGGTAGAGTTCCCTTATAACCAAAGTTCTATGGTCCTAATATATTTTAAACTATTTAAAATACTATGTAAGACTAATTTCTAATCCTATTAGAAATTAAAACTTAGGTCTAAATTAATTTTAAACAATTTTAAACTAATTTAAATTTTAACCCAAGTTCCTATGTTTGCATGCATTTCTTTATTATAGGTTATGGTTTCTAAAACCCCTTTAATTTATAACTTTTATAAATTTAATAATTAACCTATGACAAAGAACTATATTATAAAACCAACAATTATTTTTCAAATTGGAATTATAAAAAAAATATTCAACCAATTGAATAATTAAATTACTTAAAATAAAATAACATTTATTTTAAACCAAGTAATTACATGCTCCATGCAATTTATTTTCCAGATAATCTAACTATAACAATTATAATTAATTACTTATGAAAAATAAATTAATCATGCATCTAAACCATATTCATATAACAATTATTACAAATAAAATGCATGAACATGCTTATCTTAAGGTGGAAAAAAATCTAAATGACATTCATAAAGAAATAAAACTGTAAAACCGGAATAATTTGGCCCCTAAAGTGCAAAATAAAAAAATTACTCTAATTTATTACATAAATCGGTCCAAAACTCCTTTAACCGGGCTTGAATCACTCGAACCGGATAAAAAACCAACAAAACTGTTGAACCGGTCTGCAGCTGCTAGAATGCCATCACGGCGTTGAAATGCTCACATCGATAGGGGCGACCCTTGGAACTCCCGCGTCGATAGGGATGTTGGCGTTGCGACGTTGTTCCTCAGCGTTGCAACGCTAATGAACGACGTTGCAACGTTGCTGCTTCGACATCAACTTTCCTCTTCGAACAAAGCTTCCTCAATCATCAAATTCTCCTTCGATTCTCAACTGAATTGCATGAAACTTGTTTCGAACGACTCATAACTCGAATACAGACTCGATAATGCACTTAATTGCCCAAAACACAAGGTCCTTTACATACAAATTGATCAAATCAAAAGTAAACTAAGGCCAAAATATTCCTAAACTAGTTTTACAGCAAACCAAACGCATTTCCCACCAAATCAATGCAATTTTGCTTCAACCATAACCAAACAAGCATAGCTCTGATACCAATTGATGGAGATCGGATCTCCTTGAGCAGCGAAAATGAGTTTGGAATCGTAATTCCTTGATTGTTTTAGTTTAAAAAAAATTCAGTACATTGACCAAAAACAAAACATGTAAATCCAAATCTAATTAGGCATGGATAAATACATACAAACATACTTTGTTTAACTGTTAAACTAAAAAGGGAAAAAGGAATTACGTTTGTAGAATTTCCTCAGCAACTCCTTGCTTTAAGCTTTACAGCAACTCAGGAACTTCCCTGCTTCTCTTATTTTACAACAAGACACCACCAAGAAGAGAACCTCCTTTTCTCTGAGTTCTACTAAGATCTCTCCTTTGTGGGAAGGAGTTCCAACAATTGGAAGATTGATTTTTCGGAATGAGAGTATGAGAGAATGAGAGAATTCTCCTGTGTTCAATAAAAAATGTGAAGAAATCTCTCGATTATTTTCCAAGAAATGTACCTTCTCAGCAGGAGAAGGACGCTTCAATGGGCAACTCCCCACTCCCTATGGAGGGGGAGTTGGGGAGTAGTGGGAACGTGTCCTCCTGACACGTTCCCAATTAATATTATATTAATTAATTAATAACATTAAATTAAATCACATTTAATTCAACTATAATATTAATTAAATGATTAATGGACCTACAGATCAGAAGCTCCAACAATACGAGATTGCTCGGTTAATCTCATTAACCTCCCAATAGACTTTCGTTAACTGTCGGAACACTCCACTAAAGTCCCGCAGCTGCACTCTTCTCATTGCAGATATATTTCTGTGTCCACAGATATTGAGCAATAACAACAAGTCAATCCTTCACGAATGTTCATAACACAAGCTGGGTCAAATTACCATTTTACCCCTGGATTACATCTTGTGACTTAAGTACTAGTGCTCCTCTAATGAACAATTTGTTTGTTGTCCTACCAACAAACAGAGTCCTTCTCGGGTCAATGAGAGGGTCAGGCCCTTTGTTCAAGTCCCGTAGACACCACTTAAAGGAACATTCCTCCACTTACCCTAGTAGGTAGGAAGGAGTGAATTCAATCTTGCTAAGTTAAGTTTCCTGCCGCTCACGCGGGCTTGTCCCCAAGAAGGTAGGGTTATTGAGTCGGCGAACCTGACCACTCTCACCCATACTAGTCAAAGGACAATCCCTCGTGAACATGTTGGGATTTTTGTCCTAATCTCGTGTTTGTAAAATATTGTTTTGAAATTAATAAGAGTTATTATTTTCTTCACTTTGTGTCTCGCAAATAGTTTAAACTTTTCCAATAAACTATGCTCCAGGGTCATTGAATATATAAGAGAACTAGAACTTGAACGGTGTGTAGTTCACACACAAGGAGGATCACGTTCGAGTTAATGACCCAAACGGTCTACAGTATAAGGATGGGGTTGCAGACCTAATCCTGGATACACTGTGGATGCGACCTGCTTTGTATTAGATACAAACGAGGTGATCTGGCTCGTTCATGTGGATCACATGCGAGTGGGGGCATCCTGTGCAATGAGATTGTACAAGACCGGACCGTGAATTATTAGACTTACTGATATAACATCGTTGACAGTAAAGACTAATAAATTCGTAGATGAACATTAGTGACTCGACCTGAATCCTGAGCGTATTACGGATTCTGTCTGCCGGGGTCTGTCCTTTGATTAGTACGGGTGAGGGTGGTCCCAGTCACTCGCCCAATATGCCTATCTTCTCAGGGACAGAACCAAGTAGAGAGCTGGGAACCTAATTACGCGAGATGGAATTCACTCGTTCCCGCCTATAGGGAAACTAGAGAGGTTATTCCCTTAAGTGCTGTCTCCAGGGCTTGGAGAACGGGTGCCCACCTTCTCACTGGCTCGAGAAGGGTGTTGTGTATGGTTGGACCATCACAATATGTTGTTCATTAGAGGAGCAGTGGGGACTTAAGGAACAAGATATAGACACAGGGGTAAAACGGTAATTTGACCCAGCCGTGTCTTTGAACAACCTGTGAAGGGTCGACTCATGAGCATTTGTTATATCAGTGGACACGTAATATTCTACACTGATGGGAGTTCAGCTACAGGCTTTAGTGGAGTGTTACTATAGCTAATGAATATTGGTTGACATGGTCAAAGAGTTTGACTGATTAACCTCAGATCATTGGAGCCCGTCACTGTAGGTCCATTAGGTCCCTTGGTTGGCTCCATCTGAGATAAAAGAAGGGTTAAAGTTTTGGCATGAAATTGAAATGTTCAATTTCACTTTAGGAGTAATTATATCATATAAATGATATAATATATAGTTTAATATGAATGAGATTCATAATAAACTATATGTTAGCCTTATTGTTGAATTAAAGGCTAATTGGAGAAATCGAAAAAGAGAAAATAAATTGAATGAGATTCAATTTGATTAAATCCACAACTATTGCAAATAAGATTTGCACCATAAGATATGAAATATCATATATTATAAAATTATGTAAATGAGATTTACATAACATATGGTTGTTGTAAAGTGGGAATTATGTGAAGTTGTGAACTTCATCATTCCACTATTTAAACCTTTGATAGATGGGTTTTAGGTTAACCTAATCTACACTAAGCTTTGAAGGCTAAGGGAGATTCTCTCTTCTCTCTCAATTCTCCTCACTTTTCCAAAACACAAAAGAAGTTCCCACCAACTTTCCTTCTCCGAAAGAGAACAACCAAGAAGATCGTTTTCGTAGTGTTTGGGATATGTTCGTGGGAAGAGTTCGTGTAGATCGAGGAGCGCGAAGAGTTCGTGATCTACAAGGAGAGGTTGCTGAATCGGTCTACAACAAGTAACCTATTCTTATTGTTGTAATTTTTCAGCATGTTCAGCCTAGATCTAATAGGTAGATCGGTTTTAGTAAATACGTTGCATGATGATACAATGACGATTCGATCGTCTTCCGCTGCGCGGGGATTCTAATTCCCTTCAATTGGTATCAGAGCTATCTCGATGGTTCCATCATCGATGCACTGTTTTATTAAGACTTAGGTGGGTGATTTACTATGTTTTCATGAGATGAATGTATGGTTTGCGAAATGGATGTTTTCGGTTTTTGGCACTAGTTTAGATTTACAATTATGTTGATGAGATCAATGTAAGGGCCCGTTGTTTTGGGCAATTTTGTTGTAAATCGAGTCTGTAAGTCCGGGTCGTTCGTGACAAGAGTTGTCGTGAAGAAATCGGAGCGGAACTAGGCGAACAATCGGGCGAAAAACAGCAAGGAGGCTGCTGTTCTGTCTCAACGTCGTTCTTGTGGTCGGGGCGCTGCAGCGGCATGGCGTTGCAACGCTGGATGTAGCGTTACCAACGCCGGCGGGCGTTGAGGACGCGCCTCAACGTTGTAGGCGACAGCGTTGCAACGCCGCGTACGCGTTGCGAGAGTAACGCGCGGCCCGAACGTTTTTCGCTTTTTTAATTATTTTTATTTATTATTTCAGTTTTTTTTATAAAAACGTTATTTATTTATTTATTTATTTATTTTATTAAATATTATTAATAGAAATGTTATATTAATTTTATTTAATTAAATAATTACCCCTAGGTGCCAAACCCGGTCAAATTTTGCTATTTAATTATTTTATGCATGAGATGTATGATTTTTCTATGTGCATAATGTATGTCATATAGATTAAAAATCCCACCTTAGGTTAAACATAATCATGCATCATGTACATTATAAGAGTTATAATATAGTTTGCATGATAGGTTATATAATAAGAGTTATAATGTAATTAAATGCATATTTAATTTAATTAATATAAGTGTTATATTTTTTAGATTAAAGTATGCTCATGCATTTATATTCATGTGATGAATGATTACCATGTTATAGTATATAGTTATTCATGTGATGAATGATCAAGCACTATAACATAGAAATGCATGCAACCTAAGTTAATTGTTAGTTTTAAAGTGTTTAGAACTTGAATAATTATAAATTTAGGTTTTCTAATTTTCTAATAAGATTAGAATTTTAGGAAATCAAATTTGGGAGAAGGTCAGTATGTTCTAGGTATCAAGATAGTCCGAAACCGGAAGAATAGAATCCTAGCCTTTTCTCAGGCGTCTTATATTGACAAGATGTTGTCTAGATATAAGATGCAGAACTCCAAGAAGGGCTTGCTGCCTTTTAGGCATGAGGTTCACTTGTCTAAGGATCAGCATCCTAAGAGTCCTCAAGATGTTGAGGATATGAGACGTATTCCATATGCTTCAGCTGTGGGGAGCATGATGTATGCAATGCTGTGTACTAGGCCCGACATCTGTTATGCAGTAGGAATTATCAGTAGATATCAATCCAATCCAGGATTAGATCAGTGAACAACCGTTAAAACAATCCTCAAGTATCTTAGGAGAATGAGGAACTACAGCTTAGTGTATGCCCGTGGGGATTTGATCCTTACAGGATACACTGATTCTGATTGTCAGACCGATAAGGATTCTAGGAAATCCACTTCGGGGTTAGCTTTCATTTTGAATGGAGGAGATGTAGTATGGCGAAGCATCAAGCAAGGATGCATTGCTGATTCCACTATGGAAACAGAGTATGTTGCAGCTTGTGAAGCTGCAAAGGAAGCTGTTTGGCTCAGGAAGTTCATGACGGATTTGGAAGTTGTTCCAAATATGATCTTGCCAATCACGTTGTTCGAAGTCATAAAAGAGGTAAACACATTGAGCGCAAGTATCATCTGATACGGGATATTGTGCACTGCGAAGACGTGACAGTCACACAAATAGCATCGGAGCACAATGTAGCTGATCCATTTACAAAGCCCCTCATGGCTAAAGTTTTTGATCGTCACCTAGAGAGTCTAGGTATTCGAGAGCTTCCTGACTAGGGCAAGTGGGAGATGTGTAAACGGGTATTCAATGCCCTAGTTTATTGTAATTTTTTATAACTCAAATACATTTTGGAAATGTACCTTCTCCACTAACTTAGTTCAAGTGGGAGTTTGTTGGGATTTCTTTCCTAATCTCGTGTTTGTAAAATATTGTTTTGAAATTAATAAAAGTTATTCATTTCTTCACTTTGTGTCTCGCAAATATTTTAAACCTTTCCAATAAACTAAGCTCCAAGGTCAATGAATATATGAGAGAACTAGAACTTGAACGGTGTGTAGTTGACACACAAGGAGGATTACGTTCGAGTTAATGACCCGAACGGTCTACAGTATAAGGATGGGGTTGGAGACCTAATCCTAGATACACTGTGGATGCGACCCGCTTTGTATTAGATACAAACGAGGTGATCTGACTCGTTCATGTGGTTTACATGCGAGTGGGGGCATCCTGTACAACGAGATTGTACAAGACTGGACGGTGAATTATTAGACTTACTGATATAACACCGTTGACAGTAAAGACTAATAAATTCATAGATGACCATTAGTGACTCGACCTGAATCCGGAGCGTATTACGGACTCCTGTTTGTGGTGGTCTGTCCTTTGACTAGTACGGGTGAGGGTAGTCTCAGTTACTTGCCCAATATGCCTATCTTCTCAGGGACAAAACCAAGTAGAGAGCTGGGAACCTAATTACGCGAGATGAAATTCACTCGGGCCTATAGGGAATCTAGAGGGGTTGTTCCCTTAAGTGCTGTCTCCAGGGCTTGGACAACGGGCGCCCACCTTCTCACTGGCCCGAGAAGGGTGTTGTGTATGGTTGGACCATCACAATAAGTTGTTCATTAGAGGAGCAGTGGGGACTTAAGGAACGAGATGTAGACACAGGGGTAAAACGGTAATTTGACCAAGCCGTGTCTACGAACAACCTGTGAAGGGTCGACTCATGGGCATTGGTTACATCAGTGGACACGTAATATTCTACACTGATGAGAGTACAACTATAGGCTTTAGTGGAGTGTTACTGTAGCTAATGAACATTGGTTGACCGGGTCAAAGAGTTTGACTGGTTAACCTCAAATCATTGGAGCCTGTCACTGTAGGTCCATTACATCCCTTGGTTGGCTCAATCTCGGATAAAAGAAGGGTTAATGTTTTGGTATGAAACTAAAGCGTTCAATTTCACTTTAAGAGTATATCATATAGATGATATAATATATAGTTTAATATGAATGAGATTCATAATAAACTATATATTAGTCTAATTGTTGAATTAAAGGCTAATTGGAGAAATTGATTGAGAGAAAATAAATTGAATGTGATTCAATTTAATTAAATCCACAATTATTGCAAATGAGATTTGCAACATAAGATATGACATATGTTATATTATATAATTATGTAAATGAGATTTACATAACATATGGTTGTGGTAAAGTGGTAATAATATGAAGTTGTGAACTTCATCATTCCACTATTTAAACCCTTTGTAAGATGGGTTAGGTAAGCTAAGTTCTCATTTTTGGATTTTGACCTAAGAATCCAAAAGTGAACTCTCTCCATTCTCTCATTTCTCCTCTCTTTCCAAAACACAAAAGTTCCCACCAACTTCCCTTCTCCAAAAGAGAACAACCAAGAAGATCATTTGGTAGTGTTTGGGATCCAATCGTGCGAAGAGTTCGTGGAGATCGAGAAGCGCGAAGAGTTCGTGATTTACAAGGAGAGTTTGTTGAATTGGTCTACAACAAGTAAGTTTTTCTTCTTGCTGTACAATTTCAGCATGTTTAGCCTAGATCTAATAGTTATATAAATTTTAATAAGCATGTTGCATGATGATACCACGACGATTCGATCGTCTTCCGCTGTGCGGGGATTCTCATTCCTTTCAGTCGACTCATGGGCATTGGTTTTATCAGTGGACACGTAATATTCTGCACTGATGGGAGTGCAGCTACGGGCTTTAGTGGAGTGTTACCGTACTTAATGAATGTTGATTAACCGGGTCAAAGAGTTTGACAGGTTAATCTCGGATCATTGGAGCTCGTCACTATAGGTCAATTAGGTCCCTCGGTTGGCTCAATTTGGGTTAAAAGAAGGGTTAATGTTTTGGTATGAAATTGAAGTGTTCAATTTCACATAAAGGGCATTTATGTCATTTATATGAGATATGAATAATATAATATATAGTTTAATGTGAATGAGATTCATAATAAACTATAGGATAGCCTAATTGTTGAATTAGTGGTAATTGGTGAAATTAATTGCGAGAAATTAAATTGGATGTGATTCAATTTAATCAATCCACAATTATTGCAAATGTGATTTGCAATATAAGATATGAGATATCTTATATTATATGGTTATGCAAATGAGACTTGCATAACCTATAGTTGTGGTAAAGTGGTAATAATGTGGAGATTTTAACTCCATCATTTCCACTATTTAAACCCTTTGCAACAAGGGATTTGTAAGGAAGTCTCTCATTTTTTGATTTTCATCAAAGAGAATAGATCAGGAATTCTCTCTACTCTCTCAACTCTCCTCCCTCCCCAAAGAACTAGAGTCCCACCGCTTTCCTTCTTCCTAAGGAAGAACCACCGAGAAGGTCGTTGGTGGCGTTCGGTTTTCGTTCCAGAGAAGCGTTTGTTGAGATTGAGATGCACAAAGTGTTCGTGACAAAAGGAATGAACTTTGAAGAACAGTCTACAACAAGTAAGTACGTTCTTCAAACTGTAATTTCTTCCTCTTTGCATGTTTAACTTAGATCTAAGTGTTAGATCATTTTGACAAAATTCTAGTAGCATAATGATACCTTGACGATTCGATCGTCTTCCGCTGCGCGGGAATTTTCATTCCCTTTTGTTAAAATAAGTGGGTAATTTACCTAGAATTCATGAGATGAATGTTGCTTTGCGAATTTGGATTTTTTCAGTTTTGGCATTTTAGATTTACAATTTTTATGTTGATAAGATCAATGTAAGGGCCTGTTGTTTTTGGGCATTTTGTTGTAAATCGAGACTGTAAAGTCTTAGTCTTTAGTAACAAAAGTTGTTGTGAAGAAATCGGGGCGCAAACGGGTGTTTTTTGAAGCAAAACAACAAAGGAGTTTGTTGTACAGGCGACGACGTTGAGACGTTGTTCCTTGGCGTCTCAACGCTGTGCCAGTGAGAGCAAGATGCGCTTCAGGATAGTGTTGCAACGCTACCGAGTTGAGAACTCGGGTCGACGCCGAAGCGGCAACGCTTACAACGCCGCACGCGCGCGGGGAAATCCGCGGCGATTGCGCACGTGGGCGATTCTTGATGGCTTAGTGGCCAGTTAGTTTTTCGAAATTAAATTGTACTTTTAATTATATTTTGATAAAATGTATTTTTATTTATTTATTTAATTATTTTGTTAAGTAATATTAATATAAGTGTTATATTAATGTTATTTATTTAAATAATTGCCCCTAGGTGCCAAACCGGTCCATTTTTGCTATTTAATTATTTTATGCATGAGATGTATGATTTAATTAAATTCTATGTGCATATTGTATGTCATATAGATTTAAAATCCCACCTTAGGTTAAACATTTTCATGCATCATTTATATTATAAGAGTTATAATATACAGTTTGCATGATATGTTATATTATAAGAGTTATAATATAATTAAATGCATGTTTAATTTAATTAATATAAATGTTATATTTTTTAGACTAGAGTATGCTCATGCATTTAAATTCATGTGATGAATAATATTATGTTATAGTATATAGTTATTCATGTGATGAATGATCAAGCACTATAACATAGAAATGCATGCAACCTAAGTTAATTATTAGTTTAAAGAGTTTAGAACTTCAATAATTAGACTTAGGTTTTCTAATTTATAGTGAGATTAGAAATTAGGAAATCAAAGTTTAGTCTATGAATGGAGACTGATTAGTAACTCTGTCTAAGGAATGTTTTGTCTAAGGCTGGGGTAATTAAGTTGACGCTTGCAGAACACCCCCACCTGGAAACCGACCTGGGAGTGAATTCAGTCCGGAGATTCGTAGATTATACTTATCGTGAGTGTCGCTAATTAAAAGTGTTTTAATTTACTCACATAGACTTAAGTAATAATGTGATTATAAACTTAGGTTAATACCATATAAGAGTTATATTGGTAGACTTAAGTAAATTTTAGCCGGTTTATCTAGGTAAATCCCTATTAAAATTAAAGTGCTGAGTGAGAGGAAATAAAGTGTATGAGATACATTTGAATTTTCAACCACAAATCTCCGTTAAGTCCGCACCGTGAGATCTATACTTGGCCTCGTGGCGCGAATGGGAGCGTCCCCGTTCCGATGGCATTTGTATGGGTCAATATCATCGTGGATGGAGAGAGTACTTATAGTGGGTGGGAGCAGGACTTGTGAAAACGGTACCCACGGTCTCTACTTTCGATTCAGACTGTGAGACGCCTATGATCCGCCTGCTAGTTTGGCCTGGACCAGACAATCCCTTCGGAGGGCCTAATCATGGGAGTCGAAACACCGTGACTTCTGGAAAGAGATACAGTTTCCTTGTTGGTTTTCCTTCTTGGTTCACCCTTAGGTGGCTATTGTTTGGACGGATGCTTAAAAACTTAAAGATTGAGGGTGACACCACAAAATTCGTTAAATGTTAATGAATTCGACCGAACAATGGTAATTGGATGCCTAATGGAATAAGAGTTATTCTGGGATTAGGGTCTGATCGAGAAAGTCTCGTCCTAAACCATTAGGATATCATTGCAAAATATTGAATGACCTAGGGATCATGAAACAATTTTGCTAAAACTTTATTGGATTTCAAAAGTTTTTTGCGAGACTAACACAAAGTTTTCTTAATTTTTTAGCTTAAAACATCTCTAGCACAATCATAGCTCTACTCGCGTCTGATAAATTAGTCGGAGATAATTACCAAAGTTGGAAAAATAACATAAACACAATTTTGGTAACTGACGACATTAAGTTCGTGCTCTCTGAGGAATGTCCTCAGATGTCGTGCTCGACTGCGTCGCGAAGTGTTCGCTATGCATACGATCGATGGATCAGGGCCAATTAAAAGGCCAAGGTCTATATCATTGTCAGCATGTCTGATGTATTGGCAAAGAAGCATGAGCTGATGGTCACCGCCAAGGAGATCATGGAGTCCTTGTAGGAAATGTTTGGACAATAGTATTTTAAGGTCCGGCATGACTCGCTCAAATACGTTTTCAACGCACGGATGAAAGAGGGATCGTCTGTTCGTGAACATGTTCTAGACATGATGATCCACTTTAATCTGGCTGAGATGAATGGGGCTTCGATCGACGAGTCGAGCCAAGTAAGTTTTATTCTGGAGACTCTTCCAAAGAGTTTCCTTCAGTTTCGTAGCAATGTTGTTATGAACAAAATTAGCTACACTCTGACTACCCTCCTGAATGAGCTACAAAATTTCCAGTCCTTGAAAAGAGTCAAGGCATCGGAATCTGAGGAAAATGTTGCCTACAGGTCTTATCAAAGGGGTTCGACCTCTGGGATGAAACCTGTTGCTCCTTCACGCCCGAAAGGGAAGAAGAGGATGAAGAGGGGTAAAACTGACCGAGTTGCCGCCCACAAGGGCAAGAAGTTCAAGGACATTGCAAATAAAGGAAAGTGTTTCCACTGCAAAGGGAGCAGACACTGGAACATGAACTGTCCCAAATTTCTGGCTGAGAGGAAGAATCAAGGTAAATGTGATTTACTTGTGACAGAAACCTGTTTAGTGGAGAATAGTGACTCTGCCTGGATATTGGATTCGGGCGTCAATAACAATTTTTGTTCTTCTTTTCGGGGGATTGATTCCTGGCAGCCGCTGCGAGAGGGTGAGGTGACTCTACGGGTTGGATTCGGGGAGCTTGTCTGTGCTGCAGCGATCGACACGGTGAAACTACATTTTGGCGGGAAGTACTTATTATTAGATAATTTGTACATTGTGCTAGGGTTTACTAGAAACCTTGTTTCCATTTCCTGCCTAATTGAACAATCTATATGTGTTTCTTTTGAATTAAATAAAGCGTTTATTTCTTTCAAAGGCAATGTTATTTGTTCAGCTTCACTTGAGCATAATCCGTACGTTTTGAAACCTAATTCGGTCAAAAGTGTTTTGAATACTTAATTGTTTAAAACTGCAGAAACACGAACTAAGAGAGCGAAAGTTTATCCTAAAGAAAATGCTCATCTTTGGCATCTACAGTTAGGCCACATTAATCCCAATAGGATTGAGAAACTAGTGAAGAGTGGACTTCTAAACGACTTGGAAGAAAACTCTTTACTGGTGTGTGAGTCATGCCTTGAAGGCATGATGAGCAAACAATGTTTTAGTGGAAAAGGATATAGAGCCAAAGAGCCTCTCGAGTTAGTACATTCTTACCTCTGTGGTCCGATGAATGTTAAAGCTCGAGGCGGTTATGAATACTTCGTGTCTTTCATAGACGACTACTCGAGGTATGGGTATATTTACCTAATGCACAAGAAGTCTGAAACTCTTGAAAAGTTCAAGGAGTACAAGACTGAGGTTGAGAACCTCTTAGGTAAATCGCTTAAAACATTTCGATCGGATCGAGGTTGAGAGTATATGGACACTGAATTCCAGAACTATATGATAGAACACGGAATTACATCCCAACTCTCAGCACCTGGTATGCCACAGCAGAATGGTGTATCGGAGAGGAGAAACAGAACCTTGTTGGACATGGTTCGATCGATGATGAGCTATGCTCGTCTCCCTAATTCTTTTTGGGGTTACGCAGTGGAGACTGCGGTTTATATTTTGAACAATGTTATGTCGAAGAGTGTTTGTGAAACACCTTTCGAGCTCTGGAGTGGACGTAAAGGTAGTTTACATCACTTAAGAATTTCGGGATGCCCGACCCACGTGTTAGTGTCAAACCCAAAAAAAGTTTGAACCCCGTTTGAAATTGTGCCTATTCGTAGGTTACGCTAAAGAGACTAGGGGTGGTCTTTTTTATGATCCTAAGGAAAATAGGGTGATTGTGTCGACAAACGCCACTTTCCTAGAGGAAGACTACGTCATGGATCATTAACCAAGAAGTAAAATTGTGTTAAATGAAATGGAAAGTACATCAGCAAGAGTTGCTAATGGGGCTAGTACGTCAACAAGCGTTGTTGATCCTAACATGTCTAGTCAAATTCGTTCCCAGGAGTTTGGAATGCCTCAACGTTGTGGGAGGGCTGTGAGACAGCCTGATCACTACATGGGTTTAGCTGAAACCTCAGTCATCAATGCTGATGATGACAGTAAGGATCCATTGACCTATGATCAGACAATTGTTTATGTTGACAAAGACGAATTGATTAAAGCTATGGACTAGGAAATGGAGTCTATGTACTTCAATTCTGTCTGGGAGCTTGTGGATCAACCGGATGGGGTAAAACCTATTGGTTGCAAATGGATCTACAAGCGTAAACGCGGCGTACATGGGATGGTGCAGACCTTCAAAGCCCGGCTAGTGGCCAAGGGTTTTACCCAAGTTGAAGGGGTTGACTATGAGGAGACCTTTTCACCTGTATCCATGGTAAAGTCGATCAGGATCCTTCTGGCCATCGTTGCGTATTTTGACTACGAGGTATGGTAGATGGACGTCAAGACAACCTTTCTGAATGGCAAACTTGATGAGACCATCTACTTGGACCAACCCAAAGGGTTCATTGCCAAAGGCTAAGAGCAAAAAGTTTGTCGGCTTCATAGGTCAATTTATGGACTGAAACAAGCTTCGAGGTCTTGGAATATAAGGTTTGATGAGGCTATCAAATCTTATGACTTTGATCAAAATGTCGACGAGCCTTGTGTCTACAAGAAAAGCGTTGAAAAAACTGTCGCATTTTTGGTGTTGTATGTGGACGATATTCTTCACATTGGGAATGATGTAGAATTTCTTACTGACGTTAAGAAATGGCTAGCTTCGCAATTCCAAATGAAAGATTTGGGAGAAGCTCAGTATGTTCTAGGTATACAGATTGTCCGGAACCGGAATAACAGAACGCTAGCCTTGTCTCAGGCGTCTTATATTAACAAGATGTTTTCTAGATATAAGATACAGAACTCCAAGAAGGGCTTGCTGCCTTTCAGTTATGGGGTTCACTTGTCTAAGGATCAGTGTCCTAAGACTCCTCAAGATGTTGAGGATATGAGACAGATTCTATATGCTTCGGTTGTAGGGAGCCTGATGTATGCCATGTTGTGTACTAGGCCCGCCATCTGTTATACAGTAGGAATTGTCAGTAGGTTTCAGTCCAATCCAAGATTAGATCACTCGACAGCCGTAAAGGCAATCCTCAAGTATCTTAGAAGAACGAGGAACTACAGGTTAGTGTATGGTAGTGGGGATTTGATCCTTACGGGATACACAGATTCTGACTTTCAGACCGATAAGGATTCTAAGAAATCCACTTCGGGTCAGTCTTCATTCTGAATGGAGGAGCTGTAGTATGGTGAAGAATCAAGCAGGGATGCACCACCGATTCCACTATGGAAGCGGAGTATGTTTCGATTTGTGAAGCTGCAAATGAAGTTGTTTGGCTTAAGAAGTTCATGACCGATTTGGAAGTTGTTCCAAATATGAACTTGTCGATCACACTATTCTGTGATAACAGTGGTGCAGTAGCCAACACACGTGAGCCTCGGAGCCATAAGAGAGGCAAACACATTGAGCACAAGTATCATCTGATATGGGAGATCATGCACCGCGGAGACGTTATAGTCACACAGATGGCGTCAGAGCACAACGTAGCTAATTCATTGACAAAGCCCCTCACGACTAAGGTGGTTGAGGGTCACTTAGAGAGTCTGGGTCTTCGAGAGCTTCCTGACTAGGGCAATTGGGAGATGTGTGAATGGGTATTCAATGCCCTAGTTTATTCTATTACATCATTGTAATTTATGTACATTTCAGAAATGTATTTTCTCCACTAGCTTAGTCAAACTGGGAGTTTGTTGGGATTTTTGTCCTAATCTCGTGTTTCTAAATTACTGTTTGAAATTAATAAGAGTTATTTATTTCATTACTTTGTGTCTCGCAATATTTACAAACTTTTCCAATAAACTAAGCTCTAGGGTCATTGAATTTATGAGATAACTAGAACTTGAACGGTGTGTAGTGTACACACAGGGAGGATCATGTTCGAGTTAATGACCCGAACGGTCTAAAGTATATGGATAGGTTGGAGACCTAATCCTTGATACACTGTGAATGCGGTCTGCTTTGTATTAGATACAAACGAGGTGATCGTACTTGTTCATGTGGCTGACATGCGAGTGGGGGCATCATGTGCAATGAGATTGTACAAGACCGAATCGTGAATTATTAGACCTACTTGTGTAAAACCATTGACAGTAAGGACTAATAACTTCGTAGATGACCATTAGTGACTCGACAAGAATCCTGAGCGTGTTACGGACTCCTATCTACGGGGGTCTGTCCTTTCACTAGTACGGGTGAGGGTGGTCACAGTTACTCGCCCAATATGCCTATCTTCTCTCGTGAGTTTGGACCAAGTAGGGAGTGAGGGAACTTAACTACACGCAAGATGGAATTCACTCGCTCCCACCTTTAGGGAAACTAGAGGGGTTGTTCACTTAAGTCTTTGTCTCTGGGGCTTGGACAACGCGCGCCCCACCTTCTCACCGGCCCGAGAAGGGTGTTGTGTATGGTTGGACCATCATAATATGTTGTTCATTAGAGGAGCAGTAGGGACTTAATGAACAAGAGGTAGATACAGGAGTAAAACGGTAATTTGACCCAGCCGTGTCTACGAACAACTTGTGAAGGGTCGACTCATGGGCAATGGTTTTATCAGTAGACACGTAATATTCTGCACTGACGGGAGTGCAGCTACAACCTTTAGTGGAGTGTTACAGTAGTTAATGAATGTTGATTAACCGGGTCAAAGATTTTAACAAGTTAATCTCGGATCATTGGAGCCCATCACTGTAGGTCCATTAGGTCCCTCGGTTGGCTCAATCTGGGTGAAAAGAAGGGTTAATGTTTTGGTATGAAATTGAAGTGTTCAATTTAACTTAAAGGACATTTATGTAATTTATATGAGATATGAATGATATAAATGAAGGGAATCGAAGTCCCCGCAGCGGAACCAATTGTGAATCTCGCGCTCTTGATTTAGTTACAATGGAAAATACAAGAACGTAAAACAAAGATTAAGCATAAAATACAGAAATGGACAAACAAGAAGTTTACCTTTGAAAAATCTTTCTTCAAGTGTTCCTCTCTCCACGGTCACGATCTTAGCAACAAGAACTCGTACGGTCACCGACACCACCACCGGATCTTCTCCGTTGTTCTCTAGGTGAGGGAGGAAGGTGGGTTCCCTTTAGAAGTGGTGAGGTATTTTTTAGAGAGATTTGTGTTTTGGAACACTTCCAACAACATAAGAAGGAGGCTTGTAAAAAACTTTCTCAAAGTCTTACAAAAGTCTTAACCTAGTTGCATCTCATGCAACTATATATATAGGGGAATGGGATGGAAATGACCATCATACACCTCCTTTAATCTTTCTTTAGTATATAGTTTATATATAAATTTAGTTCACATTAAAACTATATATTATATCAATTACATCAGATATAATTGATATAACTTCTCATGTATGAAATTGAACACTTCAATTTCACTCATCACTTTATACCCTCAATATTACCATGTTGAGCCAACGGAGGGATCTAATGGACCTACACATCATTAGCTCCAATGATGTGAGATTAACTGATCAAACTCTTTGATCCAGTTAATCAATATTCATTAACTACAAGTCACTCCACTATAGACTTGTAGTTGCACTCTCCTCACTGTAGATATTATTGTGTCCACTCATATAGTCATTACCCATGAGTTGACCCTTCAAAGGTTGTTCGTAATTACACCTGGGTCAAATTACCGTTTTACCCCTGTGATTACCTATTTGCTCCTTAAGCACCACTGATCCTCTAATGAACAACAAGTCTAAGGTTCTACCTTAGACTCATACCCTCATAGATGGCGGGACCCCGTTGTTCAAGACCTAGAGTCAGTTCTTAAGCGAACAACCTATCTTATTCCTCAGTAGAGGAATGAGTGAATTCCATTTTGCATGCTTAAGTTCCCGGCAGAACCTCACGAGGTTCTCGTCACCGAGAAGGTAGGCTTATTGAGTCGACTCTGCAACTCTCACTCATACTAGTTTAAGGACAAACCCTTATAAGTAGGAGTTCTTAACTTGCTCAGGATTCAGGTCAAGTCACTAATGACCATCTATAAATTACTAGTCTTATCCTGTTAACGGTGTTATACTGGTTAGACTAATAATTTGTGATCCAGTCTTGTATGAACTCTTCATACAGGATGCCCCCACTCGCATGTCAACTACATGAATGAGTTGGATTACCTCATTTGTACTAATTACAAAGTGGGTCGCATCCATGGTGTTACCAGAATGAGGTTTCCAACCTTATTCTTATACCATAGACTGTTTAGGTTATAATCTTGAAATCAACCCAAATAGTGTCCACTACACTGATTTGAAGATAAACGTTATAACCTTGGAGCTTAGTTTATTAGATTTATAAAAACAAGACTGTAATCTTATCAAAACAAATAACACTTTATTTAATTGATCAAAATTACACAAGTTTAGGGCATAAATCCCAACAATCTCCCACTTGACCTAAAGCTTGTGGAGTACTAAACATTACAATAATGTAAATACAATAAACTAGGGCATTTAAACCCATTTGTACAAAATACTCCCACTTGCCCTAGTCGGTGGGATTTACAAATCTTCCCCAACTAGGACAAGTGGGAGTATTTTGTACAAAGGAGTCTAAATGGCCTAGTTTATTGTATTCACATTATTGTAATGTTTCAATTACGCAAGTTTAGGGCATAAATCCCAACAATCTCCCACTTGACCTAAAGCTTGTGGAGTACTAAACATTACAATAATGTAAATACAATAAACTAGGGCATTTAAACCCCTTTGTACAAAATACTCCCACTTGCCTTAGTTGGGGAAGATTTGTAAACCTAGACCATCTAGGTGACTCTCAAATACTTTAGCCGTGAGAGCCTTTTTAAAAGGATCAGCAATGTTGTGCTCTGAGGCTATCTCCGTGACAATCACATCTCCTCTATGCACGATCTCTCGGATGAGATGATACTTCCGCTCTATATGTTTTCCCCTCTTGTGACTTCGGGGTTCCCTTGAATTTGCCACCGCACCACTGTTATCGCAATACAACGTGATGGGGAAAGTCATACATGGAACAACTTCCAAATTTAGAATGAATTTCCTTAACCAAACGACCTGCTTAGCTGCTTCACAAGCTGCTACATATTCGGTCTCCATGGTGGAATCAGCGATGCATCCTTGCTTGACGCTTCGCCATACTACAGCTCCTCCGTTAAGAGTGAAAACTGACCCTGACATAGACTTCCGAGAATCTTTATCAGTCTGAAAGTCAGAATTCGTGTATCATGTAAGGATCAAATCCTTAGCCCCATACACAAGCATGTAGTTCCTTGTTCTCCGAAGATACTTAAGGATCGTTTTAACCGGTGTCCAGTGTTCAAGTCCTGGATTTGATTGATACCTATTGACCATCCCAACTGTAAAACAGATGTCAGTCCTAGTACACAACATGGCGTACATCAGCTGTCCTTAGACAAATGGATTCCATGTCTAAAAGGCAACAAGCCCTTTTTGGAATCTTGCATCTTAAACCTTGACAACACTTTGTCTATGTATGATGCTTGAGACAAGGCTAGTGTTTTATTCTTGTGGTTCCGGACAATCTGGATCCCAAGAACAAACTACGCATCACCCAAATCTTCAATTTGGAAGTGCGTAGCTAGCCACTCCTTGATGTCAGTAAGATAACCTACATCATTCCCAATGAGTAGGATATCATCCACATAGAGAATTATGAAAGCGACAGAACTATTGATGATTTTCTTGTAGACACAAGGTTCATCATCATTCTGGTCAAAACCATAAGATCTGATAGCCTCATCAAATCTTATATTCTGGGACCTAAAGGCGTGTTATAGTCAATAAATCGACCTTTTAAGCTTGCAAACCTTTTGCTCTTGTCTTAGTTGAATGAACCCTTTGGGTTGGTCCATGTAGATGGTTTCCTCAAGATTGCCATTCAAAAAGGTTGTATTGACATCCATTTGTCATACCTCATAGTCATAATATGCGACAATGACAAGAAGGATACGGATAGACTTTACCATAGAAACAGGTGAAAACGTTTCCTCCAAGTCAACCCCTTCAACCTGGGTATAACCCTTTGCTACTAGTCTAGCTAGCTTCAAAGGTTTGCACCTTCTCATCTACACCACGTTTTCTCTTGTAGATCCACTTACAACCTATAGGTTTTACCCCATCAGGCTTATCTACAAGATCCCAAACAGAATTAAAGTGCATAGGCTCCATTTCTTGGTCCATGGCTATGACCCATTTGTCTTTGTCTTTGTCAACCATTGCTTGATGATAAGTCAATGGATCCTCGCAGTTGTCATCTGGTATAACAACTTGGGTTTCAGCTAAACCCATGTAACGGTCAGGCTGTATCACAACCCTCCCACTACGTCGAGGCATACTCAACTCTTTAGATGGACCCTCTTGAGTAGAAAAACTAGTATGAACAACTCTTGTTGACGTACTAGTGTTCTTAGTGAAACCTTTGCTATTGTTTCGTCTAACTCACTCAACACTACCTTACTTTTTGGTTTGTGGTCCCTTATGTGGTCCTCCTCCAAGAAAGTTGCATTTGTCGACACAAAGACCTTATCTTCCTTAGGATCATAGAATAAACCACCTCTTGTTTCTTTTGGGTATCCTACGAATAGGCACAACTTTGAACGTAAATCCAACTTCTTTGGATTTGTCACAAGCACTTGTGCCGGACAACCCCATATTCTGAAGTGACATAAACTACCTTTACGTCCTTTCAAGAGTTCAAAAGGTGTTTCAGAAACACTTTTGGAGGGCCCACTATTCAAAATGTATACTACAGTCTCCACTGTATAACCCCAAAAGGAACTAGGGAGATGTGCATAACTCATCATGTATCGAACCATGTCCAACAAGGTTCTATTCCTCCTTTTCGATACACCGCTTTGCTGTGGTATGCTGGGAGCTGAGAGTTGGGATGTAATTACATGTTCTATCATATAGTTCTGGAATTTTAAATCCATGTACTCTCCACCTCGATCCGACCGAAGTGTTTTAACTCTTTTACCTAATTGATTTTCAACCTCAGTCTTGAATTCCTTGAACTTTTCAAGTGCTTCAGACTTGTTGTTCATTAGGTAAATATGCCCATATCTGGAATAATGATGTATAAAAGAGATGAAATATTCATATCCTCCCCTGGCTTTAACATTCATAGGACCACAAATGTCTTAATGTATAAGCTCTAGAGTATCTTTGGCTCTATAACCTTTTCCACTAAAAGGTCTTTTAGTCATCTTGCCTTCTAGGAAGGATTCACATACTGGCAAGGAATTTTCTTCTAACTCGTTTAGAAGTCCGTTCTTTACCAATCTCTCAATCCTATTGAGTTTAATGTGACCTAATCTTAGATGCCAAAGATGAGAATTTTCTTTAGGAGAATTTTTTCGTTTCTTAGTTTGTGCGTTCGCAGTTTTAAATAATTCAGTATTCAAAACCATTTTGACTGAATTAGGCCTTAAAACATACAATCCATTTTTCTAGTGAAGCAGAACATATTTCTAAACCTTTCTTCAAAATAAACACTTTATTCATAGAAAATGAAACAGAAATACATTATTCAATAAGGAAAGAAATGGAAATAAGGTTTTTAGTAAACCCTAGTATCACTAATATATTGTGCAACAATACATATTTCTTGCCAAAATAAAGCTTCATTGTACCTACTGCTACAGTTGAGACGACTTCTCCATTTCCAACCCGGAGTGTTATCTCTCCTTGCTGTAGATGCTGCCAGGAATCAATTCCCTGAAAAGAAGAACAAACATGATTAGTGGCGCCTGAATCAAGTATCGAAGTTGTTTTATCATTATCCACTAAACATGCTTATAGGTAAAGTAAATCAAATTTACCTTCCTTCTTCTTTTCTGCAATGTACTTCGGACAGTTCCGTTTCCAATGCCCGTCTTCGTTGCAGTGGGAACACTTTCCTTTGTCAGCAACGTCTTTGACTTTCTTGCCCTTCTGGGTGGCAGCTTTATCAGCCTGTTTCCGTTTACCAACCTTCTTCATGTTCTTCTTCTTACCTCCCAGGTTAGAAGAAGATGAAGCCATTGTTTTTGTCCCATAGGTCGAACCTCTATGATAACTCGTACTGGCAACATTTGCCTCACCTTTCGATCCCTGAATTTTTATCAGAGACTGAAAAGTCTGGACTTCATTCAGAAGGGAGGAATGATTAAAAGTAAGTTTGTTCATAAAAACATTATTTCTAAACTGTAGGAAACTATCTTGAAGGGTTTCCACAATGAAGCTGTATTGACTCGACTCATCGATGGAAGCACCATTCGACTCCGCGATGTTAAAGTGTACCATCATATCTAGGACATGATCCCAAACAGATGTACCCTCGGGCATCCTCGAGTTGAATATGTACTTTAGGGCATTATGTCGGGCTTGTGTTGACTGTTGTCCAAACATACCCTGCAAAGAATCCATGATTTCCTTTGCGGTAATCATGCCCTCATGCTTCTTGGCTAATATGTCAGACATACTTGCCAGCATTTAGACCTTGGCCTTATCATTGGCCTTGATCTATCGATCATATGCATCGCGAACATTTCGTGACGCATTTGAGCCTGGCACCTGTGGACACTCCTCAGTTAGCACAAACTTCAGATCATCCACTACCAAAATAGTGTTGAGTTTGTTTTTCCATGTCATCATATTCTCTCCGGTTAAGTTTTCCACACTCAATAAGGTAATTATAGAGCTAGACATTTTTGCTGAAAAATTTACAAACAAACTTCTATGAGTTTCTTGTTATAACTCTAATCCAATCATATTTTAGCTAATTATCAAATGATTCCTAGGCCATTTATAATTTGCAATGATACTCCAAAGGTTTAGAATGCATGAAATCGAAGGGTAATAAAAAACACTCCTCCTCTGGATCAAGACATTCTTGACCAAAACCTAACACCAGAATAACTCTTATGTTGGGATTTTTGTCCTAATCTCGTGTTTGTAATATATTTTTTGAAATTAATAAGAGTTATTTATTTCATCACTTTGTGTCTCACAATATTTATAAACTTTTCCAATAAACTAAGCTCCAGGGTCATTGCATTTATGAGAGAACTAGAACTTGAACGGTGTGTAGTGGACACACAGGGAGGATCACGTCCGAGTTAATGACCTGAACGGTCTACAGTATATGGATAGGGTTGGAGACCTAATCCTGGATACAATGTGGATGCAACCCGCTTTGTATTAGATACAAACGAGGTGATCTGACTCGTTCATGTGGCTGACATGCGAGTGGGGGCATCTTGTGCAATGAGATTATACAAGACCGGACCGTGAATTATTAGACCTACTGATGTAACAACGTTGACAGTAGCGACTATTAACTTCGTAGATGACCATTAGTGACTCGACCTGAATCCTGAGCGTGTTACGGACTCCTGTCTGCGAAGGTCTGTTCTTTGACTAGTACGGGTGAGGGTGGCGACAGTTACTCGCCCAATATGCCTATCTTTTCAGGGACAAAACCAAGTAGGGAGATGGGAACTTAACTACGCGAGACGGAATTCACTCGTTCTCGCCTTTAGGGAAACTAGAGGGGTTATTCCCTTAAGTGCTGTCTACAGGGCTTGGAAAACAGGCGCCCACCTTCTCACTGGCCCAAGAAGGTTGTTGTGTATGGTTGGACCATCACAATATGTTAATCATTAGAGGAGCAGTGGGGACTTAAGGAACAAGAGGTAGACACAGGGGTAAAATGGTAATTTGACCGAGCCGTGTCTACGAACAACCTGTGAAAGGTCGACTCATGGGCATTGGTTATATCAGTGGACACGTAATATTCTGCACTGACGGGAGTGCAGCTACGGGCTATAGTGGAGTGTTACCGTAGCGAATGAATGTTGGTTAACCAGGTCAAAGAGTAGGGCAGGTTAATCTCGGATCATTGGAGCCCGTCACTGTAGGTCCATTAGGTCCCTCTGTTGGCTCCATCTGGGATTTAAGAAGGGTTAATGTTTTGGTATGAAATTGAAGTGTTCAATTTCATTTTAAGGGCATTTATGTCATTTATATGAGATATGAATGATATAATATATAGTTTAATGTGAATGAGATTCATAGTAAACTATAGGTTAGCCTAATTGTTGAATTAGGGCTAATTGGAGAAATTGATTGAGAGAAATTAAATTGGATGTGATTCAATTTAATTAATCCACAATTATTGCAAATGAGATTTGCAATAGGAGATATGAGATATCTTATATTATGTGGTTATGCAAATGAGATTTGCATAACCTATAGTTGTGGTAAAGTTGTAATTATGTGGAGATTTTAACTCCATCAATTCCACTCTATAAACCCTTCTTGCAAGAAGGATTGTATCACAATCTCTCATTTTTTGATTTTTCATCAAAGAAGAGAAGAGGAATTCTCTCAATTCTCTCTCAATTCTCCTCCCTCTCCAAAACTCACAAGATCCCACCATCTTCCCTTCTCCAAAAGAGAACAACCGAGAAGGCCATTTGGTTGTGTACGGATCACTTTCGTTTGAGGTGTTCGTTGAGTACGAGGAGCACGAAGAGTTCGTGATTTGAAGAAGAAACCTTGAAGAAAGTCTTCAACAAGTATGTAAACTCTACTTGCTGTTTTTTTCCTTCTTCTTATAAGCAGGTTTAGCCTAGATCTAGTCTTAGATCAATTTTAACAAAACTATGTTGCATATTGATAGATCGACGATTTAATCGTCTTCCGCTGCACGAGATTCTCATTCCCTTCAATTGGTATCCGAGCCATTTCGATGGTTCCTCAATTATGCACTGTTTTGTTAAACTTTGGTGGGTGTTTTGCCATAATTCATGAGATGAATGTCTTGGTTTGCATTATGGATGTTTACGGTTTTTGGCACTAGTATAGATTTACAATTATGTTGATGAGATCAATGTAAGGGCCCGTTGTTTTTGGGTATTTTGTTGTAAATCGAGTCTGTAAGTCTGGGTCGTTCGTGGCAAGAGTTGCTGTGAAGAAATCGGAGCGAAAAACAGGCGAAAATCGATGGAAGAACAACAAAGTGTTTGTTGTTCTGTTATAGAGTTGAGACGCTGCCCAACGGCGTCTCAACGCTGTCCTTACGGACGGAGGCCCAGAAGCAGATCAGCGATGCAACGCCGCTGGCGTTGAGAACGCGGGTCGCGCTACAAGCGACAGCGTTGCAACGTTGCCCACGCGCGTTAACGCCGCACGCACGAGAGAGCATTTTCGCGCGCGGTTTAGCGAGGACGTGGTTCAAGCCTCATCTTTGGCGGATTATTTACACGTTTTATTTATTTCTTTTTTAATAAAATGTATTTTATTTATTTATTTAATTATTTTATTAAATAATATTAATATAATTGTTATATTAATGTTATGTAATTAAATAATTGCCCCTAGGTGCCAAAAATCGGTCCATATTTGCTATTTATATATTTTATGCATGAGATGTATATTTTAATTAATTTCTATGTGCATTTTGTATGTCATATAGATTTAAAATCCCACCTTAGGTTAAACATTTCATGCATCATATTTATATTATAAGAGTTATAATATATAGTATGCATGATAGGATTATATTATAAGAGTTATAATATAATGTATGCATGTTTTAATTTATTTTAATATAAGTGTGATATTTTTTTTTAAAATTAAAAGCATGCTCATGCATTTAATTCATGTGATGAATTATATTATGTTATAGTATATAGTATTATTCATGTGATGGATGATCAAACACTATAACATAGAAATGCATGCAACCTAAGTTAATTATTAGTTTTAAAGTGTTTAGAACGTGAATAATTAGACTTAGGTATTCTATTTTTCTAATGAGATTAGAAATTTAGGAAATCAAAAATAACCTTTGAATTGAGACTGATAAGTAACTCCGTCTAAGGAAGGTTTTGTCTAAGGCTGGGGTATTTAAGTTGACGCTTGCGGAACACCCCTACCTGGAAACCGACCTGAGAGTGAATTCGGTCCGGAGATTCTTAGGTTATATTATCGTGAGTGCCGTTAATTAAGTGTTAATTAATTAACTCACATAGACCTATGTTAATAATGTGATTATAAACTTAGGTTAATACCATATAAGAGTTATATTGGTAGACTTAGGTAAATTTTAGCCAGTTTATCTAGGTCAATCCCTAATAAAAATTAAAGTGCTGAGTGGGAGGAAATAAATTGTATGAGATACATTTGAATTTCCAACCACAAATCGCCTTTAAGTCTGCACCGTGAGAACTATACTCGGCCTCGTGGCGCAAATGGGAGCGTCCCCCTTCGGATGGCATTTGTATAGGTCAATATCATCGTGGATGGAGAGAGTACTTATAGTGAGTGGGAGCGGGACTTGTGAAAACGAGACCCACGTTCTTTTCTTTCGATTCACGCCGTGAGACACCTATGATCTGCCTGCTAGTTTGGCCTGGACCAGACAATCCCTTCGGAGGGCTTATCATGGGAGTCGGAACACCGTGAATTCCCGAAAGGGATACAGTTTCCTGGTTGGTTTTTCTTCTTAGTTCACCCATTCGGTGGCTATTGTTTAGACGGATACTTAGAAACTTAAAGATTGAGGGTGACACTCACAGAATTCGTTAAGTGTTAATGAATTCGACCGAACAATGGTAATTGGACGCCTAATGGAATAAGAGTTATTCTGGGATTAGGGTCTGATCGAGAAAGTCTCGTCCTAGAGGAGGAGTGTTCTGTTCACCCTTCGGTGGCGGTCATTCTAAACCTTTAGGGTATCATTGTAAAAATTTTTGAATGACCTAGGGATCATGAAACAATTTTTGCTAAAACATGATTGGATTTCAAAAGTTTTTTTTTGCGAGACTAATACAAAGGTTTTTCTTGTTTTTCAGCTAAAAATGTTTAGCGCAATAATAACTTTACTCGCTTCGGATAAATTAGTGGGAGATAACTATCAAAGTTGGAAAAACAACATAAATACAATTTTGGTACAAGGCGACATAAAGTTCGTGTTATCTGAGGAGTGTCCTCAGATGCCGGGCTCGACCGCGTCGCGAAGTGTTCGCGATGCGTATGATCGGTGGATCAGGGCCAATGAAAAGGCCAAGGTCTACATTATTGCCAACATTTCTGATGTCTTTGCAAAGAAGCACGAGCTGATGATTTTCGCTAAGGAGATCATGGAGTCCTTGCAGGAAATGTTTGGACAGCAATTCTTTCAAGTCGAACATGACTCGCTCAAATACGTTTTCAACGCATGGATGAAAGAGGGTTCGTTTGTCCGTGACACGTTCTAGACATGATCACCCACTTCCATCTGGCCAAGATGAATGGGGCTTCGATCGATGAGTCGAGCCAGGTCAGTTTTATTTTGGAGACTCTTCCGAAGAATTTCCTTCAGTTTCGTAGCAATGTTGTTATTAAAAAAATTAGATACACTGTAACTACCCTCCTAAATGAGCTACAGAATTTCCAATCCTTGCATAGGGTCAAGGAATCTGAGGCAAATGTTGCCTACAGGTCTTATGACAGGGGTTCGACCTCTCGGACGAAACCTGTTGCTTCTTCACGCCCAAGAGGGAAGAAGAGGATGAAGAGGGGTAAAATTGACCGAGTTGCCGCCCATAAGGGTAAAAAGGTCAAAGAGGTTGTAGAGAAAGAAAAGTGTTTCCACTGTAATGGGGGTGGTCACTGGAAGAGAAACTGTCCCAAATTCCTGGCCGAGAAGAAGAATCAAGGTAAATGTGATTTACCTGTGACTGAAACATGTTTAGTGGAGAGTAGTGACTCTGCCATGATTTTGGATTCGGGCGCCACTAACTACGTTTGTTCTTCTTTTCAGGGGGATTGATTCCTGGCAGACGCTGCAAGAGGGTGAGGTGACTCTACGGGTTGGATTCGGGGAGCTTGTCTCTGCTGCAGCGATCGGCACGACAAAGCTAAACTTTGGCGGGAAGTACTTATTGTTGGACAATCTGTACATAGTTCCAGAGTTTACTAGAAACCTTGTGTCAATTTTCTGCCTAATGGAACAATGTATTTCAGTTTCTTTTGAATCGAATAAAGCGTTTATTTCTTTCAAAGGGAATGTTATTTGTTCAGCTTCACTTGAAAATAATCTGTATGTTTTGAAACCCCATTCGGTCAAAAGTGTTTTGAATACTGAATTGTTTAAAACTGCAAAAACACGAACTAAGAAAGCAAAAATTTCTCCAAAAGAAAATGCCCATCTTTAGCATCTTCGGTTAGGCCACATTAATCTCAATAGGATATAGAAACTAGTGAAGAGTGGACTTCTAAACGAGTTGGAAGAAAACTCTTTACCGGTGTGTGAGTCATGCCTTGAGGGCAAAATAACCAAACATCCTTTTAGTGGAAAAGGGTATAGAGCCAAAGTGCCTCTTGAGTTAGTGAATTCTGATCTCTGTGGTCCGATGAATGTTAAAGCTCGGGGCGGTTATGAGTACTTTGTGTCTTTCATAGACGACTACTCTAGATATGGGTATATTTACCTAATGCACAAGAAGTCTGAAACACTTGAAAAGTTCAAGGAGTACAAGACTAAGGTTGAGAACCTCTTAGGTAAATCGCTTAAAACACTTCGATCGGATCGGGGTGGAGAGTACATGGACACTGAATTCCAGGACTATATGATAGAACACGGAATTACGTCCCAACTCTCAGCGCCTGGTATGCCACAACAGAATGGTGTATCGAAGAGGAGAAACAGAACCTTGTTGGACATGGTTCGGTCGATGATGAGCTATGCTCGTCTCCCTGATTCTTTTTGGTGGTACGCAGTGGAGACTGCGGTTTATATTTTGAACAACGTTTCGTCAAAGAGTGTTTGTGAAACACCTTTCGAGCTCTGGAGTGGACGTAATGGCAGTTTACATAACTTCAGGATTTGGGAATGCCCGACCCATGTGTTGGTGTCAAACCCGAAAAATTTGGAACCCCGTTCGAAATTGTGCCTATTCGTAGGTTACCCTAAAGAGACTAGGGGTGGTCTGTTTTTCGATCCTAGGGAAAATAGGGTGTTTGTGTCGACAAACGCCACTTTCCTAGAGGAAGACCACGTCAGGGATCATTTACCAAGGAGTAAAATTGTATTGAATGTAATGGACAGTTCATCAAGAAGAGTTGCTGATGGGGCTAGTACATCAACAAGTGTTGTTGATCCTAGCACGTCTAGTCAAATTCGTTCTCAAGAGTTGGGAATGCCTCGACGTAGTGGGAGGGCTTTGAGACAGCCTGATCGCTACATGGGTTTAGCTGAAACCTCAGTTGTCGCTCCTGATGGTCATTGTGAGGATCCATTGACCTATGATCAGGCAATGGTTGATGTTGACAAAGACGAGTGGATTAAAGCTATGGACCAGGAAATGGAGTCTATGTACTTCAATTCTGTATGGGAGCTTGTGGATCAACCGGATGGGGTAAAACCTATTGGTTGCAAATGGATCTACAAGCGTAAACGTGGCGTAGATGGGAAGGTGCAGACCTTCAAAGCCCGACTAGTGGCAAAGGATTTTACCCAGGTGGAAGGGGTTGGCTATGAGGAGAACTTTTCGCCCGTTGCCATGGTAAAGTCGATCAGCATCCATCTTGCCATTGTCGCGTATTATGACTACGAGTGGCAGATGGACGTCAAGATAACCTTTCTGAATGGCAAACTTGATGAAACCATCTACATGGACCAACCCAAAGGGTTCATTGCCCAAGGCCAAGAGCAAAAAGTTTGCCGGCTTCATAGGTCCATTTATGGACTGAAACAGGCTTCGAGGAATTGGAATATAAGATTTGATGAGGCGATCAAATCTTATGGCTTTGATCAAAATGTCGACGAGCCTTGTATCTACAAGAAAATCGTTGACAAAACTGTCGCATTTTTGTTGTTGTATGTGGACAATATTCTTCTCATTGGGAATGAGGTAGAATTCCAAATGAAAGATTTGGGAGAAGCTCAATATGTTCTAGGTATCCAGATAGTCCGGAACCGGAAGAACAGAACGCTAGCCTTGTGTCAGGCGTCTTATATTGACAAGATGTTGTCTAGATATAAGATACAGAACTCCAATAAGGGCTTGCTGCCTTTCAGGCATGGGGTTCACTTGTCTAAAGATCAGTGTCCTAGGACTCCTTAAGATGTTGAGGATATGAGACGGATTCCATATGCTTTGGTTGTATGGAGCCTGATGTATGTCATGCTTTGTACTAGGCCTGACATCTGTTATGCAGTAGGAATTGTCAGTAGATTTCAGTCCAATCCAGGATTAGATCACTGGACAGCTGTAAAGGCAATCCTCAAGTATCTTAGAAGAACGAGGAACTACAACTTAGTGTACGGTAGTGGGGATTTGATCATTACGGGATACACAGATTCTTATTTTCATACGGATAAAGATTCTAGGAAATCTACTTCGGGGTCAGCGTTCATTCTGAATGGAGGAGCTGTAGTATGGCGAAGCATCAAGCAGGGATGCATCGCTGATTCCACTATGGAAGCGGAGTATGTTGCGGCTTGTGAAGCTGCAAAGGAAGTTGTTTGGCTTATGAAGTTCATGACTGATTTGGAAGTTGTTCCTAACATGAACTTGCTTATCACACTGTTCTGTGATAACAGTGGTGCAGTAGCCAACTCACGTGAACCTCGGAGCCATAGGAGAGGCAAACACATTGAGCGCAAGTATCATCTGATACGGGAGATTGTGCACCGCGAGAGCGTGGCGATCCACGCGAGATAGCGTCGAGCACAACGTGGTGATCCATTTACAAAGCCCCTCACGGCTAAGGTGTTTGAGGGTCACCTAGAGAGTCTAGGTCTTCGAGAGCTTCCAGACTAGGGCAAGTGGGAGATGTGTAAACAGGTATTCAATGCCCTAGTTTATATTATTACTTCGTTGTAATTTATGTTCATTTCTGAAATGTATTTTCTCCACTAGCTTAGTCCAAGTGGGAGTTTGTTGGGATTTTTGTCCTAATCTCGTGTTTGTAATATATTGTTTGAAATTCATAAGAGTTATTTATTTCATCACTTTGTGTCTCGCAATATTTATAAACTTTTCCAATAAACTAAGCTCCAGGGTCATTGAATTTATGAGAGAACTAGAACTTGAACGGTGTGTAGTGGACACAAAGGGAGGATCACGTTCGAGTTAATGACCCGAACGGTCTACAGTATATGGATAGGGTTGGAGACCTAATCCTGGATAAACTGTGGATGCGGCCTGCTTGGTATTAGATACAAACGAGGTGATCTGACTCGTTCATGTGGCTGACATGCGAGTGGGGGCATCCTGTGCAATGAGATTGTAAAAGACCGGACCGTTAATTATTAGACCTACTAATGTAACATCGTTGACAGTAAGGACTAATAACTTTGTAGATGACCATTAGTGACTCAACCTGAATCCTGAGCGTGTTACGGACTCCTGTCTGCGAGGGTCTGTTCTTTGACTAGTACGGGTGAGGGTGGTCACAGTTACTCGCCCAATATGCCAACCTTCTCAGGGACAGAACCAAGTAGGGAGTTGGGATCTTAACTACGCGAGACGGAATTCACTCGTTCCTGCCTTTAGGGAAACTAGAGGGGTTGTTCCCTTAAGTGTTGTCTCTAGGGCTTGGACAACGGGCGTCAACCTTCTCACTGGCCCGAGAACGGTGTTGTGTATGGTTGGACCATCACAATATGTTGTTCATTAGAGGAGCAGTGGGGACTTAAGGAACAAGAGGTAGACACAGGGGTAAAACGGTAATTTGACCCAGCCGTGTCTACGAACAACCCTTGAAGGGTCAACTCATGGGCATTGGTTATATCAGTGGACACGTAATATTGTGCACTGACGGGAGTTCAGCTACAGGTTATAGTGGAGTGTTACCGTAGCTAATGAATGTTGGTTAACCGGGTCAAAGAGTTTGGCAGGTTAATCTCGGATCATTGGAGCCCGTCACTGTAGGTCCGTTAGGTCCCTCGGTTGGCTCCATTTGGGATTTAAGAAGGATTAATATTTTGGTATGAAATTGAAGTGTTCAATTTCACTTTAAGGGCATTTATGTCATTTATATGAGATATGAATGATATAATATATAGTTTAATGTGAATTGACGACATTAAGTTCGTGCTCTCTGATGAATGTCCTCAGATGTCGGGCTCGACAGCGTTGCGAAGTGTTCCCTATGCATACGATCGATGGATCAAGGCCAATGAAAAGCCCAAGGTCTATATTATTGCCAGCATGTTTGATGTATTGGCAAACAAGCATGAGTTGATGGTCACCGCCAAGGAGATCATGGAGTCCTTGCAGAAAATGTTTGGACAACAGTCTTTTCAGGTCCGATATGACTCGCTCAAATACATTTTCAACGCACGGATGAAAGAGGGGTTGTTTGTTCGTGAACATGTTCTAGACATGATGACCCACTTTAATCTGGTTGAGATGAATGGGGCTTCGATCGACGAGTTGAGCCGAGTAAGTTTTATTTTGGAGACTATTCCAAAAAGTTTCCTTCAGTTTCGTAGCAATGTTGTTAAGAACAAAATTAGCTACACTCTGACTACCCTCCTCAATGAGCTACCGAATTTCCAGTCCTTGAACAGGGTCAAGGCATCGGAATATTAGGAAAATGTTACCTACAGGTCTTATCAAAGGGGTTGGGATTTCTGTCCTAATCTCGTGTTTTTAAAATATTGTTTTGAAATTAATAAGAGTTATTCATTTCTTTAGTTTGTGTCTCGCAAATATTTTAAACCTTTCCAATAAACTAAGCTCCAGGGTCATGGAATATATGAGAGAACTAGAACTTGAACGGTGTGTAGTTGACACACAAGGAGGATCACGTTCGAGTTAATGACCCGAACGGTCTATAGTATAAGGATGGGGTTGGAGACCTAATCCTGGATACACTGTGGATGCAACCCGCTTTGTATTAGATACAAACGAGGTGATCTGACTTGTTCATGTGGTTGACATGCGAGTGGGGGCATCTGCATAATGAGATTGTACAAGACCGGACCGTGAATTACCGACTTCACGATATAACACCGTTGTGATGAAAGACTAATAAATTCGTAGATGACCATTAGTGACTCGACACAATCCTAAGCGTATTACGGACTCCCGTGCGAGAGTGTCGCCTTTGACGAGTACGGTGAGGGTGGTCTTGGTTACTCGCCCAATATGCCTATCTTCTCAGGGACAGAACCAAGTAGAGAGCTGGGAACCTTATTACGCGAGATGGAATTCACTCGTTCCCGCCTATTGGGAATCTAGAGGGGTTGCTTCCTTAAGTGCTGTCTCTAGGACTTGGACAACGGGCGCCCACCTTCTCACTTTCCCGACAAGGGTGTTGTGTATGGTTGGGCCATCACAATATGTTGTTCATTAGAGGAGCAGTGGGGACTTAAGGAACAAGATGTAGACACAGGGGTAAAACGGTAATTTGACCCAACCGTGTCTACGAACAACCTGTGAACGGTCGACTCATGAGCATTGGTTATATCAGTGGACACGTAATATTCTACACTGATGGGAGTACAACTACAGGCTTTAGTGGAGTGTTACTATAGCTAATGAACACTAGTTGACCGGGTCAAAGAGTTTGACTGGTTATCCTCAAATCATTAGAGCCCGTCACTGTAGGTCCATTAGGTCCCTTAGTTGGCTCAATCTGGGATAAAAGAAGGGTTAATGTTTTGGTATGAAATTGAAGTGTTCAATTTCACTTTAAGAATAATTATATCATATAGATGATATAATATATAGTTTAATATGAATGAGATTCATAATAAACTATATGTTAGCCTAATTGTTGAATTAAAGGCTAATTGGAGAAATTGATAAGAGAAAATAAATTGAATGTGATTCAATTTGATTAAATCCACAATTATTGCAAATGAGATTTGCAACATAAGATATGAGATATCTTATATTATATAATTATGCAAATGAGATTTACATAACATATGGTTGTGGTAAAGTGGTAATAATGTGAAGTTATGAACTTCATCATTCCACTATTTAAACCCTTTGTAAGATGGGTTTGGTAAGCTTTGGAAGCCAAGTTGTCATTTTTGGATTTTGCCCTGAGAATCCAAAAGTGAAATGCTCTCTTCTCTCTCAATTCTCTTCACATTCCAAAACACAAAAGTTCCCACCAACTTCCCTTCTCCAAAAAGATCATTTGGTAGTGTTTGGGATTTGATCGTTGAAGAGTTCGTAAACAACAAGGAGTGTTTGCTGAATTGGTCTACAACAAGTAAGCTATTTCTTCTTGCTGTAAAATTTCAGCATGTTTAGCCTAGATCTAATAGTTAGATCAATTTTAATAAGCATGTTGCATGATGATATCACGACGATTCGATCGTCTTCCACTGCGCGGGGATTCTAATTCCCTTCAAAAGGGTTCGACCTCTGGGATGAAAGCTGTTGCTCCTTCACGCCCGAAAGGGAAGAAAAGGATGAAGAGGGGTAAAACTGACCGAGCTGCTCCCAGTAAGAAGAATGAAAAAACAACAAGTAGAATTTACTTATTTGTTGAAGACTTTCTTCAAGATTTCTTCTTCAAAATCACGAACTCTTCGTGCTCCTCGTACTTAACGAACACCTCCAACGTAAGGTATTGAACACCACCGAATGGCCTTCTCGGTTCTTCTCTTTTGGAGAAGGGAGGTTTGTGGGAACCTATGAGTTTTCGAGAGGGAGGAGAATAGAGAGAAAGAAGAGAGAACTTTCTTCGTCTCTTTTGTGAAAATCTAAAAAATGAGAGAAGTCATCACAATCCTTCTTGCAAGAAGGGTTTAGATAGTGGAATTGGTGGAGTTAAAATGTCTACATAATTACCACTTTACCACAACCATAGGTTCTGCAAATCTCATTTGCATAACCAAATAATATAAGATATCTCATATCTCATATTGCAAATCTCATTTGCAATAATTCTGTATTAATTAAACTGAATCCTATCCAATTTAATTTCTCTCAATAAAATTCTCCAATTAGCCCTAATTCAACAATTAGGCTAATCTATAGTTTATTATGAATCTCATTCACATTAAACTATATATTATATCATTCATATCTCATATAAATTACATAAATGCCCTTAAAGTGAAATTTAACACTTCAATTTCATACCAAAACATTAACCCTTCTTTTAATCCAGGTGGAGCCAACCGAGGGACCTAATGGACCTATAGTGACGGGCTCCAATGATCCGAGATTAACCTGTCAAACTCTTTGACACGGTTAACCAACATTCATTAGCTACGGTAACACTCCACTATAACCCGTAGCTGCACTCCCGTCAGTGCAGAACATTACGTGTCCACTGATATAACCAATACCCATGAGTCGACCCTTCACAGGTTGTTCGTAGACACGACTGGGTCAAATTACCGTTTTACACCTATGTCTACCTCTTGGTCCTTAAGTCCCCACTGCTCCTCTAATGAACAACATATTGTGATGGTCCAACCATATACAACACCCTTCTCGGGCAAGTGAGAAGGTGGGCGCCCGTTGTCCAAGCCCTGGAGACAGCACTTAATGGAACAACCCCTCTAGTTTCCCTAAAGGCGGGAACGAGTGAATTCCATCTCGCGTAGTTAAGTTCCCGACCCTACTTGGTTCTCGTCACACGAAGATAGGCATATTGGGCGAGTAATCGTGACCACCCTCACCCGTACTAGTCAAAGAACAGACCCTCGCAGACAGGAATCCGTAACACGCTTAGGATTCAGGTCGAGTCGCTAATGGTCATCTACGAAGTTATTAGTCCTTATTGTCAATTGTGTTACATCAGTAGGTCTAATAATTCACGGTCCAGTCTTGTACAATCTCATTGCACAAGATGCCCCCACTCGCATGTCAACCACATGAACGAGTCGATCACCTCGTTTGTATCTAATACAAAGCGGGCCACATCCACGATGTGTATCCGAGGATTAGGTCTCCAACCCTATCCATATACTGTAGACCGTTCGGGTCATTAACTCGAACGTGATCCTCCCTGTGTGTCCACTACACACCGTTCAAGTTCTAGTTCTTTCATGAAATCAATGACCCTGGAGCTTAGTTTATTGGAAAAGTTTATAAATATTGCGAGACACAAAGTGATAGAATGAATAACTCTTATTAATTTCAAACAATATATTACAAACACGAGATTATGACAAAAAATCTCAACAGGAAGTTGGTGGGAACTTTTGTGTTTTGGAAAGAGAAGAGAAATGAGAGAGTGGAGAGAATTCACTTTTTGATTGTTAGGTCAAAATCCAAAAATGAGAACTTAGCTTACCAAACTCATCTTACAAAGGGTTTAAATAGTGGAATGATGAAGTTCACAACTTCATATTATTACCACTTTACCACAACCACATGTTATGTAAATCTCATTTACATAATTATACAATATAAGATATCTCATATGTTATGTTGCAAATCTCATTTGCAATAATTTTGGATTTAATTAAATTGAATCACATTCAATTTATTTTCTCTCTATCAATTTCTCCAATTAGGCTTTAATTCAACAATCAGGCTAATATATAGTTTATTATGAATCTCATTCATATTAAACTATATATTATATCATCTATATGATATAAATACTCTTAAAGTAAAATTGAACACTTCAATTTCATACCAAAACATTAACCCTTCTTTTATCCCAGATTGAGCCAACCAAGGGACCTAATGGACCAACAGTGACGGGCTCCAATGATTTGAGGTTAACAGTCAAACTCTTTGACCGGGTCAACCAATGTTCATTAGCTACAGTAACATTCCACTATAGCCTGTAGTTGTACTCCCATCAGTGTAGAATATTACGTGTCCACTGATATAACCAATGCTCATGAGTCGATCCTTCACAGGTTGTTCGTAGACACGAGTGGGTCAAATTATCGTTTTACCCCTGTGTCTACATCTTGTTCCTTAAGTTCCCACTGGTCCTCTAATGAACAACATATTATGATGGTCCAACCATACACAACACCCTTCTCGGACCAGTAAGAAGGTGGGCGTCCGTTGTCAAAGCCCTGGAGACAACACTTAAGGGAACAACCCCTCTAGATTCCCTAAAGGCGAGAACGAGTGAATTCCATCTCGCGTAATTAGGTTCCCAACTCTCTACTTGGTTCTGTCCGTGAGAAGATAGGCATATTGGGCAAGTAACTGAGACTACCCTCACCCGTACTAGTCAAAGGACAGACCCCCGCAGACAGGAGTCCGTAATACGCTCAGGATTCAGGTCGAGTCACTAATGGTCATCGATGAATTTATTAGTCTTTCTTCATCAGCGGTGTTATATCGATAAGTCTAATAATTCACGGTCCGGTCTTGTACAATCTCATTGTACAGGATGCCCCCACTCGCATGTCAACCACATGAACGAGTCAGATCACCTCGTTTGTATCTAATACAAAGCGGGCTGCATCGACAGTGTATCCAGGATTAGGTCTCCAACCCCATCCTTATACTGTATACCGTTCGGGTCATAAACTCGAACGTGATCCTCCTTGTGTGTCAACTACACACCGTTCAAGTTCTAGTTCTCTCATATATTCAATGACTCTGGAGGTTAGTTTATTGGAAAGGATTAAAATATATGCGAGACATAAAGTGAAGAAATGAATAACTCTTATTAATTTCAAAACAATATTTTACAAACACGAGATTAGGACAGAAATCCCAACAAACTCCCACTTGGACTAAGCTAGTGGATAAGGTACATTTCCAAAATGTATTTGAGTTACAATAAAAAATACAATAAACTAGGGCATTGAATACCCGTTTACACATCTCCCACTTGCCCTAGTCAGGAAGCTATCGAATACCTAGATTCTCTAGGTGACCCTCAAACACTTTAGCCATGAGGGGCTTTGTAAATGGATCAGCTACGTTGTGCTCCGATGCTATCTGCGTGACTGTCACGTCTCCGCGGTGCACAATTTCCCGTATCAGATGATACTTGCGCGCAATATGTTTACCTCTTTTATGGCTTCGAGGCTCACGTGAGTTGGCTACTTCACCACTGTTATCACAGAACAACGTGATTGGCAAGTTCATATTTGGAACAACTTCCAAATCCGTCATGAACATCCCAAGCCAAACAACTTCATTTGCAGCTTCACAAGCCGCAACATACTCTGATTCCATCGTGGAATCAGCGATGCATCTCTGCTTGATGCTTCGCCATACTACAGCTCCTCCATTCAAAATGAAAGCTGACCCCAAAGTGGATTTCCTAGAATTCTTATCGGTCTGAAAATCAGAATCCGTGTATCCTGTAAGGATCAAATCCCCACGTCCATACACTATGCTGTAGTTCCTCGTTCTCCTAAGATACTTGAGGATTGTCTTTACTGGTACATCCAGTGATCTAATCTCGATTGGACTGATATCACCGACAATTCCTCTTGCATAATGTATGTCGGGCCTTGTACACAACATTGCATACATCAGGCTTCCCACAGCTGAAGCATATGGAATACGTCTCATATCCTCAACATCTTGAGGAGTCTTAGGACACTGATCCTTAGACAAGTGAACCCCATGCCTAAAAGGCAGCAAACCCTTCTTGGAGTACTGCATCTTAAATCTAGACAACATCTTGTCAATATAAGATGCCTGAGACAAGGATAGCATTCTGTTCTTTTGGTTCCGGACTATCTGGATACCTAGAACATACTGAGCTTCTCCCAAATCTTTCATTTGGAATTGTGAAGAGGCACTTCTTAACGTCAGTAAGAAATTCTACCTCATTCCCAATGAGAAGAATATCATCCACATACAACACCAAAAATGCGACAGTTTTGTCAAAGCCATAAGATTTGATCAAGACCTCGAAGCTTGTTTCAGTCCATAAATGGACCTGTGAAGCCGGCAAACGTTTTGCTCTTGGCCTTGGGCAATGAACCCTTTTGGTTGGTCCATGTAGATGGTCTCATCAAATTTGCCATTCAGAAAGGCTGTCTTGACATCCATCTTCCATACCTCGTAGTCATAATACGTGGCGATGGCCAGAACGATACTAATTGACTTTACCATGGCAACAGGTGAAAAGGTCTACTCATAGTCAACACCTTCAACCTGAGTAAAATCCTTTGCCACTAGTCGGGCTTTGAAGGTCCGCACCTTCCCATCTACGCCACGTTTACGCTTGTAGATTCATTTACAACCAATAGGTTTTACCCCATCCGGTTGATCCACAAGCTCCCAGACAGAATTGGAGTACATAGACTCAATTTCTTGGTCCATAGCTTTAATCCACTCGTCTTTATCAACATCAGCCATTGCCTGATCATAGGTCAATGGATCCACACAGTCATCGTTAGTAGCGACAACTGAGGTTTCAGCTAAACCCATGTAGCGATCGGGTTGTCTCACAGTCCTCCCACTACGTCGAGGCATTCCTAACTCTTGGGAACGGATTTGACTAGACGTGCTACGGTCAACAACACTTGCTGACGTACTAGCCCCATCAGCAACTCTAGCTGATGTACTGTCCATTTTGCCTTCAACGCATGACTCACATACTGGTAAAGAGTTTTCTTCCAACTCGTTTAGAAGTCCACTCTTCACTAGTTTCTCAATCCTATTGAGATTAATGTGGCCTAACCGTAGATGCCAAAGATGAGCATTTTCTTTTGGAGAAATTTTTGCTTCCTTAGTTCGTGTTTCCGCAGTTTTAAACAATTCAGTATTCAAAACACTTTTAACCGAATTGGGTTTTAAAATATACAAATTATTTTCAAGTGAAGCTGAACAAATAACATTCCCTTTGAAAGAAATAAACGCTTTATTTAATTCAAAAGAAACTGAAATACAGTGTTCAATTAAGCAGGAAATAGAAACAAGGTTTCTAGTAAATCCTGGAACTATGTACAAATTGTCTAAAATAAGTACTTCACGCCAAAATGTAGCTTCACCGAGCCGATTGCTGCAGCAGAGATAAGCTCCCCGGATCCAACCCGTAGAGTCACCTCACCCTCTCGCAGCAGCTGCGAGGAATAAATTCCCTTAAAAGAAGAACAAACGTGGTTAGTGGCGCCTGAATCTAATATCCAGGAAGAGTCATTACTTTCCACTAAACATGTTTCTACCACAAGTAAATCACATTTACCTTGGTTCTTTCTTTCGGCAAGGAATTTGGGACAGTTTCTCTTCTAGTGTCTGCTTCCATTGCAGTGGAAACACTTTTCTTTCTCTGCAACCTCCTTGACCTTCTTGCCCTTCTAAGCGGCAACTCGGTCAGTTTTACCCCTATTCATCCTCTTTTTCCCTTTCGAGCGTAAAGGAGCAACAGGTTTTGTCCCAGAGGTCGAACCCCTGTGATATGACCTGTAGGCAACATTTGCCTCAGATTCCTTGACCTTGTTCAGGGACTGGAAATTCTGTAGCTCATTGAGGAGGGTAGTCGATTGTAGCTAATTTTGTTCATAACAAATTTGCTACTGAACCAAGGAAACTCTTCTAAGAGTCTCCATAATAAAGCTGACCTTGCTCGACTCGTCGATCGAAGCCCCATTCATCTCGGCCAGATTAAAGCGGGTCATCATGTCTAGAACATGTTCACGGACAGACGACCCCTCTTTCATCCGAGTGTTGAAAATGTATTTGATCGAGTCATGTCGGAACTGCAAGGACTGTTGTCCAAACATTTCCTGCAAGGACTCCATGATTTCCTTAGCGGAAACCATCAGCTCATGCTTTTTTGCCAAAACATCAGACATGTTGGCAATTATATAGACCTTGGCCTTTTCAATGGCCCTGATCCATCGATCGTACGTATCGCGAACGACTCGCTACGCGGTCGAGCCCGGCATCTGAGGACACTCCTCAGACAACACGAACTTTATGTCGTCAGTCACCAAAATTGTATTGATATGGTCTTTGAAGGGATTTTGAATTCCCACAGCGGAAGACGTTGTGAAACGTCGTTGATCCGTTCTGTAATTATATCTTAAAATTGAATCTATCTCATAGATCCAAGGCTAAACATCAAAAGAGGAAGAAGAAAACAGTAAGTAAACGTACTAACCTCTTGAAGAACTCTTCTTCAACGTTTTCTCCTTCTCTGGTCACGATCTCTCTCTACCAACGAACTCCTCGAACACGAACCACGATCCGAACAGGGAGACACCTCCAAAGGGTCTTCTCGGTTGTTCTCGGGAGGTTGAGGGAGAGTGGTGGGGCTCCCTTTGGTTTTGGGTGAGGAGAAGTTTTAGAGAGAATTGAGAGAGAATTTGAGAGAGAATCCCTTCCTCTATTTGGATGGAAATCCAAAAAATGGCAAGATGTGTACTAAGATGCCTTTGAATGCATCCTTTTATAATGGTGTGTGGTGGAGTTAAAATCTCCACCAATTTACCATTTTACCACAATTATATAATATAGAAATCATATTTACATATTATATAATATAAGGTATCTCATACCTTATTATACAAATCTCATTTGAATAAATGTGGAATTATAAATTGAATCACATTCAATTTTATTTCTCTCAATTCTATTTCTCCAAATAGCACTAATTAATCAATTAGGCTATACTATAGTTTATTATGAATCTCATTCACATCAAACTATATATTATGTCATCTATATCTCATATAAATGACATAAGTACCCAAATAATGAATTTGAACACTTCTAATTCACACCAAACTGCCTCAATTTGTCCAATTTGAGCCAACCGAGGGACCTAGTGGACCTACACGTGACGAGCTCCAATGATCCGAGAATAACTTGTCAAACTCTTTGACCCGATTATTCAACATTCATTAGCTACGGTAACACTCCACTAAAGACCGTAGCTGCACTCTCATCACTGTAGAACAAGTTGTGTCCATCGATATAACCAATACCCATGAGTGGACCCTTCACAGGTTGTTTGTAGTCACAGCTGGGTCAAATTACCGTTTTACCCCTGTGTCTACTTCTTGCTCCTTAAGTCCCACTGCTCCTCTAATGAACAACTACGTTGCATGGTCCAACCATAAACAACAACCCTCTCAGTCCAATAAGAGAGTGGGGCCCCGTTTTTCATGCCCTGGAGACAGCACTTAAGGGAACAACCCCTCTAGTTTCCCTATTTCGGGAACGAGTGAATTCCTTCTTGCATAATAAAGTTCCCAGCTCCCCACGTGGTCCTGCCCCTTATAAGGTAGGCATATTGGGCGAGCAACAGTTGCCACCCTCACCTGTACTAATCAAAGGACAGACCCCCGCAGACAGAAGTCCGTAACACGCTAAGGATTAAGGTCGAGTCATTAATTGTAATCTACGAATTTATTAGCTCTATACTGTCAACGGTGTTATATCAGTAAGTCTAATAATTCACGGTCCGGTCTTGTACAATCTCATTGCACAGGATGCCCCCACTCTCATGTCAACTACATGAACGAGTCAGATCATCTCGTTTGTATCTAATACAAAGCGGGCCGCATCCACAGTGTATCTAGAATAAGGTCTCCAACCCCATCCTTATACTGTAGATTGTTCGGGTCATTTACTCAAACGTGATCCTCCTTGTGTGTCAACTACACACCGTTCAAGTTCTAGTTCTCTCATATATTCAATGACCCTGGAGCTTAGTTTATTGGAAAGGTTTAAAATATTTGCGAGACACAAAATGAAGAAAAGAATAACTCTTATTTATTTGAAAATAATATTTTACGAACACGAGATTAGGACAGAAATTCCAACAATAGTCATTACCCATGAGTCGACCCTTCACAAGTTGTTCGTAATCACAGCTGGGTGAAATTACCGTTTTACCCCGGTGATTACCTCTTTGCTCTTTAAACACCACTGATCCTCTAATGAACAACAAGTCTAAGGTCCTACCTTAGACTCGTACCCTCATAGAGGGCGGGGCCCCGTTGTTCAAGACCTGGAGTCAATTCTTAAGGAAACACCTATATGATTCCTCAGTAGAGGAATGAGTGAATTCCATCTTGCACAGTTAAGGTCCCAGCTACTTACGAGGTTCTGTCCCTGAGAAGGTAGGCTTATTGAGTCAGCTATAAGCCACTCTCACCCATACTAGTCTAAGGACAAACCCCTATAAGTAGGAGTTCTTAACTTGCTCAGGATTCAGGTCAAGTCACTAATGACAATCTATAAATTACTAGTCTTATCTTGTTAACGGTGTTATACTGGTTATACTAATAATTTGTGGTCCAGTCTGGTATGAACGCTTCATACAGGATGCCCCCACTCGCATGTCAACTACATAAATGAGTTGGATTACCTCTTTTGTACTAATTACAAAGTGGGTCGCATCCATGGTGTTACCAGAATGAGATTTCCAACCTTATTCTTATACCATAGACTGTTTAGGTTATAATCTTGAAATGAACCCAAATAGTGTCCACTACACTGATTTCAAGATACACGTTATAACCTTGGAGCTTAGTTTATTGGATTTAAAAACCAAGACTGTAATCTTATAAAAACAAATAACACTTTATTTAATTGATAAAAATTACACAAGTTTAGGGCATAAATCCCAACAATAATATATAGTTTAATGTGAATGAGATTCATAATAAACTGTAGGTTAGCCTAATTGTTGAATTAGGGCTAATTGGAGAAATTAATTGAGAGAAATTAAATTGGATGTGATTCAATTTAATTAATCCACTATTATTGCAAATGTGAGTTGCAATATAAGATATGAGATATCTTATATTATGTGGTTATGCAGATGAGATTTGCATAACTCATGGTAATTAAGTAACTCCATCATTTCCACTATTTAAACCCTTTGAAAGAAGGGACTTGTAAGGAAGTCTCTCATTTTTTTATTTTCATCAAAGAGAAGAGATCAAGTATCTCTCTACTCTCTCAACTCTCCTCCCTCTCCAAAACACTAGAGTCTCGCCATTTTCCTTCTTCCTAAGGAAGAACAACCAAGAAGGTTGTTGGTGGTGTTCGATTTTCGTTTGAGAGAAACGTTCGTTGAGATCGAGAAGCACGAAGTGTTCGTGACCAAAGGAAGGAACTTTGAAGAACAGTCTACAACAAGTAAGTATGTTTTTCTCACTGTAATTTCTTCCTCTTTTGCATGTTTAACTTAGATCTAAGTGTTAAATCATTTTGACAAAATTCTAGTAGCATAATGATACCTTGACGATTCGATCGTCTTCCGCTGCGTGAGGATTTTCATTCCCTTCAGGGTAGGATGGTCATTTCCACCCCATTCCCCTATATATATGGTTGCATGAGATGAAAATAGTAGATGTCATTCTAAGTGATTCTTAGCCTTTGGTTGTTGTTGGAAAGGTTCCAAGACAACAAACATCTCTCCCACAAAACACCTCACTTTTTCAAAAGGGAACCCGCGTTCCTCCCTCACATAGAGAACAATGGAGAAGATCCAGTGGTAGTGTCGATGTCCGTACGTGTTCGTGTTGCGTTGATCTTCATCGTGAGAGATGAGGAGCACTTGAAGAAAGGTTCTTGATAGCACACAAAATGTGTTATCCTTACGCTTAATTATTGCTAGTTTTATGATAATTTCAGGGCTTTTACGTGTTTAATTCATTTAATTTCAGGCTAAGAGCTTAAACAGAGCTATTGGAGATAATTTGGATCACTCGGGATCAAAACGAGGCTATTTGGAGCTAAAAATAATACCATTTGGAAGAGAAAGGATCAATCCAAGCATGAAGACCCAAGGTGATGGCGTTGCAACGCCATGCTTGCTGTTTGGAAGAGTTGAAGACCACTATCGATAGCGTTGCAACGTTGCCTTGCAGCGTCCAACGCTATCTCGATAGAAACGCACGCGTGAGAAGCCGCACAAAGGGCGTTGCGACGCTGCAAGCTAGATCGATAACGGGTGCACGCTTCAGGTAGCAGCGTCGCAATGCTGTCGTCAACGTTGCAACACCATCGATTATTTCCCTAGCGTTGCAACGTTGCACCAATTCCTTCTATAAATATATCCTTATGATTTCATTACGAGGGAGCCGAATTTGGTAGAGTTTTGCCATAATTTTGAAATACACTTTGTAAGAACAGAGAAGAGAGTGATTTTGGGAGCAAAGCATTCGTGGAGGTTCGAGATCGAAGACAGGAGCTCGGAGAGGAAGGACCGACATCGACACATAAGTTTAATTTCCTTTTCTTTCAATTCGTAATAGCGTTCTAAGACGTTTTCTACTTGTTTAGTTTAATTTTCATGTTATTTAGAGTCGCTAAACATTGTAGTTAAGAGTTGATTTACTTGTTATGACTTTCTAGCTATGTATTAAAGCATGTTTTGTTCTTATTTTTGACAATTAGTTCTTGACTTCTTAATTTGTTAATTCAAGTGGACTCGAGAGATAAAGCTTGAATTAGAGCAAATTTGTCAAAACCCTTAGAATTCTGGCATGGGAATGACATAGAAATCTTAGGGAAACACATAAAGTGTAACGGCCGGTTAAAAAAAAAAAACAATAAAAAAAAGGAAACGCGAGAAGCGTTCTCACGTCGCCCCCCCCCCGTCACCTTCATCTTCTTCTTCCCGTCGCTGACGCCGCCTCGCACGCCCAGCGCCTCTCCTCATCGTGCCGCGCGCGCCCCTCTCGGCAGCCCGCGCCTCGACCGTCGCCCCGCCGCGCCATGCTCCTCGCCCAGAAGCCCCGCAGGCCCGCGCCCAATGCGCACGTCCGAGCGCCCAGCGCCACTGCCGCCTCAGCCCGCCGATCGCCCACGCCCAGCCGCCCTCAGGCCTCACCCTCTCGCCGCCCAGTCGCCGCCGTTAGAAAAGGTGCTCACCGGTGAGTTTTTCTGCAAAACCATTTAGTCTTGGTTCAATTGGTTCAATCGTTTTTAGATCGGTTCTCTTAAAATCGTTGTTGGTTTTGAATAGATCGGGTCATGAGCATTCCGGATCTATGCTCCACGCGGCGCCACTCGCCGAAAAATTCGCCGCCGCTGCCGCCGGATAGGTATAACCGGTCGGCTTCGTTTTCTCGATCCCGTTTTAATTCTCCATGCTTTAGTTTCTTCATTCAAGTCAAATTAGTTGTTTATGGTTGATAGAAACATGTTCTATGTCCTTGTTTGTTGTTTTTAGGGCTTGCAAATGTTAAGGAAGTATGGGGAGCTCGAGATCGAAGCTTTCGTCATCCAAGTAAGTAGTCCTTTGGATTAAGCCCCTTGAGTTACTATTCGATTTGTTTGCATGTGGTAATCTATGAGTTATGTTCAATGCACGAAAATCACGTTGTGATGCTTAAGTATGAGTTTGGGTTCGTGTTGGTATTGCTTGTACTGTTAATGGACTCAGGAAGTAATCTATAGGGGAATAGGGGCTTAAGGCGTGAAGTTAAGAGCGAGACTTAAAGCCTTTGATCGTATCGAGTTGAGAGCAAACGTTGCGGGTTTTGATTAAAACCTAAATGGGCGAGTGCGACAAAGCGTGGTTGACCAAACCCATTGGAGGATTACCGTGTTGGGCTTAAGATCGTTTATGTGTGAAGTGGTTCTTAAAAAGGGCTTGAGGTTATGAACTAATGTTTGGTTACTGAGGTTTGGGCCAAGTGTGTCCGTTGAGCGTAACGCCTTAAGTCCAACTCGTATTTAAGTTGTTTAATCACTATAACCATCGGAGGGCGTTTAGGGTGAGCTCTAGGCAACGTTTGTGACCTTTCATCTCCTTGGAATGGTTTTGGGCGAGCTTGTGTTTGACTTTCGAAGGAAGGGGTTGTTTTTTAAATTCTTGAAGCGTTGTTTGTAGCCGACTAGATCCGGTAATTGAGCTCATGAACGAATGAGCTTGATTGTATAGCTGTGGATTAAACCTCGTGTGTGTTAAGTGGTTGGTCCTGAGTGTGAATGAGTTTGCTTATGTGTGGTTGAGGCACATTTTTCGCTATGCAGCGTGTATTGCTCGCATAGTTGTTAGAACGTATGTTCGAGTATGGTTTTAGTATCACTCAGGAGGGTTGTGTCGGGTAACCCTCGCCTTGAAGCCCCTACCTTACTCCTTGTTTAGGTGACGTCACCGTACGGACTTGTGTGGCGAGGAACTAGCATGGATTATGTGTATGATGATGTCCCGTGGTGAGTCACAGTGTGTGTGGCAATAGACATGGGCAGTGATGTCTTGTGGTGAGCCATAGTAGTTATGGCGACAGACCCAAGACGACGATGCTTCGAGGTGAGTTACTATGAGGGTGGCAACAGACTCGGAGTGGGACATAGCTTACGGCGCGCTGCGCGGAGCGGAGTGCAGGCTATGTCAGAATGCTAGTCAGGGAGACGCTTACCGACGTGAAGCAAGGAGCTGAGTAAACTTGAGTGAGCTTGGGGTAAGGCTAAGCCAGACTTCTGACTGAGTGTGGTCTGATAATGGATTTAGATAGTTTGAGGTGTTGGCCAAAGGAGAGAACCTAGCTAAAGTTGAGACCCTTTAGACTGGGTCGAGGATGTTAGAAATACATAGATAGAACCCTAACTAACCTTACAAAGCGCTGGACCCAGCACTTACTAAACCCTGAATTTCGCCTGGGCGGGTCGGAACCTCTAGGTTGACGATGTATATAGGCTCGTGAGATTTGGGTGCGTCCCCGTTGAGGTTTGGAGTGGTTGCTTTCCATTATCCCGCACTAGCCTAGGGGCGATTCCCCAATGGGCGTGTTGGTTACGTACCGCACTGCACCATGCTAGTGTATTATGTATTATGACAGCCTGGGGTGCATCACCACCAGGTAGTGGTTGCTTTCCATGATCCTAGGCCGGTTTAGGGGCGTTTCCCCATAGGGCGTGTAGGATACGTACCTGCTCTATACCGGCGTGTGGCGTGAGAGTTGCTTTCTCTCATTGCATCGTCAATCAAAGTTCCAAGACCGAAGGTAGAGCTCGAGTTATTACCACAGGTGGGCTCAGGGTGAAGTGTGCTTTTCGTGAGACCTATTTGGGGTTGGGTGATTGTGAAGTTCAGTTTTGTTTGGTTGGACGTGAGTGGGCTACTTACTGAGTATTTTTATACTCACCCGTCTACTTTTTTTGTTTTTGGTTGCAGGTAGGAAAACTGAGGCGATGATGGCAGCACTTACGACTGTTGAGGTCATGGGACCTTGTTTCTATCCCGTTTTCCTTGGCATAGAGTTGTCATTTGTCATTGTCCTGTTTTTGTTTTTATTTTAAATGTCTGGTCGTGCGACACTTTGTTTTTCTCTAGTACTTCTTAGTTATTGAGTTCTGTTTCTGCTGTATGATTGTTAATCTAAGAGATTGTGCTTTGGAACTCTGGTTGTAGCCCAACCCATTTTCTGTTTGTAGTTTGGTGGGGGTTGGGCATTCTTGTTTCCTTTGAAGTGTTTTCTGCTTATATTAGGTTCCAGGAAAATTTTGGTTTTTTCTCCTTGCTACGTCGTTATGTTGCCGAAATTTCGGCGCGAACGGTGTAGCGGAGTAACTTCCCTAACGTAGATTCGTCTCTGAATTTTAGGGTCGTTACATAAAGAAGTTGCTTAATGTCATGCATGTTGTAGGTTCATATGGAGACTATGAGTTTATTGCATGTGTGAGGCTCACTAAGAATCGAGTGATTTTCTTGAATATTTTACTTCTTGTTTATAATTTCATCTCATTGGTTCAATGCATGTGTTAGTTAGGTCTTTAACTTGTAAAATCACTTTCCATCATTCTATCAATTCGTTTCTCCACATGTTTGTTTGTTTGCTTGTTTTTAATTTCAAATCAACTATCCATGTTATGTTTCTTTAGCTAAAATTGAGAATTAGTACCCTAGTAATTAATTAATTTAGAAACCCATTCCCGAGGACGATACTTGGACACATAAATCACTATACTAAAACTTGACTCGTACACTACGGTATTGCAATATCATAAATATCACGCAACAAGTTTTTGGCGTCGTTGCCGGGGAATGACGATTATTTAGATTAATTTATATTAGGAGAAAATTTGAAATTTTAGACTAAAGTTTGTTTGTTTGTCTTTCCTTAATTGTTTTGTGTGTTTGTTTGTTTCCTTAATTTTGTTATTTTAGTTTTGTGTGTTTTTTAATCTTTGTTCCCTGTTTTGGTTGTGTTGATATTGTGTTGAAGTCTTGTTGTGAAATTACTGGTTTTTCAAATATGACTTTGCATGATTTTGAGTTTCCACCATTCTATTGTCCCTCTCAAGACTCTAGTTTTGTGCATCATAATTGTTCTGAATACCATGTGTCTAATTTTTACCATTCTGTACCTGACATATCTTAAAATTTACATGAGGTTAGTTATTTAGGCACTGGGAACCATAGTTTTTCGTACCTTAACCAACCCCTAGAAAAATCTTCTCTTATGGACCAATTACAGAATATACATTATAATTGAAATTTAAAAATTTGGTTCATAGTGAATTAGAAAGGTTGGATATGTTGGAAACTGAGGTGGTAGGACTTTGGGGAATATTACAAGATAGAGCTCAATACCTTGACCAGTTAGTAGTTTCCCTTAAGGCCTTACAGGAATAATTTCTTATCCTTACAACTCAGGAGGTGCCACCTAGGAGGATTTGTTTAGATGCTAATGAGGATAGTTATGCTAGTGAGGATAGTTTGGGGGAAACTGAGGCACACCATGATCAGGTTATTGAGGAAGGCAGTGGTGATACACTTAGTTCCACAGGGGAGACCCAAGTAATAGAGTTAGAGGCTGAGAAGTCTTCTTTTCTTTTATCCCCAGAGATTTCCTTTATTTTTTATAACCATTTGTCTTGCACTCACGAGTCTTGCTTTGATTTCAGTTATTTTATTTTGATAAACAAAAATACAAAAAATAATTTTCAATCTGGGGCTCAAGAAAAGAAGGATAGCCTTTTCGACTTAGAAGGCTACATCGATTCGAGCAAGAAGGGCTCGAAGAAATATGAGCAATTTTATGTGCCCTGATAAGTCACCGTCTAGCTAAAGACGTTAAAGAGAGCGCTTCTTGGGAGGCAACCCAAGTTTTATGTTTCATGTCTTTATTTTTTGTTTTATTTTCTATTTCCTTTTGTGTTTTTTTTTTGTTTAAGTTCTTTCTTTTTGTTCCTCCAGGTGTATTCCTAAAGGGAGAGCTGCAGATTTGCACCCTTTTGATCCTGAGATCGAGAGGACCTGTAGGAGACTCCTAAGGGAAGGAAGAGCAGAACCTCAGGAAATGGTTGATCAGGAGCTCATCAATAACCCTAAACCTATCAGGGAGTATTTCCAACCTGTGTTTAATTCTGAGCAGGCTGGAATAGTCCATGCCCCTATCAATGCTAATAATTTTGAACTTAAGACAGGGCCGATACAATTTGTTAGAGAAGGTGCTTTAGAGGCTTAGCCACAGAAGATCGTAACTCTCATCTTCAAAATTTCTTAGAAATACGTGGTACATTTAAAATGAATGGTATCTCTGCTGATAGTATTCACTTACGTCTTTTTCCTTTCTCTTTGCAGGGTAGAGCAAAAGAATGGCTAGGGTCCCTTCCCTCAGGGAGTATCACTTCTTGGGAGGAGTTGGCCCAAGCCTTCATGACCAAATTCTTTCCACCTGTAAAGGCTGCAAAGTTAAGGACTGAGATTGGAACATTCAGGAAGTAGGAGGGAGAGCAACTATTTGAAGCATGGGAAAAGGTACAAGGACATGCTCAGGAGGTGCCCACAACATGGCTACCCGGATTGGCTTTAGGTAAACTGTTTTATAATGGACTTGAAGGTAAGACCATGACTATTCTGGATGCCACTGTTGCACGGGCTTTCATGCCGAAGACTGTGCCAGAAGCACGTGCCCTCCTAGAGGAAGTGTCAACTGCCAGCTACCAGTGGCCTACAGAAAATGACAGATCTAAGCCGTGTGCATGGATTATATAAACTGGACGAGGTAACCTCTCTTAGATCTCATATGGCATCTCTCACTCATGCCCTGAATAATTTTGTAGGATCACCACAGACAGTGATGTCCTCTCAATGCTCACAGCCTAATGGAGGATCCACAATGGAGCAATTGCACTACCTGAACAACAGAAGCACCCACTATGGAAGCAATCAGACTCAGAACAACCTCCCAACACACTACAATCAAGGTTTGAGGTATCATGAAAATTTTTCTTATACTAACAACAAAAAAGTGTTGAATCCTCCTATAGGGCATGCTTCTACATCAGAGAGGAAACCATCTTTGGAAGACACATTGCACTCCTTCATAGTTGAATCCAGAAGTCGGTCCAACCAGGTGGAGAATGCAGTCACCAGTTTATCTGGTATAGTGACCAGTCATGGAGCTGCAATAAAGAATATAGAGACCTAGATTGGCCAAATGAACACGTCCCTCCAGGCACTGCAAGCAAGGAAAGAAACACCTTGAGGGAGTACAATCTAGCTAAAGACGTTAAACAAAGCGTTTCTTGGGAGGCAACCCAAGCTTTACTCACTTTTGTTTTTCTGACTTTAGCTTGCTTTAGTTTGTTTTTTGTTGTTTTTCAATTCTTAGTTAATTGTTGTTTGCTTTGTAGGTTGTGACGTTGCATTTCTTCGTTGAAATCCATGCTCCCGTTCTAAGGAACTCCAATACACATGCTTTGGCTATCCAAGAATCTCAGAAAGATCTCCATTACCCAGGACAATATTGTTCACTCTTATCCTTATACTTAATTTATGCTTAATTCTGCAAACATTGGGGACAATATTTAGTTTGAGTTTGGGGGTGGGATGTTTTATTTGTTGTGATTGTCCTGAGTATGTGCTGAATTTTTTATTGATCTTTTACATGAATTATGAGTATGATAGCCTAGGATGAGATATATTTGAAAATCTTTGTGATTCTGCTGAAACCTGAAGGCATGACATGAATTTGAGTTAATTTAAAAATTTTCTTGAGTTTTTCCTGCATTATATGCACATAGCCTGTGTTCTTGCGGTTTTGAAATGCTTAGAACAGAGTTGTTAGGTTTAGAAGTTTGATGTCACCTCGATAGGTCTGAGAACTGATTTGAGAGTTAAACTGCAGGATAGGGGGAATAACAACATGAAGTGCATGATCTGAATAATATGTGAAATAGGTAGTTTTTGTTTTTTGTTTCCTAAAAACAAATCGTGAGGGCAAAAAGAACTACCTTGACTGTGATCAGTGAGGCCACCTATTGAGCGAGTGCTCTGGTAAGGGTCTCTGCAGTGGATGTGTGAAAGCTAGTGTCATTGCATAAAAAAAAATAGAAGAAAATAGAAAAAGTGGCATCAAAAGAGTGATTAAGTGCTGAGTATAGTTGTTTAGTTCTTGAATGTGGGGAGGCTCAAGGATTAGTAGTTAAGACCAGGGTAGGGGGGAAGTTGAATGGAGAGACTAATAAAGTTGATCCGAGCTTAGTAAAAATGAAGGGAACATAGGCTAATCACACACACAAGTAGGAACACTTAGGGAAAGTTTTAAATTCCTTGTTGAAGTGTCATGTTTGAATGTTACCTTTGATTGCTAGATTTTCGCTTAAATTTTTTAGGCTTGAATCAAATGTATGTTTAAGAACAATCTGATGTTTAATTATGTTTTTGCTCGGGACTAGCAAAGTTTAAGTTTGAGGGTGTTTGATAGCACATAAAATGTGTTATCCTTAGGCTTAATTATTACCAGTTTTATGATAATTTCAGGCTTTTACGTGTTTAATTCATTTAATTTCAGGATAAGAGCTTAAACAGAGCTATTGGAGACAATTTTGATCACTCGGGATCAAAACTAGGCTATTTGGAGCTAAAAATAATACCATTTGGTAGAGAAACGATCAATCCAAACATGATGTCCCGAGGTGATGGCATTGCAACGCCATGCTTGCTATTTGGAAGCGTTGAAGACCACAACCGATAGCGTCACAACGCTATCTCGATAGAAACGCACGCGTGATGTAAACCCGATCTCTTTGGAACTTCATTTTTAACAAACAACAAAAAGAAAAAAGAAATGAATGTTTAAAACTTGGTTTCCCATGTTATAAAAAGAAAAGAAAGGAAGTGAAAGACAAAAGGAAAACAAGGAAGAAAAAGTTTAAGCCATTTTTGGTTTGGTTTGCTTTAAAAGATAAAAGAAGAAAAGAAAATGAAACAAATGTAAATCATGTTAAGTTTTGTTTTGTAAAGATAAGAAAAGAAAGAAGAAGATAAAGGAAAGGAAAGAAAAGGAAAAAGAAATGAAAAAGGAAAAAGCAAAAAGGGCAAAAGGACAAAACACCTTTATGCTTTTGTCCTCCACCGCCAAGACTTTTTAAAAAGGGTTTTCTCTCAATTTTCTTCTCTATCTTTACAAACAAAGCTGAAGCTTCGTGGGAGAAGGAGAAAGGAAGAAGAAGGAAGCCTTTTTTCATGATTTTGGAGCTGGAGTTGCAGAAGAAAGGAGGAGAACTCAAGGAAGTGAATATTGCAACAAGGAGATCAACTCAGACAAGTTTTGATATTTTGTTCATCTCGAGCTCCACAAAAAGAGGTAAGGATTGATGTTTAGTTTTCTTGAAAGCTAACTCATTTTTTAACAAAGTTCATGAAGGAATCTTGCGAAAATTTTTATATTAAGTTACTGTTTTGTTAAGAGGAAGGCAGAAGACAGAAATTTGCTGTCAAATCCGAGAAGTCTCTGATGTTTTGGTTATTCTGATCTGTATACTTGGAGTTAGAAGCTCTCATTGGTATGGTTCGAAATATTATTGAATTTCCTACAACTTTCGTGAAGAAATCGTGAGTATAAAATTTCCAGAAGATGTTTGTTGTGCAGCAGGAAATCCGAATCTGGAAACAGCAGAAGTCTATTTTAGGAAGGTAGCTTTCGAGGTATTTCTGAACCAAACTATTGGGAATCTCATTTTCTTGTTTTCATAAGAGTTTTAAAGGGTTCAAAAAGGAAGAGTGTGGTATAAATTACATTCTTTTTGGATAAGTAATGAAAAAGTTATGGCTGTCTGAAAACAGGGCAGAAAATTTGTGAAATGCTGAAAAATTGGTTGGAGGGTTTTCTTGTAGTTTTAAGGTTAAAACCCATGAGCTCGAAGTTCTAATACATGAATTTTGTTTGTTTGACAGGCCAAGAGGAGATAGGTCGAGTGTGCGGTCCAAGGTTCTAGTTTAACACTGTGAGTGACAAAACGAACTTCGAAAATGAACCAAATTCTTGAAATATGCTTATATGCTTTAAGAAACGCAAGTTCTGCTAGAATGAATTGTTTCAAAGCTTTGTGTTTTATTTTCAAACACATGTCTATGAGTATTCTTGTTTTCCTAGAAATGCTTCAAGTGTTCATTGTGACCCTAAAAGTCTTTATAAAATTTATACATGAGCATATGTCCAATGGTTGCCAAAATTTATGGAAATGTTTTGATTTCAAGTAAGCATGTACTAGCAGGTATGTTGTAAAGATTTCCAGTTTTATGAACAAACTGTGTAAGCTTGAGTTTTATGAAAGAAAAGATAAGCAGGCATGTTCAAATGTTTTGATGTGATTTTCTAAGATATTGAGCCCGAGGCTTTATGGTACCGTGTGCACACAGGTCTTATTTTGTTGTCGACGTTGAGTGTACTCTGCTGACATAATGTATTTGTCGTAAGTCTTTGGCGGGCCCCACTACGACAAAGACGATGGGAGTCTTTGGGCGGGCCCCACTACATCGTAGAGTAAACGTTGGTTGTACTGGGCGTGCCCTACACAACGTGGATTGTGACATGATTTTAAAAGAGTTTATATCATTTACATGCCTTACGAGATTTTGATGATATACTTGTTAGTTTTCTGAAAGTTTATTATGATTCTACGTTTACTTTCAATGCTTGAATACAAATGCATATGCTCATAGTTTTCAGGTCACATGTTTTACATGTTATAGATATTAAACACAGTCACTCACTTAGCTTCATAGCTCATTCTTTCAATGTTTTCAAACTTTTCAGGTAGAGATCGAGCTCCTGGTACCTTAGTTACTGCCATAGTCTGCTAAAGCTCCATAAGTTTTAATACTTTGTACGTGGCTGGTTTTGTATAGCAAGTCTTTAGGTTTGTAAATTATTTTGAGAGGACTATGATGTTATAGTGGTTTGTACATTAGAGGTTGTATAAACAATGGTTTGTCTTGTGTTGTTTCTGATGCACTTGACATTTAGTTTCCAAGAGAGACTTATGACGGGTTTCTCCTTGTATATGTTTAATAGTTGTCCTGTTTCCGCTATGTTATGTTAAAGTGTTCCATATGCGAACATAGTATGCTTATCAGGTCAAACAGGGTCAACAGGTATTGTTAAGAGTTAAACAATGTATGTTGGCTTCACGCCGCCTTTCGGGCTAAGTGGCAGGTAGTTCGCAAGGGGGTGTGACAACTTGGTATCAGAGCAGTTAGCTCCATGGGAATGAGACATGGCAAGTTAGCTCTGAGAATAAAGTAAAAGTCATAACAAGTTATTGAGTTAGTTCAGATCGAACTAGTAGAGTATGGTCCAAATAAGGATAAGAGTAAGTCCAGTTAGGGCTAAAATGTGAATAGTAGTCGAGTATTGTGTTATTGAGTTAAGTATCCATAGCATGCCTAATGTTTTGATATGTTATAGGAGTCATGCCACCATGTACTAGCAGACGACGCAGGCAGGATCAGGGAAGGACGCAGGATCCTACCCAAGGCCAATCTGAGAGGGGATCTAGTGCCCCGAGAGTCCAAAGTGTGGCAAGAGAAGAGCAACATGTTAGCTTCTCACATGAGGTGGGCAGGCGGGAGAGAGCAGGGCCAAGTGATCCAGAGAAGGCATATAGAATAGAACGACTGAAGAAATTGGGAGCCACAGTGTTTGAGGGTTCCACAGATCCAGTTGACGCCGAGGTTTGGCTGAATAAGCTTGAGAAATGTTTTGACGTGATGAGCTGCCCTGAGGAGCGTAAAGTCAAGTTAGCCACATTCTTGCTAGAGAAGGAAGCAGAGGGATGGTGGAAATCGATTTTAGCCAGACGGAGTGATGCACGTACTCTCGATTGGCACACATTCAGATGCATATTTGAAGATAAATATTACCCTGGCACTTACCGCGAAGCGAAGAGAGATGAATTTTTAGAATTAAAGCAAGGGTCACTATCAGTGGTTGAGTACGAGAGAAGGTATACCGAGCTATCACGGTATGTTGATTTTATTGTGGCATCTGAGAGTGACAGGTGTCGACGATTTGAAAGAGGGTTACGACCTGAGATACGTACCCCAGTTATAGCCATTGCTAAGTTGACTGATTTCTCACAGCTGGTAGAGACTGCTCTTCGTGTTGAGCAAAGTATAACAGAGGCAAAACCAGCCGTGGAGTCGATTCGAGGGCCTTCAACAACGAGCAGTTTTCGGGGTCGTGAACAGAGAAGATTCACTCCTAGAGTAAATGTTTCAAGTCGCCAGGACTTTAAGAATCGAGCTGGCGGCCAGACATCGAGGCAGATGAATGTTAGTGGTGCCTATCAGAGGCAGAGTCAGAGAGCACCTAGTCGATGCGGATCCACAAGAAGACCACGAGGCAATGCGAGAGTTCATTGCGGTCAGCGGCAAGGTGAACTCCATGTGCAAATTGTGGCAAGAATCATCGAGGCCAATGTCTTGTTGGTGTCGATGTGTGTTACTAGTGTGGACAGCCAGGGCATTTCAAGAGGGATTGTCCACAGCTTAAAGCAGCTGCACAGTTGGGTCCCAAACAGTTGAGCAGCCGAGAGTTCCAGTAGCTGCAGGAGAGGGCACCAGTGGTGCAAAACAGAAGGGAGTTGTAGGGAGACCTAGGCAACAGGGAAAGGTCTACGCTATGACTCAGCAAGAAGCAGAGGATGCAACAGATGTGATTACTGGTACGATTTCTATTTGTAATGTACTTGCACGTGTTTTGATAGATCCAGGTGCTACGCATTCCTTTGTTTCTAGTATATTTCTGACTAAGCTAAATAGGAAGCTAGAGCCTTTATTTGAGGGGTTAGTTATATACACTCAAGTTGGTGATGCTTTACTAGTCAATTCAGTGTTGCGGAGTTGTGAGGTCTTAGTAGAAGGTCTCAATATGTTAGTGGATCTTCTTCCACTTTAGTTGCAAGTGTTAGATGCAATCTTAGGGATGGATTTCTTATTCACTCATTATTCTTCCATGGATTGCCATAGAAAGGAAGTTGTTTTTAGAAAACCAGGGTTGGATGAAGTGGTTTTCAGTGATGAAAAGAAGATTATTCTTACGAGTTTGATTTTAGCATTCAAAGCTCAGAAGTTGTTGAGAAAAGGTTGCACGGCGTTTCTTGCACACGTAGTGAAGGTGCAGGAAGAAAAGCTAAGACCAGAAGATGTTCTTCTGGTAAATGAGTTTTTTGATGTTTTTCCAGCAGATCTGTCAGGGTTGCCACCTGATAGGGAAGTAGAGTTCACTATTGAATTGCTACCAGGAACAACACCTATTTTGCAAGCGCTGTATAGAAGGGCTCCAAGTGAGCTCAAAGAGCTGAAGATGCAATTACAAGAACTAGTTGATAAGGGATACATCTGACCTAGTGTATCGCCTTGGGGAGCTCCAGTGTTATTTGTAAAGAAGAAAGATGGTACCCTTAGATTATGCATTGATTATAGACAGTTAAACAAAGTCACGATACGTAACAAGTATCCTTTACCCCGTATAGATGACATGTTTGACCAGTTACGAGGAGCATCAGTGTTTTCTAAGATTGATTTGAGATCAGGATACCATCAGTTAAAGGTAAGGGAATCAAATATTCTTAAGACAACATTCAGAACCAGGTACGGGCATTATGACTTTCTAGTTATGTCGTTCGGTTTGACGAATGCGCCAGCAGTTTTCATGTACCTCATCAACAGGATTTTCCAGCAGTATTTGGATCAGTTTGTGATAGTATTCATTGATCATATACTAGTTTATTCGGTTGACAGGAAAGCCCATGAGGAACATCTGAGGACTATTCTACAAACACTACGAGATAAACTGTTGTACGCGAAATTCACCAAATGTGAGTTTTGGTTGAATCAGGTAGTGTTTTTGGGGCATGTTGTCTCAGCAAATGGTGTTAGTTGGATCCAAATAAAGTTAAAGTTGTAGTCAACTGGGAGAGACCAGTTAGTGCGACAGAGGTACGTAGTTTCCTAGGCTTGGCAGGATACTACAGGCGGTTTGTTGAGGATTTCTCACGAATAGCATTACCCATAACAACTTCGACAAAGAAGAATGCTAAGTTTGAATGGTCAGACAAGTGTGAACAGAGTTTTCAGGAGCTGAAAAAGAGATTAGTTACTGACATCTATTCGACACTTCACATGAATGGGAAAAGAGTATGTGATTTCTTGTGATGCCTCGAGACAAGGTTTAGGGTGTGTTCGGATGCAAGAAGGAAAAGTAATAGCTTATGCATCAAAACAATTGAAAAAGCATGAATGTAATTACCCTACCCATGATCTCGAGCTAGCAGCAGTTGTTTTAGCACTGAAGATCTGGAGACATTACTTGTTTGGTGAAAGGTGTCACATTTACACAGATCATAAGAGTCTGAAATATATCTTTGATTAGAGGGAGCTGAATATGAGGCAGCGAAGATGGTTAGAACTGATTAAAGATTATGATTGTACCATAGAATACCATCCAGGTAAGGCGAATGTGGTAGCAGATGCATTGAGTAGGAAGTCAAGACTTCCTAAGGACGTCTTGTGTGGTATTCGAGCAACATTTTTAAGTACTCTATGGGATTCTAAGGCAGTTGTGAATGAAGAAAGTTTAGGGAGTCTTTTAGCTCAGTTCCAGGTCAGGTCTTCACTCGTAGCAGAGATTGTGAGAAGACAACCATAGGATAGTAACTTGCAGAAAATGTTTGGGAAGTCCAAACAAGGCCCAAAAGCATAATTTAAAATGAGATCAGACGGAGCCATAGAGAGGCAGGGAAGACTGGGTGTTCCAAGTTTTAGTGAGCTTAAAGATGCTATTCTAGAGGAAGCTCACAGTTCAGCTTACGCTATGCATCCAGGAAGCACCAAGATGTACAAAACATGAAGGGAACGTATTGGTGGCCTGGGATGAAACGAGAGATAGCTGATTATGTTGATAGATGTTTGATCTGCCGACAGGTTAAACCAGTTAGACAGAGGCCAGGAGGACTCCTTAACCTTTGCGCCGGTCTTGGAGTGGAAATGGGAGCATATCACTATGGATTTTCTGTTTGGATTACCACGTACTTCTTGTGGTCATGATGGTACTTGGGTAATATTTGATAGACTCACTAAGACAACACGGTTTATACCGATTAAAGCAACGTCTACACTTGATCAGCTAGCTAAGCTATACGTCGACAAAATTGTGAGTCAGTACGGAGTGCTGGTGTCCATAGTTTCAGATAGAGATCCAAGATTTACTTCTAAGTTTTGGCCTAGCTTAGAGAAGGCTATGGGAACAAAGTTGAATTTTAGTACAGCGTTCCATCCTCGAGCAGATGGGCGATCGAGAGAGGACCATCCGGACCTTAGAGGACATGTTGAGAGCATGTGTCCTTTAATTTAAAGGCAGTTGGGATACACACCTATCGCTTATGGAATTTGCTTATAATAACAGCTACCAGTCGAGTATTGGTATGGCACCATTTGAGGCTCTGTATGGAAGACCATGTAGAACGCCCGTATGTTGGAATGAAGTAAGAGAGCGAAAGCTAATCGACCCTGAGTTGGTACAAGTTACTACAGACAATATTAAGGTAATAAGGGAGAATCTGAAGGTAGCACAAGACCGTCAGAAGTGTTATGGAGACAAGCGACGAAAGGACTTAGAATTCCAGGTTGGAGATCAAGTTTTCTTGAAGTTATCTCCGTGGAGAGGTGTCCTTCGTTTTGGCAAGAAAGGTAAACTAAGCCCTAGATATATTGGTCCTTATCCAATAACGGGACGAGTTGGGCCAGCAACCTACAGACTGGAGTTGCCAGCAGAACTATCTCGAGTACATGATGTATTTCATGTGTCCATGTTGAGGAAGTATATTCCAGATCCGACACATGTATTGCAAGCACAACCCGTTCAGCTGAAAGAAGACATGAGTTACGTAGAGGATGCAGTTCAAATCCTCGACAGGAAAGAACAAGTTTTGAGAAACAAGACGATCTCACTCGTGAAGGTTCGTTGGAGACATCACGGAGTGGAGGAGGCAACCTGGGAGTTAGAGGATCTAATGCGGAGGAAGTACCCGACGATTTTCACTTAAAGACTACTCAATTTCGAGGACGAAATTTCTTAAGGGGAGGTAAGTTGTAAACCCGATCTTTTTGGAACTTCATTTTTAACAAACAACAAAAAGAAAGAAAAAATGAATGTTTAAAACTTGGTTTCCCAGGTTTTAAAAAGAAAAGAAAGGAAGTGAAAGACAAAAGGAAAACAAGGAAGAAAAAGTTTAAACCATTTTTGGTTTGGTTTGTTTAAAAGATAAAAGAAGAAAAGAAAATGAAACAAATGTAAATCATGTTAACTTTTGTTTTGTAAAGAAAAGAAAAGAAAGAAGAAGATAAAGGAAAGGAAAGAAAATGAAAAAGAAATGAAAAAGGAAAAAGCAAAAAGGGCAAAAGGACAAAACACTTTTATGGTTTTGTCCTCCACCGCCAAGACTTTTTCAAAAGGGTTTTCTCTCCATTTTCTTCTCTATCTTTACAAATCAAGTTGAAGCTTCGTGGGAGAAGAAGAAAGGAAGAAGAAGGAAGCCATTTTTTCTTGATTTTGGAGATGGGGTTGCAGAAGAAAGGAGGAGAACTCAAGGAAGTTAATATTGCAGCAAGGAGATCAACTCATACCAGTTCTGATATTTTGTTCATCTCGAGCTCCACACGAAGAGGTAAGAATTGAGGTTTAGTTTTTTTGAAAGCGAACTAATTTTTTAACAAAGTTCATGAAGGAAGCTTGAGCAAATTTTTATGTTAAGTTACTGTTTTGTTAAGAGGAAGGCAGAGACAGAAATTTGCTATCAAATCCGAGAAGTCTCTGATGTTTTTGTTATTCCGATCTGTATACTTGGATTTAGAAGCTCTAATTAGTATTGTTCGAAAGATTATTGAATCTTCTACAACTTTCGTGAAGAAATCGTGAGTAGAAAATATCTAGAAGATGTTTTAAATATCAGGTTACATTTGTTGTGCAGCAGGAAATCCGAATCTGGAAACAGCAGAAGTCTGTTATAGAAAGGTAGATTTCGAGGTATTTCTGAACCAAACTGTTGGGAATCTCATTTTCATGTCTTCATAAGAGTTTTAGAGGGTTCAGAAAGGAAGAGTTTGGTATAAATTACATTCTTTTTGGATAGGTAATGAAGAAGTTATGGCTGTCTGAAAATAGGGCAAAAAATCTGTGAAATGCTGGAAAATTGGTTGGAGTGTTTTCTTCTAGTTTTAAGGTTAAAAACCATGAGCTCGAGGTTCTAATACATGAATTTGGTTTGTTTGACAGGCCAAGAGGAGATAGGTCTAGTGTTCGGGCCGAGGTTCTAGTTTAACACTGTGAGTGACAAAACGAACTTCGAAAATGAACCAAATGCTTGAAATATGCTTATATGCTTTAAGAAATGCAAGTTTTGCTAGAATGAATTGTTTCAAAGCTTTGTGTTTTATTTTCAAACACATGTCTATGAGTATTCTTGTTTTCCTAGAAATGCTTCAAGTGTTCATTGTAACCCTAAAAGTCTTTATAAAATTTATACATGAGCATATTTCCAATGGTTGCCGAAATTTATGGAAATGATATCATTTCAAGCAAGCATGTAATAGCAGGTATGTTTTAAAGATTTCCAGTTTTATGAACAAGCTGTGTAAGCTTGAGTTTTATGAAAGAAAAGATAAGCAAGCATGTTCAAATGTTTTCATGTGATTTTCTGAGATATTGAGCCCGAGGTTTTATGGTACCGTGTGCACACAGGTGTTATTCTGTTGTCGACGTTCAGTGTACTTCGTGACAACCGCGCTATCGTGAGTGCGGGGCGGGCCCCACTACGAAAAAGACGATGGGAGTGCTGGGCGGGCCCCACAACATCGTAGAGTAAACGTTGGTTGTACTGGGCGTGCCCTACACAACGTGGATTGTGACATGTTTTTAAAAGAGTTTATATCATTTACATGCCTTACGAGATTTTGATGATATACTTGTTGGTTTTCTGAAAGTCTATTATGATTCTACGTTTACTTTCAATGCTTGAATAAAAATGCATATGCTCATAGTTTTCAGGTCACATGTTTTACATGTTATAGATATTAAACACAGTCACTCACTGAGCTTCATAGCTCATTCTTTCAATGTTTTCAAACTTTTCAGGTAGAGATCGAGCTCCTGGTACCTGAGTTACTGCCATAGTCTGCTAAAGCTCCATAAGTTTTAATACTTTGTACGTGGCTGGTTTTGTATAGCAAGTCTCTATGTTTGTAAATTATTTTGAGAGGACTATGATGTTATAGTTGTTTGTACATTAGAGGTTGTATAAACAATTGTTTGTCTTGTGTTGTTTCTGATGCACTTGACTTTTAGTTTCCAAGAGAGACTTATGAAGGGTTTCTCCTTGTATATTTTTAGTAGTTTCCAGTTTCCGCTATGTTATGTTAAAGTGTTCCATATGCGAACATAGTATGCTTATCAGGTGAAACAGGGACAACAGGTATTGTTAAGAGTTAAACAATGTATGTTGGCTTCACGCCGCCTTTCGGGCTAAGTAACAGGTAGTTCGGGAGGGGGTGTGACACGTGAGAAGCCGCACAAAGGGCGTTGCAACGTTGCCTTGCAGCGTCCCAACGCCAGATCGATAGGGGGCACACGCTTAGGGTAGCAGCGTTGCAACGCCATCGATTATTTTCATATCTGCAAGTCGCCTAGGGTACAACGTTATAACGCTGTCCCTAGCGTTGCAACGCTGCACCAATTCCTTCTATAAATTTATCCTTATGAGTTCATTACAATGGAGCCGAATTTGGTAGAGTTTTGCCCTAATATCGAAATACACTTTGTTAGAAGAGAGAAAAATGTGATTTTGGGAGCCAAAGAATTCGTGGAGGTTCAAGATCGAAGACGAGAGCTCGGAGACGAAGGACCGATATCGACACATAAGTTTAATTTCCTTTTCTTTCAATTTGTAATAGCGTTCTAAGACATTTTCTACTTGTATAGTTTGATTTTCATGTGATTTAGAGTAGCTAAACATTGTAGTTAAGATTTGATTTACTTGTTATGACTTTCTAGCTATGTATTAAAGCATGTTTTGTTCAAATTTTTGACAATTAGTTCTTGACTTCCTAATTTGTTGATTTAAGTGGACTCGAGAGATAAAGCTTGAATTAGAGCAAAATTGTCAAAACACTTAAAGAAGTTGCTTAATGTCATGCATGTTGTAGGTTCATATGGAGACTCTGAGTTTATTGCATGTGTGAGGCTCACTAAGAATCGAGAGATTTTCTTGAGTATTTTACTTCTTGTTTATAATTTTATCTCATTGGTTCAATGCATGTGTTAGTTAGGTCTTTAACTTGTAAAATCACTTCCCACAATTTTATCAATTCGTGTCTCCACATGTTTGTTTCTTTGCTTGTTTTTAATTTCAAATCAACTATCCATGTTATGTTTCTTTAGCTAAAATTTAGAATTAGTACCTTAGTAATTAATTAATCTAGAAACCCATTCTCGAGGTCGATACTTGGACTCATAAATCAGTATACTAAAACTTGACCCATACACTTCGGTATTGCAATATCATAAATATCACGCCACAGTTCGTCAAAGGTATCTTTCTTGCTGTCCATTCCATTTTATGCTTAATCTTGTTATTGTTGTTCTTGAATTAATCGTTGTAACTAATTCAAGAGCGCGCGATTCGCAATCACTTCCGTTGCCGGGACATCGATTCCCTTCATCCACATGCTCATCTGAGAGCCTTTTTGGGAGTGAGTGATTCTTTCATAGTGCATGGAGTGTCCAAGGAAGCTTTAAGGCTTAATCTTTTCCCTTATTCCTTGAGGGATGGTGCCAAGGCATGACTAGACTTTTTACCACCAGGAGCAATTGATTCATGGAACACATTGGCTAAGAAATTTCTCATCAAGTACTTCCCCTCCAACAAAGAATGCATAGCTAAGGAGTTATATAGTGTCGAGCATAATGAAGATGAAACGGTGAGTGAAGCTTGGGAAAGGTTTAAAGATCTGTTGAGAGGATGCCCTCATCATGGGTTGCCTCACTGCATTCAAATGGAGACGTTTTACCATTGATTAAACATTACAACTAAACAGGTTGTAGATGCTTCAACCAATGGAGCCCTATTATCTAAAACTTATAACGAGTCATATTTGAGATTTTAGAAACGATATCTTCCAACAGTTGCCAGTTGGAAGATATTAGGAACAATCCATGTAGGAAAGCTAAGGGAATGCTGGAATTGGATGCTCTATCTACCTTGAATGCTTAAATGGCCTCTATGGCAAACATGTTGAAGAACTTGTCTGTGGAAAATGCAATGAAAAGTGTGTCATTTGTACAAGCTCCAACCATTGTGAATCAAGTTGGTAGTCAAGAAATTTATGTATATTATGGGGAAGGCCATGTCTACGAATATTGTCCTCATAATCCAACATCGCTGTGCTATGTAAGCAATTAAGAAACCCATCATAGGAACAACCCTTACTCTAACACCTTCAACGGTGGGTGGAGAAATCATCCAAATTTTTCATGGGGAGGTCAAAGTAGTGTTTCTCAAGTACCTCAACCACAGAGAACTATGATGCATCCCCCTGGTTTTGGAAACTAAAATCAACAAGGGTTTGTGAACCAAAGACTAGTGTAACCCTCACAAACACTTAATGCACCACCAGAAATTGCATGGAAAGAGTATATGGAAAAAATAAATGCAGTAGTCTAAAGTCACTCAGCTTCACTGAGGAGTATTGAGATTTAGTTTGGCCAGATAACTAATGAGTTGATAATCAGACCCCAAGGCAGATGACCAGCTGACACTGAACCACCAAAGAAATAAGGGAAAAAACAAGTTCAATCAATAGAGCTCATAAGTGGTAAGGTAGCAGGGAGAAATGAAGAAGCAAGATTGAACAAGCAAGTTAATCAAGAAAGTGAGCAGAGGGGAATGGTCGAATCAGAACCTGAGAGAACAACAATAGAAGAGAAGGAATCTGAAAAAGGAAAGGTTAAGCTCTTTGAGATCAGGTCTGAAATAGTCATAGGATTTACATCTCCACTCCCTCTTTCCTAAGAGGTTGAATAAGAAAAAGTGAAGGGAAGTTAATTTTAGAAGTTCCTAGATATTTTGAAGGAGATACACATCAATATACCACTAATTGATGCTTTAAGACATATGCCCAACTATATGAAGTTCCTCAAAGATGTGTGCTCAGAAACGAAGAGATTTCAGGAATTCAAGGTGGTATCCTTAAGTGAAGAATGCAGCGCAATCTTTAAGAATATAATTCCTCATAAGGAGAAAGATCCAGGGTCTTTTACAATTCCAGTGTCTATTGAAGGTAACTCTCCAACTTGTTGACAGATCCATAACTTATCCAGAAGGAAAACTTGAAGATATTTTGGTGCAAGTGGGCAATTAATATTTCGAGTGGATTTTATCATTCTTGATTATGAAGCTGATCAGGATGTCCCAAACATTTTGGGAAGACCCTTTTTGAAAACATTAATAACTCTAGTGGATGTTTATGAAGAAACAATCACATTGAGAATGAATGATCAAGAGGTAAAATTCAATGTGTATGATTCCATGAAATACCCTGATGATATAGAGTAATGCTCTGCAATACATTTGATGGAAGAATTGATAACTGAAGCTTTTGATGAAGGGATAAATGAGCATCACAACCCAATCATAAATGAAGAGTTGTGGGGAACATCAAAGGTGATCACAAGGAATCAGAAATCGTCAGTTATAATTTCCTATCTCTGACTATCTATATAGAAATCGTCAGAAAAGAATGAAATAAATATTTTCCAAATCTGCATCTCTCTATCTCTAAAGTATTTAATATCTATCCATTTATTATATTTCTCTTTGATACTTCCTTGGTACTCTCCTCCACAGCTGGATTATTACAATTGAGAATTAGAAATTTCACTTTGACAACACTTGACCTAAAATCTACATTGAATCTTATTTTATCACGCTTATAGGTTGTTGAACTATGGGTTTTCCATAATGCTACACTCGAGAGAGGGAATTTAAAGGGTATTAAAACGTTTGTCAATAATTACGACGATTGGGTCGCCTATGGACTTAGAGCATGTAATCATTCATATACCTAATACGTGTAAAAGATGAATATATAATTTTTAAACCACAAGAGTGGCAAGAACTTTTTGTAACTAACAGGTTCTTTATCTTCATTAAATATATTTTTGATAGTGTGTTTGTATTTCTTTTACTTTGTTTAGTTGCTAACGATTCCAAAAGCCAACCTTTATTTATGAAATAATTATATTATGTGCTGAGGAAATTGAACAACCGATAGAGTAATAAACCCGATCAGCTACCTAGAGTTCATAAAAGTAATCACTTGCAATGTTAAGTAAGAAAAAGGCAAGGGAGGTGAAATGGTGAAACGATTTAAAAAAATGTAAGAAACAAAAAGTTAAGTTGCCAAAAACGAACAACTACATGATACTTGGTGAACAGTGAATGAATGAATTGAAAACATTCCCTTTTTTGAGTTTGAAATTTTTGGGAGCTATAACTTAATATAATGAATTTTTTAATAAGTTAGAAATTCACATTCGAGTGGGTATCAAAAGAAAAAAAAAATTGTTGGAATAAATGACGTATATTTAATTACATCTTAAATGTTTAGTGGGATTGATATTATGTTGTTATAACATCTGAAAATATGACTCTCACGAAAATCATAAGACATTTATTTCTCAATTGGCAGAAAATATAACTAACAAATGTCGAATCTCCCTTTTTGTCCTTAATATAATAAATTTTGTTCAGTTATTAATATGGATATCTCTATAATTGGTTTTAGTGTTGAATCACCCAAGAGATATTTCTGGGTTCGTTAGGGACGTATGTTTTTTTCTTCTCGACATGTTTTCACGTTTTGGTGAATACATTTGCACATAGTTCTTTTGAATTTTAGATAGTGCAAAATGTTTTTTTTTTTAGTTTTTAATAACTATGCTTGAATTCATTCATATATTATCTTGATCCAAGAAAATATGTTCCTCCATGCGCGACCACAACATTTGCATCTCATAACGTACATCCTCAAATTTGATATGATTTATGAAGGTTGGTATGTCGAGTTGGTTGTAGACAAACTAAAGTACAAGCTCCTACTTAAGGCGCGCGACCTTTTTGGACGCTTGCTGAATTTTGAGGCTATTGTAACCGAAGAGAAGCCTCTAAAGGAAAGAATCAGGAAGCTACAAGGTTTCGTCGTCATAGTCACACAAGGACACCATGTTGGCAATGTTATTCCGCCGAAGCCTGAGATCTGGATTAAAATCCCTAATCTTTGTGAGCCATTCGTGATAGATCTTGCAAAGTTTGTGGTCATAGAATTCAACAATAAAAATAATGATAGCCTAAAATTTGAGAGCATTTACGAGGGTTGGTTTGCAGAGATGGGCGAAGACCACATGAAGTTTCATCTCCATGTTAAAGTGAAAGATTGTCTCGGACGAGTGCGCAACTTTGAGGGTGTTGTGTTCATAAAACACTTATTTGGTATAGTAATCAAGACGTTCGAAAGTTTCAAACCTATCGAAAATAAGTGTTAAAACGTCCCGTTGTATTCGAAAATATATGTCCGTGTTAGAAATAGTCAGAAAATAAGTGTATAATAAATATTCAGAAAATAAGTGTATAATAAATATTTAGAAATAGTCAGAAAAGAATATAATAAATATTTTCCAAATATGCATCTCTCTATCTCTAAAGTATTTAATATCTATCCATTTATTATATTTCTCTTGTATACTTCCTTGGTACTCTCCTCCACAGCTGGATTATTACAATTAAGCATTAGAAATTTCACTTTGACAACGCTTGACCTAAAATCTACATTGGATCTTATTTTATCACGCTTATAAGTTGTTGAACTATGGGTTTTCCATAATGCTACACTCGAGAGAGAGAATTTAAAGGATATTAAAAAGTTTGTCAACAATTACGACTTTGGGTCGCCTATGGACTTAGAGCATGTAATCATTAATATACCTAATACGTGTAAATATATAATTTTTAAACCACAAGAGTGTCAAGAACTTTTTGTAACTAACAGGTTCTTTATCTTCATTAAATATATTTTTGAAAGTGTTTTGTATTTCTTTTACTTTGTTTAGTTGCTAACGATTCCAAAAGCCAAGCTTTATCTATGAAATCATTATATTATGTGCTGAGGAAATAGAACAACCGATAGAGTAATAAACCCGGTCAGCTACCTAGTGTTCATAAAAGTAATCACTGGCAATGTTAAGTAAGAAAAAGGCAAGGGAGGTGAAATGGTGAAACGATTTACAAAAATGTAAGAAACAAAATGTTGAGTTGCCAAAAATGAACAACTACATGATACTTGGTGATCAGTGAATGAATGAATTGGAAAAATTCCCTTTTGTTAAGTTTGAAATTTTTGGGAGCTATCACTTAACATAATGAATTTTTTAATAAGTCAGGAGTTAGCATATTCGAGTGTGTATCAAAAGAAATAAATTATGTTGGAATAAATGACGTATATTTAATTACGTCATAAACGTTTAGTGGGTTTGATATTATGTTGTTATAAAATCTGAAAATATGACTCTCACGTAAATCATAAGACATTTCTTTCTCAATTGACAGAAATGATCACTAACAAATGTCGAATCTCTCTTTTTGTTCTTAATATAATAAATTTCTCCAGTTATTAATATGGACATCTCTTTATTTGGTTTTAGTCCTGATTCACCCAAGAGATATTTCTAGGTTCATTAGGTAGGTATGTTTTTTTGTTCTCGATATGTTTTCATGTTTTGGTGAATACATTTACACATAGTTATTTTGAATTTTAGATAGTGCCAAATGATTTTTTTTTAGTTTTTAATAACTATGCTTGAATACATTCATATATTATCTTGATCCAAGAAAATATGTTCCTCCATGCGCGACCACAACATTTGCATCTCATTACGTACATCATAGCACATGCGAAAAAAAAAATACAACTTGAGAATGGTAAAGTGTAACTAAAGCAATGTACGTCTACTATTGGATAAGTAAAAGTCTGACTAAAAGTCAATATTACCGTGTTAACCGATATTTACAAAAATGTATTAAAAGAAATCTCTTATTTATTGGATTTATATTTAATTTCAAACGGTACCAGAACAAAATCGAATCCATGTTGGTCGTCACAGACTGGGAAGGTTAAAGAAAAATTATAAAATCTTTTAGGCGTTCAATGTGTTATAATAATAGTGTCATGTGATGCCTTATTCTTTCCAAGCTTCTATAGCCTCACTTGGAGGGCTAGTCGTTTAGTGGCTTTAAAACTTGACTCAAGAAAAGTATTTAATTCAGTGATTTAATGACTTCGAAGGCACGAGAAGCGTGAATGTGAGTTATTCCACGGATTTTGTTCCTCATATTAGTTTGTTATCAATAGTGTTATAATTTTATTTCTAACTCGGATGCATTTTAAAAAAGTTATTTTATTATCTATTTATTTAGCTTTTCGGTATAATTTTAATTTGATTTCATACAAATCCTTTTAATTGTTTTATTACAATTTGTGTAGCGATGTTATCTTCTTTTTCAATTTCTGTAACGCCCCTACTTTTCTATGACTAAACTCTTAGGGACATTACTACACATGCATGTAATTATAGGCCAAAAGCTGTAAAACGATCTTTAAATTTCTAATGCAAGTAAATCGTCTTTAGGGATCCCAAAACAAATCATTCAAAACAAGTAAAATGAGCAGTTTAACATTGCCTGTTAAAATCAAAGAAATAAACTTAACTTTAAAACCATAAAACGACGACATTAGTTATCAAAGAGAATATGCGGAAAACATGACTATTCCCATGGTTTTGGCAACGTGTCTCCGTCACTCGCCCAGCACGTCCTTGGCCTTACCTAAAAAATATTTTTAAAAGAAAGGGTGAGTATTGCAAAACAATACCCAGTAAGTGACCTCGCTACCGAGGTTTGGGATATGCATACACATACAATCATGACTTTTAAACTGTTTCAAATGTACATATGCGGGACCTAAAACTTTCTCATATCATCATGACTATAATACATGACTTCCTTTTTCTTTTAAGTGGCCAATTGGTCATCCTGAGTCATTTTATTTTGAGTCCCTCACAGACCCCTGTAATAATTTGAGTCCCTCACAGACCCCTGTAATTTGACCCATAGGGTCTCTAATGCATGTTTGACCATGCACACAATGCAATCGAGGAGACCAATTTCCACATTTTTCATCAAATCATTTCATGGCATACATGACATGCATGAGGTCCCATCATTCAACATAACAATAGTGTACATGCCACGAACATCATCATTAATATGCAAATCATAATTTCCTCATTGATGAGTTTGAAGATAAATATTTTATAGGAAATCATGGAATATTCTCATACAAGATAATCTTGTAATATCCTCACATAAAATACTCGGATTTTCTTACGTAAAATACAAGGATATTCTCACATAAAATATTGACTTATGCTCACATAAAATAGGAGATATTTTCACATAAAATCTTAGAATATTCTCACGTAAAATCATCAAACCCTTTTGAGTAAAATCACTAATTAATTTCGCATAAGATAATGAAATTCATTTTCATTAATCCCATCTAAAACGTTCGCACAAGGTCCCTTACCTCGAGCTTTGATCTCACTCTTTCCTTCTAATTCTTAAATTAGCGGTCCTTTCCAAATAACTCACAACCAAGAATTCTTCTATTCGTTATCCTACTACACAACTCATCCAATATAAAGAGTCTAAATACACGAAAGCGTCTATAATTCTCACTTTGCTCCAATTACCTCGACTCAGAATAATAAACCGAACGTGGATTTGGTCGCTCCAAAACTTGGAAGTCTTGATCCCAAAATTCGATTCGTCCTACAATATTTTCATGCGAATAATTTCATGCGAAATGTGATCCAAATAATCCTATACTCAAAATCGAAGAGGTTTTCGCGTGGCTCACCTAATTCACCACCTTGACTTTGAATGCTTCTCGAATGCGGCGTAAACAACGAACAACGATCGCTGGTCGGATTCCGCGTGGCCCGATCCGGGCGTGATCTTTGGACTTGGAGATGAACGGTTTGCGCAGCGTGAACGGCTCGTGGTGACCATTGTTTGGAGTCGAAATGGACGAAACGCCGGAGTTCGGCCGCGACGGCCGGAACGAGTAAGCTCCGTTCGTTGCTCTGCCGGCGCAACTCAGGCGTGAACGACCGGAAGCTTCCGTCCGTGGACCTGCGGTCAGCGTGAGATTCGGTGTGACGACGGCGGCTCTCGGATCATGGTAGCGTTTGGAGCTGAACGAGCGGCTTCGTGACACGGCTGGGACCCATGCTTCGTTCGTGAACTTCGCCGGCGTGAGTGTCTTCTGTTCGAATCTGTTCGGCGGCTAGGGTAATTGTGAGGGCTTGACTTCCCGGGTCGTGGCTTGCCGGCCGCCTGACGTACTCCACTGCAAGAAGGCGCGACAGCGCCGCTCTAAGTACCTCGGCTTGGCGGTGACTTGACTACCGGAGTGACGTGAAGTCCAAGCGAGAGCTTGCGGCGGGAAGGCGGCTTGGACGGCGACGGCAGCAGCTGGATCTAGGGTTCTCGGCTAGGCATGAGTGCAAGAGGAAGGAGAAAGTTGTAGTGAAGCTAGGGTTAGGGCTTTTGTTTGTGATTGCACTTAAGGAGGCTATATACTACAAAATTAGGTTAAATTTCGAGTGCCAAAAGTAACCCTCAATTAGGCATTAATGACTAAAGTGCCATTGTCCCTTCCTCTTCTTTTAATTTTATAAGAAATTTCATTTTGAAGAGAAATAACTCACTTAACCCATAGGAAATTAGGGTTTCGCTCACACCGAGCCTGAAAATTAACTAATCCGACCTAGCATAAAGACTGTTAGAACAATAACTAAAATAACCAGCCAGTACCTGCAGTTGTGGTCGTCACAATCTTCCCTCCTTAAGAACTTTCGTCCTCGAAAGTTCCTATTCTTGGAACAGTTCTGGGTATTTAGCTCGTACTTCCTCTTCTCGCTCCCAGGTAGCTTCTTCTGTGCGGTGATTTTGCCACAACACTTTAACTAGGTTGATCTCACGGTTACGGAGGGTCTTTTGATCTCTTGCAATAATCTGTACAGGTCGCTCGCCATAACTCAAATCTTCTGCTAGCTGTAGTGGTTCGAAGTCTACGACATGAGTCGGGTCTGGAACGTATTTCCTCAACATGGAGACATGGAATACGTTATGGACTGCTGATAGGGAAGGCGGCAATGCTAGCCTGTAGGCCACTACGCCGACCCTCTCTAAAATCTCAAATGGCCCTATAAAGCGCGGACTCAACTTTCCTTTTCGGCCAAACCTTAGAATTCCTTTCATTGGGGCCACCTTAAGAAATACGTGGTCCCCAACTTCGAATTCTAGGTCTCTTCGTCTCGAATCGGCATAACTCTCTTGTCTGCTTTGGGCGGTCTGCATTCGCACCCTAATCTTCCGAATCGCGCTATTTGTGACCTGTACTATCTCTGGACCCAATAACTGGCGTTCACCAACCTCCTCCCAGAAAACGGGAGTTCTGCAACGCTTTCCATAGAGAGCTTCAAATGGAGCCATTCCGATGGTCGACTGATAACTGTTATTGTAAGCAAACTCCATCAAATGCAAATGAGTGTCCCAACTACCTGGAAAGTTTAAGGTGCAAGCTCGCAACATGTCTTCTAATATCTGGTTTAAGCGTTCTGTCTGCCCATCCGTTTGTGGATGAAAAGCTGTACTAAAGTTCAACTGTGAACCTAACGCTTTCTGTAAACTCCTCCAAAAGTTGGAGGTGAAACGTGGATCCCTGTCTGAAATAATCTTGGCTGGAATCCCATGCAGGCGGACTATCTCTTCCAGGTAAAGCTGCGCCCACTTATCCGTAGAATAGGTGGGTTTCCCTGGTATGAAATGTGCTGACTTGGTTTATCTGTCCACAATGACCCAAATTACTGAGTAACCTCGTAAGGTTCTAGGCAGTCCGACTATGAAATCCATAGAGATCTCCTCCCATTTCCACTGGGGCACATGTAAAGGCTGCAGTAGTCCTGCGGGCCTCTGTCTAGGTGCCTTCACCTGTTGACAAGTCAAACACCTGCTGACAAACTCTGCCACGTCGCGTTTCATGTTGCACCACCAGAACGACTGTTTCAGATCTCGATACATCTTGGTGCTACCAGGGTGCATAGAGAATGGTGAGTTATGGGCTTCGCTCAAGATTTCTGCCTTCAGTTTGTCATCGTTTGGAACACATAATCGTCCTTGGAATAGTAGTCCTCCATCTGTGGATAGTGAAAACTCTGCGAACTCACTTGTAGTTACTGCCGAAAGTTTCTCTACTAACTGAGGGTCCACTTGTTGAGATTCAACGATGCGTTGTCTCAAGGTCGGTTGTACTGTTAACTGAGCTAACTGTGTCGTGGTCTTCCCTACTAGTACTGCAATTTCAGCTCGTGCAAACTCTGCCTGTAGCTCTGCTCTGTCAGTAACTCGTGCCGAAGTATGCACAGGCTTCCTACTGAGGGCATCGGCCACGACATTAGCCTTACCGGGGTGATATTGAATATCTATGTCGTAGTCCTTCACTAATTCCAACCATCTGCGTTGCCTCATGTTCAGCTCTTTCTGGGTGAACAAGTACTTCAGACTTTTATGATCTGTAAAAATCTGAATTTTCTCGCCATAAAGGTAATGTCTCCAGATCTTTAGTGCAAAGACCACTGCTGCTAGTTCCAAGTCATGAGTCGGATAGTTCCTCTCGTGCGTCTTCAATTGTCGGGATGCATAGGCTATTACTTTACCGTGTTGCATTAGTACACAGCCCAAACCTTTCTTAGAAGCATCACTGTAAACCACAAAGCTCCTTGTTCCCTCGGGGACGGTAAGAATCGGGGCTGACACTAATCTACACTTGAGTTCCTGGAAACTCGCCTCGCAAGCATCATCCCAAACAAATGAGTTACCCTTGCGCGTCAGCTGAGTCATGGGCATGGCTATCTTGGCGAAGTCCTCTGGCACGAAACGTCTATAGTAACTCGCAAGACCAGAAAAACTACGTACCTGCAGAAGCGGTGGTCGGACGGGGCACAGCGTGTGACGGCCTCCACTTTCGCTGGGTCAACAGAGACTCCAGCTTCGGTCACCACCTTCCCTAAGAAGGATACCTGTCTGAGCCAGAATTCGCACTTGGAAAATTTTGCATATAACTTATTCTCCCTCAGCGTGAGTAAAACTTTTCTCAGGTGCCTTTCGTGATCTTCATCACATCTGGAGTATATCAGAATATCGTCAATAAACACAATCACGAACGTATCTAGAAACTCTTTGAATAAACGGTTCATCAAGTCCATGAAAGCGGCAGGGGCGTTGGTCAAACCAAACGGCATCACTGTGAACTCGTAATGCTCATAACGTGATCTGAATGTTGTCTTAGGAATATCCTCTTCACTGATTCTCAACTGATGGTAGCCTGATCTCAGATCGATCTTGGAAAACACTGTTGCTCCCTGCAACTGATCGAACAAATCATCTATTCTAGGAAGAGGGTATTTATTCTTGATCGTAACTTTATTCAACTCCTCATAATCTATACACAGGCGCATGAACCCGTCTTTCTTTTCACGAACAACACCGGTGCTCCCCAAGGCGAAACGCTAGGCGTATAAATCCCTTGTCCAAGTAAGTCTCAGAATCGTAGCTTCAATTCTTTCACTCTGCCGGTGCCATTCTCAGACGGTGCCTTGGATATCGGAGTCGTCCCTAACTCCAATCCTATGTTAAAATCCACCTCCACGACCGGAGGTACTCAGGAGGTCCTCGAGAAAACGTCTGAAATTCATTCACCACCGTGCATCGGTGACACTGAGATCTCTGTACACCTTGCATCCAAAGATGCAAGCTAAGACGCCCCAAGCTCCCCGATGTAATAACTTCCGGCCTTAAGGCGAATTACCTTAGGCCTACTTCCTCGCTAACGTCCTCTGAACTCAGAGCTGTGTTGGTCGGGAGGAGTAAACACTACCTCCTTCCCCAAGCAATCAATGCAAGCATGGTTCTGCGCTAACTTGATCCATACCCAATAACACATCAAAGTCAAACATGTCTAAGACTACTAGATTTATCGTTAACTCATGGTCTGCGATAGTCACACTACCATCCTTGACTTTCATAGTGGCTAACAAGTTTATCCCCATGAGAGTGGAGACAGACAAAGCATCATCAGAATCGTGTTCTAATTCTAACTCACTTCGACTTACGAAGGATGCGAAATAAAAGAGTGTGTAGAACCAGAATCAAATAATACAAAGGCAAGGTGCCCAAGTAATGGAAGTGTACACCAGTAACCACCGAGTCATGTGCCATAAATGCTTTTACTTGGTGCTTGCATAAGCTCTTCCTTGTGTATTACTTACGGGCTTGCGTGATTTCCCACTATTGATAACTTTGAGGTTGGCTAGCACCGCTTGACTCGGGACGGTTATTAGCTCTGTGCCCTTCTTTCCCACATCCAAAACACACTCCGACCGGGCCAAACACTTACCCCAATGATGCTTACCACGGTCTTTGCATTGTGGCTTATCTCCACCGTTAGTTCTGTCCCCGTGACCGGTGGTTTCGACTGAACTCGCACGAAAGTTTCTGGTCTATGCGGGTGTCGCTGGGACGCCGCGAGCTTGAATTAGGTGGTCCCATTTCCTCTTATGATTTGCCATGGGCTGCCCCGGGTTAACCACTACCTGCTGTGCAGTCTGCGCCTGCACCCAAATCAATTCCGCCACTCTCACTGCAGAGGCATAATCAGGAGGTGCTAGTGCCTGGATGAAGCCTCGAACATTTTCATCCAGTCCCATGACGAAACCCTCTGTCTTCTTCGCCTCTGTGTCTACTAGCTCGGGGGCAAACCGTGACAAGCGGGTGAATTCTCTCTCATATACCTCCACTGCCCTCCTGTTCGCTCACTGCTGTAAGAATTCTGCTGTGTTTCCTATAACGAGTGCAGCAGGGGGTAAAATTTCCGCCAATGCTTCTTTAAACAGATTCCATGTGATCGTTTCCCATTGCGACTATGGTTCCTCAGGCGGACTCCCACCATAAATAAGCGTCGTCTCTCAGCATAAAGGTTGCACAGGACACCCTCTGGTCTTCAGGGCAGTTCATCAATCTGAAGATGGTCTCAATGGAGGACAACCATAATTCAGCCACAGTGGGGTCACTAGAAGACCCATCAAAAGATCTGGGATCATACTTCCTGAAGTCCTTCAGATATCGAGACTCGAGTTGCATCGTTCATACGATTTGCTTGGGCGGTGACCGTGGCTATTGTAGCTCGCACTGAGTGCGCATGGCCTCTACCATCATAGTCATGACATTAGGGTTTCCTTGATCCGCCACTGGAGCGGCTGCAGGTGCATTCTCCTGGCGATTTGGCTGGTCCTGGGGGAGATCTGGCACGGGTGGGGTAATTTCCTCCTGTTCCAGATGGTAGTTACGGTGGTGTTAACATTAACTCCACGATCTCCGACCCCTACCACGTCCTCTACCTCTCCCACGACCTCTAGGTGGCATTTTGTCGATTTTACAATACAGAGAGTTTCTAACTCTCGGTTTTCATTACTTTCTAACTATAAGATAGGATCACCCTTAGGGTTTAAATTCATTTACATTCACAAAACAGCAATTACATCATAATCATTTACTTCAGTATATAAATTACCAAAACGTACTCAGCGGTGACCAAAACGCGTTACTCAACCATGGGAACTACTCAGGCTTTACTCAGTAAGCAAGTCTACGTAACCCCTTAAACCTAGGGCTCGATCTGAACTATAACGCCCCTACTTTTCTATGACTAAACTCTTAGGGACATTACTACACATGCATGTAATTGTAGGCCAAAAGCTGTAAAATGATCTTTAAATTTCTAATGCAAGTAAATCGTCTTTAGGGATCCCAAAACAAATCATTCAAAACAAGTAAAAGGAGCAGTTTAAAATGGCCTGTTAAAATCAAAGAAATAAACTTAACTTTAAAACCATAAAACGACGACATTAGTTATCAAAGAGAATATGCGGAAAACATGACTATTCCCATGGTTTTGGCAACGTGTCTCCGTCACTTGCCCAACACGTCCTTGGCCTTACCTGAAAAACATTTTTAAAAGAAAGGGTGAGTATTGAAAAACAATACCCAGTAAGTGACCTCGCTACCGAAGTTTGGGATATGCATACACATACAATCATGACTTTTAAACCTGTTCGAAATGTACATATGCGGGACCTAAAACTTTCTCATATCGTCATGACTATAATACATGACTTCCTTTTTTCTTTTAAGTGGCCAATTGGTCATCCTGAGTCATTTCATTTTGAGTCCCTCACAGACCCCTGTAATAATTTGAGTCCCCCACAGACCCCTGTAATAATTTGAGTCCCTCACAGAGCCCTGTATGGTTTGAGTCCCTCACAGACCCCTGTAATTTGACCCATAGGGTCTCTAATGCATGTTTGACCATGCACACAATGCACTCAGGAGACCAATGTCCACATTTTTCATCAAATCATTTCATGGCATACATGACATGCATGAGGTCCCAACATTCAACATAACAATAGTGTACATGCCACGAACATCATCATTAATATGCAAATCATAATTTCCTCATTGACAGTTTGAAGATAAATATTTTATAGGAAATCATGGAATATTCTCATACAAGATACTGTAATATCCTCACATAAAATACTGGATTTTCTTACGTAAAATACAAGGATATTCTCACATAAAATATTGACTTATGCTCACATAAAATAGGGAGATATTTTCACATAAAATCTTAGAATATTCTCACGTAAAATCATCAAACCCTTTTGAGTAAAATCACTAATTAATTTCGCATAAGATAATGAAATTCATTTTCTTTAATCCAATCTAAAAAGTTCGGCACAAGGTCCCTTACCTCGAGCTTTGATCTCACTCTTTCCTTCTAATTCTTAAATTAGCGGTCCTTTCCAAATAACCTGTCAACCAAGAATTCTTCTATTCGTTATCCTACTACACAACTCATCCAATATAAAGAGTCTAAATCTGAAAGCGTCTATAATTCTCACTTTGCTCCAATTACCTCGACTCCGAATAATAAACCGAACGTGGATTTGGTCGCTCCAAAACTTGGAAGTCTTGATCCCGAAATTCAGTTCGTTTGTAAAGCCCCTACTTTTCTATGACTAAACTCTTAGGGACATTACTACACATGCATGCATTTATAGGCCAAAAGAGATAAAACGATCTTTAAATCTCCAATGAAAATAATTTGTCTTTAGGGATCCCAAGAAAAACATTCAAACCGATAAAAGGAGCAGTTTAAACATTGCCTATTGAAAATCAGTAAAGTAAATTTAAACTTGAAAATATGAAGGGACAACATCGATTATAAAAGAAATGTGCGGAAAACATGTCTATTCCCATGGTTCTAGCAACGCCGCCTCAGTCACTATACTGCACGTCCTTGGCCTTACTCAAAACATTTTTAAAGAAAGGGTGAGTATTGCAAAACAATACTCGATAAGTGACCTCGCCACCGAGGTTTTGGGATATGCATACACATACAATCATGACTTTTAAACTTGTTCGAAATGTACATATGCGGGACCTAAAACTTTCTCATATTGTCGAATTATTTAATCCATGACTTCCTTTTTATTTAAGTGGCCGATTGGTCATCCCAGAGTCATTTCGTTTTGAGTCCCTCACGGACCCTCGTAATCATTTGAGTCCTCACGCACTCGTATGGTTTGAGTCCCTCACAGGACCCTGTATAAATTGAGTCCCTTACAGGACCCACGTAATTTGACCCATAGGGTCTCTAATGCATGTTTGACCATGCACATAATGCACTCAGGAGACCAATGTCCACATTTTTCATCAAATCATTTCATGACATACATATCATGCATGAGGTCCCATCATTCAACATAACTATAGTGTACATGCCACAACCATTATCATTGATATGCAAATCATGACTTTTCACATCAGATAGGGTGTAATATTCACGTATATAATCATGCAATATTCTCATAGATAATACTGTAATATTCTCACATGAAATACTGGAATATCCTTACATAAAATACAAAGATATTCTCGCATAAAATACTAGATTATGCTCACATAAAATATTGAGATATCTTCACATAGAATATCAAGGCATTCTCACATAAAATATCGGAATATTCTCGTGTAAAATCATTAAATATTTTTAAGTAAAACATCGTACTAATTTCACATAAAATATTGAAATTCGTTTTCTTTAATCCCAGTTAAAAAGATACGGCACAAGGTCCGTTACCTTATTTCCGATTTCACTCCCAAAACTTAACCCGAGCTCCTTGAGTACTCTTCTTTAGTGGAACCTGAATCACACGTTAACCCTGAAATTAAACTTCGAGTATACTCCAGATTCATAACGCGAGATACTCAATTTAAGTTCTTGAGGCTTCATGCCCCGCTTACCTCAATCTCAACGTATAGGCCTAGTGCCTCCTAGATCGCTTGGATGTTGGCCTTCAACTCCGCTCTGATTTAGTTCCTAAAAGTCATGTTTGAAACAGTGGGTTACGTTCTCAAATTTACGTTTACATATCCGATAGATCATGGGTAGTTCTCTCTCAAAGCCGAACTTAACAAGAGTGCTCACCGGTTGAAATCTCATTTCTTTGCAAAAAGCGGTGTTGGTCGGATGGGGCGGCGACGGCGAGCCTACGGTGGGCGGTGGCGGCGCCTTTCACGAGCAACGGCAGCCGAAAGTGAGCTCGCGATCGGCTTGCTTTGGCGGGCGCTTGGTGGTGTTCTCGCGTGGGCTGCGCGCGCGATCGATCAAAAACGAGTTTCGTGGATCGGCTGCAGTGGTGAAACGTGATCGCGACGGGAACTCGCGACTGCTAGACGAGAACGAATTCCTCAAGCGGCGCCGGCGCAAGACTCACGGCTTGGGATGGCGGCGTGCCGCGACTTCGAGAGGTCGCGATCGGCGGGCTCGTGGAGGCTGTAGTTCTCGAGCAGCTGCGCAAGCGACTCACGATTGGTTGGCGGCGTGTAACCTCGAGTAGTAGTTGCGGCTGAAGGAGTAGTTCGGCTCAAGGACTCACCGGCGTGAGCAGCTGGACGGCGGTTTAGTTGCGTGGGTTCTGGCCGACGGTGGAGTAACGGCAATGAAGACTAGGGTTTTGGTTAGGGCAACTACAAGGAGAAGGAGAAGATGTTGATGGGCTAGGGTTTTCTCTTAACTTTTCCATGATAAGAAGCTTAAATACTATTAATTAGGTTAAAATCCAAGTGTTAACTATCACCCTAATTTAGACATTAATCACCAAAGTGCCATTGCCCCTTCCTTTTCTTTTAATTTTTATCAATAGTTGTCTAACGGAGAATATTTCGCCTTAAACTAATAAAATCGAAGACTCATTAACACCGAGCTTGATGAAATTCACTAATCCAACTAGACATACACAGGTTGATGGGATGTTAAATAAAATGAATAATTAGTACCTGAGGTCGTGGTCGTCACAATCTTCCCTCCTTAAGAACTTTCGTCCTCGAAAATTCCTATTCTTGGAAAAGTTCTGGATATTTAGCTCGCACTTCTTCTTCTCGCTCCCAGGTAGCTTCTTCCGTACGGTGATTTTGCCATAATACTTTAACTAAGTTGATCTCACGGTTACGGAGGGTCTTTTGATCTCTAGCAATAATCTGTACAGGTCGCTCGCCATAACTCAAATCTTCAGCTAACTGTAATGGTTCGAAGTCTATGACGTGAGTCGGGTCAGGAACGTATTTTCTCAACATGGAGACATGAAACACGTTATGAACTGCTGATAGGGAAGGCGGCAGTGCTAGTCTGTAGGCCACCGCACCAACCCTCTCTAAAATCTCGAATGGTCCGATGAAGCGCGGACTCAACTTCCCTTTTCGGCCAAACCTTAGAATTCTTTTCATTGGGGCAACTTTAAGAAATACGTGGTCCCCAACTTCGAATTCTAGGTCCCTTCGCCTCGAATCGGCATAACTCTTTTGTCTGCTTTGAGCGGTCTGCATTCGCGCTCTAATCTTTTGTATTGCCTTATTAGTGACCTGTACTAATTCTGGACCCAACAACTGGCGTTCGCCAACCTCCTCCCAGAAAACGGGAGTTCTGCAACGTTTCCCATAGAGAGCTTCAAATGGAGCCATTCCGATGGTCGACTGATAACTGTATTGTAAGCAAACTCCATCAAATGCAAATGAGTGTCCCAACTACCTGGGAAGTCCAAAGTGCAAGCTCGTAACATGTCTTCTAAGATCTGGTTCAAACGTTCTGTCTGCCCATTCGTCTGTGGATGAAAAGCTGTACTAAAATTCAACTGTGAACCTAACGCTTTCTGTAGGCTCCTCCAAAAGTTGGAGGTGAAACGTGGGTCCCTGTCTGAAATAATCTTGGCTGGAATCCCATGCAGGCGGACTATCTCTTCCAGATAAAGCTGCGCCCACTTATCTGTAGAATAGGTGGGTTTCCCTAGTATGAAATGTGCTGACTTGGTTAATCTGTCCACAATGACCCAAATTACTGAGTAGCCTCGTAAGGTTCTAGGCAAACCGACTATGAAGTCCATAGAGATCTCCTCCCATTTCCACTGAGGTACATGTAAAGGCTACAGTAGTCCTGCGGGCCTCTGTCTAGGTGCCTTCACCTGCTGACAAGTCAGGCACTTGCTAACAAATTCTGCCACGTCGCGCTTCATGTTACACCACCAGAACGACTGTTTCAGATCTCGATACATCTTGGTGCTACCAGGGTGCATAGAGAATGGCGAGTTATGGGCTTCGCTCAAGATTTCGATTTTGATTTGTGTCGTCGCTGCGCACATAATCGACCACGAAATAGTAATCCTCCATCTGTGGATAGTGAAAACTCTGTCAACTCGCCTGTAGTTACTGCCGTAAGCTTCTCTACTAACTGAGGGTCCACCTGTTGAGCCTCAACGATACGTTGTCTCAAAGTTGGTTGCACCGTTAACTGAGCTAACTGAGCCGTGGTCTTTCCTACTAGTCTTCGCGATTTCATTTCGTGCAAACTCTGCTCAGAACTCTGCTTTGTCGAGAACTTCGTCTTTGAAGTATGAATTGGCTTCCTCACGAGGGCATCGGCCACGACATTTGCCTTCAGGGGTGGTATTGAATGTCAATATCGTAATCATTCACTAATTCCAACCATTTGCGTTGCCTCATGTTTAATTCATTCAGGTGAACACATACTTGGACTTTTATGATCTGTAAAAATCAATTTTTCTCATCATACGTAGTAGTGTCTCGGATCTTTAATGCAAAGACTCTCGCTGCTAGTTCTAAGTCATGAGTTGGATAGTTCATCTCGTGCGTCTTCAATTGTCGGGATGCATAGGCTATTACTTTACCGTGTTGCATTAGTACCACACCCAAAACCTTTCTTAGAAGCATCACCAGAAACCACGAAGCTCCTGTTCCTCTGAACTGTAAGAATCGGGGCGACACTAATCTGCACTTGAGTTCCTGAAACTCTACTCGCAGCATCATCCCAAACAAATGAGTTACCCTTGCGCGCGTCGGTGAGTCATTGGCATAGCTATCTTGGCGAAGTCCCGCACGAAAACGTCTATAGTAACCTCGCAAGACCCGAGAAAACTACGCACCTGCAGTATCGGTGGTGGGACGAGGCCACCGTGTGTGACGGCCTCCACTTTTCTTTGGGTCAAAAGAGACTCGACTTCGGACACCACATGCCCTAAGAAGGATACCTGTCTGAGCCAGAATTTACACTTGGAAAATTTTGCATATAACTTATTCTCTCTCAGCGTGAGTAAAACTTTTCTCAGGTGCCTTTCATGATCTTCATCACACCTGGAGTATATCAGTATATCGTCGATAAATACTATCACGAACGTATCAAGAAACTCTTTGAACAAACGGTTCATCAAGTCCATGAAAGCGGCAGGAGCGTTGGTCAAACCAAACGGCATCACTGTGAACTCGTAATGCCCATAACGTGATCTGAATGTTGTTTTAGGAATATCCTCTTCACTGATCCTCAACTGATGGTAGCCTGATCTCAGATCAATCTTGGAGAACACTGTTGCTCCTTGAAACTGATCGAACAAATCATCTATTCTGGGAAGAGGGTATTTATTCTTGATCGTAACTTTATTCAACTCCCTGTAATCTATACACAGGCGCATGGACCCATCTTTCTTCTTCACGAACAACATCGATGCTCCCAAGGCGAAAAACGCTAAGGCGTATAAACCCCTTGTCCATAAAGTATTGTAAATGTAGTTTCAGTTCTTTCAACTCTGTCGGTGCCATTCTGTACGGTGCCTTGGATATCGGGGTCGTCCCCAATTCCAATCCGATGTTAAAATCTACCTCTCTGACCGGAGGTATTCCGGGGAGGTCCTCGGGGAAAACGTCTGGAAATTCATTTACCATCGTGATGCAGATGACACGAAAATCTCCGTACACCTTGCATCTAATATGCAAGCTAAGACGCCTTAAGCTCCCGATGTAATAACTTCTCGGCCTTAAGGGCGATGGTTACCTTAGGCCTACTTCTCCTTAACGTGCCTCTTAACTCAGTAGCTTGGGTTTGGTCGGGAGGAGTAAACACTACCTCCTTCCTCGAAGCAATCAATGCAAGCATGGTTCAGGCTAACCAGATCCATACCCAATATCACATCAAAGTCAAACATGTCTAAGACTACTAGATTTCTTTGTTAACTCATGGTCTGCGATGGTCACACTACCATCCTTGACTTTCATAGTGGCTAACAAATTTATCCCATGAGAGTGGAGACAGATGCAGAGCATCATCAGAATCGTTCTAATTCTAACTCACTTGACTTACGAAGGATGCGAGAAATAAAAGAGTGTGTAGAACCGTAATCAAATAATACAAAGGCAAGGTGCCCAAGTAATGGAAGTGTACACCAGTAACCACCGAGTCCGAGCCATAGATGTTTTTACGGTGCTTGCATAAGCTCTTCCTTGATGTATTACAGCTTCACAAAGGCATCCCACTATTGATAACTCGAGGTTGGCTAAGCGCCCGGCTTGACTCGGGAAGCTATTAGCTCTGTGCCCTTCTTTCCCACATCTGAAGCATACTCCGGACCGGGCCAAACACTTACCCCAATGCTGCTTACCACAGTCTTTGCATTGTGGCTTATCTCCACTCTAATTTCCCGTCCTGTTGACCTGTGGTTTCTGACCTGAACCTGCACGAAAGTTTCCTGGTCTATGCGGTGTACGCTGGGGACGCTGTGAGCTTGAATTTGGCCGGTCCCACTTCCTCTTATGATTTGCCATGGGCGCCCCAGGTTAACCACTACCTCATCGCGCGCGATGCGTGCGTACCCAAATCAATTCCGCCACTCTCACCGCGGAGGCATAATAAGGAGGTGCTAGTGCACGGATGAAGCCTCGAACATTTTCATCCAGTCCCATGACGAAACGCTCTGTCTTCTTCGCCTCTGTGTCTATCAGTTCGGGGGCAAAGCGTGACAAGCGGGTGAATTCTCTCTCATATACCTCCACTGCCCTCCTGTTCTGGCTATGTTGTAAGAATTCTGCTTGTTTCCTGTAACGAGCTGCAGCAGGGTAAAATTTCCGCCAGAATGCTCCCTGAAACAGATTCCAGGTAATCGTTTCTCTGCTGGCGACAATGGTTCCCTGGGCGGACTCCCACCATAAATAAGCGTCATCCTCGGCATGAAGGTAGCACAGACACCTCTCGGTCCTCGGGGCAATTCATCGATCGAAAATGGTCTCAATGGAGGACGACCATAACTTCCGACCACGGTGGGGTCACTGGAAGACCCATCAAACGATCTGGGATCATATTTCCTAAAGTCCTTCAGATATCGAGACTCTCTAGTTGCATCGTTCCGCCCCTGATTTGCTTGGGCCAGCTGAGTGGCTACTGTAGCTCGCACTAGAGTGTGCATAGCCTCTACCATCATAGTCATAACGTTAGGGTTCCCTTGATCGCCCATCGAGCGATCGCAGTGCATTCTCCGGCGACCAGTGTCGGTCCCGGGGAGGTCCGCACGGTGGAGCAATCTCTTCCTGTTCCAGTGGTAATTCTGGTTGGGTGTCAACGTTTTCTCTTGCCCTTCGGCCCCTACCACGTCCCCTACCTCTCCCTCGACCTCTAGGTGGCATTTTTGTCAGTACTACAATGCAGAGAATTTCTAGCTTAGTTTTCATCACTTTCTAACTGTAAGATAGGATCACCCCTTAGGGTTTTAAATTCATTTACATTCACAATATAGATTTACATCATAATCATTTGCTTAATTTATAAAATACCGGGACGTACCTGGCGGTGACCGGAACGCGTTACTCAACCATGGGAACTACTCTGTGCTTACTCTGTAAGCAAGTCTACAAAACCCTTAAACCTAGGGCTCTGATACCAACTGTAAAGCCCTACTTTTCTATGACTAAACTCTTAGGGACATTACTACACATGCATGCATTTATAGGCCAAAAGAGATAAAACGATCTTTAAATCTCCAATGAAAATAATTTGTCTTTAGGGATCCCAAGAAAAACATTCAAACCTATAAAAGGAGCAGTTTAAACATTGCCTATTGAAAATCTGTAAAGTAAATTTAAACTTCGAAAATATGAAGGGACAACATCAGTTATAAAAGAAATGTGCGGAAAACATGTCTATTCCCATGGTTCTAGCAACGCGCCTCCGTCACTCGCCCTGCACGTCCTTGGCCTTACCTGAAAAACATTTTTAAAAGAAAGGGTGAGTATTGCAAAACAATACTCAGTAAGTGACCTCGCTACCGAGGTTTGGGATATGCATACACATACAATCATGACTTTTAAACTTGTTCGAAATGTACATATCACGGGACCTAAAACTTTCTCATATTGTCGTCTTTAATCCATGACTTCCTTTTTGTTTAAGTGGCCGATTGGTCATCCTGAGTCATTTCGTTTTGAGTCCCTCACAGACCCCTGTAATCATTTGAGTCCCTCACAGACCCCTGTATGGTTTGAGTCCCTCACAGACCCCTGTATAAATTGAGTCCCTCACAGACCCCTGTAATTTGACCCATAGGGTCTCTAATGCATGTTTGACCATGCACATAATGCACTCAGGAGACCAATGTCCACATTTTTCATCAAATCATTTCATGACATACATATCATGCATGAGGTCCCATCATTCAACATAACTATAGTGTACATGCCACAACCATTATCATTGATATGCAAATCATGACTTTTCACATCAGATAGGGTGTAATACTCACGTATATAATCATGCAATATTCTCATAGATAATCTCGTAATATTCTCACATGAAATCTTTGGAATATCCTTACATAAAATACAAAGATATTCTCGCATAAAATACTAGATTATGCTCACATAAAATATTGAGATATCTTCACATAGAATATCAAGGCATTCTCACATAAAATATCGGAATATTCTCGTGTAAAATCATTAAATCTTTTTAAGTAAAACATCGTACTAATTTCACATAAAATATTGAAATTCGTTTTCTTTAATCCCATTTAAAAAGATTCGGCACAAGGTCCCTTACCTTATTTCCGATTTCACTCCCAAAACTTAACCCGAGCTCCTTGAGTACTCTTCTTTAGTGGAACTGAATCACACGTTAACCACCGAAATTAAACTTGAGTATACTCCAGTTCATTCATAACGCGAGATACTCAATTTAAGTTCTGGAGGCTTCATGCCCCGCTTACCTCAATCTCAACGTATAGGCCTAGTGCCTCCTAGATCGCTTGGATGTTGGCCTTCAACTCCGCTCTGATTTAGTTCCTAGAAGTCATGTTTGAAACAGTGGGTTACGTTCTCAAATTTACGTTTACATATCCGATAGATCATGGGTAGTTCTCTCTCAAAGCCGAACTTAACAAGAGTGCTCACCGGTTGAAATCTCAAATTTCTTTGCAAAAACGGTGCTGGTCGGATGGGGGCGACGACGGCGAGCCTACGGTGGACGGTGGCGGCGCCTTTCACGAGCAACGACAGCGGCTGAAAGTGAGCTCGCGATCGGCTTGCTTTGGCGAGGCGCTTCGGCTGGTGTTCTCCGGCGTGGCGCGCGATCGATCGAGACAGTTCGTGGATCGGCTGCGCAGTGGTGAACGTGGATCGCGACGGAACTCGCGATCGCTGACGAGAACGAATTCCTCAAGCGGCGGCGGCGCAAGACTCGCGGCTTGGGATGGCGGCGTGCACGACTTCAGAGGCTGCGACCGGCGGGCTCGTGGAGGCTGTAGTTCTCGAACGGCTGCGCAAGCGACTCACGATTGGTTGGCGGCGTGTAACCTCGAGTAGTAGTTGCGGCTGAAGGAGTAGTTCGGCTCAAGGACTCACCGGCGTGAGCAGCTGGACGGCGGTTTAGTTGCGTGGGTTCTGGCCGACGGTGGAGTAACGGCAATGAAGACTAGGGTTTTGGTTAGGGCAACTACAAGGAGAAGGAGAAGATGTTGATGGGCTAGGGTTTTCTCTTAACTTTTCCATGATAAGAAGCTTAAATACTACTAATTAGGTTAAAATCCAAGTGTTAACTATCACCCTAATTTAGACATTAATCACCAAAGTGCCATTGCCCCTTCCTTTTCTTTTAATTTTAATCAATAGTTGTCTAACGGAGAATATTTCGCCTTAAACTAATAAAATCGAAGACTCATTAACACCGAGCTTGATGAAATTCACTAATCCAACTAGACATACACAGGTTGATGGGATGTTAAATAAAATGAATAATTAGTACCTGAGGTCGTGGTCGTCACATCGTTCCTACAATATTTTCATGCGAATAGTTTCATGCGAAACAGATCCAAATAATCCTATACTCAAAATCGAAGAGGGTTTCGCGTGGCTCACCTAATTCACCACCTTGACTTTGAATGCTTCTCGAATGCGGCGTAAACAACGAACAACGATCGCCGGGTCCTGGATTCGGCGTGGATCTTTGGACTTGGAGATGAACGGTGCTGCAGGCGCGAACGGCTCGTGGTGACCCGCTGTTTGGAGTCGAAAATGGACGAACGCTGGAGTTCGACGCGACGGGTGGAACGAGTAAGCTCCGTTCGTTGCTCTGCCGGCGCAACTCAGGCGTGAACGACCGGAAGCTTCCGTTCGTGGATGTAACGCCCCAGGCCCAGGATCCTCTGCGACCTGGCTGCGTCACCATATCATCCAAGACTGCTTGTAAGAGTGAAGACTTTCCCCACAAACCAACACGGGTCCTTTTAGCATGCTTTGTCCTCACTCACATGCTCCCTAGGAAAATTCCCAGGAGGTCACCCAACATAGAATTGCTCCAAGCTAAGCACGCTTAACTGTGGAGTTCCTATGATTGAGCCACCGAAAAGGAAGGTGCACCTTGTTGGTATAGGTAGTAGCTATCAATTCTTTTAAGCCTTTCTCAATTTTCCTTTCATATCCTCATGGTCACTCGCATGTACCCCTTTTCCTCGGGCACCATGCTTTCATATCCTCAGGATCCCTCTCATTCAGATGTGGACTCGGTTCATTCATGTACCCCTCTTCCTCGGGCGTCACAGTGGACCTGCGCTCAGCGTGAGATTCGGTGTGACGGCGGCGGCTCTCGGATCAGGGTAGCGTTTGGAGCTGAACGAGCGGCTCCGTGACACGGCTGGGACCCAAGCTTCGTTCGTGAACTTCGCCGGCGTGAGTGTCTTCTGTTCGAATCTGGTCGGCGGCTAGGGTAATGGTGAGGGCTTGACTTCCTGGTCGTGGCTTGCCGGCGGCCTTGACGTACTCCACTGCAAGAAGGCGAACGCTGCCGCTCTAAGTACCTCGGCTTGGACGGCGACTTGGACGGCTGGAGTGACGTGAAGTCCGGCGAGAGCTTGCGGCGGGAAGGCGGCTTGGACGGCGACGGCAGCAGCTGGATCTAGGGTTCTCGGCTAGGCATGAGTGCAAGAGGAAGGAGAAAGTTGTAGTGAAGCTAGGGTTAGGGCTTTTGTTTGTGATTGCACTTAAGGAGGCTATATACTACAAAATTAGGTTAAATTTCGAGTGCCAAAAGTAACCCTCAAATAGGCATTAATGACTAAAGTGCCATTGTCCCTTCCTCGTCTTTTAATTTTATAAGAAATTTAATTTTGAAGAGAAATAACTCACTTAACCCATAGGAAATTAGGGTTTCGCTCACACCGAGCCTGAAAATTAACTAATCCGACCTAGCATAAAGACTGTTAGAACAATAACTAAAATAACCAGCCAGTACCTGCAGTTGTGGTCGTCACAATTTCTTTTGAACAATATAAACATGCATAAAATTTATCTCATACAAATCCTTTTAATTGATACTTGGTGATCAGTGAATGAATGAATTGGCAACATTCCCTTTTGTTGAGTTTGAAATTTTTGGGAGCTATAACTTAACATAATGAATTTTTTAATATGTCAGGAGTTAGCATATTCGAGTGGGTATCAAAAGAAATCAAATATAATGGAATAAATGACGTATATTTAATTACGTCTTAAACGTTTAGTGGGTTTGATATTATGTTGTTATAACATCTGAAAATATGACTCTCACGTAAATCATAAGACATTTCTTTCTCAATTGACAGAAATGATCACTAACAAATGTCGAATCTCCCTTTTTGTCCTTAATATAATAAATTTCTCCAGTTATTAATATGGATATCTCTTTATTTGGTTTTAGTGTTGATTCACCCAAGAGATATTTCTAGGTTCATTAGGGAGGTATGTTTTTTTGTTCTCGACATGTTTTCATGTTTTGGTGAATACATTTACACATGGTTCTTTTGAATTTTAGATAGTGCCAAATGATTTTTTTTTAGTTTTTAATAACTATGCTTGAATTCATTCATATATTATCTTTATCCAAGAAAATATGTTCCTCCATGCGCGACCACAACATTTGCATCTCATTACGTACATCATAGCACATGCGAAAAAAAAATACAACTTGAGAATGGTAAAGTGTAAATAAAGCAATGTTCGTCTACTATTGGATAAGTAAAAGTCTGACTAAAAGTCAATATTACCGTGTTAACCGATATTTAGAAAAATGTATTAAAAGAAAACTCTTATTTATTGGATCTACATTTAATTTCAAACGGTACCAGAACAAAATCGAATCCATGTTGGCCGTCACAGACTGGGAAGGTTAAAGAAAAATTATAAAATCTTTTAGGCGTTCAATGTGTTATAATAATAGTGTCGTGCGATGCCTTATTTTTTCCAAGCTTCTCTAGCCTCATTTGGAGGGCTAGTCGTTTAGTGGCTTTAAAACTTGACTCAAGAAAAGTATTTAATTAAGTGATTTAATGACTTCGAAGGCACGAGAAGCGTGCATGTGAGTTATTCCACGGATTTTGTTCCTCATATTAGCTTGTTATCAATAGTGCTATAATTTTATTTCTGACTCGGATGCATTTTAAAAATTTATTTTATTATCTATTTATTTAGCTTTTCGATATAATTTTAATTTGATTTCATACAAATCCTTTTAATTGTTTTATTACAATTTGTGTAGCGATGTTATCTTCTTTTTCAATTTCTTTTGAACAATATAAACATGCATAAAATTTATCTCAAAGAGATTACATCGTACATTGCATTAAATTTCAAATATTCAAATAGTGATTGCATTCATTAATTATTTTAAATTTATGGTTCACTTAAACAATGTCTTGTATAATCGTATATATATCATATTTTAATGGCTTCGTTAAGTGTTTAAAGTGTAAACTTTAACAAGATTAAAAAGACAAACAAAAGTTTATAATAAAATTTAGATCTATTTTAAATGTACATTTTTTTATGGGAGCAATTGAGGAGAAATGAAATCTTAAAGGAATAATTTAATACAATCTAACTAAATTTCAAAGAATTAGATCCTTGGATTTTGACTGGTCAAACGGATAAACCAAGAACCCCTTTTTGTTTTTATCTTTAACAACTAATAGTCAAAGAACCATATTCCAATGAAGACAACCATCAACATCTATTAAATCTTTTGTTAATCTACTCTAACAAATATTAAGAATATTAATTAGATTGTTCTCAATCTTATTAGAAAAGCATAAATCTTTTCTTCTTTTTTTTTTATCATTTATTTTTCATTAAGACGTCTTCAAAATTCAATAGCTTCTATAAATATTGTAGTACACAAAGGATAAAACCATCTCAAATTGTATACAAAATATAACACGACGAGATGAGTTCTGAAGTAAAGGCTTGCGGTGGTCCAGCCGTGGTTGTGGAGAAGTGGATTAAAATCCCTGATGTTAATGAGAAATGTGTGCTGGAGGTTGTAAAGTTTGCAGTCGCGGAGTTCAACATTAAATTTCAACAAACTCTCAAATTTGATATCATTTATGAAGGTTGGTATGTCGAGTGGGTGTGAGAAAACTAAAGTACAAGCTCCTACTTAAGGCGCACGACCTTTTTGGACGCTTGCTGAATTTTGAGGCTATTGTAACCGAAGAGAAGCCTCTAAAGGTAAGAATCAGGAAGCTACAAGCTTTCGTCGTCATAGTCACACAAGGACACCATGTTGGCAATGTTATTCCGCCGAAGCCTGAGATCTGGATTAAAATCCCTAATCTTTGTGAGCCATTCGTGATAGATCTAGCAAAGTTTGTGGTCATAGAATTCAACAAGAAAAATAATGATAGCCTAAAATTTGAGAGCATTTACGAGGGTCAGTATGCGAGAGATGGGCGAAGACCACATGAGGTTTCGTCTCCATGTTAAAGTGAAAGATTGTCTCTGACGAGTGCGCAACTTTGAGGGTGTTGTGTTAATAAAGCACTTCTTTGGTATAGTAATCAAGACGTTCGAAAGTTTCAAACCTATCGAAAATAAGTGTTAAAACGTCCCGTTGTATTCGAAAATATATGTCCGTTATAATTTCGTATCTCTGACTATCTATATAGAAATAGTCAAAAAAGAATGAAATAAATATTTTCCAAATATGCATCTCTCTATCTCTAAAGTATTTAATATCTATCCATTTATTATATTTCTTTTTTATACTTCCTTGGTACTCTCCTCCACCGCTGGATTATTACAATTAAGCATTAGAAATTTCACTTTGACAACGATTGACCTAAAATCTACATTGGATCTTATTTTATCACGCTTATAGGTTGTTGAACTATGGGTTTTCCATAATGCTACACGCGAGAGAGGGAATTTAAAGGATATTAAAAGTTTGTCAACAATTACTGACGATTTGGGTCGCCTATGGACTTAGAGCATGTAATCATTAATATACCTAATACGTGTAAAAGTTGTATATATAATTTTTAAACCACAAGAGTGGCAAGAACTTTTTGTAACTAACAGGTTCTTTATCTTCATCAAATATATTTTTGAAAGTGTTTTGTATTTCTTTTACTTTGTTTAGTTGCTAACGATTCCAAAAGCCAAGCTTTATCTATGAAATCATTATATTATGTGTTGAGGAAATTGAACAACCGATAGAGTAATAACCCGATCAGCTACCTAGTGTTCATAAAACTAATCACTTGCAATGTAAAGTAAGAAAAAGGCAAGGGAGGTGAAATGGCGAAACGATTTACAAAAATGTAAGAAACAAAAAGTTGAGTTGCCAAAAACGAACAACTACATGATACTTGGTGATCAGTGAATGAATGAATTGGCAACATTCCTTTTTGTTGAGTTTGAAATTTTTGGGAGCTATAACTTAACATAATGAATTTTTTAATATGTCAGGAGTTAGCATATTCGAGTGGGTATCAAAAGAAATAAATTATGTTGGAATAAATGACGTATATTTAATTACGTCTTAAACGTTTAGTGGGTTTGATATTATGTTGTTATAACATCTGAAAATATGACTCTCACGTAAATCATAAGACATTTCTTTCTCAATTGACATAAATGATCACTAACAAATGTCGAATCTCCCTTTTTTTCCTTAATATAATAAATTTCTCCAGTTATTAATATGGATATCTCTTTATTATGTTTTAGTGTTGATTCACCCAAGAGATATTTCTAGGTTCATTAGGGAGGTATGTTTTTTTGTTCTCGACATGTTTTCATGTTTTGGTGAATACATTTACACATGGTTCTTTTGAATTTTAGATAGTGCCAAATGATTTTTTTTTAGTTTTTAATAACTATGATTGAATTCATTCATATATTATCTTTATCCAAGAAAATATGTTCCTCCATGCGCGACCACAACATTTGCATCTCATTACGTACATCATAGCACATGCGAAAAAAAAAATACAACTTGAGAATGGTAAAGTGTAAATAAAGCAATGTACGTCTACTATTGGATAAGTAAAAGTCTGACTAAAAGTCAATATTACCGTGTTAACCGATATTTAGAAAAATATATTAAAAGAAAACTCTTATTTATTGGATCTACATTTAATTTCAAACGGTACCAGAACAAAATCGAATCCATGTTGGCCGTCACAGACTGGGAAGGTTAAAGAAAAATTATAAAATATTTTAGGCGTTCAATGTGTTATAATAATAGTGTCATGTGATGCCTTATTTTTTCCAAGCTTCTATAGCCTCACTTGGAGGGCTAGTCGTTTAGTGGGTTTAAAACTTGACTCAAGAAAAGTATTTAATTAAGTGATTTAATGACTTCAAAGGCACGAGAAGCGTGCATGTGAGTTATTCCACGGATTTTGTTCCTCATATTAGTTTGTTATCAATAGGGCTATAATTTTATTTCTAACTCGGATGCATTTTAAAAAGTTATTTTATTATCTATTTATTTAGCTTTTCGGTATAATTTTAATTTGATTTCATAAAAATCCTTTTAATTGTTTTATTACAATTTGTGTAGCGATGTTATCTTCTTTTTCAATTTCTTTTGAACAATATAAACATGCATAAAATTTATCTCAAAGAGATTACATCGTACATTGCATTCAATTTCAAATATTCAAATAGTGATTGCATTCATTAATTATTTTAAATTTATGGTTCACTTAAACAATGTCTTGTATAATCGTATATATATCATATTTTAATGGCTTCGTTAAGTGTTTAAAGTGTAAATGTAACGCCCCTACTTTTCTATGACCAATTCCTTAGGGACATTACTACACATGCATGCATTTATAGGCCGAGAGATAAACGAACATAAAAGAAATTTCCAATCAACATAAATAGTTTCAGGGATCCCAAAAACAAAACATTAAAATCCGATAAAAGCATCGTTTTAGCATGGCCTATTAAAACGTAAATAAGTTTAACTCCAAATAAAAGCATAGAGATAACATCAGTTTAAAATAGAAATGTGCGGAAAACATGTCAGTCCCCATGGTTTTAGTAACGCTCCCCCGTCACTCGCCCTGCACGTCCTTTCCTTTACCTGAAAAACATTTTTAAAAGAAAGGGTGAGTATTGCAAACAATACCCAGTAAGTAACCTCGCTACCGAGGTTTGGGATATGCATACACATACAATCATGATCTCTAAACTCATTCGTAACATACATATATGGGACCTAAAACTTTCTAGTATTGTCAGGTCTTTAATCCATGATCTTATTATTTAGTTGTCGTCGCCTTTAATCCATGACTGCTTATTTAGTTGTCAGGTCTTTAATCCATGACTGCTCATTTAATTGTCAGGTCTTTAATCCATGACTGCTTATTTAATTGTGGGGCCGACTGGTCATCCTGAGTCATTTCGTTTTGAGTCCTCACGGACCCTTCTGCACTTTGACCCATAGGTCTCTATTGCATGTTTGACCATGCACATAATGATCTCGGGATAACCAATGTCCACACTATTCACTAATTCATTTCGTGGCATACAAAACATGCATGAGGTCCCATCACCACATAATAATAGTGTACATGTCACAAACATCATCATCAATATATCAATCATACTTTCTCATGGATGGTTTGAAGATCATACTTTTGTAAGAAAACATGTACCATTCTCATACAAACTCTTTGTCCTATTCTCACATGAAATAATGGAATACTTTTACATAGCATACGAGAATAATCTCACATAAAATAATGGGTTATTTCCACTTGAAGCATCGAAGTATTTGCACATAAAATATTACGTATTCTCACGTGAATATCTGTATATTTTCGTATAGAAAATTATAAACTATTTTCGCATGAAATCATAAAAATCGTTTTCATTTAATCCCATTAAAAATTCGGCACAAGGTCCCTTACCTCGAGCTTCGATTTTACTCCAAAACCTAATCGAACTCCCTGCCTATTCTCCTTTTAGTGAAACCTGATTCACACCATAATTTCCGAATTCAAACTCCAAGTATTCACTAACACCCTAATCATGCGATACTCGAATTACTGCATTAAGATATCGTGTCCCGCTTACCTCGAGCTCAATGCAAAAACCCCTTATCTCTTAGTCCGTTTTGACGATCCACCTCCAATCCCGCTCCAGTTCGTTTCCTACAAAGACGTGTTCGAACCCGCAACCTAAATTCTCAATCAAACGCTTAATTTAATCGATAGGTCGCAATATTTCTAATCAAGTATGAAACTCAAATCAACGCTCCACCGGTGAACTCGGCTATCGTGAGTTCTTTTCTTGATCGGAAGCGGTTGGAGGCGGAGCTGGACGGCGACGGCGATCCTACGAGTGATCGGCGGCGGCGCGATCACAAGCAGCGGCAGCGGCTGGAGATGGAAGCTTGCGGACGGCTGAGCTCGCGTGAGGCAATTCGGCTGCGCAGACTTCGACGGCGGCGCAGCCGAACGCGGCGGCGCGGGTGGTGCCGGCGTGGGGCTCCTTTCGCCGCGAACTACCGACGGGCGAGTGAATTCTTCAGGCGGCGGCGGCTCAAGACCAGCGGTTGCGGGTGCGAGCAGCTCACGCACGTCGATCTGTCGTGAGGTCTTCGCGCGAACCGGCAGCCGGTGCTTCGGCGTAGGCTTCTGCGCTGCCGGCGAGGAACGACTTCGACGACGGCGGGGAGGTACTCGTCAGTAGGGCTTGGTCGGCGATGGGCGCGAACCCGGACGGTGGTTATTTTTCTTTGCGAGTGAGCACTCCGGCTAGGGCTTCCGTCCACGACTTCCGGTGCGGCTAGGAGAGCGTGTTGGACTGGCCGTAGGCGCGGCTTCTTGCTCCGATCGGCAGCAGCTGTGATGATGGTAGGTGGTTCTCGGTTAGGGCAAGAGGGAGGAAGATAATGGCTTAGGGTTAGGGTTTTGCTAGGGTTAGGGTTTTTGATTCTTTTCTCCTTTTGTTTGAGACTTAAGGGTATTTAAATACCATACATTAGGTTAAAATTCAGCTGTCAATTACATCCTCAATTAGACGTTAATAACTAAAATGCCCTTGCAAATTTCCTTTTCCTTTAATTTCATAAATAACCTTATCTTACAGGGAACCATTCACTTAAACTAAACAAAAATTAAGGTCTCACTCTCCCCGAGCTTGATTAGAACACCAAAACGACTAAATACAGCGGTTAATAGAGTGTTAATTAAAATAAATAATAGTACCTGAGATGGCGGTCGTCACAGTAAACTTTAACAAGATTGAAAAGACAAACAAAAGTTTATAATAAAATTTAGATCTATTTTAAATGTACATTTTTTTATGGGAGCAATTGAGGAGAAATGAAATCTTAAAGGAATAATTTAATACAATCTAACTAAATTTCAAAGAATTAGATCCTTGGATTTTGAGTGGTCAAACGGATATACCAAGAACCCCTTTTTGTTTTTATCTTTAACAACTAATAGTCAAAGAACCATATTCCAATGAAGACAACCATCAACATCTATTAAATCTTTTGTTAATCTACTCTAACAAATATTAAGAATATTAATTAGATTGTTCTCAATCTTATTAGAAAAGCATAAATCTTTTCTTCTTTTTTTTTCTTTATCATTTATTTTTCATTAAGACGTCTTCAAAATTCAATAGCTTCTATAAATATTGTAGTACACAAAGGATAAAACCATCTCAAAGTTTGTATACAAATTATAACACGACGAGATGAGTTCTAAAGTAAAGGCTTGCGGTGGTCCAGCCGTGGTTGTGGAGAAGTGGATTAAAATCCACGATGTTAATGAGAAATGTGTCTTTGGAGGTTGTAAAGTTTGCGATCATGAGTTCAACATTAAATTTCAACAAACTCTCAAATTTGATATCATTTATGAAGGTTGGTATGTCGAGCTGGGTGTAGACAAACTAAAGTACAAGCTCCTACTTAAGGCGCACGACCTTTTTGGACGCTTGCTGAATTTTGAGGCTATTGTAACCGAAGAGAAGCCTCTAAAGGAAAGAATCAGGAAGCTACAAGCTTTCGTCGTCATAGTCACACAAGGACACCATGTTGGCAATGTTATTCACTGAAGCTTTGAGATCTGGATTAAAATCCCTAATCTTTGTGAGCCATTCGTGATAGATCTAGCAAAGTTTGTGGTCATAGAATTCAACAAGAAAAATAATGATAGCCTAAAATTTGAGAGCATTTACGAGGGTTGGTATGCAGAGATGGGCGAAGACCACATGAGGTTTCGTCTCCATGTTAAAGTGAAAGTTGTCTCGGACGAGTGCGCAACTTTGAGGGTGTTGTGTTCATAAAGCACTTCTTTGGTATAGTAATCAAGGCGTTCAAAGTTTCAAACCTATCGAAAATAAGTGTTAAAACGTCCCGTTGTATTCGAAAATATATGTCCGTTATAATTTCATATCTCGACTATCTATATAGAAATAGTCGAAAAAGAATGAAATAAATATTTTCCAAATATGCATCTCTCTATCTCTAAAGTATTTAATATCTATCCATTTATTATATTTCTTTTTATACTTCCTTGGTACTCTCCTCCACCATTGGATTATTACAATTAAGCATTAGAAATTTCACTTTGACAACGCTTGACCTAAAATCTACATTGGATCTTATTTTATCACGCTTATAGATTGTTGAACTATGGGTTTTCCATAATGCTACACGCGAGAGAGGAAATTTAAAAGATATTAAAAAGTTTGTCAACTATTACGACGATTGGGTCGCCTATGGACTTAGAGCATGTAATCATTAATATACCTAATACGTGTAAAAGATGTATATATAATTTTTAAACCACAAGAGTGGCAAGAACTTTTGTAACTAACGTGTGTTCTTTATCTTCATTAAATATATTTTTGAAAGTGTTTTGTATTTCTTTTACTTTGTTTAGTTGCTAACGATTCCAAAAGCCAAGCTTTATCTATCAAATCATTATATTATGTGTTGAGGAAATTGAACAACCGATAGAGTAATAACCCTATCAGCTACCTAGTGTTCATAAAAGTAATCGATTGCAATGTAAAGTAAGAAAAAAAGCAAGGGAGGTGAAATGGTGAAACGATTTACAAAAATGTAAGAAACAAAAGTTGAGTTGCCAAAACGAACAACTACATGATACTTGGTGATCGGTGAATGAATGAATTGGCAACATTCCCTTTTGTTGAGTTTGAAATTTTTGGGAGCTATAACTTAACATAATGAATTTTTTAATATGTCAGGAGTTAGCATATTCGAGTGGGTATCAAAAGAAATAAATTATGTTGGAATAAATGACGTATATTTAATTACGTCTTAAACGTTTAGTGGGTTTGATATTATGTTGTTATAACATCTGAAAATATGACTCTCACATAAATCATAAGACATTTCTTTCTCAATTGACAGAAATGATCACTAACAAATGTCGAATCTCCCTTTTTGTCCTTAATATAATAAATTTCTCCAGTTATTAATATGGATATCTCTTTATTTGGTTTTAGTGTTGATTCACCCAAGAGATATTTCTAGGTTCATTAGGGAGGTATGTTTTTTTGTTCTCGACACGTTTTCATGTGTTTGGTGAATACATTTACACATGGTTCTTTTGAATTTTAGATAGTGCCAAATGATTTTTTTTTTAGTTTTTAATAACTATGCTTGAATTCATTCATATATTATCTTTATCCAAGAAAATATGTTCCTCCATGCGCGACCACAACATTTGCATCTCATTACGTACATCATAGCACATGCGAAAAAAAAATACAACTTGAGAAATGTAAAGTGTAACTAAAGCAATGTACGTTTACTATCGGATAAGTAAAAGTCTGACTAAAAGTCAATATTACCGTGTTAACCGATATTTAGAAAAATGTATTAAAAGAAAACTCTTATTTATTGAATCTATATTTAATTTCAAACGGTACCAGAACAAAATCGAATCCATGTTGGCTGTCACAGACTGGGAAGGTTAAAGAAAAATTATAAAATCTTTTAGGCGTTCAATGTGTTATAATAATAGTGTCTTGTGATGCCTTATTTTTTCCAAGCTTCTCTAGCCTCACTTGGAGGGCTAGTCGTTTAGTGGCTTTAAGACTTGACTCAAGAAAAGTATTTAATTCAGTGATTTAATGACTTCGAAGGCACGAAAAGCGTGCATGTGAGTTATTCCATGGATTTTGTTCCTCATATTAGTTTGTTATCAATAGTGCTATAATTTTATTTCTAACTCGGATGCATTTTAAAAAGTTATTTTATTATCTATTTATTTAGCTTTTCGGTATAATTTTAATTTGATTTCATACAAATCCTTTTAATTGTTTTATTACAATTTGTATAGCGATGTTATCTTCTTTTTCAATTTCTTTTGAACAATATAAACATGCATAAAATATATCTCAAAGAGATTACGTCGTACATTGCACTAAATTTCAAATATTCAAATAGTGATTGCATTCATTAATTATTTTAAATTTATGGTTCACTTAAACAATGTCTTGTATAATCGTGTATATATCATATTTTAATGGCTTCGTTAAGTGTTTAAAGTGTAAACTTTAACAAGATTGAAAAGACAAACAAAAGTTTATAATAAAATTTAGATCTATTTTAAATGTACATTTTTTTATGGGAGCAATTGAGGAGAAATGAAATCTTAAAGGAATAATGTGACGACCACAACCACAGGTACTAGTTATTCATTTTATTTAACGTTCTACCAACCCTTGTGTTTAGTCGGATTAGTGGACTTTCATCAGGCTCGGTGAGAGTGAGTCCTTGATTTTATTTAGTTTATAGTGAAGTGTTCTCCTTAAGATAATTATACACATATAATTTAATGAAAAATGAGAAGGTGGCCATGGCATTTTAGTGATTTATGCTCAAGGCAAGGGCTAGTTGGGCTTTTGGAAAGAAAAATACCTAGGGTTTTAGTATTTATATTATTGTGGGCATGATTGGACAAAAGAAAACCCTAACCCTAAACCTAATCATTTTCTTCTTCTCCTCTATGCCCTAGCCGACCACTTCAACCCTTGCTGCTGTCTTCACCGCCGACATTACCTTTCCCCGAGTGCAGGTGGTCGTTGCCGTCCATCTAGCTGCAGTCGAAGGGATCGTCAGCCACTCAAGACCACTCGTGTTGCTGCTGCCGCCGGCGAGCCCCGAAACTCAGCTGCTCACGCCGGCAAGTCCTCGAGCCGAAGCTACTCCAGCCACGAACGCCTGCAACACCGAGAGCTTCACGCAAGCCGCCACTCGCGAGCTACTCCTTCAGCCGCAACTGCTGCTCGAGGCTGCACGCCGCCATCCAAATCGTGAGTCACTTGCGCGCGCGCCGCCTGTGGAACTCGTTTACGCCGGCCGTTCGCAAGCCCCCGCCGCGGCCGCTTTCATCCACCGGCACGCCTGAAGACCACGGACGGGAAATCCTGCCGATCGAAGCTCCTTAAAGTCGTGCGATCGCCGCCGCGGTTCCAAGAGAGCACACGTCCAGCCGTTCTTCCTCGGGTTGCAGCCGCTCACGCCGGGCAGACCACGATCAAACACTTGCGCCAGCCGCCGCTCACAAGCCCTCATCTCGCCGGTGAATACTTCGCCGTCGCCGCCCCGCCATCCGACCCGCTACCTTGGGTTCGTTGTTATGCTGAAATCAAGGATTATTCGAGGTCAAGTTGTGGATTAGGTGAGCCACGCGAAACCCTCGCTGATTTTTTGGAGTGCAGAATTATTTAGATCTGATTCGCATGAAATCATTGTAGGAACGAGCTGAATTTCGGTATCAAGACTTCCAAGTGTTGGAGCGAACATTTTAACGTTCGGTTTATTCTTCGGAGTCGAGGTAATTGGAGCAAGGTAAGTATTATAGCCGCTTTTTGTACTTAGACTCTTTATAGTGGATGAGTTGTGTAATGGGATGACGAAATAGAAGAATTCTTGGTTTACAGGTTATTTGGAAAGGACCGTTAACGTAAGAATTAGAAGGAAAGTGTGAGATCAAAGCTCGAGGTAAGGGACCTTGTGCCGAATCTTTTAAATGGGATTAAAGAAAACGAATTCCAATATTTTATGAGAAATTAGTGCGTTATTTTACTTAAAAAGATTTAATAATTTTACGCGAGAATATTTCAAGATTTTATGTGAGAATGTTTTATTATTCTACGTGAAGATATCTCAATATTTTATGTGAGTATAATCTAGTATTTTATGTGAGAATATCTTTGTATTTTAAGTAAGTATATTCCAGTATATCAGGTGGAGTTATTACAGTACTTTACATGAGAATATTTCATGATTACATGCAAGAATGTTGTTTCTAAATTGTTGTGAAAAGTCATGATTTGCATATCGATGATAATGTTTGTGGCATGCACACTATAGTTACGTTGAATGATGGGACCTCATGCATGTTATGTATGCCATAAAACTATTTGATGAAAAATGTGGAAATTGGTCTCCTGAATGCATTGTATGCATGGTCAAACATGCATTAGAGACCCTATGGGTCAAGTTTACAGGAGTCTGTGAGGGACTCAATCTATACAGGGGTCTGTGAGGGACTCAAACCATACAGGGGTCTGTGAGGGACTCAAATAATTACAGGGGTCTGTGAGGGACTCAAAATGAAATGACTCAGGATGACCAATTGACCACTTAAAGAAAAAGGAAGTCATGGATTATAGTCATGATGATATGAGAAAGTTTTAGGTCCCGCATATGTACATTTCGAACAGGTTTAAAAGTCATGATTGTATGTGTTTGCATATCCCAAACCTCGGTAGCGAGGTCACTTACTGGGTATTGTTTTGCAATACTCACCCTTTCTTTTCAAAATGTTTTTCAGGTAAGGCCAAGGAAGTGCAGGGCGAGTGACGGAGGCGCGTTGCCAGAACCATGGGAATAGTCATGTTTTCCGCATATTTTCTTTGATAACTAATGTTGTCGTTTTATGGTTTTGAAGTTAAGTTTAACTTTCAGGATTTTAAGTAGGCCATGTTTAAACAGCTCCTTTTACCTGTTTTGAATGTTTTTTTTTATGGGATCCCTAAAGACAATTTATTTTCAGTGGAGATTTAAAGACCGTTTTATATCTTTTGGCCTATAAATGCATGCATGTGTAGTAATGTCCCTAAGAGTTTAGTTATAGAAAAGTAGGGGCGTTACAAATAATTTAATACAATCTAACTAAATTTCAAAGAATTAGATCCTTGGATTTTGAGTGGTCAAACGGATAAACCAAGAACCCCTTTTTGTTTTTATCTTTAACAACTAATAGTCAAAGAACCATATTCCAATGAAGACAACCATCAACATCTATTAAATCTTTTGTTAATCTACTCTAACAAATATTAAGAATATTAATTAGATTGTTCTCAATCTTATTAGAAAAGCATAAATCTTTTCTTCTTTTTTTTTTATCATTTATTTTTCATTAAGACGTCTTCAAAATTCAATAGCTTCTATAAATATTGTAGTACACAAAGGATAAAACCATCTCAAAGTTTGTATACAAAATATAACACGACGAGATGAGTTCTGAAGTAAAGGCTTGCGGTGGTCCAACGTCGTGGTTGTGGAGAAGTGGATTAAAATCCTCGATGTTAATGAGAAATGTGTGCTTTGGAGGTTGTAAAGTTTGCGATCATGAGTTCAACATTAAATTTAAACAAACTCTCAAATTTGATATCATTTATGAAGGTTGGTATGTCGAGTTGGGTGTAGACAAACTAAAGTACAAGCTCCTACTTAAGGCGCACGACCTTTTTGGACGCTTGCTGAATTTTGAGGCTATTGTAACTGAAGAGAAGCCTCTAAAGGAATGAATCAGGAAGCTACAAGCTTTCGTCGTCATAGTCACACAAGGACACCATGTTGGCAATGTTATTCCGCTGAAGCTTTGAGATCTCGGATTAAAATCCTAATCTTTGTGAGCCATTCGTGATAGATCTAGCAAAGTTTGTGGTCATAGAATTCAACAAGAAAAATAATGATAGCCTAAAATTTGAGAGCATTTACGAGGGTTGGTATGCGAGAGATGGGCGAAGACCACATGAGGTTTCGTCTCCATGTAAAAGTGAAAGATTGTCTCGGACGAGTGCGCAACTTTGAGGGTGTTGTGTTCATAAAGCACTTCTTTGGTATAGTAATCAAGGCGTTCGAAAGTTTCAAACCTATCGAAAATAAGTGTTAAAACGTCCCGTTGTATTCGAAAATATATGTCCGTTATAATTTCGTATCTCGACTATCTATATAGAAATAGTCGAAAAGAATGAAATAAATATTTTCCAAATATGCATCTCTCTATCTCTAAAGTATTTAATATCTATCCATTTATTATATTTCTTTTTATACTTCCTTGGTACTCTCCTCCACCATTTGGATTATTACAATTAAGCATTAGAAATTTCACTTTGACAACGCTTGACCTAAAATCTACATTGGATCTTATTTTATCACGCTTATAGGTTGTTGAACTATGGGTTTTCCATAATGCTACACGCGAGAGAGGAAATTTAAAAGATATTAAAAAGTTTGTCAACTATTACGACGATTGGGTCGCCTATGGACTTAGAGCATGTAATCATTAATATACCTAATACGTGTAAAAGATGTATATATAATTTTTAAACCACAAGAGTGGCAAGAACTTTTTGTAACTAACAGGTTCTTTATCTTCATTAAATATATTTTTGAAAGTGTTTTGTATTTCTTTTACTTTGTTTGGTTGCTAACGATTCCAAAAGCTAAGCTTTATCTATGAAATCATTATATTATGTGTTGAGGAAATTGAACAACCGATAGAGTAATAACCCGATCAGCTACCTAGTGTTCATAAAAGTAATCACTTGCAATGTAAAGTAAGAAAAACGCAAGGGAGGTGAAATGGTGAAACGATTTACAAAAATGTAAGAAACAAAAAGTTGAGTTGCCAAAAACGAACAACTACATGATACTTGGTGATCAGTGAATGAATGAATTGGCAACATTCCCTTTTGTTGAGTTTGAAATTTTTGGGAGCTATAACTTAACATAATGAATTTTTTAATATGTCAGGAGTTAGCATATTCGAGTGGGTATCAAAAGAAATAAATTATGTTGGAATAAATGACGTATATTTAATTACGTCTTAAACGTTTAGTGGGTTTGATATTATGTTGTTATAACATCTGAAAATATGACTCTCACGTAAATCATAAGACATTTCTTGTAAAGCCCCTACTTTTCTATGACCAAATTCCTAGGGACATTACTACACATGCATGCATTTATAGGCCGAGAGATAAAAAGAACTTAAAAGCAATTTCCAATTAACGTAAATAGTTCCAGGGATCCCGAAAGAAAAACAAAACATTAAAATCAGTTAGAAACATCAATTCAGCTTGGCCTATTAAAATCGTAAATAATTTTAACTTCAATTAAAACATTGAGACAACAACAGTTCGAAACAAGAATAATGCGGAAATCATGTTGGTTCCCATGGTCCTGGTAACGCTCCCCCGTCACACGCCCTGCACGTCCTTCCCTTTACCTGAAAAACATTTTTAAAAGAAAGGGTGAGTATTGCAAAACAATACCCAGTAAGTAACCTCGCTACCGAGGTTTGGGATATGCATACACATACAATCATGATCTCTAAACTCATTCGTAACATACATAGATGGGACCTAAAACTTTCTAGAGTTGCCAGGTCTTTAATCCATGGCTGCATATTTAATTGTCAGGCCTTTAATCCATGACTGCTTATTCAGTTGCCAGGTCTTTAATCCATGGCTGCTCATTCAATTGTCAGGTCTTTAATCCATGACTGTTTATTTAATTGCCAGGTCTTTAATCCATGGCTGTTCATTTAATTGTGAGGCCGACTGGTCATCCTGAGTCATTTCATCTCGAGTCCTCACAGACCCTCATGCTTTGACCCATAGGTCTCTATTGCATGTTTGACCATGCACATAGCGATCTCAGGATAACCAATGTCCACACTATTCGCTAATTCATTTCGTGGCATACAAAACATGCATGAGGTCCCATCAGTCACATAATAATGGAGTACATATCACAAACATCATCATCGATATATCAGGTCATACTTTCTCATGGATATCCAAGATCATACTTTTGTAAGAAACATGAAACATTCTCATACAAACTCATCATCTATTCTCACATGAAATAATGGAATCCTTATACATAACATACGAGAATACTTTCACATAAAATACTGGTTCATTTTCATATGATACATCGAAGTATTTGCACATAAAATATCACGTATTCTCACAATAATATCTGTGTATTTTCATATGAAAAATATAAATTATTTCGCATAAAATAATGAAAATCATTTTCATTTACTCCCATTAAAAGTTCGGCACAAGGTCCCTTACCTCGAGCTTCGATTTTTCTCCAAAACCTAATCGAACTCCCTGCCTATTCTCCTGCTAGTGAAACCTGATTCACACCATAATTTCCGAATTCAAACTCCAAGCATTCACTAAAACCCTAATCAGGCGATACTCTACATACTGCATTAAGATGTCGTGTCCTGCTTACCTCGAGCTCAAAGCGAACACCTACTAACTCTTAGTCCGTTTTGACGATCAATCCCGCTCCAAGTTCGCTTCCTACAAAAGATATTCAAACCCGTAACCTAAGTTCTCAACCAAAACGCTTAAATAATCGACGGTACACAAATCATTCTCAACCGAACTCGATACCTAGCAAGACCGCTCACCAAACGACCAAACCTTGCTGCTGTAAGGTCACGACGGCCGGCGTGCGTGGGATTCGACGGCAGCAACCGCGGCTGGCCGGAACGGGGCTCGCGTGTGGCTGCTGCTTGGAGTCGAGAATAATCGTGCGATTAACAAAGGCGCGATCGTCCGGTGCTGCAGGCGTTCGTGGCTCGGTGATCTCTTCTGCTCGAGGGTCCCGCCGGTGCAGGTGGCTTCGGAGGCGCGGCTTCAACGATCGGCGGCGGCCGGGAAGCTTCGGCTGTAGACGCGAGCAGCTGGCGCACGTAGAACTCCGGCGTGAGATGCCTTCGGTGAAGCGAGCCACGGCCGTGGTGGATGGTGGGGCGTCTCGGCGCTTGAGGACTCGGCGCGAGGTCGGCGCGCAGCTTTGCAACGGCGGCTCCCGAGCAGTCTTGTGGCCGGATGTGTGAGGCGCGGGTCTGACTGTAGGTGCGTGCTCGTAGCTTCGGCGGCGTGGTTCTCAACGCGAGTTCGACGGCGAAGTTTCGTGATGGCCGGCGGAAATTTCAGCAAAAGAGAGGGCTGCTACGGCTAGGGCAATGAGTGCAAGAGAAGAAGAAGAAGATGGAACTATTTTAGGGTTAGGGTTTTGTATTCTAGGTTAGAAAATGAGATGGAGGTGGTGGTGATTGGACTAGGGTTTTGTTCTTATGGTTAAATACCAAGAGACTAAGGGCTAGGGTTAGGTTAAATTTTCCACCCCTCACTTAAACAATAATCCCCAAAACGCCCTTGAGATTGCCCTTTCCTTTAATTTCGTAATTAATCTCATCTTAAGGAACAATTCACATAAGCTAAACAAAATTACGGCCTCCCTCTCGCCGGGTTGATTAAAACACAAATCCAATTAAATACAGCGGCTAATAATGTGTTGAACAAAATAACTAATAGTACCTGAGATGGCGGTCGTCACAATCTTCCCTCCTTAAGAACTTTCGTCCTCGAAAGTTCCTATTCTTGGAATAGTTCAGGATATTTAGCGCGTACTTCCTCTTCTCGCTCCCAGGTAGCCTCCTCCGTGCGGTGGTTCTGCCATAACACTTTAACTAAGCTGATCTCGCGGTTACGGAGGGTCTTTCGGTCTCTTGCAATAATCATGCTGTGCGTTGCTCGCCATAACTCAGATCTTCTGCTAATTGCAATGGTTCGAAGTCCACGACATGAGTCGGGTCTGGAACGTATTTTCTCAGCATGGAGATATGAAACACGTTATGAACCGCTGAAAGAGAAGGCGGCAGTGCTAATCTGTAGGCCACTGCACCAATCCTCTCTAAAATTTCAAATGGTCCGATGAATCGCGGACTCAACTTCCCTTTCCGGCCAAACCTTAGAATTCCCTTCATTGGGGCCACCTTAAGAAATACGTGGTCCCCAACATCGAATTCTAGGTCCCTTCGTCTCGTGTCGGCATAATTCTTTTGTCTGACTTGGGCGGTCTGCATTCGTGCCCTGATCTTTTGCATTGCCTCATTAGTGACCTGTACCAATTCTGGACCCAACAACTGGCGTTCACCCACCTCCTCCCAGAAAACTGGAGTTCTGCAACGTTTCCCATAGAGAGCTTCAAATGGAGCCATTCCGATGGTCGACTGATAACTGTTGTTATAAGCAAACTCCATCAGATGTAAATGAGAGTCCCAACTGCCTGGGAAGTCTAAAGTGCAAGCTCTCAACATATCTTCTAATATCTGATTTAATCGTTATGTCCGCCATCCGCTCGTGGATGAAAAGTCAGATCTTGAAGTTCAATCACAACCCAACGCTCTCTGTAAACTCCTCCGTGTTGGAGGTGAAACGTGGATCCTCGCGAAAATAATCTTGACCGGAATCCCGTGCAAACGAACTATCTCCTCCGTAAAGTTGTGCCCACTTATCTCGTAGAATAGGTGGGTTTCCACAGTATGAAATGTGCTTTGACTTTGTTAACTTTCCCACTATAACCCAAATTACTTGTGTAACCTCGTAGAGTTCTCGGCACCCAACTATGAAATCTATAGAGATCTCCTCCCATTTCCACTGAGGCACATGTAAAGGCTGCACCAATCCTGCGGGTCTCTGTCTAGGTGCCTTCACCTGCTGACAAGTCAAACACTTGCTGACAAACTCTGCTACGTCGCGCTTCATGTTGCACCACCAAAACGACTGTTTCAGATCTCGGTACATCTTGGTACTGCCAGGGTGCATAGAAAATGGTGAGTTATGGGCTTCGCTCAAGATTTCAGTTTTCAGTTTGTCGTTGCCTGGCACACATAATCGACTCGAAATAGTAATCCTCCATCCGAGGATAGGGAAAACTCGTCAACTCACTCGTAGTTCTTTGCGATGCGCTTTTCTACTAACTGAGGGTCCACCAGCTGAGCCTCAATGATACGTTGTCTCAAGGTCGGTTGCACTGTTAACTGGGCTAACTGAGCCGTGGTCTTTCCTACTAGCACCGCAATTTCAGCTTTCGAGCAAACTCTGCGCCAGAACTCTGCGGCATGCTCGTCACTCGCGCAGTAAGTATGCATGCACCGCTCTCACTGAGGGGCATCGGCCACTACATTAGCCTTACCGGGATGGTACCGTATGTCAATATCATAATCTTTCACTAATTCCAACCATCTGCGTTGCCTCATGTTCAATTCCTTCGGGTGAACAGATACTTGAGACTTTTATGATCTGTGAAAATCTGAATTCTCTCGCCATACAGGTAGTGTCTCCAGATCTTTAATGCAAATACCACTGCTGCTAGTTCCAGGTCATGAGTTGGATAGTTCCTCTCGTGCGTCTTCAATTGTCGGGATGCATAAGCTATTACTTTACCGTCTTTGCATCGATACGCACCCAACCCTTTCTTAGAAGCATCACTGTAAACCACAAAGCTCCCTGTTCCCTCGGGAACTGTAAGAATCGGGGCCGACACTAATCTGTGCTTGAGTTCCTGGAAACTCGCCTCACAAGCATCATCCCAAACAAATGAGTTTCCTTTACGTGTCAGCTGAGTCATAGGCATGGCTATCTTGGCAAAATCCTGCACGAAGCGCCTATAGTATCCTGCAAGACCCAGAAAGCTACGTACCTCTGTAACGGTGGTCGGACGAGGCCACTGTGTGACGGCCTCCACTTTCGCTGGATCTACAGAGACTCCAGCTTCAGATACCACATGCCCTAAGAAAGATACTTGTCTGAGCCAAAATTCACACTTGGAGAATTTTGCATACAACTTATTCTCCCTCAGTGTGAGTAAGACTTTCCTCAGGTGCATCTCATGCTCTTCATCACATCTGGAGTATATCAATATATCATCGATGAACACAATCACGAACGTATCAAGAAACTCCTTGAACAAACGGTTCATCAAGTCCATGAAGGCGGCGGGAGCATTGGTCGACCAAACGGCATCACCGCGTGAACTCGTAATGCCCATAACGTGATCTCAATCTTTGCTTTAGGGATATCCCCTTCACCGATCCTCAATCGATGGTAGCTTTGATCTCGGATCGATCTTAGAGAACAACGCCGCTTCCTTGCAAATCGATCGAACAAATCATCTATTCAGGGAGAGGATATTTATTCTTGATTGTAACTTTATTCAACTCCTCAGAATCTATACACAGCGCATGGATCCGTCTTTCTTTTCACGAACAATACCGGGTGCTCCCGGTGTGAAACGCTTGGCGTATAAACCCTTTGTCTAGCAAGTCTTGTAATCGTATTTTTAGTTCTTTCAACTCTGCAGGCGCCATTCGATGACGGGGCCTTGGATATCGGGTCGTCCCCAATTCCAATCTGATGTTAAAATCTACCTCCTCGATCGGAGGGTATTCCGGGGAGGTCCTCGGGGAAGACGTCTGTAAACTCATTCACGACTGGTACTGATGTCACTGAGATCTCTGTGCACCTTGCATCTAGTATGCAGGCTAAGACGCCCCAAGCTCCCCGATGCAATAACTTTCTGGCCTTAAGGGCAGTAATTACCTTAGGCCTACTTCCTGCTATCGTGCCTCTGAACCTGTAGCCAGGTTGGTTAGGAGGAGTGAACACTACCTCCTTCCTGAAACAATCAATACAAGCATGGTTCTGCGCTAACCACCCATGCCCAATATTACATCAAAATCAAACATGTCTAAGACCACTAGGTTCATCACTAACTCATGGTCTCATGCGATGGTTACACTACCATCCTTGACTTTCATATTGGCTAACAAATTTATTCCCATGAGGAGTGGAGACAGATAGGGCATCATCAGAATCGTTTCTAGTTCTAACTCACTTGACTTACAAAGGATGCGAAAATAAAAGAGTGTGTGTAGAACCGAATCAAATAGTACAAAGGCGAGGTGCCCAAGTAATGGAAGTGTACCAGAACCAACCGAGTCCGAGCCATAGATGTCTCTCTTGGTGCTTGCATAGGCTATCCCCTGATGTATGGCCGGCTTCACCGCAGGCCCACTATTCATAACCTGTGGCTGGCTAGTGCTGGCTTGACTCGGGCAGCTAATAGCTCTGTGTCCTTCCTTTCCACACTTGAAACACACTCCGGACCGGGCCAAACACTTACCCCAGTGCTGCTTACCACATTCTTTGCACTGTGGCCTATCTCCGCTGCTATTTCCCGATCTGTTGACTTGTGGTTTCGCCGCCTAACCTCGCATTTAAAAATGCCCTTATCTATGCGGGTGTGTGTGGGGCGCTGTGAGCCGGAATTGGGCCGGTCCCACTTCCTCTTATGATTTCTTTGTGGGTCGCCCGGTTAACTACAACTCTTTGTGCGATGCCTGGCTCTGCACCCAAATCAGTTCCGCCACTCTCACTGCGGAGGCGTAATCAGGAGGTGCTAATGCTTGAATAAAGCCTCGAACATTCTCATCCAGCCCCATAATGAAGCGCTCAGTCTTCTTTGCCTCTGTATCCACCAGCTCGGGGGCAAAACGGGACAAACGGGTAAATTCCCTCTCATACACCTCCACTGCCCTCCTGTTCTGGCACAGCTGTAAGAATTCTGCCTGCTTCCTGTAACGAGCTGCAGCAGGATAAAATTTCCGCCAGAATGCTTCTTTAAACAGATTCCAGGTAATCGTTTCCCCGCTGGCGACTATGGTTCCCTGGGCGGATTCCCACCATAAATATGCGTCATCTCTCAGCATGAAGGTAGCACAGGACACCCTCTGGTCCTCAGGGCAGTTCATCAGTCTGAAGATGGTCTCAATGGAGGACAGCCACAACTCAGCCACAGTGGGGTCACTGGAAGACCCATTGAACGACCTAGGATCATACTTCCTGAAGTCCTTCAGGTAACGAGACTCCAGAGTTGCATCGTTTCGTCCCTGGTTAGCTTGGGCCAGCTGGGTGGCTACTGTAGCTCGCACCAGACTCTGCATAGCCTCCACCATCATAGTCATAACATTGGCGTTCCCCTGGTCTGCCACAGGGGCAACTGCAGGTACATTCTCCCGACGGTCAGGCTGGTCCTGAGGGAGGTCTCGAACGGGTGGAGTAACCTCTTCCTGATCTAGGGGTAATTCCGGTTGGGCGTCAACGTTTTCCCTTGCCCTCCGGCCCCTACCACGTCCCCTACCTCTCCCTCGGCCTCTAGGTGGCATTATGTCAAAACTACAATATAGAGAGTTTCTAACTCAGTTTCCTTTACTTTCAAATCATAAGATAGGATCACCCCTTGGGGCTTTTAAGGTTATGTATATGCATAAAACAGTATCATATCATAATCATTCACTTTCTTAATAAAATATCAGAACGTACCTGGCGGTGACTGGAAAGCGTCGTTAAACCATGGGAACTACTCTGTGCTTACTCTGTAAGCAAGTCTACAGAACCCTTAAACCTAGGGCTCTGATACCAACTCAGAAAGCCCTACTTTTCTATGACCAAATTCCTAGGGACATTACTACACATGCATGCATTTATAGGCCGAGAGATAAAAAGAACTTAAAAGCAATTTCCAATTAACGTAAATAGTTCCACGGATCCCGAAAGAAAAACAAAACATTAAAATCAGTTAGAAACATCAATTCAAATTTTTACCTATTAAAATCGTAAATAATTTTAACTTCAATTAAAACATTGAGACAACAACGATTCGAAACAAGAATAATGCGGAAATCATGCTCGGTTCCCATGGTCCCGTAACGCTCCCCGTCACGCCCCCGCACGTCCCTTCCTTTACCTCAAAAACATTTTTAAAAGAAAGGGTGAGTATTGCAAAACAATACCCAGTAAGTAACCTCGCTACGAGGTTTGGGATATGCATACACATACAATCATGATCTCTAAACTCATTCGTAACATACATAGATGGGACCTAAAACTTTCTAGAGTTGCCGTGTCTTTAATCCATGGTCGCATATTTAATTGTCGTGCCTTTAATCCATGATCGCTATTCAGATGCAGTCTTTAATCCATGGTCGCTCATTCAATTGTCGTCTCTTTAATCCATGATCGCTTTATTTAATTGCCGTGTCTTTAATCCATGGTCGTTCATTTAATTGTGAGGCCGATCGTCATCCTGAGTCATTTCATCTCGAGTCCTCATGCACTCTGTGCTTTTTGACCCATAGGTCTCTATTGCATGTTTGACCATGCACATAGCGATCTCGGGATAACCAATGTCCACACTATTCGCTAATTCATTTCGTGGCATACAAAACATGCATGAGGTCCCATCACTCATAATAATGGAGTACATATCACAAACATCATCATCATTATATCACCATACTTTCTCATGGATACCAAGATCATACTTTTGTAAGAAACATGAAACATTCTCATACAAACTCATCATCCTATTCTCACATGAAATAATGGAATCCTTATACATAACATACGAGAATACTTTCACATAAAATACTGGTTCATTTTCATATGATACATCAAGTATTTGCACATAAAATATCACGTATTCTCACAATAATATCTCATGTATTTTCATATGAAAAATATAAATTATTTCGCATAAAATAATGAAAATCATTTTCATTTACTCCCATTAAAAGTTCGGCACAAGGTCCCTTACCTCGAGCTTCGATTTTTCTCCAAAACCTAATCGAACTCCCCGCTATTCTCCCGCTAGTGAAACCCGATTCACACCATAATTTCCGATTCAAACTCCAAGCATTCACTAAAACCCTAATCAGGCGATACTCTACATACTGCATTAAGATGTCGTGTCCTGCTTACCTCGAGCTCAAAGCGAACACCTACTAACTCTTAGTCCGTTTTGACGATCAATCCCGCTCCAAGTTCGCTTCCTACAAAAGATATTCAAACCAGTAACCTAAGTTCTCAACCAAAACGCTTAAATAATCGACGGTACACAAATCATTCTCAACCGAACTCGATACCTAGCAAGACCGCTCACCGAACGACCAAACCTTGCTGCTGTAAGGTCACGACGGCCGGCGTGCGTGGGATTCGACGGCAGAACCGCGCGGCCGGCGAGAACGGGCTCGCGTGGTCAGCTGCTTGAGTCGAGAATAATCGTGCGATTAACAAAGGCGCGATCGTCTGGTGCTGCAGGCGTTCGTGCCTCGGTGATCTCTTCTGCTCGAGGGTCCCGCCGGTGCAGGTGGCTTCGGAGGCGCGGCTTCAACGATCGGCGGCGGCCGGAAGCTTTCGGTGTAGACGCGGCGGTACCGCGCGTAGAACTCCGGCGTGAGATGCCTTCGGTGAAGCGAGCACGCACCGGCGGTGAATGGCTGGGGCGTCTCGCGCTTGAGGACTCGCGGCGGTGGGCGCAAGCTTGCAACGGCGGCTCCCGAGCGATCTTGTGGCGGATGTGTGAGGCGCGGTCCGATCAGAGGTGCGTGCTCGTAGCCGGCGGCGTGGTTCTCAACGCGAGTTCGGCGGCGAAGTTTCGTGATGGCCGCGGAAATTTCAAAGACAAGAGAGGGTCACACTACTTAGGCAATGAGTGCAAGAGAAGAAGAAGAAGATGGAACTATTTTAGGGTTAGGGTTTTGTATTCTAGGTTAGAAAATGAGATGGAGGTGGTGGTGATTGGACTAGGGTTTTGTTCTTATGGTTAAATACCAAGAGACTAAGGGCTAGGGTTAGGTTAAATTTTCCACCCCTCACTTAAACAATAATCCCCAAAACGCCCTTGAGATTGCCCTTTCCCTTTAATTTCGTAATTAATCTCATCTTAAGGAACAATTCACATAAGCTAAACAAAATTACGGCCTCCCTCTCGCCGGGTTGATTAAAACACAAATCCAATTAAATACAGCGGCTAATAATGTGTTGAACAAAATAACTAATAGTACCTGAGATGGTGGTCGTCACATTTCTTTCTCAATTGACAGATATGATCACTAACAAATGTCGAATCTCCCTTTTTGTCCTTAATATAATAAATTTCTCCAGTTATTAATATGGATATCTCTTTATTTGGTTTTAGCGGTTATTCACCCAAGAGATATTTCTAGGTTTATTAGGGAGGTATGTTTTTTTGTTCTCGACACGTTTTCATGTGTTTGGTGAATTCATTTACACATGGTTCTTTTGAATTTTAGATAGTGCCAAATGATATTTTTTTAGTTTTTAATAACTATGCTTGAATTCATTCATATATTATCTTTATCCAAGAAAATATGTTCCTCCATGCGCGACCACAACATTTGCATCTCATGATTCTGGTTCTACACACTCTTTTATTTCTGCATCCTTCGTAAATCAAGCTGAGTTAGAATTAGAACAAGCCATCTGATGCTTTGTCTGCTCTCCACTCTCGCGGGGTAAACTTGTTAGCCACTATGAAAGTCAAGGATGGTAGTGTGACTATCGCAGAGACCATGAGTTAACAAAGAAATCTAGTGGCCTTAGACATGATTGACTTTGATGTGATATTGGGCATGGACTGGTTAGCGCAGAACCATGCTTGCATTGATTGTTTCAGAAAGGAGGTAGTGTTCACTCCCCTCGCCAACTCGGTTCTGAGTTCAGAGGCACTCTAACGGAAGCGGCCCAGGTGATTACGCCCTTAAGGCCGTGAAGTTATTACATCGTGGAGCTTGGGCGCGTCTTAGCTTGCATACTACATGCAAGGTGTACGGAGATCTCAAAGTGTCACCGGTACGATGGTAAATGAATTTCAGTGACGTTTTCCCGAGGACCTCCCTGAGTACCTCCGGTCGTGGAGGTGGATTTTAACATCGGATTGGAGTTAGGGGCGACTCCGATATCAAAGGCACCGTCGCATGTAATGGCACCGAGCAGAGTTGAAAGAATGAAACTACGATTACAAGACTTCTTCGGACAAGGGATTTATACGCCTAGCGCGTTTCGCCTTGGGAGCCCCAAAGGTGTTCGTGAAAAAGAAAGATGGGTCCATGCGCTGTATAGATAGATTATAGGGAGTTGAATAAGGTCACGATCAAGAATAAATACCCTCTTCCTAGAATAGATGATTTGTTCGATCGATTCTGCGAGGAACAACAGATGTTTTCAAAGATTGATCCGAGATCGAGGCTACCATCGATTGAGAATCGGTGAAGAGGATATTCCTAAGACAAAGATTCGAGATCACGTTATGGGCATTACGAGTTCACAAAGTGATGCCGCTTTGGTTTGACCAACGCCCCTGCCGCTTTCATGGACTTGATGAACCGTTTATTCAAAGAGTTTCTTGATACGTTCGTGATAGTATTTATTGACGATATACTGATATACTCCAGGTGTGATGAAGATCATGAAAGGCACCTGAGAAAAGTTTTACTCACGCTGAGAGAGAATAAGTTATATGCAAAATTTTCCAAGTGTGAATTCTGGCTCAGACAGGTATCCTTCTTAGGGCATGTGGTGTCCGGTCGAGTCTCTGTTGACCCAGCGAAAGTGGAGGCCGTCACACGGCTGGCCAAATCACCACCGTTACAGAGGTACGTAGTTTTCTGGGTCTTGCAGGTTACTATAGACGTTTCGTGCAGGACTTCGCCAAGATAGCCATGCCCATGACCCAGCTGACGCGCAAAGGTAACCCATTTGTGTGGGATGATAATTGTGAGGCGAGTTTCCAGGAACTCAAGTGTAGGTTGGTGTCAGCTCCGATTCTTACAGTCCCCGAGGGAACAGGGAGCTTCGTGGTTTACAGTGATGCTTCTAAGAAAGGTTTGGGCTGTGTGCTAATGCAGCATGGTAAAGTAATAGCCTATGCATCCCGACAATTGAAGACGCACAAGAGGAATTATCCAACCCATGACTTGGAACTAGCGGCAGTGGTCTTTGCACTAAAGATCTGGAGACATTACCTTCATGGCGAGAAAATTCAGATTTTTACAGATCATAAAAGTCTGAAGTACTTGTTCACCCAGAAAGAGCTGAACATGAGGCAACGCAGATGGTTGGAATTAGTGAAGGATTACGACATAGACATTCAATACCACCCCGGTAAGGCTAATGTCGTGGCCGATGCCCTCAGTAGAAAGCCAGTTCATACTTCAGCACGAGTTACTGACAGAGCAGAGTTGCAGGCAGAGTTTGCACGAGCTGAAATTGCAGTACTAGTAGGGAAGACCACGGCACAGTTAGCTCAATTAACTGTACAACCGACTTTGAAGCGACGCATCGTTGAGTCTCAACAGGTGGACCCTCAGTTAGTAGAGAAGCTTTCGGCAGTAACTACAGGTGAATTGGCAGAGTTTTCACTATCCACAGATGGAGGATTACTATTCCAAGGACGATTATGTGTTCCAAACGATGACAAACTGAAGGCAGAAATCTTAAGCGAAGCTCATAACTCACCATTCGCTATGCATCCCGGTAGTACCAAGATGTATCGGGATCTGAAACAGTCGTTCTGGTGGTGTAACATGAAGCGCGACGTGGCAGAATTTGTTAGCAAGTGCCTGACTTGTCAGCAGGTGAAGGTACCTAGACAGAGGCCCGCGGGACTACTGCAGCCTTTACATGTGCCCCAGTGGAAATGGGAGGAGATCTCTATGGATTTCATAGTCCGACTGCCTAGAACCTTACGAGGTTACTGAGTAATTTGGGTCATTGTGGACAGATTAACCAAGTCAGCACATTTCATACCAGGGAAACCCACCTATTCTACGGATAAGTGGGCGCAGCTTTACCTAGAAGAGATAGTCCGTCTGCATGGGATTCCAGTCAGGATTATTTCAGACAGGGATCCACGTTTCACCTCCAACTTTTGGAGGAGCCTACAGAAAGCGTTAGGTTCACAGTTGAACTTTAGTATGCGACTTTTCATCCACGACGGATGGCGGGCGATGTAACGCTTGAACCAGATCTTAGAAGACATGTTACGAGCTTGCACTTTAGACTTCCCAGGTTGTTGGGACACACATTTGCATTTGATGGAGTTTGCTTACAATAACAGTTATCAGTCGACCATCGGAAGGGCTCCATTTGAAGCTCTCTATAGAAAACGTTGCAGAACTCCCGTTTTCTGGGAGGAGGTTGGTGAACGCCAGTTATTGGGTCCAGAGTTAGTACAGGTCACAAATAGTGCGATACAGAAGATTAGGGTGCGAATGCAGACCGCCCAAAGCAGACAAAAGAGTTATGCCGATTCGAGACGAAGGGACCTAGAATTCGAAGTTGGGGACCACGTATTCCTTAAGGTGGCCCCAATGAAAGGGATTCTAAGGTTTGGTCGAAAAGGGAAGTTGAGCCCGCGCTTTATAGGGCCATTTGAGATCTTAGAAAGGGTCGGTGTGGTGGCCTACAGACTAGCATTGCCGCCTTCCCTATCAGCAGTTCATAACGTATTTCACGTCTCCATGTTGAGAAAATACGTTCCAGACCCGACTCACGTCGTGGACTTTGAACCGCTATACTGATTAGCGTAAGATTTGAGTTATGGCGGCGACACACTGCATGCATTTATTGCAAGAGATCAAAAGACCCTCCGTAACCGTGAGATCAACTTAGTTAAAGTGTTATGGCAAAACCACCGCACGGAAGAAGCTACCTGGGAGCGAGAAGAAGAAGTGCGAGCTAAATATCCAGAACTATTCCAAGAATAGGAACTTTCGAGGACGAAAGTTCTTAAGGAGGGAAGATTGTGACGACCACAACCACAGGTACTAGTTATTCATTTTATTTAACGTTCTACCAACCCTTGTGTTTAGTCGGATTAGTGGACTTTCATCAGGCTCGGTGAGAGTGAGTCCTTGATTTTATTTAGTTTATAGTGAAGTGTTCTCCTTAAGATAATTATACACATATAATTTAATGAAAAATGAGAAGGTGGCCATGGCATTTTAGTGATTTATGCTCAAGGCAAGGGCTAGTTAGGCTTTTGGAAAGAAAAATACCTAGGGTTTTAGTATTTATATTATTGTGGGCATGATTGGACAAAAGAAAACCCTAACCCTAAACCTAATCATTTTCTTCTTCTCCTCTATGCCCTAGCCGACCACTTCAACCCTTGCTGCTGTCTTCACCGCCGGCATTACCTTTCCCCGAGTGCAGGTGGTCGTTGCCGTCCATCTAGCTGCAGCAAAGGGATCGTCAGCCACTCAAGACCACTCGTGTTGCTTTCTTGCTGCCACGGCGAGCCACGAAAACTCACCGCCACGCCGCAAGTCCTCGAGCCGAAGCTACTCCAGCCACGAACGCCTGCAACACCGAGAGCTTCACGCAAGCCGCCACTCGCGAGCTACTCCTTCAGCCGCAACTGCTGCTCGAGGCTGCACGCCGCCATCCAAATCGTGAGTCACTTGCGCCGCCGCCGCTCGTGAACTCGTTTCTGTCCAGCCGTTCGCAAGCCCCCGCCGCGGCCGCTTTCATCCACCGGCACGCCTGAAGACCACAGACGGGAAATCCTGCCGATCGAAGCTCCTTAAAGTCGTGCAGTGTCGCCGCCGGTTCCAAGAGAGCACACGTCCAGCCGTTCTTCCTCGGGTTGCAGCCGCTCACGCCGGGCAGACCACGATCAAACACTTGCGCCAGCCGCCGCTCACAAGCCCTCATCTCGCCGGTGAATACTTCGCCGTCGCCGCCCCGCCATCCGACCCGCTACCTTGGGTTCGTTGTTATGCTGAAATCAAGGATTATTCGAGGTCAAGTTGTGGATTAGGTGAGCCATGCGAAACCCTCGCTGATTTTTTGGAGTGCAGAATTATTTAGATCTGATTCGCATGAAATCATTGTAGGAACGAGCTGAATTTCGGTATCAAAACTTCCAAGTGTTGGAGCGAACATTTTAACGTTCGGTTTATTCTTCGGAGTCGAGGTAATTGGAGCAAGGTAAGTATTATAGCCGCTTTTTGTACTTAGACTCTTTATAGTGGATGAGTTGTGTAGTGGGATGACGAAATAGAAGAATTCTTGGTTTACAGGTTATTTGGAAAGGACCGTTAACGTAAGAATTAGAAGGAAAGTGTGAGATCAAAGCTCGAGGTAAGGGACCTTGTGCCGAATCTTTTAAATGGGATTGAAGAAAACGAATTCCACTATTTTATGAGAAATTAGTGCGTTATTTTACTTAAAAAGATTTAATAATTTTACGCGAGAATATTTCAAGATTTTATGTGAGAATGTTTTATTATTCTACGTGAAGATATCTCAATATTTTATGTGAGTATAATCTAGTATTTTATGTGAGAATATCTTTGTATTTTAAGTAAGTATATTCCAAAGATATCGTGGAGTTATTACAAGATTTTTTACATGAGAATATTTCATGATTACATGCAAGAATGTTGTTTCTAAATTGTTGTGAAAAGTCATGATTTGCATATCGATGATAATGTTTGTGGCATGCACACTATAGTTACGTTGAATGATGGGACCTCATGCATGTTATGTATGCCATAAAATGATTTGATGAAAAATGTGGAAATTGGTCTCCTCAGAGTGCATTGTATGCATGGTCAAACATGCATTAGAGACCCTATGGGTCAAGTTTACAGAGTCCTGTGAGGACTCAATCTATACAGAGGGTCTGTGAGGGACTCAAACCATACGAGGTCCGTGAGGGACTCAAATAATTACAGGGTGTCATGTGGGGACTCAAAATGAAATGACTCAGGGATGACCAATTGACCACTTAAAGAAAAAGGAAGTCATGGATTATAGTCATGATGATATGAGAAAGTTTTAGGTCCCGCATATGTACATTTCAACAGTTTTAAAAGTCATGATTGTATGTGTTTGCATATCCCAAACCTCTGTTAGCGAGGTCACTTACTCGGGTATTGTTTTGCAATACTCACCCTTTCTTTTCAAAATGTTTTTCGTAAGGCCAAGGAAGTGCGGGGCGAGTGACGCGGGGGCGGTTGCCGAACCATGTGGGAATAGTCATGTTTTCCGCATATTTTCTTTGATAACTAATGTTGTCGTTTTATGGTTTTGAAGTTAAGTTTAACTTTCGTGGATTTTAAGTAGGCCATGTTTAAACACTCCTTTTACTGCTTTGAATGTTTTTTTTTATGGGATCCCTAAAGACAATTTTCTTTCAGTGGAGATTTAAAGACCGTTTTATATCTTTTGGCCTATAAATGCATGCATGTGTAGTAATGCCCCTAAGAGTTTAGTTATAGAAAAGTAGGGGCGTTACAAATAATTTAATACAATCTAACTAAATTTCAAAGAATTAGATCCTTGGATTTTGAGTGGTCAAACGGATAAACCAAGAACCCCTTTTTGTTTTTATCTTTAACAACTAATAGTCAAAGAACCATATTCCAATGGAGACAACCATCAACATCTATTAAATCTTTTGTTAATCTACTCTAACAAATATTAAGAATATTAATTAGATTGTTCTCAATCTTATTAGAAAAGCATAAATCTTTTCTTCTTTTTTTTTTATCATTTATTTTTCATTAAGACGTCTTCAAAATTCAATAGCTTCTATAAATATTGTAGTACACAAAGGATAAAACCATCTCAAAGTTTGTATACAAAATATAACACGACGAGATGAGTTCTGAAGTAAAGGCTTGCGGTGGTCCAGCCGTGGTTGTGGAGAAGTGGATTAAAATCCACGATGTTAATGAGAAATGTGTCTTTGGAGGTTGTAAAGTTTGCGATCATGAGTTCAACATTAAATTTAAACAAACTATCAAATTTGATATCATTTATGAAGGTTGGTATGTCGAGTTGGGTGTAGACAAACTAAAGTACAAGCTCCTACTTAAGGCGCACGACCTTTTTGGACGCTTGCTCAATTTTGAGGCTATTGTAACCGAAGAGAAGCCTCTAAAGGAAAGAATCAGGAAGCTACAAGCTTTCGTCGTCATAGTCACACAAGGACACCATGTTGGCAATGTTATTCCGCCGAAGCCTGAGATCTGGATTAAAATCCCTAATCTTTGTGAGCCATTCGTGATAGATCTAGCAAAGTTTGTGGTCATAGAATTCAACAAGAAAAATAATGATAGCCTAAAATTTGAGAGCATTTACGAGGGTTGGTATGCGAGAGATGGCGAAGACCACATGAGGTTTCGTCTCCATGTTAAAGTGAAAGATTGTCTCTGGACGAGTGCAACTTTTTGAGGGTGTTGTGTTCATAAAGCACTTCTTTGGTATAGTAATCAAGACGTTCGAAAGTTTCAAACCTATCGAAAATAAGTGTTAAAACGTCCCGTTGTATTCGAAAATATATGTCCGTTATAATTTCGTATCTCTGACTATCTATATAGAAATAGTCAGAAAAGAATGAAATAAATATTTTCCAAATATGCATCTCTCTATCTCTAAAGTATTTAATATCTATCCATTTATTATATTTCTTTTTTATACTTCCTTGGTACTCTCCTCCACCGCTGGATTATTACAATTAAGCATTAGAAATTTCACTTTGACAACGCTTGACCTAAAATCTACATTGGATCTTATTTTATCACGCTTATAGGTTGTTGAACTATGGGTTTTCCATAATGCTACACGCGAGAGAGGAAATTTAAAAGATATTAAAAAGTTTGTCAACTATTACGACGATTGGGTCGCCTATGGACTTAGAGCATGTAATCATTAATATACCTAATACGTGTAAAAGATGTATATATAATTTTTAAACCACAAGAGTGGCAAGAACTTTTTGTAACTAACAGGTTCTTTATCTTCATTAAATATATTTTTGAAAGTGTTTTGTATTTCTTTTACTTTGTTTGGTTGCTAACGATTCCAAAAGCCAAGCTTTATCTATGAAATCATTATATTATGTGTTGAGGAAATTGAACAACCGATAGAGTAATAACCCGATCAGCTACCTAGTGTTCATAAAAGTAATCACTTGCAATGTAAAGTAAGAAAAAGGCAAGGGAGGTGAAATGGTGAAACGATTTACAAAATGTAAGAAACAAAAAGTTGAGTTGCCAAAAACGAACAACTACATGATACTTGGTGATCAGTGAATGAATGAATTGGCAACATTCCCTTTTGTTGAGTTTGAAATTTTTGGGAGCTATAACTTAACATAATGAATTTTTTAATATGTCAGGAGTTAGCATATTCGAGTGGGTATCAAAAGAAATAAATTATGTTGGAATAAATGACGTATATTTAATTACGTCTTAAACGTTTAGTGGGTTTGATATTATGTTGTTATAACATCTGAAAATATGACTCTCACGTAAATCATAAGACATTTCTTTCTCAATTGATAGAAATGATCACCAACAAATGTCGAATCTCCCTTTTTGTCCTTAATATAATAAATTTCTCCAGTTATTAATATGGATATCTCTTTATTTGGTTTTAGTGTTGATTCACCCAAGAGATATTTCTAGGTTCATTAGGGAGGTATGTTTTTTTGTTCTCGACACGTTTTCATGTGTTTGGTGAATACATTTACACATGGTTCGTTTGAATTTTAGATAGTGCCAAATGATTTGTTTTTAGTTTTTAATAACTATGCTTGAATTCATTCATATATTATCTTTATCCAAGAAAATATGTTCCTCCATGCGCGACCACAACATTTGCATCTCATTACGTACATCATAGCACATGCGAAAAAAAAAATACAACTTGAGAAATGTAAAGTGTAACTAAAGCAATGTACGTTTACTATCGGATAAGTAAAAGTCTGACTAAAAGTCAATATTACCGTGTTAACCGATATTTAGAAAAATGTATTAAAAGAAAACTCTTATTTATTGAATCTATATTTAATTTCAAACGGTACCAGAACAAAATCGAATCCATGTTGGTACATCACACAGCATCGGGAAGGTTAAAGAAAAATTATAAAATCTTTTAGGCGTTCAATGTGTTATAATAATAGTGTCATGTGATGCCTTATTTTTTCCAAGCTTCTCTAGCCTCACTTGGAGGGCTAGTCGTTTAGTGGCTTTAAGACCTGACTCAAGAAAAGTATTTAATTCAGTGATTTAATGACTTCGAAGGCACGAGAAGCGTGCATGTGAGTTATTCCACGGATTTTGTTCCTCATATTAGTTTGTTATCAATAGTGCTATAATTTTATTTCTAACTCGGATGCATTTTAAAAAGTTATTTTATTATCTATTTATTTAGCTTTTCGGTATAATTTTAATTTGATTTCATACAAATCCTTTTAATTGTTTTATTACAATTTGTGTAGCGATGTTATCTTCTTTTTCAATTTCTTTTGAACAATATAAACATGCATAAAATTTATCTCAAAGAGATTACGTCGTACATTGCACTAAATTTCAAATATTCAAATAGTGATTGCATGTATTAATTATTTTAAATTTACGGTTCACTTAAACAATGTCTTGTATACTCGTATATATATCATATTTTAATGGCTTCGTTAAGTGTTTAAAGTGTAAACTTTAACAAGATTGCAAAGACAAACAAAAGTTTATAATAAAATTTAGATCTATTTTAAATGTACATTTTTTTATGGGAGCAATTGAGGAGAAATGAAATCTTAAAGGAATAATTTAATACAATCTAACTAAATTTCAAAGAATTAGATCCTTGGATTTTGAGTGGTCAAACGGATAAACCAAGAACCCCTTTTTGTTTTTATCTTTAACAACTAATAGTCAAAGAACCATATTCCAATGAAGACAACCATCAACATCTATTAAATCTTTTGTTAATCTACTCTAACAAATATTAAGAATATTAATTAGATTGTTCTCAATCTTATTAGAAAAGCATAAATTTCTCCAGTTATTAATATGGATATCTCTTTATTTGGTTTTAGTGTTGATTCACCCAAGAGATATGTGACGACCTTAAAATTTAGATACGTGTTTTTGATTAATTCATTAGGAATTAAATTAATTTGACATTGAAGCTTTGTAATTTAATGTAAATTTATGCAAGTGGAGAGATTTTGGGTAATTAAGGACATTTTGAAGCACTTAACTAAGGTTAAGGACACATTTGGATTTTATGAGAAGAAGGAGGGGCATTTTAGTAAATAAAATAGAATTAGGGTTTCTTATTTTTCTGGGCACGCAATACGAAGCACCTTCATCTCCCCCTTCCTCACTCCAATCGTTCGACACCAGCCTTGCCACCGGACCCTCGATCGATCGATTCGTTCGGCTGCGCCACCATCGCGATTCTTTGGTTGCCGCACACGATGAGCTAGTCGTCCGCCGCCCTGCGAAGCTGTATGCCGTAGCCCTCGCTCGCCGTACCCGTGAAGTCCAGCGCCGGAGTCCACACGCCAAGCCTCAGGTCTGTCGAAGCCGCCACCTTCGTGTACTAGTCGCCGACTGCTGAACGGCTCACCTCCATCGCAGGGGTGTTTTGCCGTCTTCAGCCCCCACTTCAGTCATCATCACCACCGGGCGTCGGCGACCGCGCGCGAGATGGAAGCTTTGAATCGGATGGTTGCACCGCTGAAAGCCGCTCGCGTCAGGATTTGAAATTACCGGTTTGAATTTTGGTTCAGGTTTTTGGGGAACTTTTCGACCGGTTTGCGACGTTCCAAGACCGGATTTGGATAGATCGGAACACGAGGATTTCAATGGTATGTTCCACGCTCCGAGACGCGCCGCCGCTGGTCGCCACACGCGCGGCCGCCGGCCGGCCACGCGCCGCCGCTCGCCTGAGCTATTTTCGGTCCACCTATTTTGATCCCTCGAATCCGTTTTAAGCCTCCGTTTGGGTAAATTCACTTGATTGTTACTTCATGTTTCAAGTATTTTCTACTTAGGCTCTATTCTCTGCTTATGTTAATTAATCAAGGAATTGATGAAATGGAATTAGGGATCCGGCGTATTAAACACGATGGTGATGAACACTGAGTTAGGAACGAAACTTGAGGAGTTTTAAGCTAAGGCTGAGGTAAGGGATCCTTTCTACAAATGATTTCGAAAAGAGGAGTAAACACGGTTTCTGAAACATTTAAGTTAAAGAGTTGAAATTCAAGGATTTATTCCAAAGGGTGAATTTCCAAAACTCAGGCTTAGGGCTTGAATTTAGGAAACAAATTTTTCAAAGGGTTTTTCGAGAATCTTGAGTGAATAATTTTCAAAAAATTTAGAAAGGAACTTGATGATTTAAGGGTTGAGAGGACCCGAGCCGAAATGATTTCAAAGTATTTAAAAATAAGTCTTGACAAAGATATGTATAGTTCTGCACATTGAGATTTTCAGTTATGTCATTTTTCTAGTTATGCACCTTAAATTATAAACGTATTTATTACTGATGATTGATTGACTCTAGTTAAAGTTATGAAAATTATGTCATGATCTTAAGTTTTATGTGATTGTTGCATCATTCCTGAATGTATATGTATATGAGTTTAAAGAATGGGACCTAATGCATATTGTATGTATATGAACATGTCATGTAGGCTGTGGCAATTGGTCTCCTGAGAATTTATGCATGGTAAAACATGCATCAGAGACCCTATGGGTCAAATTTATAGGAGTCTGTGAGGGACTCAAACTTATAGGGGTCTGTGAGGGACTCAAACTTATAGGGGTCTGTGAGGGACTTAAACCTATAGGGGTCTGTGAGGGACTCAAAATGAAAAGACTCAGGTAGACTCAATTGACCACGCATAGCCAAAGAGAAAAAGTTATGATTTTATGAAAGAAAGTTTTAGGTCCCATTACAGAAAGCTTTATGATTTTAAAAGTCACGAATAATAGTCATGTTTAAAAGTCGATTTGAAGGAAAATCATATGCATGTGTTTGCATTTCCAATTTCCCACTTACTGGTATTTTATAATCATCGACCCCTTTACCTTTCTTTGTTTTTCTCTGTTTTAAAATGTTTTGGTAAAAGCGAGAGCATACCAAAGAGTGGCGGGGATGCGCTCCAGAAGCCATGGGAACCGAGTCATGAATTCCGCATCAATGATTTAGAAAGAATTTTTAAATTATTATTGTCTTCCGCTTATGTAACATTGAGTTTTGAAACTAGAGGCCGAACTTGGTTATGTTTCTTGTAAACGTTTTGTATTTCCATGGGATCCCAAATTAAATTGTTTTTTTTATTTATCAACTTTTACTTATTTAAAATCAGTTAGGGCCTCGAATGCATGCATGAGTAGTAATGTCCCTAGGAATTTATGTTCTAAAAGTAGGGGCGTTACAGTTGGTATTAGAGCCCAAGGTTATAGGTCTTGAGGACTCGCTTACAGAGTAAGCAACAAGTATCCCATGGCTAAGTAGCAACTCCAGGTCACCGCCAGGTATGCCTTTGAACTAAAAGTTTTATTTGTTCATGAAAAGAAAATTAGGTATTCTATGTGAAGTTATTTTTATATAAAAATCGAGTTTGATGAATTTGCAAACTAAGAAAGAATGAGAATGTATGAGTTAAACTATATGTCCATAAAAAAATGAAAATGCATAAAGAAAATGCTTATATGTGAATCTATATGCGTATATGTCGTAAAGTTGAAGTGTTTTTACGCCGAAAGGAAAGAGAATACATGTGATCCCTGCTTTTGACGAAAGAAAGGAAAATGTTTTAGTTAAGAATGTTTACGCTTAAAAATGAAGTTTTATAGCCATAAAACACATATTGTGGGTTGTTAAAAGGTCCACTTTGACCAAGGGAGTGAAGAGTAAGACTTAAGAGGTTAGAGTGTTAAAGGTTGCTAAGCAACTAGATTACTTAAGTATAGTTTTCAATAATAAAACTTAAGACTACTCATGAGAAGTTAAAAGTTTGAATGTTTTCTGTAAGAGGTTAGTGGTCTCATTCATTCATGCTAGAACAATTGGATAAAAGGTAAACGTACTACTTTGGAGTTCTCGCTTTGTTGGTTCCTAAATAAAGTCCCTTCATCTTCAAGTGAATACATAACTATAGTATTTACGGAGTTGAAAAGTAAAGAGAGCAAGGGTGTTTTGAAAATGGGCTCGAGATGTAAAGGGAAAAGTAGATTGTTAATGTTGAAATGAAAATTAATTTTTTTTTAAAAAAAATACTTGAAACACTTCGATCTTATTTATACCATTGCTCGATAGGAAGAAAGCTACAGGGGATATACACAGTTAATGTGTTATTGCAGATAGGCATGATACGAACTTTCAAAAGTATTACCATAGGCGTAATGAACTTAATAAAGACAAGTATGAGGAGTAAAAGTAAGTACTTAGGATCCTAGTTCGAGAACATAAGAGAATGGATGATCTAGACCCTAGAACCTGGTACACATTTGAACAGTCACATGGTGACCCGTGTGTTCAACCTTGTGGAATGTGTATAAGGAACCTTGCCACTAATTTTCCACCTCTTGGTCAAGATATGTATGCATGACATGAAAGAGATATTATGAAGTATGAACCTCTGACTTACAAGGCGTGGTATAACGTTTCCTTTTCCCCGATAAGAGGATTAAGAAGAGAGGATTTGGTTAATAGAGGAAAGCGCCTTGAATCTCTTCCTCGTTACGTAGAAGTCAAAGTGAGGAACTCCTTTAAATTAGTAAAGTGTATAAAGTGGTAGTGGTCGAGCGACCATTAGAAATATGAAACTATAAGGTTTCTTTAGTAAAGGCTAGGTTGATGGTTTCTTAAGAAAGGTTTTAGGAATTTGACATTATAACCAAACTAGTACAGATAGTTGAGAAAGTCCTTATTCTTACTAAAAGAAGAAAGTCAAGTTTAAGGAGAGTAAGCATGAGGAACAATGCGTTAGTGTTAGATAAGGAAGGTTTTATCTTTTAAAGTTACCCCTAACACAAGAGACAGACTTAAGTATGGAATTAAAAGTAGAGAGTAACAATAATTTCTAATACTCCTTACAGAATGCTTCCAGAAAGTTAAAAGAACTCAAGTTATAGGTACAAGGACTTTTATATAGGAGTTAATAGTAGTATAGCACCCTAAGGAGTATTAGTGTTGCTCGTAAAGGAGAAAGAAGCATCTTTATGATTGTGCACGAGTTATGGGAAGTGGAAGAAACTTGTTGCTAAGAATAAATATCTTTGTCCCTAGATGAACGACCTATTCCACGATTCACGAGGAACACAGTGTGTTCCTTAAGATGATTTTGGGGTCAAGTTAGCGCTTTGTCATGGACCAGGGTTAAGATATCCCGAGATAACTATCAAATTACGTTATGAACATTATGAAGTTATAGAGACCCGACTAGAACACCCACGATGTTTATAGACATGAACGATTTACTTACTTAAGGAAATGCTAAGATGTTGTTGTGCATAAGTTCTGGGAGATGTTCTGGTTTAGCCCAAGTCTAATAAGGGATAGAGAAAGTACTTTAGAACGATTGGTTTAGGCATAAGGAAGGAAGAGTAAGTCCTAATAGGTGAAAGTAGTCGAAAGGTCACTAAGGAGTTAAGTGCTCAAGTAAACTTCAAAAGATGAGCATAATGAAATTTGCTAAGCTAAGAAAAGACGAGTATGTGACCTCAGGTGTTTGATGTTAGAAAGGAAATGTCCGAGTTCAGGATGTAAGGCTTAAAGGAAACTTTGTCAATATAAGACTTACTTGCGCGTTATCAAAAAAGGGTAGTTTGGACAAAAGAAGGAAAGAGTAGACATTACGAGGTGAAAGTCTTTCAAGAAACCTTGAACAACTAAGTTCGCGAGTAGAACCTTAACAGAGGAATATTGTAGTTCTTGAAAAGTTCAAAGTCTAGAGGTGTCGAATAAACTATTCGTATTCGAAGTTGAACGTTAGGGTTTCATGACAAAAGAGTCGGAACAGTTAAGAAGTGTAGAGGATACTAGAATAAAGTATCCAACCCTATTGGTGTTAAGAAAATTTTTCATTATATTCGAATGATCACTGAACAGGCTATTTAAGGAGTTAGAAGGCAAAGGGAGAATGAGTTTTAAAAGACTAAATCCATTTTGGCAAGATCGCTTAGTATCGAAATTGTTATCGGTTGAGTTATTTTAGAGGAGAGTGATAGGAATGGCTGTTGCGTCGTACCATAGGCTGAGGAAAGGTTAAAAGAGATAGAGTACGAGTTGTATCATGAATAACTTGCTTTAAGTGGTTCATTCTGTTTCCTAGAACTTGAAAAAAAAAAAAAAAAAATTGACTGACACTCAATGCGATAACCTATAAATGTTTAGCCTCTAACGCAAGGTAAGTCAAGAGAATTTCAGTACACTCTTCTAAAGTTTGTTTTAAAGTTGATGTCGCAATCTGATTGTGAGATTATTTTGTCTTTGAAGAACCATTGTTTACGATTAAAGAAACTTAGTTTCACTTATATTCGTTTGTTCAACATTCCTATGTATTATGTGTTCGAACTCGAGTAAATCTGAAATGAAGTTTGGAGGCATGATCGGTTGGTTGTCCGATTTAGAAGTGCATTTCTATCAAACAGTGTTTAGAAAAATTTTGGCATTGTTGTAGTTTCTGCCGTTATCTCACAAAATTTCGGGCATTCTTGTAATAAGAATGACAGAGTTGTACTGGAACATTTCATGTGTCACGACAACCAAAGGAGACCTAAGTTTGAGCTACTCCTACCATGACTTAAGACTTCCAACGAGTTATTGATTGCGATGAGAAAGCCCCAAAGTTAACTAAGTATGCGATTGGGTTTGTCACTACAACGGTTTGCTAAAAGGTCGTTGAGAGTAGCGAGAGGTTAACTAATGATGTGAAAAGTCTTGAACAATCGAACAAAGTTGTTGACTCTACCTTTAGCGAAGTCATATCTTTGGTGAGAGTGATGAGGTTATGGCGGCAATGACTAGAGGAAGCGATCGAGTCATGCCTTGAAGTAAATGCTAGTAGCTGGTGCAACAAACCTTAAAGAGGATTTTGAGGCTCAACAACAATGGAACCGTTTTAGCAAAGAGTTCCATTCTAAAATCACAAAAACAGTAAGAAACCGATTAAAGGACTAGAGAAGGAAATACGCGCTAAATATCCCGAGTTATCTTGAATTTGAATCAAACTTTCCAAATTTAGAATCCAAGTCAAGGGGCTCACTTATGTAGGCCTTACTAGAAAGACTCCAGTGAAGAGAACGAGCTCAAGTTAAAGTTATGGGACCGTTAGGTAATGAGTTCTACGCCAACGTGTGTCACTCGAGAAGTAGCTAGTGTTAATTCTCGCATAGGGACCAAAGAACTCTTCAGAATGGAGTGAAGCAAATGCGAGCGAGAAGATGGAATGTAGGTTAAGTATTCTAAACTATTTTAAGACTGGAAACTTTCAAGGACGAAAGTTCATAAGGAGGGAAGATTGTGACGACCTTAAAATTTAGACACGTGTTTTTGATTAATTCATTAGGAATTAAATTAATTTGACATTGAAGCTTTGTAATTTAACGTAAATTTATGCAAGTGGAGGATTTTGGGTAATTAAGGACATTTTGAAGCACTTAACTATGGTTAAGGACACATTTGGATTTTATGAGAAGAAGGAGGGGCATTTTAGAAAATAAAATAGAATTAGGGTTCCTTATTTTTCTGGGCACGCAATACGAAGCACCTTCATCTCCCTCTTCCTCACTCCAATCGTTCGACGCCAGCCTTGCCACGGACCCTCGATCAGTTCGTTCCGGTTGCGCCACCACCGCGGTTGTTGGTCGCCGCACACGATGCGAGCTAGTCGTTCGCCGCCTGCGGCGTCGTATGCCGTAGCCCTCGCCGCGCACCCGTGAAGTCCAGCCACGAGTCCAGTCACGCCCAAGCCTCGGTGCCGCCGAGCCGCCACCTTCGTGTACTAGTCGCCGACTGCTGAACGGCTCACCTCCATCGTAGGGGTGTTTTGTCGTCTTCAGCCCCCACTTCTAGTCATCAGCCGATGGACGTCGACGACCGCCGCAGATGGAAGCTTTGAATCGGATGGTTGCACCGCCGAAAGCCGCTCGCGTCAAGATTTGAAATTACCGGTTTGAATTTTGGTTCAGGTTTTTGGGGAACTTTTCGACCGATTTGCGACGTTTCAAGACCGGTTTTGGATAGATCGGGCCACGAGGATTTCAATGGTAAGTTCCACGCTCCGAGACGCACTGCCGCTCCGCCTCCACGCGCCGCCGCCGGCCGGCCACGCGCAACCGCTCGCCGGAGTTATTTTCGGTCCACCTGTTTTGATCCCTCGAATCCGTTTTAAGCCTCCGTTTGGGTAAATTCACTTGATTGTTACTTCATGTTTCAAGTATTTGCTACTTAGGCTCAATGCTCTCCTTATGTTAATTAATCAAGGAATTGATGAAATGGAATTAGGGATCCGGCGTATTAAACACGATGGTGATGAACACTGAGTTAGGAACGAAGCTTGAGGAGTTTTAAGCTAAGGCTGAGGTAAGGGATCCTTTCTACAAATGATTTCGAAAAGAGGAGTAAACACGGTTGCTGAAACATTTAATTTAAAGAGTTGAAATTCAAGGATTTATTCCAAAGGGTGAATTTCCAAGACTCAGGCTTAGGGCTTGAATTTAGGAAACGAATTTTTCAAAGGGTTTTTCGAGAATCTTGAGTGAATGATTTTCAAAAGATTTAGAAAGGAACTTGATGATTTAAGGGTTGAGAGGACCCGAGCCGAAATGATTTAAAAGTATTTAAAAATAAGTCTTGACACAGTTATGTATAGTTCTGCACATTGAGATTTTCAGTTATGTTATTGTGCTAGTTATGCAACTTAAATTATAAACGTATTTATTACTGATGATTGATTGACTCTAGTTAAAGTTATGAAAGTTATGTCACGATCTTAAGTTTTATGTGATTGTTGCATCATTCCTGAATGTATATGTATATGAGTTTAAAGAATGGGACCTCATGCATATTGTATGTATATGAACATGTCATGTAGGCTGTGGCAATTGGTCTCCTGAGAATTTATGCATGGTAAAACATGCATCAGAGACCCTATGGGTCAAATTTATAGGAGTCTGTGAGGGACTCAAACTTATAGGGGTCTGTGAGGGGCTCGAACTTATAGGGGTCTGTGAGGGACTCAAACTTATAGGGATCTGTGAGGGACTCAAACCTATAGGGGTCTGTGAGGGACTCAAAATGAAAAGACTCAGGTAGACTCAATTGACCACGCATAGCCAAAGAGAAAAAGTCATGATTTTATGAAAGAATGTTTTAGGTCCCATTACAGAAAGCTTTATGATTTTAAAAGTCACGAATAATAGTCATGTTTAAAAGTCAGATTTGAAGGAAAATCATATGCATGTGTTTGCATTTCCCGACCCCCACTTACTGGGTATTTTATAATACTCACCCCTTTACCTTTCTTTGTGTTTTCTCTGTTTTAAAATGTTTTCGTAAAAGCGAGAGCATACCAAAGAGTGGTGGCGGGGATGCGCTACAGAAGCCATGGGAACCGAGTCATGAATTCCGCATTAATGATTTAGAAAGAATTTTTAAATGATTATTGTCTTCCGCTTATGTAACATTGAGTTTTGAAACTAGAGGCCGAACTTGGTTATGTTTCTTGTAAACGTTTTGTATTTCTATGGGATCCCAAATTAAATTGTTTTTTTATTTATCAACTTTTACTTATTTAAAATCAGTTAGGGCCTCGAATGCATGCATGAGTAGTAATGTCCCTAGGAATTTATGTTCTAAAAGTAGAGGCGTTACAAGATATTTCTAGGTTCATTAGGGAGGTATGTTTTTTTGTTCTCGACACGTTTTCATGTTTTGGTGAATACATTTACACATGGTTCTTTTGAATTTTAGATAGTGCCAAATGATTTTTTTTTAGTTTTTAATAACTATGCTTGTATTCATTCATATATTATCTTTATCCAAGAAAATATGTTCCTCCATGCGCGACCACAACATTTGCATCTCATTACGTACATCATAGCACATGCGAAAAAAAAAAAATACAACTTGAGAAATGTAAAGTGTAACTAAAGCAATGTACGTCTACTATTGGATAAGTAAAAGTCTGACTAAAAGTCAATATTACCGTGTTAACCGATATTTAGAAAAATGTATTAAAAGAAAACTCTTATTTATTGGATCTATATTTAATTTCAAACGGTACCAGAACAAAATCGAATCCATGTTGGCCGTCACAGACTGGGAAGGTTAAAGAAAAATTATAAAATCTTTTAGGCGTTCAATGTGTTATAATAATAGTGTCATGTGATGCCTTATTTTTTCCAAGCTTCTCTAGCCTCACTTGGAGGGCTAGTCGTTTAGTGGCTTTAAGACTTGACTCAAGAAAAGTATTTAATTCAGTGATTTAATGACTTCGAAGGCACGAGAAGCGTGCATGTGAGTTATTCCATGAATTTTGTTCCTCATATTAGTTTGTTATCAATAGTGCTATAATTTTATTTCTAACTCGGATGAATTTTAAAAAGTTATTTTATGATCTATTTATTTAGCTTTTCGGTATAATTTTAATTTGATTTCATACAAATTGTGACGACCACCGCCACAGGTACTAGTTATTTATTTTAATTAACGTTCTATCAACCTTTGTGCTTAGTCGGATCAGTGAATTTTCATCAGGCTCGGAGAGGGTGAGTCCTGGATTTTATTTAGTTAAGTGAATTGTTTCTTTTTAGATGGAATTATTTATAAAATTAAAGGAGAAAGAAGTAGCAATGGCACTTTGGTTAATAATAACTAAGTGAGGGTTGCATAGGAATTTTGGATGTTGACCTAATTTTGTAGTATTTAAGCTCTTTAAGTTGCTAAAGCAAACCCTAACCCTAATTTCTTCATCACCTTCTTTTTTGTGACGACCATCACCCCAGGTACTATTATTTATTTTATTTAATACTCTAGTAAACGCCGTGTTTTAACTGGATTAGTGATTTTAATCAAGCTCGGCGAGAGGAGGCCAAATTCTCTGTTTAGCTTATGTGAATTATTCTTTTAAGATGAGATTAACTATGGAATTAAAGGAAAAGGCAATTTCAAGGGGCGTTTTGGTGATTATTGCTTAAATAAGGGTTGTATAAGACTTGACCTAAAACCCTAAACCCTAAGCCCCCTTAGTATTTAACCATAAGAAAAACCCTAGCCACCAACACTTCTCCCTCACATTTTTGCCTTAACCCTAACCTAGGAAAGAAGAAAAAATAAGCTTCAATTGTCTTCTTCTAGGTTGCCGGCCGGAACCCCTAGCCTTGCTTGCTGCCGACGAACCAACCGGAGACCCCAAATCCATCCACGAAACCACCGCGGCGGCCCCCCTCGCCGGTCAATCCCGAGCACGCAAAGTGATCGCCAGAAAGCCTCGAGCCGACCACACACGCGCGTCGGTAGAAGACTCTACCGCCGATCCTCCTCGCGTTTTTTCTCACGCCGCGCAAGCCACGAACGGAGGCCTCCAGCGCTCCACGTCTACTCCGCGCTCGCCGTGGATCGCACCGCACTCAATAGCGCCGCGACGCCGTGAGGATCACCGGCCTCACGGGTTGCCGCCTCGTCGAGATCGCCGAGCCCTTGCACACTTGCGGCACCGCTCGTGATCCACGCCCACCCGGCCGCCCGGCCGTTCGCGAGCTTCCGTCCCTGCGATCCACGCGGACTCCAACCGCCGGCAAGCCCACGAAAGGACAAGCTCGCCGGTTCTCAAAGCCGTTAAGCCGCCACGTAGCGACTCTCGCCGGCGGCCGAAGTCCGCCACCGTTCGTGAGGTGACTTCCTGAAGCCGATCGCAAGCCGTCGCGGCAGACCGAACCACCACGATCCACGAACGCTGCGGCGGCAAGAAAGAAGCTTCAAGCCACGGCCGCCGACTCCACGCACGCCGATATCGCGCGTTTTGTCGGCCGGTGAGCGTTGATTTGAGTTTCATGCTTGATTAGAAATATTGCGACCTATCGATTGAATTAAGCGTTTGATTGAGAATTTAGGTTACGTGTTCGAATATCTCTTGTAGGAACCGGACTCGGACGGAATTGGAGGTAAATTGCCAAGCGAACTAAGGAATATCGAGTTCTCGCATCTAAAACCGAGGTAAGAGGACACGACATCGTAATACAAATTTCGAGTTTCGCATGATTAGGGTTTAAGTGTGAATACTTGGAGTTTGAATTCGAAATATTAATGTGTTTCGGGTTTCATTAAAAGGAGAATAGACCGGAGTTCGATTAAGTTTTGGAATTAAAGTCGAAGCTCGAGGTAAGGGACCTCGTGGCTAGAAACTTTTAAATGGGAGGAAATGAAAATGATTTTCATGATTTTATGTGAAATAGTTCATATTTTTCCACATGAAAATCCACGAGATATTATTTGAGAATACGTGACATTTTATGTGCAATATTTCGATGAATTATGTGAAAAGGAAATTATTATTTTATGTGAAAGTACTCTTGCATGTTAGGTATAAAGATCCCATTATTTCATGTGAAAACAGATGATAGGGTGTATGAGAATGTTTCATGTTTATTACAAAAGTATGATTTATCACCCTGTCCATGAGAAAGTATGAATGATATGTTGATAATGATATTTATGATATGTACACCATGATTATGTGACTGATGGGACCTGATGCATGATTTTGTATGTCACGAAATGAATTAGTGAATAGTGTGGACATTGGTTAGCCTGAGATCGCTGTAACGACTCAGGATGACCAGTCGGCCTCACAACTGAATGAATAGCCATGGATTAAAGACCTGGCAAATGAATGTGTAGCCATGGATTAAAGACCTGGCAAATTTTATGAACAGCCATGGATTAAAGACCTGGCAATTATATGTACAGCCATGGATTAAAGACTTGGCAATTGAATGTGTAGCCATGGATTAAAGACCTGGCAATTATATGAACAGTCATGGATTAAAGGCCTGACATTTAAATATACAGCCATGGATTAAAGACCTGGCAACTTTAGAAAGTTTTAATTCCCATCTATGTATGTTATGAATGGATTTAAAGATCATGATTGTATGTGTATGCATATCCCGAACCTCGGTAGCGAGGTTACTTACTGGGTATTGTTTATGCAATACTCACCCTTTCTTTTAAAAATGTTTTTCGTAAGGGAAGGGCGTGCGGGCGTGTGACGGAAAGCGTGATTAGGACCATGGGAACCAAAGATTGATTTCCGCATATTCATGATTTGAAATATTGTTGTCTTTATGTTTTCCTTTGAAATTAAACTTACTTACAGTTTTTAATAGACCAAGCTGATGTGATGTTTTTAAATGATTTGAATGTTTTGTTTTTGTTTGGGATCCCTGGAACTATTTATTACAAATGAGAAATGGCTTTTAAGTTCTTCTATTCCTCGGTCTATAAATGCATGCATGTGTAGTAATGTCCCTAGGGATTTGGTCATAGAAAAGTAGGGGCGTTACAGTTGGTATCAGAGCCCTAGGTTTAAGGGTTCTGTAGACTTGCTTACAGAGTAAGCACAGAGTAGTTCCCATGGTTTAACAACGCTTCCAGTCACCGCCAGGTACGCTCTGACATTTTATTAAGAAAGTAAATGATTATGATATGATACAGTTTTATGCATACATAACCTTAAAAGCCCCAAGGGGTGATTCTATCTTATGATTTGAAAGTAAAGGAAACTGAGTTAGAAACTCTCTTTAATGTAGTTTTGACATAATGCCACCTAGAGGCCGAGGGAGAGGTAGAGGACGTGGTAGGGGCCGGAGGGCAAGGGAAAACACTGACGCCCAACCGGAATTACCTGGATCGGGAAGAGATTACTCCACCCGCTCGAGACCTCCCCGGGACCCGCTTTGAACGTCGGAGAGAATATACTGCGCAGCTGCCCCCGTGGCGTACTGGGGAAACGCCAATGTGATGACTATGATGGTGGAGGCCATGCGAGCCTAGTGCGAGCCCACAGTAGCCACCCACCGCCCAAGCAAATCGGGCGAAAACAACGCAACCACAGAGTCCCGTTACCGGGACTTGTGAAGTATGATCCGAGATCTTTCAATGGGTCTTCCAGGTGACCCCACTTATGTATGGAGTTGTGGTCGCCCTCCATTGAGACCATCTTCAGACTGATGAACTGCCCTGAGGACCAGAGGGTGTCCTGTGCGACCTTCATGCTGAGGGATGACGCGTACTTGTGGTGGGAGTCCGCCCAAGGAACCATTGTTGCCAGCGGAGAAACGATTACTTGGAACCTATTCAAGGAAGCATTCTGGCGGAAATTCTACCTGCTGCACTCTTTCGTTACGAGAAGCGGCGTAATTCTTACACATGTGCGAGCAACAGGAGGGCAGTGGAGATATATGAGAGGGAATTTACCCGTCTGTCCCGTTTTGCCCCTGAGCTAGTGGATACAGAAGCAAAGAAGACCGAGCGCTTCATCATGGGGCTAGATGAAAATGTACGAGGCTTTATCCAGGCATTAGCACCTCCTGATTACGCCTCGCAGTGAGAGAGAGCGAGGCGATTTGGTGCGAGCTCGGTCGCACAACAAAGTGATAGTTAACTCGGGGCAGCCCATAGCGAATCATAAGAGGAAGTGGGACCAGCCCCATTCCAGCTCACAGCGCCCCCAGCGTACATCGCATAGACCAGGGCATTTCCGCACGAGTTCCAAAATGAAAACCACCAAATCAACGGATCGAGAATAGCGGCGGAGATAGGCCACAAAGTGCGAGGAATGTGGTAAAGCGACTGGGTAAATGTATGGCCCGGTCCGGAGCGTGTTTCAAGTGTGGAAAGGAAGGGCACAGAGCTAATATCTGCCCGAATCAAGCCAGCACTAGCCAGCCACAGATTATGAGTAGTGGGCTGCTTTGTGAAACCAAACCATACAACAGGGGAGAGCCTATGCAAGCACCAGTCGAGACATCTATGGCTCAGACTCAGTGGTTACAGGTACACTTCCATTACTTGGGCACCTCGCCTTTGTACTATTTGATTCTGGTTCTACGCACTCTTTTATTTCTGCATCATTTGTGAGTCAAGCTGAGTTAGAACTAGAACAGTTACAGTATGCCCTATCTGTCTCCACTCCTGCGGGAATAAATTTGTTAGCTAATATGAAAGTCAAGGATGGTAGTGTGACCATCGCAGACCATGAATTAGCAATGAACCTAGTGGTTCTAGATATGTTTGATTTTGACATAATATTGGGCATGGACTGGTTAGCGCAGAACCATGCTTGTATTGATTGCTTCAGGAAGGAGGTAGTGTTCACTCCTCCTAACCAACACAGCTCTGAGTTCGCAGAGCACAGATGGCGAGGAAGTAGGCCTAAGGTAATTCACGCCCTTAAGGCGAGAAGTTATTGCATCGGGGAGCTTGGGGCGTCTTAGCTCAGATACTAGATGCAAGATGCACAGAGATCTCGGTGACATCGGTGCGCGGTAGAGAATGAGTTTGCAGACGTTTTCCCCGAGGATCTCCCCGGAATACCTCCAGTCAGGGAGGTAGATTTTAAACTCGGATTAGAATTGGGGACGACCCCGATATCCAAGGCCCCGTACGGAATGGCACCAGCAGAGTTGAAAGAGCTAAAAGTACGATTCTGGACTTGCTAGACAAAGGGTTTATACGCCTGCCGCTTTCACCACCGGGAGCACCGTGCTTCGTTCGTGAAAAAGAAAGACGGATCCATGCGCTGTGTGTATAGACTACGAGGAGTTGAATAAAGTTACAATCAAGAATAAATATCCTCTCCCGAGGATAGATGATTTGTTCGACCAGTTGCAAGGAGCGACAGTGTTCTCTAAGATCGATCTGAGATCAGGCTACCATCAGTTGAGGATCAGTGAAGGGGATATCCCTAAAACAGCATTCAGATCACGTTATGGGCATTACGAGTTCACGGTGATGCCGCTTTGGCTTTGACAATGCTCCTGCCGCCTTCATGGACTTGATGAACCGTTTGTTCAAGGAGTTTCTTGATACGTTCGTGATTGTGTTCATCGATGATATATTGATATACTCTGTGTGTGATGAAGAACATGAAATGCACTCGAGAAAGTCTTACTCACACCGAGAGAGAATAAGTTGTATTTGTATGCAAAATTCTCCAAGTGTGAATTTTGGCTCGAGCAGGTATCTTTTCTAGGGCATGTGGTGTCCGGTCGAGTCTCTGTTGATCCAAAGAAAGTGGAGGCCGTCACACAGTGGCCCCGTCCGACCACAGTTACAGAGGTACGTAGTTTTCTGGGTCTTGCAGGATACTATAGGCGCTTTGTGCAGGATTTTGCCAAGATAGCCATGCCTATGACTCACCGACGCGCGTGGGAAACTCTTTTGTGTGGAATGATGCTTGTGAAGCGAGCTTCCAGGAAACTCAAGCACAGTTAGTGTCGGCCCCGATTCTTACAGTTCCCGAGGGAACAGGGAGCTTTGTGGTTTACAGTGATGCTTCCAAGAAAGGGTTGGGGTGTATCTTGATGCGACGACGGTAAAGTAATAGCTTATGCATCCCGACAATTGAAGACGCGACGAGAGGAATTATCCAACTCATGATCCGGAATTAGCAAAGCGGTGGTATTTGCATTAAAGATCCGGAGACACTACACAGTATGGCGAGAAAATACTGATTTTCACGCATCATAAAAGTTTGAAGTACTGTTCACCCGTAAGGAATTGAATATGAGGCAACGTAGATGGTTGGAATTGGTGAAAGATTACGACATTGACATCCAGTACCATCCCTGTAAAGGCTAATGTAGTGGCCGATGCCCTCAAAGAGAAGCTTGATGCATATCCGCCGCACGAGTGATGCAGACAGCCACAGCAGAGTTACAGCAGAGTTTGCTCGAGCCGAAATTGCGATGCTAGTAGGAAAGACCACAGCTCGCTTAGCCCGATTAACGGTGGCCAACCGACCTTGAGGCAACGTATTATAGAGGCTCGGCAAGTGGACCTCGATTAGTGGAAAAACTTACTGCATAGAATCGCAGTGAGTTGACAGAGTTTTCCCTATCCACAGATGGAGGATTGTTGTTTCGAGGACGCATGTGTGTGTGCGATTTATGACAAGTCGAGAACCGAGATCTGAACGAAGCACATAACTCACCATTTTCTATGCATCCCGGCGGTACCAAGATGTACCGAGATCCAAAATTGATCGTTTTGGTGGTGCAACATGAAGCGCGACGTGGCGAGTTTGTCGCCAAGTGTTTGACTTGTCGGCAGTGAAGGCACCTAGACAGAGGCCGCAGGATTGCCGCAACCATTACATGTGCCTCGGTGGAAATGGGAGGAGATATCTATGGATTTCATAGTTGGATTGCCTAGAACTTTACGAGGTTACACAAAGGTGATTTGGGTCATAGTGGGCGAGTTAACAAAGTCAAGACACTTCATACCAGGGAAACCCACCTATTCTACAGATAAGTGGGCGCAGCTTTACTGAAAAGATAGTCCGTTACATGGAATCCCGGTCAAGATTATATCGCATGGATCCACGTTTCACCTCCAACTTCCGGAGAAGTTTACAGAGAGCGTTGGGTTCCAGCTTGAACTTCATGATGACTTTTCATCCACGCAGCGGATGGGCAGGCGGAGCGTTTAAACCGGATATTAGAGGATATGTTGCGAGCTTGCACTTTAGATTTCCCAGGCAGTTGGGACACTCATTTACATCTGATGGAGTTTGCTTATAACAACAGTTATCAGTCGACCATCGGAATGGCTCCATTTGAAGCTCTCTATGGGAAACGTTGCGAGAACTCCGATGATTCGGGAGGAGGTTGGTGAACGCGGTTGTTGGGTCCAGAGTAGTACAGTCACTAATGAGGCAATGCAAAAGATCAGGGCACGAATGCAGACCGCCCAAGTCAGACAAAAGAATTATGCTGACACGAGACGAAGGGACCTAGAATTCGAGGTTGGGGACCACGTGTTTCTTAAGGTGGCTCCAATGAAGGGAATTCTAAGGTTTGGCCGTAAAGGGAGAAGTTAGTCCGCGATTCATCGGACCATTTGAGATTTTAGAGAGGATTGGTGCGAGGCCTCTGATTAGCACCGCCGCCTTCTCTTCTTTCAATGGTTCATAACGTATTCCATGTCTCCATGTTGAGAAAGTACGTCCCAGATCCGACTCATGTCATAGACTTCGAACCATTGCAGTTAACGGAAGATCTGAGTTATGGCGAACGACCGGTACAAATTATTGCAAGAGATCGAAAGACCCTCCGTAACCGTGAGATCAGCTTAGTTAAGGTTTTGTGGCAGAACCACCGCGCGGAGGAAGCTACTTGGGAGCGAGAAGAGGAAGTACGCGCTAAATATCCTGAACTATTCCAAGAATAGGAACTTTCGAGGACGAAAGTTCTTAAGGAGGGAAGATTGTGACGACCATCACCCCAGGTACTATTATTTATTTTATTTAATACTCTAGTAAACGCCGTGTTTTAACTGGATTAGTGATTTTAATCAAGCTCGGCGAGAGGGAGGCCGAAATTCTGTTTAGCTTATGTGAATTATTCTTTTTAAGATGAGATTAACTATGGAATTAAAGGAAAAGGCAATTTCAAGGGCGTTTTGGTGATTATTGCTTAAATAAGGGTTGTATAAGACTTGACCTAAAACCCTAAACCCTAAGCCCCCTTAGTATTTAACCATAAGAAAAACCCTAGCCACCAACACTTCTCCCTCACATTTTTGCCTTAACCCTAACCCTAGGAAAGAAGAAAAAATAAGCTTCAATTGTCTTCTTCTAGGTTGCCGACCGGAACCCTAGCCTTGCCGCTGCCGACGAACCAACCGGAGACCCCAGCCATCCACGAAACCACCGTGCAGCAGCCCTCGCCGGTCAATCCCCGAGCACAGACGGTCGCCGAAGCCTCGAGCCGACCACACACGCCCGTCCGGTAAGAAGACTCTACCGCCCGATCCTCTCGCGTTTTCTCGCGCGGCAAGCCCACGAACGGAGGCCTCGGCCGCTCCGTCTACTCCCGCCGCTCGTGATCGCACTGCACCGGCGCCAGCCGCGACGCCGTGAGGATCACCGGGCCTCACGGGTTGCCGTCCTCGTCAGGATCGCCGGAGCCCTTGCACACTTGCGACAGCCGCTCGTGATCCACGTCCAGCCGGTCGCCCCAGCCGTTCGCGAGCTTCCGTCCCTGCAGTCACGCGGACTCCAACCGCCGGCAAGCCACGAAAGGACAAGCTCGCCGGTTCTCAAGCCGTTAGCCGCCGCGTAGCAGCTCTCGTCGGCAGCCGAAGTCCGCCAGCCGTTCGTGAGGTGACTTCCTTGAAGCCGATCGCAAGCCGTCGCCGGCACCGAACCACCGCTGATCCACGAACGCCTGCAGCAGCACCGAAGCTTCAGCCGGTCGCCGGACTCCACGCACGCCGGATACCGCGTTTTGTCAGCCGGTGAGCGTTGATTTGAGTTTCATGCTTGATTAGAAATATTGCGACCTATCGATTGAATTAAGCGTTTGATTGAGAATTTAGGTTACGTGTTCGAATATCTCTTGTAGGAACCGGACTCGGAACGGAATTGGAGGTAAATTGCCAAGCGAACTAAGGAATATCGAGTTCTCGCACGAAAACCGAGGTAAGAGGGACACGACATCGTAATACAGTATTTCGAGTTTCGCATGATTAGGGTTTAAGTGTGAATACTTGGAGTTTGAATTCGGAAATATTAATGTGTTTCAGGTTTCATTAAAAGGAGAATAGACCGGGAGTTCGATTAAGTTTTGGAATTAAAGTCGAAGCTCGAGGTAAGGGACCTCGTGCCGAACTTTTAAATGGGAGGAAATGAAAATGATTTTCATGATTTTATGTGAAATAGTTCATATTTTTCCACATGAAAATCCACAGATATTATTTGAGAATACGTGACATTTTATGTGCAATATTTCGATGAATTATGTGAAAAGGAAATTATTATTTTATGTGAAAGTACTCTTGCATGTTAGGTATAAAGATCCCATTATTTCATGTGAAAACAGATGAGGGTGTATGAGAATGTTTCATGTTTATTACAAAAGTATGATTTATCACCCTGTCCATGAGAAAGTATGAATGATATGTTGATAATGATATTTATGATATGTACACCATGATTATGTGACTGATGGGACCTGATGCATGATTTTGTATGTCACGAAATGAATTAGTGAATAGTGTGGACATTGGTTAGCCTGAGATCGCTGTAACGACTCAGGATGACCAGTCGGCCTCACAACTGAATGAATAGCCATGGATTAAAGACCTGGCAAATGAATGTGTAGCCATGGATTAAAGACTTGGCAAATTTTATGAACAGCCATGGATTAAAGACACAGCAATTATATGTACAACCATGGATTAAAGACTGCAATTGAATGTGTAGCCATGGATTAAAGACTGCAATTATATGAATAAATATGGATTAAAGGCGACATTTAAATATACACCATGGATTAAAGACTCGCAACTTTAGAAAGTTTTAATTCCCATCTATGTATGTTATGAATGGATTTAAAGATCATGATTGTATGTGTATGCATATCCCGAACCTCGGTAGCGAGGTTACTTACTGGGTATTGTTTATGCAATACTCACCCTTTCTTTTAAAAATGTTTTTCAGGTAAGGGGAAGGACGTGCGTATGGCGTGTGGACGGAAAGCGTGATTAGGACCATGGGAACCAAAGATTGATTTCCGCATATTCATGATTTGAAATATTGTTGTCTTTATGTTTTCCTTTGAAATTAAACTTACTTACGCTTTTAATAGACCAAGCTGATGTGATGTTTTTAAATGATTTGAATGTTTTGTTTTTGTTTGGGATCCCTGGAACTATTTATTACAAATGAGAAATGGCTTTTAAGTTCTTCTATTCCTCGGTCTATAAATGCATGCATGTGTAGTAATGTCCCTAGGGATTTGGTCATAGAAAAGTAGGGGCGTTACATTTTTCCTCACACTTTGCCCTAACCAAAACCCTAATCCCTATTGTTTTGCCCTAGCCGACCACTTCAATTGCGCAGCCAACATCCTCAAGCCGAACTCCTTCACGCCACAACAGAGAAGTTACCGCTCAAGCTCGCTTTGAGGATCTCGTCGCGGAGCTTCAAACACACACGCAGCCGTCAGGTCCAAGTCTCACGCGTTCCGGCCGCATTACCGCTCGTGAGTTGCAGTCCCCGTCCAGCCGATCCTCCTCGCGTTATTCTCGCGCCGGCAAGCCACGGTCAAATATCGTTGCAGCCGCTCACGCCGGCGAGCCCACTACCGAGGACGACTTCATCCGCACACGCCGACCAGACCTCGATCAGGCACGTGCGCCAGCTGCTCGCGTCGAAGCTCCAGCCGATCGTCCGTTCGCAAGTACAGCAGCAGGTCTCGCCGGACCTCCACGCACGCCATCCATCCGTAAGTCTTCACAGCCGCAGCCGTTCCTTTGAGGTCTCGTCCGATCGAGCACAGTAGCAGAATCCGGCGCCGATCGACACTAAATTCACAGTCGCAGCCGTTCCTTTGAGGTCTCGTCCGATCGAGCACAGTAGCGGAATCCGGCGCCGATCGACACTATATTTACAGCCGCTAAAGTGTTAACCCGGTGAGCGATCTTATTAAGTTTTGGGTTTGAAAGAAATTATATGTGATCTATTGGACATCTAAGCGTCTAATTGAGAGCTAAACTACTTTTCTAAACGCTAATTGTAGGGACCGAGTTTGGAGCGGAATTGAGGGTCAAAAGTCAAGGCGAACTAAGGAGGTTTAGGTATTCGTTTCGAACTTGAGGTAAGCGGGGCATGAAACCTTAATAACGTAATTTAAGTACCTTATGATTATGGATTTAGTGAATGCTTGGAGATTGAACTTGGAATTGTGGTGTGAATCAGGTTTCACTAAAAGAAGAGTAGTCCAGGAGCTCGGGTTAGGTTTTGGAGTAGAATTCGAACTAAGGTAAGGGACCTTGTGCCGAACTTTTTAAATGGAATTAAGAAAAGGAATTTCTTTATTTTATGTGAAATTAGTACGTTATTTTACTTAAAAAGATTTAATGATTTTACACGAGAATATTTCAAGATTTTATGTGAGAATGCTTTGATATTCGCCGTGTAGATATCTCAATATTTTATGTGAGTATAATCTAGTATTTTATGCGAAAATATCTTTGCATTTTATGTAAGAATAATCCAAAGATCTTATGTAAGGGAATTACAAGATTTTCCATGAGAATATTTCATGATTTCCTACAAAAGCATGATCTTCAATCTGTCTATGAGGAAATTATGATTTGCATATTGACGATGATGTTTGTGGCATGTACAATATTGCTATGTTGAATGATGGGACCTCATGCATGTTATGTATGTCATGAAATGATTTGATGAAAAATGTGGACATTGGTCTCCTGAGTGCATTATGTGCATGGTTAAACATGCATTAGAGACCCTATGGGTCAAATTACAGGGGTCTATGAGGGACTCAATTTATACAGGGGTCTGTGAGGGACTCAATTTATACAGGGGTCTGTGAGGGACTCAAACCATACAGGGGTCTGTGAGGGACTCAAATGATTACAGGGGTCTGTGAGGGACTCAAAATGAAATGACTCAGGATGACCAATTGGCCACTTAAATAAAAAGGAAGTCATGGATTAAAGACCTGACGATATGAGAAAGTTTTAGGTACCACATATGTACATTTCGAACAGGTTTAAAAGTCATGATTGCATGTGTTTGCATATCCCAAACCTCGATAGCGAGGTCACTTACTGGGTATTGTTTTGCAATACTCACCCTTTCTTTTAAAAATGTTTTTCAGGTAAGGCCAAGGACGTGCAGGGCGAGTGACGGAGGCGCGTTGCCACGACCATGGGAATAGACATGTCTTCCGCATATTTTTCCTTTAAAACTGATGTTGTCATTTTATGTTTTCGTAGTTCAACTTTACTTTCCAGATTTTAAATAGGCCATGTTTAAACCGCTTCTTTGCTGCGCTTTGAATGTTTTAATGGGATCCCTAAAGACAAGTTTGTTTTCAGTGGAGTTTTTAAAGATCGTTTTATATCTTTGGCCTATAAACGCATGCATGTGTAGTAATGTCCCTAAGAGTTTAGTTATAGAAAAGTAGGGGTGTTACAGTCGGTATCAGAGCCCTAGGTTTAAGGGTTCTGTAGACTTGCTTACAGAGTAAGCACAGAGTAGTTCCCATGGTCGAACAACGCGTTCCGGTCACCGCCAGGTACGCTCTGGTATTTTATAAATTAAGCAAATGATTATGATGTGATCCTGTACTATAAATGTAAATGAATTTAAAACCTAAGGGTGATCCTATCTTATGGTTAGAAAGTAATGAAAACTGAGTTTGAAACTCTCTGTATTGTAGCACTGACAAAATGCCACCTAGAGGTCGTGGGAGAGGTAGAGGACGTGGTAGGGGTCGGAGATCAGGAGTTAATGTTAACACCCACCGTAACTACCACCACTGGAACAGGAGGAAATTACCCCACCCGTGCCAGATCTCCCCCAGGACCAGCCAAATCGCCCGGAGAATGCACCTGCAGTCGCTCCAGTGGCGGATCAAGGAAACCCTAATGTCATGACTATGATGGTAGAGGCCATGCAGACTGCAAAGCGAGCTCATGAGCCACTCACCGCCCAAGCAAATCGTGGGCGAACGATGCAACTCGAGTCTCGATATCCGAAGGACTTCGTGAAGTATGATCCCGCATCTTTTGATGGGTCTTCTAGTGACCCTACACTGTGGGTCGAAGTTATGGTCGTCCTCCATTGAGACCATCTTCAGATTGATGAATCGTCCTGAGGACCAGAGGGTGTCCTGTGCTACCTTCATGTTGAGAGACGACGCCTATTTATGGTGGGAGTCCGCCCAGGGAACCATTGTCGCCAGCGGGGAAACGATCACATGGAATCTGTTTAAAGAAGCATTCTGGCGGAAATTTTACCTCCGCTGCAGTCGTTATAGAAAACAGCGTGCAATTTACAAATGAGCCGAACCGGAGAGGGCGTGGAGGTATATGAGAGAGAATTCACCCGCTTGTCACGCTTTGCCCCCGAGCTAGTAGACACAGAGGCGAAGAAGACAGAGCATTTCGTCATGGGACTGGATGAAAATGTTCGAGGCTTCATTCAAGCACTAGCACCTCCTGACTATGCCTCCGCAGTGAGAGTGGCGGAATTGATTTGGGTGCAGCGCAGATCGCACAAAGTAAAGTGGTTAACCCGTGGCGGCCATGGCAAATCATAAGAGGAAATGGGACCACCTAATTCAAGCTCGCAGCGTCCCCAGCGTACACCGCATAGACCAGGAAACTTTCGTGCAGGTTCAGGTCAGAAACCACCGGTCACCAGGACAGGAACTAACAGTGGAGATAAGCCACAATGCAAAGACTGTGGTAAGCATCATTGGGGTAAGTGTTTGGCCCATCGGAGTGTGCTTCGGATGTGTGGAAAGAAGGGCATGAGCTAATAATCGCCCAAGTCCAACCAGTGCTAGCCAACCTCGGGTTATCAATAGTGGGGTTCTTTGCCAAGCCCGTAATACATCAAGGAAGAGCTTATGCAAGCACCCATGAAAAGCATTTATGGCATGACTCAGTGGTTACAGGTACACTTCCATTACTTGGGCACCTTGCCTTTGTATTATTTGATTCCGGTTCTACACACTCTTTTATTTCTGCATCCTTCGTAAGTCAAGCTGAGTTAGAATTAGAACAGTTACAGTATGCTTTGTCTGTCTCCACTCCTGCGAGGATAAACTTGTTAGCCACTATGAAAGTCAAGGATGGTAGTGTGACCATCGCAGACCATGGTTTAACAGTAAATCTAGTAGTCTTAGACATGTGTGACTTTGATGTGATATTGGGTATGGACTGGTTAGCGCAGAACCATGCTTGCATTGATTGCTTCAGGAAGGAGGTAGTGTTTACTCCTCCCGACCAACCCGCTACAGAGTTGCAGAGCACGTTAGCGGTGAAGTAGGCCTAAGGTAATTCACGCCCTTAAGGCCGTGAAGTTATTACATCGGGGAGCTTAAGGCGTCTTAGCTTGCATACTAGATGCAAGGTGTACGAGAGATTTCCGTGTCATCGGTACCATGGTGAATGAATTTCAGACGTCTTCCCGAGGACCTCCCTGAATACCTCCTACGTAGAGTAGATTTTAACATCGATTGGAATTAGGGACGACCCCGATATCCAAGGCATCGCATGCAATGGCACCGACAGAGTTGAAAGAATCTGAAACTACGATTACAAGACTTACTTCGGACAAGGGGTTTATATACGCCTAGCGCTTTCGCCTTGGGAGCCCCGTGTTGTTCGTGAAAAGAAAGACGGGTCCATGCGCTGTGTATAGATTACGGGAAATTGAATAAAGTTACGATCAAGAATAAATACCCTCTTCCTAGGATAGATGATTTGTTCGATCGATTGCGGCGAGGAGCAACAAAGATGTTTTCCAAGATTGATCCGAGATCAAAGCTACCATCGATTGAGGATCGGTGAAGAGGATATTCCTAAGACAAATTGCTCGATCACGTTATGGGCATTACGAGTTCACGGTGATGCCGCTTTGGTTTGACCAACGCCCTGCCGCTTTCATGGACTTGATGAACCGCATATTCAAAGAGTTTCTAGATACGTTCGTGATTGTATTTATTGACGATATACTGATATACTCCAGGTGTGATGAAGATCATGAAAGGCACCTGAGAAAAGTTTTACTCACGCTGAGAGAGAATAAGTTATATGCAAAATTTTCCAAGTGTGAATTACGCTCGCATGGTATCCTTCTTAGGGCATGTGGTGTCCGGTCGAGTCTCTGCTGACCCAAAGAAAAGTGGAGGCCGTCACACAAAGGGCCTCGCCCACCACCGCTATGCAGGTACGTAGTTTTCTCGGGTCTTGCAGTTACTATAGGCGTTTCGCGTGCGTGACTTCGCCAAGATAGCTATGCCCATGACTCACCGGCGCGCGCAAGGGTAACTCATTTGTTTGGGATGATGCTTGCGAGGCGAGTTTCGAGAACTCAAGTGCGATTAGTGTCGGCCCGATCCTTACTGTCCCCGAGGGAACAGGGAGCTTTGTGGTTTACAGTGATGCTTCTAAGAAAGGTTTGGGTTGTGTACTAATGCAACACGGTAAAGTGATAGCCTATGCATCCCGACAATTGAAGACGCACGAGAGGAACTATCCAACTCATGACTTGGAACTAGCAGCAGTGGTCTTTGCATTAAAGATCTGGAGACATTACCTTTATGGCGAGAAGATTCAGATTTTTACAGATCATAAAAGTCTGAAGTACTTGTTCACCCAGAAAGAGCTGAACATGAGGCAACGCAGATGGTTGGAATTAGTGAAGGATTACGACATAGACATTCAATACCACCCCGGTAAGGCAAATGTCGTGGCCGATGCCCTCAGTAGGAAGTCAATTCATACTTCAGCACGAGTTACTAACAGAGCAGAGTTACAGGCAGAGTTTGCACGAGCTGAAATTGCAGTACTAGTAGGAAAGACCACGGCTCAGTTAGCTCAGTTAACGGTACAACCAACTTTGAGGCAACGCATAGTTGAGTCTCAGCAGGTAGACCCTCAGTTAGTAGAGAAGCTTACAGCAGTAACTACAAGTGAGTTGGCAGAGTTTTCACTATCCACAGATGGAGGATTACTATTTCAAGGACGATTATGTGTACCGAACGATGACAAACTAAAGACGGAAATCTTGAGTGAAGCCCATAACTCACCGTTTTCTATGCATCCGGGTAGCACCAAGATGTATCGAGATCTGAAACAGTCATTCTGGTGGTGTAACATGAAGCGCGACGTGGCAGAATTTGTTAGCAAGTGCCTGACTTGTCGGCACAGTGAAGGCACCTGACAGAGGCCCGCAGGACTCTGCACCTTTACATGTGCCCCAAAGTGGAAATGGGAGGAGATCTCTATGGATTTCATAGTCGGATCGCTTGCCTAGGACCTTACGAGGTTACTCAAGAATTTGGGTCATTGTGGATAGATTAACCAAGTCAAGACATTTCATACTGGTGGAAACCCACCTATTCTACTTGATAAGTGGGCGCAGCTTTACACGGGAAGAGATAGTCCGCTCGCATGGGATTCCAAAACAGATTATTTCGCATGTGATCCACGCTTCACCTCCAACTTTTGGAGGAGTCTACGTAAAGCGTTAGGTTCACAAAGAACTTTAGTACGACTTTTCATCCACGCACGGATGGCGCGCATGAATGCTTGAACCAGATCTTAGAGGACATGTTACGAGCTTGCACTTTAGACTTCCTGGTAGTTGGGACACTCATTTGCATTTGATGGAGTTTGCTTACAATAACAGCTTATCACCGACCATCTAATGGCTCCATTTGAAGCTCTCTATGGAAAACGCTTGCAGAACTCCCGTTTTCTAGGAGGAGGTTGGCGAACGCCAGTTGTTGGGCCCAGAATTAGTACAGGTCACTAATGAGGCAATACAAAAGATTAGGGCGCGAATGCAGACCGCCCAAGACAGACAAAAGAGTTATGTCGACACAAGACGAAGGGACCTAGAATTCGGTGTTGGGGACCACGTATTTCTTAAGGTGGCCCCAATGAAAGGGATTCTAAGGTTTGGTCGGAAAGAGAAGTTGAGTCCGCGCTTTATAGGACCATTTGAGATTTTAGAGAGGGTTGGTGTAGTGGCCTACAGGCTAGCATTGCCGCCTTCCTTAGCAGCAGTTCATAACGTATTCCATGTCTCCATGTTGAGGAAATACGTTCCCGACCCGACTCATGTCGTAGACTTCGAACCATTGCAGTTAGCAGAAGATCTGAGTTATGGCGAACGACCGGTACAGATTATTGCAAGAGATCGAAAGACCCTCCATAACCGAGAAATCAACCTAGTTAAAGTGTTGTGGCAAAACCACCGCACGGAAGAAGCTACCTGGGAGCGAGAAGAAGAAGTGCGAGCTAAATATCCAGAACTATTCCAAGAATAGGAACTTTCGAGGACGAAAGTTCTTAAGGAGGGAAGATTGTGACGACCACAGCCACAGGTACTAGTTATTTATTTTAATTAACGTTCTATCAACCTTTGTGCTTAGTCGGATCAGTGAATTTTCATCAGGCTCGGAGAGGGTGAGTCCTGGATTTTATTTAGTTAAGTGAATTGTTTCTTCTTAGATGGAATTATTTATAAAATTAAAGGAGAAAGAAGTAGCAATGGCACTTTGGTTAATAATAACTAAGTGAGGGTTGCATAGAAATTTTGGATGTTGACCTAATTTTGTAGTATTTAAGCTCCTTAAGTTGCTAACGCAAACCCTAACCCTAATTTCTTCATCACCTTCTTTTTCCTCACACTTTGCCCTAACCAAAACCCTAATCCCTATTGTTTTGCCCTAGCCGACCACTTCAATTGCGCAGCCAACATCCCTGTCGAACTCCTTCGCCGGCCACAACAGGAAGTTACCGCTGCTCGCTTGAGGATCTCGTCGCCGGAGCTTCAAACACACACGCAGCCGTCAGGTCCAAGTCTCACGGGTTCCGGCCGCATTACGCTCGTGAGTTGCGCCCCCGCCCAAATCACCGATCCTCCTCGCGTTATTCTCGGACCGCAAGCCACGGTCAAAGATCGCTGCGCCGCCACGCCGGCGAGCCCACTACCGAGGACGACTTCATCCGCACACGCCGACCAGACCTCGATCAGCACGTCGCGCGCGCCACCGCCATACGAAGCTCCAAACCGATCGTCTGCTCGCAAGCAAGTACAAAGAAGCAGGTCTCGCCGGACCTCCACGCACGCCATCCATCCGTAAGTCTTCACAGCCGCAGCCGTTCCTTTGAGGTCTCGTTCGATCGAGCACAGTAGCGAATCCGGCGCCGATCGACACTAAATTCACACCGCACCGCCTTTGAGGTCTCGTCCGATCGAGCACGATGCGCGGAATCCGCCGCCGATCGACACTAAATTTACAAACGCTAAAGTGTCAACCCGGTGAGCGATCTTATTAAGTTTTGGGTTTGAAAGAAATTATACGTGATCTATTGGACATCTAAGCGTCTAATTGAGAGCTAAACTCATCGTTCTAAACGCTAATTGTAGGGACCAGAGTTTGGAGCGGAATTGAGGGTCAAAAGTCAAGGCGAACTAAGGAGGTTTAGGTATTCGCTTTGAACTTGAGGTAAGCGGGCATGAAACCTTAATAACGTAATTTAAGTACCTTATGATTATGGATTTAGTGAATGCTTGGAGATTGAACTTGGAATTGTGGTGTGAATCGGGTTTCACTAAAAGAAGAGTAGTCCAGAGCTCAAGTTAGGTTTTGGAGTAGAATTCGAACTAAGGTAAGGGACCTTGTGCCGAACTTTTAAATGGAATTAAGAAAACGAATTTCGTTATTTTATGTGAAATTAGTACGTTATTTTACTTAAAAAGATTTAATGATTTTACACGAGAATATTTCAAGATTTTATGTGAGAATGCTTTGATATTCGCCGTGAAGATATCTCAATATTTTATGTGAGTATAATCTAGTATTTTATGCGAAAATATCTTTGCATTTTATGTAAGAATAATCCAGTATCTTATGTAAGGGTATTACAAAGATTTTCCATGAGAATATTTCATGATTTCCTACAAAAGCATGATCTTCAAACTGTCTATGAGGAAATTATGATTTGCATATTGACGATGATGTTTGTGGCATGTACAATATTGCTATGTTGAATGATGGGACCTCATGCATGTTATGTATGCCATGAAATGATTTGATGAAAAATGTGGACATTGGTCTCCTGAGTGCATTATGTGCATGGTTAAACATGCATTAGAGACCCTATGGGTCAAATTACAGGGGTCTGTGAGGGACTCAATTTATACAGGGGTCTGTGAGGGACTCAAACCATACAGGGGTCTGTGAGGGACTCAAATGATTACAGGGGTCTGTGAGGGACTCAAAATGAAATGACTCAGATGACCAATTGGCCACTTAAATAAAAAGGAAGTCATGGATTAAAGACTGACGATATGAGAAAGTTTTAGGTCCCACATATGTACATTTCAATGAGTTTAAAAGTCATGATTGCATGTGTTTGCATATCCCAAACCTCGGTGAGCGAGGTCACTTACATGGTATTGGTTTGCAATACTCACCCTTTCTTTTAAAAATGTTTTTCAGGTAAGGCCAAGGACGTGCAGGGCGAGTGACGGAGGCGCGTTGCCACGACCATGGGAATAGACATGTCTTCCGCATATTTTTCCTTTAAAACTGATGTTGTCATTTTATGTTTTCGTAGTTCAACTTTACTTTCCAGATTTTAAATAGGCCATGTTTAAACCGCTTCTTTTTTATGCGCTTTTGAATGTTTTAATGGGATCCCTAAAGACAAGTTTGTTTTCGTGGAGTTTTTAAAGATCGCTTTTATATCTTTGGCCTATAAACGCATGCATGTGTAGTAATGTCCCTAAGAGTTTAGTTATAGAAAAGTAGGGGCGTTACACAAATCCTTTTAATTGTTTTATTACAATTTGTGTAGCGATGTTATCTTCTTTTTCAATTTCTTTTGAACAATATAAACATGCATAAAATTTATCTCAAAGAGATTACGTCGTACATTTCACTAAATTTCAAATATTCAAATAGTGATTGCATTTATTAATTATTTTAAATTTATGGTTCACTTAAACAATGTCTTGTATAAGCGTATATATATCATATTTTAATGGCCGTTAAGTGTTTAAAGTGTAAACTTTAACAAGATTGAAAAGACAAACAAAAGTTTATAATAAAATTTAGATCTATTTTAAATGTACATTTTTTTATGGGAGCAATTGAGGAGAAATGAAATCTTAAAGGAATAATTTAATACAATCTAACTAAATTTCAAAGAATTAGATCCTTGGATTTTGAGTGGTCAAACGGATAAACCAAGAACCCCTTTTGTTTTTATCTTTAACAACTAATAGTCAAAGAACCATATTCCAATGAAGACAACCATCAACATCTATTAAATCTTTTGCTAATCTACTCTAACAAATATTAAGAATATTAATTAGATTGTTCTCAATCTTATTACAAAAGCATAAATCTTTTCTTCTTTTTTTTTATCATTTATTTTTCATTAAGACGTCTTCAAAATTCAATAGCTTCTATAAATATTGTAGTACACAAGGATAAAACCATCTCAAAGTTTGTATACAAAATATAACACGACGAGATGAGTTCTCAAGTAAAGGCTTATGGTGGTCCAAATTGGTGGTTGTGGAGAAGTGGATTAAAATCCCTGATGTTAATGAGAAATGTGTGCTGGAGGTTGTAAAGTTTGCCGTCGCGGAGTTCAACATTAAATTTAAACAAACTCTCAAATTTGATATCATTTATGAAGGTTGGTATGTCGAGTTGGGTGTAGACAAACTAAAGTACAAGCTCCTACTTAAGGCGCACGACCTTTTTGGACGCTTGCTGAATTTTGAGGCTATTGTAACCGAAGAAAAGCCTCTAAAGGATAGAATCAGGAAGCTACAAGGTTTCGTCGTCATAGTCACACAAGGACACCATGTTGGCAATGTTATCCCGCCGAAGCCTGAGATCTGGATAAAAATCCCTAATCTTTGTGAGCCATTCGTGATAGATCTAGCAAAGTTTGTGGTCATAGAATTCAACAAGAAAAATAATGATAGCCTAAAATTTGAGACCATTTACGAGGGTTGGTATGCAGAGATGGGCGAAGACCACATGAGGTTTCGTCTCCATGTAAAAGTGAAAGATTGTCTCGGACGAGTGCGCAACTTTGAGGGTGTTGTGTTCATAAAGCACTTCTTTGGTATAGTAATCAAGACGTTCGAAAGTTTCAAACCTATCGAAAATAAGTGTTAAAACGTCCCGTTGTATTCGAAAATATATGTCCGTTATAATTTCGTATCTCTGACTATCTATATAGAAATAGTCAGAAAAGAATGAAATAAATATTTTCCAAATATGCATCTCTCTATCTCTAAAGTATTTAATATCTATCCATTTATTATATTTCTTTTTTATACTTCCTTGGTACTCTCCTCCACAGCTGGATTATTACAATTAAGCATTAGAAATTTCACTTTGACAACGCTTGACCTAAAATCTACATTGGATCTTATTTTATCACGCTTATAGGTTGTTGAACTATGGGTTTTCCATAATGCTACACGCGTGAGAGGGAATTTAAAGGATATTAAAAAGTTTGTCAACAATTACGACGATTGGGTCGCCTATGGACTTAGAGCATGTAATCATTAATATACCTAATACGTGTAAAAGATGTATATATAATTTTTAAACCACAAGAGTGACAAGAACTTTTTGTAACTAACAGGTTCTTTATCTTCATTAAATATATTTTTGAAAGTGTTTTGTATTTCTTTTACTTTGTTTAGTTGCTAACGATTCCAAAAGCCAAGCTTTATCTATGAAATCATTATATTATGTGTTGAGGAAATTGAACAACCGATAGAGTAATAACCCGATCAGCTACCTAGTGTTCATAAAAGTAATCACTTGCAATGTAAAGTAAGAAAAAGGCAAGGGAGGTGAAATGGTGAAACGATTTACAAAAATGTAAGAAACAAAAGTTGAGTTGCCAAAAACGAACAACTACATGATACTTGGTGATCGGTGAATGAATGAATTGGCAACATTCCCTTTGTTGAGTTTGAAATTTTTGGGAGCTATAACTTAACATAATGAATTTTTTAATAAGTCAGGAGTTAGCATATTCGAGTGGGTATCAAAATAAATAAATTATGTTGGAATAAATGACGTATATTTAACTACGTCTTAAACGTTTAGTGGGTTTGATATTATGTTGTTATAACATCTGAAAATATGACTCTCACGTAAATCATAAGACATTTCTTTCTCAATTGACAGAAATGATCGCTAACAAATGTCGAATCTCCCTTTTTGTCCTTAATATAATAAATTTCTCCAGTTATTAATATGGATATCTCTTTATTTGGTTTTAGTGTTGATTCACCCAAGAGATATTTCTAGGTTCATTAGGGAGGTATGTTTTTTGTCCTCGACACGTTTTCATGTGTTTGGTGAATAAATTTACACATGGTTCTTTTGAATTTTAGATAGTGCCAAATGATTTTTTTTTAGTTTTTAATAACTATGCTTGAATTCATTCAGATATTATCTTTATCCAAGAAAATATGTTCCTCCATGCGCGACCACAACATTTGCATCTCATTACGTACATCATAGCACATGCGAAAAAAAAATACAACTTGAGAAATGTAAAGTGTAACTAAAGCAATATACGTCTACTATTGGATAAGTAAAAGTCTGACTAAAAGTCAATATTACCGTGTTAACCGATATTTAGAAAAATGTATTAAAAGAAAACTCTTATTTATTGGATCTATATTTAATTTCAAACGGTACCAGAACAAAATCGAATCCATGTTGGCTGTCACAGACTTGGAAGGTTAAAGAAAAATTATAAAATCTTTTAGGCGTTCAATGTGTTATAATAATAGTGTCATGTGATGCCTTATTTTTTCCAAGCTTCTCTAGCCTCACTTGGAGGGCTAGTCGTTTAGTGGCTTTAAGACTTGACTCAAGAAAAGTATTTAATGCAAATGATTTAATGACTTCAAGGCACGAGAAAGCGTGCATGTGAGTTATTCCACAGATTTTGTTCCTCATATTAGTTTGTTATCAATTGTGCTATAATTTTATTTCTAACTCGGATGCATTTTAAAAATTTATTTTATTATCTATTTATTTAGCTTTTCGGTATAATTTTAATTTGATTTCATACAAATCCTTTTAATTGTTTTATTACAATTTGTGTAGCGATGTTATCTTCTTTTTCAATTTCTTTTGAACAATATAAACATGCATAAAATTTATCTCAAAGAGATTACGTCAGTACATTGCACTAAATTTCAAATATTCAAATAGTGATTGCATTTATTAATTATTTTAAATTTATGGTTCACTTAAACAATGTCTTGTATAATCGTATATATATCATATTTTAATGGCTTCCGTTAAGTGTTTAAAGTGTAAACTTTAACAAGATTGAAAAGACAAACAAAAGTTTATAATAAAATTTAGATCTATTTTAAATGTACATTTTTTTATGGGAGCAATTGAGGAGAAATGAAATCTTAAAGGAATAATTTAATACAATCTAACTAAATTTCAAAGAATTAGATCCTTGGATTTTGAGTGGTCAAACGGATAAACCAAGAACCCTTTTGTTTTTTATCTTTAACAACTAATAGTCAAAGAACCATATTCCAATGAAGACAACCATCAACATCTATTAAATCTTTTGTTAATCTACTCTAACAAATATTAAGAATATTAATTAGATTGTTCTCAATCTTATTAGAAAAGCATAAATCTTTTCTTCTTTTTTTTTTATCATTTATTTTTCATTAAGACGTCTTCAAAATTCAATAGCTTCTATAAATATTGTAGTACACAAGGGATAAAACCATCTCAAAGTTTGTATACAAAATATAACACGGCGAGATGAGTTAAAAAGTAAAGGCTTATGGTGGTCCAGTAGTGGTTGTGGAGAAAGTGGATTAAAATCCATGATGTTAATGAGAAATGTGTGCTGGAGGTTGTAAAGTTTGCCGTCGCGAGTTCAACATTAAATTTAAACAAACTCTCAAATTTGATATCATTTATGAAGGTTGGTATGTCGAGTTGGGTGTAGACAAACTAAAGTACAAGCTCCTACTTAAGGCGCACGACCTTTTTGGACGCTTGTTGAATTTTGAGGCTATTGTAACCGAAGAAAAGCCTCTAAAGGATAGAATCAGGAAGCTACAAGGTTTCATCGTCATAGTCACACAAGGACACCATGTTGGCAATGTTATTCCGCCGAAGCCTGAGATCTGGATTAAAATCCCTAATCTTTGTGAGCCATTCGTGATAGATCTAGCAAAGTTTGTGGTCATAGAATTCAACAAGAAAAATAATGATAGCCTAAAATTTGAGAGCATTTACGAGGGTTGGTGTGACGACCATCATCACAGGTATTATTATTAATTTTATTTAACGTTCTTGTAAACGCCGTGTTTAGTTGGATTAGTGATTTTTAATCAAGCTCGGCGAGGTGGAGGCCGTAATTTTGTTTGTCTTACGTGAATTGTTTTCTTTTAAGATGAGATTAGTTATGAAAATTAAAGGGAAGGTAATTTAAGGGCGTTTTGGTGATTTAGGGCTAAATTAGGGTGATCATGGACACATGACTTGACCTAGATGGTTGGTATATAAACCTATGAGCAAGAGAAACCCTAGCCTCCACTTCTCCTCTTCATCTTAAACCCTAATTCTATCTCTCACCATAATATTCATCTCACCCAAACCCTAACCCTAATTTAACTCCATCTTCATCTTCTCCTTCTTCTTCTCTTGTTTTAACCTAGCCGACTGCCCTCCCCTCCTTGTCACGCTAACCCTACCGCCGCAATCTCTTACATGATAGGTACCTCGCCGCGCGAACACAAGGAAGGTAGCAGCTCCATCCGCTCGTCAATTTCCACGCAAGAAAAGCCGTCGGAGACCAGCGAAACGCCCTAGCCGACCAACCCTAGGTCCTTGTGCTGTCTTCACCGCCGGCCATACTCCTCCACGGGAGCAGGTGATTGCTCGCCATCCGCATACCGCGCGGTAGAAGAATTCACCGCCGCTCGTGATCGCGATCAGACGTCGCGCGCTGCGAACGGAACTTCGGTAGCGTGGACACTCGCTGCAGCGGCTGCCGTCACTGACGCCTACGTCTGCGGCCACGCCGGAGTCGCGATCGGAGGAGCCTTGCCATTGAGGTCTCGACCACACGCGCAGCGGGACGAAGCCTCCTCCGCGCCGCCGCTGCATCTCTGCTGCTCGTGGATGGGCGGTGCGCCGCAGCTTGTGATCGCGCGCGCCCGCCGATCACTCGTAGGATCGCCATCGCCGTCCGGCTCGCTTTCAACCGCTTTCCGATCGAAGCGACTTCGGTAGCTTTGAGTTCAAATTGTGGCGTTGATTTGAGTTTCATACTTGATTAGAAATATTGCGACCTATCGAGTTTAATTAAGCGTTCGATTGAGATTTTAAGTGACAGGTTCGAACACGTCCTTGTAGGAACCGAACTTGGAACGGAATTGGAAGTCGATTGCCAAGCAAACTAAGGAATATCGAGTTCTCGCGTGAAAACCGAGGTAAGCGGGACACGACATCGAAATGCAGTATTTTGAATAACGCATGATTAGGGTTTTAGTGAATATTTGGAGGTTGATTTCGGAAATTATGTGTGAATCAGGTTTTCACTAAAGGGTGGATAGACAGGGAGTCCGAGTAGGTTTTGGAGTAAAATCGAAGCTCGAGGTAAGGGACCTCGTGCCGAACTTTTAATGGGAGTAAATGAAAATGAATTTCATGATTTTATGCGAAATGAGTTTATATTTTCCCACGAAAATACATGTTATTATTTTGAGAATCGCGATATTTTATGTGCAAATGCCTCTATGTATTACGTGAAAATGAACCATTATTTTATGTGAAAGTATTCTCGTATGGTATGTATAAGGATCCCATTATTTCATGTGAGAATAGGACAGTAGATTGTATGAGAATGTTTCATGTTCTTACAAAAGTATGATATTTCACACTGTCCATGAGAAAGTATGAATGATATGTTGATGATGATATTTGTGATATGTACACCATGATTATGTGACAGATGGGACCTTATGCATGTTTTGTATGCCACGAAATGAATTAACGAATAGTGTGGACATTGGTTATCCTGAGATCGCTGAAATGACTTAGGATGACCAGTCGGCCTCACAACTTAATATACAGCCATGGATTAAAGACCTGGCAATTGGATGAGCAGCCATGGATTAAAGACCTGGCAATTACATGAACAACCATGGATTAAAGACCTGGCAATTTATATGAACAGCCATGGATTAAAGACCTGGCAATTTAATGAACAGCCATGGATTAAAGACCTGGCAATTTAATGAACAACCATGGATTAAAGACCTGGCAATTTAATGAACAGCCATGGATTAAAGACCTGGCAATTGAATGAGCAGCCATGGATTAAAGACACGCAATCGAATGAATAAATATGGATTAAAGGCCTGACAATTAAATATGCAGCCATGGATTAAAGACCTGGCAACTTTAGAAAGTTTTAATTCCCATCTATGTATATTATGAATGAGTTTAAAGATCATGATTGTATGTGTATGCATATCCCAAACCTCGGTAGCGAGGTTACTTACTGGGTATTGTTTTTGCAATACTCACCCTTTCTTTTAAAAATGTTTTCAGGTAAAGGGAAGGACGTGCAGGGTGTGTGACGGAGAGCGTTATTAGGACCATGGGAACCAAAGATGATTTTTCCGCATATTCTTATTTTGACCATTTTTGTCTCTATGATTTGAATTGAAGTTGAACTTGTTTACAGTTTTAAATAGGCCAAGTTGATTTGATGTTTTAACTAATTTTACTGTTTTGTTTTGGGATCCCTGGAACTGTTTACGATAAATGGAAATTTCTTTTAAGTTCTTTTATGTCTCGGCCTATAAATGCATGCATGTGTAGTAATGTCCCTAGGGATTTGGTCATAGAGAAGTAGGGCGTTACGGTTGGTATCGAGCCCTAGGTTTAAGGGTTACGTAGAGACTTGCTTACTGAGTAAGCACAGAGTAGTTCCCATGGTTTAACAACGCCTTCCATCACACGCTGTGCGTTCGACATTTTATTAAGAAAGTAAATGATTATGATATGATACAGTTTTATGCATACATAACCTTAAAAGCCCCAAGGGGTGATTCTATCTTACGATTTGAAAGTAAAGGAAACTGAGTTAGAAACTCTCTATATTGTAGTTTTGACATAATGCCACCTAGAGGCCGAGGAGAGGTAGGGGCGTGGTAGGGGCCGGAGGGCAAGGGAAAACATTGACGCCTTGGCCTGATTACCCCTGGATCGGGAAGAGATTACTCCACCCGTTCGAGACCTTCCCGGACCCGCTGAACGCGTCGAGAAATATACTGCGAGCTGCCCTGTGGCGAGACTGCGAGGGGAACGCCAATGTTATGACTATGATGGTGGAGGCCATGCAGAGCCTAGTCACGAGCCACGGTAGCCACCCACCGCCCAAGCAAATCGGGGCGAAACGACGCAACTCGAGTCTCGTTACGAAAGACTTGGAAGTATGATCCGAGATCTTTCAATGGGTCTTCCAGTGACCCCACCGTATGGCGGAGTTGTGGTTGTCCTCCATTGAGACCATCTTGATGATGAACCGCCACGAGGACCGAGGGGTGTCTGTGCGACCTTCATGCGAGAGGATGACGCGTACTTGTGGTGGGAGTCCGCCCAAGGAACCATTGTTGCCGCCGGAGAAACGATTACTTGGAATCTATTCAAGGAAGCGATCAGCGGAAATTCTACCTGCTGCGGCTCGTTACGAGAGCGGCGGAAATTCTTCTGGTATGTGCGAAACAGGAGGGCGGTGGAGATATATGAGAGGGAATTTACCCGTCTGTCCCGTTTGCCCCGAGCCGGTGGATACTGAAGCAAAGAAAGACTGGCGCTTCATCATGGGGCTAGATGAGAATGTTCGAGGCTTTATTCAAGCATTAGCACCTCCCGATTACGCCTCGCAGTGAGAGTGGCGGAATCGATTTGAGTGCGAGCTCGGTCGCATGCAGTGAAGTAGTTAACTCTGGCGACCTATAGCGAATCATAAGAGGAAGTGGGACCACCCCATTCCAACTCACAGCGCCCCAGCGTACACCGCATAGATCGGGCATTTCCGTCACAGTCCCGGCCCCGAAACCACGAGCAAAGCGGATCGGGGAATAGCAGCGGAGATAGGCCACAGTGCAAGGAATGTGGTAAGCTACACTGGGGTAAATGTATGGCCCGGTCCGGAGCGTGTTTCAAGTGTGGAAAGGAAGGGCACAGAGCTAATAATCGCTCGAATCAAGCCAAAGACTAGCTAGCGACCACATTATGAGTAGTGGGCTGCTTGTGAAGCCGCCATACATCGAGGAGAGCCTATGCAAGCACCGGAGAGACATCTATGGCTCGGACTCGGTGGTTACTGGTACACTTCCATTACTTGGACACCTCGCCTTTGTACTATTTGATTACGGTTCTACGCACTCTTTTATTTCTCGCATCCTTCGTAAGTCAAGTGAGTTAGAACTAGAAACGATTCTGATATGCCCTATCTGTCTCCACTCCTGCGAATAAATTTGTTGGCCAATATGAAAGTCAAGGATGGTAGTGTGACCATCGCAGGACCATGTGTTAGCAATGAACCTAGTGGTCTTAGATATGTTTGATTTTGATGTAATTTTAGGCATGGACCGGTTAGCGCAGTAACCATGCTTGTATTGATTGTTTCGGGAAGGAGGTAGTGTTCACTCCTCCCTAACCAACCCAAGCTCTGAGTTCAGAGGCCTGATGAGCGGAAGTAGGCCTAAGGTAATTCACGCCCTTAAGGCCGAAAAGTTATTGCATCGGGGCGTGGGGCGTCTTAGCACATATACTAGATGCAAGGTGCACAGAGATCTCGGTGACATCGGTGCGATGGTGATGAGAGTTTACAGACGTCTTCCCGAGGATCTCCCGGAATACCTCCATCGGGAGGTAGATTTTAATATCGGATTAGAATTGGGGGCGACCCCCCGATATCCAAGGCCCCGCATGAATGGCACCAGCAGAGTTGAAAGAACTAAAAATGCAGCTTACAAGACTTGCTAGACAAAGGGTTTATACGCCTGCGTTTCACCCCGGGAGCACCGTATTGTTCGTGAAAAAGAAAGACGGATCCATGCGTGCGTGTATAGATTACGAGGAGTTGAATAAAGTTACCATCAAGAATAAATATCCTCTCCCGTGATAGATGATTTGTTCGATCGATTGCAAGGAGCGACGATATTCTCTAAGATCGATCGAGATCGAGCTACCATCGATTGAGGATCGGTGAGGGGATATCCCTAAAACGACATTCAGATCACGTTATGGGCATTACGAGTTCACGCGGTGATGCCGCTTTGTCGACCAATGCTCCTGCCGCTTTCATGGACTTGATGAACCGTTTGTTCAAGGAATTTCTTGATACGTTCGTGATTGTGTTCATCGATGATATATTGATATACTCCAGGTGTGATGAAGAGCATGAGATGCACCTGAGGAAAGTCTTACTCACACTGAGAGAGAATAAGTTGTATGCAAAATTCTCCAAGTGTGAATTTTGGCTCGAGGCAAGTATCTTTTCTAGGGCATGTGGTGTCCAAGTCGGAGTCTCGCTGATCCAAATAAAGTGGAGGCCGTCACACAGTGGCCTCGTCCGACCACCACCGTTGCAGAGTACGTGAGTTTTCACGGGTCTTGCAGATACTATAGGCGCCGTGCGAGATTTTGCCAAGATAGCCATGCCTATGACTCAGCTGACGCGTAAAGGAAACTCTTTTGTTTGGAATGATGCTTGTGAAGCGAGTTTCCAGGAACTCAAGCACAGATTAGTGTCGGCCCCGATTCTTACAGTTCCCGAGGGAACAGGGAGCTTTGTGGTTTACAGTGATGCTTCTAAGAAAGGGTTGGGCTGTGTACTGATGCAGCACGGTAAGGTAATAGCGTATGCCTCCCGACAATTGAAGACGCACGAGAGGAACTATCCAACTCATGATCTGGAACTAGCAGCAGTGGTATTTGCGTTAAAAATGCGGAGACACTACACAGATGGCGAGAAAATTGATTTTTTACTGATCATAAAAATCTCAAATATCTGCTCACCCGAAGGAATTGAACATGAGGCAACGCAGATGGTTGGAATTGGTGAAAGATTATGATATTGACATACGATTACCATCCCGGTAAGGCTAATGTAGTGGCCGATGCCCTCGCAGAAGCTTGATGCATATCTGCTGCGCGCGAGTGACAGACAGGTAATGCAGAGTTACTGAGCGAGTTTGCTCGAGTGAAATTGCGATGCTAGTAGGAAAGACCACGACTCGATTAGCCCGATTAACGATGCAAACCGACCTTGAGGCAACGTATTATAGAGGCTCAGCAGTGGACCCCGATTAGTGGAAAAACTTACTGCGGTAACTTCACAGTGAGTTGACAGAGTTTTCCCTATCCACGGATGGAGGATTGCTATTTCGTGGACGTTTGTGTGCGGACGATGACAAGTCGAGAACCGAGATCTTGAACGGCACATAACTCACCATTTTCTATGCATCCCGCGCAGTACCAAGATGTACCGAGATCCGGCGATCATTTTGGTGGTGCAACATGAAGCGCGACGTGGCAGAGTTTGTCAGCAAGTGTTTGACTTGTCAGCAGGTGAAGGCACCTAGACAGAGGCCCGCAGGATTGCTGCAACCATTACACGTGGCCTCGGTGGAAATGGGAGGAGATCTCTATGGATTTCATAGTTGGATTGCCTAGAACTTTACGAGGATACACAGTGATTTGGGTCATAGTGGGCAAAGTTAACAAAGTCAGCACATTTCATACCAGGGAAACCCACCTATTCTACAGATAAGTGGGCGCAGCTTTACCTGGAAGAGATAGTCCGTTTACATGGAATCCCAGTCAAGATTATTTCAGATAGGGATCCACGTTTCACCTCCAACTTCTGGAGAAGTTTACAGAGAGCGTTAGGTTGCAGCTTGAACTTCATCTGACTTTTCATCCACGAGCGGATGGGCGATTTGAGCGCTTGAACCGAGATATTAGAGGATATGTTGCGAGCTTGCACTTTAGATTTCCCAGGTAGTTGGGACACTCATTTGCATCTAATGGAGTTTGCTTACAATACTTGATCACGATCGACTATCGGAATGGCTCCATTTGAAGCTCTTTACTAAGACGCGTTGCGAACTCCGTTTTTGGGAGGAGGTTGGTGAACGCCAGATTGTTGGGTCCGACTAGTACAGTCACTAATGAGGCAATGCAAAAGATCGAGGCACGAATGCAGACCGCCCAAGTCGAACAAAGAATTATGCGACACGAGGCGAAGGACCTAGAATTCGATGTTGGGGACCACGTATTTCTTAAGGTGGCCCCAATGAAGGGAATTCTAAGGTTTGGCCGTAAAGGGAAGTTGAGTCCGCGATTCATCGGACCATTTGAGATCTTAGAGAGGATTGGTGCGGTGGCCTACAGATTAGCACTGCCGCCTTCTCTTTCAGCGGTTCATAACGTATTTCATGTCTCCATGCTGAGAAAGTACGTCCCAGACCCGACTCATGTCATAGACTTCGAACCATTGCAGTTAGCAGAAGATCTGAGCTATGGCGAACGACCGGTACAAATTATTGCAAGAGGTCGAAAGACCCTCCGTGTAGTGAGATCGACTTAGTTAAGGTATTGTGGCGAACCACCACACGGAGGAAGCTACTTGGGAGCGAGAAGAGGAAGAAGTGCTGCGCTAAATATCCCGAGCTATTCCAAGAATAGGAACTTTCGAGGACGAAAGTTCTTAAGGAGGGAAGATTGTGACGACCATCATCACAGGTATTATTATTAATTTTATTTAACGCTCTTGTAAACGCCGTGTTTAGTTGGATTAGTGATTTTTAATCAAGCTCGGCGAGGTGGAGGCCGTAATTTTGTTTGTCTTACGTGAATTGTTTTCTTTTAAGATGAGATTAGTTATGAAAATTAAAGGGAAGGTAATTTAAGGGCGTTTTGGTGATTTAGGGCTAAATTAGGGTGATCATGGACACATGACTTGACCTAGATGGTTGGTATATAAACCTATGAGCAAGAGAAACCCTAGCCTCCACTTCTCCTCTTCATCTTAAACCCTAATTCTATCTCTCACCATAATATTCATCTCACCCAAACCCTAACCCTAATTTAACTCCATCTTCATCTTCTCCTTCTTCTTCTCTTGTTTTAACCTAGCCGACTGCCCTCCCCTCCTTGTCACGCTAACCCTACCGCCGGCAATCTCTTACATGATAGGTACCCTCGCCGGCGAACACAAGGAAGGTAGCAGCTCCATCCGCTCGTCGGCAGCCCACGCAAGAAAAGCCGTCGGAGACCAGCGAAACGCCCTAGCCGACCAACCCTAGGTCCTTGTGCTGTCTTCACCGCCGGCCATACTCCTCCACGGGAGCAGGTGATTGCTCGCCATCCGCATACCGCACGGCGAAGGAATTCACCGCCGCTCGTGATCGCATTGCACGCGCGCGCGCTGCGAACGGAACTTCCGGTAGCGTGGACACTCAGCTGCACGGCCGCCACATCATCGCCACGCCTACGTCTGCGGCCACGCCGGAGTCGCGATCGGAGGAGCCTTGCCATTGAGGTCTCGACCACACGCGCTCAGCAGACCCGAAGCCTCCCGCCGCCGCCGCTGCTGCTACTGCTGCTGTTCGTGGACGGTGCCGCCGTTGCTTGTGATCGCGCCGCCGCCGATCACTCGTAGGATCGCCATCGTCGTCCAGCTCCGCCTTCAACCGTTTCCGATCAGAAGCAGCTACGGTAGCTTTGAGTTCAGCCGGTGAGCGTTGATTTGAGTTTCATACTTGATTAGAAATATTGCGACCTATCGAGTTTAATTAAGCGTTCGATTGAGATTTTAAGTGACAGGTTCGAACACGTCCTTGTAGGAACCGAACTTGGAACGGAATTGGAAGTCGATTGCCAAGCAAACTAAGGAATATCGAGTTCTCGCGTGAAAACCGAGGTAAGCGGGACACGACATCGAAATGCAGTATTTTGAATAACGCATGATTAGGGTTTTAGTGAATATTTGGAGGTTGATTTCGGAAATTATGTGTGAATCAGGTTTTCACTAAAGGGTGGATAGACAGGGAGTCCGAGTAGGTTTTGGAGTAAAATCGAAGCTCGAGGTAAGGGACCTCGTGCGAACTTTTAATGGGAGTAAATGAAAATGAATTTCATGATTTTATGCGAAATGGGTTTATATTTTTCCCACGAAAATACAGTTATTATTTTGAGAATACGCGATATTTTATGTGCAAATGCCTCTATGTATTACGTGAAAATGAACCATTATTTTATGTGAAAGTATTCTCGTATGGTATGTATAAGGATCCCATTATTTCATGTGAGAATAGGACAATAGATTGTATGAGAATGTTTCATGTTCTTACAAAAGTATGATATTTCACACTGTCCATGAGAAAGTATGAATGATATGTTGATGATGATATTTGTGATATGTACACCATGATTATGTGACAGATGGGACCTTATGCATGTTTTGTATGCCACGAAATGAATTAACGAATAGTGTGGACATTGGTTATCCTGAGATCGCTGAAATGACTTAGGATGACCAGTCGCCCTCACAACTTAATATACAGCCATGGATTAAGACCCTGGCAATTGGATGAGCAGCCATGGATTAAAGACACGGCAATTACATGAAACGACCATGGATTAAAGACACGGCAATTTATATGAAACGACCATGGATTAAAGACACGGCAATTTAATGAAACGACCATGGATTAAAGACACGGCAATTTAATGAATGACCATGGATTAAAGACACGGCAATTTAATGAATGTGACCATGGATTAAAGACTGGCAATTGAATGAGCGACCATGGATTAAAGACACAGCAAGCCGAATGAAACAGATCATGGATTAAAGGCGACAATTAAATATGCGACCATGGATTAAAGACACAGCAACTTTAGAAAGTTTTAATTCCCATCTATGTATATTATGAATGAGTTTAAAGATCATGATTGTATGTGTATGCATATCCAAAACCTCGGTGAGCGAGGTTACTTACTGGTATTGTTTTTGCAATACTCACCCTTTCTTTAAAAATGTTTTTGGGTAAAGGGAAGGACGTGCAGGGTGTGTGACGGGAGAGCGTTATTAGGACCATGGGAACCAGCATGATTTTTCCGCATATTCTTATTTTGACCATTTTTGTCTCTATGATTTGAATTGAAGTTGAACTTGTTTACAGTTTTAAATAGGCCAAGTTGATTTGATGTTTTAACTAATTTTACTGTTTTGTTTTGGGATCCCTGGAACTGTTTACGATAAATGGAAATTTCTTTTAAGTTCTTTTATGTCTCGGCCTATAAATGCATGCATGTGTAGTAATGTCCCTAGGGATTTGGTCATAGAGAAGTAGGGGCGTTACAGTTGGTATGCAGAGATGGGCGAAGACCACATGAGGTTTCGTCTCCATGTTAAAGTGAAAGATTGTCTCGGACGAGTGCGCAACTTTGAGGGTGTTGTGTTCATAAAGCACTTCTTTGGTATAGTAATCAAGACGTTCGAAAGTTTCAAACCTATCGAAAATAAGTGTTAAAACGTCCCGTTGTATTCGAAAATATATGTCCGTTATAATTTCGTATCTCTGACTATCTATATAGAAATAGTCAGAAAAGAATGAAATAAATATTTTCCAAATATGCATCTCTCTATCTCTAAAGTATTTAATATCTATCCATTTATTATATTTCTTTTTATACTTCCTTGGTACTCTCCTCCACAATTTGGATTATTACAATTAAGCATTAGAAATTTCACTTTGACAACGCTTGACCTAAAATCTACATTGGATCTTATTTTATCACGCTTATAGGTTGTTGAACTATGGGTTTTCCATAATGCTACACGCGAGAGAGGGAATTTAAAGGATATTAAAAAGTTTGTCAACAATTACGACGATTGGGTCTCCTATGGACTTAGAGCATGTAATCATTAATATACCTAATACGTGTAAAAGATGTATATATAATTTTTAAACCACACAAGTGGCAAGAACTTTTTGTAACTAACAGGTTCTTTATCTTCATTAAATATATTTTTGAAAGTGTTTTGTATTTCTTTTACTTTGTTTAGTTGCTAACGATTCCAAAAGCCAAGCTTTATCTATGAAATCATTATATTATGTGTTGAGAAAATTAAACAACCGATAGAGTAATAACCCGATCAGCTACCTAGTGTTCATAAAAGTAATCACTTGCAATGTAGAGTAAGAAAAAGGCAAGGGAGGTGAAATGGTGAAACGATTTACAAAAATGTAAGAAACAAAAAATTGAGTTGCCAAAAACGAACAACTACATGATACTTGGTGATCAGTGAATGAATGAATTGGCAACATTCCCTTTTGTTGAGTTTGAAATTTTTGGGAGCTATAACTTAACATAATGAATTTTTTAATATGTCAGGAGTTAGCATATTCGAGTGCGTATCAAAAGAAATAAATTATGTTGGAATAAATGACGTATATTTAATTACATCTTAAACGTTTAGTGGGTTTGATATTATGTTGTTATAACATCTGAAAATATGACTCTCACGTAAATCATAAGACATTTCTTTCTCAATTGACAGAAATGATCACTAACAAATGTCGAATCTCACTTTTTGTCCTTAATATAATAAATTTCTCCAGTTTTTAATATGGATATCTCTTTATTTTGTTTTAGTGTTGATTCACCCAAAAGATATTTCTAGGTTCATTAGGGAGGTATGTTTTTTTGTTCTCGACACGTTTTCATGTTTTGGTGAATACATTTACACATGGTTCTTTTGAATTTTAGATAGTGCCAAATGATTTTTTTTTTAGTTTTTAATAACTATGCTTGAATTCATTCATATATTATCTTTATCCAAGAAAATATGTTCCTCCATGCGCGACCACAACATTTGCATCTCATTACGTACATCATAGCACATGCGAAAAAAAAATACAACTTGAGAAATGTAAAGTGTAACTAAAGCAATGTACGTCTACTATTGGATAAGTAAAAGTCTGACTAAAAGTCAATATTACCGTGTTAACCGATATTTAGAAAAATGTATTAAAAGAAAACTCTTATTTATTGGATCTATATTTAATTTCAAACGGTACCAGAACAAAATCGAATCCATGTTGGCTGTCACAGACTTGGAAGGTTAAAGAAAAATTATAAAATCTTTTAGGCGTTCAATGTGTTATAATAATAGTGTCATGTGATGCCTTATTTTTTCCAAGCTTCTCTAACCTCACTTGGAGGGCTAGTCGTTTAGTGGCTTTAAAACTTGACTCAAGAAAAGTATTTAATTCAGTGATTTAATGACTTCGAAGGCACGAGAAGTGTGCATGTGAGTTATTCCACAGTTTTGTTCCTCATATTAGTGTGTTATCAATAGTGCTATAATTTTATTTCTAACTCGGATGCATTTTAAAAAGTTATTTTATTATCTATTTATTTAGCTTTTCGGTATAATTTTAATTTGATTTCATACAAATCCTTTTAATTGTTTTCTTACAATTTGTGTAGCGATGTTATCTTCTTTTTCAATTTCTTTTGAACAATTTAATCATGCATAAAATTTATCTCAAAGAGATTACGTCGTACATTGCACTAAATTTCAAATATTCAAATAGTGATTGCATTTATTAATTATTTTAAATTTATGGTTCACTTAAACAATGTCTTGTATAATCGTATATATATCATATTTTAATGGCTTCGTTAAGTGTTTAAAGTGTAAACTTTAACAAGATTGAAAAGACAAACAAAAGTTTATAATAAAATTTAGATCTATTTTAAATGTACATTTTTTTATGGGAGCAATTGAGGAGAAATGAAATCTTAAAGGAATAATTTAATACAATCTAACTAAATTTCAAAGAATTAGATCCTTGGATTTTGAGTGGTCAAACGGATAAACCAAGAACCCCTTTTTGTTTTTATCTTTAACAACTAATAGTCAAAGAACCATATTCCAATGAAGACAACCATCAACATCTATTAAATCTTTTGTTAATCTACTCTAACAAATATTAAGAATATTAATTAGATTGTTCTCAATCTTATTAGAAAAGCATAAATCTTTTCTTCTTTTTTTTTTATCATTTATTTTTCATTAAGACGTCTTCAAAATTCAATAGCTTCTATAAATATTGTAGTACACAAGGGATAAAACCATCTCAAAGTTTGTATACAAAATATAACACGACGAGATGAGTTAAAAGTAAAGGCTTGCGGTGGTCCAGTAGTGGTTGTGGAGAAGTGGATTAAAATCCTCGATGTTAATGAGAAATGTGTCTTTGGAGGTTGTAAAGTTTGCCGTCGCGGAGTTCAACATTAAATTTAAACAAACTCTCAAATTTGATATCATTTATGAAGGTTGGTATGTCGAGTTGGGTGTAGACAAACTAAAGTACAAGCTCCTACTTAAGGCGCACGACCTTTTTGGACGCTTGCTTGCTGATTTTGAGGCTATTGTAACCGAAGAAAAGCCTCTAAAGGATAGAATCGAGGAAGCTACAAGGTTTCGTCGTCATAGTCACACAAGGACACCATGTTGGCAATGTTATTCACCAAGCTCGAGATCTGGATTAAAATCCTAATCTTTGTGAGCCATTCGTGATAGATCTAGCAAAGTTTGTGGTCATAGAATTCAACAAGAAAAATAATGATAGCCTAAAATTTGAGAGCATTTACGAGGGTTGGTATGCAGAGATGGGCGAAGACCACATGAGGTTTCGTCTCCATGTTAAAGTGAAAGATTGTCTCGGACGAGTGCGCAACTTTGAGGGTGTTGTGTTCATAAAGCACTTCTTTGGTATAGTAATCAAGACGTTCAAAAGTGTAACGCCCTACTTTTCATACATCAATCCCTAGGGACATTACTACTCATGCATGATTTCGAGGCCCTAAGTGAAATTTAAATAAGTAAAAGTTGATAAATAAAAGTCGATTTAATTTGGGATCCCATAGAAATACAAAACGTTTACAATAAACAAAATTAAGTTTCGGCCTCTAGTTTCAAAACTCACACTACTACATAAGCGGAAGACAATAATCTTTTAAAATTCTTTCTAAATCATGGATGCGGAATTCATGACTTGGTTCCCATGGCCACATGCGCATCCATGCCACTCTTTGGTATGCTCTCGTCTCTACACAAAACATTTTAAAACAAAGAAAGACACAACAAAGGTAGAGGGATGAGTATTATAAAATACCCAGTAAGTGGGGGTCGGGATATGCATACACATACAATCATGACTTTTTAAACTTGTTCGAAATGTACATATGCGGGACCTAAAACCTTCTCATATTGTCAGGCCTTTAATCCATGACTTCCCTTTTACATATTGTCAGGTCTTTAATCCATGACTTCCTTTTTACATATTGTCAGGTCTTTAATCCATGACTTCCTTTTTTTACATATTGTCAGGTCTTTAATCCATGACTTCCTTTTTACTTATGTGGCCGATTGGTCATCCTGAGTCATTTCGTTTTGAGTCTCTCACAGACCCCTGTAATCATTTGAGTCCCTCACAGACCCCTGTATGGTTTGAGTCCCTCACAGACCCCTGTATAAATTGACCCATAGGGTCTCTAATGCATGTTTGACCATGCACATAATGCACTCAGGAGACCAATGTCCACATTTTTCATTAAATCATTTCATGACATACATACTATGCATGAGGTCCCATCATTCAACATAACAGTAGTGTACATGTCACAGACATCATCGTCAATATGCAAATCATAATATTTCTCATGAACAGTTTGAAAATCATACTTTTGTAGGAAATCAAAAACTATTCTCATACAAACTTCTGTCATATCCTCACGTGAATTACTGGAATACTCTTACATAGAATACAAGAATATTCTCACCAAAAATACTAGTTTATACCCACATGAAACATTGAAACATTTGCACATAAAATATTTAAGTATTCTCACGAAAATATCTGTATACTGTCATATGAAAATATAAACTAATTTCGCATAAACATCGTGAAAATCATTTTCTTCAATCCCAATAAAAAGTTCGGCACAAGGTTCCTTACTAAACCTTTTGAAAATCATTCACTCGAGATTCTCGAGAAACCCTTTGAAATATTCGTTCTCTAAATTCAAGCCCTAAGCATGAGTTTTGGAAATTCACCTTTTGAAATAAATCCTCAATTTTCATCTTTTAAAACAAATACATATTTCAGGAAATCGTATTCACTTCCCTTTTTAAGATCGTTTGTAGAAAATCCCTTACCTTAGCTCGAAACTCTTTACATTCCGCTCCTAGCTCAAAGTTTCGCTTAGTCATGCTCGATAGTCGAATCCCCTAAATCACATTCATCAATTCTTTAATTAACTTACATAATTAGACACTTATTTTGAATCCAATCATAGTTAGGCTAAATTACCACAAACGGACGCTTAAAACGAACTCGGGAGGTCAAAACAGGTGGACCGGAGCGACTCGTGCGGCGGCGGCGGCGGCGGAGCACGCGGCGCGTGGCGGCGGCGCGTGGCGGCGCGCGAGAGCGCGCCGAGGTCGGATCTGAGATGCCCACTCACCGATCTACTCGAGCCGGTCCTATAACTCGAAAACCGATCAAACACGCCCGGAACTCGAACCAAAACTTGAACCGGCGGTCTTTGCGCTCGACAATCGGCGGGGTTGGTTGGGCGGGCGAGCGGCGGCGTCTCGCGCGCGACTTTCATCAGTGAGAGGTTGGTAGCGGGCCGTGTTGGGACTTCGCGAGCGAGCTTGGCGATCTTGGTGGCTCGAACAAACACGAGGAATGCCTCGATCTCACGGCGGCGGCTCGGCGGCGCGAGGTCCTCCGGCTCGAAAGCGAGGTGGCGTTCGAGGTTCTCGCGCGTAGCTTGGTCTCCGAAGAGGTGGCGGCGGTCTCGCGACGGTCGGCATTCACACAATGACCTCGACTTCTTCGTCCGGTGAGGAGCGATGGTCTCGGGATAGTCGATAATCACCGACGACCTTTGTTGGAAAGTGAAGCTTGCTTCCATGGAGGATTGTCGTGAAGGAGAAGAGATGGGAAGATGGCTCCTCGAAACATGTGCCCAAATAGGACACAAATGAGTATTTTGAAACCCTAGGTCTATTTTCCAGAAATGCCCATCACTTCAAAATAAGCTACTACAATGCCATTAACTCTAAATTTTAAAATGGAAACCACCCAACATTCTACATTTAAAACTCCAACTTGAAATTTCCAATAAATTTCAATCAAAACTATAAATTAAAGGCATCTAAATTTTTCGGGCGTTACAATCTTCCCTCCTTAAGAACTTTCGTCCCAAAAGTTCCTAAACTTGAAAAAGTTCAGGATATTTTTCACGCATTTCATCCACTCATGCCTAAGTAGCTTCTTATGTGCAAAAAGTGTTACCACAATACTTTAAATGAAATTGGTTTCCCGATTATGGAAGGTCTTCTGATCCCTTGCGAGGATTCACACAAGTCGTTCGTCATAAGCTCAGATTCTCATTCAACTACAAGGGCTCAAAATCAAAAAAAAAAAAAAACATGTGACGGGTCTGACGCATACTTTCTTAGCATAGAATCGTGGAACACCTCATTATCTATCGAGATAAGGCAACAATGGCAACCTATAAGCCACAAAGTAAAATTCTCTCTAGAATTTCAAACGACCCTGGAAGGCATGGACTTGACTTCCTTTTGTGGTCAAATCTCGAAATTTCGTTCAAAGCCTATTGTACAAGTTGCTAGCATTTCTGTCAAGACGTGACTCAATTGTTTTCTCACTTTTTCAGAGATGTGACTCATTAAGTGTAGAGTTTTAGCAACCTCGTTTGGTGGTTTAGGATTATCTAACTTGTCGAGCCATCTTTCACGGTCCTTGGTAATCTTATAAAGAACGTTGTAGAGACAGACTCTCCCTAGAATTAAAACACTTAAGGTTGTAATAACCCAAAAGACCTTTGCCCCAAAGCCTTCACTTTGTACAATGGCTAGTTAGCAACTAACCGAGAGATATCTTTTCTGATGAACCTCAGTCATGTAATTAATCAACTTGAGCCTTTCTATTGACCATCAATAACCCGCTGCAAGCTTAAAGTCATGATTGGAGTAAGTTAAACTTAGGTCTCTTTGATTTTTATGACACATGGATCATTCCACAAAACTTTACCAATCTTACGACCAAAATGCTCCAAAAAATTTTCTGCAGCATAATGGCGTAACCTCAGTAATACAAAAACTTCTATAACACCTGAGAAACATAAGGTCACACTTCTAAATTCAGATAACCAAACAATCATGCCTCCGAACTTCATCTCAAGATTACTCAGGGTTCAGAAACACACAAAACACCGAAATGTTAAACAACCAAATATAAGTGAAACCAAATTTCTTTAATCGAAAACGATGATCCTCCAAGGACACAATAATCTAACAATCAGATTGCGACATCAACTCTAAACAAACTTTAAAAGGATGTAATGAAATCCTCTTGACTTACCCTGCTTAAGAGTCTAAACAATTATAGGTTATCGCATTAAATGACAAAATTTTTATTGCCAGTTCTAGGAACTAGAATGACCCTCTTTAAGACAAGTTATTCAAGATACAGTTCGTACTCTATCGCTTTCAATCTTTCCTCAGCTTATGGCACAATGCGATAGTCGTTCATATCACTCCCCTTAATATAACTCAACTGCTAACAACCTCGGTGTTAAGCGATCTCATGAAAAGCATTTAGTCTTTTAAAACTCATTCTTCCTTTATCCTTCACTCCCTTGAATATCTTGCTCAAGTAATCACTTGGATATAGTGCAATTTTCTTAACACCAATAGGGTTGGATACTTTACCATGACATCCACTACATTTCTTAACTTTTCCGACCCTTTTGTCATGAAACTCTAACGTTCAAACCTTGAATACGAATACTCTATTTAACACCTCTAGAATTTGAACTTTTCCAGAATTACAATATTCCTTTGCTAAGGTCCTACTCATGAACTCGGTTGTTCAATGTTTCTTGAAAGACTTTCGCCTCGTAATGTCTACCCTTTCCTCCCTTTGTCCAAACTACTCCTTTTTGATAACGCGCAAGTGAGTCTTATCTTGACAAGTTTCCTTTAAGCCTGACATCCTAAACTCGGGCATTTCCTTTCTAATATCAAACACCTGAGGTCACATACTCGTCTTTTCTTAGCCTAACAAATTTCATTATGCTCATCCTTTGAAGTTTACTTGAGCACTTAACTCCTTAGTGCCCTTTCGACTACTTGCATATCTCAAGACTTACTCTTCCCTCCTTATGCCTAAAGCCATCCTTCCGAATTGTCATTTCTGCCCTTTCTTAGGCTTGGTTTAACGGGAACGTCTCCGACAACTTTATTCCCACAATGATTTACCTTTTTCTTGAGCACTAAGTCTATCAGGCCTATACACGTTAGGGGTATTTAAGTAAAATCTCTACAATCTTTATGATGTTCGTAAAGTGATTTGAACGTTGTCTCGGAATATCTAATCCCTGGTTCATGGACAGCGCTAACTTGACTCCAAAATCATCTTAAGGAACACTATGCTCCTCGTACTGGTGGAATAGGTCGTTCATTCAAAACGAAGAGATTTATCCTTAGCAACAACTGTTTCCACTTCTCATTTCTCATGCACGAGCGTAAGAATACACCTTTCTCCTTTACGCAACCCCCTATTACTCCTTAAGGCGATAAACTACTATCATTCTTACATGGATGGTCATGCACCTATGACTTGAGTGCTTTTACTTTACTGGAGCATTCTGTAAGGAGTATTAGAAATTTCTATTACTCTCTACTTTTTAATTCTATATTTAAGTCTGTCTCTTGTGTTAGGGGTAACTTTAAAGATAAAACCTTCCTTATCTAACACTAACGCATTGATTCTCGTGCTTACTCTCCTTAAGCTTGGCCTTCTTCTTTTAGTAAGATTAAGGACTTTCTCAACTATTTGTACTCGTTTGGTTATAATGTCAAATTCACTAAAACCTCTCTTAAGAAACCATCGACCTAGCCTTTACTAAAGGAACCTTATAGATTCATGTTTCTAATGGTCGTTCGACCACTACTACTAGACACTTAATTTAATTGGAAGGAGTTCTTCAGCTTGACTGCTACATAACGAAGAAGAGATTCAAAGCACTTTCATCTATTAACTGAATCCTCTCTCCTTAACCCTCTGATTGGGGAACAAGAAACTTTACTACGTCATAGTTCAAGGTTAACACTTCATGTTATCTCTTTCAAGTTGTACACATACATTTAGTCCAACAGGTAGAAATTAGTGGCAAGGTTCTCATACACATTCCACAAGCTTGAATACACAAGTGATCATATGAAAGTCAATTCGTGCACAAGTTTCTGGAGTCCCGACAATCAATTCTCCTGTGTTCTCAAACTAAAACTCTAACTCTTTACTTTTCTTCTTTATACTTGTCTTTATTACGTCTATTTAGTTTATGGAATCGCTTTTGAAACTTCGTATCATGCCTATCTGTAGTGACACCTTAATTGTGTATATCCCTGTGGCTTTCCTCTCAGAGCAATGGTCTAAATAAAAGCGAAGTGTTTCAAGTGTCTTGGAAGAAAACTAATTTTCATCTCAACATTAACAATCTATTTTTTTCCCTTTACATCTCGAAGCCCATTTTCAAAACACTTTTGCTCTCTTTACTTTTCAACTCCTTAAATACTATGGTTATGTATTCTTGAAGATGAAGGGACTTTATTCAGGAGCCAACATGGTCGAGAATTCTAAAGTGGTACGTTTACTAAATCTCATACCTTTCCATCCAATTGTTCTAGCATGAATAAATGAGACCACTAAGCTCTTACAGAACACATTCAAACTTTGAACTTCTCATGAGTAGTCTTAACTTTTATTATTGAAAGCTATACTTAAGTAACCTAGTTTCTTAGCAACCTTTAACACTCTAACTTCTTAAGTCTTACCCTTTACTCCCTTGGTCAAAGCGGACCCTTTTAATAATTCTCAACACGTGTTTTATGGCTATAAAACTTCATTTTTAAGCGTAAACATTCTTAACTAAAACAATTTTCCTTTCTATCATCAATAGTAGGGATCACATGTGTTCTCTTTCCTTTGGCGTAAGATCACGTCAACGCTTATGACGTATACGCCGTATAGATTCACATATAAGCATTTCATTTATGCATTTCCCTTTTCATAGACATATAGTTTAGCTCATACATTCTCATTCTTTCTTAGTTTGGAAATTCATCAAACTCGATTTTTATATAAAATATTTTCTCATAGACTACTAAATTCTCTTTTAAATGAACAAATAAAACTTTTAGTTCGAAGGCATACACAGCGGTGGATGGGAGTTGCTATTAGCCATGGGATACTTGTTGCTTACTCTGTATGTGACGCACCGTCATCACGGTATTACTATTAATTTTATTTAACGCTCTTTATAAACGCCAGCGTTTAGTTGGATTAGTGTTTGTAAATCAAGTTCGGCGAGGTGGAGACCGTAATTTTGTTTGTCTTATGTATATTGTTTTCTTTTAAGATGAGATTAGTTATGAAAATTAAAGGGAAGGTAATTTAAGGGCGTTTTGGTGATTTAGGTTTAAATTAGGGTGATCTTTGACACATGACTTGACCAAGATGGTTGATATATAAACTTGAGCAAGAGAAACCCTAGCCTCCACTTTTCCTCCTCATCTTCAAACCCTAATTTTATCTCTCACCACAACCTTCATCTCACCCAAACCCTAACCCTAATTTAACTCTATCTCATCTTCTCCTTCTTCTACCTTGGTGTGCCCTAGCCGACTGCACCTTCATCATTGTTGCATTCCCTACCGCCGGCAGCCTCTTCACCATAAGAACCCTCGCCGGCGAACGCAAGGAAAGAAAGACCCCCGTACCGCCGCTCCAGCCGCGACCTCACGAACGCCGGTCAATTGCGATCCACGGGCGTCCACGACCCACGGACCACCGAAAGCGCAAGTCTCCGTTCATCCGACCACTCGCTCGCGGCTTCGCCGCGCCGATAGGTTGACGAAAGCTTCACTAAACGCGCGGCCGGTCCGGATCCCGAAGTGGTCGTGTGGCGGAGGTGTTTTCGCTACCGTTCGGACCGGCAGTAGTCGCCGGCCATCCATGCTGCGCGTCTCTCTTCTTTCTTGACCCAAGCGGCGGCTGGCAGCGCGCAGACGGTAGCCCTACCGTCCACCGACCGCTGCTCGAAGATTTTTCCGCCGCCGCCGACGAGCCTGCACAGCCGAGAGCCACGGAGGCAGCCGCACGAAATTCCGCTCCTTCACCGCCGTCGGGACCTTCCACAATGACAAGTTAAATGCGTCGATGGCGATCGTGCTAGGTATCGGGTTCGGTTGAGAATGATTTGTATCACCGGTCGATTATTTAAGCGTTTTGATTGAGAACCTAGGTTACGTGTTCGAATATCTCTTGTAGGAACCGAACTTGGAGCGGAATTGGAGGTCGATTGCCAAGCAAACTAAGAATTATCGAGTTCTCGCGTTGAAACCGAGGTAAGCGGTTAGGGTATCTTACTACGGTAGTTTAAGTATCGCACGATTAGGGTTTAAGTGTGAATATTTGGAGTTTAACTTGAAATTATGATGTGGATCGGGTTTTGCTAAAAGGAGAATAGCGGGGAGTTCGATTAGATTTTTGGAATAAAAATCGAAGCTTGAGGTAAGGGACCTCGTCTTAACTTTTTAATGGGAGTAAATGAAAATGAATTTCATGATTTTATGCGAATCCGTTTATAGTTTTCACATGAAAATACACAATTATTATTTTGAGAATCTGCGACATTTTATGTGCAAATGCCTCTATGTATTACGTGAAATTGAACCATTATTTTATGTGAAAGTATTCTCGTATGGTATGTATAGAGATTCCATTATTTCATGTGAGAATAGGACAGCAGGGTGTATGAGGATGTTTCATGTAATTTACAAACGTATAATTTAACACCCTGTCCATGATAAAGTATGAATAATGTGTTGATGATGATAATTGTGATATGTACACCATGATTACGTGGTGATGGGACCTTATGCATGATTTTGTATGTCACGAAATGAATTATTGAATAGTGTGGACATTGGTTATCCCGAGATCGCTTGAAATGACTCGGGATGACCAATCGGCCTCTGGCGAATGAATAGCCACGGATTAAAGACCTGGCAATTGAATGTGTAGCCATGGATTAAAGACACGCAATTATATGTACAGCCATGGATTAAAGACCTGGCAATTGAATGTGTAGCCATGGATTAAAGACCTGGCAATTATATGAACAGCCATGGATTAAAGACTTGGTAATTATATGAACAGTCATGGATTAAAGGCCTGACATTTAAATATACAGCCATGGATTAAAGACCTGGCAACCTTAGAAAGTTTAATTCCCATCTATGTATGTTATGATTGAATTTAAAGATCATGATTGTATGTGTATGCATATCCCAAACCTCGGTAGCGAGGTTACTTACTGGGTATTGTTTATGCAATACTCACCCTTTCTTTTAAAAATGTTTTTCAGGTAAAGGGAAGGACGTGCAGGGCGTGTGACGGGAAAGCGTGATTAGAACCATGGGAACCAGCGATTGATTTCCGCATATACATGATTTGAAATATTGTTGTCTTTATGTTTTCCTTTGAAGTTAAACTTACTTACGGTTTTTGGATAGGCCAAGCTGATGTGATGTTTTTAAATGATTTGAATGTTTTGTATTTGTTTGGGATCCCTGGAACTATTTAAGTCAAATGGAAATTTCTTTTAAGTTCTTTTAAGTCTCGGCCTATAAATGCATGCATGTGTAGTAATGTCCCTAGGGATTTGGTCTTAGAAAAGTAGGGGCGTTACAGTTGGTATCAGAGCCCTAGGTTTAAGGGTTACGTAGACTTGCTTACTGAGTAAGCCTGAGTAGTTCCCATGGTTTAACAACGCTTCCCTACCACCGCGGTGCACGTTACGATGTTTTATTAAGAAAGTAAATGATTATGATATGATATAGTTTTATGCATACATAACCTTAAAAGCCCCAAGGGGTGATTCTATCTTGTGATTTGAAGGTAAAGAAAACTGAGCTAGAAACTCTCTATATTGTAGTTTTGACATAATGCCACCTAGAGGCCGAGGGAGAGGTAGGGACGTGGTAGGGCCGGAGGCAAGGGTAAATGTTGACGCCAGGTAGGAATTACCCTGGATCGGGAAGAGATTACTCCACCCGTTCGAGACCTCCCCCAGGACCCACCTGACCGTCAGGAGAATGTACCTGCGAGCTGCCCCCTGCGGCGGACCGGAGAAACGCGAAGGTTATGACTATGATGGTGGAGGCCATGCAGAGCCTTGTGCGAGCCACAGTAGCCACCCGGTTGGCCCAAGCAAATCGTCGGCGAAACGCGCGCAACCCTCGAGTCCGTTACCGAAGGACTTCGGAAGTATGATCCGAGATCTTTCAATGGGTCTTCCAAAGTGACCCCACCGTATGGAGTTGTGGTCGTCCTCCATTGAGACCATCTTGAGCATGATGAAGCGCCACGAGGACCGGAGGGTGTCTGTGCGACCTTCATGCTTTGAGGATGACGCGTACTTGTGGTGGGAGTCCGCCCAAGGAACCATTGTTGCCCGATGGAGAGACGATTACTTGGAATCTATTCAAGGAAGCATTCGGCGGAAATTCTATCCTGCGGCGGCTCGTTCACGTGAAAGCGGCGGCGAGAATTCTTACAAATGTGCGCGAGCAGGAGAGGGCGGTGGGAGATATATGAGAGGAATTTACCGTCTGTCCCCGTTTGCCCACGAGCTAGTGGATCTGAAGCAAAAGAGAAGACTGGCGCTTCATCATGGGGCTAGATGAAAATGTACGAGGCTTTATTCAAGCATTAGCACCTCCCGATTACGCCTCGCAGTGAGAGTGGCGGAGGCGGATTTGGGTGCGAGCTCGGGCACCACAACAGTGGTAGTTAACTAACTCAGGCGGCCCTTGGCGAATCATAAGAGGAAGTGGGACCAGCCCCATTCCACTCACGGCGCCCCAGCGTACACCGCATAGACCAGGGCATTTCCGTGCGAGTTCCGGCGAAACCACCATCAACGGTCGAGGAATAGCGGCGGAGATAGGCCACGATGTGCAAGGAATGTGGTAAATCGCTTTTGGGTAAATGTATGGCCCGGGTCGGAGCATGTTTCAAGTGTGGAAAGGAAGGGCACAGAGCTAATATCTGCCGAATCAAGCCGGCACTAGCCGACCCACAGATTATGAGTAGTGGGCCTCTTTGTGAAACCAAATGCATACAACGAGGGGAGAGCCTATGCAAGCACCGGTCGAGACATCTATGGCTCGGACTCGGTGAATTCTGAGTACACTTCCATTACTTGGGCACCTCGCCTTTGTACTATTTGATTCCTGGTTCTACACACTCTTTTATTTACTGCATCATTTGTAAGTCAAGTGAGTTAGAACTAGAATAACGATTCTGATATGCCCTATCTGTCTCCACTCCTGCGGGAATAAATTTGTTAGCTAATATGAAAGTCAAGGATGGTAGTGTGACCATCGCAGACCATGAGTTAGCATGAACCTAGTGGTGCTAGATATGTTTGATTTTGATGTAATTTTGGGCATGGACCAAGTTAGCGCAGAACCATGCTTGTATTAGATTGTTTCGGGAAGGAGGTAGTGTTCACTCCTCCTAACCAACCAACAGCTCTGAGTTGAGGCACTATAGCAGGAAGTAGGCCTAAGGTAATTACTGCCCTTAAGGCCAGAAAGTTATTGCATCGGGGAGCTTGGGGCGTCTTAGCCTGCATACTAGATGCAAGATGCACAGAGATCTCAGTGACATCGATTGCGATGGTGAATGAGTTTGCAGACGTTTTCCCAGAGATCTCCCGGAATACCTCCGATCGAGGAGGTAGATTTTAACATCAGATTGGAATTGGGGACGACCCGATATCCAAGGCCCCGTCTGAGAATAGCACCAAAGAGAGTTGAAAGAGCTAAAGGTAAAATCTGATTCACAGGACTTGCTAGACAAAGGGTTTATACGCCCAAGTGTTTCACCCACAGGAGCACCAGTATTGTTCGTGAAAAGAAAGACGGATCCATGCGCTGTGTATAGACTACGAGGAGTTGAATAAAGTTACAATCAAGAATAAATATCCTCTCCCGTGATAGATGATTTGTTCGACCCGATTTGCAAGGAGCGGCAGTGTTCTCTAAGATCGATTTGAGATCGGGCTACCATCAGTTGAGGATCAGTGAAGGGGATATCCCTAAAACAGCGTTCAGATCACGTTATGGGCATTACGAGTTCACGGTGATGCCGTTTGGCTGACCAATGCTCCTGCCGCCTTCATGGACTTGATGAACCGTTTGTTCAAGGAGTTTCTTGATACGTTTGTGATTGTGTTCATCGATGATATATTGATATACTCCAGGTGTGATGAAGAACATGAAATGCACCTGAGGAAAGTCTTACACACACCGAGAGAGAATAAGTTTTGTATGCAAAATTTTCCAAGTGCGAATTTTTGGCTCGAGCAGTATCTTTTCTAGGGCATGTGGTGTCCGAAGGCCGAGTCTCTGTTGATCCAAAGAAAAGTGGAGGCCGTCGCCACGGTGGCCTCGTCCGACCACACGATTCTGAGGTACGTAGTTTTACTGGTCTCGCAGAGGATACTATAGGCGTTTCGTGCAGGATTTTTCCAAGATAGCTATGCCTATGACTCAACTGACGCGTAAAGGAAACTCTTTTGTTTGGGATGATGCTTGTGAAGCGAGTTTCCAGGAACTCAAGCACAAATTAGTGTCGGCCCCGATTCTTACAGCCTCCAGGAACAGGGAGCTTTGTGGTTTCTGATGATGCTTCCAAGAAAGGGTTGGGTGTGTATCTTGATGCGGCCGCGGTAAAGTAATAGCTTATGCATCCCGACAATTGAAGACGCACGAGAGGAACTATCCAACTCATGACACGGAACTAGCAAAGATGGTATTTGCGTTAAAAATGCTGGAGACACTACTCACATGCATGGCGAGAAAATTCGATTTTTACAGATCATAAAAATCCGAAATATCTGTCACTCGTAAGGAATTGAACATGAGGCAACGCAGATGGTTGGAATTGGTGAAAGATTATGATATTGACATACAGAGTACCATCCCGGTAAGGCTAATGTAGTGGCCGATGCCCTCAAGCAGAAGCGATGCATCTTCTTTGCACGAGTGACGAGCAGCCACAGAGTTACAAGCGAGTTTGCTCGAGTGAAATTGCGATGCTAGTAGGAAAGACCACAGCTCGATTAGCCCGATTAACGGTGCAGCAACCGACCTTGAGGCAACGTATTATAGAGGCTCGGCAAGTGGACCCCGATTAGTGGAAAAACTTACTGCGGTAACCACGGTGTGAGTTGACGAGTTTTCCCTATCCACGGATGGAGGATTGTTATTTCGGGGGCGTTTGTGTGTGCGGACGATGTGGTGGAACCGAAATCTTGAACGAAGCCCATAACTCACCATTTTCTATGCATCCTGGCGGTACCAAGGCATGCACGGGATCCAGAAATCGATCGTTTTGGTGGTGCAACATGAAGCGCGACGTGGCAGAGTTTGTCAGCAAGTGTTTGACTTGTCAACAGGTGAAGGCACCTAGACAGAGGCCCGCAGGATTGCTGCAACCATTACATGTGCCTCAGTGGAAATGGGAGGAGATCTCTATGGATTTCATAGTTGGATTGCCTAGAACCTTACGAGGGTACACAGTGATTTGGGTCATAGTGGACAGATTAACAAAGTTAGCACATTTTATACCAGGGAGACCCACCTATTCTACAGATAAGTGGGCGCAGCTCTATCTGGAAGAGATAGTCCGTTTACATGGAATCCCAGTCAAGATTATTTCAGATAGGGATCCACGTTTCACCTCCAACTTCTGGAGGAGTTTACAGAGAGCTTTGGGTTCGCAGTTGAACTTCAGTACGGCTTTTCATCCACAGACGGATGGGCAGACAGAACGATTAAATCAGATATTAGAGGATATGTTGCGAGCTTGCACCTTAGATTTCCCCGGCAGTTGGGACACTCATTTGCATCTGATGGAATTTGCTTATAACAACAGTTATCAGTCGACCATCGGAATGGCACCGTTTGAAGCTCTCTATGGGAAACGTTGCAGAACTCCAGTGTTCTGGGAAGAGGTTGGTGAACGTCAGTTGTTGGGACCAGAATTAGTACAGATCACTAATGAGGCAATGCAAAAGATCAGGGCACGAATGCAAACCGCCCAAGTCAGGCAAAAGAACTATGCTGACACGAGACGAAGGGACCTAGAATTCGAGGTTGGGGACCACGTATTTCTTAAGGTGGCTCCAATGAAGGGAATTCTAAGGTTTGGCCGTAAAGGGAAGTTGAGTCCGCGATTCATCGGACCATTTGAGATTTTAGAGAGGATTGGTGCGAGAGCCTCTGATTAGCACTTTGCCGCCTTCTCTTTCAGCCGTTCATAACGTATTTCATGTCTCCATCTTTGAGAAATCGTCCCGACCCGACTCATGTCGTAGACTTGAACCATTGCGATTAGCGAGAAGATCGAGTTATGGTGAGCGCATCGGGTACAAATTATTGCAAGGGATCGAAAGACCCTCCGTAACCGTGAGATCAGTTTAGTTAAGGTATTGTGGCAGAATCACCGCGCGGAGGAAGCTACTTGGGAGCGAGAAGAAGAAGTGCGCGCTAAATACCCTGAACTATTCCAAGAATAGGAACTTTCGAGGACGAAAGTTCTTAAGGAGGGAAGATTGTGACGACCGTCATCACAGGTATTACTATTAATTTTATTTAACGCTCTTGTAAACGCCGCGTTTAGTTGGATTAGTGTTTGTAAATCAAGTTCGGCGAGGTGGAGACCGTAATTTTGTTTGTCTTATGTATATTGTTTTCTTTTAAGATGAGATTAGTTATGAAAATTAAAGGGAAGGTAATTTAAGGGCGTTTTGGTGATTTAGGTTTAAATTAGGGTGATCTTTGACACATGACTTGACCAAGATGGTTGATATATAAACTTGAGCAAGAGAAACCCTAGCCTCCACTTTTCCTCCTCATCTTCAAACCCTAATTTTATCTCTCACCACAACCTTCATCTCACCCAAACCCTAACCCTAATTTAACTCTATCTCATCTTCTCCTTCTTCTACCTTGGTGTGCCCTAGCCGATCGCACCTTCATCATTGTTGCATTCCCTACATGGCCTCTCTTCACCATAAGAACCCTCGCCGTGTGACGCAAGAAAGAAAGACCCCGTCATCGCCGCTCGGTACGCGACCTCACGAACGCCGGTCAATTGCAGTCACGGACGTCACGACCCACGGACCACCGAGGAAGCGCAAGTCTCCGTTCATCCAGCCACTCGCTCGCAGAAGCTCGCACGCCGATAGGTTGACGAAGCTTCACTAAACGCCTGAGCCGTCCCGGATCTGAAGTGGTCGTGTGGGCCGGAGGGTGTTTTCGCTACCGTTCGGCCGGCCAAGTAGTCGCCGCCATCTGCGCGCGCGTCTCTCCTTCTTCACCCAAGCCGGCGATCGCAACCGCACCCGGTAGCCCTACCGCCCCACCGCCATTGCTCGAAGATTTTTCGCGCCGCCAAGCGAGCTCGCATGCCCGAGAGCCACGGGCGGCGCCGCGAAATTCGCTCCTTCACGCCGTCGGGACCTTCACAGCAGACAAGGATTAAATCGTCGATGGCGATCGTGCTAGGTATCGGGTTCGGTTGAGAATGATTTGTATACCGTCGATTATTTAAAGCGTTTTGATTGAGAACCTAGGTTACGTGTTCGAATATCTCTTGTAGGAACCGAACTTGGAACGGAATTGGAGTCGATTGCCAAGCAAACTAAGAATTATCGAGTTCTCGCGTTGAAACCGAGGTAAGCGGTTAGGGTATCTTACTACGGTAGTTTAAGTATCGCACGATTAGGGTTTAAGTGTGAATATTTGGAGTTTAACTTCAGAAATTATGATGTGGATCAGGTTTTGCTAAAAGGAGAATAGGCAGGGAGTTCGATTAGATTTTTGGAATAAAAATCGAAGCTTGAGGTAAGGGACCTCGTGCCGAACTTTTAATGGGAGTAAATGAAAATGAATTTCATGATTTTATGCGAATCCGTTTATAGTTTTCACATGAAAATACACAATTATTATTTTGAGAATACGCGACATTTTATGTGCAAATGCCTCTATGTATTACGTGAAATTGAACCATTATTTTATGTGAAAGTATTCTCGTATGGTATGTATAGAGATTCCATTATTTCATGTGAGAATAGACACAATGAGGGTGTATGAGGATGTTTCATGTAATTTACAAACGTATAATTTAACACCCTGTCCATGATAAAGTATGAATAATGTGTTGATGATGATAATTGTGATATGTACACCATGATTACGTGACTGATGGGACCTTATGCATGATTTTGTATGTCACGAAATGAATTATTGAATAGTGTGGACATTGGTTATCCTGAGATCGCTGAAATGACTCAGGATGACCAGTCGGCCTCACAACTGAATGAATAGCCACGGATTAAAGACCTGGCAATTGAATGTGTAGCCATGGATTAAAGACCTGGCAATTATATGTACAGCCATGGATTAAAGACCTGGCAATTGAATGTGTAGCCATGGATTAAAGACCTGGCAATTATATGAACAGCCATGGATTAAAGACCTGGTAATTATATGAACAGTCATGGATTAAAGGCCTGACATTTAAATATACAGCCATGGATTAAAGACCTGGCAACCTTAGAAAGTTTAATTCCCATCTATGTATGTTATGATTGAATTTAAAGATCATGATTGTATGTGTATGCATATCCCAAACCTCGGTAGCGAGGTTACTTACTGGGTATTGTTTATGCAATACTCACCCTTTCTTTTAAAAATGTTTTTCAGGTAAAGGGAAGGACGTGCAGGGCGTGTGACGGGAAAGCGTGATTAGAACCATGGGAACCAGCATTGATTTCCGCATATACATGATTTGAAATATTGTTGTCTTTATGTTTTCCTTTGAAGTTAAACTTACTTACAGTTTTTGGATAGGCCAAGCTGATGTGATGTTTTTAAATGATTTGAATGTTTTGTATTTGTTTGGGATCCCTGGAACTATTTAAGTCAAATGGAAATTTCTTTTAAGTTCTTTTAAGTCTCGGCCTATAAATGCATGCATGTGTAGTAATGTCCCTAGGGATTTGGTCTTAGAAAAGTAGGGGCGTTACACTGTAAGCGAGTCTACAAGACCTATAACCTTGGGGTCTGATACCAACTGTAACGCCCCTACTTTTCATACATCAATCCCTAGGGACATTACTACTCATGCATGATTTCGAGGCCCTAAGTGAAATTTAAATAAGTAAAAGTTGATAAATAAAAGTCGATTTAATTTGGGATCCCATAGAAATACAAAACGTTTACAATAAACAAAATTAAGTTTCGGCCTCTAGTTTCAAAACTCTGTACTACATAAGCGGAAGACAATAATCTTTTAAAATTCTTTCTAAATCATGGATGCGGAATTCATGACTTGGTTCCCATGGCTTCTGTAGCGCATCCATGCCACTCGCCTGGTATGCTCGTCTCTACAAAAAACATTTTAAAACAAGGAAAGACACAACGAAGGTAGAGGATGAGTATTATAAAATACCCGATAAGTGGGGGGTCGGGATATGCATACACATACAATCATGACTTTTTAAACTTGTTCGAAATGTACATATCACGGGACCTAAAACCTTCTCATATTGTCGCCCTTTAATCCATGACTTCCCTTTTACATATTGTCGTGTCTTTAATCCATGACTTCCTTTTTACATATTGTCAGGTCTTTAATCCATGACTTCCTTTTTTTACATATTGTCAGGTATTTAATCCATGACTTCCTTTTTACTTATGTGGCCGATTGGTCATCCTGAGTCATTTCGTTTTGAGTCCCTCACAGACCCCTGTAATCATTTGAGTCCCTCATAGACCCCTTTATGGTTTGAGTCCCTCACAGACCCCTGTATAAATTGACCCATAGGGTCTCTAATGCATGTTGACCATGCACATAATGCACTCAGGAGACCAATGTCCACATTTTTCATTAAATCATTTCATGACATACATACTATGCATGAGGTCCCATCATTCAACATAACAGTAGTGTACATGTCACAGACATCATCGTCAATATGCAAATCATAATATTTCTCATGAACAGTTTGAAAATCATACTTTTGTAGGAAATCAAAAACTATTCTCATACAAACTTCTGTCATATCCTCACGTGAATTACTGGAATACTCTTACATAGAATACAAGAATATTCTCACCAAAAATACTAGTTTATACCCACATGAAACATTGAAACATTTGCACATAAAATATTAAGTATTCTCACGAAAATATCATATCTTTCACATATGAAAATATAAACTAATTTCGCATAAACATCGTGAAAATCATTTTCTTCAATCCCAATAAAAGTTCGGCACAAGGTTCCTTACTAAACCTTTTGAAAATCATTCACTCGAGATTCTCGAGAAACCCTTTGAAATATTCGTTCTCTAAATTCAAGCCCTAAGCATGAGTTTTGGAAATTCACCTTTTGAAATAAATCCTCAATTTTCATCTTTTAAAACAAATACATATTTCAGGAAATCGTATTCACTTCCCTTTTTAAGATCGTTTGTAGAAAATCCCTTACCTTAGCTCGAAACTCTTTACATTCCGCTCCTAGCTCAAAGTTTCGCTTAGTCATGCTCGATAGTCGAATCCCCTAAATCACATTCATCAATTCTTTAATTAACTTACATAATTAGACACTTATTTTGAATCCAATCATAGTTAGGCTAAATTACCACAAACGGACGCTTAAAACGAACTCGGGAGGTCAAAAGCAGGTGGGCCGGGCGACTCCGTGTGGCGGCGGCGGCGTCGAGCACGGCGGCGCGTGGCGTGCGCGGCGTGTGGCGCGCGTTGGCGCGCCGAGGTCGGATCTCGAGATGCCCACTCACCGATCTACTCGAACCGGTCCTATAACCCAAAACCGATCGAAACACGCCCGAACTCGAACCAAAACTTGAACCGGCGGTCTTTGCGCTCTACAATCGGCGGGGTTGGTTGGGCGGCGAGCGGCGTCTCACGCGCGCGACTTTCATCAGTGAGAGGTTGGTGACGGTGTGTTGGGACTTCGCGAGGCGAGCTTGACGATCTTCGGTGGCTCGAACAAACATGAGGAATGCCTCGATCTCACGGCGGCTCGGCGGCGCGAGGTCCTCCTCGGCTCGAAACGAGGTGGCGTTCGGAGGTTCTCGCGCGTAGCTTGGTCTCCGAAGAGGTGACGACGGTCTCGCGACGATCGGCATTCACACAATGACCTCGACTTCTTCGTCCGGTGAGGAGCGATGGTCTCGCGATAGTCGATAATCACCGACAACTTTGGGCGGAAAGTGAAGCTTGCTTCCATGGAGGATTGTCGTGAAGGAGAAGAGATGGGGAAGATGGCTCCTCGAAACATGTACCCAAATAGGACACAAATGAGTATTTTGAATCCCTAGGTCTATTTTCCAGAAATGCCCATCACTTCAAAATAAGCTACTACAATGCCATTAACTCTAAATTTTAAAATGGAAACCACCCAACATTCTACATTTAAAACTCCAACTTGAAATTTCCAATAAATTTCAATCAAAACTATAAATTAAAGGCATCTAAATTTTTCGGGCGTTACAGAAAGTTTCAAACCTATCGAAAATAAGTGTTAAAACGTCCCGTTGTATTCGAAAATATATGTCCGTTATAATTTCGTATCTCTGACTATCTATATAGAAATAGTCAGAAAAGAATGAAATAAATATTTTCCAAATATGCATCTCTCTATCTCTAAAGTATTTAATATCTATCCATTTATTATATTTCTTTTTTATACTTCCTTGGTACTCTCCTCCACAGCTGGATTATTACAATTAAGCATTAGAAATTTCACTTTGACAACGCTTGACCTAAAATCTACATTGGATCTTATTTTATCACGCTTATAGGTTGTTGAACTATGGGTTTTCCATAATGCTACACGCGTGAGAGGGAATTTAAAGGATATTAAAAAGTTTGTCAACAATTACGACGATTGGGTCGCCTATGGACTTAGAGCATGTAATCATTAATATACCTAATACGTGTAAAAGATGTATATATAATTTTTAAACCACAAGAGTGGCAAGAACTTTTGTAACTAACGGGTTCTTTATCTTCATTAAATATATTTTTGAAAGTGTTTTGTATTTCTTTTACTTTGTTTAGTTGCTAACGATTCCAAAAGCCAAGCTTTATCTATGAAATCATTATATTATGTGTTGAGGAAATTGAACAACCGATAGAGTAATAACCCGATCAGCTACCTAGTGTTCATAAAAGTAATCACTTGCAATGTAAAGTAAGAAAAAAGGCAAGGGAGGTGAAATGGTGAAACGATTTACAAAAATGTAAGAAACAAAAGTTGAGTTGCCAAAAACGAACAACTACATGATACTTGGTGATCAGTGAATGAATGAATTGGCAACATTCCCTTTTGTTGAGTTTGAAATTTTTGGGAGCTATAACTTAACATAATGAATTTTTTAATAAGTCAGGAGTTAGCATATTCGAGTGGGTATCAAAATAAATAAATTATGTTGGAATAAATGACGTATATTTAACTACATCTTAAACGTTTAGTGGGTTTGATATTATGTTGTTATAACATCTGAAAATATGACTCTCACGTAAATCATAAGACATTTCTTTCTCAATTGACATTAATGATCGCTAACAAATGTCGAATCTCCCTTTTTGTCCTTAATATAATAAATTTCTCCAGTTATTAATATGGATATCTCTTTATTTGGTTTTAGTGTTGATTCACCCAAGAGATATTTCTAGGTTCATTAGGGAGGTATGTTTTTTGTTCTCGACACGTTTTCATGTGTTTGGTGAATAAATTTACACATGGTTCTTTTGAATTTTAGATAGTGCCAAATGATTTTTTTTTAGTTTTTAATAACTATGCTTGAATTCATTCGAGATATTATCTTTATCCAAGAAAATATGTTCCTCCATGCGCGACCACAACATTTGCATCTCATTCGTACATCATAGCACATGCGAAAAAAATACAACTTGAGAAATGTAAAGTGTAACTAAAGCAATATCGTCTACTATTGGATAAGTAAAAGTCGACTAAAAGTCAATATTACCGTGTTAACCGATATTTAGAAAAATGTATTAAAAGAAAACTCTTATTTATTGGATCTATATTTAATTTCAAACGGTACCAGAACAAAATCGAATCCATGTTGGCTGTCACAGACTTGGAAGGTTAAAGAAAAATTATAAAATCTTTTAGGCGTTCAATGTGTTACAATAATAGTGTCATGTGATGCCTTATTTTTTCCAAGCTTCTCTAGCCTCACTTGGAGGGCTAGTCGTTTAGTGGCTTTAAGACTTGACTCAAGAAAAGTATTTAATGCAGTGATTTAATGACTTCGAAGGCACGAGAAGCGTGCATGTGAGTTATTCCACGGATTTTGTTCCTCATATTAGTTTGTTATCAATAGTGCTATAATTTTATTTCTAACTCGGATGCATTTTAAAAATTTATTTTATTATCTATTTATTTAGCTTTTCGGTATAATTTTAATTTGATTTCATACAAATCCTTTTAATTGTTTTATTACAATTTGTGTAGCGATGTTATCTTCTTTTTCAATTTCTTTTGAACAATATAAACATGCATAAAATTTATCTCAAAGAGATTACGTCGTACATTGCACTAAATTTCAAATATTCAAATAGTGATTGCATTTATTAATTATTTTAAATTTATGGTTCACTTAAACAATGTCTTGTATAATCGTATATATATCATATTTTAATGGCTTTAAGTGTTTAAAGTGTAAACTTTAACAAGATTGAAAAGACAAACAAAAGTTTATAATAAAATTTAGATCTATTTTAAATGTACATTTTTTTATGGGAGCAATTGAGGAGAAATGAAATCTTAAAGGAATAATTTAATACAATCTAACTAAATTTCAAAGAATTAGATCCTTGGATTTTGAGTGGTCAAACGGATAAACCAAGAACCCCTTTTTGTTTTTATCTTTAACAACTAATAGTCAAAGAACCATATTCCAATGAAGACAACCATCAACATCTATTAAATCTTTTGCTAATCTACTCTAACAAATATTAAGAATATTAATTAGATTGTTCTCAATCTTATTACAAAAGCATAAATCTTTTCTTCTTTTATTTTTATCATTTATTTTTCATTAAGACGTCTTTCAAAATTCAATAGCTTCTATAAATATTGTAGTACACAAGGGATAAAACCATCTCAAAGTTTGTATACAAAATATAACACGACGAGATGAGTTAAAAGTAAAGGCTTGCGGTGGTCCAAGTGGTTGTGGAGAAGTGGATTAAAATCCACGATGTTAATGAGAAATGTGTCTTTGGAGGTTGTAAAGTTTGCCGTCATGAGTTCAACATTAAATTTAAACAAACTCTCAAATTTGATATCATTTATGAAGGTTGGTATGTCGAGTTGGGTGTAGACAAACTAAAGTACAAGCTCCTACTTAAGGCGCCACGACCTTTTTGGGCGCTTGTTGAATTTTGAGGCTATTATGTAACCGAAGAAAAGCCTCTAAAGGATAGAATCGAGGAAGCTACAAGGTTTCATCGTCATAGTCACACAAGGACACCATGTTGGCAATGTTATTCCAGAAGCTTTGAGATCTGGATTAAAATCCCTAATCTTTGTGAGCCATTCGTGATAGATCTAGCAAAGTTTGTGGTCATAGAATTCAACAAGAAAAATAATGATAGCCTAAAATTTGAGAGCATTTACGAGGTTGGTATGCGAGAGATGGCGAAGACCACATGAGGTTTCGTCTCCATGTTAAAGTGAAAGATTGTCTCGGACGAGTGCGCAACTTTGAGGGTGTTGTGTTCATAAAGCACTTCTTTGGTATAGTAATCAAGGCGTTCGAAAGTTTCAAACCTATCGAAAATAAGTGTTAAAACGTCCGTTGTATTCGAAAATATATGTCCGTTATAATTTCGTATCTCTGACTATCTATATAGAAATAGTCGAGAAAAAGAATGAAATAAATATTTTCCAAATATGCATCTCTCTATCTCTAAAGTATTTAATATCTATCCATTTATTATATTTCTTTTTATACTTCCTTGGTACTCTCCTCCACAATTTGGATTATTACAATTAAGCATTAGAAATTTCACTTTGACAACGCTTGACCTAAAATCTACATTGGATCTTATTTTATCACGCTTATAGGTTGTTGAACTATGGGTTTTCCATAATGCTACACGCGAGAGAGGGAATTTAAAGGATATTAAAAGTTTGTCAACAATTACGACGATTGGGTCTCCTATGGACTTAGAGCATGTAATCATTAATATACCTAATACGTGTAAAAGATGTATATATAATTTTTAAACCACAAAAGTGGCAAGAACTTTTGTAACTAACGTGAGTTCTTTATCTTCATTAAATATATTTTTGAAAGTGTTTTGTATTTCTTTTACTTTGTTTAGTTGCTAACGATTCCAAAAGCCAAGCTTTATCTATGAAATCATTATATTATGTGTTGAGAAAATTAAACAACCGATAGAGTAATAACCCGATCAGCTACCTAGTGTTCATAAAAGTAATCACTTGCAATGTAGAGTAAGAAAAGGCAAGGGAGGTGAAATGGTGAAACGATTTACAAAAATGTAAGAAACAAAAAATTGAGTTGCCAAAAACGAACAACTACATGATACTTGGTGATCAGTGAATGAATGAATTGGCAACATTCCCTTTTGTTGAGTTTGAAATTTTTGGGAGCTATAACTTAACATAATGAATTTTTTAATATGTCAGGAGTTAGCATATCCGAGTGCGTATCAAAAGAAATAAATTATGTTGGAATAAATGACGTATATTTAATTACGTCTTAAACGTTTAGTGGGTTTGATATTATGTTGTTATAACATCTGAAAATATGACTCTCACGTAAATCATAAGACATTTCTTTCTCAATTGACAGAAATGATCACTAACAAATGTCGAATCTCCCTTTTTGTCCTTAATATAATAAATTTCTCCAGTTTTTAATATGGATATCTCTTTATTTTGTTTTAGTGTTGATTCACCCAAAAGATATTTCTAGGTTCATTAGGGAGGTATGTTTTTGTTCTCGACACGTTTTCATGTTTTGGTGAATACATTTACACATGGTTCTTTTGAATTTTAGATAGTGCCAAATGATTTTTTTAGTTTTGAATAACTATGCTTGAATTCATTCATATATTATCTTTATCCAAGAAAATATGTTCCTCCATGCGCGACCACAACATTTGCATCTCATTACGTACATCATAGCACATGCGAAAAAAATACAACTTGAGAAATGTAAAGTGTAACTAAAGCAATGTACGTCTACTATTGGATAAGTAAAAGTCGACTAAAAGTCAATATTACCGTGTTAACCGATATTTAGAAAAATGTATTAAAAGAAAACTCTTATTTATTGGATCTATATTTAATTTCAAACGGTACCAGAACAAAATCGAATCCATGTTGGCTGTCACAGACTTGGAAGGTTAAAGAAAAATTATAAAATCTTTTAGGCGTTCAATGTGTTATAATAATAGTGTCATGTGATGCCTTATTTTTCCAAGCTTCTCTAACCTCTCTTGGAGGGCTAGTCGTTTAGTGGCTTTAAAACTTGACTCAAGAAAAGTATTTAATTGGTGATTTAATGACTTGAAGGCACGAGAAGTGTGCATGTGAGTTATTCCACGGATTTTGTTCCTCATATTAGTGTGTTATCAATAGTGCTATAATTTTATTTCTAACTCGGATGCATTTTAAAAAGTTATTTTATTATCTATTTATTTAGCTTTTCGGTATAATTTTAATTTGATTTCATACAAATCCTTTTAATTGTTTTCTTACAATTTGTGTAGCGATGTTATCTTCTTTTTCAATTTCTTTTGAATAATTTAAACATGCATAAAATTTATCTCAAAGAGATTACGTCGTACATTGCACTAAATTTCAAATATTCAAATAGTGATTGCATTTATTAATTATTTTAAATTTATGGTTCACTTAAACAATGTCTTGTATAATCGTATATATATCATATTTTAATGGCTTCATAAGTGTTTAAAGTGTAAACTTTAACAAGATTGAAAAGACAAACAAAAGTTTATAATAAAATTTAGATCTATTTTAAATGTACATTTTTTTATGGGAGCAATTGAGGAGAAATGAAATCTTAAAGGAATAATTTAATACAATCTAACTAAATTTCAAAGAATTAGATCCTTGGATTTTGAGTGGTCAAACGGATAAACCAAGAACCCCTTTTTGTTTTTATCTTTAACAACTAATAGTCAAAGAACCATATTCCAATGAAGACAACCATCAACATCTATTAAATCTTTTGTTAATCTACTCTAACAAATATTAAGAATATTAATTAGATTGTTCTCAATCTTATTAGAAAAGCATAAATCTTTTCTTCTTTTTTTTTATCATTTATTTTTCATTAAGACGTCTTTCAAATTCAATAGCTTCTATAAATATTGTAGTACACAAGGGATAAAACCATCTCAAAGTTTGTATACAAAATATAACACGACGAGATGAGTTACTCAAAGTAAAGGCTTGCGGTGGTCCAAAGTGGTTGTGGAGAAGTGGATTAAAATCCCTGATGTTAATGAGAAATGTGTGCTGGAGGTTGTAAAGTTTGCCGTCGCGGAGTTCAACATTAAATTTAAACAAACTCTCAAATTTGATATCATTTATGAAGGTTGGTATGTCGAGTTGGGTGTAGACAAACTAAAGTACAAGCTCCTACTTAAGGCGCACGACCTTTTTGGACGCTTGCTGAATTTTGAGGCTATTGTAACCGAAGAAAAGCCTCTAAAGGATAGAATCAGGAAGCTACAAGGTTTCGTCGTCATAGTCACACAAGGACACCATGTTGGCAATGTTATTCCGCCGAAGCCTGAGATCTGGATTAAAATCCCTAATCTTTGTGAGCCATTCGTGATAGATCTAGCAAAGTTTGTGGTCATAGAATTCAACAAGAAAAATAATGATAGCCTAAAATTTGAGAGCATTTACGAGGGTTGGTATGCAAGAGATGGCGAAGACCACATGAGGTTTCGTCTCCATGTTAAAGTGAAAGATTGTCTCGGACGAGTGCGCAACTTTGAGGGTGTTGTGTTCATAAAGCACTTCTTTGGTATAGTAATCAAGACGTTCGAAAGTTTCAAACCTATCGAAAATAAGTGTTAAAACGTCCCGTTGTATTCGAAAATATATGTCCGTTATAATTTCGTATCTCTGACTATCTATATAGAAATAGTCAGAAAAGAATGAAATAAATATTTTCCAAATATGCATCTCTCTATCTCTAAAGTATTTAATATCTATCCATTTATTATATTTCTTTTTTATACTTCCTTGGTACTCTCCTCCACAGCTGGATTATTACAATTAAGCATTAGAAATTTCACTTTGACAACGCTTGACCTAAAATCTACATTGGATCTTATTTTATCACGCTTATAGGTTGTTGAACTATGGGTTTTCCATGATGCTACACGCGAGAGAGGAATTTAAAGGATATTAAAAAGTTTGTCAACAATTACGACGATTGGGTCTCCTATGGACTTAGAGCATGTAATCATTAATATACCTAATACGTGTAAAAGATGTATATATAATTTTTAAACCACAAGAGTGGCAAGAACTTTTTCTAACTAACAGGTTCTTTATCTTCATTAAATACATTTTTGAAAGTGTTTTGTATTTCTTTTACTTTGTTTAGTTGCTAACGATTCCAAAAGCCAAGCTTTATCTATGAAATCATTATATTATGTGTTGAGGAAATTGAACAACCGATAGAGTAATAACCCGATTAGCTACCTAGTGTTCATAAAAGTAATCACTTGCAATGTAGAGTAAGAAAAAGGCAAGGGAGGTGAAATGGTGAAACGATTTACAAAAATGTAAGAAACAAAAGTTGAGTTCCCAAAAACGAACAACTACATGATACTTGGTGATCGATGAATGAATGAATTGGCAACATTCCCTTTTGTTGAGTTTGAAATTTTTGGGAGCTATAACTTAACATAATGAATTTTTTAATATGTCAGGAGTTAGCATATTCGAGTGGGTATCAAAAGAAATAAATTATGTTGGAATAAATGACGTATATTTAATTACGTCTTAAGCGTTTAGTGGGTTTGATATTATGTTGTTATAACATCTGAAAATATGACTCTCACGTAAATCATAAGACATTTCTTTCTCAATTGTGAAAATGATCACTAACAAATGTCGAATCTCCCTTTTTGTCCTTAATATAATAAATTTCTCGATTATTAATATGGATATCTCTTTATTTGGTTTTAGTGTTGATTCACCAAAAGATTTTTCTAGGTTCATTAGGGAGGTATGTTTTTTTTCTCTCGACACGTTTTCATGTTTTGGTGAATACATTTACACATGGTTCTTTTGAATTTTAGATAGTGCCAAATGATTTTTTTTTTAGTTTTTAATAACTATGCTTGAATTCATTCATATATTATCTTTATCCAAGAAAATATGTTCCTCCATGCGCGACCACAACATTTGCATCTCATTACGTACATCATAGCACATGCGAAAAAAATACAACTTGAGAAATGTAAAGTGTAACTAAAGCAATGTACGTCTACTATTGGATAAGTAAAAGTCGACTAAAAGTCAATATTACCGTGTTAACCGATATTTAGAAAAATGTATTAAAAGAAAACTCTTATTTATTGGATCTATATTTAATTTCAAACGGTACCAGAATAAAATCGAATCCATGTTGGCTGTCACATACTGGGAAGGTTAAAGAAAAATTATAAAATCTTTTAGGCGTTCAATGTGTTATAATAATAAGGTCATGTGATGCCTTATTTTTCCAAGCTTCTCTAGCCTCACTTGGAGGGCTAGTCGTTTAGTGGCTTTAAAAGCTGGACTCAAGAAAAGTATTTAATTCAGTGATTTAATGACTTCGAAGGCACGAGAAGCGTGCATGTGAGTTATTCCATGGATTTTGTTCCTCATATTAGTTTGTTATCAATAGTGCTATAATTTTATTTCTAACTCGGATGCATTTTAAAAAGTTATTTTATTATCTATTTATTTAGCTTTTCTAAGATAATTTTAATTTGATTTCATACAAATCCTTTTAATTGTTTTATTACAATTTGTGTAGCGATGTTATCTTCTTTTTCAATTTCTTTTGAACAATTTAAACATGCATAAAATTTATCTAAAAGAGATTACGTCGTACATTGCACTAAATTTCAAATATTCAAATAGTGATTGCATTTATTAATTATTTTAAATTTATGGTTCACTTAAACAATGTCTTGTATAATCGTATATATATCATATTTTAATGGCTTCGTTAAGTGTTTAAAGTGTAAACTTTAACAAGATTGAAAAGACAAACAAAAGTTTATAATAAAATTTAGATCTATTTTAAATGTACATTTTTTTATGGGAGCAATTGAGGAGAAATGAAATCTTAAAGGAATAATTTAATACAATCTAACTAAATTTCAAAGAATTAGATCCTTGGTGTAACCTGTAACATCAAGCACCTTCTAATTTGTGACTAGGATTAAGTTATTGGAGATTAAATTAATTGGGCAATGAAACTTTGTAATTTAATTTTAAAATTTATGCAAGTGGAGAGTTTTTGTGTAATTAAAGGACTTTTTGAAGCATTTAATTATGGTGAAGGACACACTTGTGATTTATGAGAAGAAGGAGGGGCATTTTGGTAAATTAAAAGAGAATAGCTAGGGTTTTATCCCTTGAGGCACGCAAATCGAGGGAGTCTTCTTCCACCTCAACCCTCCTTCATGTTAGGTGCCGTCGGCGACTACTGTGGTTCAACTTCAAGCCTTGGTCGACCTCCAGCCGCACGCCCTTCTCACAGATAAAGGACCTCAGTCGCACGTCGAAGCTCGTCGGGTCGAGAGTCCAACCGCCGGAGACCTCTGCTGAAGCCGCCAACCTCCATGCCGTGTCGTCGTTCACCTAGTCAAGCCGCGCTCTTCTGCGGTGGAGAACGAACAGATGCGAGCCGCCGGATCGGTCTTCAGCTGAAGAAGTCGCGCCGAGCTTGCCGTCGAACGTTGAAGCTGCCGGACCGTAGGTTCAACCTTGGGTTCGACCGGTTCAGCACTTTTCCGACCGGCCTTCATTAAACCGACACCGGTTTTGGATAGATCGGCTCACGACGTCCCCAGATCTGATGTTCACGCGCCGGTACGCGCGGTATTCTGACACCTCACGCGCCGCCGCTCGCCGGCCACGCGCCGCCGCTCGCCGGAGCTGCTCCGGTCCACCTGTTTTGATTCCCCGAGTTCGTTTTTCGACCTCGTGAGTAGTAGTAATTCGACTTATCTTGTATTGGATGTGAAAAATAAGTTTACTTATTATGTGTTTAATTAGGAAAATGGATTGGATTGAAGGAATTCAGTCTGAGAGCAAGTCCGATAAGAACCCCAAGTTAGGAGCGAGCATGAGGAGTTTAAGCGAAGGCTAAGGTAAGGGACCTTGTGCCGAACTTTTAATTGGGATTGAAGAAAATGATTTTCACGATTTCATGCGAAATTAGTTTATATTTTCATATGACAATATACAGATATTTTCGTGAGAATACTTAATATTTTATGTGCAAATATTTCTCGTGACGACCGCCATCTCGGTACTATTAGTTATTTTAATTAACACTCTATTAGCCGCTGTATTTAGTTGGATTGGTGTCTTAATCAAGCTCGGTGAGAGTGAAACCTTAATTTTGGTTCAGTTTAAGTGAATGGTTCCTTATAGAATAAGATTACTTATGAAATTAAAGGGAAAGGAAATGACAAGGACACTTAGTAAATAATGCCTAGGTAAGGGTTAATTGGGACTTTTAACAATAACCTAGACCTCATTGTTCAACCCTATATTCATATATTTATATATATATTTATAAGAGAAGAAGGATGGAACCAAAACCCTAACCCTAATCCTCATCACTTCCCCTTCTCCTTCGTGTACACGCCTAGCCGAGAACCCTAAATCCAGCCGTTGCCGTCGCCGTCCAAGCCACCTTTCCGCCGCAAGCTCTCGCCGGACCTCACGTCACTCCAGCCGTCCAAGTCGCCGTCCAAGTCGCCGTCCAAGTCGCCGTCCAAGTCGTCTTCTTGCAGTGGAGTACGTTAAGGCTGCCGGCAAGACACGAACAGGAAGTCAAGCCCTCACCATTACCCTAGCCGCCGACCAGATTCGAACCGAAGACACTCACGCCGGCGAAGTTCACGAACGAGGCCTGGGTCCCAGCCGTGTCACGGAGCCGCTCGTTCAGCCCCAATCGCTACCCTAATCCGAGAGCCGCCGCCGTCACACCGAATCCCACGCTGACCGCAGGTCTACGGTCGAAAGCTTCCGGTCGTCCACGCCCGAGTTGCGCCGACAGAGCAACGAACGGAGCTTACTCGTTCCAGCACGTCCGATCGAAGAAGCCGCCGGAGCACCCACGAGCCGGTAGTCGCGCAGCAGCAGAAGCAAGGCCCGACCACTCGCCGGACCCCACGCACGCCGGCTGTCGTGGTTTTACAGCAGCAAGTTTTTTTGGTTGGTGAGCAAATTCCTTGTTACGATCTGAAATCGAATTGAGTTATACGATGACCTTGAATTATTATGACGTTTACGTGAGGAACTGAAATTATTGTTCGAACACGAATTGTAGGAACGAACTGAAGCGTAGGATCAAGATTTCCAAGCTTTGGAACAACCAAACCCACGTTCGGATTGTTATTCGGAGTCGAGGTAATTGGAGTAAGGTGAGAATAATGACGCTTTCGTACCTAGATTCTTTATGTTGATGGAACTGTGCAGTAGGATGACGAATAGAAGAATCCTTGGTTTCAGGTTATTGGAGGAGACCGTTAAATTAAGAATTAGAAGGAAATAGTGAGATCAAAGCTCGAGGTAAGGGACCTCGTGCCGAACTTTTAATGGGAGTAAATGAAAATGATTTTCATGATTTTATGCGAAATAGTTTATATTTTTCACATGAAAATACACAGATATTATTTTGAGCATACGTGATATTTTATGTGCAAATACTTGATGTATTATGTGAAAATGAACCATTATTTTATGTGAAAGTATTCTCGTATGTTATGTATAAGGATCCCATCATTTCATGTGAGAATAGGGCAATAGTTTGTATGAGAATGTTTCATGTTTCTTACAAAGTATGATTTTTCACACTCATCCATGAGAAAGTATGAACGATATATTGATGATGATGTTTGTGATATGTACACCATGATTATGTGGGATCTCATGCATTTTTTGTATGCCACGAAATGAATTAACGATTAGTGTGGACATTGGTTATCCTGAGATCGCTATGTGCATGGTCAAACATGCAATAGAGACCTATGGGTCAAAGTATGCGAGTCCGTGAGGGGACCCAAATGAAATGACTCGGGATGACGATCGGCCTCACAATTATATGAATGACCATGGATTAAAGACTGGCAATTATATGAAACGACCATGGATTAAAGACACGCAATTATATGAACGACCATGGATTAAAGACCTGGCAATTAAATAAACAGTCATGGATTAAAGACCTGACAATTGAATGAGCAGCCATGGATTAAAGACCTGGCAACTGAATAAACAGTCATGGATTAAAGGCCTGACAATTAAATATGCAGCCATGGATTAAAGACACGCAACTCTAGAAAGTTCTAGATCCCATCTATGTATGTTATGAATGAGTTTAGAGATCATGATTGTATGTGTATGCATATCCCAAACCTCGGTAGCGAGGTTACTTACTGGGTATTGTTTTGCAATACTCACCCTTTCTCTTAAAAAATGTTTTTCAGGTAAAGGGAAGGACGTGCAGGGCGGATGACGGGGGAGCGTTACTAAGACCATGGGAACCAGCATGATTTCCGCATATTCTTATTTTGAACTATTGTTGTCTCTACGTTTTCATTTGAAGTTAAACTTACTTACAATTTTTAATAGGCCAAGCTGATGTGATGTTTTTAAATGATTTGAATGTTTTGTTTTTATTTGGGATCCCTAGAACTATTTACGTTAATTGGAAATGGCCTTTAAGTTCTTTTTATCTCTCGGCCTATAAATGCATGCATGTGTAGTAATGTCCCTAGGAGTTAGTCATTTAAAAAGTAGGGGCGTTACAGTTGGTATCAGAGCCCTAGGTTTAAGGGTTCTGTAGACTTGCTTACAGAGTAAGCACAGAGTAGTTCCCATGGTTTAACAACGCTTCCAGTCACCGCCAGGTACGTTCTGATATTTTACTAAGAAAGTAAATGATTATGATATGATACAGTTTTATGCATATACATAACCTTAAAAGCCCCAAGGGGTGATCCTATTTTATGATTTGAAAGTAAAGGAAACTGAGTTAGAAACTCTCTATATTGTAGTTTTGACATAATGCCACCTAGAGGCCGAGGGAGAGGTAGGGGGGTGGGTAGGGGCCGGAGGGCAAGGGAAAATGTTGGCCTTGGCGGAATTACCCCCTGGATCAGGAAGAGGTTACTCCACCCGTTCGAGACCTCCCCCAGGACCAGCCTGACCGTCAGGAGAATGTACCTGCAGTTGCCCCTGTGGCAGACCAGGGGAACGCCAATGTTATGACCATGATGGTGGAGGCTATGCAGAGTCTGGTACGAGCTACAGTAGCCACCCAACTGGCCCAAGCAAATCAGGGGCGAAACGATGCAACTCGAGTCTCACCGAAGGACTTGAAGTATGATCCGAGATCTTTCAATGGGTCTTCTAGTGACTCCACTGTGGGTCGAGTTGTGGTTTGTCCTCCATTGAGACCATCTTGGTGATGAACCGCCACGAGGACCGAGGGTGTCTGTGCGACCTTCATCTTTGAGGATGACGCGTACTTGTGGTGGGAGTCCGCCAAGGAACCATTGTTGCCAGTGGAGAAACGATTACTTGGAATCTATTCAAAGAAGCATTCGCGGAAATTCTATCCTGCGGCACTCGTTCACGAGCGGCGAGTGCAATTCTTACAACGTGCGAACCGGGAGGGCGTGGAGATATATGAGAGGGAATTTACCGTTTGTCCGTTTGCCCCGAGTCTGCTGGATCTGAAGCAAAGAAGAAAATGAGCGCTTCATCATGGGGCTAGATGAGAATGTTCGAGGCTTTATTCAAGCATTAGCACCTCCCGATTACGCCTCACGCGGTGAGAGTGGCGAGGCCGATTTGGTGCAGAGCCAAAATCGCACAATGGCCGGTGGTAGTTAACTCTGGCGACCTATAGCGAATCATAAGAGGAAGTGGGACCAGGCCCAATTCCAGCTCACACGCGCCCCAGCAACAGACATCGCATGGACCGGGGGCATTTCCGTCAGTGTCCCAAACCCGAAACCACCGATCCAACGGATCGGGAATAGCGGCGGAGATAGGCCACGAGTGCAAAGAATGTGGTAGCAAAGACTGGGGTAAGTGTATGGCGGGCCGGGCGTGTTTCAAGTGTGGAAAGGAAGGGCACAGAGCTAATAATCGCCCGAGTCAAGCCAAAGACTAGCCACCCACGAGGTTTTGAATAGTGGGCTCTTTGTGAAGCCGACCATACATCGTGGGGAGAGCCTATGCAAGCACCGGTGAGACACATCTATGGCTCGGTTCGGTGGTTACATGTCACACCCCCTCCCTAACTACTGCTAACTCAAAGACGAAGGCGGCGTGAAGCCAACAGACATTGTTTAGCTCTTAACAATACACAGTGACCCCGATTCACCTGATAAACATACTATGTTCGAAAATGGAACACTTAAGCATGACATAGCGGAAGCTGGACAACTATTAAACATATACAAGGAGAAACCATTCACAAGTCTCTCTAGGAAACTAAAGGTCTAGTGCATCAGAAACAACACAAGACAACCAAAGTGTTTATACAACCTCTAATGTACAAACAACTATAACACCCAAGTCCTCACAAATAATTACAAACATAGAGACTTGCTAGACAAAACCAAAACGCGTACAAAGTATTTAACTTATGAAGCTTCAAAGAGACTATGGCGAAGAACTCAGTGCCGGAGCTCGATCTCTACACGAAAGGTTTGAAAACATAGAAGGAATGAGCTATGAAGCTCGGTGAGTGACTATGTTAAATATCTCAGAACTTGTAAAACATGTGACTCAAAAACTATGAGCATATGCATTTGTATTCAAGCATTGAAAGTAAACGTGGAATCATAATAGACTTTGAAAAACCAACAAGTATATCATCAAATCTCGTAAGGCATGTAAATGAGATAAACTCTTTTAAAAACATTTCACAATCCACGTTGTGTGTAAGGCACGCCAAAGATAAACCAACGTTTACTCTACGATGTAGTGGGGCCCATGGACTCCCATCGTCTTTGTCGTAGTGGGGCCCGCCCGGACTCACGGCAGTGGCGTATCACGAGTACACTCAACGTCGACAACGAGAATAAGACCTGTGTGCACACGGTACCATAAAACCTCGGGCTCAATATCTCGAAAATTTACATGAAAACATTTGAACATGCACTGCTATCTTTTCTTTCATAAACTCAAGCTTACTCGAATTGTTCATAAAATTGGGAAACTTTAAAACATACTTGCTAGTACATGCTTGCTTGAAATCATAACATTTCCATAAATTTTGGCAACCATTGAACATATGCTCATGTATAAACTTTATAAAGACTTTTAGGGTCACAATGAACACTTGAAACATTTCTAGAAAAACATGAATACTCATAATCATGTGTTCATAAGAAAGCATAAATGCATTGAAACTTTATTCTAGCAAAACTTGCATTTTTTGAACATAATTCAAACATATATACACTTTTGAAGTTCCTTTTATCACTCACGGTGCTTGAACTAGAATCTTAGCCCGTATTACACTTGACCTATTTGCTCTTGGCCTGTCAAACAAACCAAATTTACGTATTAGAACCTCGAGCTCATGGTTTTAACCCCAAAACTACAAGAAAACACACTTTCAAAAATTCCAGCATTTACAGATTTTCTGCCCTGTTTTCAGACAGCCATAACTTCTTCATTACTTATCCAAAAAGAATGTACTTTATACCAAACTCTTCCTTTTGGAACCCTCTAAAACTCTTATGAAGACATGAAAATGAGATTCCTAACGTATTGGTTAGAAATTACCTCAGAAGCTTAACCCCTAAATTGATTCTGCTGCTGTTCCAGATTTCACTTCCTGCTGCAACCCGAATCTTAACCTGAAGATTACAACATCTTCCAATCATTTTCTTATCACGATTCCTTCACAAAACTTGTAGGAAATTGAATAAGCTTTCGAACCATACCAATTAGAGCTTGTAACTCCAAGTGTAGAGATCAGAACAACCAAAACATCAGAGACCTCTCGGATTTGACAGCAAATTTCTGTCTTCTGCCTTCCTCTTAACAAAACAACAACTTAACATCAGAATTGGCTCGAGCTTCCTTCACGAATTTTGTTCCAATATGAGTTAACTTTCATGAAACAAAAGCTCAACTCTTACCTCTTCTTGTGGAGCTCGAGATGAACAGAAAAGCAGAGCTTGTCTGACTTGATTTTCTTGCTGTAAAAATGAATCTCCTTGAGTTTTCCTCTTTTCTTCTGCAACTCCAGCTCAAAATCAACAAAAATGGCCTCCTTCTTCTTCCTTCCTCCTTCAACCACGAAGCTCAGCCTTAGTCTTTGATGAAAGAGAAGAAAATGGAGAGAAACCCTTTTAATAAAAAGTCAATCAGTGGAAAACTTTGTCTTTTTGCACTTTTGCTTTTTCATTTCTTTTCCTTTTCTTTTCTTTCCTTTATCTTCTTTCTTTCTTTATCTTCTTTCTTTACAAAACCAAAATAACTTAATATAAAACATTTGTTTCATTTCCTTTTCTTCTTTTGTCTTTAAAGCAAACCAAACCAAAATGGTTTAAACTTTTTCTTCCTTGCTTTCCTTTTGTCTTTCACTTCATTACTTTTCTTTTTAAAACATGAGAAACCAAGTTTTAAACATTCATTTCTTCCTTTCTTTTGTTGTTTGATAATAAGAAAGTTCCAAAGAAAGATCTCGGGTTTACAACTTACCTCCCCCTTAAGAAATTTCGTCCTCGAAATTGAGTAGTCTTTAAGTGAAAATCATTGGGTACTTCCTCCTCATTAGATCCTCTAACTCCCAGGTTGCCTCCTCCACTCCGTGATGTCTCCAACGAACCTTCACGAGTGGGATTGACTTGTTCCTCAAAACTTGTTCTTTCCTGTCGAGGATTTGAACTGCATCCTCAACGTAACTCATGTCTTCTTTCAGCTCAACTGGTTGTGCTTGCAACACATGTGTCGGATCTGGGATATACTTCCTCAACATGGACACATGAAATACATTATGTACTCGAGATAGTTCTGCACTGCAACTCCAGTCAGTAAGTCTGCTTGGCCCAACTCTCGTCCCAAGCATCTTTGGATAAGGACCAATATATCTAGGGCTTAGTTTACCCTTCTTACCAAAACGAAGGACACCTCTCCACGGAGATAACTTCAAGAAAACTTGATCTCCAACTTGGAATTCTAAGTCCTTTCATGCTTTATCTGCGTAACTCTTCTCGACGGTCTTGAGCTACCTTTAGATTCTCCCCGATTAACTTAACATTATCTCGTTGTAACTTGCACCAATTCAGGGACCGATAAGCTTCCGCTCTCCAACTTCATTCCAACATACACGGGCGTTTCTACATGGTCTTCCATCAGAGCCTCAAATGGTGCCATACCAATACTCATTGGTAGTTTGTTATTGTAAGCAAATTCCATAAGCGATAAGTGAGTATCCCAACTCCCTTTAAACCGAAGGACACATGCTCTCAACATGTCTTCTAAGGTCCGGATGGTCCTCTCGATTGCCCATCATGTCGAGGATGGAATCTTTGTACTAAACTTGACTTTGTTCCCAAAGCTTTACGTAAACTAGGCCAAAACTTAGAAGTAAATCTTGGATCTCTATCTCGAAGCGATGAGACACCGGCACTCCGTCTTGACTCACAATTACGCCGACGTACAACTTAGCAAGGTGATCAAGCGTGAGACGTCGCTTTGATCGGTACAAACCGTCTTTGTTTTAGTGAGTCCGCCCACTATTACCCATATACCATCATGCCCACTTGAAGTGCGTGGTAATCCAAACGAAAATCCATAGTGATATGCTCCCATTTCCACTCCAAGACCTTTGGCGATGGATTAAGGAGTCCTCTCGGCCTCTGTCTAATCGGTTTAACTTTGTTGGCGGATCAAACATCTATCAACATAATCACCTATCTCTCGTTTCATCCCGTGCCACCAATATGTTCCCTTCAAAGTTTTGTACATCTTGGTGCTTCCTGGATGCATAGCATAAAATTGTGTGTGCTTCCTCTAGAATAGCATCTTTAAGCTCACTAAATTTGAAACACATAGTTTTCCTTGCCTTTCTATGGCTCAAATCGATCTCATCTTAAACTCGCTTGGGTCTGTTTGGACTTCCCAAACATTTTCTCGCAAGTTACTATCCTCTGCTTGTCTTCTCACAACCTCTCATCAGTGAAGACTGACTGGAACTGAGCTAAAGACTCCACTGAACTCTCTGCATTCACAATCGCCTTAGAATCCCTTAGAGTTCTTAAAAATGTTGCTCGAATACCACACAAAGCATCCTAGGAAGTCTTGACTTCTGCTCAAAGCATCTGCTACCACATTCGCCTTACGGGATGGTATTCTATAGTACAATCATAATCTTTAATCGATTCTAACCATCTTCTCTGCCTCTCATATTCAACTCCTCTCGATCAAAGATATACTTGGACTCTTATGATCATGTAGATGTGACACCTTTCACCAAACAAGTAATGTCTCCGGATCTTGATTGCTAGAACAAGCTGCTTTGCTAACTCAAGATCGTGGGTAGGGTAATTACATTCATGCTTTTTCAATTGCCTTGATGCATAAGCTATTACTTTTCCTTCTTGCATCGAACACACCCTAAACCTTGTCTCGAGGCATCACAAGAAATCACATACTCTTTTCCCGTTCACAGAAGTGTCGAATAGGTCTTGTAACTAATCTCTTTTCAGCTCCACAAAACTCGCTCACACTTATCCGACCACTCAAACTTAGCATTCTTTCTTGTCAAAGCCATTAAGGGTAATGCTAATCGTGAGAAATCCTCAACAAACCGCTTTGTAGTATCCTGCGCCAAGCCTAGGAAACTACGTACCTCTGTCATGACTTGATTGGTCTTTCCCGTTGACTACGACTTTAACTTTATTTGGATCCACACAAACTCCATTTGCTTTGAGACAACATGCCCCAAAAACACTACTCGATTCACCAAAACTCACATTTGGTGAATTTAGCGTCTAACCGTTTATCTCGTAGTGTTTGCGAAATAATCCTTAGATGTTCCTCATGGGCTTTCTGTCAATTGAGTAAACTAGTATATCATCAATAAATACTATCACGAATCGATCCAAATCACGGTGGAATATCCTGCTCATGAGGTCCATGAAAATCTATTTGGTGCATTCGTCAAAACCGAATGGCATTACTAGAAACTCATAATGCCCGTGCACAGTTCTCAATCTTTGTCTTAGGAATATCTCGATTCCCTTACCTTTAATCGATGGTATCCCGATCTTAAATCAATCTTAGAAAATCATGATGCTCCTCGTAATCGGTCAAACAAGTCATCAATACGGGGTAAAGGATACTTGTTACGTATCGTGACTTTGTTTAATCGTATCTGTAATCAATGCATAATCTCGGGTACCATCTTTCTTCTTTACAAATAACACTGGAGCTCCCGGGCGATACACTAGGTCCGATGTATCCCTTATCAACTAGTTCTTGTAATTGCATCTTGACTCTTTGAGCTCACTTGGAGCCATTCTATACTGGCGCTGTGAAATAGGTCTTGCTCTGGTAGCAATTCAATAGTGAACTCTACCTCCTATCGGTGGCAACCCCAGCGGATCTGCTGGAAAAACATCTAGAAATTCGTTCACAACAAGAACATCTTCCGGTTTTTAACTTTTCTTCCTCGCACCTCCATTACGTGAGCAAGAAACGCCGTGCATCCTTTTCTCAACAACTTCGAGCTTTGAATCTCGAAATCAAACTCGTGGAAATAATCTTCTTTTCACCCCTGAAAACCACTTCAGCCAATCCTGGTTTTCTAAAAACAACTTCCTTTCTATGGCAATCCATGGAAGCATAATGAGTGAATAAGAAATCCATTCCTAAGATTGCATCTAACATCTGCGCAACTCTAGTGGAAGAAGATCCACTAACATATTGAGACCTTCTACTAAGACCTCACAGTCTCGCAACACTGAATTGACTAGTAAAGCATCACCAACCGGAGTGTATATAACTAACTCCTCAAATAAAGGCTCTAGCTTCCTACTAAGCTTAGTTAGGAATAAATCTGAAACAAAGGAATGCGTGCACTTTGGATCTATCAAAACACATGCGGTACATTACAAATAGAAATCGTACCGAGAATCACATCTCGTGCATCCTCTGCTTCTCTTTGAGTCATAGCGTAGACCTTTCCTGTTGCCTGGGTCTCCCTACAACTCCATTCATTTTTTGCACCACTGGTGCCTCTCTCTGCACTCACCAAACTCTGGCCGCTGCTCAACTGCAGGGACCCAACTCCTGGTCCCTCTCAGTGCGCGGCCGCTCTTCTAAGCCGTGGGCATCCCCCCTCTTGAAATGCCCCAGGCCGCCCATCTGGTAACACACACCGACACCAACAAGACATTGGCCTCGATGATTCTTGCCACAATTTGCACATGGAGTTCTCCTTGCTTTGCCGGCGGCAATAGACTCCTGCATTGTGCAGTGGTCTTCTTTGTGGATCCGGCGGATTGACTAGGTGCTCTTTGACTCTCTGCCTCGATAGGCACCACTAACATTCATCTGCCTCAATACCTGGCCGCCAGCTCGATTCTTAAAGTCCTGACGACTTGAAACATTCACCCCAGGTGTGAATCTTCGCTGTTCGCGACCCCGAAAACTACCCGTCGTTGAAGGCCCACGAGTAGGCTCCACTACTGACTGCGCCTCTGCTATACTCTGCTCAACACGTAGAGCGGTCTCTACTAGCCGAGAGAAGTCACCCACTTAGCAATGGTCATGAATCGGGTACGATATCTCGGTGTCGTAACCCTCTTTCAAATCGTCGACACACATCACTCTCGGATGCCACAATTACTTGAAAGATACTGTGATGGCTCGGTATACCTTCTCTCGTATTCACCACGAAAGTGATCCTTGCTTCAATTCTAAAATTCATCTCTCTTAACTTCATGCAGTAAGTGCCAGGTAATATTTATCTTCAAATATTCCTCTCGAAAGTTTGCCGATCTAAAGTGCGTGCATCACTCACTTTGGCTAAAATTGACTTCCACCATCCCTCTGCTTCTTTCTCTAGCAGGAATGTAGCTAGCTTGACTTTACGCTCCTCAGGGCAGCTCATCACGTCAAAACATTTCTCAAGTTTATTCAGCCACACCTCGGCATCAGCTGGATCTGTGGAACCCTCAAAAACTGTGGCTCCCAATTTCTTGAGACGTTCTATTCCATACGCCTTTTACGGATCACTTGGCCTGCTCTCTCTCGCTCGCCCTACCTCCTGTGAGGAAATGGCATGCTGCTGATCTCTGGCCTCAGTTTGGACTCTCGGGGCACTAGATCCCCTCTCAGATTGGCCTTGGGTAGGATCCTGTGTCCTGCCATGATCCTGCCTGCGTCGTCTGCTAGTACGTGGTGGCATGACTCCTATAACATATCAAAATATTAGACATGCTATGGATACTTAACTCAAATACACAATACTAAACTTCTATTCATATTATAGCCCTAACTGGACTTGCTCTTATCCTTACTTGAACCATACTCTACTAGTTCGATTTGAACTAACTCAATAACTTACTATGACTTTCACTTAATTCTCAGAGCTAACTTGCCCTGTCTCATTCCCATGGAGCTAATCGCTCGATACAAGTTGTCACACCCCTCCCGAACTACCCGCTAACTCAAAGACGAAGGCGGCGTGAAGCCAGCAGACATTGTTTAGCTCTTAACAATACACAATGACCCCGATTCACCCGATAAACATACTATGTTCGAAAATGGAACACTTAAGCATGACATAACTAAGTCGGACAACTATTAAACATATACAAGGAGAAACCATTCACAAGTCTCTCTAGGAAACTAAAGGTCTAGTGCATCAGAAACAACACAAGACAACCAGTGTTTATACAACCTCTAATGTACAAACAACTATAACACCCAAGTCCTCACAAATAATTACAAACATAGAGACTTGCTAGACAAAACCAACCACGTACAAAGTATTTAACTTATGAAGCTTGATGACTATGGCGATAACTTTCAAAGGTGCCGGGCTCGATCTCTACACGAAAGGTTTGAAAACATAGAAGGAATGAGCTATGAAGCTCAAGTGAGTGGCTGTGTTAAATATCTCAGTAACTTGTAAAACATGTGACACAAAAACTATGAGCATATGCATTTGTATTCAAGCATTGAAAGTAAACGTGGAATCATAATAGACTTTCAGAAAACCAACAAGTATATCATCAAATCTCGTAAGGCATGTAAATGAGATAAACTCTTTTAAAAACATTTCACAATCCACGTTGTGTAGGGCACGCCCAGTACAACCAACGTTTACTCTACGATGTAGTGGGGCCCGCCCGGACTCCCCCATCGTCTTTGTCGTAGTGGGGCCCGCCCGGCCACTCACGACAGTGGCTGTTGTCACGGAGTACACTCAACGTCGACAACGAGAATAAGACTCAATGTGCACTGCGGTACCATAAAACCTCGTGCTCAATATCTCAGAAATTTACATGAAAACATTTGAACATGCCTGCCTATCTTTTCTTTCATAAACTCAAGCTTACTCAGCTTGTTCATAAAATTGGGAAACTTTAAAACATACTTGCTAGTACATGCTTGCTTGAAATCATAACATTTCCATAAATTTTGGCAACCATTGAACATATGCTCATGTATAAACTTTATAAAGACTTTTAGGGTCACAATGAACACTTGAAACATTTCTAGAAAAACATGAATACTCATAAACATGTGTTCAAAAGAAAGCATAAATGCATTGAAACTTTATTCTAGCAAAACTTGCATTTTTTGAACATAATTCAAACATATATACACTTTTGAAGTTCCTTTTATCACTCACAGTGCTTGAACTAGAATCTTAGCCCGTACACTTGACCTATTTGCTCTTGGCCTGTCAAACAAACCAAATTTACGTATTAGAACCTCGAGCTCATGGTTTTTAACCCCAAAACTACAAGAAAACACACTTTCAAAAATTCCAGCATTTACAGATTTTCTGCCCTGTTTTCAGACAGCCATAACTTCTTCATTACTTATCCAAAAAGAATGTACTTTATACCAAACTCTTCCTTTTTGAACCCTCTAAAACTCTTATGAAGACATGAAAATGAGATTCCTAACGTATTGGTTAGAAATTACCTCAGAAGCTTAACCCCTAAATTGATTCTGCTGCTGTTCCAGATTTCACTTCCTGCTGCAACCCGAATCTTAACCTGAAGATTACAACATCTTCCAATCATTTTCTTATCACGATTCCTTCACAAAACTTGTAGGAAATTGAATAAGCTTTCGAACCATACTAATTAGAGCTTGTAACTCCAAGTGTAGAGATCAGAACAACCAAAACATCAGAGACCTCTCGGATTTGACAGCAAATTTCTGTCTTCTGCCTTCCTCTTAACAAAACAACAACTTAACATCAGAATTGGCTCGAGCTTCCTTCACGAATTTTGTTCCAATATGAGTTAACTTTCATGAAACAAAAGCTCAACTCTTACCTCTTCTTGTGGAGCTCGAGATGAACAGAAAAGCAGAGCTTGTCTGACTTGATTTTCTTGCTGTAAAAATGAATCTCCTTGAGTTTTCCTCTTTTCTTCTGCAACTCCAGCTCAAAATCAACAAAAATGGCCTCCTTCTTCTTCCTTCCTCCTTCAACCACGAAGCTCAGCCTTAGTCTTTGATGAAAGAGAAGAAAATGGAGAGAAACCCTTTTTAATAAAAGTCAATCGGTGGAAAACTTTGTCTTTTTGCACTTTTGCTTTTTCATTTCTTTTTCCTTTTCTTTTCTTTCCTTTATCTTCTTTCTTTCTTTATCTTCTTTCTTTACAAAACCAAAATAACTTAATATAAAACATTTGTTTCATTTCCTTTTCTTCTTTTGTCTTTAAAGCAAACCAAACCAAAATGGTTTAAACTTTTTCTTCCTTGCTTTCCTTTTGTCTTTCACTTCATTACTTTTCTTTTTAAAACATGAGAAACCAAGTTTTAAACATTCATTTCTTCCTTTCTTTTGTTGTTTGATAATAAGAAAGTTCCAAAGAAAGATCTCGGGTTTACATTACAGGTACACTTCCATTACTTGGGCACCTCGCCTTTGTACTATTCGATTCTGGTTCTACGCACTCTTTTATTTCTGCATCCTTTGTAAGTCAAGCTGAGTTAGAACTAGAACAGTTACAGTATGCCCTATCTGTCTCCACTCCTGCGGGAATAAATTTGTTAGCCAATATGAAAGTCAAGGATGGTAGTGTGACCATCGCAGACCATGAGTTAGCAGTGAACCTAGTGGTCTTAGATATGTTTGATTTTGATGTAATATTGGGCATGGACTGGTTAGCACAGAACCATGCTTGTATTGATTGTTTCAGGAAGGAGGTAGTGTTCACTCCTCCTAACCAACCACAGCTCTGAGTTCAGAGGCACAATGAGAGCGAGTAGTAGGCCTAAGGTAATTCTGCCCTTAAGGCGAGAAGTTATTATTGCATCGGGGAGCTTGGGGCGTCTTAGCTCGCATACTAGATGCAAGGTGCACAGAGATCTCGGTGTGACATCGGTGCGATGGTGAATGAGTTTACGAGACGTCTTCCCGAGGACCTCCCTAAATACCTCCACTCGAGGAGGTAGATTTTAACATCATTGGAATTGGGGACGACCCCGATATCCAAGGCCCCGCATGAGAATGGCACCAGCAGAGTTGAAAGAACTAAAAAATGCAGATTACAAGACTTGCTAGACAAAGGGTTTATACGCCCAAGCGTTTCACCACAGGAGCACCGTATTGTTCGTGAAAAAGAAAGACGGATCCATGCGCTTTGTATAGATTACGAGGAGTTGAATAAAGTTACAATCAAGAATAAATATCCTCTCCCGAGAATAGATGATTTGTTCGATCGATTGCAAGGAGCGACGGTGTTCTCCAAGATCGATCCGAGATCGAAGCTACCATCGATTGAGGATCGGTGAAGGGATATCCTAAAACGAAGATTCGAGATCACGTTATGGGCATTACGAGTTCACGGTGATGCCGTTTGGTCGACCAACGCTCCTGCCGCCTTTATGGACTTGATGAACCGCTTTGTTCAAGGAGTTTCTTGATACGTTCGTGATTGTGTTCATCGATGATATATTGATATACTCGGTGTGATGAAGAGAGCATGAAATGCACCGAGGAAAGTCTTACTCACACCGAGAGAGAATAAGTTGTATGCAAAATTCTCCAAGTGTGAATTACGCTCGAGCAATATCTTTCTAGGGCATGTTGTGTCCGGCCGAGTCTCTGTTGATCCGGCAAAAAGTGGAGGCCGTCACACGATGGCCTCGTCCCACCACCGCTACTGAGGTACGTAGTTTTCTCGGGTCTTGCGGGGATACTATAGGCGTTTAAATGCGTGATTTTGCCAAGATAGCCATGCCTATGACTCGATTGACGCGTAAAGGAAACTCATTTGTGTGGGATGATGCTTGTGAGGCGAGTTTCGGGAACTCAAACACAGATTAGTGTCGGCCCCGATTCTTACAGATTCCGAGGGAACAGGAGCTTTGTGGTTTCTGATGATGCTTCTAAGAAAGGGTTGGGTGTGTAATCGATGCAAAGACGGTAAAGTAATAGCGTATGCCTCCCGACAATTGAAGGCGCACGAGAGGAACTATCCAACTCATGATCTGGAACTAGCAGCAGTGGTATTTGCATTAAAGATCTGGAGACACTACCTGTATGGCGAGAAAATTGATTTTCACAGATCATAAGAGTCCAAAGTCTCTGTTCACCCGAAGGAATTGAACATGAGGCAACGCAGATGGTTGGAATTGGTGAAAGATTATGATATTGACATACGCATACCATCCCGTAAGGCTAATGTAGTGGCCGATGCCCTCGTGCAGAAGCTGGTGCATGCTGCTGCTGCGCGAGTGATGCATAGCCAGCACAGAGTTACAGCGAGAGTTTGCTCGAGCCGAAATTGCGCATAGTAGGAAAGACCACGCCTCGCTTAGCCCGATTAAGCTGTACAACCGACCTTGAGGCAACGTATTATAGAGGCGCAGCAGGTGGACCCTCAGTTAGTGGAAAAACTTACTGCAGTAACTACAGGTGAGTTGACAGAGTTTTCCCTATCCACCGATGGAGGATTACTATTTCAGGGACGATTGTGTGTGCCAGACGATGACAAGCTGAGAACTGAGATCTTGAACGAAGCCCATAACTCACCGTTTTCTATGCATCCTGGTAGTACCAAGATGTACCGAGATCTGAAACAGTCATTTTGGTGGTGTAACATGAAACGCGACATAGCTGAGTTTGTCAGCAAGTGTTTGACTTGTCAGCAGGTGAAGGCACCTAGACAGAGACCCGCGGGTTTGCTGCAACCATTACATGTGCCTCAGTGGAAATGGGAGGAGATCTCTATGGATTTCATAGTTGGACTGCCTAGAACTTTACGAGGTTACACAAAGATTTGGGTCATAGTGGGCGAAGTTAACAACAAAGTCAAGACATTTCATACTGTGGAAACCCACCTATTCTACAGATAAGTGGGCGCAGCTCTACCTGGAAGAGATAGTCCGGTTACATGGAATCCCAGTCAAGATTATTTCAGACAGGGATCCACGTTTCACCTCCAACTTCTGGAGGAGTTTACAGAGAGCGTTGGGTTCGCAGTTGAACTTCAGTACAGCTTTTCACCCACAGACGGATGGGCAGACAGAACGATTGAACCAGATATTAGAGGACATGTTGCGAGCTTGCACTTTAGATTTCCCAGGTAGTTGGGACACTCATTTGCATCTAATGGAGTTCGCTTACAATAACAGTTACCAGTCGACCATCGGAATGGCTCCATTTGAAGCTCTTTACGGAAGACGTTGCAGAACTCCCGTTTTCTGGGAGGAGGTTGGTGAACGCCAGTTGTTGGGTCCAGAGTTAGTACAGGTCACTAATGAAGCGAAGGCAAAAAGATTAGGGCGCGGATGCGAGCCGCCCGAGCGAGCATGAAGAGTTATGCCGACACGAGACGAAGAGACCTGGAATTCGATGTTGGGGATCACGGATTTCTCAGGGTGGCCCCAATGAAGGGAATTCTAAGGTTTGGCCGGAAAGGGAAGTTGAGTCCGCGATTCATCGGACCATTTGAGATCTTAGAGAGGATTGGTGCAGTGGCCTACAGATTAGCACTGCCGCCTTCTCTTTCGGCGGTTCATAACGTATTCCATGTCTCCATGTTGAGAAAGTACGTTCCAGACCCAACTCATGTCATAGACTTCGAACCATTGCAGTTAACAGAAGATCTGAGTTATGGTGAACGACCGGTACAAATTATTGCAAGAGATCGAAAGACCCTCCGTGCTTAGTGAGATCGGCTTGGTTAAAGTGTTGTGGCGTAACCACCGCACTTGAAGAAGAAGCTACACAGGAACGAGAAGAGGAAGTGCGAGCTAAATATCCTGAACTATTCCAAGAATAGGAACTTTCGAGGACGAAAGTTCTTAAGGAGGGAAGATTGTGACGACCGCCATCTCAGGTACTATTAGTTATTTTAATTAACACTCTATTAGCCGCTGTATTTAGTTGGATTGGTGTCTTAATCAAGCTCGGTGAGAGTGAAACCTTAATTTTGGTTCAGTTTAAGTGAATGGTTCCTTATAGAATAAGATTACTTATGAAATTAAAGGGAAAGGAAATGACAAGGACACTTAGTAAATAATGCCTAGGTAAGGGTTAATTGGGACTTTTAACAATAACCTAGACCTCATTGTTCAACCCTATATTCATATATTTATATATATATTTATAAGAGAAGAAGGATGGAACCAAAACCCTAACCCTAATCCTCATCACTTCCCCTTCTCCTTCGTGTACACGCCTAGCCGAGAACCCTAAATCCAGCCGCTGCCGCCGCCGTCCCGCTTCACCTTTCCGCCGCAAGCTCTCGCCGGACCTCACGTCACTCCAGCCGTCCAAGTCGCCGTCCAAGTCGTCTTCTTGCAGTGGAGTACGTTAAGGCTGCCGGCAAGACACGAACAGGAAGTCAAGCCCTCACCATTACCCTAGCCGCCGACCAGATTCGAACCGAAGACACTCACGCCGGCGAAGTTCACGAACGAGGCCTGGGTCCCAGCCGTGTCACGGAGCCGCTCGTTCAGCCCCAATCGCTACCCTAATCCGAGAGCCGCCGCCGTCACACCGAATCCCACGCTGACCGCAGGTCTACGGTCGAAAGCTTCCGGTCGTCCACGCCCGAGTTGCGCCGACAGAGCAACGAACGAGAGCTTACTCGCCCAAAGACGTCCGATCGAAGAAGCCACGAGCACCCACGAAGCTTCACCGCCGCTGCGCAGAGCACCGAAGGCCCAGCCACTCGCCGGACCCCACGCACGCCGGCTGTCGTGGTTTTACAGCAGCAAGTTTTTTGGTTGGTGAGCAAATTCCTTGTTACGATCTGAAATCGAATTGAGTTATACGATGACCTTGAATTATTATGACGTTTACGTGAGGAACTGAAATTATTGTTCGAACACGAATTGTAGGAACGAACTGAAGCGTAGGATCAAGATTTCCAAGCTTTGGAACAACCAAACCCACGTTCGGATTGTTATTCGGAGTCGAGGTAATTGGAGTAAGGTGAGAATAATGACGCTTTCGTACCTAGATTCTTTATGTTGATGGAACTGCAGAGAGGGATGACGAATAGAAGAATCCTTGGTTTCGTGTTATTGGAGAGACCGTTAAATTAAGAATTAGAAGGAAATAGTGAGATCAAAGCTCGAGGTAAGGGACCTCGTGCCGAACTTTTAATGGGAGTAAATGAAAATGATTTTCATGATTTTATGCGAAATAGTTTATATTTTTCACATGAAAATACACAGATATTATTTTGAGCATACGTGATATTTTATGTGCAAATACTTCGATGTATTATGTGAAAATGAACCATTATTTTATGTGAAAGTATTCTCGTATGTTATGTATAAGGATCCCATCATTTCATGTGAGAATAGGACAGTAGTTTGTATGAGAATGTTTCATGTTTCTTACAAAAGTATGATTTTTCACACTGTCCATGAGAAAGTATGAACGATATATTGATGATGATGTTTGTGATATGTACACCATGATTATGTGGGATCTCATGCATTTTTTGTATGCCACGAAATGAATTAACGATTAGTGTGGACATTGGTTATCCTGAGATCGCTATGTGCATGGTCAAACATGCAATAGAGACCTATGGGTCAAAGTACAGGGGTCTGTGAGGGACCCGAAATGAAATGACTCAGGATGACCAGTCGGCCTCACAATTATATGAACAGCCATGGATTAAAGACCTGGCAATTATATGAACAGCCATGGATTAAAGACCTGGCAATTATATGAACAGCCATGGATTAAAGACTGCAATTAAATAAACAAATGGATTAAAGACTGACAATTGAATGAGCAAACCATGGATTAAAGACTGCAACTGAATAAACAGTCATGGATTAAAGGCCTGACAATTAAATATGCAGCCATGGATTAAAGACACGCAACTCTAGAAAGTTCTAGATCCCATCTATGTATGTTATGAATGAGTTTAGAGATCATGATTGTATGTGTATGCATATCCCAAACCTCTGTAGCGAGGTTACTTACTGGTATTGTTTTGCAATACTCACCCTTTCTCTTAAAAATGTTTTTCGTAAAGGAAGGACGTGCAGGCGGATGACGGGGAGCGTTACTAAGACCATGGGAACCAAAGATGATTTCCGCATATTCTTATTTTGAACTATTGTTGTCTCTACGTTTTCATTTGAAGTTAAACTTACTTACAATTTTTAATAGGCCAAGCTGATGTGATGTTTTTAAATGATTTGAATGTTTTGTTTTTATTTGGGATCCCTAGAACTATTTACGTTAATTGGAAATGGCTTTTAAGTTCTTTTTATCTCTCGGCCTATAAATGCATGCATGTGTAGTAATGTCCCTAGGAGTTAGTCATTTAAAAAGTAGGGCGTTATAGCTTGGTATCGAGCCCTAGGTTTAAGGGTTCTCAGACTTGCTTACAGAGTAAGCACAGAGTAGTTCCCATGGTTTAACAACGCTTCCGGTCACCGCCAGGTACGTTCTGATATTTTACTAAGAAAGTAAATGATTATGATATGATACAGTTTTATGCATATACATAACCTTAAAAGCCCCAAGGGGTGATCCTATTTTATGATTTGAAAGTAAAGGAAACCGAAAGTTAGAAACTCTCTATATTGTAGTTTTGACATAATGCCACCTAGAGGCCGAGGAGAGGTAGGGGACGTGGTAGGGGCCGGAGGGCAAGGGAAAATGTTGACGCCTTGGCCGAATTACCCTCGGATCGGGAAGAGGTTACTCCACCCGCTCGAGACCTCCCCGTGACCACCGACCGTCGGGAGAATGTACTGCAGCTGCCCCCGTGGCGCACTGTGGAACGCGCCAATGTTATGACCATGATGGTGGAGGCTATGCAGAGCCGGGTACGAGCTACGCGAGCCACCCAACCGCCCAAGCAAATCGGGCGAAACGATGCAACTCGAGTCTCGTTACCGGGGCGGACTTCGTGAAGTATGATCCGAGATCTTTCAATGGGTCTTCTAGTGACTCCACCGTGGTCGAAGTTGTGGTCGCCCTCCATTGAGACCATCTTCGATCGATGAACCGCCCCGAGGACCGTGAGGGTGTCCTGTGCGACCTTTCATGCCGAGGATGATGACGCGACTTGTGGTGGGAGTCCGCCCAAGGAACCATTGTTGCCCGAGAAACGATTACTTGGAATCTATTCAAAGAAGCATTCAGCGGAAATTTATCCTGCGTGCACTGCTCGTTACGAGCGCAGTGCACTTCTTACAAACAGTGCGTAACCGAGGGCGGTGGAGATATATGAGAGGGAATTTACCCATTTGTCCTGCTTTTGCCCCGAGCCGCTGGATACGTAGCAAAAAGAAGACCGAGCGCTTCATCATGGGGCTAGATGAGAATGTTCGAGGCTTTATTCAAGCATTAGCACCTCTCCGATTACGCCCGCGGTGAGTGAGTGGCGCGAATCGATTTGGGTGCAGCCCAAATCATGTAAATGGGTGGTAGTTAACTCGGGGCACCCTATAGCGAATCATAAGAGGAAGTGGGACCACCCCATTTCCACCACTCACACATTTCACAACAGACATCGTGATAGACTGTGGCATTTCCAGACAGTGTCCCAAACTGAAACTACCACCAATCAATGCGGATCGGGAATAGCAATGAGATAGGCCACAGCAAAGCAAAGAATGTAAGTGCAAAGACTGGGGTAAGTGTATGGCCTTGGCCCGAGCGTGTTTCAAGTGTGGAAAGGAAGGGCACAGAGCTAATAATCGCCTCGAGTCAAGCCAAGACTAGCCACCCACAGTGTTTTGAATAGTGGGCCTGCTGTGAAGCCAGCCATACATCAGGGGAGAGCCTATGCAAGCACCAGTAGAGACATCTATGGCTCAGATTCAGTGGTTACATGTCACACCCCCTCCCGAACTACCTACTAACTCAAAGACGAAGGGCGTGTGAAGCCAACAGAGACATTGTTTAGCTCTTAACAATACCATGACCCCTGATTCACCTGATAAACATACTATGTTCGAAAATGGAACACTTAAGCATGACATAGCGGAAGTCGGACAACTATTAAACATATACAAGGAGAAACCATTCACAAGTCTCTCTAGAAACTAAAGGTCTAGTGCATCGAAAACAACACAAGACAACCAAAGTGTTTATACAACCTCTAATGTACAAACAACTATAACACCCAAGTCCTCACAAATAATTACAAACATAGAGACTTGCTAGACAAAACCAAACACGCACAAAGTATTTAACTTATGAAGCTTCAAAGCAGACTATGGCAAGAACTCAAAAAGCAGAGCTCGATCTCTACCCGAAAGGTTTGAAAACATAGAAGGAATGAGCTATGAAGCTCAAAGTGAGTGATCGTGTTAAATATCTCAGAACTTGTAAAACATGTGACTCGAAAACTATGAGCATATGCATTTGTATTCAAGCATTGAAAGTAAACGTGGAATCATAATAGACTTTCGAAAAACCAACAAGTATATCATCAAATCTCGTAAGGCATGTAAATGAGATAAACTCTTTTAAAAACATTTCACAATCCACGCTGTGTAGGGCACGCCCAAGATAACCAAACGCTTACTCTACGATGTAGTGGGGCCCGCCAAAGACTCCCATCGTCTTTGTCGTCGAGTGGGGCCCGCCCAAGACTCACGACGGCAAATACTGTTGTCACGAGTACACTCAACGTCGACAACAGAATAAGACCTGTGTGCACACGCGCACCATAAAACCTCGGGCTCAATATCTCGTAAATTTACATGAAAACATTTGAACATGCCCGCTATCTTTTCTTTCATAAACTCAAGCTTACTCAAACATTCATAAAATTGGGAAACTTTAAAACATACTTGCTAGTACATGCTTGCTTGAAATCATAACATTTCCATAAATTTTGGCAACCATTGAACATATGCTCATGTATAAACTTTATAAAGACTTTTAGGGTCACAATGAACACTTGAAACATTTCTAGAAAAACATGAATACTCATAAACATGTGTTCAAAAGAAAGCATAAATGCATTGAAACTTTATTCTAGCAAAACTTGCATTTTTTGAACATAATTCAAACATATATACACTTTTGAAGTTCCTTTTATCACTCACAGTGCTTGAACTAGAATCTTAGCCCGTACACTTGACCTATTTGCTCTTGGCCTGTCAAACAAACCAAATTTACGTATTAGAACCTCGAGCTCATGGTTTTTAACCCCAAAACTACAAGAAAACACACTTTCAAAAATTCCAGCATTTACAGATTTTCTGCCCTGTTTTCAGACAGCCATAACTTCTTCATTACTTATCCAAAAAGAATGTACTTTATACCAAACTCTTCCTTTTGGAACCCTCTAAAACTCTTATGAAGACATGAAAATGAGATTCCTAACGTATTGGTTAGAAATTACCTCAGAAGCTTAACCCCTAAATTGATTCTGCTGCTGTTCCAGATTTCACTTCCTGCTGCAACCCGAATCTTAACCTGAAGATTACAACATCTTCCAATCATTTTCTTATCACGATTCCTTCACAAAACTTGTAGGAAATTGAATAAGCTTTCGAACCATACCAATTAGAGCTTGTAACTCCAAGTGTAGAGATCAGAACAACCAAAACATCAGAGACCTCTCTCGGATTTGACAGCAAATTTCTGTCTTCTGCCTTCCTCTTAACAAAACAACAACTTAACATCAGAATTGGCTCGAGCTTCCTTCACGAATTTTGTTCCAATATGAGTTAACTTTCATGAAACAAAAGCTCAACTCTTACCTCTTCTTGTGGAGCTCGAGATGAACAGAAAAGCAGAGCTTGTCTGACTTGATTTTCTTGCTGTAAAAATGAATCTCCTTGAGTTTTCCTCTTTTCTTCTGCAACTCCAGCTCAAAATCAACAAAAATGGCCTCCTTCTTCTTCCTTCCTCCTTCAACCACGAAGCTCAGCCTTAGTCTTTGATGAAAGAGAAGAAAATGGAGAGAAACCCTTTTAATAAAAAGTCAATCGGTGGAAAACTTTGTCTTTTTGCACTTTTGCTTTTTCATTTCTTTTTCCTTTTCTTTTCTTTCCTTTATCTTCTTTCTTTCTTTATCTTCTTTCTTTACAAAACCAAAATAACTTAATATAAAACATTTGTTTCATTTCCTTTTCTTCTTTTTCTTTAAAGCAAACCAAACCAAAATGGTTTAAACTTTTTCTTCCTTGCTTTCCTTTTGTCTTTCACTTCATTACTTTTCTTTTTAAAACATGAGAAACCAAGTTTTAAACATTCATTTCTTCCTTTCTTTTGTTGTTTGATAATAAGAAAGTTCCAAAGAAAGATCTCGGGTTTACAACTTACCTCCCCAAAGAAATTTCGTCCTCGAAATTGAGTAGTCTTTAAGTGAAAATCATTGGGTACTTCCTCCTCATTAGATCCTCTAACTCCCAAAGTTGCCTCCTCCACTCGTGATGTCTCCAACGAACCTTCACGAGTGGGATTGACTTGTTCCTCAAAACTTGTTCTTTCCTCGTCGAGGATTTGAACTGCATCCTCAACGTAACTCATGTCTTCTTTCACCAATCTGGTTGTGCTTGCAACACATGTGTCGGATCCGGGATATACTTCCTCAACATGGACACATGAAATACATTATGTACTCGAGATAGTTCTCACTGCAACTCCAAATCAGTAAGTCGCCCAACTCGTCCCCAAGCATCGATATAGGACCAATATATCTAGGGCTTAGTTTACCCTTCTTACCAAAACGAAGGACACCTCTCCACGGAGATAACTTCAAGAAAACTTGATCTCCAACTTGGAATTCTAAGTCCTTTCGCCGCTTATCTCACAGAACTCTTCCGACGGTCTTGAGCTACCTTTAGATTCTCCCGATTAACTTAACATTATCTGTTGTAACTTGCACCAATTCAGACCGATAAGCTTCCGCTCTCCAACTTCATTCCAACATACGGGCGTTCTACATGGTCTTCCATACAGAGCCTCAAATGGTGCCATACCAATACTCGATCGTAGCCATATTGTAAGCAAATTCCATAAGCGATAAGTGAGTATCCCAACTCCTTTAAACTGAAGGACACATGCTCTCAACATGTCTTCTAAGGTCCGGATGGTCCTCTCTCGATCGCCCATCCGTCTCGAGGATGGAATGTCAGATTAAACTTCACTTTGTTCCCAAAGCTTTAGAAACTAGGCCAAAACTTAGAAGTAAATCTTGGATCTCTATCTCAAACGATAGACACCGCACTGCGATCGACTCACAATTTCGCCGACGCACAACTTAGCAAGTCGATCAAGCGTGAGACGCCGCTTTGATCGGCACAAACCGTCTTTGCTTTAGTGAGTCCGCCCACTATTACCCATATACCATCATGCCCACTTGAAGTACGTGGTAATCCAAACGAGAAAATCCATAGTGATATGCTCCCATTTCCACTCGAGACCGGCAAGTGATTAAGGAGTCCTCCCGCCTCTCGTCTAATCGGGTTTAACTTTGCTGGCGGATCAAACATCTATCAACATAATCGCCTATCTCTCGTTTCATCCTGTGCCACCAATATGTTCCTTTCAAAGTTTTGTACATCTTGGTGCTTCTCGGATGCATAGCATAAGTCAACTGTGTGCTTCCTCTAGAATAGCATCTTTAAGCTCACTAAATTTCTGAACACATAGTTTTCCTTGCCTTTCTATGGCTCCGCCTCGATCTCATCTTAAACTCGCTTCAGGTCCTGCTTTGGACTTCCCAAACATTTTCTCGCAAGTTACTATCCTCTCGCTTGTCTTCTCACAACCTCTCTACGAGTGAAGACTCGACTGAACTGAGCTAAAAGACTCCCTGAACTCTCTGCATTCACAACTGCCTTAGAATCCCTTAGAGTTCTTAAAAATGTTGCTCGAATACCACACAAAGCATCCCTAGGAAGTCTTGACTTCCCCTCCAAAGCATCTCGCTACCACATTCGCCTTACCAGATGGTATTCTATAGTACAATCATAATCTTTAATCGCTTCTAACCATCTTCTCTGTCTCATATTCAACTCCTCTCGATCAAAGATATACTTCAGACTCTTATGATCTGTGTAGATGTGACACCTTTCACCAAACAAGTAATGTCTCCAGATCTTCAATGCTAGAACAACTGCTGCTAACTCAAGATCGTGGGTAGGGTAATTACATTCATGCTTTTTCAATTGCCTTGATGCATAAGCTATTACTTTTCCTTCTTGCATCGTAACACACCCTAAACCTTGTCTCGAGGCATCACAAGAAAATCACATACTCTTTTCCGTTCACAGGAAGTGTCGAATAGGTGTCAGAATTCAATCTCTCTTTTTCACTCCCAAAACTCTGCTCACACTTATCCGACCACTCAAACTTAGCATTCTTTCTTGTCAAAGCCATTAAGGGGTAATGCTAATCGTGAGAAATCCTCAACAAACCGCTCGTAGTATCCTCGCCAAGCCTAGGAAACTACGTACTCTGTCGCACCGACCGGTCTTTCCCAGGGCTTGACTACGCTTTTAACTTTATTTGGATCCACACAAACTCCATTTGTTTGAGACAACATGCCCCAAAAACACTACTCGATTCAAACCAAAACTCACATTTGGTGAATTTAGCGCATAACCGCTTATCTCGTAGTGTTTGCGTAATAATCCTTAGATGTTCCTCATGGGCTTTCTGTCAATTGAGTAAACTAGTATATCATCAATAAATACTATCACGAATCGATCCAAATATCGGTGGAATATCCTGCTTCATGAGGTCCATGAAATCTTTGGTGCATTCGCTCAAACCGAATGGCATTACTAGAAACTCATAATGCCCGCACTGTTCTCAATGTTTGTCTTAGGAATATCTCGATTCCCTTACCTTTAATCGATGGTATCCCGATCTTAAATCAATCTTAGAAAATACCGATGCTCCTCGAATCGGTCAAACAAGTCATCAATACGGGTAAAGGATACTTGTTACGATCGTGACTTTGTTTAACTCGTCTCAGAATCAATGCATAATCTCGTGGTACCATCTTTCTTCTTTACAAATAACACCGGAGCTCCCTGGCGATACACTAGGTCTGATGTATCCCTTATCAACTAGTTCTTGTAATTGCATCTTCAGCTCTTTGAGCTCACTTGGAGCCATTCTATACGGCGCCTGTGAAATAGGTGCTGTTCCTGGTAGCAATTCAATAGTGAACTCTACCTCCCTATCAGGTGGCAACCCTGACAGATCTGCTGGAAAAACATCTAGAAATTCGTTCACAACAAGAACATCTTCTGGTTTTAACTTTTCTTCCTGCACCTCCATTACGTGAGCAAGAAACGCCGTGCATCCTTTTCTCAACAACTTCTGAGCTTTGAATGCTGAAATCAAACTCGTGGAAATAATCTTCTTTTCACCCCTGAAAACCACTTCAGCCAATCCTGGTTTTCTAAAAACAACTTCCTTTCTATGGCAATCCATGGAAGCATAATGAGTGAATAAGAAATCCATTCCTAAGATTGCATCTAACATCTGCAACTCTAGTGGAAGAAGATCCACTAACATATTGAGACCTTCTACTAAGACCTCACGGTCTCGCAACACATCAATTGACTAGTAAAGCATCACCAACCGGAGTGTATATAACTAACTCCTCAAATAAAGGCTCTAGCTTCCTACTAAGCTTAGTTAGGAATAAACTGAAACAAAGGAATGCGTACACCCGATCTATCAAAACACATGCAGGTACATTACAAATAGAAATCGTACAGTAATCACATCCGTGCATCCTCTGCTTCCTCGCTGAGTCATAGCGTAGACCTTTCCCACCGTTGCCTAGGTCTCCTACAACTCCTTCTCTGCTTTGCACCACCGGTGCCTCTCCGCAGCTTACTCAAACTCTCTTTGGCCGCTTCAACTGCTCCTCAGGACCCAACTCCTCGGTCCTCTCAGGCGGCGTTTCTAAGCCGTGATGGATCCCTCTTGAAATGCCCCGCCGCCCACACTGGTAACACACACCGACACCAACAAGACATTGGCCTCGATGATTCTTGCCACAATTTGCACATGGAGTTCTCCTTGCCGCACCGGCAATAGACTCGCATTGTCTCGTGGTCTTGCTTGCCGTGATCCGCAGATTGACTAGGTGCTCTTTGACTCGCCTCGAGATAGGCACCACTAACATTCATCCGCCTCAATACCGCGCCGCCACTTTCGATTCTTAAAGTCCTCGACGACTTGAAACATTCACCCTGTGTGAATCTTCGCTGTTTCGCGACCCGAAAACTACCCGTCGTTGAAGGCTCACGAGTAGGCTCCACTCATCGATCGCGCCTCTGCTATACTCGCTCAACACGAGAGCGCCTCTACTAGCCGAGAGAGAAGTCACCCACTTAGCAATGGTCAGAATCGGGTACGATCTCGTGTCGTAACCCTCTTTCAAATCGTCGACACCGCCACTCTCGGATGCCACAATTACTTCAAAGATACCGTGATGCACTTTCAGATACCTTCTCTCGTATTCACCCACGTAAAGTGATCCTTGCTTCAATTCTAAAATTCATCTCTCTTCGCCATGCAGTAAGTGCCGTGGTAATATTTATCTTCAAATATTCCTCTCAAAGTTTGCCGCCTCTAAAGTGCGTGCATCACTCACTTTGCTAAAATTGACTTCCACCATCCTCTCGCTTCTTTCTCTAGCAGAATGTAGCTAGCTTGACTTTACGCTCTCTCGTGGCGCCTCATCACGCCAAAACATTTCTCAAGTTTATTCACCACACCTCGGCATCACCGGATCTGTGGAACCCTCAAAAACTGTGGGCTCCCAATTTCTTCGAGACGTCTATTCCATACGCCTTTTTCTGGATCACTTGGCCCTCGCTTCTCTCGGCCCTCGCCTACCTCCCGTGAGAGGAAATGGCATGCCGCTGATCTCTGCCTCGCTTTGGACTCTCGGGGCACTAGATCCTCTCGATTGTTGGCCTTGGGTAGGATCCTCGTGTCTCGCCATGATCCCGCCTCGCGTGCTCGCTAGTGCGTGGTGGCATGACTCCTATAACATATCAAAATATTAGACATGCTATGGATACTTAACTCAAATACACAATACTAAACTTCTATTCATATTATAGCCCTAACTGGACTTGCTCTTATCCTTACTTGAACCATACTCTACTAGTTCGATTTGAACTAACTCAATAACTTACTATGACTTTCACTTAATTCTCGTGAGCTAACTTGCCTGTCTCATTCCCATGGAGCTAATCGCTCGATATACCAAGTTGTCACACCCCTCCCGAACTACCCGCTAACTCAAAGACGAAGGCGGCGTGAAGCCAACAGACATTGTTTAGCTCTTAATAATACCGCTGACCCCGATTCACCTGATAAACATACTATGTTCGAAAATGGAACACTTAAGCATGACATAACTAAGTTTGGACAACTATTAAACATATACAAGGAGAAACCATTCACAAGTCTCTCTAGGAAACTAAAGGTCTAGTGCATCGAAACAACACAAGACAACCAAAGGTTTATACAACCTCTAATGTACAAACAACTATAACACCCAAGTCCTCACAAATAATTACAAACATAGAGACTTGCTAGACAAAACCAAATGCACGTGATAAAGTATTTAACTTATGAAGCTTCAAAGAGACTATGGCAAGAACTCAAAGCCAGAGCTCGATCTCTACCAGAAAGGTTTGAAAACATAGAAGGAATGAGCTATGAAGCTCGGTGAGTGATCATGTTAAATATCTCAGAATTTGTAAAACATGTGACTCGAAAACTATGAGCATATGCATTTGTATTCAAGCATTGAAAGTAAACGTGGAATCATAATAGACTTTCGTAAAAACCAACAAGTATATCATCAAATCTCGTAAGGCATGTAAATGAGATAAACTCTTTTAAAAACATTTCACAATCCACGTTGTGTAGGGCACGCCCAAGATAACCAACGCTTACTCTACGATGTAGTGGGGCCCGCCAAAGACTCCCATCGCCTTTGTCGAGTAGGGGGCCCGCCCAAGACTCACGACAACAATGCTGTTGTCACGAGTACACTCAACGTCGACAACGTAATAAGACTGTGTGCACACGGTACCATACAAAAAACCTCGTGCTCAATATCTCGTAAATTTACATGAAAACATTTGAACATGCCCGCCTATCTTTTCTTTCATAAACTCAAGCTTACTCAAATTTGTTCATAAAATTGGGAAACTTTAAAACATACTTGCTAGTACATGCTTGCTTGAAATCATAACATTTCCATAAATTTTGGCAACCATTGAACATATGCTCATGTATAAACTTTATAAAGACTTTTAGGTCACAATGAACACTTGAAACATTTCTAGAAAAACATGAATACTCATAAACATGTGTTCAAAAGAAAGCATAAATGCATTGAAACTTTATTCTAGCAAAACTTGCATTTTTTGAACATAATTCAAACATATATACACTTTTGAAGTTCCTTTTATCACTCACAGTGCTTGAACTAGAATCTTAGCCCGTACACTTGACCTATTTGCTCTTGGCCTGTCAAACAAACCAAATTTACGTATTAGAACCTCGAGCTCATGGTTTTTAACCCCAAAACTACAAGAAAACACACTTTCAAAAATTCCAGCATTTACAGATTTTCTGCCCTGTTTTCAGACAGCCATAACTTCTTCATTACTTATCCAAAAGAATGTACTTTATACCAAACTCTTCCTTTTGAACCCTCTAAAACTCTTATGAAGACATGAAAATGAGATTCCTAACGTATTGGTTAGAAATTACCTCAGAAGCTTAACCCCTAAATTGATTCTGCTGCTGTTCCAGATTTCACTTCCTGCTGCAACCCGAATCTTAACCTGAAGATTACAACATCTTCCAATCATTTTCTTATCACGATTCCTTCACAAAACTTGTAGGAAATTGAATAAGCTTTCGAACCATACTAATTAGAGCTTGTAACTCCAAGTGTAGAGATCAGAACAACCAAAACATCAGAGACCTCTCGGATTTGACAGCAAATTTCTGTCTTCTGCCTTCCTCTTAACAAAACAACAACTTAACATCAGAATTGGCTCGAGCTTCCTTCACGAATTTTGTTCCAATATGAGTTAACTTTCATGAAACAAAAGCTCAACTCTTACCTCTTCTTGTGGAGCTCGAGATGAACAGAAAAGCAGAGCTTGTCTGACTTGATTTTCTTGCTGTAAAAATGAATCTCCTTGAGTTTTCCTCTTTTCTTCTGCAACTCCAGCTCAAAATCAACAAAAATGGCCTCCTTCTTCTTCCTTCCTCCTTCAACCACGAAGCTCAGCCTTAGTCTTTGATGAAAGAGAAGAAAATGGAGAGAAACCCTTTTTAATAAAAGTCAATCGGTGGAAAACTTTGTCTTTTTGCACTTTTGCTTTTCATTTCTTTTTTCCTTTTCTTTTCTTTCCTTTATCTTCTTTCTTTCTTTATCTTCTTTCTTTACAAAACCAAAATAACTTAATATAAAACATTTGTTTCATTTCCTTTTCTTCTTTTGTCTTTAAAGCAAACCAAACCAAAATGGTTTAAACTTTTTCTTCCTTGCTTTCCTTTTGTCTTTCACTTCATTACTTTTCTTTTTAAAACATGAGAAACCAAGTTTTAAACATTCATTTCTTCCTTTCTTTTGTTGTTTGATAATAAGAAAGTTCCAAAGAAAGATCTCGGGTTTACATTACAGGTACACTTCCATTACTTGGGCACCTCGCCTTTGTACTATTCGATTCTGGTTCTACGCACTCTTTTATTTCTGCATCCTTTGTAAGTCAAGCCGAGTTAGAACTAGAATAGCGATGTGATGCCCTATCTCGCTCTCCACTCTCATGGGAATAAATTTGTTAGCCAATATGAAAGTCAAGGATGGTAGTGTGACCATCGCAGACCATGAGTTAGCAAAGTGAACCTAGTGGTCTTAGATATGTTTGATTTTGATGTAATATTGGGCATGGACCGTTAGCACAGAACCATGCTTGTATTGATTGTTTCGTGAAGGAGGTAGTGTTCACTCCTCCCTAACCAACCCGCTCTGAGTTCAGAGGCACAAGAGCAGAAGTAGGCCTATGTAATTCATCGCCCTTAAGGCCGAAAGTTATTGCATCGGGAGCTTGGGGCGTCTTAGCTCGCATACTAGATGCAAGGTGCACAGAGATCTCAAAGACATCAAGTGCAGAGGTGAATGAGTTTACGACGCGTTCTTCCCGAGGACCTCCCTAATACCTCCAATCGGTGAGGTAGATTTTAACATCGGATTGGAATTGGGGACGACCCCGATATCCAAGGCCCCGTGATGTAATGGCACCAAAGAGAGTTGAAAGAACTAAAAGTACAGCTTACAAGACTTGCTAGACAAAGGGTTTATACGCCTGCCGCTTTCACCCAGGGAGCACCCTGTATTGTTCGTGAAAAAGAAAGACGGATCCATGCGCCTGTGTATAGATTACAGGGAGTTGAATAAAGTTACAATCAAGAATAAATATCCTCTCCCCAGAATAGATGATTTGTTCGATCAGTTGCAAGGAGCGACAGTGTTCTCCAAGATCGATCTGAGATCAGGCTACCATCAGTTGAGGATCAGTGAAGGGGATATCCCTAAAACAGCATTCAGATCACGTTATGGGCATTACGAGTTCACAGTGATGCCGTTTGGTCTGACCAACGCTCCTGCCGCCTTTATGGACTTGATGAACCGTTTGTTCAAGGAGTTTCTTGATACGTTCGTGATTGTGTTCATCGATGATATATTGATATACTCCAGGTGTGATGAAGAGCATGAAATGCACCTGAGGAAAGTCTTACTCACACTGAGAGAGAATAAGTTGTATGCAAAATTCTCCAAGTGTGAATTCTGGCTCAGACAGGTATCTTTCCTAGGGCATGTTGTGTCCGAAGCTGGAGTCTCTGTTGATCCAGCGAAAGTGGAGGCCGTCACACAGTGGCCTCGTCCGACCACCGTTACAGAGGTACGTAGTTTTCTGGGTCTTGCAGGATACTATAGACGCTTCGCAAGATTTTGCCAAGATAGCCATGCCTATGACTCAGCTGACGCGTAAAGGAAACTCATTTGTTTGGGATGATGCTTGTGAGGCGAGTTTCCAGGAACTCAAGCACAGATTAGTGTCGGCCCCGATTCTTACAGTTCCCGAGGGAACAGGGAGCTTTGTGGTTTACAGTGATGCTTCTAAGAAAGGGTTGGGCTGTGTACTGATGCAGCACGGTAAAGTAATAGCGTATGCCTCCCGACAATTGAAGACGCACGAGAGGAACTATCCAACTCATGATCCGAACTAGCAAAGATGGTATTTGCATTAAAGATCCGAGACACTACCTCCGTATGGCGAGAAAATTCGATTTTCACAGCATCATAAGAGTCTCAAGTATCTGCTCACCTGTAAGAATTGAAACATGAGGCAACGCAGATGGTTGGAATTGGTGAAAGATTATGATATTGACATACAGTACCATCCCGGTAAGGCTAATGTAGTGGCCGATGCCCTCAGCAGGAAGCCAGTGCATACTGCTGCGCGAGTGACAGACAGCGCAGAGTTACAGGCAGAGTTTGCTCGAGCTGAAATTGCGCTAGTAGGAAAGACCACGGCTCGGCTTAGCCTGGGCTTAATCGCATAACCGACCTTGAGGCAACGTATTATAGAGGCGCAGCAGTGGACCCTCGCGCTAGTGGAAAAACTTACCGCAGAAATCACTGAGTGAGTTGACAGAGTTTTCCTATCCACCGATGGAGGATTACTATTTCGGGGACGATTGTGTGTGCCGACGATGACAAGTCGAGAACCGAGATCTTGAACGGCCCCATAACTCACTGCTTTCTATGCATCCCGGTAGTACCAAGATGTACCGAGATCCAAAATGCTCATTTTTGGTGGTGTAACATGAAACGCGACATAGCTGAGTTTGTCAGCAAGTGTTTGACTTGTCAGCAGGTGAAGGCACCTAGACAGAGACCCGCGGGTTTGCTGCAACCATTACATGTGCCTCAGTGGAAATGGGAGGAGATCTCTATGGATTTCATAGTTGGACTGCCTAGAACTTTACGAGGTTACACAAAGATTTGGGTCATAGTGGACAAAGTTAACAAAGTCAAGACATTTCATACTGTGGAAACCCACCTATTCTACAGATAAGTGGGCGCAAATTTCTACCGGAAGAGATAGTCCGGTTACATGGAATCCCAAACAAGATTATTTCGCATGTGGATCCACGCTTTCACCTCCAACTTCCGGAGGAGTTTACAGAGAGCGTTGGGTTGCAGCTGAACTTCATCTGCCTTTTCACCCACGTGACGGATGGGCGTGATGTAACGATTGAACCAGATATTAGAGGACATGTTGCGAGCTTGCACTTTAGATTTCCCAGGTAGTTGGGACACTCATTTGCATCTAATGGAGTTCGCTTACAATAATGATTACTATCGACCACCATCTAATGGCTCCATTTGAAGCTCTTTACTAAGACGCTGCGTAACTCCCGCTTTCGGGGAGGAGGTTGGTGAACGCCGCTTGTTGGGTCCAGAGTTAGTACATGGTCACTAATGAAGCAAAGGTAAAAGATTAGGGCGCGGATGCGCATCGCCCAGAGCAGCATGTAAGAGTTATGCCGACACGAGACGAAGAGACCGGAATTCGATGTTGGGGATCACGATTTCTCGGGTGGCCCCAATGAAGGGAATCTCTAAGGTTTGGCCGGAAGGGAAGTTGAGTCCGCGATTCATCTGACCATTTGAGATCTTAGAGAGGATTGGTGCAAAGGCCTCACATTAGCACCGCCGCCTCTCTTCTTCGGGTTCATAACGTATTCCATGTCTCCATGTTGAGAAAGTACGCCCGCACCCAACTCATGTCATAGACTTCAACCATTGCAGCTAATGTAAGATCCGAGTTATGGTGAACGACCGCATACAAATTATTGCAAGAGATCGAAAGACCCTCCGTAAACCGTGAGATCAGCTTGGTTAAAGTGTTGTGGCGTAACCACCGCATCTAAGAAGCTACCGGGAACGAGAAGAGGAAGTGCGAGCTAAATATCCCGAACTATTCCAAGAATAGGAACTTTCGAGGACGAAAGTTCTTAAGGAGGAAGATTGTGACGACCGCCATCTCGTGTACTATTAGTTATTTTAATTAACACTCTATTAGCCACTGATTTAGTTGGATTGGTGTCTTAATCAAGCTCGGTGAGAGTGAAACCTTAATTTTGGTTCAGTTTAAGTGAATGGTTCCTTATAGAATAAGATTACTTATGAAATTAAAGGGAAAGGAAATGACAAGGACACTTAGTAAATAATGCCTAGGTAAGGGTTAATTGGGACTTTTAACAATAACCTAGACCTCATTGTTCAACCCTATATTCATATATTTATATATATATTTATAAGAGAAGAAGGATGGAACCAAAACCCTAACCCTAATCCTCATCACTTCCCCTTCTCCTTCGTGTACACGCCTAGCCGAGAACCCTAAATCCAGCCGCTGCCGCGCGCCCAAGCCACCTTTCCGCCGCAAGCTCTCTCGCCGACCTCACGCCACTCCACCCGGCCCAAGTCGCCGCCCAAGTCGCCTTCTTGCGTTGGAGTACGTTAAGGCCGCCGCAGAAGACACGAACAGAAGTCAAGCCCTCACCATTACCCTAGCCGCCACCGCATTCGAACCGGCACACTCACGCCGCCGGTTCACGAACGAGGCCCGGGTCCCACCCGTGTCACGCGCGCTCGCTCACCCCAATCGCTACCCTAATCCGAGCCGCCCACACACCGAATCCCACGCCGACCGCAGTTCACGGCCGAAAGCTTCCGGCCGTCCACGCCCGAAGTTGCGCCGACAGAGCAACGAACGAGCTTACTCGCTCCAAAGACGTCCGATCGAAGAAGCCACGAGCACCCACGAAGCCAAACTGCTGCGCGCAGCAGAAGACCGGCGCCCACCACTCGCGGACCCCACGCACGCCGGCCGTCGTGGTTTTTTCAAAGCAGCAAGTTTTTTTGGTTGGTGAGCAAATTCCTTATTTACGATCCAAATCGAATTGAGTTATACGATGACCTTGAATTATTATGACGCTTACGTGAGGAATCAAATTATTGTTCGAACACGAATTGTAGGAACGAATCAAGCGTAGGATCAAGATTTCCAAGCTTTGGAACAACCAAACCCACGCTCGGATTGTTATTCGAGTCGAGGTAATTGGAGTAAGGTGAGAATAATGACGCTTTCGCACCTAGATTCTTTATGTTGATGGAACTGCAAGAGGGATGACGAATAGAAGAATCCTTGGTTTCGTGTTATCGGAGGAGACCGTTAAATTAAGAATTAGAAGGAAATAGTGAGATCAAAGCTCGAGGTAAGGGACCTCGTGTCAACTTTAATGGGAGTAAATGAAAATGATTTTCATGATTTTATGCGAAATAGTTTATATTTTTCACATGAAAATACACAGATATTATTTTGAGCATACGTGATATTTTATGTGCAAATACTTCATGTATTATGTGAAAATGAACCATTATTTTATGTGAAAGTATTCTCGTATGTTATGTATAAGATCCCATCATTTCATGTGAGAATAGACAAAGAGTTTGTATGAGAATGTTTCATGTTTCTTACAAAAGTATGATTTTTCACAATCGCCCATGAGAAAGTATGAACGATATATTGATGATGATGTTTGTGATATGTACACCATGATTATGTGGGATCTCATGCATGTTTTGTATGCCACGAAATGAATTAACGATTAGTGTGGACATTGGTTATCCCGAGAGATCGCTATGTGCATGGTCAAACATGCAATAGAGACCTATGGGTCAAAGCATGCGGGTCCGTGAGGACCCAAATGAAATGACTCAGATGACCAAATGGCCTCACAATTATATGAATAACCATGGATTAAAGACTGGCAATTATATGAATGTACCATGGATTAAAGACTGCAATTATATGAATGACCATGGATTAAAGACTGGCAATTAAATAAATAATCATGGATTAAAGACTGACAATTGAATGAGCAACCATGGATTAAAGACTCGCAAATCAATAATAAATAAATCATGGATTAAAGGCTCGATAATTAAATATGCAAACATGGATTAAAGACTCGCAACTCTAGAAAGTTCTAGATCCCATCTATGTATGTTATGAATGAGTTTAGAGATCATGATTGTATGTGTATGCATATCCCAAACCTCGGTGAGCGAGGTTACTTACTGGGTATTGTTTTGTAATACTCACCCTTTCTCTTAAAAATGTTTTTCGTAAAGGGAAGGACGTGCGTATGGATGACGGGGAGCGCACTAAGACCATGGGAACCAAAGATGATTTCCGCATATTCTTATTTTGAACTATTGTTGTCTCTACGCTTTCATTTGAAGTTAAACTTACTTACAATTTTTAATAGGCCAAGCTGATGTGATGTTTTTAAATGATTTGAATGTTTTGTTTTTATTTGGGATCCCTAGAACTATTTACGTTAATTGGAAATGGCTTTTAAGTTCTTTTTATCTCTCGGCCTATAAATGCATGCATGTGTAGTAATGTCCCTAGGAGTTAGTCATTTAAAAAGTAGGGGCGTTACAATTTCAATGCTTCATGTGGAAATAAACTAGTATTTTATGTGAGAATATTCTTGTATTCTATGTAAGAGTATTCCAGTATTTCATGTGAGGATATGACAGTAATTTGTATGAGAATATTTCATGATTTCCTACAAAAGTATGATCTTCAAACTGTCTATGAGAAAAGTATGATTTGCATATTGACGATGATGTTTGTGACATGTACACTATTGTTATGTGAATGATGGGACCTCATGCATGTTATGTATGTCATGAAATGATTTGATGAAAAATGTGGACATTGGTCTCCTGAGTGCGTTATGTGCATGGTCAAACATGCATTAGAGACCCTATGGGTCAAATTACAGGGGTCTGTGAGGGACTCAATCTATACAGGGGTCTGTGAGGGACTCAAACCATACAGGGGTCTGTGAGGGACTCAAATTATTACAGGGGTCTGTGAGGGACTCAAAATGAAATGACTCAGATGACCAATGGCCACATAAATAAAAAGGAAGTCATGGCTTAAAGACCTGACAATATGAGAAAGTTTTAGGTCCCGCATATGTACATTTCGAACAAGTTTAAAAGTCATGATTGTATGTGTATGCATATCCCAAACCTCGGTAGCGAGGTCACTTACTGGGTATTGTTTTGCAATACTCACCCTTTCTTTTAAAAATGTTTTTCAGGTAAGGCCAAGGACGTGCGCGGGGCGAGTGACGGAGGCGCTACATTAGAACCATGGGAATAGACATGTTTTCCGCACATTTCTTTTATAACTGATGTTGTTCCTTTATGTTTTTGAAGTTTAAATTTACTTTACAGATTTTAAATAGGCCATGTTAAACTGCTCCTTTTATCTGTTTTGAATGTTTTATTTGGGATCCCTAAAGACAAATTATTTTCATTGGAGGTTTTAAAGATCTTTTTATCTCTTGGCCTATAAATGCATGCATGTGTAGTAATGTCCCTAAGAGTTTAGTCATAGAAAAGTAGGGGCGTTATAGCTTGGTATCGTGAGCCCTAGGTTTAAGGGTTCAGAGACTTGCTTACAGAGTAAGCACAGAGTAGTTCCCATGGTTGAACAACGCGTTCCGGTCACCGCCAGGTATGCCTTCGAATTAAAAGTTTTATTGTTCATGAAAAGAAAATTTAGTATTCTATGTAAAGATACTTTTATATAAAAATCAAGCTTGATGAATTTCCAAACTAAGAAAGAATGAGAATGTATGAGCTAAACTATATGTCTATGAAAGGAAATGCATAATTGAAATGCTTATATGTGAATCTATACGCCAGATATGTCATAGAGTTGACGTGATCTTACGCCGAAAGGAAAGAGAACACATGTGATCCCTACTATTGATGATAGAAAGGAAAATGTTTTAGTTAAGAATGTTTACGCTTAAAAATGAAGTTTTATAGCCATAAAACACGTGTTGAGAATTATTAAAAGGTCCGCTTTGACCAAGGGAGTAAAGAGTAAGACTTAAGAGGTTAGAGTGTTAAAGGTTGCTAAGAAACTAGATTACTTAAGTATAGCTTTCAATAATAAAAGTTAAGACTACTCATGAGAAGTTCAAGTTTGAATGTGTTCTGTAAGAGGTTAGTGGTCTCATTCATTCATGCTAGATCAGGTTGGTTAGAAAGGTATGAGATTTAGTAAACGTACCACTTTGGAGTTTTCGACTTTGTTGGTTCCCTAATAAAGTCCTCCATCTTCAAGTGATTGCATAACTATAGTATTTAAGGAGTTGAAAAGTAAAGAGAGCAAAAGTGTTTTGAAAATGGGCTCGAGATGTAAAGGGAAAAAATAGATTGTTAATGTTGAGATGAAAATTAGTTTTTCTTTCAAGACACTTGAAACACTTCTTCTGCTCTTTTATACCATTACTCCGAGAGGAAAGCCACAGGATATACACAATTAATGTGATACTACAGATATGCATGATACGAAGTTTCAAAGGCGATACCTTAAGCTAAATAAACGTAATAAAGACAAGTATAAAGAAGAAAAGTAAGGAGTTAGGGTTTTAGTTTGAGAACACAAAAGAATTGATTGTCGGGACTCCGAGAAATCGGTGCACGATTAGACATTCATATGATCACCGTGTGTTCACGCTTGTGGAATGTGTATAAGAACCTTGCCACTAGTTTCTACCGTTGGACTAGATTTACGTGTACAACTTGAAAGAGATAACATGAAGTATTAACCTTGAACTATGACGTAGTAAAGTTTCTTTTTCCCAATCGTAGGGTTAAGGGAGAGGATCTTAGTAGTAGATGAAAGTGCTTTGAATCTCCTCTTCGTTATGTAGCGCAATGGCCGAGGAACTTCTTTCAATTAGTAAAGTGTATAGTGATAGTGGTCGAGCGACCATTAGAAACATGAAACTGTAAGGTTCCTTTAGTAAAGGCTAGGTTGATAGTTTCTTAAGAGAGGTTTTAGTGAATTTGACTTTATAACCAAACAAGTACAAATAGTTGAGAAAGTCCTTAATCTTACTAAAAGAAGAAGGCCAAGTTTAAGGAGAGTAAGCACGAAGATCAATGCGTTAGTATTAGATAAGGAAGGTTTTATCTTTAAAGTTACCCCTAACACAAGAGACATACTTAAGTATGGAATTAAAAGTAGAGAATAATAATTTTCTAATACTCCTTACTGAATGCTCCAAAGAAAGTAAAAGAACTCAAGTCACAGTACATAACCTTCCGTAAGAGTTAGTAGTAGTTTATCGCCATAAGGAGTATTAGGGGGTGCGTAAAGGAGAAAGGTGTATCCTTATGCTCGTGCATAAGAGATGAGAATTTGAAGACAGCTTGTTGCTAAGAATAAACCTCTTCGCTTTTGGATTAACGGCCTATTCCACCAATACGAATAGTACAAAGGTCACTTAAGGTGATTTTGGAGTCAAGTTAGCGCTTTGTCATGAACCAGGGATTAGACATTTCGAAACGACTTTCAAATCACTTTACGAACATCATAAAGATTGTAGAGATTTTACTTAAATACCCCTAACGTGTATAGGCTTGATAGACTTAGTGCTCAAGAAAAAGGTAAATCATTGTTGGAATAAAGTTGTCGGAGACGCCCAGCTTAAACCAAGCCTAAGAAAGGCGTAAATGACAATTCGGAAGGATTGCTTTAGGCATAAGGAGGGAAGAGTAAGTCCTGAGATATGCAAGTAGTCGAAAGGGCACTAAGGAGTTAAGTGCTCAAGTAAACTTCAAAGGATGAGCATAATGAAATTTGTTAAGCTAAGAAAAGACGAGTATGTGACCTCAGGTGTTTGATATTAGAGAGGAAATGTCCGAGTTCGTGATGCCAGCTTAAAGGAAACTTTGTCAAGATAAGACTCACTTGCGCGTTATCAAAAAGGAGTAGTTTGGACAAAGGGAGGAAAGGGTAGACATTACGAGGCGAAAGTCTTTCAAGAAACCTTGAACAACTGAGTTCGCGAGTAGGACCTTAGCAAAGGAATATTGTAATTCTGGAAAAGTTCAAAGTCTAGAGGTGTTAAATATAGTATTCGTATTCAAGGTTTGAACGTTAGAGTTTCATGACAAAAGGGTCGGAAAAGTTAAGAAATGTAGTGGATGCCATTGTAAAGTATCCAACCCTATTGGTGTTAAGAAAATTGCACTATATCCAAGTGATTACTTGAGCAGGATATTCAAGGGAGTGAAGGATAAAGGAAGAATGAGTTTTAAAAGACTAAATGCCTTTTCGCGAGATCGCTTAACACCGAGGTTGTTAGCAGTTGAGTTATATTAAGGGGAGTGATATGAACGACTGTCGCATTGTGCCATAAGCTGAGGAAAGATTGAAAGCGATAGAGTACGAGCTGTATCTTGAATAACTTGTCTTAAAGAGGGTCATTCTAACTCCTAGAACTTGCAATGAAAACTTTGACACTTAATGCGATAGCCTTTGATTGTTTAGCCTCTAAAGCAAGGTAAGTCAAGAGAATTTCAGTACACTCCTCTAAAAGTTTGTCTTAAAGTTGATGTCGCTATCTGATTGACAGATTATTTTGTCTTTGAAGAATCATTGTTTACGATTAAAGAAATTTGGTTTCACTTATTTTTGGTTGTTCAACATTTCTGTGTATTGTGTGTTTCTGAACCCTGAGTAACCTGAAATGAAGTTTGGAGGCATGATTGGTTGGTTGTCGGATTTTAGAAGTGCAATTCCTATCAAACAGGTGTTAAAGAAATTTTGGCATTGTTGTAGTTACGCCGTCATGCTGCCGAAATTTTCGGGGCATTCATGTATTAAGAATGACAGAGTTGTACAGAACATTTCATGTGTCACGACAACCGAATGAGACCTAAGTTTGGGTTACTCCTACCATGACTTGAAACTTTCAACGAGCTATGGATTTCAAAGATAAACCCCAAAGTTAGTTAATTACGCAAGTGAGATCGCCACCGCAACGCTTACTAAAAGGTCGCTGAGAGTAAAGCGAAAGGTTAACCATTAATGTGAAGAGTCTCGAACAACCGAACAAAGTTGCTAACTTTATCCTTGAAGTCACATCTCTTAGAAAGGCATTAAAGTTATGGAAACGATGGTCGGTCGGAATAATCTAGTCATGCCTTGAAATGAATGCTAGTAGCTGGTGCAGCAAACCTTAAAGAGGAATTTTAAGGTTCAACAACATTGGAACCGTTTTAGCAAAGAATTTCTTTCTAAAATCACAAAACGGAAGAAACTAATTAAAGGACAAGAGAAGGTAATACGAGCTAAATATCCCGAGCTATCTTAGAATTTAAATCTGAAACTTTCCCAAATTTAGAATCCAAGTCAAGGGCCTCACTTATGTAGGCCTTAGTAGAAAGACTCCAGCGAAAAGAACGAGCTCAAGTTAAAGTTGTGAGACTGTTGGGTAATAAGTTTACGCTAAGATGTGATACTTGAGGAGCAGCTAGTACTAATTCTTGCATAAGGATTGAAGACTCGTCGTAACCGAGTGGAGCGGGTGTGAGCAAGCTTTCCCAAGCCACTACAAGATTAGAAACTTTCGAGGACGAAAGTTCTTAAGGAGGGAAGATTGTAACGCCCCAGAACATCAAGCACCTTCTAATTTGTGAATAGGATTAAGTTATTGGAGATTAAATTAATTGGGCAATGAAACTTTGTAATTTAATTTTAAAATTTATGCAAGTGGAGAGTTTTTGTGTAATTAAAGGACTTTTTGAAGCATTTAATTATGGTGAAGGACACACTTGTGATTTATGAGAAGAAGGAGGGGCATTTTGGTAAATTAAAAGAGAATAGCTAGGGTTTTATCCCTTGAGGCACGCAAATCGAGGGAGTCTTCTTCCACCTCAACCCTCCTTCATGTTAGGTGCCGCTCGGCGACTCGTGGTTCAACTTCAAGCCTTGGTCGACCTCCACCGCACGCCTTTCTCACGCGATAAAGGACCTAAGTCGCGACGTCGGCTCGCCGGTCGAGAGTCCACCACGGTGACCTCTCACTGAAGCCGCCAACCTCCATGCCGTGTCGCCGCTCACCTAGTCAAGCCGCGCTTCTTCTCGCGGTGGAGAACGAACAGATGCGAGCCACCGGATCGGTCTTCACCAAGAAGTCGCGCCGAGCTTGCCGTCGAACGCTGAAGTCGCGACCGTAGGTTCAACCTGGGTTCGACGGTTCGGCACTTTTCCGACCGGCCTTCATTAAACTGACGCCGATTTTGGATAGATCGGCTCACGACGTCCCCAGATCTGATGTTCACGCGCCAGACGCTGCGGTATTCTCGACACCACACGCACATCGCACGCGCGCCGCCACGCGCACGCGCCGCTTTCTGAGCCGCCCCGGCCCACCTGCTTTGATTCCCGAGTTCGTTTTCACCTCCGTGAGTAGTAATTCGACTTATCTTGTATTGATGTGAAAAATAAGTTTACTTATTATGTGTTTAATTAGGAAAATGGATTGGATTGAAGGAATTCGAGTACCGAGCAAGTCCGATAAGAACCCCGAGTTAGGAACGGAGCATGAGGAGTTTAAGCGAAGGCTAAGGTAAGGGACCTTGTGCCGAACTTTTTATTGGGATTGAAGAAAATGATTTTCACGATTTCATGCGAAATTAGTTTATATTTTCATATGACAATATACAGATATTTTCGTGAGAATACTTAATATTTTATGTGCAAATATTTCAATGCTTCATGTCGAAATAAACTAGTATTTTATGTGAGAATATTCTTGTATTCTATGTAAGAGTATTCCAGTATTTCATGTGAGGATATGACAGTAATTTGTATGAGAATATTTCATGATTTCCTACAAAAGTATGATCTTCAAACTGTCTATGAGAAAAGTATGATTTGCATATTGACGATGATGTTTGTGACATGTACACTATTGTTATGTGAATGATGGGACCTCATGCATGTTATGTATGTCATGAAATGATTTGATGAAAAATGTGGACATTGGTCTCCTGAGTGCGTTATGTGCATGGTCAAACATGCATTAGAGACCCTATGGGTCAAATTACAGGGGTCTGTGAGGGACTCAATCTATACAGGGGTCTGTGAGGGACTCAAACCATACAGGGGTCTGTGAGGGACTCAAATTATTACAGGGGTCTGTGAGGGACTCAAAATGAAATGACTCAGGATGACCAGTCGGCCACATAAATAAAAAGGAAGTCATGGATTAAAGACCTGACAATATGAGAAAGTTTTAGGTCCCGTGATATGTACATTTCGAACAAGTTTGAAAGTCATGATTGTATGTGTATGCATATCCCAAACCTCGTGAGCGAGGTCACTTATCGGGTATTGTTTTGCAATACTCACCCTTTCTTTTAAAAATGTTTTTCGTAAGGCCAAGGACGTGCAGAGCGAGTGACGGAGGCGCTACATTAGAACCATGGGAATAGACATGTTTTCCGCACATTTCTTTTATAACTCGATGTTGTTCCTTTATGTTTTTGAAGTTTAAATTTACTTTACAGATTTTAAATAGGCCATGTTAAACTCGCTTCCTTTTATCTGCTTTTGAATGTTTTATTTGGGATCCCTAAAGACAAATTATTTTCATTGGAGGTTTTAAAGATCTTTTTATCTCTTGGCCTATAAATGCATGCATGTGTAGTAATGTCCCTAAGAGTTTAGTCATAGAAAAGTAGGGCGTTACACTTGGATTTTGAGTGGTCAAACGGATAAACCAAGAACCCTTTTTGTTTATCTCTTTAACAACTAATAGTCAAAGAACCATATTCCAATGAAGACAACCATCAACATCTATTAAATCTTTTGTTAATCTACTCTAACAAATATTAAGAATATTAATTAGATTGTTCTCAATCTGATTAGAAAAGCATAAATCTTTTCTTCATTTTTTTTATCATTTATTTTTCACTAAGACGTCTTCAAAATTCAATAGCTTCTATAAATATTGTAGTACACAAAAGGATAAAACCATCTCAAAGTTTGTATACAAAATATAACACGACGAGATGAGTTCTGAAGTAAAGGCTTGCGGTGGTCCAACCGTGGTTGTGGAGAAGTGGATTAAAATCCCTGATGTTAATGAGAAATGTGTGCTGGAGGTTGTAAAGTTTGCAGTCGCGGAGTTCAACATTAAATTTAAACAAACTCTCAAATTTGATATCATTTATGAAGGTTGGTATGTCGAGTTGGGTGTAGACAAACTAAAGTACAAGCTCCTACTTAAGGCGCACGACCTTTTGGACGCTTTTTGCTGAATTTTGAGGCTATTGTAACCAAAGAGAAGCCTCTAAAGGAAAGAATCAGAAGCTACAAGCTTTCGTCGCCATAGTCACACAAGGACACCATGTTGGCAATGTTATTCCGCTTGAAGCTTGAGATCCGATTAAAATCCCTAATCTTTGTGAGCCATTCGTGATAGATCTAGCAAAGTTTGTGGTCATAGAATTCAGAAGAAAAATAATGATAGCCTAAAATTTGAGAGCATTTACGAGGGTTGGTATGCAAGAGATGGGCGAAGACCACATGAGGTTTCGCTCCATGTTAAAGTGAAAGATTGTCTCGGACGAGTGCGCAACTTTGAGGGTGTTGTGTTCATAAAGCACTTCTTTGGTATAGTAATCAAGACGCTCAAAGTTTCAAACCTATCGAAAATAAGTGTTAAAACGTCCCGCTGTATTCAAAATATATATGTCCGTTATAATTTCGTATCTCTGAATATCTATATAGAAATAGTCAGAAAATAATGAAATAAATATTTTCCAAATATGCATCTCTCTATCTCTAAAGTATTTAATGTCTATCCATTTATTATATTTCTTTTTTATACTTCCTTGGTACTCTCCTCCACCGCTGGATTATTACAATTAAGCATTAGAAATTTCACTTTGACAACGCTTGACCTAAAATTTACATTGGATCTTATTTTATCACGCTTATAGGTTGTTGAACTATGGGTTTTCCATAATGCTACACGCGAGAGAGGGAATTTAAAGTGTGACGACCACAATCACAGGTACTAGTTATTTATTTTATTTAACGTTCTTTCAACCTGTGTGTGTGTCTAGTTGGGTAAGTGAATTTTCATCAGGCTCGGTGAGAGTGAGTCCTTAATTTTATTTAGTTTAAGGGAATTGTTTCTTGTTGATGGAATTATTTATAAGATTAAAGGAAAAAGAAGTAGCAATGGCACTTTGGTTAATAATACCTAAATGAGGGTTACATAGGACTTTTGGATGTTGACCTAATTTTGTAATATTTAAGCTCCTTAAGTTGCAAACTAAAGCAAAACCCTAACCCTAATTTCTTCATCTCTTTCTTCTTCCTCACACTTTGCCTAACCCTAAACCTAAGCATCTTCCTTCACCTCCCCCTAGCCCTAGCCGAGAACAACCTTCTCAATTCTCGCCCAACCCACCATGACTGTGAGATCAAGTGCACTTTAGGGCTCTCGCCGGTGAACTCATGAACAAGAACGACTTCGACCGCGTGGCGCATGAGATCCGACGTCGATGAGTATACGCCGAGGAGCAAACACCAAAGCTTTGGCCACGCTTCACAAAGCTGCCGATACCGCTGCTATTCGGGAAGCCGCCGCCGTTACGCCAAACCTCGCGCCGACCGCAGCGATCCACGCATTTTAAGCTCCTTTCATTCACATCCGGTTACGCCAGCGGTTCAACGAAGAAGCCGGGTCGCTCGGCCGCCACACTCGCAAGCTTCACGACTTCCACGCGCCGTGAGTCGCCGCCGATCGCGAACTCCTCCTCCCAACGCCGCCGCCACTTCGAACGCCGACGCAAACCCACCGTCGCGAAGCCCTCACTTCCACTTCGCCGCGCATCGCTGAGGAGCGCCACCACCGACGACCGCTCGTGAACGCTGCCGCCCAACTCGCCTCCGCTTGCCGCACCGACCAAGATCAAGCTGCAGCACTACCGAGATTTCAACCGGAGAGCGTTTCATAAGTTCGGTTTGGAGAGAGCTACACGTAACCTATTGAAAATTTAGACATTAAATTGAGAACGTAACCCCCTGTTTCGAACGCTAATTGTAGGGACCAAGTTGGAGCGAAATTGAGGGTCAAACGTCAAGACGAACTAAGGAGTATTAAGTATTCGCATTAAACTCGAGGTAAGCGGGGCATGGAACCTTAATAACGTAATTTAAGTACCTTATGATTATGGATTTGGTGAATGCTTGGAGAATGAACGTGGAATTTGTGGTGTGAATCAGGTTCCACTAAAGAAGAGTACTCAAGGAGCTCGGGTTAGGTTTTGGAGTGAAATCGGAACTAAGGTAAGGGACCTTGTGCCGAACTTTTTAAATGGAATTAAGAAAACGAATTTCATTATTTTATGTGAAATTAGTACGTTATTTTACTTAAAAATATTTAATGATTTTACACGAGAATATTTCAAGATTTTATGTGAGAATGCTTTGATATTCGACGTGAAGATATCTCAATATTTTATGTGAGTATAATCTAGTATTTTATGCGAAAATATCTTTGCATGTTATGTAAGAATAATCCAGTATCTTATGTAAGGATATTACCGTATTTTCTATGAGGATATTTCATGATTTCCTACAAAAGTATTATCTTCAAACTGCCTATGAAGAAATTATGATTTGCATATTGACGATGATGTTTGTGGCATGTACACTATTGTTATGTTGAATGATGGGACCTCATGCATGTTACGTATGCCATGAAATGATTTGATGAAAATGTGGACATTGGTCTCCTGAGAGCATTATGTGCATGGTTAAACATGCATTAGAGACCCTATGGGTCAAATTACAAGAGTCTGTGAGGGACTCAATTTATACAGGGGTCTGTGAGGGACTCAAACCATACAGGGGTCTGTGAGGGACTCAAATGATTACAGGGGTCCATGAGGGACTCAAAATGAAATGACTCGGATGACCAATTGGCCACTTAAAGGAAAAAGGAAGTCATGTATTATAGTCATGACGATATGAGAAAGTTTTAGGTCCCACATATGTACATTTCGAATGTGTTTAAAAGTCATGATTGCATGTGTTTGCATATTTCAAACCTCAGAGCGAGGTCACTTACTCGGTATTGTTTTACAATACTCACCCTTTCTTTTAAAAATGTTTTTCGTAAGGCTAAAGACGTGCAGGCGAGTGATGACGGAGGCGCGCTGCCGTGACCATGGGAATAGACATGTCTTCCGTGATATTTTTCTTTTAAAACGATGTTGTCATTTTATGTTTTCGTAGTTTAACTTTACTTCCCAGATTTTAAATAGGCCATGTTTAAACCGCTTCTTTTGCGCTGCTTTTGAATGTTTTAATGGGATCCCTAAAGACAATTTGTTTTCAAAGGAGTTTTAAAGATCGCTTTTATATCTTTTGGCCTATAAACGCATGCATGTGTAGTAATGTCCCTAAGAGTTTAGTTATAGAAAAGTAGGGCGTTATAGCTGGTATCGAGCCCTAGGTTTAAGGGTTCAGAGACTTGCTTACGAGTAAGCATAGAGTAGTTCCCATGGTTGAACAACGCGCGTTAGGCCACCGCTGTGCACGTTACGGTATTTTATAAATTAAGCAAATGATTATGATGTAAATCTATATTGTGAATGTAAATGAATTTAAACCCTAAGGGTGATTCTATCTTATAGTTAGAAAGTAATGAAAACTGAGTTAGAAACTCTCTGATTGTAGTACTGACAAAATGCCACCTAGAGGTCGTGGGAGGTAGTAGAGGCGTGGTAGGGGTCTGAGATCGGGAGTTAATGTTAACACTCACCGTAACTACCACAGAACAGGAGGAAATTACCCCACCCGCGCGATCTCCCCCAGACCACCAAATCGCCAGGAGAATGCACTGCAATGCTCAGCATGGCGGATCAAGGAAACCCTAATGTCATGACTATGATGGTAGAGGCCATGCGCACTGCAAGCGAGCTCTGATGAGCCACTCACCGCCCAAGCAAATCGGTGGGCGAAACGATGCAACTCTAGAGTCTCGATATCCGAAAGACTTCGTGAAGTATGATCCCGCATCTTTCGATGGGTCTTCCAAAGACCCCACCGTGGTCGAAGTTATGGTCATCCTCCATTGAGACCATTTTCGATTGATGAATTTTCCGAGGACCGAGAGGGTGTCCTGTATACCTTCATGTTGAGAGACGACGCCTATTTATGGTGGGAGTCCGCCAGTGGAACCATTGTCGCCAATGGGAAACGATCACATGGAATCATTTAAAGAAGCATTCTCGCGAAATTTTACCCTCGCTGCGCACTCGTTATAGAAACAGCGGCAATTCTTGCAAATTGAGCTGCAACAGGAGGGCAGTGGAGATATATGAGAGAGAATTCACCCGCTTGTCGCGCTTCGCCCCCGAGCTAGTAGACACAGAGGCGAAGAAAACAGAGCGTTTCATTATGGGGCTAGATGAAAATGTTCGATGCTTCATACAGGCACTAGCACCTCCTGATTATGCCTCCGCAGTGAGAGTGGCGGAATTGATTTGGGTGCAGGCGCAGACTGCACAACAGGTAGTGGTTAACCTGGCACCCATGGTAAATCATAAGAGGAAATGGGACCAAATGCAAATTCAAGCTCACAAATCATCCCAAACAGACACCGTGATAGACAAGGAAACTTTCGTGCGAGTTCAGTCGAAACCACAGTCAACAGATGGAAACTAACAAGTGGAGATAAGCCACAATGCAAAGACTGTGGTAAGCATCATTGGGGTAAGTGTTTGGCCCGGTCCGAGTGTGCTTCAGATGTGGGAAAGAAGGGCACAGAGCTAATAGTCGCCCGAGTTAAGCCAAATGCTAGCCAACCTCGTGTTATTAATAGTGGGGTCACGCTGCCCATAATACACCAAGGAAGAGCTTATGCAAGCACCAGTAAAAACATCTATGGCACAGACTCAGTGGTTACAGGTACACTTCCATTACTTGGGCACCTTGCCTTTGTATTATTTGATTCTGGTTCTACACACTCTTTTATTTCTGCATCCTTCGTAAGTCAAGCTGAGTTAGAATTAGAACAGTTACAGTATGCTCTGTCTGTCTCCACTCCTGCGGGGATAAATTTGTTAGCCACTATGAAAGTCAAGGATGGTAGTGTGACCATCGCACTACTGCATGAGTTAGCAAAGAAATCTAGTAGTCTTAGACATGTTTGACTTTGATGTGATATTGGGTATGGACTGGTTAGCGCAGAACCATGCTTGCATTGATTGTTTCAGGAAGGAGGTAGTGTTTACTCCTCCTGACCAACCTGGCTACAGGTTCAGAGGCACGTTAGCAGGAAGTAGGCCTAAGGTAATTACTGCCCTTAAGGCCAGGAAGTTATTACATCGGGGAGCTTGGGGCGTCTTAGCTTGCATACTAGATGCAAGGTGTACGGAGATTTCCGTGTCATCGGTACCAGTGGTGAATGAATTTCCAGACGTCTTCCCCGAGGACCTCCCCGGAATACCTCCGGTCAGAGAGGTAGATTTTAACATCGGATTGGAATTAGGGACGACTCCGATATCCAAGGCACCGCATGCAATGGCACCGCAGCAGAGTTGAAAGAATCGAAACTACGATTACAAAGACTTCATCGGACAAGGGGTTTATACGCCCTAGCGTTTCGCCTTGGGGAGCACCAGTGTTGTTCGTGAAAAAGAAAGACGGGTCCATGCACTTGTGCATAGATTACAGGGAGTTGAATAAAGTTACGATCAAGAATAAATACCCTCTTCCTAGAATAGACGACTTATTCGATCAGTTGCATGGAGCAACAGTGTTTTCCAAGATTGATCTGAGATCGAAGTACCATCGATTGAGAATTAGTGAAGAAGATATTCCTAAGACAACATTCGATCACGTTATGGGCATTACGAGTTCACGGTGATGCCGCTTGTCCGACCAACGCCCCGCCGCCTTCATGGACTTGATGAACCGCATATTCAAAGAGTTTCTAGATACGTTCGTGATTGTATTTATTGACGACATTCTGATATACTCCAGATGCGATGAAGATCATGAAAGGCACCTGAGGAAAGTCCTACTCACGCTGAGAGAATAAGTTATATGCAAAATTTTCCAAGTGCGAGTTCGCTCGAGACAGTATCCTTCTTACGGCGCGTGGTGTCCGGCCGAGTCTCTGTGGACCCAAAGAAAAGTGGAAGCGATCCACGCAGCTGGCCTCGCCCGACCACCGCTTTCAGAGGTACGTAGTTTTCTAGGTCTTGCGAGTTACTATAGACGCTTTAGTGCGGACTTCGCCAAGATAGCCATGCCCATGACCCACCGACGCGCAAAGGTAACCCATTTGTGTGGGATGATAATTGTGAGGCGAGTTTCCGGAACTCAAGTGTAGGTTGGTGTCACCCGATTCTTACAAATCCTCGAGGAAACAGGAGCTTTGTGGTTTACAGTGATGCTTCTAAGAAAGGTTTGGGTTGTGTACTAATGCAACACGGTAAGGTAATAGCCTATGCATCCCGACAATTGAAGATGCACGAGAGGAACTATCCAACTCATGACTTGGAACTAGCAGCAGTGGTCTTTGCATTAAAGATCTGGAGACATTACCTTTATGGCGAGAAAATTCAGATTTTTACAGATCATAAATGTCTGAAGTACTTGTTCACCCAGAAAGAGCTGAACATGAGGCAACGCAGATGGTTGGAATTAGTAAAGGATTACGACATAGACATTCAATACCACCCCGGTAAGGCTAATGTCGTGGCCGATGCCCTCGATGAGAAAGCCGCTCATACTACAAAGACGAGTTACCGACAGGCAATTGCGAGCGAGTTTGCACGAGCGAAATTGCAGACTAGTAGGGAAGACCACGCACGCTTAGCTCAATTTACAAAGACAACCGACCTTGAGGCGGCGCATCGTTGAGTCTCAACAGGGAGACCCTCAGCTAGTAGAGAAGCTTACGGCAGTAACTACAAGTGAGTTGACAGAGTTTTCACTATCCACAGATGGAGGGTTACTATTTCAGGGTTGATTATGTGTGCCAGACGACGACAAACTGAAAACTGAAATCTTGAGCGAGGCCCATAACTCGCCATTTTATATGCATCCTGGCAGTACCAAGATGTATCGAGATCTGAAATAGTCATTCTGGTGGTGTAACATGAAGCGCGACGTGGCAGAGTTTGTCAGCAAGTGTTTGACTTGTCAGCAGGTGAAGGCACCTAGACAGAGACCCGCAGGATTACTGCAACCTTTACATGTACCTCAGTGGAAATGGGAGGAGATCTCTATGGACTTTATAGTCGGGCTGCCTAGAACCTTACGAGGTTACTCGGTAATTTGGGTCATTGTGATGCAGATTAACCAAGTCAAGACACTTCATACTGTGAAACCCACCTATTCTACTTGATAAGTGGGCGCACTTTACCTGAAGAGATAGTCCGCTTTGCATGGGATTCCAAACAAGATTATTTCGCATGATCCACGCTTTCACCTCCAACTTTTGGAGGAGTTTACGAAAAGCGTTAGGTTCACAGCTGAACTTTAGTACGCCTTTTCACCCACGCATTTGGATGGGCGCATGAACGCTTGAACCAGTCTTAGAAGACATGTTACTTAACTTGCACTTTAGACATCCCGTAGTTGGGACACTCATTTGCATTTGATGGAGTTTGCTTACAATAATAGCTTATCGATCGACCATCTCCGAATGGCTCCATTTGAAGCTCTCTATGGAAAACGCTGCAGAACCCCGCTTTTACGGGAGGAGGTTGGTGAACGCCGCTTATTGGGTCCGTGAGCTAGTACAGTCACAAATAGTGCGATACACAAGATCGTGGTGTGAATGCAGACCGCCCAAGACAGACAAAAGAGAGTTATGCCGATACGAGACGGCGGGACTCGAATTCGGTTGGGGACCACGTATTTCTTAAAGTTGCCCCAATGAAAGGGATTCTAAGGTTTGGCCTGGAAAGGAAGTTGAGTCCGCGCTTCATAGGACCATTTGAAATTTTAGAAAGGGTTGGTGTGGTGGCCTCTGATCGCACCGCGCCGCCCTCCCTATCGTTCATTCATAACGTGTTCCATGTCTCCATGTTGAGAAAATACGCCTGCACCCGACTCACGCCATAGACTTTGAACCGCTGCGCTTAGCGTAAGATTTGAGTTATGGCGAACGACCGGTACAGATTATTGCAAGAGATCAAAAGACCCTCCGTAACCGTGAGATCAACTTAGTTAAAGTGTTATGGCAGAACCACCGCACGGAAGAAGCTACCTGGGAGCGAGAAGAGGAAGTGCGAGCTAAATATCCAGAACTATTCCAAGAATAGGAACTTTCGAGGACAAAAGTTCTTAAGGAGGGAAGATTGTGACGACCACAATCACAGGTACTAGTTATTTATTTTATTTAACGCTTCTTTCAACCTCGTGTGTGTCTAGTTGGGTCGTTGAATTTTCATCGTGCTCTCGATGAGAGTGAGTCCTTAATTTTATTTAGTTTAAGGGAATTGTTTCTTGTTGATGGAATTATTTATAAGATTAAAGGAAAAAGAAGTAGCAATGGCACTTTGGTTAATAATACCTAAATGAGGGTTACATAGGACTTTTGGATGTTGACCTAATTTTGTAATATTTAAGCTCCTTAAGTTGCAAACTAAAGCAAAACCCTAACCCTAATTTCTTCATCTCTTTCTTCTTCCTCACACTTTGCCCTAACCCTAAACCTAAGCATCTTCCTTCAGCCTCCCTAGCCCTAGCCGAGAACAACCTTCTCAATTCTCGCCCAAACCCACCGCCACCGTGAGATCAAGTGCACTTTAGGGCTCTCGCGCGAACTCACGAACTGAACGACTTCGACCGCGTGCGAGGATCTGACGTCGACGAGTATACGCCGAGGAGCAGCCGTCAAAGCTTTGGCCACGTTCACAGGTTGCCGATACCGTTGCTATTCGGGAAGCCGCCACGCGTTCACGCCAAACCTCGGACGAGTGATTCTAAAGGATAGAATCAGGAAGCTACAAGGTTTCGTCGTCATAGTCACACAAGGACACCATGTTGGCAATGTTATCCCGCCGAAGCCTGAGATCTGGATAAAAATCCCTAATCTTTGTGAGCCATTCGTGATAGATCTAGCAAAGTTTGTGGTCATAGAATTCAACAAGAAAAATAATGATAGCCTAAAATTTGAGACCATTTACGAGGGTTGGTATGCAGAGATGGGCGAAGACCACATGAGGTTTCGTCTCCATGTTAAAGTGAAAGATTGTCTCGGACGAGTGCGCAACTTTGAGGGTGTTGTGTTCATAAAGCACTTCTTTGGTATAGTAATCAAGACGTTCGAAAGTTTCAAACCTATCGAAAATAAGTGTTAAAACGTCCCGTTGTATTCGAAAATATATGTCCGTTATAATTTCGTATCTCTGACTATCTATATAGAAATAGTCAGAAAAGAATGAAATAAATATTTTCCAAATATGCATCTCTCTATCTCTAAAGTATTTAATATCTATCCATTTATTATATTTCTTTTTATACTTCCTTGGTACTCTCCTCCACCATTTGGATTATTACAATTAAGCATTAGAAATTTCACTTTGACAACGCTTGACCTAAAATCTACATTGGATCTTATTTTATCACGCTTATAGGTTGTTGAACTATGGGTTTTCCATAATGCTACACGCGAGAGAGGAAATTTAAAAGATATTAAAAAGTTTGTCAACTATTACGACGATTGGGTCGCCTATGGACTTAGAGCATGTAATCATTAATATACCTAATACGTGTAAAAGATGTATATATAATTTTTAAACCACAAGAGTGGCAAGAACTTTTGTAACTAATGTGTTCTTTATCTTCATTAAATATATTTTTGAAAGTGTTTTGTATTTCTTTTACTTTGTTTGGTTGCTAACGATTCCAAAAGCCAAGCTTTATCTATGAAATCATTATATTATGTGTTGAGGAAATTGAACAACCGATAGAGTAATAACCCGATCAGCTACCTAGTGTTCATAAAAGTAATCACTTGCAATGTAAAGTAAGAAAAAGGCAAGGGAGGTGAAATGGTGAAACGATTTACAAAATGTAAGAAACAAAAGTTGAGTTGCCAAAACGAACAACTACATGATACTTGGTGATCAGTGAATGAATGAATTGGCAACATTCCCTTTTGTTGAGTTTGAAATTTTTGGGAGCTATAACTTAACATAATGAATTTTTTAATATGTCAGGAGTTAGCATATTCGAGTGGGTATCAAAAGAAATAAATTATGTTGGAATAAATGACGTATATTTAATTACGTCTTAAACGTTTAGTGGGTTTGATATTATGTTATTATAACATCTGAAAATATGACTCTCACGTAAATCATAAGACATTTCTTTCTCAATTGATAGAAATGATCACTAACAAATGTCGAATCTCCCTTTTTGTCCTTAATATAATAAATTTCTCCAGTTATTAATATGGATATCTCTTTATTTGGTTTTAGTGTTGATTCACCCAAGAGATACTTCTAGGTTCATTAGGGAGGTATGTTTTTTTGTTCTCGACACGTTTTCATGTGTTTGGTGAATACATTTACACATGGTTCGTTTGAATTTTAGATAGTGCCAAATGATTTTTTTTTAGTTTTTAATAACTATGCTTGAATTCATTCATATATTATCTTTATCCAAGAAAATATGTTCCTCCATGCGCGACCACAACATTTGCATCTCATTACGTACATCATAGCACATGCGAAAAAAAAAATACAACTTGAGAAATGTAAAGTGTAACTAAAGCAATGTACGTTTACTATCGGATAAGTAAAAGTCCGACTAAAAGTCAATATTACCGTGTTAACCGATATTTAGAAAAATGTATTAAAAGAAAACTCTTATTTATTGAATCTATATTTAATTTCAAACGCACTGCAGAACAAAATCGAATCCATGTTGGTTGTCACAGATTTGGGAAGGTTAAAGAAAAATTATAAAATCTTTTAGGCGTTCAATGTGTTATAATAATAGTGTCATGTGATGCCTTATTTTTTCCAAGCTTCTCTAGCCTCACTTGGAGGGCTAGTCGTTTAGTGGCTTTAAGACTGACTCAAGAAAAGTATTTAATTCAAGTGATTTAATGACTTGAAGGCACGAGAAGCGTGCATGTGAGTTATTCCACAGATTTTGTTCCTCATATTAGTTTGTTATCAATAGTGCTATAATTTTATTTCTAACTCGGATGCATTTTAAAAAGTTATTTTATTATCTATTTATTTAGCTTTTCTAAGATAATTTTAATTTGATTTCATACAAATCCTTTTAATTGTTTTATTACAATTTGTGTAGCGATGTTATCTTCTTTTTCAATTTCTTTTGAACAATATAAACATGCATAAAATTTATCTCAAAGAGATTACGTCGTACATTGCACTAAATTTCAAATATTCAAATAGTGATTGCATGTATTAATTATTTTAAATTTACGGTTCACTTAAACAATGTCTTGTATACTCGTATATATATCATATTTTAATGGCTTCGTTAAGTGTTTAAAGTGTAAACTTTAACAAGATTGCAAAGACAAACAAAAGTTTATAATAAAATTTAGATCTATTTTAAATGTACATTTTTTTATGGGAGCAATTGAGGAGAAATGAAATCTTAAAGGAATAATTTAATACAATCTAACTAAATTTCAAAGAATTAGATCCTTGGATTTTGAGTGGTCAAACGGATAAACCAAGAACCCTTTTTGTTTTTATCTTTAACAACTAATAGTCAAAGAACCATATTCCAATGAAGACAACCATCAACATCTATTAAATCTTTTGTTAATCTACTCTAACAAATATTAAGAATATTAATTAGATTGTTCTCAATCTTATTAGAAAAGCATAAATTTCTCCAGTTATTAATATGGATATCTCTTTATTTGGTTTTAGTGTTGATTCACCCAAGAGATATGTGACGACCTTAAAATTTAGATACGTGTTTTTGATTAATTCATTAGGAATTAAATTAATTTGACATTGAAGCTTTGTAATTTAATGTAAATTTATGCAAGTGGAGAGATTTTGGGTAATTAAGGACATTTTGAAGCACTTAACTAAGGTTAAGGACACATTTGGATTTTATGAGAAGAAGGAGGGGCATTTTAGTAAATAAAATAGAATTAGGGTTTCTTATTTTTCTGGGCACGCAATACGAAGCACCTTCATCTCCCCCTTCCTCACTCCAATCGTTCGACACCAGCCTTGCCACCGGACCCTCGATCAGTTCGTTCCGGTTGCGCCACCATCGCGGTTGCTGGTTGCCGCACACGATGAGCTAGTCGTCCGCCGCCCTGCGAAGCTGTATGCCGTAGCCCTCGCTCGCCAGTACCGTGAAGTCCAGCCACGAGTCCCACACGCCAAGCCTCAGTGTCCGCCGGCCGCCACCTTCGTGTACTAGTCGCCGCTGATCACGAGCTCACTCACCTCCATCGCGAGGGTGTTTTGCCGTCTTCACCCCCTCACAGTCATCATCACCGGGCGTCGCCGACGCCGCCGCGCGGATGGAAGCTTTGAATCGGATGGTTGCACGGCACGAAAGCGCTTCGCGTCAGGATTTGAAATTACCGGTTTGAATTTTGGTTCAGGTTTTTGGGGAACTTTTCGACCGGTTTGCGACGTTCCAAGACCGGATTTGGATAGATCGGAACACGAGGATTTCAATGGTATGTTCCACGCTCCGAGACGCGCGCCGCGCAGCAGTCGCCACATCGCGCTGGCGCCGATCGCCACGCGCGCCGCTTCGCTGAGCTATTTTCGGTCCACCTATTTTGATCCCTCGAATCCGTTTTAAGCCTCCGTTTGGGTAAATTCACTTGATTGTTACTTCATGTTTCAAGTATTTTCTACTTAGGCTCTATTCTCTGCTTATGTTAATTAATCAAGGAATTGATGAAATGGAATTAGGGATCCGGCGTATTAAACACGATGGTGATGAACACTGAGTTAGGAACGAAACTTGAGGAGTTTTAAGCTAAGGCTGAGGTAAGGGATCCTTTCTACAAATGATTTCGAAAAGAGGAGTAAACACGGTTTACAAACATTTAAGTTAAAGAGTTGAAATTCAAGGATTTATTCCAAAGGGTGAATTTCCAAAACTCAGGCTTAGGGCTTGAATTTAGGAAACAAATTTTTCAAAGGGTTTTTCGAGAATCTTGAGTGAATAATTTTCAAAAGATTTAGAAAGGAACTTGATGATTTAAGGGTTGAGAGGACCCGAGCCGAAATGATTTCAAACTATTTAAAAATAAGTCTTGACAAAGTTATGTATAGTTCTGCACATTGAGATTTTCAGTTATGTCATTTTTCTAGTTATGCACCTTAAATTATAAACGTATTTATTACTGATGATTGATTGACTCTAGTTAAAGTTATGAAAATTATGTCATGATCTTAAGTTTTATGTGATTGTTGCATCATTCCTGAATGTATATGTATATGAGTTTAAAGAATGGGACCTAATGCATATTGTATGTATATGAACATGTCATGTAGGCTGTGGCAATTGGTCTCCTGAGAATTTATGCATGGTAAAACATGCATCAGAGACCCTATGGGTCAAATTTATAGGAGTCCATGAGGACTCAAACTTATAGGGTCTGTGAGGACTCAAACTTATAGGGTGCATGAGGGACTTAAACCTATAGGGTCCATGAGGACTCAAAATGAAAAGACTCGGGTAGACTCAATTGACCACGCATAGCCAAAGAGAAAAAGTTATGATTTTATGAAAGAAAGTTTTAGGTCCCATTACAGAAAGCTTTATGATTTTAAAAGTCACGAATAATAGTCATGTTTAAAAGTCAGATTTGAAGGAAAATCATATGCATGTGTTTGCATTTCCCGACCCCACTTACACTGGGTATTTTATAATCTCGACCCCTTTACCTTTGCTGTGTTTTCTCTTTTTAAAATGTTTTCAGTAAAAGCGAGAGCATACCAAAGTAGTGGCGGTGATGCGCTATGAAGCCATGGGAACCGAGTCATGAATTCCGCATCAATGATTTAGAAAGAATTTTTAAATTATTATTGTCTTCCGCTTATGTAACATTGAGTTTTGAAACTAGAGGGCGAACTTGGTTATGTTTCTTGTAAACGTTTTGTATTTCCATGGGATCCCAAATTAAATTGTTTTTTTTATTTATCAACTTTTACTTATTTAAAATCAGTTAGGGCCTCGAATGCATGCATGAGTAGTAATGTCTCTAGGAATTTATGTTCTAAAAGTAGGGGCGTTACAGTTGGTATTAGAGCCCAAGGTTATAGGTCTTGAGGACTCGCTTACAGAGTAAGCAACAAGTATCCCATGGCTAAGTAGCAACTCCAGGTCACCGCCAGGTATGCCTTTGAACTAAAAGTTTTATTTGTTCATGAAAAGAAAATTAGGTATTCTATGTGAAGTTATTTTTATATAAAAATCGAGTTTGATGAATTTGCAAACTAAGAAAGAATGAGAATGTATGAGTTAAACTATATGTCCATAAAAAGAAAATGCATAAAGAAAATGCTTATATGTGAATCTATATGCGTATATGTCGTAAAGTTGAAGTGTTTTTACGCCGAAAGGAAAGAGAATACATGTGATCCCTGCTTTTGACGAAAGAAAGGAAAATGTTTTAGTTAAGAATGTTTACGCTAAAAATGAAGTTTTATAGCCATAAAACACATATTGTGGGTTGTTAAAAGGTCCACTTTGACCAAGGGAGTGAAGAGTAAGACTTAAGAGGTTAGAGTGTTAAAGGTTGCTAAGCAACTAGATTACTTAAGTATAGTTTTCAATAATAAAACTTAAGACTACTCATGAGAAGTTAAAAGTTTGAATGTTTTCGGTAAGAGGTTAGTGGTCTCATTCATTCATGCTAGAACAATTGGATAAAAAGGTAAACGTACTACTTTGGAGTTCTCGCCTTTGTTGGTTCCTAAATAAAGTCCCTTCATCTTCAAGTGAATACATAACTATAGTATTTACGGAGTTGAAAAGTAAAGAGAGCAAGGGTGTTTTGAAAATGGGCTCGAGATGTAAAGGGAAAAGTAGATTGTTAATGTTGAAATGAAAATTAATTTTTTTTTAAAAAAAATACTTGAAACACTTCGATCTTATTTATACCATTGCTCTGATAGGAAAGCTACAGGGATATACACAGTTAATGTGTTATTGCAGATAGGCATGATACGAACTTTCAAAAGTATTACCATAGGCGTAATGAACTTAATAAAGACAAGTATGAGGAGTAAAAGTAAGTACTTAGGATCCTAGTTCGAGAACATAAGAGAATGGATGATCTAGACCCTAGAACCTGGTACACATTTGAACAGTCACATGGTGACCCGTGTGTTCAACCTTGTGGAATGTGTATAAGGAACCTTGCCACTAATTTTCCACCTCTTGGTCAAGATATGTATGCATGACATGAAAGAGATATTATGAAGTATGAACCTCGAATTCTGGCGTGGTATAACGTTTCCTTTTCCCCAATAAGAGGATTAAGAAGAGAGGATTTGGTTAATAGAGGAAAGCGCCTTGAATCTCTTCCTCGTTACGTAGAAGTCAAGCTGAGGAACTCCTTTAAATTAGTAAAGTGTATAGTGGTAGTGGTCGAGCGACCATTAGAAATATGAAACTATAAGGTTTCTTTAGTAAAGGCTAGGTTGATGGTTTCTTAAGAAAGGTTTTAGGGAATTTGACATTATAACCAAACTAGTACAGATAGTTGAGAAAGTCCTTATTCTTACTAAAAGAAGAAAGTCAAGTTTAAGGAGAGTAAGCATGAGGAACAATGCGTTAGTGTTAGATAAGGAAGGTTTTATCTTTTAAAGTTACCCCTAACACAAGAGACAGACTTAAGTATGGAATTAAAAGTAGAGAGTAACAGTAATTTCTAATACTCCTTACAGAATGCTTCCAGTAAAGTTAAAAGAACTCAAGTTATAGGTACAAGGACTTTTATATAGGAGTTAATAGTAGTATAGCACCCTAAGGAGTATTAGTGTTGCTCGTAAAGGAGAAAGAAGCATCTTTATGATTGTGCACAGGTTATGGGAAGTGGAAGAAACTTGTTGCTAAGAATAAATATCTTTGTCCTTAGATGAACGACCTATTCCACCAGTTACGAGGAACACAGTGTTCCTTAAGATGATTTTGGGGTCAAGTTAGCGCCTGTCATGGACCAGGGTTAAGATATCCCGAGATAACTATCAAATTACGTTATGAACATTATGAAGTTATAGAGACCCGACTAGAACACCCACGATGTTTATAGACATGAACGATTTACGGCTTAAGGAAATGCTAAGATGTTGTTGTGCATAAGTTACTGGAGATGTTCTGGTTTAGCCCAAGTCTAATAAGGGATAGAGAAAGTACTTTAGAACGATTGGTTTAGGCATAAGGAAGGAAGAGTAAGTCCTAATAGGTGAAAGTAGTCGAAAGGTCACTAAGGAGTTAAGTGCTCAAGTAAACTTCAAAAGATGAGCATAATGAAATTTGCTAAGCTAAGAAAAGACGAGTATGTGACCTCAGGTGTTTGATGTTAGAAAGGAAATGTCCGAGTTCAGGATGTAAGGCTTAAAGGAAACTTTGTCAATATAAGACTTACTTGCGCGTTATCAAAAAAGGGTAGTTTGGACAAAAGAAGGAAAGAGTAGACATTACGAGGTGAAAGTCTTTCAAGAAACCTTGAACAACTAAGTTCGCGAGTAGAACCTTAACAGAGGAATATTGTAGTTCTTGAAAAGTTCAAAGTCTAGAGGTGTCGAATAAACTATTCGTATTCGAAGTTGAACGTTAGGGTTTCATGACAAAAGAGTCGGAACAGTTAAGAAGTGTAGAGGATACTAGAATAAAGTATCCAACCCTATTGGTGTTAAGAAAATTTTTCATTATATTCGAATGATCACCTGAACAGGCTATTTAAGGAGTTAGAAGGCAAAGGGAGAATGAGTTTTAAAAGACTAAATCCATTTTGGCAAGATCGCTTAGTATCGAAATTGTTATCGGTTGAGTTATTTTAGAGGAGAGTGATAGGAATGGCTGTTGCGTCGTACCATAGGCTGAGGAAAGGTTAAAAGAGATAGAGTACGAGTTGTATCATGAATAACTTGCTTTAAGTGGTTCATTCTGTTTCCTAGAACTTGAAAAAAAAAAAAAAAAATTGATTGACACTCAATGCGATAACCTATAAATGTTTAGCCTCTAACGCAAGGTAAGTCAAGAGAATTTCAGTACACTCTTCTAAAGTTTGTTTTAAAGTTGATGTCGCAATCTGATTGTGAGATTATTTTGTCTTTGAAGAACCATTGTTTACGATTAAAGAAACTTAGTTTCACTTATATTCGTTTGTTCAACATTCCTATGTATTATGTGTTCTGAACTCTGAGTAAATCCTGAAATGAAGTTTGGAGGCATGACTGGTTGGTTGTCTGATTTAGAAGTGCATTTCTATCAAACAGGTGTTAGAGAAAATTTTGGCATTGTTGTAGTTACGCCGTTATGCTGCCGAAATTTTCGGGGCATTCTTGTAATAAGAATGACAGAGTTGTACGGAACATTTCATGTGTCACGACAACCAAAGGAGACCTAAGTTTGAGCTACTCCTACCATGACTTAAGACTTCCAACGAGTTATTGATTGCAGTAGAAAGCCCCAAAGTTAACTAAGTATGCGATTGGGTTTGTCACTACAACGGTTTGCTAAAAGGTCGTTGAGAGTAGCGAGAGGTTAACTAATGATGTGAAAAGTCTTGAACAATCGAACAAAGTTGTTGACTCTACCTTTAGCGAAGTCATATCTTTGGTGAGAGTGATGAGGTTATGGCGGCAATGACTAGAGGAAGCGATCGAGTCATGCCTTGAAGTAAATGCTAGTAGCTGGTACAACAAACCTTAAAGAGGATTTTGAGGCTCAACAACAATGGAACCGTTTTAGCAAAGAGTTCCATTCTAAAATCACAAAACAGAAGAAACTGATTAAAGGACTAGAGAAGGAAATACGCGCTAAATATCCCGAGTTATCTTCGAATTTGAATCTGAAACTTTCCAAATTTAGAATCCAAGTCAAGGGGCTCACTTATGTAGGCCTTACTAGAAAGACTCCAGTGAAGAGAACGAGCTCAAGTTAAAGTTATGGGACCGTTAGGTAATGAGTTCTACGCCAACGTGTGTCACTCGAGAAGTAGCTAGTGTTAATTCTCGCATAGGGACCAAAGAACTCTTCGTAACCGAGTGAAGCAAATGCGAGCGAGAAGATGGAATGTAGGTTAAGTATTCTAAACTATTTTAAGACTGGAAACTTTCGAGGACGAAAGTTCATAAGGAGGGAAGATTGTGACGACCTTAAAATTTAGACACGTGTTTTTGATTAATTCATTAGGAATTAAATTAATTTGACATTGAAGCTTTGTAATTTAACGTAAATTTATGCAAGTGGAGGATTTTGGGTAATTAAGGACATTTTGAAGCACTTAACTATGGTTAAGGACACATTTGGATTTTATGAGAAGAAGGAGGGGCATTTTAGAAAATAAAATAGAATTAGGGTTCCTTATTTTTCTGGGCACGCAATACGAAGCACCTTCATCTCCCTCTTCCTCACTCCAATCGTTCGACGCCAGCCTTGCCACCAGACCCTCGATCAGTTCGTTCCGGTTGCGCCACCACCGCGGTTGCTGGTCGCCGCACACGATGAGCTAGTCGTCCGCCGCGCCTGCGGTCAGTATGCCGTAGCCCCGCGCCGCCACTGCGTGAAGTCCAGCCACGAGTCCACACGCCAAGCCTCAGGTCTGTCGAAGCCGCCACCTTCGTGTACTAGTCGCCGACTCCATCGTAGGGGTGTTTTGTCGTCTTCAGCCCCCACTTCTAGTCATCAGCCGATGGACGTCGACGACCGCCGCAGATGGAAGCTTTGAATCGGATGGTTGCACCGCCGAAAGCCGCTCGCGTCAAGATTTGAAATTACCGGTTTGAATTTTGGTTCAGGTTTTTGGGGAACTTTTCGACCGATTTGCGACGTTTCAAGATCGGTTTTGGATAGATCGGGCCACGAGGATTTCAATGGTAAGTTCCACGCTCCGAGACGCGCTACTGCCGCTCCGCCTCCACGCGCCGCCGCCGGCCGGCCACGCGCGCGCAACCGCTCGCCGGAGTTATTTTCGGTCCACCTGTTTTGATCCCTCGAATCCGTTTTAAGCCTCCGTTTGGGTAAATTCACTTGATTGTTACTTCATGTTTCAAGTATTTGCTACTTAGGCTCAATGCTCTGCTTATGTTAATTAATCAAGGAATTGATGAAATGGAATTAGGGATCCGGCGTATTAAACACGATGGTGATGAACACTGAGTTAGGAACGAAGCTTGAGGAGTTTTAAGCTAAGGTCGAGGTAAGGATCCTTTCTACAAATGATTTGAAAAGAGGAGTAAACACTTTCTTTGAAAACATTTAATTTAAAGAGTTGAAATTCAAGGATTTATTCCAAAGGGTGAATTTCAAGACTCGAAGCTTAGGGCTTGAATTTAGGAAACGAATTTTTCAAAGGGTTTTTCGAGAATCTTGAGTGAATGATTTTCAAAAGATTTAGAAAGGAACTTGATGATTTAAGGGTTGAGAGGACCCGAGCCGAAATGATTTAAAAGTATTTAAAAATAAGTCTTGACACAGTTATGTATAGTTCTGCACATTGAGATTTTCAGTTATGTTATTGTGCTAGTTATGCAACTTAAATTATAAACGTATTTATTACTGATGATTGATTGACTCTAGTTAAAGTTATGAAAGTTATGTCACGATCTTAAGTTTTATGTGATTGTTGCATCATTCCTGAATGTATATGTATATGAGTTTAAAGAATGGGACCTCATGCATATTGTATGTATATGAACATGTCATGTGAGGTCGTGGCAATTGGTCTCTGAGAATTTATGCATGGTAAAACATGCATCGAGAGACCCTATGGGTCAAATTTATAGGAGTCCATGAGGACTCAAACTTATAGGGTCCATGAGGGGCTCGAACTTATAGGGTCTGTGAGGACTCAAACTTATAGGGATCTGTGAGGGACTCAAACCTATAGGGGTCTGTGAGGGACTCAAAATGAAAAGACTCAGGTAGACTCAATTGACCACGCATAGCCAAAGAGAAAAAGTCATGATTTTATGAAAGAATGTTTTAGGTCCCATTACAGAAAGCTTTATGATTTTAAAAGTCACGAATAATAGTCATGTTTAAAAGTCAGATTTGAAGGAAAATCATATGCATGTGTTTGCATTTCCCGACCCCCACTTACTGGGTATTTTATAATACTCACCCCTTTACCTTTGCTGTGTTTTCTCTGTTTTAAAATGTTTTCAGGTAAAAGCGAGAGCATACCAGGCGAGTGGCAGGGATGCGCTACGGAAGCCATGGGAACCGAGTCATGAATTCCGCATTAATGATTTAGAAAGAATTTTTAAATGATTATTGTCTTCCGCTTATGTAACATTGAGTTTTGAAACTAGAGGCCGAACTTGGTTATGTTTCTTGTAAACGTTTTGTATTTCTATGGGATCCCAAATTAAATTGTTTTTTTATTTATCAACTTTTACTTATTTAAAATCAGTTAGGGCCTCGAATGCATGCATGAGTAGTAATGTCCCTAGGAATTTATGTTCTAAAAGTAGAGGCGTTACAAGATATTTCTAGGTTCATTAGGGAGGTATGTTTTTTTGTTCTCGACACGTTTTCATGTTTTGGTGAATACATTTACACATGGTTCTTTTGAATTTTAGATAGTGCCAAATGATTTTTTTTTAGTTTTTAATAACTATGCTTGTATTCATTCATATATTATCTTTATCCAAGAAAATATGTTCCTCCATGCGCGACCACAACATTTGCATCTCATTACGTACATCATAGCACATGCGAAAAAAAAAAAATACAACTTGAGAAATGTAAAGTGTAACTAAAGCAATGTACGTCTACTATTGGATAAGTAAAAGTCGACTAAAAGTCAATATTACCGTGTTAACCGATATTTAGAAAAATGTATTAAAAGAAAACTCTTATTTATTGGATCTATATTTAATTTCAAACGGTACGAACAAAAATCGAATCCATGTTGGCCGTCACACAGTCGGGAAGGTTAAAGAAAAATTATAAAATCTTTTAGGCGTTCAATGTGTTATAATAATAGTGTCATGTGATGCCTTATTTTTCCAAGCTTCTCTAGCCTCACTTGGAGGGCTAGTCGTTTAGTGGCTTTAAGACTTGACTCAAGAAAAGTATTTAATTCATGATTTAATGACTTGAAGGCACGAGAAGTGTGCATGTGAGTTATTCCATGAATTTTGTTCCTCATATTAGTTTGTTATCAATAGTGCTATAATTTTATTTCTAACTCTGGATGAATTTTAAAAAGTTATTTTATGATCTATTTATTTAGCTTTTCTAAGTATAATTTTAATTTGATTTCATACAAATTGTGACGACCACCGCCACAGTACTAGTTATTTATTTTAATTAACGTTCTATCAACCTTTGTGCTTAGTCGGATCGTTGAATTTTCATCGTGCTCGGAGAGGGTGAGTCCTGGATTTTGTTTAGTTAAGTGAATTGTTTCTTTTTAGATGGAATTATTTATAAAATTAAAGGAGAAAGAAGTAGCAATGGCACTTTGGTTAATAATAACTAAGTGAGGGTTGCATAGGAATTTTGGATGTTGACCTAATTTTGTAGTATTTAAGCTCCTTAAGTTGCTAAAGCAAACCCTAACCCTAATTTCTTCATCACCTTCTTTTTCCTCACACTTTGCCCTAACCAAAACCCTAATCCCTATTGTTTTGCCCTAGCCGACCACTTCAATTGCGCAGCCAACATCCCTGTCGAACTCCTTCGCCGGCCACAACAGGAAGTTACCGTCAAGCTCGCCTGAGGATCTCGTCGCCGGAGCTTCAAACACACACGCAGCCGTCAGGTCCAAGTCTCACGCGTTCCGGCCGCATTACCGCTCGTGAGTTGCAGTCCCCGTCCAGCCGATCCTCCTCGCGTTATTCTCGCGCCGGCAAGCCACGGTCAAATATCGTTGCGCTGCCGCTCACGCCGGCGAGCCCACTCACCGAGGATTTACTTCATCCGCACACGCCACCGGACTTCGATCGAGCACGCGCGCCGCCCGGTGTTCGCGTCGAAGCTCCAATGCGATCGTCGCGTGCTCGCAAAATCTGGCCAGCGAGTCTCGCCGGACCTCCACGCACGCCATCCATCCGTAAGTCTTCACAGCCGCAGCCGTTCCTTTGAGGTCTCGTTCGATCGAGCACAGTGAGCGGAATCCGGCGCCGATCGACACTAAATTCACAGCCGCAGCATCGCAGCCGTTCCTTTGAGGTCTCGTCCGATCGAGCACAGTAGCGGAATCCGGCGCCGATCGACACTAAATTTACAGCCGCTAAAGTGTTAACCCGGTGAGCGATCTTATTAAGTTTTGGGTTTGAAAGAAATTATATGTGATCTATTGGACATCTAAGCGTCTAATTGAGAGCTAAACTACTGTTCTAAACGCTAATTGTAGGGACCGAGTTTGGAGCGGAATTGAGGGTCAAAAGTCAAGGCGAACTAAGGAGGTTTAGGTATTCGTTTCGAACTTGAGGTAAGCGGGGCATGAAACCTTAATAACGTAATTTAAGTACCTTATGATTATGGATTTAGTGAATGCTTGGAGATTGAACTTGGAATTGTGGTGTGAATCAGGTTTCACTAAAAGAAGAGTAGTCCAGGAGCTCGGGTTAGGTTTTGGAGTAGAATTCGAACTAAGGTAAGGGACCTTGTGCCGAACTTTTTAAATGGAATTAAGAAAAGGAATTTCGTTATTTTATGTGAAATTAGTACGTTATTTTACTTAAAAAGATTTAATGATTTTACACGAGAATATTTCAAGATTTTATGTGAGAATGCTTTGATATTCGCCGTGTAGATATCTCAATATTTTATGTGAGTATAATCTAGTATTTTATGCGAAAATATCTTTGCATTTTATGTAAGAATAATCCAGTATCTTATGTAAGGGAATTACAGTATTTTCCATGAGAATATTTCATGATTTCCTACAAAAGCATGATCTTCAATCTGTCTATGAGGAAATTATGATTTGCATATTGACGATGATGTTTGTGGCATGTACAATATTGCTATGTTGAATGATGGGACCTCATGCATGTTATGTATGTCATGAAATGATTTGATGAAAAATGTGGACATTGGTCTCCTGAGTGCATTATGTGCATGGTTAAACATGCATTAGAGACCCTATGGGTCAAATTACAGGGGTCTATGAGGGACTCAATTTATACAGGGGTCTGTGAGGGACTCAATTTATACAGGAGTCCATGAGGACTCAAACCATACAGAGTCCATGAGGACTCAAATGATTACAGGGGTCTGTGAGGGACTCAAAATGAAATGACTCAGGATGACCAATTGGCCACTTAAATAAAAAGGAAGTCATGGATTAAAGACCTGACGATATGAGAAAGTTTTAGGTCCCACATATGTACATTTCGAACAGGTTTAAAAGTCATGATTGCATGTGTTTGCATATCCCAAACCTCGATAGCGAGGTCACTTACTGGGTATTGTTTTGCAATACTCACCCTTTCTTTTAAAAATGTTTTTCAGGTAAGGCCAAGGACGTGCAGGGCGAGTGACGGAGGCGCGTTGCCACGACCATGGGAATAGACATGTCTTCCGCATATTTTTCCTTTAAAACTGATGTTGTCATTTTATGTTTTCGTAGTTCAACTTTACTTTCCAGATTTTAAATAGGCCATGTTTAAACTGCTTCTTTTGCGCGTTTTGAATGTTTTAATGGGATCCCTAAAGACAAGTTTGTTTTCAGTGGAGTTTTTAAAGATCGTTTTATATCTTTGGCCTATAAACGCATGCATGTGTAGTAATGTCCCTAAGAGTTTAGTTATAGAAAAGTAGGGGCGTTACGGTCGACGTCGAGCCCTAGGTTTAAGGGTTACAGTAGACTTGCTTACAGAGTAAGCACAGAGTAGTTCCCATGGTCGAACAACGCGTTCCGGTCACCGCCAGGTACGCTCTGGTATTTTATAAATTAAGCAAATGATTATGATGTGATCCTGTACTATAAATGTAAATGAATTTAAAACCTAAGGGTGATCCTATCTTATGGTTAGAAAGTAATGAAAACTGAGTTTGAAACTCTCTGTATTGTAGCACTGACAAAATGCCACCTAGAGGTCGTGGGAGAGGTAGAGGGCGTGGTAGGGGTGAGATCGGGAGTTAATGTTAACACCCGGCCCAGAACTACCACCACTCGGAACAGGAGGAAATTACCCCACCCGTGCGAGATCTCCCCGGGACCCACCAAATCGCCCGAGAATGCACTGCGATCGCTCCAGATGGCGGATCAAGGAAACCCTAATGTCATGACTATGATGGTAGAGGCCATGCGGACTGCAGTGCGAGCTCGATAGCCACTCACCGCCCAAGCAAATCGGGCGAACGATGCAACTCTGAGTCTCGATATCCGAAGGACTTCGGGAAGTATGATCCCGCATCTTTTGATGGGTCTTCTAGTGACCCCTACTCGTGGTTGAGTTATGGTCGTCCTCCATTGAGACCATCTTGATTGATGAATCGTCCCGAGGACCGAGGGTGTGTCTGTGCTACCTTCATGTTGAGAGACGACGCCTATTTATGGTGGGAGTCCGCCCGAGAACCATTGTCGCCACGTAGGAAACGATCACATGGAATCATTTAAAGAAGCATTCTGGCGGAAATTTTACCCTGCTGCAGTTCGTTATAGGAAACAGTGAAATTCTTACAAATGAGCGAACCGGAGGGCAGTGGAGGTATATGAGAGAGAATTCACCCGCTTGTCACGCTTTGCCCCCGAGCTAGTAGACACAGAGGCGAAGAAGACAGAGCGTTTCGTCATGGGACTGGATGAAAATGTTCGAGGCTTCATTCAAGCACTAGCACCTCCTGACTATGCCTCCGCAGTGAGAGTGGCGGAATTGATTTGGGTGCAGCGCGCATCGCACAAAGCAGTAGTGGTTAACCCGGGCAAACCATGGCAAATCATAAGAGGAAATGGGACCACCTAATTCAAGCTCGCGGCGTCCCAGCGTAGACATCGTGATAGACCAGAAACTTTACGTGCGAGTTCAGTCGTCGAAACCACCGGTCACCAGGACAGGAACTAACAGTGGAGATAAGCCACAATGCAAAGACTGTGGTAAGCATCATTGGGGTAAGTGTTTGGCCCGGTCCGGAGTGTGCTTCAGATGTGGGAAAGAAGGGCACAGAGCTAATAACCGCCCCAAGTCAAGCCGGTGCTAGCCAACCTCGGGTTATCAATAGTGAAATTTCTTTGCCAAGCCCGTAATACATCAAGGAAGAGCTTATGCAAGCACCGATAAAAGCATTTATGGCACAGACTCGGTGGTTACTGTACACTTCCATTACTTGGGCACCTTGCCTTTGTATTATTTGATTCCTGTTCTACACACTCTTTTATTTCTCGCATCCTTCGTAAGTCAAGTGAGTTAGAATTAGAAACGATTCTGATGATGCTTTGTCTGCTCCACTCCTGCGAGGATAAACTTGTTAGCCACTATGAAAGTCAAGGATGGTAGTGTGACCATCGCATGACCATGGTTTAACATAAATCTAGTAGTCTTAGACATGTGTGACTTTGATGTGATATTGGGTATGGATGGTTAGCGCAGAACCATGCTTGCATTGATTGCTTGGGAAGGAGGTAGTGTTTACTCCTCCCGACCAACCCAACTCTGAGTTCAGAGGCACGTTAGCGGGAAGTAGGCCTAAGGTAATTCACCCTTAAGGCCGTGAAGTTATTACATCGGGGAGCTTGGGCGTCTTAGCTTGCATACTAGATGCAAGGTGTGCGGAGATTTCCGTGTCATCGGTACCAGATGGTGAATGAATTTCCGACGTCTTCCCCGAGGACCTCCCGGAATACCTCCGGTCGAGAGAGTAGATTTTAACATCAGTTGGAATTAGGGGCGACCCGATATCCAAGGCACCGTCATGCAATGGCACCGACAGAGTTGAAAGAATCTGAAACTACGATTACAAGACTTCATGGACAAGGGTTTTATACGCCTAGCGTTTCGCCTTGGGAGCCCCCGTTGTTGTTCGTGAAAAAGAAAGAAAGCGGGTCCATGCGCTCGTGTATAGATTACAGGGATTGAATAAAGTTACGATCAAGAATAAATACCCTCTTCCTAGGATAGATGATTTGTTCGATCGATTCAGCGAGGAGCAACAACGATGTTTTCCAAGATTGATCCGAGATCGAGCTACCATCGATTGAGGATCGATGAAGAGGATATTCCTAAGACAAATGTTCGAGATCACGTTATGGGCATTACGAGTTCACAGTGATGCCGTTTGGTTTGACCAACGCCCCTGCCGCTTTCATGGACTTGATGAACCGCATATTCAAAGAGTTTCTAGATACGTTCGTGATTGTATTTATTGACGATATACTGATATACTCCAGGTGTGATGAAGATCATGAAAGGCACCTGAGAAAAGTTTTACTCACGCCGAGAGAGAATAAGTTATATGCAAAATTTTCCAAGTGTGAATTACGCTCTCGAGGCAGTATCCTTCTTAGGGCATGTGGTGTCCGGAAAGTTTGAGTCTCTGTTGACCCGGCAAAAGTGGAGGCCGTCACCACGGTGCTGCCTCGCCCACCACCAGCTTAGCAGGTACGTAGTTTTCTGGGTCTTGCGGGTTACTATAGGCGTTTTCGTGCGGGACTTCGCCAAGATAGCTATGCCCATGACTCACCGACGCATGCAAGGGTAACTCATTTGTTTGGGATGATGCTTGCGGCGCGAGTTTCCGAGAACTCAAGTGCGATTAGTGTCGGCCCCGATCCTTCCGTCCCCAGAGGAACAGGAGCTTTGTGGTTTACAAAGTGATGCTTCTAAGAAAGGTTTGGGTTGTGTACTAATGCAACACGGTAAAGTGATAGCCTATGCATCCCGACAATTGAAGACGCGCGACGAGGAGGAACTATCCAACTCATGACTTGGAACTAGCAGAAGTGGTCTTTGCATTAAAGATCTGGAGACATTACCTTTATGGCGAGAAGATTCAGATTTTTACAGATCATAAAAGTCTGAAGTACTTGTTCACCCAAAAAGAGCTGAACATGAGGCAACGCAGATGGTTGGAATTAGTGAAGGATTACGACATAGACATTCAATACCACCCCAGTAGGGCAAATGTCGTGGCGATGCCCTCGATGGAAGCCAATTCATACTTCAAAGACGAGTTACTTGACGAGAGCGAGTTACTGAGCGAGAGTTTGCACGAGCTGAAATTGCAGTACTAGTAGGAAAGACCACGGCTCAGTTAGCTCAGTTAACGGTACAACCAACTTTGAGGCAACGCATAGTTGAGTCTCAGCAGGTAGACCCTCAGTTAGTAGAGAAGCTTACAGCAGTAACTACAAGTGAGTTGGCAGAGTTTTCACTATCCACAGATGGAGGATTACTATTTCAAGGACGATTATGTGTACCGAACGATGACAAACTAAAGACGGAAATCTTGAGTGAAGCCCATAACTCACCGTTTTCTATGCATCCGGGTAGCACCAAGATGTATCGAGATCTGAAACAGTCATTCTGGTGGTGTAACATGAAGCGCGACGTGGCAGAATTTGTTAGCAAGTGCCTGACTTGTCAGCAGGTGAAGGCACCTAGACAGAGGCCCGCAGGACTACTGCAGCCTTTACATGTGCCCCAGTGGAAATGGGAGGAGATCTCTATGGATTTCATAGTCGGACTGCCTAGGACCTTACGAGGTTACTCAGTAATTTGGGTCATTGTGGATAGATTAACCAAGTCAGCACATTTCATACCAGGGAAACCCACCTATTCTACGGATAAGTGGGCGCAGCTTTACCTGGAAGAGATAGTCCGCCTGCATGGGATTCCAACCAAGATTATTTCAGACAGGGATCCACGTTTCACCTCCAACTTTTGGAGGAGTCTACAGAAAGCGTTAGGTTCACAGTTGAACTTTAGTACAGCTTTTCATCCACAGACGGATGGGCAGACAGAATGCTTGAACCAGATCTTAGAGGACATGTTACGAGCTTGCACTTTAGACTTCCCAGGTAGTTGGGACACTCATTTGCATTTGATGGAGTTTGCTTACAATAACAGTTATCAGTCGACCATCGGAATGGCTCCATTTGAAGCTCTCTATGGAAAACGTTGCAGAACTCCCGTTTTCTAGGAGGAGGTTGGCGAACGCCAGTTGTTGGGCCCAGAATTAGTACAGGTCACTAATGAGGCAATACAAAAGATTAGGGCGCGAATGCAGACCGCCCAAGACAGACAAAAGAGTTATGTCGACACAAGACGAAGGGACCTAGAATTCGGTGTTGGGGACCACGTATTTCTTAAGGTGGCCCCAATGAAAGGGATTCTAAGGTTTGGTCGGAAAGGGAAGTTGAGTCCGCGCTTTATAGGACCATTTGAGATTTTAGAGAGGGTTGGTGTAGTGGCCTACAGGCTAGCATTGCCGCCTTCCTTAGCAGCAGTTCATAACGTATTCCATGTCTCCATGTTGAGGAAATACGTTCCCGACCCGACTCATGTCGTAGACTTCGAACCATTGCAGTTAGCAGAAGATCTGAGTTATGGCGAACGACCGGTACAGATTATTGCAAGAGATCGAAAGACCCTCCATAACCGAGAAATCAACCTAGTTAAAGTGTTGTGGCAAAACCACCGCACGGAAGAAGCTACCTGGGAGCGAGAAGAAGAAGTCTGAGCTAAATATCCAGAACTATTCCAAGAATAGGAACTTTCGAGGACGAAAGTTCTTAAGGAGGGAAGATTGTGACGACCACAGCCACAGGTACTAGTTATTTATTTTAATTAACGTTCTATCAACCTTTGTGCTTAGTCGGATCAGTGAATTTTCATCAGGCTCGGAGAGGGTGAGTCCTGGATTTTATTTAGTTAAGTGAATTGTTTCTTCTTAGATGGAATTATTTATAAAATTAAAGGAGAAAGAAGTAGCAATGGCACTTTGGTTAATAATAACTAAGTGAGGGTTGCATAGAAATTTTGGATGTTGACCTAATTTTGTAGTATTTAAGCTCCTTAAGTTGCTAACGCAAACCCTAACCCTAATTTCTTCATCACCTTCTTTTTCCTCACACTTTGCCCTAACCAAAACCCTAATCCCTATTGTTTTGCCCTAGCCGACCACTTCAATTGCGCAGCCAACATCCCTGTCGAACTCCTTCGCCGGCCACAACAGGAAGTTACCGTCAAGCTCGCCTGAGGATCTCGTCGCCGGAGCTTCAAACACACACGCAGCCGTCAGGTCCAAGTCTCACGGGTTCCGGCCGCATTACCGCTCGTGAGTTGCAGTCCCCGTCCAGCCGATCCTCCTCGCGTTATTCTCGCACCGGCAAGCCACGGTCAAAGATCGTTGCAGCCGCTCATGCCGGCGAGCCCACTACCGAGGACGACTTCATCCGCACACGCCGACCAGACCTCGATCGAGCACGCGCGCCGGTACTCCAGCGTCGAAGCTCCAGTGCGATCGTCTGCTCGCGCAAATCAAGAAGCCCGGTCTCGCCGGACCTCCACGCACGCCATCCATCCGTAAGTCTTCACAGCCGCAGCCGTTCCTTTGAGGTCTCGTTCGATCGAGCACAGTAGCGGAATCCGGCGTCGATCGACACTAAATTCACAGCCGCAGCCGTTCCTTTGAGGTCTCGTCCGATCGAGCACAGTAGCGGAATCCGGCGCCGATCGACACTAAATTTACAGCCGCTAAAGTGTTAACCCGGTGAGCGATCTTATTAAGTTTTGGGTTTGAAAGAAATTATACGTGATCTATTGGACATCTAAGCGTCTAATTGAGAGCTAAACTACTGTTCTAAACGCTAATTGTAGGGACCGAGTTTGGAGCGGAATTGAGGGTCAAAAGTCAAGGCGAACTAAGGAGGTTTAGGTATTCGTTTCGAACTTGAGGTAAGCGGGGCATGAAACCTTAATAACGTAATTTAAGTACCTTATGATTATGGATTTAGTGAATGCTTGGAGATTGAACTTGGAATTGTGGTGTGAATCAGGTTTCACTAAAAGAAGAGTAGTCCAGGAGCTCGGGTTAGGTTTTGGAGTAGAATTCGAACTAAGGTAAGGGACTTTGTGCCGAACTTTTTAAATGGAATTAAGAAAACGAATTTCGTTATTTTATGTGAAATTAGTACGTTATTTTACTTAAAAAGATTTAATGATTTTACACGAGAATATTTCAAGATTTTATGTGAGAATGCTTTGATATTCGCCGTGAAGATATCTCAATATTTTATGTGAGTATAATCTAGTATTTTATGCGAAAATATCTTTGCATTTTATGTAAGAATAATCCAGTATCTTATGTAAGGGTATTACAGTATTTTCCATGAGAATATTTCATGATTTCCTACAAAAGCATGATCTTCAAACTGTCTATGAGGAAATTATGATTTGCATATTGACGATGATGTTTGTGGCATGTACAATATTGCTATGTTGAATGATGGGACCTCATGCATGTTATGTATGCCATGAAATGATTTGATGAAAAATGTGGACATTGGTCTCCACGAGTGCATTATGTGCATGGTTAAACATGCATTAGAGACCCTATGGGTCAAATTACAGTGTCCATGAGGACTCAATTTATACAGGGTCCATGAGGGACTCAAACCATACAGGGTCCAGTGAGGACTCAAATGATTACAGGGTCCGTGAGGACTCAAAATGAAATGACTCGGGATGACCAATTGGCCACTTAAATAAAAAGGAAGTCATGGATTAAAGACCTGACGATATGAGAAAGTTTTAGGTCCCACATATGTACATTTCGAACAGGTTTAAAAGTCATGATTGCATGTGTTTGCATATCCCAAACCTCGGTAGCGAGGTCACTTACTGGGTATTGGTTTGCAATATTCACCCTTTCTTTTAAAAATGTTTTTCAGGTAAGGCCAAGGACGTGCAGGGCGAGTGACGGAGGCGCGTTGCCACGACCATGGGAATAGACATGTCTTCCGCATATTTTTCCTTTAAAACTGATGTTGTCATTTTATGTTTTCGTAGTTCAACTTTACTTTCCAGATTTTAAATAGGCCATGTTTAAACTGCTTCTTTTGCGCGTTTTGAATGTTTTAATGGGATCCCTAAAGACAAGTTTGTTTTCAGTGGAGTTTTTAAAGATCGTTTTATATCTTTGGCCTATAAACGCATGCATGTGTAGTAATGTCCCTAAGAGTTTAGTTATAGAAAAGTAGGGGCGTTACACAAATCCTTTTAATTGTTTTATTACAATTTGTGTAGCGATGTTATCTTCTTTTTCAATTTCTTTTGAACAATATAAACATGCATAAAATTTATCTCAAAGAGATTACGTCGTACATTTCACTAAATTTCAAATATTCAAATAGTGATTGCATTTATTAATTATTTTAAATTTATGGTTCACTTAAACAATGTCTTGTATAAGCGTATATATATCATATTTTAATGGCTTCGTTAAGTGTTTAAAGTGTAAACTTTAACAAGATTGAAAAGACAAACAAAAGTTTATAATAAAATTTAGATCTATTTTAAATGTACATTTTTTTATGGGAGCAATTGAGGAGAAATGAAATCTTAAAGGAATAATTTAATACAATCTAACTAAATTTCAAAGAATTAGATCCTTGGATTTTGAGTGGTCAAACGGATAAACCAAGAACCCCTTTTTGTTTTTATCTTTAACAACTAATAGTCAAAGAACCATATTCCAATGAAGACAACCATCAACATCTATTAAATCTTTTGCTAATCTACTCTAACAAATATTAAGAATATTAATTAGATTGTTCTCAATCTTATTACAAAAGCATAAATCTTTTCTTCTTTTTTTTCATTTATTTTTCATTAAGACGTCTTCAAAATTCAATAGCTTCTATAAATATTGTAGTACACAAGGGATAAAACCATCTCAAAGTTTGTATACAAAATATAACACGACGAGATGAGTTCTCAAGTAAAGGCTTATGGTGGTCAGTAGTGGTTGTGGAGAAGTGGATTAAAATCCACGATGTTAATGAGAAATGTGTCTTGGAGGTTGTAAAGTTTGCCGTCATGAGTTCAACATTAAATTTAAACAAACTCTCAAATTTGATATCATTTATGAAGGTTGGTATGTCGAGTTGGGTGTAGACAAACTAAAGTACAAGCTCCTACTTAAGGCGCCACGACCTTTTGGGCGCTTTGCTGAATTTTGAGGCTATTGTAACCAAGAAAAGCCTCTAAAGGATAGAATCAGGAAGCTACAAGGTTTCGTCGTCATAGTCACACAAGGACACCATGTTGGCAATGTTATCCCGCCGAAGCCTGAGATCTGGATAAAAATCCCTAATCTTTGTGAGCCATTCGTGATAGATCTAGCAAAGTTTGTGGTCATAGAATTCAACAAGAAAAATAATGATAGCCTAAAATTTGAGAGCATTTACGAGGGTTGGTATGCAGAGATGGGCGAAGACCACATGAGGTTTCGTCTCCATGTAAAAGTGAAAGATTGTCTCGGACGAGTGCGCAACTTTGAGGGTGTTGTGTTCATAAAGCACTTCTTTGGTATAGTAATCAAGACGTTCGAAAGTTTCAAACCTATCGAAAATAAGTGTTAAAACGTCCCGTTGTATTCGAAAATATATGTCCGTTATAATTTCGTATCTCTGACTATCTATAAAGAAATAGTCAGAAAAGAATGAAATAAATATTTTCCAAATATGCATCTCTCTATCTCTAAAGTATTTAATATCTATCCATTTATTATATTTCTTTTTATACTTCCTTGGTACTCTCCTCCACAATTTGGATTATTACAATTAAGCATTAGAAATTTCACTTTGACAACGCTTGACCTAAAATCTACATTGGATCTTATTTTATCACGCTTATAGGTTGTTGAACTATGGGTTTTCCATAATACTACACGCGTGAGAGGAATTTAAAGGATATTAAAAAGTTTGTCAACAATTACGACGATTGGGTCGCCTATGGACTTAGAGCATGTAATCATTAATATACCTAATACGTGTAAAAGATGTATATATAATTTTTAAACCACAAGAGTGACAAGAACTTTTGTAACTAACGAGTTCTTTATCTTCATTAAATATATTTTTGAAAGTGTTTTGTATTTCTTTTACTTTGTTTAGTTGCTAACTTCATTCCAAAAGCCAAGCTTTATCTATGAAATCATTATATTATGTGTTGAGGAAATTGAACAACCGATAGAGTAATAACCCGATCAGCTACCTAGTGTTCATAAAAGTAATCACTTGCAATGTAAAGTAAGAAAAAGGCAAGGGAGGTGAAATGGTGAAACGATTTACAAAAATGTAAGAAACAAAAAGTTGAGTTGCCAAAAACGAACAACTACATGATACTTGGTGATCAGTGAATGAATGAATTGGCAACATTCCCTTTTGTTGAGTTTGAAATTTTTGGGAGCTATAACTTAACATAATGAATTTTTTAATAAGTCAGGAGTTAGCATATTCGAGTGGGTATCAAAATAAATAAATTATGTTGGAATAAATGACGTATATTTAACTACGTCTTAAACGTTTAGTGGGTTTGATATTATGTTGTTATAACATCTGAAAATATGACTCTCACGTAAATCATAAGACATTTCTTTCTCAATTGACAGAAATGATCGCTAACAAATGTCGAATCTCCCTTTTTGTCCTTAATATAATAAATTTCTCCGCTTATTAATATGGATATCTCTTTATTTGGTTTTAGTGTTGATTCACCCAAGAGATATTTCTAGGTTCATTAGGGAGGTATGTTTTTTGTTCTCGACACGCGTTTCATGTGTTTGGTGAATAAATTTACACATGGTTCTTTTGAATTTTAGATAGTGCCAAATGATTTTTTTTTAGTTTTTAATAACTATGCTTGAATTCATTCAGATATTATCTTTATCGAAGAAAATATGTTCCTCCATGCGCGACCACAACATTTGCATCTCATTACGTACATCATAGCACATGCGAAAAAAAACAACTTGAGAAATGTAAAGTGTAACTAAAGCAATATATCGTCTACTATTGGATAAGTAAAAGTCGACTAAAAGTCAATATTACCGTGTTAACCGATATTTAGAAAAATGTATTAAAAGAAAACTCTTATTTATTGGATCTATATTTAATTTCAAACGGTACGAACAAAATCGAATCCATGTTGGTCATCACGAGACTTGGAAGGTTAAAGAAAAATTATAAAATCTTTTAGGCGTTCAATGTGTTATAATAATAGTGTCATGTGATGCCTTATTTTTTCCAAGCTTCTCTAGCCTCACTTGGAGGGCTAGTCGTTTAGTGGCTTTAAGACTTGACTCAAGAAAAGTATTTAATGCAGTGATTTAATGACTTCGAAGGCACGAGAAGCGTGCATGTGAGTTATTCCACGGATTTTGTTCCTCATATTAGTTTGTTATCAATTGTGCTATAATTTTATTTCTAACTCGGATGCATTTTAAAATTTATTTTATTATCTATTTATTTAGCTTTTCGGTATAATTTTAATTTGATTTCATACAAATCCTTTTAATTGTTTTATTACAATTTGTGTAGCGATGTTATCTTCTTTTTCAATTTCTTTTGAACAATATAAACATGCATAAAATTTATCTCAAAGAGATTACGTCGTACATTGCACTAAATTTCAAATATTCAAATAGTGATTGCATTTATTAATTATTTTAAATTTATGGTTCACTTAAACAATGTCTTGTATAATCGTATATATATCATATTTTAATGGCTTCGTTAAGTGTTTAAAGTGTAAACTTTAACAAGATTGAAAAGACAAACAAAAGTTTATAATAAAATTTAGATCTATTTTAAATGTACATTTTTTTATGGGAGCAATTGAGGAGAAATGAAATCTTAAAGGAATAATTTAATACAATCTAACTAAATTTCAAAGAATTAGATCCTTGGATTTTGAGTGGTCAAACGGATAAACCAAGAACCCCTTTTGTTTTTATCTTTAACAACTAATAGTCAAAGAACCATATTCCAATGAAGACAACCATCAACATCTATTAAATCTTTTGTTAATCTACTCTAACAAATATTAAGAATATTAATTAGATTGTTCTCAATCTTATTAGAAAAGCATAAATCTTTTCTTCTTTTTTTTTTATCATTTATTTTCCATTAAGACGTCTTCAAAATTCAATAGCTTCTATAAATATTGTAGTACACAAGGGATAAAACCATCTCAAAGTTTGTATACAAAATATAACACGACGAGATGAGTTCTCAAATAAAGGCTTGCGGTGGTCCAGTAGTGGTTTGTGGAGAAGTGGATTAAAATCCCTGATGTTAATGAGAAATGTGTGCTGGAGGTTGTAAAGTTTGCCGTCGCGGAGTTCAACATTAAATTTAAACAAACTCTCAAATTTGATATCATTTATGAAGGTTGGTATGTCGAGTTGGGTGTAGACAAACTAAAGTACAAGCTCCTACTTAAGGCGCATCGACCTTTTGGGCGCTTGTTGAATTTTGAGGCTATTATAACCGAAGAAAAGCCTCTAAAGGATAGAATCGAGAAGCTACAAGGTTTCATCGTCATAGTCACACAAGGACACCAAGTTGGCAATGTTATTCCATGAAGCTTGAGATCTGGATTAAAATCCCTAATCTTTGTGAGCCATTCGTGATAGATCTAGCAAAGTTTGTGGTCATAGAATTCAACAAGAAAAATAATGATAGCCTAAAATTTGAGAGCATTTACGAGGGTTGGTATGCAGAGATGGGCGAAGACCACATGAGGTTTCGTCTCCATGTTAAAGTGAAAGATTGTCTCGGACGAGTGCGCAACTTTGAGGGTGTTGTGTTCATAAAGCACTTCTTTGGTATAGTAATCAAGACGTTCGAAAGTTTCAAACCTATCGAAAATAAGTGTTAAAACGTCCCGTTGTATTCGAAAATATATGTCCGTTATAATTTCGTATCTCTGACTATCTATATAGAAATAGTCAGAAAAGAATGAAATAAATATTTTCCAAATATGCATCTCTCTATCTCTAAAGTATTTAATATCTATCCATTTATTATATTTCTTTTTTATACTTCCTTGGTACTCTCCTCCACAGCTGGATTATTACAATTAAGCATTAGAAATTTCACTTTGACAACGCTTGACCTAAAATCTACATTGGATCTTATTTTATCACGCTTATAGGTTGTTGAACTATGGGTTTTCCATAATGCTACACGCGAGAGAGGGAATTTAAAGGATATTAAAAAGTTTGTCAACAATTACGACGATTGGGTCTCCTATGGACTTAGAGCATGTAATCATTAATATACCTAATACGTGTAAAAGATGTATATATAATTTTTAAACCACACAAGTGGCAAGAACTTTTTGTAACTAACAGGTTCTTTATCTTCATTAAATATATTTTTGAAAGTGTTTTGTATTTCTTTTACTTTGTTTAGTTGCTAACGATTCCAAAAGCCAAGCTTTATCTATGAAATCATTATATTATGTGTTGAGAAAATTAAACAACCGATAGAGTAATAACCCGATCAGCTACCTAGTGTTCATAAAAGTAATCACTTGCAATGTAGAGTAAGAAAAAGGCAAGGGAGGTGAAATGGTGAAACGATTTACAAAAATGTAAGAAACAAAAAATTGAGTTGCCAAAAGCGAACAACTACATGATACTTGGTGATCGAGTGAATGAATGAATTGGCAACATTCCCTTTTGTTGAGTTTGAAATTTTTGGGAGCTATAACTTAACATAATGAATTTTTAATATGTCGAGTTAGCATATTAGAAAGCGTATCAAAAGAAATAAATTATGTTGGAATAAATGACGTATATTTAATTACGTCTTAAACGTTTAGTGGGTTTGATATTATGTTGTTATAACATCCAAAAATATGACTCTCACGTAAATCATAAGACATTTCTTTCTCAATTGTGAAATGATCACTAACAAATGTCGAATCTCCCTTTTTGTCCTTAATATAATAAATTTCTCCAGTTTTTAATATGGATATCTCTTTATTTTGTTTTAGTGTTGATTCACCCAAAAGATATTTCTAGGTTCATTAGGGAGGTATGTTTTTTTGTTCTCGACACGTTTTCATGTTTTGGTGAATACATTTACACATGGTTCTTTTGAATTTTAGATAGTGCCAAATGATTTTTTTAGTTTTTAATAACTATGCTTGAATTCATTCATATATTATCTTTATCCAAGAAAATATGTTCCTCCATGCGCGACCACAACATTTGCATCTCATTACGTACATCATAGCACATGCGAAAAAAAAAATACAACTTGAGAAATGTAAAGTGTAACTAAAGCAATGTACGTCTACTATTGGATAAGTAAAAGTCTGACTAAAAGTCAATATTACCGTGTTAACCGATATTTAGAAAAATGTATTAAAAGAAAACTCTTATTTATTGGATCTATATTTAATTTCAAACGGTACCAGAACAAAATCGAATCCATGTTGGCTGTCACAGACTTGGAAGGTTAAAGAAAAATTATAAAATCTTTTAGGCGTTCAATGTGTTATAATAATAGTGTCATGTGATGCCTTATTTTTTCCAAGCTTCTCTAACCTCACTTGGAGGGCTAGTCGTTTAGTGGCTTTAAAACTTTACTCAAGAAAAGTATTTAATTCAGTGATTTAATGACTTCGAAGGCACGAGAAGTGTGCATGTGAGTTATTCCACGGATTTTGTTCCTCATATTAGTGTGTTATCAATAGTGCTATAATTTTATTTCTAACTCGGATGCATTTTAAAAAGTTATTTTATTATCTATTTATTTAGCTTTTCGGTATAATTTTAATTTGATTTCATACAAATCCTTTTAATTGTTTTCTTACAATTTGTGTAGCGATGTTATCTTCTTTTTCAATTTCTTTTGAACAATTTAATCATGCATAAAATTTATCTCAAAGAGATTACGTCGTACATTGCACTAAATTTCAAATATTCAAATAGTGATTGCATTTATTAATTATTTTAAATTTATGGTTCACTTAAACAATGTCTTGTATAATCGTATATATATCATATTTTAATGGCTTCGTTAAGTGTTTAAAGTATAAACTTTAACAAGATTGAAAAGACAAACAAAAGTGTATAATAAAATTTAGATCTATTTTAAATGTACATTTTTTTATGGGAGCAATTGAGGAGAAATGAAATCTTAAAGGAATAATTTAATACAATCTAACTAAATTTCAAAGAATTAGATCCTTGGATTTTGAGTGGTCAAACGGATAAACCAAGAACCCCTTTTTGTTTTTATCTTTAACAACTAATAGTCAAAGAACCATATTCCAATGAAGACAACCATCAACATCTATTAAATCTTTTGTTAATCTACTCTAACAAATATTAAGAATATTAATTAGATTGTTCTCAATCTTATTAGAAAAGCATAAATCTTTTCTTCTTTTTTTTTTATCATTTATTTTTCATTAAGACGTCTTCAAAATTCAATAGCTTCTATAAATATTGTAGTACACAAGGCATAAAACCATCTCAAAGTTTGTATACAAAATATAACACGACGAGATGAGTTAAAGTAAAGGCTTGCGGTGGTCCAGTAGTGGTTGTGGAGAAGTGGATTAAAATCCCTGATGTTAATGAGAAATGTGTGCTGGAGGTTGTAAAGTTTGCCGTCGCGGAGTTCAACATTAAATTTAAACAAACTCTCAAATTTGATATCATTTATGAAGGTTGGTATGTCGAGTTGGGTGTAGACAAACTAAAGTACAAGCTCCTACTTAAGGCGCCACGACCTTTTGGGCGCTTGCTGAATTTTGAGGCTATTGTAACCAAGAAAAGCCTCTAAAGGATAGAATCGAGAAGCTACAAGGTTTCGTCGTCATAGTCACACAAGGACACCATGTTGGCAATGTTATTCCACGAAAGCTGAGATCTGGATTAAAATCCCTAATCTTTGTGAGCCATTCGTGATAGATCTAGCAAAGTTTGTGGTCATAGAATTCAACAAGAAAAATAATGATAGCCTAAAATTTGAGAGCATTTACGAGGGTTGGTATGCAGAGATGGGCGAAGACCACATGAGGTTTCGTCTCCATGTTAAAGTGAAAGATTGTCTCGGACGAGTGCGCAACTTTGAGGGTGTTGTGTTCATAAAGCACTTCTTTGGTATAGTAATCAAGACGTTCAAAAGTGTAACGCCCCTACTTTTCATACATCAATCCCTAGGGACATTACTACTCATGCATGATTTCGAGGCCCTAAGTGAAATTTAAATAAGTAAAAGTTGATAAATAAAAGTCGATTTAATTTGGGATCCCATAGAAATACAAAACGTTTACAATAAACAAAATTAAGTTTCGGCCTCTAGTTTCAAAACTCTGTACTACATAAGCGGAAGACAATAATCTTTTAAAATTCTTTCTAAATCATGGATGCGGAATTCATGACTTGGTTCCCATAATTTCATGAGCGCATCCATGCCACTACTTTGGTATGCTCTCGTCTCTACCTGAAAACATTTTAAAACAAAGAAAGACACAACAAAGGTAGAGGGATGAGTATTATAAAATACCCAGTAAGTGGGGGTCGGGATATGCATACACATACAATCATGACTTTTTAAACTTGTTCGAAATGTACATATGCGGGACCTAAAACCTTCTCATATTATTATCGCCTTTAATCCATGACTTCCCTTTTACATATTGTCGTCTTTAATCCATGACTTCCTTTTACATATTGTCGTCTTTAATCCATGACTTCCTTTTTTTACATATTGTCAGGTCTTTAATCCATGACTTCCTTTTTACTTATGTGGCCGATTGGTCATCCTGAGTCATTTCGTTTTGAGTCTCTCACAGACCCCTGTAATCATTTGAGTCCCTCACAGACCCCTGTATGGTTTGAGTCCCTCACAGACCCCTGTATAAATTGACCCATAGGGTCTCTAATGCATGTTTGACCATGCACATAATGCACTCAGGAGACCAATGTCCACATTTTTCATTAAATCATTTCATGACATACATACTATGCATGAGGTCCCATCATTCAACATAACAAAGAGTGTACATGTCACGGACATCATCGTCAATATGCAAATCATAATATTTCTCATGAGCATAGCTTTGAAAATCATACTTTGTAGGAAATCAAAAACTATTCTCATACAAACTTCATCATATCCTCACGTGAATTCTTTGGAATACTCTTACATAGAATACAAGAATATTCTCACCAAAAATACTAGTTTATACCCACATGAAACATTGAAACATTTGCACATAAAATATTTAAGTATTCTCACGAAAATATCTCAGATATCTTTGTCATATGAAAATATAAACTAATTTCGCATAAACATCGTGAAAATCATTTTCTTCAATCCCAATAAAAGTTCGGCACAAGGTTCCTTACTAAACCTTTTGAAAATCATTCACTCGAGATTCTCGAGAAACCCTTTGAAATATTCGTTCTCTAAATTCAAGCCCTAAGCATGAGTTTTGGAAATTCACCTTTTGAAATAAATCCTCAATTTTCATCTTTTAAAACAAATACATATTTCAGAAATCGTATTCACTTCCCTTTTAAGATCGTTTGTAGAAAATCCCTTACCTTAGCTCGAAACTCTTTACATTCCGCTCCTAGCTCAAAGTTTCGCTTAGTCATGCTCGATAGTCGAATCCCCTAAATCACATTCATCAATTCTTTAATTAACTTACATAATTAGACACTTATTTTGAATCCAATCATAGTTAGGCTAAATTACCACAAACGGACGCTTAAAACGAACTCGGGAGTCAAAGCAGGTGGGCCGGGCGGCGACTCGCGAAAGCGGCGCGCGCGTGGCGAGCACGGCGCGCGTGTGGCGGCGCGCGCGGCGGCGCGTTTCGAGGCGCGAGGTCGGATCCGAGATGCCCACTCACCGATCTACTCGAACCGGTCCTATAACCCGCCGTCGATCTCACGCCCAGAACTCGAACCAAAACTTGAACCGGCGGGTGCTGCGCTCGACAATCGGCGGGGTTGGTTGGACGGCGAGCGGCGTCTCACGGCGCGACTTTCATCAGGTGAGAGGTTGACTGACGGCTGTGTTGGGACTTCGCGAGGCAGGCTTGACGATCTTCGGTGGCTCGAACAAACACGAGGAATGCCTCGATCTCACGACAGCTCGAGCAGGCGCGAGGTCCTCCGGCGGCTCGAAACGAGGTGGCGTTCAGAGGTTCTCGCGCGCGTAGCTTGGTCTCCGAAGAGGTGGCGACGGTCTCGCGACAGTCGGCATTCACACAATGACCTCGACTTCTTCGTCCGGTGAGGAACGATGGTCTCGCGATAGTCGATAATCACACGACACTGGCTGGAAAGTGAAGCTTGCTTCCATGGAGGGATTGTCGTGAAGGAGAAGAGATGGGAAGATGGCTCCTCGAAACATGTGCCCAAATAGGACACAAATGAGTATTTTGAAACCCTAGGTCTATTTTCCAGAAATGCCCATCACTTCAAAATAAGCTACTACAATGCCATTAACTCTAAATTTTAAAATGGAAACCACCCAACATTCTACATTTAAAACTCCAACTTGAAATTTCCAATAAATTTCAATCAAAACTATAAATTAAAGGCATCTAAATTTTTCGGGCGTTACAATCTTCCCTCCTTAAGAACTTTCGTCCCCGAAAGTTCCTAAACTTGAAAAAGTTCAGGATATTTTTCACGCATTTCATCCACTCATGCCTAAGTAGCTTCTTATGTCTGAAAGTGTTACCACAATACTTTAACGAGGTTGGTTTCCCGATTATGGAAGGTCTTCGATCCCTTGCGAGGATTCACACAAGTCGTTCGTCATAAGCTCGATTCTCATTCAACTACAAGGGCTCAAAATCAAAAAAAAAAAAAAACATGTGACGGGTCTGACGCATACTTTCTTAGCATAGAATCGTGGAACACCTCATTATCTATCGAGATAAGGAAACAATGGCAACCTATAAGCCACAAAGTAAAATTCACTCTAGAATTTCAAACGACCTGAAGGCATGGACTTGACTTCCTTTTGTGGTCAAATCTCGAAATTTCGTTCAAAGCCTATTGTACAAGTTGCTAGCATTTCTGTCAAGACGTGACTCAATTGTTTTCTCACTTTTTCGGAGAGATGTGACTCATTAAGTGTAGAGTTTTAGCAACCTCGTTTGGTGGTTTAGGATTATCTAACTTGTCGAGCCATCTTTCACGGTCCTTGGTAATCTTATAAAGAACGTTGTAGAGACAGACTCTCCCTAGAATTAAAACACTTAAGGTTGTAATAACCCAAAAGACCTTTGCCCCAAAGCCTTCACTTTGTACAATGGCTAGTTAGCAACTAACCGAGAGATATCTTTTCTGATGAACCTCAGTCATGTAATTAATCAACTTGAGCCTTTCTATTGACCATCAATAACCCGCTGCAAGCTTAAAGTCATGATTGGAGTAAGTTAAACTTAGGTCTCTTTGATTTTTATGACACATGGATCATTCCACAAAACTTTACCAATCTTACGACCAAAATGCTCCAAAAAATTTTCTGCAGCATAATGGCGTAACCTCAGTAATACAAAAACTTCTATAACACACGAGAAACATAAGGTCACACTTCTAAATTCGAGATAACCAAACAATCATGCCTCCGAACTTCATCTCAAGATTACTCGGGTTTGAAACACACAAAACACCATCAAATGTTAAACAACCAAATATAAGTGAAACCAAATTTCTTTAATCGAAAACGATGATCCTCCAAGGACACAATAATCTAACAATCAGTTAAGACATCAACTCTAAACAAACTTTAAAAGGATGTAATGAAATCCTCTTGACTTACCTCAGCTTAAGAGTCTAAACAATTATAGGTTATCGCATTAAATGACAAAATTTTTATTGCCGTTCTAGGAACTAGAATGACCCTCTTTAAGACAAGTTATTCAAGATACAGTTCGTACTCTATCGCTTTCAATCTTTCCTCAGCTTATGGCACAATGCGATAGTCGTTCATATCACTCCCCTTAATATAACTCAACTGCTAACAACCTCGGTGTTAAGCGATCTCATGAAAAAGGCATTTAGTCTTTTAAAACTCATTCTTCCTTTATCCTTCACTCCCTTGAATATCTTGCTCAAGTAATCACTTGGATATAGTGCAATTTTCTTAACACCAATAGGGTTGGATACTTTACCATGACATCCACTACATTTCTTAACTTTTCCGACCCTTTTGTCATGAAACTCTAACGTTCAAACCTTGAATACGAATACTCTATTTAACACCTCTAGACTTTGAACTTTTCCAGAATTACAATATTCCTTTGCTAAGGTCCTACTCATGCGAACTCGGTTGTTCAAGGTTTCTTGAAAGACTTTCGCCTCGTAATGTCTACCCTTTCCTCCCTTTGTCCAAACTACTCCTTTTTGATAACGCAGCATGTGAGTCTTATCTTGACAAGTTTCCTTTAAGCTGACATCCTAAACTCGGCATTTCCTTTCTAATATCAAACACACGAGGTCACATACTGCGTCTTTTCTTAGCCTAACAAATTTCATTATGCTCATCCTTTGAAGTTTACTTGAGCACTTAACTCCTTAGTGCCCTTTCGACTACTTGCATATCTCAAGACTTACTCTTCCTCCTTATGCCTAAAGCCATCCTTCCGAATTGTCATTTCTGCCCTTTCTTAGGCTTGGTTTAACGGGAACGTCTCCGACAACTTTATTCCCACAATGATTTACCTTTTTCTTGAGCACTAAGTCTATCAGGCCTATACACGTTAGGGGTATTTAAGTAAAATCTCTACAATCTTTATGATGTTCGTAAAGTGATTTGAACGTTGTCTCGGAATATCTAATCCCTGGTTCATGACAGGCGCTAACTTGACTCCAAAATCATCTTAAGGAACACTATGCTCCTCGTACTGGTGGAATAGGTCGTTCATTCAAAACGAAGAGATTTATCCTTAGCAACAACTGTTTCCACTTCTCATTTCTCATGCACGAGCGTAAGAATACACCTTTCTCCTTTACGCAACCCCCTATTACTCCTTAAGGCGATAAACTACTATCATTCTTACATGGAAGGTCATGCACCTATGACTTGAGTGCTTTTACTTTACTGGAGCATTCTGTAAGGAGTATTAGAAATTTCTGTTACTCTCTACTTTTTAATTCTATATTTAAGTCTGTCTCTTGTGTTAGGGGTAACTTTAAAGATAAAACCTTCCTTATCTAACACTAACGCATTGATTCTCGTGCTTACTCTCCTTAAGCTTGGCCTTCTTCTTTTAGTAAGATTAAGGACTTTCTCAACTATTTGTACTCGTTTGGTTATAATGTCAAATTCACTAAAACCTCTCTTAAGAAACCATCGACCTAGCCTTTACTAAAGGAACCTTATAGATTCATGTTTCTAATGGTCGTTCGACCACTACTACTAGACACTTAATTTAATTGGAAGGAGTTCTTCACTTAGATCACTACATAATAACGAAGAAGAGATTCAAAGCACTTTCATCTATTAATCAGATCCTCTCTCCTTAACCCTCTGATTGGGGAACAAGAAACTTTACTACGTTATAGTTCAAGGTTAACACTTCATGTTATCTCTTTCAAGTTGTACACATACATTTAGTCCAACAGGTAGAAATTAGTGGCAAGGTTCTCATACACATTCCACAAGCTTGAATACACAAGTGATCATATGAAAGTCAATTCGTGCACAAGTTTCTGGAGTCCCGACAATCAATTCTCCTGTGTTCTCAAACTAAAACTCTAACTCTTTACTTTTCTTCTTTATACTTGTCTTTATTACGTCTATTTAGTTTATGGAATCGCTTTTGAAACTTCGTATCATGCCTATCTGTGAGTGACACCTTAATTGTGTATATCCCCGTGGCTTTCCTCTCAGAGCAATGGTCTAAATAAAAGCGAAGTGTTTCAAGTGTCTTGGAAGAAAACTAATTTTCATCTCAACATTAACAATCTATTTTTTTCCCTTTACATCTCGAGCCCATTTTCAAAACACTTTTGCTCTCTTTACTTTTCAACTCCTTAAATACTATGGTTATGTATTCTTGAAGATGAAGGACTTTATTCGAGAGCCAACATGGTCGAGAATTCTAAAGTGGTACGTTTACTAAATCTCATACCTTTCCATCCAATTGTTCTAGCATGAATGAATGAGACCACTAAGCTCTTACCGAACACATTCAAACTTTGAACTTCTCATGAGTAGTCTTAACTTTTATTATTGAAAGCTATACTTAAGTAACCTAGTTTCTTAGCAACCTTTAACACTCTAACTTCTTAAGTCTTACCCTTTACTCCCTTGGTCAAAGCGGACCCTTTTAATAATTCTCAACACGTGTTTTATGGCTATAAAACTTCATTTTTAGCGTAAACATTCTTAACTAAAACAATTTTCCTTTCTATCATCAATAGTAGGGATCACATGTGTTCTCTTTCCTTTCGGCGTAAGATCACGTCAACGCTATGACGTATACGCGTATAGATTCACATATAAGCATTTTATTTATGCATTTCCCTTTTCATAGACATATAGTTTAGCTCATACATTCTCATTCTTTCTTAGTTTGGAAATTCATCAAACTCGATTTTTATATAAAATATTTTCTCATAGACTACTAAATTCTCTTTTAAGTGAACAAATAAAACTTTTAGTTCAAGGCATACACAGCGGTGGACCGGAGTTGCTACTTAGCCATGGGATACTTGTTGCTTACTCTGTAAGCGAGTCTACAAGACCTATAACCTTGGGGTCTGATACCAACTGTAACGCCCCTACTTTTATTACATCAATCCCTAGGGACATTACTACTCATGCATGATTTCGAGGCCCTAAGTGAAATTTAAATAAGTAAAAGTTGATAAATAAAAGTCGATTTAATTTGGGATCCCATAGAAATACAAAACGTTTACAATAAACAAAATTAAGTTTCGGCCTCTAGTTTCAAAACTCTGTAATACATAAGCGGAAGACAATAATCTTTTAAAATTCTTTCTAAATCATGGATGCGGAATTCATGACTTGGTTCCCATGGCTTCTGTAGCGCATCCATGCCACTCGCCTGGTATGCTCTCGTCTCTACCTGAAAACATTTTAAAACAAGGAAAGACACAACGAAGGTAGAGGGATGAGTATTATAAAATACCCGATAAGTGGGGGTTCGGGATATGCATACACATACAATCATGACTTTTTAAACTTGTTCGAAATGTACATATCACGGGACCTAAAACCTTCTCATATTGTCAGGCCTTTAATCCATGACTTCCCTTTTACATATTGTCAGGTCTTTAATCCATGACTTCCTTTTTACATATTGTCAGGTCTTTAATCCATGACTTCCTTTTTTTACATATTGTCAGGTCTTTAATCCATGACTTCCTTTTTACTTATGTGGCCGATTGGTCATCCTGAGTCATTTCGTTTTGAGTCCCTCACAGACCCTGTAATCATTTGAGTCCCTCAACAACCCCTTTATGGTTTGAGTCCCTCACAGGACCCCTGTATAAATTGACCCATAGGGTCTCTAATGCATGTTGACCATGCACATAATGCACTCAGGAGACCAATGTCCACATTTTTCATTAAATCATTTCATGACATACATACTATGCATGAGGTCCCATCATTCAACATAACAGTAGTGTACATGTCACAGACATCATCGTCAATATGCAAATCATAATATTTCTCATGAACAGTTTGAAAATCATACTTTTGTAGGAAATCAAAAACTATTCTCATACAAACTTCTGTCATATCCTTACGTGAATTACTGGAATACTCTTACATAGAATACAAGAATATTCTCACCAAAAATACTAGTTTATACCCACATGAAACATTGAAACATTTGCACATAAAATATTAAGTATTCTCACGAAAATATCTGTATACTGTCATATGAAAATATAAACTAATTTCGCATAAACATCGTGAAAATCATTTTCTTCAATCCCAATAAAACGTTCGTGTAACGCCCCAGGCCCAGGATCCTCTGCGACCTGGCAGCGTCACTATATCATCCATGACTGCTTGTAAGAGTGAAGACACTATCCCCACAAACCAACACGGGGTCCTTTTAGCATGCTTTGTCCTCACTCACATGCTCCTAGGAATATTCCCAGGAGGTCACCCAACATAGAATTGATCCAAGCTAAGCACACTTAACTGTGGAGTTCCTATGATTGAGCCACCGAAAAGGAAGGTGCACCTTGTTGGTATAGGTAGTAGCTATCAATTCTTTTAAGCTTTTCTCAACTATACTTCCATATCCTCATTGTCACTCACATGTACCCCTTTTCCTCGGGCACCATGCTTTCATATCCTCAGGATCCCTCTCATTCAGATGTGGACTCGGTTCATTCATGTACCCCTCTTCCTCGGGCGTCACATGCCCACCAGCTTCCGCCTTGGTTCGTCCCCGAACCACATCTTACTGGGAGAGGTTTCGCTCTGATACCATTTGTAACGCCCGTGCCCGGGGATCCTCTGCGACTGGCAGCGTCACTATATCATCCATGATCGCCTTGTAAGAGTGAAGACACTATCCCCACAAACCAACACGGGGTCCTTTTAGCATGCTTTGTCCTCACTCACATGCTCCTAGGAATATTCCCAGGAGGTCACCCAACATAGAATTGATCCAAGCTAAGCACGCTTAACTGTGGAGTTCCTATGATTGAGCCACCGAAAAGGAAGGTGCACCTTGTTGGTATAGGTAGTAGCTATCAATTCTTTTAAGCTTTTCTCAACTATACTTCCATATCCTCATTGTCACTCACATGTACCCCTTTTCCTCGGGCACCATGCTTTCATATCCTCAGGATCCCTCTCATTCAGATGTGGACTCGGTTCATTCATGTACCCCTCTTCCTCGGGCGTCACAGTTCGGCACAAGGTTCCTTACTAAACCTTTTGAAAATCATTCACTCGAGATTCTCGAGAAACCCTTTGAAATATTCGTTCTCTAAATTCAAGCCCTAAGCATGAGTTTTGGAAATTCACCTTTTGAAATAAATCCTCAATTTTCATCTTTTAAAACAAATACATATTTCAGGAAATCGTATTCACTTCCCTTTTTAAGATCGTTTGTAGAAAATCCCTTACCTTAGCTCGAAACTCTTTACATTCCGCTCCTAGCTCAAAGTTTCGCTTAGTCATGCTCGATAGTCGAATCCCCTAAATCACATTCATCAATTTTTTAATTAACTTACATAATTAGACACTTATTTTGAATCCAATCATAGTTAGGCTAAATTACCACAAACGGATGCTTAAAACGAACTCGGGAGGTCAAAGCAGGTGGGCCGGGCCGACTCCGTGCGGCGGCGCGCGTGGCGAGCACGCACGGCGGCGCGTGTGGCGGCGCGCGTGGCGGCAAGCGTTCGAGGCGCGAGGTCGGATCTCGAGATGCCCACTCACCGATCTACTCGAACCCGGTCCTATAACTTCGAAAACCGATCGAAACACGCCCAGGAACTCGAACCAAAACTTGAACCGGCAGGTGCTGCGCTCGACAATCGGCGGGGTTGGTTGGACGGCGAGCGGCGTCTCACGGCGCGACTTTCATCAGGTGAGAGGTTGACTGACGGCTGTGTTGGGACTTCGCGAGGCGAGCTTGACGATCTTCGGTGGCTCGAACAAACACGAGGAATGCCTCGATCTCACGACAGCTCGAGCAGGCGCGAGGTCCTCCGGCGGCTCGAAACGAGGTGGCGTTCAGAGGTTCTCGCGCGCGTAGCTTGGTCTCCGAAGAGGTGACGACGGTCTCGCGACAGTCGGCATTCACACAATGACCTCGACTTCTTCGTCCGATGAGGAACGATGGTCTCGCGATAGTCGATAATCACACAACACTGGCTGGAAAGTGAAGCTTGCTTCCATGGAGGGATTGTCGTGAAGGAGAAGAGATGGGGAAGATGGCTCCTCGAAACATGTGCCCAAATAGGACACAAATGAGTATTTTGAAACCCTAGGTCTATTTTCCGAGAAATGCCCATCACTTCAAAATAAAGCTACTACAATGCCATTAACTCTAAATTTTAAAATGGAAACCACCCAACATTCTACATTTAAAACTCCAACTTGAAATTTCCAATAAATTTCAATCAAAACTATAAATTAAAGGCATCTAAATTTTTCGGGCGTTACAGAAAGTTTCAAACCTATCGAAAATAAGTGTTAAAACGTCCCGTTGTATTCGAAAATATATGTCCGTTATAATTTCGTATCTCTGACTATCTATATAGAAATAGTCAGAAAAGAATGAAATAAATATTTTCCAAATATGCATCTCTCTATCTCTAAAGTATTTAATATCTATCCATTTATTATATTTCTTTTTTATACTTCCTTGGTACTCTCCTCCACAGCTGGATTATTACAATTAAGCATTAGAAATTTCACTTTGACAACGCTTGACCTAAAATCTACATTGGATCTTATTTTATCACGCTTATAGGTTGTTGAACTATGGGTTTTCCATAATGCTACACGCGTGAGAGGGAATTTAAAGGATATTAAAAAGTTTGTCAACAATTACGACGATTGGGTCGCCTATGGACTTAGAGCATGTAATCATTAATATACCTAATACGTGTAAAAGATGTATATATAATTTTTAAACCACAAGAGTGGCAAGAACTTTTTGTAACTAACAGGTTCTTTATCTTCATTAAATATATTTTTGAAAGTGTTTTGTATTTCTTTTACTTTGTTTAGTTGCTAACGATTCCAAAAGCCAAGCTTTATCTATGAAATCATTATATTATGTGTTGAGGAAATTGAACAACCGATAGAGTAATAACCCGATCAGCTACCTAGTGTTCATAAAAGTAATCACTTGCAATGTAAAGTAAGAAAAAGGCAAGGGAGGTGAAATGGTGAAACGATTTACAAAAATGTAAGAAACAAAAAGTTGAGTTGCCAAAAACGAACAACTACATGATACTTGGTGATCAGTGAATGAATGAATTGGCAACATTCCCTTTTGTTGAGTTTGAAATTTTTGGGAGCTATAACTTAACATAATGAATTTTTTAATAAGTCAGGAGTTAGCATATTCGAGTGGGTATCAAAATAAATAAATTATGTTGGAATAAATGACGTATATTTAACTACATCTTAAACGTTTAGTGGGTTTGATATTATGTTGTTATAACATCTGAAAATATGACTCTCACGTAAATCATAAGACATTTCTTTCTCAATTGACATTAATGATCGCTAACAAATGTCGAATCTCCCTTTTTGTCCTTAATATAATAAATTTCTCCAGTTATTAATATGGATATCTCTTTATTTGGTTTTAGTGTTGATTCACCCAAGAGATATTTCTAGGTTCATTAGGGAGGTATGTTTTTTGTTCTCGACACGTTTTCATGTGTTTGGTGAATAAATTTACACATGGTTCTTTTGAATTTTAGATAGTGCCAAATGATTTTTTTTTAGTTTTTAATAACTATGCTTGAATTCATTCAGATATTATCTTTATCCAAGAAAATATGTTCCTCCATGCGCGACCACAACATTTGCATCTCATTACGTACATCATAGCACATGCGAAAAAAAAAATACAACTTGAGAAATGTAAAGTGTAACTAAAGCAATATACGTCTACTATTGGATAAGTAAAAGTCTGACTAAAAGTCAATATTACCGTGTTAACCGATATTTAGAAAAATGTATTAAAAGAAAACTCTTATTTATTGGATCTATATTTAATTTCAAACGGTACCAGAACAAAATCGAATCCATGTTGGTCATCACACAGACTTGGAAGGTTAAAGAAAAATTATAAAATCTTTTAGGCGTTCAATGTGTTATAATAATAGTGTCATGTGATGCCTTATTTTTTCCAAGCTTCTCTAGCCTCACTTGGAGGGCTAGTCGTTTAGTGGCTTTAAGACTTGACTCAAGAAAAGTATTTAATGCAGTGATTTAATGACTTCGAAGGCACGAGAAGCGTGCATGTGAGTTATTCCACGGATTTTGTTCCTCATATTAGTTTGTTATCAATAGTGTTATAATTTTATTTCTAACTCGGATGCATTTTAAAAATTTATTTTATTATCTATTTATTTAGCTTTTCGGTATAATTTTAATTTGATTTCATACAAATCCTTTTAATTGTTTTATTACAATTTGTGTAGCGATGTTATCTTCTTTTTCAATTTCTTTTGAACAATATAAACATGCATAAAATTTATCTCAAAGAGATTACGTCGTACATTGCACTAAATTTCAAATATTCAAATAGTGATTGCATTTATTAATTATTTTAAATTTATGGTTCACTTAAACAATGTCTTGTATAATCGTATATATATCATATTTTAATGGCTTCGTTAAGTGTTTAAAGTGTAAACTTTAACAAGATTGAAAAGACAAACAAAAGTTTATAATAAAATTTAGATCTATTTTAAATGTACATTTTTTTATGGGAGCAATTGAGGAGAAATGAAATCTTAAAGGAATAATTTAATACAATCTAACTAAATTTCAAAGAATTAGATCCTTGGATTTTGAGTGGTCAAACGGATAAACCAAGAACCCCTTTTTGTTTTTATCTTTAACAACTAATAGTCAAAGAACCATATTCCAATGAAGACAACCATCAACATCTATTAAATCTTTTGCTAATCTACTCTAACAAATATTAAGAATATTAATTAGATTGTTCTCAATCTTATTACAAAAGCATAAATCTTTTCTTCTTTTTTTTTATCATTTATTTTTCATTAAGACGTCTTCAAAATTCAATAGCTTCTATAAATATTGTAGTACACAAGGGATAAAACCATCTCAAAGTTTGTATACAAAATATAACACGACGAGATGAGTTCTGAAGTAAAGGCTTGCGGTGGTCCAGCCGTGGTTGTGGAGAAGTGGATTAAAATCCCTGATGTTAATGAGAAATGTGTCTTTGGAGGTTGTAAAGTTTGCCGTCATGAGTTCAACATTAAATTTAAACAAACTCTCAAATTTGATATCATTTATGAAGGTTGGTATGTCGAGTTGGGTGTAGACAAACTAAAGTACAAGCTCCTACTTAAGGCGCACGACCTTTTTGGGCGCTTGTTGAATTTTGAGAGCTATTGTAACCAAGAAAAGCCTCTAAAGGATAGAATCGAGGAAGCTACAAGGTTTCATCGTCATAGTCACACAAGGACACCATGTTGGCAATGTTATTCCGCCAAGCTTTGAGATCCGGATTAAAATCCCTAATCTTTCTCGAGCCATTCGTGATAGATCTAGCAAAGTTTGTGGTCATAGAATTCAACAAGAAAAATAATGATAGCCTAAAATTTGAGAGCATTTACGAGGGTTGGTATGCGAGAGATGGGCGAAGACCACATGAGGTTTCGTCTCCATGTTAAAGTGAAAGATTGTCTCGGACGAGTGCGCAACTTTGAGGGTGTTGTGTTCATAAAGCACTTCTTTGGTATAGTAATCAAGACGTTCGAAAGTTTCAAACCTATCGAAAATAAGTGTTAAAACGTCCCGTTGTATTCGAAAATATATGTCCGTTATAATTTCGTATCTCTGGACTATCTATATAGAAATAGTCAGAAAAGAATGAAATAAATATTTTCCAAATATGCATCTCTCTATCTCTAAAGTATTTAATATCTATCCATTTATTATATTTCTTTTTTATACTTCCTTGGTACTCTCCTCCACAGCTGGATTATTACAATTAAGCATTAGAAATTTCACTTTGACAACGCTTGACCTAAAATCTACATTGGATCTTATTTTATCACGCTTATAGGTTGTTGAACTATGGGTTTTCCATAATGCTACACGCGAGAGAGAGGGAATTTAAAGGATATTAAAAAGTTTGTCAACAATTACGACGATTGGGTCTCCTATGGACTTAGAGCATGTAATCATTAATATACCTAATACGTGTAAAAGATGTATATATAATTTTTAAACCACAAAAGTGGCAAGAACTTTTTGTAACTAACAGGTTCTTTATCTTCATTAAATATATTTTTGAAAGTGTTTTGTATTTCTTTTACTTTGTTTAGTTGCTAACGATTCCAAAAGCCAAGCTTTATCTATGAAATCATTATATTATGTGTTGAGAAAATTAAACAACCGATAGAGTAATAACCCGATCAGCTACCTAGTGTTCATAAAAGTAATCACTTGCAATGTAGAGTAAGAAAAAGGCAAGGGAGGTGAAATGGTGAAACGATTTACAAAAATGTAAGAAACAAAAAATTGAGTTGCCAAAAACGAACAACTACATGATACTTGGTGATCGAAATGAATGAATTGGCAACATTCCCTTTTGTTGAGTTTGAAATTTTTGGGAGCTATAACTTAACATAATGAATTTTTTAATATGTCAGGAGTTAGCATATTCGAGTGCGTATCAAAAGAAATAAATTATGTTGGAATAAATGACGTATATTTAATTACGTCTTAAACGTTTAGTGGGTTTGATATTATGTTGTTATAACATCTGAAAATATGACTCTCACGTAAATCATAAGACATTTCTTTCTCAATTGACAGAAATGATCACTAACAAATGTCGAATCTCCCTTTTTGTCCTTAATATAATAAATTTCTCCAGTTTTTAATATGGATATCTCTTTATTTTGTTTTAGTGTTGATTCACCCAAAAGATATTTCTAGGTTCATTAGGGAGGTATGTTTTTTTGTTCTCGACACGTTTTCATGTTTTGGTGAATACATTTACACATGGTTCTTTTGAATTTTAGATAGTGCCAAATGATTTTTTTTTAGTTTTTAATAACTATGCTTGAATTCATTCATATATTATCTTTATCCAAGAAAATATGTTCCTCCATGCGCGACCACAACATTTGCATCTCATTACGTACATCATAGCACATGCGAAAAAAAAATACAACTTGAGAAATGTAAAGTGTAACTAAAGCAATGTACGTCTACTATTGGATAAGTAAAAGTCTGACTAAAAGTCAATATTACCGTGTTAACCGATATTTAGAAAAATGTATTAAAAGAAAACTCTTATTTATTGGATCTATATTTAATTTCAAACGGTACCAGAACAAAATCGAATCCATGTTGGTTTATCACAGGACTTGGAAGGTTAAAGAAAAATTATAAAATCTTTTAGGCGTTCAATGTGTTATAATAATAGTGTCATGTGATGCCTTATTTTTTCCAAGCTTCTCTAACCTCTCTTGGAGGGCTAGTCGTTTAGTGGCTTTAAAACTTGACTCAAGAAAAGTATTTAATTCAGTGATTTAATGACTTCGAAGGCACGAGAAGTGTGCATGTGAGTTATTCCACGGATTTTGTTCCTCATATTAGTGTGTTATCAATAGTGCTATAATTTTATTTCTAACTCGGATGCATTTTAAAAAGTTATTTTATTATCTATTTATTTAGCTTTTCGGTATAATTTTAATTTGATTTCATACAAATCCTTTTAATTGTTTTCTTACAATTTGTGTAGCGATGTTATCTTCTTTTTCAATTTCTTTTGAATAATTTAAACATGCATAAAATTTATCTCAAAGAGATTACGTCGTACATTGCACTAAATTTCAAATATTCAAATAGTGATTGCATTTATTAATTATTTTAAATTTATGGTTCACTTAAACAATGTCTTGTATAATCGTATATATATCATATTTTAATGGCTTCGTTAAGTGTTTAAAGTGTAAACTTTAACAAGATTGAAAAGACAAACAAAAGTTTATAATAAAATTTAGATCTATTTTAAATGTACATTTTTTTATGGGAGCAATTGAGGAGAAATGAAATCTTAAAGGAATAATTTAATACAATCTAACTAAATTTCAAAGAATTAGATCCTTGGATTTTGAGTGGTCAAACGGATAAACCAAGAACCCCTTTTTGTTTTTATCTTTAACAACTAATAGTCAAAGAACCATATTCCAATGAAGACAACCATCAACATCTATTAAATCTTTTGTTAATCTACTCTAACAAATATTAAGAATATTAATTAGATTGTTCTCAATCTTATTAGAAAAGCATAAATCTTTTCTTCTTTTTTTTTTATCATTTATTTTTCATTAAGACGTCTTCAAAATTCAATAGCTTCTATAAATATTGTAGTACACAAGGGATAAAACCATCTCAAAGTTTGTATACAAAATATAACACGACGAGATGAGTTCTGAAGTAAAGGCTTGCGGTGGTCCAGCCGTGGTTGTGGAGAAGTGGATTAAAATCCCTGATGTTAATGAGAAATGTGTGCTGGAGGTTGTAAAGTTTGCCGTCGCCGAGTTCAACATTAAATTTAAACAAACTCTCAAATTTGATATCATTTATGAAGGTTGGTATGTCGAGTTGGGTGTAGACAAACTAAAGTACAAGCTCCTACTTAAGGCGCACGACCTTTTTGGACGCTTGCTGAATTTTGAGGCTATTGTAACCGAAGAAAAGCCTCTAAAGGATAGAATCAGGAAGCTACAAGGTTTCGTCGTCATAGTCACACAAGGACACCATGTTGGCAATGTTATTCCGCCGAAGCCTGAGATCTGGATTAAAATCCCTAATCTTTGTGAGCCATTCGTGATAGATCTAGCAAAGTTTGTGGTCATAGAATTCAACAAGAAAAATAATGATAGCCTAAAATTTGAGAGCATTTACGAGGGTTGGTATGCAGAGATGGGCGAAGACCACATGAGGTTTCGTCTCCATGTTAAAGTGAAAGATTGTCTCGGACGAGTGCGCAACTTTGAGGGTGTTGTGTTCATAAAGCACTTCTTTGGTATAGTAATCAAGACGTTCAAAGTTTCAAACCTATCGAAAATAAGTGTTAAAACGTCCCGTTGTATTCAAAAAATATATGTCCGTTATAATTTCGTATCTCTGACTATCTATATAGAAATAGTCAGAAAAGAATGAAATAAATATTTTCCAAATATGCATCTCTCTATCTCTAAAGTATTTAATATCTATCCATTTATTATATTTCTTTTTTATACTTCCTTGGTACTCTCCTCCACCGTTGGATTATTACAATTAAGCATTAGAAATTTCACTTTGACAACGCTTGACCTAAAATCTACATTGGATCTTATTTTATCACGCTTATAGGTTGTTGAACTATGGGTTTTCCATGATGCTACACGCGAGAGAGGGAATTTAAAGGATATTAAAAAGTTTGTCAACAATTACGACGATTGGGTCTCCTATGGACTTAGAGCATGTAATCATTAATATACCTAATACGTGTAAAAGATCTATATATAATTTTTAAACCACAAGAGTGGCAAGAACTTTTTCTAACTAACAGGTTCTTTATCTTCATTAAATACATTTTTGAAAGTGTTTTGTATTTCTTTTACTTTGTTTAGTTGCTAACGATTCCAAAAGCCAAGCTTTATCTATGAAATCATTATATTATGTGTTGAGGAAATTGAACAACCGATAGAGTAATAACCCGATTAGCTACCTAGTGTTCATAAAAGTAATCACTTGCAATGTAGAGTAAGAAAAAGGCAAGGGAGGTGAAATGGTGAAACGATTTACAAAAATGTAAGAAACAAAAAGTTGAGTTGCCAAAAACGAACAACTACATGATACTTGGTGATCAGTGAATGAATGAATTGGCAACATTCCCTTTTGTTGAGTTTGAAATTTTTGGGAGCTATAACTTAACATAATGAATTTTTTAATATGTCAGGAGTTAGCATATTCGAGTGGGTATCAAAAGAAATAAATTATGTTGGAATAAATGACGTATATTTAATTACGTCTTAAACGTTTAGTGGGTTTGATATTATGTTGTTATAACATCTGAAAATATGACTCTCACGTAAATCATAAGACATTTCTTTCTCAATTGACAGAAATGATCACTAACAAATGTCGAATCTCCCTTTTTGTCCTTAATATAATAAATTTCTCCAGTTATTAATATGGATATCTCTTTATTTGGTTTTAGTGTTGATTCACCGAAAAGATTTTTCTAGGTTCATTAGGGAGGTATGTTTTTTTGTTCTCGACACGTTTTCATGTTTTGGTGAATACATTTACACATGGTTCTTTTGAATTTTAGATAGTGCCAAATGATTTTTTTTTTAGTTTTTAATAACTATGCTTGAATTCATTCATATATTATCTTTATCCAAGAAAATATGTTCCTCCATGCGCGACCACAACATTTGCATCTCATTACGTACATCATAGCACATGCGAAAAAAAAATACAACTTGAGAAATGTAAAGTGTAACTAAAGCAATGTACGTCTACTATTGGATAAGTAAAAGTCTGACTAAAAGTCAATATTACCGTGTTAACCGATATTTAGAAAAATGTATTAAAAGAAAACTCTTATTTATTGGATCTATATTTAATTTCAAACGGTACCAGAACAAAATCGAATCCATGTTGGCTGTCACAGACTGGGAAGGTTAAAGAAAAATTATAAAATCTTTTAGGCGTTCAATGTGTTATAATAATAAGGTCATGTGATGCCTTATTTTTTCCAAGCTTCTCTAGCCTCACTTGGAGGGCTAGTCGTTTAGTGGCTTTAAAACTGGACTCAAGAAAAGTATTTAATTCAGTGATTTAATGACTTCGAAGGCACGAGAAGCGTGCATGTGAGTTATTCCATGGATTTTGTTCCTCATATTAGTTTGTTATCAATAGTGCTATAATTTTATTTCTAACTCGGATGCATTTTAAAAAGTTATTTTATTATCTATTTATTTAGCTTTTCGGTATAATTTTAATTTGATTTCATACAAATCCTTTTAATTGTTTTATTACAATTTGTGTAGCGATGTTATCTTCTTTTTCAATTTCTTTTGAACAATTTAAACATGCATAAAATTTATCTAAAAGAGATTACGTCGTACATTGCACTAAATTTCAAATATTCAAATAGTGATTGCATTTATTAATTATTTTAAATTTATGGTTCACTTAAACAATGTCTTGTATAATCGTATATATATCATATTTTAATGGCTTCGTTAAGTGTTTAAAGTGTAAACTTTAACAAGATTGAAAAGACAAACAAAAGTTTATAATAAAATTTAGATCTATTTTAAATGTACATTTTTTTATGGGAGCAATTGAGGAGAAATGAAATCTTAAAGGAATAATTTAATACAATCTAACTAAATTTCAAAGAATTAGATCCTTGGTGTAACGCCCCAGAACATCAAGCACCTTCTAATTTGTGACTAGGATTAAGTTATTGGAGATTAAATTAATTGGGCAATGAAACTTTGTAATTTAATTTTAAAATTTATGCAAGTGGAGAGTTTTTGTGTAATTAAAGGACTTTTTGAAGCATTTAATTATGGTGAAGGACACACTTGTGATTTATGAGAAGAAGGAGGGGCATTTTGGTAAATTAAAAGAGAATAGCTAGGGTTTTATCCCTTGAGGCATGCAAATCGAGGGAGTCTTCTTCCACCTCAACCCTCCTTCATGTTAGGTGCCGTCGGCGACTACTGTGGTTCAACTTCAAGCCTTGGTCGACCTCCAGCCGCACGCCCTTCTCACAGATAAAGGACCTCAGTCGCACGTCGAAGCTCGTCGGGTCGAGAGTCCAACCGCCGGAGACCTCTGCTGAAGCCGCCAACCTCCATGCCGTGTCGTCGTTCACCTAGTCAAGCCGCGCTCTTCTGCGGTGGAGAACGAACAGATGCGAGCCGCCGGATCGGTCTTCAGCTGAAGAAGTCGCGCCGAGCTTGCCGTCGAACGTTGAAGCTGCCGGACCGTAGGTTCAACCTTGGGTTCGACCGGTTCGGCACTTTTCCGACCGGCCTTCATTAAACTGACGCCGGTTTTGGATAGATCGGCTCACGACGTCCCCAGATCTGATGTTCACGCGCCGCACGCGCGCGCGGTGTATTCGACACCTCACGCGCGCGCGCGCCGCCGCACGCGCCGCCGCTCGCCGGAGCTGCTCCGGTCCACCTGTTTTGATTCCCCGAGTTCGTTTTCAGCCTCCGTGAGTAGTAATTCGACTTATCTTGTATTGGATGTGAAAAATAAGTTTACTTATTATGTGTTTAATTAGGAAAATGGATTGGATTGAAGGAATTCGAGTACCGAGCAAGTCCGATAAGAACCCCAAGTTAGGAACGGAGCATGAGGAGTTTAAGCGAAGGCTAAGGTAAGGGTCCTTGTGCCGAACTTTTAATTGGGATTGAAGAAAATGATTTTCACGATTTCATGCGAAATTAGTTTATATTTTCATATGACAATATACAGATATTTTCGTGAGAATACTTAATATTTTATGTGCAAATATTTCTGTGACGACCGCCATCTCAGGTACTATTAGTTATTTTAATTAACACTCTATTAGCCGCTGTATTTAGTTGGATTGGTGTCTTAATCAAGCTCGGTGAGAGTGAAACCTTAATTTTGGTTCAGTTTAAGTGAATGGTTCCTTATAGAATAAGATTACTTATGAAATTAAAGGGAAAGGAAATGACAAGGACACTTAGTAAATAATGCCTAGGTAAGGGTTAATTGGGACTTTTAACAATAACCTAGACCTCATTGTTCAACCCTATATTCATATATTTATATATATATTTATAAGAGAAGAAGGATGGAACCAAAACCCTAACCCTAATCCTCATCACTTCCCCTTCTCCTTCGTGTACACGCCTAGCCGAGAACCCTAAATCCAGCCGTTGCCGTCGCCGTCCAAGCCACCTTTCCGCCGCAAGCTCTCGCCGGACCTCACGTCACTCCAGCCGTCCAAGTCGCCGTCCAAGTCGCCGTCCAAGTCGTCTTCTTGCAGTGGAGTACGTTAAGGCTGCCGGCAAGACACGAACAGGAAGTCAAGCCCTCACCATTACCCTAGCCGCCGACCAGATTCGAACCGAAGACACTCACGCCGGCGAAGTTCACGAACGAGGCCTGGGTCCCAGCCGTGTCACGGAGCCGCTCGTTCAGCCCCAATCGCTACCCTAATCCGAGAGCCGCCGCCGTCACACCGAATCCCACGCTGACCGCAGTCTCACGGCCGCTTCCGGTCGTCCACGCCCGAAGTTGCGCGCGACAGAGCAACGAACGAGCTTACTCGTTCCAAAGACGTCCGATCGAAGAAGCGCGCGGAGCACCCACGAGCCAGTAGTCGCTGCAGCGGCACCGAAAGGCCCGACCACTCGCGGACCCCACGCACGCCGGTATGCCGTGGTTTTACTGACACAAGTTTTTTGGTTGGTGAGCAAATTCCTTATTACGATCTGAAATCGAATTGAGTTATCGATGACCTTGAATTATTATGACGCGTTTACGTGAGGAATCAAATTATTGTTCGAACACGAATTGTAAGAACGAATCAAGCATAGGATCAAGATTTCCAGCTTTGGAACAACCAAACCCACGTTCGGATTGTTATTCGGAGTCGAGGTAATTGGAGTAAGGTGAGAATAATGACGCTTTCGTACCTAGATTCTTTATGTTGATGGAACTGTGCAGTAGGATGACGAATAGAAGAATCCTTGGTTTCAGGTTATTGGAGGAGACCGTTAAATTAAGAATTAGAAGGAAATAGTGAGATCAAAGCTCGAGGTAAGGGACCTCGTGCCGAACTTTTAATGGGAGTAAATGAAAATGATTTTCATGATTTTATGCGAAATAGTTTATATTTTTCACATGAAAATACACAGATATTATTTTGAGCATACGTGATATTTTATGTGCAAATACTTCGATGTATTATGTGAAAATGAACCATTATTTTATGTGAAAGTATTCTCGTATGTTATGTATAAGGATCCCATCATTTCATGTGAGAATAGGACAGTAGTTTGTATGAGAATGTTTCATGTTTCTTACAAAAGTATGATTTTTCACACTGTCCATGAGAAAGTATGAACGATATATTGATGATGATGTTTGTGATATGTACACCATGATTATGTGGGATCTCATGCATGTTTTGTATGCCACGAAATGAATTAACGATTAGTGTGGACATTGGTTATCCTGAGATCGCTATGTGCATGGTCAAACATGCAATAGAGACCTATGGGTCAAAAATGCGAGGTCCGTGAGGACCCAAATGAAATGACTCAGGATGACCAGTCGGCCTCACAATTATATGAACAGCCATGGATTAAAGACCTGGCAATTATATGAACAGCCATGGATTAAAGACCTGGCAATTATATGAACAACCATGGATTAAAGACCTGGCAATTAAATAAACAGTCATGGATTAAAGACCTGACAATTGAATGAGCAGCCATGGATTAAAGACCTGGCAACTGAATAAACAGTCATGGATTAAAGGCCTGACAATTAAATATGCAGCCATGGATTAAAGACCTGGCAACTCTAGAAAGTTCTAGATCCCATCTATGTATGTTATGAATGAGTTTAGAGATCATGATTGTATGTGTATGCATATCCCAAACCTCGGTAGCGAGGTTACTTACTGGGTATTGTTTTGCAATACTCACCCTTTCTCTTAAAAAATGTTTTTCGTAAAGGGAAGGGCGTGCGAGGGTGGATGACGGGAGCGTTACTAAGACCATGGGAACCAAAGATGATTTCCGCATATTCTTATTTTGAACTATTGTTGTCTCTACGTTTTCATTTGAAGTTAAACTTACTTACAATTTTTAATAGGCAAAGCTGATGTGATGTTTTTAAATGATTTGAATGTTTTGTTTTTATTTGGGATCCCTAGAACTATTTACGTTAATTGGAAATGGCTTTTAAGTTCTTTTTATCTCTCGGCCTATAAATGCATGCATGTGTAGTAATGTCCCTAGGAGTTAGTCATTTAAAAAGTAGGGGCGTTACAGTTGGTATCAGAGCCCTAGGTTTAAGGGTTCTGTAGACTTGCTTACAGAGTAAGCCTGAGTAGTTCCCATGGTTTAACAACGCTTCCGATCCACCGCTGAGTACGTTACGATATTTTACTAAGAAAGTAAATGATTATGATATGATACGATTTATGCATATACATAACCTTAAAAGCCCCAAGGGGTGATCCTATTTTATGATTTTAAAGTAAAGGAAAAGAGTTAGAAACTCTCTATATTGTAGTTTTGACATAATGCCACCTAGAGGCCGAGGAGAGGTAGGGGACGTGGTAGGGGCCGGAGGGCAAGGGAAAATGTTGGCGCCCAACCTGAGGAATTACCCTGGATCGGGAAGAGGTTACTCCACCCGCTCGAGACCTCCCCCGAGACCACCGACCGTCGGAGAGAATGTACTGCAGATTGCCCCCGGCGGGACTGTGGAAACGCCAATGTTATGACCATGATGGTGGAGGCTATGCGAGTCCGCACGAGCTACGATAGCCACCCAACCGCCCAAGCAAATCGGGGCGAAACGATGCAACTCGAGTCTCGTTACAGAAGGACTTCGTGGAAGTATGATCCGAGATCTTTCAATGGGTCTTCTAGTGACCCCACCGTGGTTGAGTTGTGTGGTCGTCCTCCATTGAGACCATCTTGGATGATGAAGCGCCACGAGGACCGAGAGGGTGTCCTGTGCGACCTTCATCTTTGAGGATGACGCGTACTTGTGGTGGGAGTCCGCCCAAGGAACCATTGTTGCAGTGGAGAAACGATTACTTGAATCTATTCAAAGAAGCATTCGCGGCGGAAATTCTATCCTGCGGCGGCTCGTTCTGAAGCGGCGAAATTCTTACTGTGCTGTAACCCGGAGAGGCGGTGGAGATATATGAGAGGGAATTTACCCGTTTGTCCCGTTTTGCCCCCGAGCTGGTGGATACAGAAGCAAAGAAGACTGAGCGCTTCATCATGGGGCTAGATGAGAATGTTCGAGGCTTTATTCAAGCATTAGCACCTCCTGATTACGCCTCCGCGGTGAGAGTGGCGAATCCGATTTGGGTGCGAGCTCGATCGCACATGGTGTGGTGAGTTAACTCTCGGCGGCCATAGCGAATCATAAGAGGAAGTGGGACCAGCCCAATTCCAGCTCACAGCGCCCCCAGCGTACATCGCATAGACCAGGGCATTTCCGTACAGGTCCCAGCCAGAAACCACCAGTCAACAGATCGGGGAATAGCAGCGGAGATAGGCCACAGTGCAAAGAATGTGGTAAGCAGCACTGGGGTAAGTGTATGGCCCGGTCCGGAGCGTGTTTCAAGTGTGGAAAGGAAGGGCACAGAGCTAATAACTGCCCGAGTCAAGCCAGCACTAGCCAGCCACAGGTTTTGAATAGTGGGCCTGCTGTGAAGCCGGCCATACATCAGGGGAGAGCCTATGCAAGCACCAGTAGAGACATCTATGGCTCAGATTCAGTGGTTACAGGTACACTTCCATTACTTGGGCACCTCGCCTTTGTACTATTCGATTCTGGTTCTACGCACTCTTTTATTTCTCGCATCCTTTGTAAGTCAAGTCGAGTTAGAACTAGAAACGATTCTGATATGCCCTATCTGTCTCCACTCCTGCGGGAATAAATTTGTTAGCCAATATGAAAGTCAAGGATGGTAGTGTGACCATCGCAGACCATGAGTTAGCAGTGAACCTAGTGGTCTTAGATATGTTTGATTTTGATGTAATATTGGGCATGGACCGTTAGCACAGAGAACCATGCTTGTATTGATTGTTTCGGGGAAGGAGGTAGTGTTCACTCCTCCTAACCAACCTCAGCTCTGAGTTGAGAGGCACTGATGGCGAGAAGTAGGCCTAAGGTAATTCGCCCCTAAGGCCGAAAGTTATTGCATCGGGGAGCTTGGGGCGTCTTAGCCTTGCATATACTAGATGCAAGGTGCACAGAGATCTCGGTGACATCGGTGCGATGGTAGAATGAGTTTACGAGACGTCTTCCCGAGGACCTCCCGAATACCTCCATCGGGGAGGTAGATTTTAACATCAGTTGGAATTGGGGACGACCCCGATATCCAAGGCCCCGTCTGAGAATGGCACCAAAGCAGAGTTGAAAGAACTAAAAGTACAGTTACAAGACTTGCTAGACAAAGGGTTTATACGCCCAAGCGTTTCACCCTGGGGAGCACCGGTATTGTTCGTGAAAAAGAAAGACGGATCCATGCGCCTGTGTATAGATTACAGGGAGTTGAATAAAGTTACAATCAAGAATAAATATCCTCTCCCCAGAATAGATGATTTGTTCGATCAGTTGCAAGGAGCGACAGTGTTCTCCAAGATCGATCTGAGATCAGGCTACCATCAGTTGAGGATCAGTGAAGGGGATATCCCTAAAACAGCATTCAGATCACGTTATGGGCATTACGAGTTCACAGTGATGCCGTTTGGTCTGACCAACGCTCCTGCCGCCTTTATGGACTTGATGAACCGTTTGTTCAAGGAGTTTCTTGATACGTTCGTGATTGTGTTCATCGATGATATATTGATATACTCCAGGTGTGATGAAGAGCATGAAATGCACCTGAGGAAAGTCTTACTCACACTGAGAGAGAATAAGTTGTATGCAAAATTCTCCAAGTGTGAATTCAGCTCGAGCAATTATCTTTCCTAGGGCATGTTGTGTGTGCAAGGCCGGAGTCTCTGTTGATCCAAAGAAAAGTGGAGGCCGTCACCACGGTGGCTCTCGTCCCACCACCGCATACAGGTGCGTAGTTTTAGGGTCTTGCGGGATACTATAGGCGTTTAAATGCGAGATTTTGCCAAGATAGCCATGCCTATGACTCAGTTGACGCGTAAAGGAAACTCATTTGTGTGGGATGATGCTTGTGAGGCGAGTTTCCAGGAACTCAAACACAGATTAGTGTCGGCCCCGATTCTTACAGTTCCCGAGGGAACAGGGAGCTTTGTGGTTTACAGAGATGCTTCTAAGAAAGGGTCAATGTATCTTGATGCAACCGACGGTAAAGTAATAGCGTATGCCTCCCGACAATTGAAGGCGCACGAGAGAGGAACTATCCAACTCATGATCCGGAACTAGCGGCCTTTGGTATTTGCATTAAAGATCTGGAGACACTACCTGTATGGCGAGAAAATTCAGATTTTCACAGATCATAAGAGTCTGAAGTATCTGTTCACCCAGAAGGAATTGAACATGAGGCAACGCAGATGGTTGGAATTGGTGAAAGATTATGATATTGACATACAGTACCATCCCGGTAAGGCTAATGTAGTGGCCGATGCCTCAAAGAAGAAGCCGCATGCATACTGCTGCATGAGTGACGACATAGCGAGAGTTACTGAGCGAGTTTGCTCGAGTGAAATTGCGCATGCTAGTAGGAAAGACCACGGCTCGCTTAGCCCGATTAAGCTGTACAACCGACCTTGAGGCAACGTATTATAGAGCGCGGCAGTGGACCCTCGATTAGTGGAAAAACTTACTGCGGTAACTCGGTGAGTTGACGAGTTTTCCCTATCCACCGATGGAGGATTACTATTTCGGGGACGATTGTGTGTGCGACGACGATGACAAGTCGAGAACGAGATCTTGAACGAAGCCCATAACTCACCGTTTTCTATGCATCCTGGTAGTACCAAGATGTACCGAGATCTCAAATTGATCATTTTGGTGGTGTAACATGAAACGCGACATAGCCGAGTTTGTCGGCAAGTGTTTGACTTGTCGGCAGTGAAGGCACCTGAGACAGAGACCATGCGGGTTTCTTGCAACCATTACATGTGCCTCGGTGGAAATGGGAGGAGATCTCTATGGATTTCATAGTTGGTGCGCCTAGAACTTTACGAGGTTACACGGTGATTTGGGTCATAGTGGGCGGAGTTAACAAAGTCAAGACATTTCATACCGTGGAAACCCACCTATTCTACTGAGATAAGTGGCGCGGCTCTCACCGGAAGAGATAGTCCGGTTACATGGAATCCCGATCAAAGATTATTTGACGAGGATCCACGTTTCACCTCCAACTTCACGGAGGAGTTTACAGAGAGCGTTGGGTTGCGGTTGAACTTGATCTGACTTTTCACCCACAGACGGATGGGCAGACAGAACGATTGAACCAGATATTAGAGGACATGTTGCGAGCTTGCACTTTAGATTTCCCAGGTAGTTGGGACACTCATTTGCATCTAATGGAGTTAAGCTTACAATAATACTGATTACGATCGACCATCGGAATGGCTCCATTTGAAGCTCTTTACGGAAGACGTTGCAGAACTCCCGTTTTCTGGGAGGAGGTTGGTGAACGCCAGTTGTTGGGTCCAGAGTTAGTACAGGTCACTAATGAAGCAGTGCAAAAGATTAGGGCGCGGATGCAGACCGCCCAGAGCAGACAGAAGAGTTATGCCGACACGAGACGAAGAGACCTGGAATTCGATGTTGGGGATCACGGATTTCTCAGGGTGGCCCCAATGAAGGGAATTCTAAGGTTTGGCCGGAAAGGGAAGTTGAGTCCGCGATTCATCGGACCATTTGAGATCTTAGAGAGGATTGGTGCAGTGGCCTACAGATTAGCACTGCCGCCTTCTCTTTCGGCGGTTCATAACGTATTCCATGTCTCCATGTTGAGAAAGTACGTTCCAGACCCAACTCATGTCATAGACTTCGAACCATTGCAGTTAACAGAAGATCTGAGTTATGGTGAACGACCGGTACAAATTATTGCAAGAGATCGAAAGACCCTCCGTAACCGTGAGATCAGCTTGGTTAAAGTGTTGTGGCAGAACCACCGCACGGAAGAAGCTACCTGGGAACGAGAAGAGGAAGTGCGAGCTAAATATCCTGAACTATTCCAAGAATAGGAACTTTCGAGGACGAAAGTTCTTAAGGAGGGAAGATTGTGACGACCGCCATCTCAGGTACTATTAGTTATTTTAATTAACACTCTATTAGCCGCTGTATTTAGTTGGATTGGTGTCTTAATCAAGCTCGGTGAGAGTGAAACCTTAATTTTGGTTCAGTTTAAGTGAATGGTTCCTTATAGAATAAGATTACTTATGAAATTAAAGGGAAAGGAAATGACAAGGACACTTAGTAAATAATGCCTAGGTAAGGGTTAATTGGGACTTTTAACAATAACCTAGACCTCATTGTTCAACCCTATATTCATATATTTATATATATATTTATAAGAGAAGAAGGATGGAACCAAAACCCTAACCCTAATCCTCATCACTTCCCTTCTCCTTCGTGTACACGCCTAGCCGAGAACCCTAAATCTAGCCGCTGCCGCGCGCCGTCCAAGCCACCTTTCCGCCGCAGCTCTCGCCGGACCTCACGTCCTCCAGTAGTCCAAGTCGCCGCCCAAGTCGTCTTCTTGCGGTGGAGTACGTTAAGGTCGCGCCGGCAAGACACAAACAGAAGTCAAGCCCTCACCATTACCCTAGCCGCCACCGATTCGAACCAAGACACTCACGCCGCGAAGTTCACGAAACGAGGCACAGGTCCCGGTAGTGTCACGGAGCCGCTCGTTCACCCCAATCGCTACCCTAATCCGAGAGCGCCGCGTCACCGAATCCCACGACGACGCGGTCACGGTTGAAGCCCGGTCGTCCACGCCCGAGTTGCGCCGACAGAGCAACGAAGCGGAGCTTACTCGTTCCAAAGCCGTCCGATCGAAGAAGCGGCGGAGCACCCACGAGCCGGCCGTCGCTGCGCGACAGACCGGCCCCGACCACTCGCCGACCCCACGCACGCCGTATTGTCGTGGTTTTACAACCAGCAAGTTTTTTGGTTGGTGAGCAAATTCCTTATTCTGATCTGAAATCGAATTGAGTTATCGATGACCTTGAATTATTATGACGTTTACGTGAGGAATCGAAATTATTGTTCGAACACGAATTGTAGGAACGAATCAAGCGTAGGATCAAGATTTCCAAGCTTTGGAACAACCAAACCCACGTTCGGATTGTTATTCGAGTCGAGGTAATTGGAGTAAGGTGAGAATAATGGCGCTTTACATTACCTAGATTCTTTATGTTGATGGAACGTGCGCAGGGGATGACGAATAGAAGAATCCTTGGTTTGAGTTATTGGAGGAGACCGTTAAATTAAGAATTAGAAGGAAATAGTGAGATCAAAGCTCGAGGTAAGGGACCTCGTGCGAACTTTTTAATGGGAGTAAATGAAAATGATTTTCATGATTTTATGCGAAATAGTTTATATTTTTCACATGAAAATACACGATATTATTTTGAGCATACGTGATATTTTATGTGCAAATACTTCGATGTATTATGTGAAAATGAACCATTATTTTATGTGAAAGTATTCTCGTATGTTATGTATAAGGATCCCATCATTTCATGTGAGAATAGGACAGTAGTTTGTATGAGAATGTTTCATGTTTCTTACAAAAGTATGATTTTTCACACTGCCCATGAGAAAGTATGAACGATATATTGATGATGATGTTTGTGATATGTACACCATGATTATGTGGGATCTCATGCATGTTTTGTATGCCACGAAATGAATTAACGATTAGTGTGGACATTGGTTATCCTGAGATCGCTATGTGCATGGTCAAACATGCAATAGAGACCTATGGGTCAAAAAATGCGAGTCCGTGAGGACCCGAAATGAAATGACTCAGGATGACCAGTCGGCCTCACAATTATATGAACAGCCATGGATTAAAGACCTGGCAATTATATGAACAGCCATGGATTAAAGACCTGGCAATTATATGAACAGCCATGGATTAAAGACCTGACAATTATATGAACAGCCATGGATTAAAGACCTGACAATTGAATGAGCAGCCATGGATTAAAGACCTGGCAACTGAATAAACAGTCATGGATTAAAGGCCTGACAATTAAATATGCAGCCATGGATTAAAGACCTGGCAACTCTAGAAAGTTCTAGATCCCATCTATGTATGTTATGAATGAGTTTAGAGATCATGATTGTATGTGTATGCATATCCCAAACCTCGGTAGCGAGGTTACTTACTGGGTATTGTTTTGCAATACTCACCCTTTCTCTTAAAAAATGTTTTTCAGGTAAAGGGAAGGACGTGCAGGGCGGATGACGGGGGAGCGTTACTAAGACCATGGGAACCAGCATGATTTCCGCATATTCTTATTTTGAACTATTGTTGTCTCTACGTTTTCATTTGAAGTTAAACTTACTTACAATTTTTAATAGGCCAAGCTGATGTGATGTTTTTAAATGATTTGAATGTTTTGTTTTTATTTGGGATCCCTAGAACTATTTACGTTAATTGGAAATGGCTTTTAAGTTCTTTTTATCTCTCGGCCTATAAATGCATGCATGTGTAGTAATGTCCCTAGGAGTTAGTCATTTAAAAAGTAGGGGCGTTACAATTTCAATGCTTCATGTGGAAATAAACTAGTATTTTATGTGAGAATATTCTTGTATTCTATGTAAGAGTATTCCAGTATTTCATGTGAGGATATGACAGTAATTTGTATGAGAATATTTCATGATTTCCTACAAAAGTATGATCTTCAAACTGTCTATGAGAAAAGTATGATTTGCATATTGTGATGATGTTTGTGACATGTACACTATTGTTATGTGAATGATGGGACCTCATGCATGTTATGTATGTCATGAAATGATTTGATGAAAAATGTGGACATTGGTCTCTGAGTGCGTTATGTGCATGGTCAAACATGCATTAGAGACCCTATGGGTCAAATTACAGAGGTCCAGTGAGGACTCAATCTATACAGAGTGCATGAGGACTCAAACCATACAGAGTGCATGAGGGACTCAAATTATTACAGTGTCATGAGGACTCAAAATGAAATGACTCGGGATGACCAGATCGGCCACATAAATAAAAAGGAAGTCATGGATTAAAGACCTGACAATATGAGAAAGTTTTAGGTCCCGCATATGTACATTTCGAACAAGTTTAAAAGTCATGATTGTATGTGTATGCATATCCCAAACCTCGGTAGCGAGGTCACTTACTGGGTATTGTTTTGCAATACTCACCCTTTCTTTTAAAAATGTTTTTCAGGTAAGGCCAAGGACGTGCAGGGCGAGTGACGGAGGCGCGTTACTAGAACCATGGGAATAGACATGTTTTCCGCACATTTCTTTTATAAGCGATGTTGTTCCTTTATGTTTTTGAAGTTTAAATTTACTTTCTGATTTTAAATAGGCCATGTTAAACTGCTCCTTTTATCTGTTTTGAATGTTTTATTTGGGATCCCTAAAGACAAATTATTTTCATTGGAGGTTTTAAAGATCTTTTTATCTCTTGGCCTATAAATGCATGCATGTGTAGTAATGTCCCTAAGAGTTTAGTCATAGAAAAGTAGGGGCGTTACAGTTGGTATCAGAGCCCTAGGTTTAAGGGTTCTGTAGACTTGCTTACAGAGTAAAGCACGAGTAGTTCCATGGTTGAACAACGCGTTAGGTCACCGCGTGTATGCCTTGAATTAAAAGTTTTATTGTTCATGAAAAGAAAATTTAGTATTCTATGTAAAGATACTTTTATATAAAAATCAAGCTTGATGAATTTCCAAACTAAGAAAGAATGAGAATGTATGAGCTAAACTATATGTCTATGAAAGGAAATGCATAATTGAAATGCTTATATGTGAATCTATACGCGTATATGTCATAGAGTTGACGTGATCTTACGCCGAAAGGAAAGAGAACACATGTGATCCCTACTATTGATGATAGAAAGGAAAATGTTTTAGTTAAGAATGTTTACGCTAAAAATGAAGTTTTATAGCCATAAAACACGTGTTGAGAATTATTAAAAGGTCCGCTTTGACCAAGGGAGTAAAGAGTAAGACTTAAGAGGTTAGAGTGTTAAAGGTTGCTAAGAAACTAGATTACTTAAGTATAGCTTTCAATAATAAAAGTTAAGACTACTCATGAGAAGTTCAAGTTTGAATGTGTTCGGTAAGAGGTTAGTGGTCTCATTCATTCATGCTAGATCAGTTGGTTAGAAAGGTATGAGATTTAGTAAACGTACCACTTTGGAGTTTTCGACTTTGTTGGTTCCTGAATAAAGTCCCTCCATCTTCAAGTGATTGCATAACTATAGTATTTAAGGAGTTGAAAAGTAAAGAGAGCAAAAGTGTTTTGAAAATGGGCTCGAGATGTAAAGGGAAAAAATAGATTGTTAATGTTGAGATGAAAATTAGTTTTTCTTTCAAGACACTTGAAACACTTCGTTCTTTTTATACCATTACTCTGAGAGGAAAGCCACAGGGATATACACAATTAATGTGATACTACAGATATGCATGATACGAAGTTTCAAAGGCGATACCTTAAGCTAAATAAACGTAATAAAGACAAGTATAAAGAAGAAAAGTAAGGAGTTAGGGTTTTAGTTTGAGAACACAAAAGAATTGATTGTTGGGACTCCAGAAACTGGTGCACGATTAGACATTCATATGATCACTGGTGTGTTCACGCTTGTGGAATGTGTATAAGGAACCTTGCCACTAGTTTCTACCTGTTGGACTAGATTTACGTGTACAACTTGAAAGAGATAACATGAAGTATTAACCTTGAACTATGACGTAGTAAAGTTTCTTTTTCCCCAATCAGAGGGTTAAGGGGAGAGGATTCGGTTAGTAGATGAAAGTGCTTTGAATCTCCTCTTCGTTATGTAGCAGTCAAGCTGAGGAACTTCTTTCAATTAGTAAAGTGTATAGTGATAGTGGTCGAGCGACCATTAGAAACATGAAACTGTAAGGTTCCTTTAGTAAAGGCTAGGTTGATAGTTTCTTAAGAGAGGTTTTAGTGAATTTGACTTTATAACCAAACAAGTACAAATAGTTGAGAAAGTCCTTAATCTTACTAAAAGAAGAAGGCCAAGTTTAAGGAGAGTAAGCACGAAGATCAATGCGTTAGTATTAGATAAGGAAGGTTTTATCTTTAAAGTTACCCCTAACACAAGAGACATACTTAAGTATGGAATTAAAAGTAGAGAGTAACAGTAATTTCTAATACTCCTTACAGAATGCTCCAGTAAAGTAAAAGAACTCAAGTCACAGGTACATAACCTTCCAGGTAAGAGTTAGTAGTAGTTTATCGCCATAAGGAGTATTAGGGGGGTGCGTAAAGGAGAAAGGTGTATCCTTATGCTCGTGCATAAGAGATGAGAATTTGAAGACAGTTGTTGCTAAGAATAAACCTCTTCGTTTTTGGATTAACGGCCTATTCCACCAATACGAATAGTACAGTGTCACTTAAGGTGATTTTGGAGTCAAGTTAGCGCCTGTCATGAACCAGGGATTAGACATTTCGAAACGACTTTCAAATCACTTTACGAACATCATAAAGATTGTAGAGATTTTACTTAAATACCCCTAACGTGTATAGGCTTGATAGACTTAGTGCTCAAGAAAAAGGTAAATCATTGTTGGAATAAAGTTGTCGGAGACGTTCCAGTTAAACCAAGCCTAAGAAAGGGCAGAAATGACAATTCGGAAGGATTGCTTTAGGCATAAGGAGGGAAGAGTAAGTCCTGAGATATGCAAGTAGTCGAAAGGGCACTAAGGAGTTAAGTGCTCAAGTAAACTTCAAAGGATGAGCATAATGAAATTTGTTAAGCTAAGAAAAGACGAGTATGTGACCTCAGGTGTTTGATATTAGAGAGGAAATGTCCGAGTTCAGGATGCCAGGCTTAAAGGAAACTTTGTCAAGATAAGACTCACTTGCGCGTTATCAAAAAGGAGTAGTTTGGACAAAGGGAGGAAAGGGTAGACATTACGAGGCGAAAGTCTTTCAAGAAACCTTGAACAACTGAGTTCGCGAGTAGGACCTTAGCAAAGGAATATTGTAATTCTGGAAAAGTTCAAAGTCTAGAGGTGTTAAATATAGTATTCGTATTCAAGGTTTGAACGTTAGAGTTTCATGACAAAAGGGTCGGAAAAGTTAAGAAATGTAGTGGATGCCATTGTAAAGTATCCAACCCTATTGGTGTTAAGAAAATTGCACTATATCCAAGTGATTACTTGAGCAGGATATTCAAGGGAGTGAAGGATAAAGGAAGAATGAGTTTTAAAAGACTAAATGCCTTTTCATGAGATCGCTTAACACCGAGGTTGTTAGCGGTTGAGTTATATTAAGGGAGTGATATGAGCATCATCGCATTGTGCCATAAGGCGAGGAAAGATTGAAAGCGATAGAGTACGAGCTGTATCTTGAATAACTTGTCTTAAAGAGGGTCATTCTAACTCCTAGAACTTGCAATGAAAACTTTGACACTTAATGCGATAGCCTTTGATTGTTTAGCCTCTAAAGCAAGGTAAGTCAAGAGAATTTCAGTACACTCCTCTAAAAGTTTGTCTTAAAGTTGATGTCGCTATCTGATTGACAGATTATTTTGTCTTTGAAGAATCATTGTTTACGATTAAAGAAATTTGGTTTCACTTATTTTTGGTTGTTCAACATTTCTGTGTATTGTGTGTTTCTGAACCCTGAGTAACCTGAAATGAAGTTTGGAGGCATGATTGGTTGGTTGTCGGATTTTAGAAGTGCAATTCCTATCAAACAGGTGTTAAAGAAATTTTGGCATTGTTGTAGTTACGCCGTCATGCTGCCGAAATTTTCGGGGCATTCATGTATTAAGAATGACAGAGTTGTACAGAACATTTCATGTGTCACGACAACCGAATGAGACCTAAGTTTGGGTTACTCCTACCATGACTTGAAACTTTCAACGAGCTATGGATTTCAGTATAAACCCCCAAAGTTAGTTAATTACGCAAGTGAGATCGCCACTGCAACGTTTACTAAAAGGTCGTTGAGAGTAGCGAAAGGTTAACCATTAATGTGAAGAGTCTCGAACAACCGAACAAAGTTGCTAACTTTATCCTTGAAGTCACATCTCTTAGAAAGGCATTAAAGTTATGGAAACGATGGTCGGTCGGAATAATCTAGTCATGCCTTGAAATGAATGCTAGTAGCTGGTGCAGCAAACCTTAAAGAGGAATTTTAAGGTTCAACAACATTGGAACCGTTTTAGCAAAGAATTTCTTTCTAAAATCACAAAACGGAAGAAACTAATTAAAGGACAAGAGAAGGTAATACGAGCTAAATATCCCGAGCTATCTTAGAATTTAAATCAAAACTTTCCCAAATTTAGAATCCAAGTCAAGGGCCTCACTTATGTAGGCCTTAGTAGAAAGACTCAGTAAAAGAACGAGCTCAAGTTAAAGTTGTGAGGCTTTGTTGGGTAATAAGTTTACGCTAAGATGTGATACTTGAGGAGCAACTAGTACTAATTCTTGCATAAGGATTGAAGACTAAGTAAATGGCAAGAGTGGAGCGGGTGTGAGCAAGCTTTCCCAAGGCACTACAAGATTAGAAACTTTCGAGGACGAAAGTTCTTAAGGAGGGAAGATTGTAACGCCCCAGAACATCAAGCACCTTCTAATTTGTGAATAGGATTAAGTTATTGGAGATTAAATTAATTGGGCAATGAAACTTTGTAATTTAATTTTAAAATTTATGCAAGTGGAGAGTTTTTGTGTAATTAAAGGACTTTTTGAAGCATTTAATTATGGTGAAGGACACACTTGTGATTTATGAGAAGAAGGAGGGGCATTTTGGTAAATTAAAAGAGAATAGCTAGGGTTTTATCCCTTGAGGCACGCAAATCGAGGGAGTCTTCTTCCACCTCAACCCTCCTTCATGTTAGGTGCCGTCGGCGACTACTGTGGTTCAACTTCAAGCCTTGGTCGACCTCCAGCCGCACGCCCTTCTCACAGATAAAGGACCTAAGTCGCACGTCGAAGCTCGCCGGGTCGAGAGTCCAGCCGCCGGTGACCTCTGCTGAAGCCGCCAACCTCCATGCCGTGTCGTCGTTCACCTAGTCAAGCCGCGCTCTTCTGCGGTGGAGAACGAACAGATGCGAGCCACCGGATCGGTCTTCAGCTGAAGAAGTCGCGCCGAGCTTGCCGTCGAACGTTGAAGCTGCCGGACCGTAGGTTCAACCTTGGGTTCGATCGGTTCGGCACTTTTCCGACCGGCCTTCATTAAACTGACGCCAATTTTGGATAGATCGGCTCACGACGTCCCCAGATCTGATGTTCACGCTTGGCGCCGCACGCGCGCGCGTATTCGACACCTCACGCGCGCGCCGCGCCGCGCCGCCACCACGCCCGCCGCTTTCGCGAGGCGCTCGGCCCACCTGCTTTGATTCCCCGAGTTCGTTTTCAGCCTCCGTGAGTAGTAATTCGACTTATCTTGTATTGGATGTGAAAAATAAGTTTACTTATTATGTGTTTAATTAGGAAAATGGATTGGATTGAAGGAATTCGAGTACCGAGCAAGTCCGATAAGAACCCCGAGTTAGGAACGGAGCATGAGGAGTTTAAGCGAAGGCTAAGGTAAGGGACCTTGTGCCAAACTTTTTATTGGGATTGAAGAAAATGATTTTCACGATTTCATGCGAAATTAGTTTATATTTTCATATGACAATATACAGATATTTTCGTGAGAATACTTAATATTTTATGTGCAAATATTTCAATGCTTCATGTCGAAATAAACTAGTATTTTATGTGAGAATATTCTTGTATTCTATGTAAGAGTATTCCAAAGATATTTCATGTGAGGATATGACAATAATTTGTATGAGAATATTTCATGATTTCCTACAAAAGTATGATCTTCAAACTGTCTATGAGAAAAGTATGATTTGCATATTGACGATGATGTTTGTGACATGTACACTATTGTTATGTGAATGATGGGACCTCATGCATGTTATGTATGTCATGAAATGATTTGATGAAAAATGTGGACATTGGTCTCCTGAGTGTGTTATTATGTGCATGGTCAAACATGCATTAGAGACCCTATGGGTCAAATTACGAGTGGTCTGTGAGGGACTCAATCTATACAGTGTGTGCATGAGGGACTCAAACCATACAGGGTGCATGAGGACTCAAATTATTACAGAGTCCATGAGGGACTCAAAATGAAATGACTCAGGATGACCAGTCGGCCACATAAATAAAAAGGAAGTCATGGATTAAAGACCTGACAATATGAGAAAGTTTTAGGTCCCGCATATGTACATTTCGAACAAGTTTAAAAGTCATGATTGTATGTGTATGCATATCCCAAACCTCGATAGCGAGGTCACTTCTCATCGGGTATTGTTTTGCAATACTCACCCTTTCTTTTAAAAATGTTTTTCAGGTAAGGCCAAGGACGTGCAGAGCGAGTGACGGAGGCGCGTTACTAGAACCATGGGAATAGACATGTTTTCCGCACATTTCTTTTATAACTGATGTTGTTCCTTTATGTTTTTGAAGTTTAAATTTACTTTACAGATTTTAAATAGGCCATGTTAAACTGCTCCTTTTATCTGTTTTGAATGTTTTATTTGGGATCCCTAAAGACAAATTATTTTCATTGGAGGTTTTAAAGATCTTTTTATCTCTTGGCCTATAAATGCATGCATGTGTAGTAATGTCCCTAAGAGTTTAGTCATAGAAAAGTAGGGGCGTTACACTTGGATTTTGAGTGGTCAAACGGATAAACCAAGAACCCCTTTTTGTTTTTATCTTTAACAACTAATAGTCAAAGAACCATATTCCAATGAAGACAACCATCAACATCTATTAAATCTTTTGTTAATCTACTCTAACAAATATTAAGAATATTAATTAGATTGTTCTCAATCTGATTAGAAAAGCATAAATCTTTTCTTCATTTTTTTTATCATTTATTTTTCACTAAGACGTCTTCAAAATTCAATAGCTTCTATAAATATTGTAGTACACAAAGGATAAAACCATCTCAAAGTTTGTATACAAAATATAACACGACGAGATGAGTTCTGAAGTAAAGGCTTGCGGTGGTCCAACCGTGGTTGTGGAGAAGTGGATTAAAATCCCTGATGTTAATGAGAAATGTGTGCTGGAGGTTGTAAAGTTTGCAGTCGCGGAGTTCAACATTAAATTTAAACAAACTCTCAAATTTGATATCATTTATGAAGGTTGGTATGTCGAGTTGGGTGTAGACAAACTAAAGTACAAGCTCCTACTTAAGGCGCACGACCTTTTTGGACGCTTGCTGAATTTTGAGGCTATTGTAACCGAAGAGAAGCCTCTAAAGGAAAGAATCAGGAAGCTACAAGCTTTCGTCGTCATAGTCACACAAGGACACCATGTTGGCAATGTTATTCCGCCGAAGCTTGAGATCTGGATTAAAATCCCTAATCTTTGTGAGCCATTCGTGATAGATCTAGCAAAGTTTGTGGTCATAGAATTCAGAAGAAAAATAATGATAGCCTAAAATTTGAGAGCATTTACGAGGGTTGGTATGCAGAGATGGGCGAAGACCACATGAGGTTTCGTCTCCATGTTAAAGTGAAAGATTGTCTCGGACGAGTGCGCAACTTTGAGGGTGTTGTGTTCATAAAGCACTTCTTTGGTATAGTAATCAAGACGTTCGAAAGTTTCAAACCTATCGAAAATAAGTGTTAAAACGTCCCGTTGTATTCGAAAATATATGTCCGTTATAATTTCGTATCTCTGACTATCTATATAGAAATAGTCAGAAAATAATGAAATAAATATTTTCCAAATATGCATCTCTCTATCTCTAAAGTATTTAATGTCTATCCATTTATTATATTTCTTTTTTATACTTCCTTGGTACTCTCCTCCACCATTTGGATTATTACAATTAAGCATTAGAAATTTCACTTTGACAACGCTTGACCTAAAATTTACATTGGATCTTATTTTATCACGCTTATAGGTTGTTGAACTATGGGTTTTCCATAATGCTACACGCGAGAGAGGGAATTTAAAGTGTGACGACCACAATCACAGGTACTAGTTATTTATTTTATTTAACGTTCTTTCAACTTTGTGTGTGTGTCTAGTTGGATCGATGAATTTTCATCGGGCTCGGTGAGAGTGAGTCCTTAATTTTATTTAGTTTAAGGAATTGTTTCTTGTTGATGGAATTATTTATAAGATTAAAGGAAAAAGAAGTAGCAATGGCACTTTGGTTAATAATACCTAAATGAGGGTTACATAGGACTTTTGGATGTTGACCTAATTTTGTAATATTTAAGCTCCTTAAGTTGCAAACTAAAGCAAAACCCTAACCCTAATTTCTTCATCTCTTTCTTCTTCCTCACACTTTGCCCTAACCCTAAACCTAAGCATCTTCCTTCAGCCTCCCTAGCCCTAGCCGAGAACAACCTTCTCAATTCTCGTCCAACCCACCGCCGACCAGGAGATCAAGTGCACTTTAGGGCTCTCGCCGGCGAACTCACGAACAAGAACGACTTCGACCGCGTGCGAGGATCTGACGTCGATGAGTATACGTCGAGGAGCAGCCGTCAAAGCTTTGGCCACGTTCACAGGTTGCCGATACCGTTGCTATTCGGGAAGCCGCCGCCGTTACGTCAAACCTCGCGCCGACCTGCAGATCCACGTACGGAAGCTCCCTTTCATTCACATCTGAAGTTACGCCGGCAGTTCAACGAAGAAGCTGGTCGTTCCAGCCGCTCACACTCGCAAGCTTCGCCGGACTTCCACGCGTGAGTCGCCGCCGATCGCGAACTCCTCCCTCCCAACGCTGCTGCTGCCACTTCGGAACGTCGACGCAAACCCAGCCGTTCGCGAAGCCCTCACTTCCAGCCGCTGCTACTGCTTGAGGAGCGCGCCACCGACGGCCGTTCGTGAACGTTGCCGTCCAACTCTGCCTCCGTTTGCCGCACCGACCAGTACCGTTTCGCAGCCGCTGAGATTTCAACCGGTGAGCGTTTCTGTTAAGTTCGGTTTGGAGAGAGAGCTACACGTAACCTATTGAAAATTTAGACATTAAATTGAGAACGTAACCCCCTGTTTCGAACGCTAATTGTAGGGACCAAGTTGGAGCGAAATTGAGGGTCAAACGTCAAGACGAACTAAGGAGTATTAAGTATTCGCATTAAACTCGAGGTAAGCGGGGCATGGAACCTTAATAACGTAATTTAAGTACCTTATGATTATGGATTTGGTGAATGCTTGGAGAATGAACGTGGAATTTGTGGTGTGAATCAGGTTCCACTAAAGAAGAGTACTCAAGGAGCTCGGGTTAGGTTTTGGAGTGAAATCGGAACTAAGGTAAGGGACCTTGTGCCGAACTTTTTAAATGGAATTAAGAAAACGAATTTCATTATTTTATGTGAAATTAGTACGTTATTTTACTTAAAAATATTTAATGATTTTACACGAGAATATTTCAAGATTTTATGTGAGAATGCTTTGATATTCGACGTGAAGATATCTCAATATTTTATGTGAGTATAATCTAGTATTTTATGCGAAAATATCTTTGCATGTTATGTAAGAATAATCCAATTATCTTATGTAAGGATATTACCGTATTTTCTATGAGGATATTTCATGATTTCCTAAAAGTATTATCTTCAAACGCCTATGAAGAAATTATGATTTGCATATTGTGATGATGTTTGTGGCATGTACACTATTGTTATGTTGAATGATGGGACCTCATGCATGTTACGTATGCCATGAAATGATTTGATGAAAATGTGGACATTGGTCTCCTGAGAGCATTATGTGCATGGTTAAACATGCATTAGAGACCCTATGGGTCAAATTACAAGAGTCCATGAGGACTCAATTTATCTGAGGGTCCGTGAGGACTCAAACCATACAGTGTGCATGAGGACTCAAATGATTACGAGGGTGTCCATGAGGGACTCAAAATGAAATGACTCAGGGATGACCAATTGGCCACTTAAAGGAAAAAGGAAGTCATGTATTATAGTCATGACGATATGAGAAAGTTTTAGGTCCCACATATGTACATTTCGAACAGGTTTAAAAGTCATGATTGCATGTGTTTGCATATTTCAAACCTCGGTAGCGAGGTCACTTACTGGGTATTGTTTTACAATACTCACCCTTTCTTTTAAAAAGTTTTTCGGTAAGGCTAAAGACGTGCGGGGGGCGAGTGACGGAGGCGCGTTGCCAGGACCATGGGAATAGACATGTCTTCCGCATATTTTTCTTTTAAAACCGATGTTGTCATTTTATGTTTTCGTAGTTTAACTTTACTTCCCAGTTTTAAATAGGCCATGTTTAAACCGCTTTCTTTTTTCGCGCTTTGAATGTTTTAATGGGATCCCTAAAGACAATTTGTTTTCAGTGGAGTTTTAAAGATCGTTTTATATCTTTTGGCCTATAAACGCATGCATGTGTAGTAATGTCCCTAAGAGTTTAGTTATAGAAAAGTAGGGCGTTACGGTTGGTATCGAGAGCCTAGGTTTAAGGGGTTACGTAGACTTGCTTACTGAGTAAGCATAGAGTAGTTCCCATGGTTGAACAACGCGTTAGGTCACCGCCAGTGCGTTACAGTATTTTATAAATTAAGCAAATGATTATGATGTAAATCTATATTGTGAATGTAAATGAATTTAAACCCTAAGGGTGATTCTATCTTATAGTTAGAAAGTAATGAAAACCCAGAGTTAGAAACTCTCACTGTATTGTAGTATGGACAAAATGCCACCTAGAGGTCGTGGGAGAGGTAGAGGGGCGTGGTAGGGTCGGAGATCGGGAGTTAATGTTAACACTCGGCCCGAGAACTACCACAGAACAGGAGGAAATTACCCCACCCGTGCGGATCTCCCCGGGACCACCCAAATCGCCGGAGAATGCACTGCGCAGCGCTCGATGGCGGATCAAGGAAACCCTAATGTCATGACTATGATGGTAGAGGCCATGCGGACTGCAGTGCGAGCTCACGATAGCCACTCACCGCCCAAGCAAATCGTCGGGCGAAACGATGCAACTCTGAGTCTCGATATCCGAAAGACTTCGGGAAGTATGATCCCGATCTTTCGATGGGTCTTCCAGTGACCCCACCGTGGTGAAGTTATGGCATTTGTCCTCCATTGAGACCATTTTCGATTGATGAATTTTCCCGAGGACCGAGGGTGTCTGTGCTACCTTCATGTCGAGAGACGAGCGCCTTTATTTATGGTGGGAGTCCGCCCGAGAACCATTATCGCCAATGGGAAAGCGATCACATGGAATCTGTTTAAAGAATCATTCAGCGGAAATTTTACCTGCTGCTGCACTCGTTATAGGAAACAGGCGAAATTCTTGCAAATGAGCGAATGCAGAGGCGGTGGAGATATATGAGAGAGAATTCACCACTTGTCGCGCTTCGCCCCCAGAGCTAGTAGACACAGAGGCGAAGAAAAAGCAGGCGTTTCATTATGGGGCTAGATGAAAATGTTCGATGCTTCATACAGCACTAGCACCTCCCGATTATGCCTCCGCGGTGAGAGTGGCGGAATTGATTTGGAGTGCGGCGCGATCGCACAACAGTGTAGTGGTTAACCTGGCGGCCCATGGTAAATCATAAGAGGAAATGGGACCAAATGCAAATTCAAGCTCACAGCGTCCCCAGCGTACACCGCATAGACCAGGAAACTTTCGTGCAGGTTCAGGTCAGAAACCACAGGTCAACAGGACAGGAACTAACAGTGGAGATAAGCCACAATGCAAAGACTGTGGTAAGCATCATTGGGGTAAGTGTTTGGCCCGGTCCGGAGTGTGCTTCAGATGTGGGAAAGAAGGGCACAGAGCTAATAGCCGCCCGAGTTAAGCCAGATGCTAGCCAACCTCGGGTTATTAATAGTGGAATTTCTTTGCCAAATATAATACACCAAGGAAGAGCTTATGCAAGCACCAGGTAAAAACATCTATGGCACAGACTCGGTGGTTACAGTACACTTCCATTACTTGGGCACCTTGCCTTTGTATTATTTGATTACGTTTCTACACACTCTTTTATTTCTCGCATCCTTCGTAAGTCAAGTGAGTTAGAATTAGAAACGATTCTGATGATGCTCTGTCTGTCTCCACTCCTGCGGGGATAAATTTGTTAGCCACTATGAAAGTCAAGGATGGTAGTGTGACCATCGCAGACCATGAGTTAGCAGTAAATCTAGTAGTCTTAGACATGTTTGACTTTGATGTGATATTGGGTATGGACTGGTTAGCGCAGAACCATGCTTGCATTGATTGCTTCAGGAAGGAGGTAGTGTTTACTCCTCCTGACCAACCTGGCTACAGGTTCAGAGGCACGTTAGCAGGAAGTAGGCCTAAGGTAATTACTGCCCTTAAGGCCAGGAAGTTATTACATCGGGGAGCTTGGGGCGTCTTAGCTTGCATACTAGATGCAAGGTGTACGGAGATTTCCGTGTCATCGGTACCAGTGGTGAATGAATTTCCAGACGTCTTCCCCGAGGACCTCCCCGGAATACCTCCGGTCAGAGAGGTAGATTTTAACATCGGATTGGAATTAGGGACGACTCCGATATCCAAGGCACCGTACAGAATGGCACCGGCAGAGTTGAAAGAACTGAAACTACAGTTACAAGACTTACTGGACAAGGGGTTTATACGCCCTAGCGTTTCGCCTTGGGGAGCACCAGTGTTGTTCGTGAAAAAGAAAGACGGGTCCATGCGCTTGTGCATAGATTACAGGGAGTTGAATAAAGTTACGATCAAGAATAAATACCCTCTTCCTAGAATAGACGACTTATTCGATCAGTTGCATGGAGCAACAGTGTTTTCCAAGATTGATCTGAGATCAGGCTACCATCAGTTGAGAATTAGTGAAGAAGATATTCCTAAGACAACATTCAGATCACGTTATGGGCATTACGAGTTCACAGTGATGCCGTTTGGTCTGACCAACGCCCCTGCCGCCTTCATGGACTTGATGAACCGCATATTCAAAGAGTTTCTAGATACGTTCGTGATTGTATTTATTGACGACATTCTGATATACTCCAGATGCGATGAAGATCATGAAAGGCACCTGAGGAAAGTCCTACTCACGCTGAGAGAGAATAAGTTATATGCAAAATTTTCCAAGTGCGAGTTCCGCTCGACAGGTATCCTTCTTCGCGGCGCGTGGTGTCCGGCCGAGTCTCTGTGGACCCAAAGCAAAAGTGGAAGCGATCACGCAGTTGGCCTCGCCCGACCACCGCTATGAGGCAGTGTAGTTTTCTAGGTCTTGCGAGTTACTATAGACGTTTCGTGCGGGACTTCGCCAAGATAGCCATGCCCATGACCCGTGTGACGCATAAAGGTAACCCATTTGTGTGGGATGATAATTGTGAGGCGAGTTTCGGGAACTCAAGTGTAGGTTGGTGTCGACTCAGATTCTTACAGATCCCCGAGGAACAGGGGAGCTTTGTGGTTTCTGATGATGCTTCTAAGAAAGGTTTGGGTTGTGTACTAATGCAACACGGTAAGGTAATAGCCTATGCATCCCGACAATTGAAGATGCACGAGAGGAACTATCCAACTCATGACTTGGAACTAGCAGCAGTGGTCTTTGCATTAAAGATCTGGAGACATTACCTTTATGGCGAGAAAATTCAGATTTTTACAGATCATAAAAGTCTGAAGTACTTGTTCACCCAGAAAGAGCTGAACATGAGGCAACGCAGATGGTTGGAATTAGTAAAGGATTACGACATAGACATTCAATACCACCCCGGTAAGGCTAATGTCGTGGCCGATGCCCTCGATGAAAGCCGATTCATACTACAAAGACGAGAGTTCTGACAGGCGGCGAGTGCGGCGAGTTTGCACGAGCGGAAATTGCAGTACTAGTAGGGAAGACCACGGCACAGTTAGCTCAATTTACAGTACAACCGACCTTGAGGCAGCGCATCGTTGAGTCTCAACAGGGAGACCCTCAGCTAGTAGAGAAGCTTACGGCAGTAACTACAAGTGAGTTGACAGAGTTTTCACTATCCACAGATGGAGGGTTACTATTTGAGGGTTGATTATGTGTGCGACGGCGACAACAAATGGCCCAGAAATCTTGAGCGAGGCCCATAACTCGCCATTTTATATGCATCTGGCCATACCAAGAAGTATCCGGATCTTGAAATAGTCATTCTGGTGGTGTAACATGAAGCGCGACGTGGCAGAGTTTGTCAGCAAGTGTTTGACTTGTCGGCAGTGAAGGCACCTAGAGACAGAGACCGCAGGATTACTGCGCAACTTTACATGTACCTCGGTGGAAATGGGAGAGATCTCTATGGACTTTATAGTCGGATGCCTAGAACCTTACGAGGTTACTCGGTAATTTGGGTCATTGTGGGCCAGATTAACCAAGTCAAGACACACTTCATACCAGGGAAACCCACCTATTCTACGGATAAGTGGGCGCAGCTTTACCTGGAAGAGATAGTCCGCCTGCATGGGATTCCAGCCAAGATTATTTGAGCATGTGGATCCACGTTTCACCTCCAACTTTTGGAGGAGTTTACGTAAAGTTAGGTTCACGGTTGAACTTTAGTACGACTTTTCACCCACAGCGGATGGGCGGGCGCGAGCGTTTGAACCAGGTCTTAGAAGACATGTTACGAACTTGCACTTTAGACATCCCAGGTAGTTGGGACACTCATTTGCATTTGATGGAGTTTGCTTACAATAACAGTTATCAGTCGACCATCGGAATGGCTCCATTTGAAGCTCTCTATGGAAAACGTTGCGTAACCCCGTTTTTACGGGAGGAGGGTTGGTGAACGCCAGTTATTGGGTCCAGAGCTAGTACAGGTCACAAATAGTGCGATACAGAAGATCAGGGTGTGAATGCAGACCGCCCAAGACAGACAAAAGAGTTATGCCGATACGAGACGAAGGGACCTGGAATTCGAAGTTGGGGACCACGTATTTCTTAAAGTTGCCCCAATGAAAGGGATTCTAAGGTTTGGTCGGAAAGGGAAGTTGAGTCCGCGCTTCATAGGACCATTTGAAATTTTAGAAAGGGTTGGTGTGGTGGCCTACAGACTGGCACTGCCGCCCTCCCTATCAGCGGTTCATAACGTGTTCCATGTCTCCATGTTGAGAAAATACGTTCCAGACCCGACTCACGTCATAGACTTTGAACCGTTGCAGTTAGCAGAAGATTTGAGTTATGGCGAACGACCGGTACAGATTATTGCAAGAGATCAAAAGACCCTCCGTAACCGTGAGATCAACTTAGTTAAAGTGTTATGGCAGAACCACCGCACGGAAGAAGCTACCTGGGAGCGAGAAGAGGAAGTGCGAGCTAAATATCCAGAACTATTCCAAGAATAGGAACTTTCGAGGACAAAAGTTCTTAAGGAGGGAAGATTGTGACGACCACAATCACAGGTACTAGTTATTTATTTTATTTAACGTTCTTTCAACCTGTGTGTGTCTAGTTGGGTCAGTGAATTTTCATCAGGCTCGATGAGAGTGAGTCCTTAATTTTATTTAGTTTAAGGGAATTGTTTCTTGTTGATGGAATTATTTATAAGATTAAAGGAAAAAGAAGTAGCAATGGCACTTTGGTTAATAATACCTAAATGAGGGTTACATAGGACTTTTGGATGTTGACCTAATTTTGTAATATTTAAGCTCCTTAAGTTGCAAACTAAAGCAAAACCCTAACCCTAATTTCTTCATCTCTTTCTTCTTCCTCACACTTTGCCCTAACCCTAAACCTAAGCATCTTCCTTCAGCCTCCCTAGCCCTAGCCGAGAACAACCTTCTCAATTCTCGTCCAACCCACCGCCGACCAGGAGATCAAGTGCACTTTAGGGCTCTCGCCGGCGAACTCACGAACAAGAACGACTTCGACCGCGTGCGAGGATCTGACGTCGACGAGTATACGCCGAGGAGCAGCCGTCAAAGCTTTGGCCACGTTCACAGGTTGCCGATACCGTTGCTATTCGGGAAGCCGCCGCCGTTACGTCAAACCTCGGACGAGTGATTCTAAAGGATAGAATCAGGAAGCTACAAGGTTTCGTCGTCATAGTCACACAAGGACACCATGTTGGCAATGTTATCCCGCCGAAGCCTGAGATCTGGATAAAAATCCCTAATCTTTGTGAGCCATTCGTGATAGATCTAGCAAAGTTTGTGGTCATAGAATTCAACAAGAAAAATAATGATAGCCTAAAATTTGAGAGCATTTACGAGGGTTGGTATGCAGAGATGGGCGAAGACCACATGAGGTTTCGTCTCCATGTTAAAGTGAAAGATTGTCTCGGACGAGTGCGCAACTTTGAGGGTGTTGTGTTCATAAAGCACTTCTTTGGTATAGTAATCAAGACGTTCAAAGTTTCAAACCTATCGAAAATAAGTGTTAAAACGTCCCGTTGTATTCGAAAATATATGTCCGTTATAATTTCAGTATCTCGACTATCTATATAGAAATAGTCGAAAAAGAATGAAATAAATATTTTCCAAATATGCATCTCTCTATCTCTAAAGTATTTAATATCTATCCATTTATTATATTTCTTTTTATACTTCCTTGGTACTCTCCTCCACAAATTGGATTATTACAATTAAGCATTAGAAATTTCACTTTGACAACGCTTGACCTAAAATCTACATTGGATCTTATTTTATCACGCTTATAGGTTGTTGAACTATGGGTTTTCCATAATGCTACACGCGTGAGAGGAATTTAAAGGATATTAAAAGTTTGTCAACAATTACGACGATTGGGTCGCCTATGGACTTAGAGCATGTAATCATTAATATACCTAATACGTGTAAAAGATGTATAAATAATTTTTAAACCACAAGAGTGGCAAGAACTTTTGTAACTAACAGGTTCTTTTTATCTTCATTAAATATATTTTTGAAAGTGTTTTGTATTTCTTTTACTTTGTTTAGTTGCTAACGATTCCAAAAGCCAAGCTTTATCTATGAAATCATTCTATTATGTGTTGAGGAAATTGAACAACCGATAGAGTAATAACCCGATCAGCTACCTAGTGTTCATAAAAGTAATCACTTGCAATGTAAAGTAAGAAAAAGGCAAGGGAGGTGAAATGGTGAAACGATTTACAAAAATGTAAGAAACAAAAAGTTGAGTTGCCAAAAACGAACAACTACATGATACTTGGTGATTAGTGAATGAATGAATTGGCAACATTCCCTTTTGTTGAGTTTGAAATTTTTGGGAGCTATAACATAACATAATGAATTTTTTAATATGTCAGGAGTTAGCATATTCGAGTAGGTATCAAAAGAAATAAATTATGTTGGAATAAATGACGTATATTTAATTACGTCTTAAACGTTTAGTGGGTTTGATATTATGTTGTTATAACATCTGAAAATATGACTCTCACGTAAATCATAAGACATTTCTTTCTCAATTGACAGAAATGATCACTAACAAATGTCGAATCTCCCTCTTTGTCCTTAATATAATAAATTTCTCCATGTATTAATATGGATATATCTTTATTTGGTTTTAGTGTTGATTCACCCAAGAGATATTTCTAGGTTCATTAGGGAGGTATGTTTTTTTGTTCTCGACACGTTTTCATGTTTTGGTGAATACATTTACACATGGTTCTTTTGAATTTTAGATAGTGCCAAATGATTTTTTTTTAGTTTTTAATAACTATGCTTGAATTCATTCATATATTGTCTATATCCAAGAAAATATGTTCCTCCATGCGCGACCACAACATTTGCATCTCATTACGTACATCATAGCACATGCGAAAAAAAAAATACAACTTGAGAAATGTAAAGTGTAACGAAAGCAATGTACGTCTACTATTGGATAAGTAAAAGTCTGACTAAAAGTCAATATTACCGTGTTAACCGATATTTAGAAAAATGTATTAAAAGAAAACTCTTATTTATTGGATCTATATTTAATTTCAAACGGTACCAGAACAAAATCGAATCCATGTTGGCTGTCAAAGACTTGGAAGGTTAAAGAAAAATTATAAAATCTTTTAGGCGTTCAATGTGTTATAATAATAGTGTCATGTGATGCCTTATTTTTTCCAAGCTTCTCTAGCCTCACTTGGAGGGCTAGTCGTTTAGTGGCTTTAAGACTTGACTCAAGAAAAGTATTTAATGCAGTGATTTAATGACTTCGAATGCACGAGAAGCGTGCATGTGAGTTATTCCACGGATTTTGATCCTCATATTAGTTTGTTATCAATAGTGCTATAATTTTATTTCTAACTCGGATGCATTTTAAAAAGTTATTTTATTATCTATTTATTTAGCTTTTCGGTATAATTTTAATTTGATTTCATACAAATCCTTTTAATTGTTTTATTACAATTTGTGTAGCGATGTTATCTTCTTTTTCAATTTCTTTTCAACAATATAAACATGCATAAAATTTATCTCAAAGAGATTACGTCGTACATTGCACTAAATTTCAAATATTCAAATAGTGATTGCATTCATTAATTATTTTAAATTTATGGTTCACTTAAACAATGTCTTGTATAATCGTATATATATCATATTTTAATGGCTTCGTTAAGTGTTTGAAGTGTAAACTTTAACAAGATTGAAAAGACAAACAAAAGTTTATAATAAAATTTAGATCTATTTTAAATATAAATTTTTTTATGGGAGCAATTGAGGAGAAATGAAATCTTAAAGGAATAATTTAATACAATCTAACTAAATTTCAAAGAATTAGATCCTTGGATTTTGAGTGGTCAAACGGATAAACCAAGAACCCCTTTTTGTTTTTATCTTTAACAACTAATAGTCAAAGAACCATATTCCAATGAAGACAACCATCAACATCTATTAAATCTTTTGTTAATCTACTCTAACAAATATTAAGAATATTAATTAGATTGTTCTCAATCTTATTAGAAAAGCATAAATCTTTTCTTCTTTTTTTTTTATCATTTATTTTTCATTAAGACGTCTTCAAAATTCAAAAGCTTCTATAAATATTGTAGTAAACAAAGGATAAAACCATCTCAAAGTTTGTATACAAAATATAACACGACGAGATGAGTTCTGAAGTAAAGGCTTCATGTGGGTCCAAATGTGGTTGTGGAGAAGTGGATTAAAATCCCTGATGTTAATGAGAAATGTGTGCTGTAGGTTGTAAACTTTGCCGTCGCGAAGTTCAACATTAAATTTAAACAAACTCTCAAATTTGATATCATTTATGAAGGTTGGTATGTCGAGTTGTGTGTAGACAAACTAAAGTACAACCTCCTACTTAAGGCGCACGACCTTTTTGGACGCTTGCTGAATTTTGAGGCTATTGTAACCGAAGAGAAGCCTCTAAAGGAATGAATCAGGAAGCTATAAGGTTTCGTCGTCATAGTCACACAAGGACACCATGTTGGCAATGTTATTCCCCCGAAGCCTGAGATCTGGATTAAAATCCCTAATCTTTGTGAGCCATTCGTGATAGATCTAGCAAAGTTTGTGGTCATCGAATTCAACAAGAAAAATAATGATAGCCTAAAATTTGAGAGCATTTACGAGAGTTGGTATGCAGAGATGGGCGAAGACCACATGAGGTTTCGTCTCCATGTTAAAGTGAAAGATTGTCTCGGACGAGAGCGCAACTTTGAGGGTGTTGTGTTCATAAAGCACTTCTTTGGTATAGTAATCAAGACGTTCGAAAGTTTCAAACCTATCGAAAATAAGTGTTAAAACGTCCCGTTGTATTCGAAAATATATGTCCGTTATAATTTCGTATCTCTGACTATCTATATAGAAATAGTCAGAAAAGAATGAAATAAATATTTTCCAAATATGCATCTCTCTATCTCTAGAGTATTTAATATCTATCCATTTATTATATTTCTTTTTTATACTTCCTTGGTACTCTCCTCCACAGCTGGATTATTACAATTAAGCATTAGAAATTTCACTTTGACAACGCTTGACCTAAAATCTACATTGGATCTTATTTTATCACGCTTATAGGTTGTTGAACTATGGGTTTTCCATATGCTACACGTGCGAGAGGGAATTTCAAGGATATTAAAAAGTTTGTCAACAATTACGACGATTGGGTCGCCTATGGACTTAGAGCATGTAATCATTTATATACCTAATACGTGTAAAAGATGTATATATAATTTTTAAACCACAAGAGTGGCAAGAACTTTTTGTAACTAACAGGTTCTTTATCTTCATTAAATATATTGTTGAATGTGTTTTGTATTTCTTTTACTTAGTTTAGTTGCTAACGATTCCAAAAGCCAAGCTTTATCTATGAAATCATTATATTATGTGTTGAGGAAATTGAACAACCGATAGAGTAATAACCTGATCAGCTACCTAGTGTTCATAAAAGTTATCACTTGCAATGTAAAGTAAGAAAAAGGCAAGGGAGGTGAAATGGTGAAACGATTTACAAAAATGTAAGAAACAAAAAGTTGAGTTGCCAAAAACGAACAACTACATGATACTTGGTGATCAGTGAATGAATGAATTGGCAACATTCCCTTTTGTTTAGTTTGAAATTTTTGGGAGCTATAACTTAACATAATGATTTTTTTAATAAGTCAGGAGTTAGCATATTCGAGTGGGTATCAAAAGAAATAAATTATGTTGGAATAAATGACGTATATTTAATTACGTCTTAAACGTTTAGTGGGTTTGATATTATGTTGTTATAACATCTGAAAATATGACTCTCACGTAAATCATAAGACATTTCTTTCTCAATTGACAGAAATGATCACTAACAAATGTCGAATCTCCCTTTTTGTCCTTAATATAATAAATTTCTCCAGTTATTAATATAGATATCTCTTTATTTGGTTTTAGTGTTGATTCACCCAAGAGATATTTCTAGGTTCATTAGGGAGGTATGTTTTTTTGTTCTCGACATGTTTTCATGTTTTGCTGAATACATTTACACATAGTTCTTTTGAATTTTAGATAGTGCCAAATGATTTTTTTTTTAGTTTTTAATAACTATGCTTGAATTCATTCATATATTATCATGATCCAAGAAAATATGTTCCTCCATGCGCGACCACAACATTTGCATCTCATTACGTACATTATAGCACATGCGAAAAAAAAAAAATACAACTTGAGAATGGTAAAGTGTAACTAAAGCAATGTACGTCTACTATTGGATAAGTAAAAGTCTGACTAAAAGTCAATATTACCGTGTTAACCGATATTTAGAAAAAACGTATTAAAAGAAAACTCTTATTTATTGCATCTATATTCAATTTCAAACGGTACCAGAACAAAATCGAATCCATGTTGGTCGTCACACACTTGGAAGGTTAAAGAAAAATTATAAAATCTTTTAGGCGTTCAATGTGTTATAATAATAGTGTCATGTGATGCCTTATTCTTTCCAAGCTTTTCTAGCCTCACTTGGAGGGCTAGTCGTTTAGTGGCTTTAAAACTTGACTCAAGAAAAGTATTTAATTCAGTGATTTAATGACTTCGAAGGCACGAGAAGCGTGCATGTGAGTTATTCCACAGATTTTGTCTCCATATTAGTTTGTTATCAATTGTAACGCTCGTGTAAAAAAAAATAAAAAAATAAAAAAATAAAAGTTGCATTCGCGCCGCCCCCCCTCTTCTTCTTCTTCTTCTTCTTCTTCTTCTTCTCTTCAATCGACCGCCGCACGCTGCACCTCGCCGCCGCCGCCCCACGTCCGGCAGACGCGCGATCCGCGCAGCCGCGATCGGCCGCCACCTCTGCGCTTGGCTCGCGCCACCCACGCCACGCGCGACTGACTCGCCCCACCGCGCTCTCTCGCGCCGCCCGTCGTCGATCGCCCAACTCGCACTCCACGCCGCCGCTCGCACTCTCGCTGCCCAGCCGCCGCCGTTAGGTGGGTGTGCTCGCCGGTGAGTTTTCCTCAAAAAAAAAAGTTTTGGTTCAAGTGGTTCATTAGTTTTTAATCTGGTTCTCTTGTTTTGGAGGTTGGTTTTGTATAGATCGGGCCATGGGCATCTCGGATCTGTGCTCCACGCGCCTCCACTCGTCGGAAGTCGTTGTTGCCGCCGCCGCTCGCTGGATTCTGCCGCCGTCGTCGTCGTCGATTGGGTATGGTCTACTGCTTTCATTTTCTCGATCCCGTTTTAACCGTCCATGTGTTGGTTTGGTTATTTAAGTCAAGTTGGTTCAATTTAAGTGTCTGGAACGTGACTTTTTTTAAGATTCTTTGTTTGTGACTTAGGGGGGGCAAGCAGTTAAGGAAGTGTGTGGAACTCGGGACCAATCTACCGAACCATGGTTATCCAGGTAAGTAGTCATTTGGATTGAAGCCCCTAAAAGTTATTATGTGATTTGTTTGAATGTTGTAATCCATGAATTGTGTTTAATGCGCGAAAACTGTATTGTGACGCATATGTTTTAGTTTGGGTTTGTGCTAGTGTTGCATGTACTGCTATTGGACTAAGAAAGTAGTTAATGCGGGAATAGGGGCTTAAGGCTTCAAGTTGAGAGTGCGACTCAAAGCCTGTGGTCGTGATGAGCTGAGAACGAATATTGTGGGTATGAGACAATGTAGTTGAAAGGTGGTCCTCCGCTCGGGTTCCACCTCAGGGTTGTAGTTGGAGCTTGTGAGTCACAAGTAAACCTTAGATGGGCAAGGGTGACAAAGTGTAGTTTATCAAACCCATAAGAGGATTACTGTGTCGGGCTTAAGGTCGCCTAAGTGTGAGGACTGCTTCTTGAAGAGGGGTTCGAGGTTGAGAACTAATGTTTTGGTTGCGGTGGTTTGGGGGCAAATGTGATCGTTAGAGTGCAAAGGCCTTAAGCTTCCTGCTCGTGTTTAAGTTGTTTGGTTTGCCTTTACTAACTTGGTGGGTGTTAAAGGTGAGCCCTAGGCCACGCCGGTTACCAACCATTTCCTTGGAAACGCGTTTTAGACAGTTCGTGTTTGACATTTGAAGGAAGTGGTTCCTTCTTGGATCCTCGAATCGGTATTTGTAGACAACTTGATTCCGTAAGCGAGCTCTTAAGTAAGAGGGTTTGCTTGCACACACCTTTATGGTTTGAAACCTTGTGTTGTGGTGTATGTTAAAGGGGTCGATTCCGACCGAGTTTGAGTTCAGCGCTCGTGTGGTTGAAAATCATAATCGATATGCACTGTATTGCTCGCATGGTTGTTAGTATGTATCTTCGATTATGGTTTTAGGACCAAGCCAAGAGATTCGTATCACGAAACCCCCGAGCTAGTAGTCCCTACCTTACTCCGTATTAGGTGACGTTATCCTATAACTTTGCGTGGCGAGAAACTAGTATGGAAGATGTGCATTGATGATGCCTCGTGGTGAGTCACAAATGTCGTGTGGCGATAGACCGAGAGGCGGTGATGTCTTGTGGTGAGTCATGGTAGTCATGGCAACAGGCCAAAGACGAGAATGCTTCGAGGTGAGTCATTATGAGTGTGACAACAGACTCGAAGTGAGACATAGCTTACGAGCGCCTTGCGGGGACGGTCCGCAGGCTATGTCGAAATCTTTGGTTAGCGAGGCGTTTACCGACGTGAAGCTAGGAGCTGAGCATTTTGCGTGGGCTTGAGGTAAGGCTAAGTCGGGCGTCTAGCTAGGTGTGGTCTGAAAGTGGAGTTTGAGTACTTTGAGGTGTTGGCTAAAAGTTAGAAACCTGGTTGAATATGGGACCCTTGAGAATGAGTCTGGAACTTTATGAATGTCCTGTTAGAACCCTAAATAACCTTATGAAGCGCAAAACTCAGCGCTTACTAAACCCTGAGTTACGCCTGAGCGAGTCGGAACCTCTAGGTTGACGATATATGATAGGCTCGTGAGACTGGGGTGCGTCCCCGTTGTGATCGGGAGTGGTTGCTTTCCATGATCCCGGACTAGCTTAGGGGCGATTCCTCAATGGATGTGTTGGTTACGCACCTCACGTACCATGCTAGTGTGTTGTGAGAGCCTGGGGTGCGTCCCCATAGAGATCGGGAGTGGTTGCTTTCCATGATCCCGTGTTGGCTTAGGGGCGATTCCCCATAGGGCGTGTGGGATACGTACCTACTCTGCTCTATGCCAGCGTGTAGTGGCATGAGGGTTGCTTTCTCTCATTGCATCGTCAACCAAAGTTCTAAGACCGAAGGTAGCGCTCGAGTTATTACCGCAGGAGGGCTCAGGGTGAAGCGTGGTAAGTGTGAGACCTATGTTGGGGTTGGGTGAGTTTAGAAGACGAGGCTTGTTCGTTTGCATGTTAGTTTGTTTGGACGTGAGTGGGCTACTTACTGAGTATCTTTATACTCACCCGTCTACTTTGTTGTTTTTGGTTGCAGGTAGGAAAGCCTGAGGCGGATGACGACGACGACGACCTGTTGAGGCTGTGGAACCCTTTTCCTTCCCATTTCTCTTGCTTTGAGTTGTCATTTGTCTTTGTCTTGTTTTAGTATTTGTTTTAAATGTCTGGTCGTGCGACACCTTTTTTTCCACTAGTACTTATTGGTTATTGAGTTCTGTTTTCCGTCGTATGATTGTTATATCCAAGAGATCGCGCATTGGAACTCTGGTTGTAGCCCAACCCATTTTCTGTTGTAGTTTTGTAGGGGTTGGGCATTCTTGTTCCTTTGAAGTGTTTCTTCCGCTTATTAGGTTCCAGGAAAAATTTTGGTTTTCTCCTTGCTACGCCGTTATGCTGCCGAAATTTCGGCGTAAGTGGTGTAGCGGAGTAACTTCCCTAACGTAGATTCGCCTCTAAATTTTAGGGTCGTTACATCAATAGTGTCATATTTTTATTTCTAACTCGGATGCATTTTAAAAAGTTATTTTATTATCTATTTATTTAGCTTTTCGGTATAATTTTAATTTGATTTCATACAAATCCTTTTAATTGTTTTATTACAATTTGTGTAATGATGTTATCTTCTTTTTCAATTTCTTTTCAACAGTATAAACATGCATAAAATTTATCTCAAAGAGATTACGTCGTACATTGCACTAAATTTCAAATAGTGTTCAAATATTCAAATAGTGATTGCATTCATTAATTATTTTAAATTTATGGTTCACTTAAACAATGTCTTGTATAATCGTATATATATCATATTTAAATGGCTTCGTTAAGTGTTTAAAGTGTAAACTTCAACAAGATTGAAAAGACAAACAAAAGTTTATAATAAAATTTAGATCTATTTTAAATGTACATTTTTTTATGGGAGCAATTGAGGAGAAATCAAATCTTAAAGGAATAATTTAATACAATCTAACTAAATTTCAAAGAATTAGATCCTTGGATTTTGAGTGGTCAAACGGATAAACCAAGAACCCCTTTTTGTTTTTATCTTTAACAACTAATAGTCAAAGAACCATATTCCAATGAAGACAACCATCAACATCTATTAAAACTTTTGTTAATCTACTCTAACAAATATTAAGAATATTAAATAGATTGTTCTCAATCTTATTAGAAAAGCATAAATCTTTTCTTCTTTTTTTTTATCATTTATTTTTCATTAAGACGTCTTCAAAATTCAATAGCTTCTATAAATATTGTAGTACACAAAGGATAAAACCATCTCAAAGTTTGTATACAAAATATAACACGACGAGATGAGTTCTGAAGTAAAGGCTTGCGGTGGTCATGTCACACCCCCTCCCGAACTACCTGCTAACTCAGCTCGAAAAGCGGCGTGAAGCCAACAGACATTGTTTATCTCTTAACAATACCTGTTGACCCTGATTCACCTGATAAACATACTATGTTCAAAAATGGAACACTTAAACATGACATAGCGGAAACTGGACAACTATTAAACATATATAAGGAGAAACCATTCACAAGTCTCTCTTGGAAACTAAAAGTCTAGTGCATCAGAACCAACACAAGACAAACCAGTGTTTATACAACCTCTAATGTACAAACAACTATAACCCCAAAGTCCTCTCTCAGATTAATTTACAAACATAGAGACTTGCTAGACAAAACCAGCCACGTACAAAGTATTTAACCTATGAAGTTTCAAAGAAACTATGGCAAGAACTCAAAGTGCCAGAGCTCAATCTCTACCAAAGGTTTGAAAACATAGAAGGAATGAGCTATGAAGCTCAAGTGAGTGACTGTGTTAAATATCTCAGAACTTGTAAAACATGTGACTCAAAACTATGAGCATATGCATTTGTATTCAAGCATTGAAAGCAAACGTGGAATCATAATAGACTTTCGTAAAACCAACAAGTATATCATCAAATCTCTTAAGGCATGTAAATGAAATAAACTCTTTTAAAAACATTTCACAATCCACGCTTGTGTAGGGCACGCCCAAAGACAACCAACGTTTACTCTACGATGTAGTGGGGCCCGCCAAAGACTCCCATCGTCTTTGTCGTAGTGGGGCCCTCCCAAAGACTCACGACAAATACTGTTGTCACGGAGTACACTCAACGTCGACAACAGAATAAGACCTGTGTGCACGGTACCATAAAGCCTCGGGCTCAATATCTCGTAATTTCACATGAAAACATTTGAACATGCCCGCTATCTTTCTTTTCATATAAACTCAAGCTTACTCAAACTTGTTCATAAAATTGGAAAACTTTAAAACATACTTGCTAGTACATGCTTGCTTGAAATCATAACATTTCCATAAATTTTGGCAACCATTGAACATATGCTCATGTATAAACTTTATAAAGACTTTTAGGGTCACAATGAACACTTGAAACATTTCTAGAAAAACATGAATACTCATAAACATGTGTTCAAAAGAAAGCATAAATGCATTGAAACTTTATTCTAGCAAAACTTGCATTTCTTGAACATAATTCAAACATATATACACTTTTGAAGTTCGTTTTATCACTCACAGTGCTTGAACTAGAATCTTAGCCCGTACACTCGACCTATTTGCTCTTGGCCTGTCAAACAAACCAAATTCATGTATTAGAACCTCGAGCTCATGGTTTTTAACCCCAAAACTACAAGAAAACACACATTCAAAAATTCTAGCATTTTCAGATTTTCTGCCCTGTTTTCAGACAGCCATAACTTCTTCATTACTTATCCAAAAAGAATGTACTTTATACCAAACTCTTCCTTTTTGAACCCTCTAAAACTCTTATGAAGACATGAAAATGAGATTCCTAACGTATTGGTTAGAAATTACCTCAGAAGCTTAACCCCTAAATTGATTCTGCTGCTGTTCCAGATTTCACTTCCTGCTGCAACCCGAATCTTAACCTGAAGATTACAACATCTTCCAATCATTTTCCTCTCACGATTCCTTCACACAACTTGTAGGAAATTGAATAAGCTTTCGAACAATACCAATTAGAGCTTCTAACTCCAAGTATACAGATCAGAACAACCAAAACATCAGAGACCCCTCGGATTTGACAGCAAATTTCTGTCTTCTGCCTTCCTCTTAACAAAACAGCAACTTAACATCAGAATTAGCTCGAGCTTCCTTCACGAATTTTGTTCCAATATGAGTTAAATTTCATGAAACAAAAGATCAACTCTTACCTCTTCTTGTGGAGCTCGAGATGAACAGAAAATCAGAGCTTGTCTGAGTTGATTTTCTTGCTGTAAAAATGAATTACCTAGAGTTTTCCTCTTTCCTTCTGCAACTCCAGCCCAAAATCACCAAAAATGGCCTCCTTCTTCTTCCTTTCTCCTTCAACAACGAAATTTCAGCTTGGTTTGTGATGAAAGAGAAGAAAATGGAGAGAAACCCTTTTTAACAAAAAGTCAATCGGTGGAAGAGTTTGTCTTTTTGCACTTTTGCTTTTTCATTTTCTATTTTTTTTTTTTCTTTCCTTTATCTTCTTTCTTTCTTTTCTTTTCTTTTCTTTTCTTTTCATAACAAAACCAAAATAACTTAATATAAAACATTTGTTTCATTTCCTTTTCTTCTTTTGTGTTTAAAAGCAAACCAAACCAAAATGGTTTAAACTTTTTCTTCCTTGTTTTCCTTTTGTCTTTCACTTCATTACTTTTCTTTTTAAAACATGGGAAACCAAGTTTTAAACATTCATTTCTTCTTTCTTTTTGTTGTTTGATAATAAGAAAGTTCCAAAGAAAGATCTCGGGTTTACAACTTACCTCCCCCTAAGAAATTTCGTCCTCTCAAATTAAGTAGTCTTTAAGTGAAAATCATTGTGTACTTCCTCCTCATTAGATCCTCTAACTCCCAGGTTGCCTCCTCCACTCCGTGATGTCTCCAACGAACCTTCACGAGTGGGATTGTCTTGTTCCTCAAAACTTGTTCTTTCCTATCGAGGATTTGAACTGCATCCTCTACGTAACTCATGTCTTCTTTCGCTCAACTCAAGTTGTGTGCTTGCAAAACATGTGTCGGATCTGGAATATACTTCCTTAACATGGACACATGAAAAACATCATGTACTCGAGATAGTTCTCACTGGCAACTCCAATCAGTAGGTCTTTGGTCCAACTCGTCCGTTACTTGATAAGGACCAATATATCTAGGGCTTAGTTTACCCTTCTTGCCAAAACGAAGGACACCTCTCCATGGAGATAACTTCAAGAAAACTTCATCTCCTACTTGGAATTCTAAGTCCTTTCGTCGCTTATCTGCGTAACTCTTCTGACGGTCTTGAGCTACCTTTAGATTCTCCCTGATTAACTTAACATTATCTGTTGTAACTTGCACCAATTCAGGACCGATAAGCTTCCGCTCTCAACTTCATTCCAACATACGGGCGTTCTACATGGTCTTCCATACAGAGCCTCAAATGGTGCAATACCAATACTCGACTGGTAGCTGTTATTGTAAGCAAATTCCATAAGCGATAGGTGAGTATCCCAACTCCCTTTAAACTGAAGGACACATGCTCTCAACATGTCCTCTAAGGTCTGGATGGTCCTCTCTGACTGCCCATCTGTCTGAGGATGGAATGTCAGTACTAAACTTGACTTTTTCCCAAAGCTTTACGTAAACTAGGCCAAAACTTAGAAGTAAATCTTGGATCTCTATCGAAACGATAGACACTGGTACTCCAGATCGACTCACAATTGCCGACGTATAGCTTAGCAAGTCGATCAAGCGTGAGACGCCGCTTTAATTGGTATAAATCGTCTTTTTGTCTTAGTGAGTCTATCCACTACTACCCAAATACCATCATGCCCACTCGAAGTGCGTGGTAATCCAAACAGAAAAATCCATAGTGATATGCTCCAATTTCCATTCCAAGACCTCGGCGATGGGTTAAGGAGTCCTCTCGCCTCTGTCTAACCGGTTTAACTCATGGCGAGATCAAACATCTATCAACATAACGATTATCTCTCATTTTCATCCCGTGCCACCAATACGTTCCCTTCAAAGTTTTGTACATCTTGGTGCTTCCTGGATGCATAGCGTAAGCTGAACTGTGAGCTTCCTCTAGAATAGCATCTTTAAGCTCACTAAAATTCGGAACACATAGTCTTCCTTGCCTTTCTATGGCCCCGTCTGATCTCATCTTAAACTCTGCTTCTGGGCCTTGTTTGGACTTTCCAAAATTTTCCTGCAAGTTACTATCCTCTGCTTGTCTTCTCACAACCTCTCTAGTACGAGTGAAGACTGACGGAACTGGAGCTAAAGACTCCCTGAACTCTCTGCATTCACAACTGCCTTAGAATCCCTTAGAGTTCTTAAAAATGTTGCTCGAATACCACACAAAGCATCCCTAGAAAGTCTTGACTTCCTGCTCAAAGCATCTGCTACCACATTCGCCTTCCCTGGATGGTATTCTATAGTACAATCATAATCTTTAATCAATTCTAACCATCTTCTCTGTCTCATATTCAACTCCCTCTGATCAAAGATATACTTTAGACTCTTATGATCTGTGTAGATGTGACACCTTTCACCAAACAAGTAATGTCTCCAGATCTTCAGTGCTAAAACAACTGCTGCCAGCTCGAGATCGTGGGTAGGGTAATTACATTCATGCTTTTTCAATTGTCTTGACGCATAAGCTATTACTTTTCCTTCTTGCATCGAACACACCCTAAACCTTGTCTCGAGGCATCACAAAGAAATCACATACTCTTTTCCCAAGTTACAGGAAGTGTCGAATAGGTGTCAGAATTAATCTCATTTTCAGCTCCTAAAAACTCTATTCGCACTTGTCTGACCATTCAAACTTAGCATTCTTTCTTGTCAAAGCTGTTAAGGGTAATGCTAATCGTGAGAAATCCTCAACAAACCGCTTTGTAGTATCCTCGCCAAGCCTAGGAAACTACGTACCTGCTCGTCGCCTTTGGCCGGTCTCTCCCAGATTGACTACGACTTTAACTTTATTTGGATCCACACTAACACCATTTCTTTGAGACAACATGCCCCAAAAACACTACTCGATCCAACCAAAACTCACATTTGGTGAATTTAGCGTATAAATCGTTTATCTCTCGTAGTGTTTGCAGAATAATCCTTAGATGTTCCTCATGAGCTTTCTGTCAATTGAGTAAACTAGTATATCATCAATAAATACTATCACGAATCGATCCAAATCTCGGTGGAATATCCTGCTCATGAGGTCCATGAAAATCTCTTTGGTGCATTCGTCAAACCGAACGACATTACTAGAAACTCATAATGCCCGCACAGTTCTCGAATCTTTGTCTTAGGAATATCTCGATTCCCTTACCTTTAATCGATGGTATCCGATCTTAAATCAATCTTAGAAAATACCGATGCTCCTCAGAATCGGGTCAAACAAGTCATCAATACGGGGTAAAGGATACTTGTTACGTATTGTGACTTTGTTTAATCATGCTGTAATCAATGCATAATCTCAAGGTACCATCATCTTTCTTCTTTACAAATAACACTGGAGCTCCCGTATGGCGATACACTAGGTCCGATGTATCCCTTATCAACTAGTTCTTGTAATTGCATCTTGACTCTTTGAGCTCACTTGGAGCCATTCTATACGGCGCTGCGCGAAATAGGTCTTTGCTCTGGTAGCAATTCAATAGTGAACTCTACCTCCCTATCGGTGGCAACCCCGACAGATCTCATGGAAAAACATCTAGAAATTCGTTCACAACAAGAACATCTTCTGGTTTTAACTTTTCTTCCTGCACCTCCATTACGTGAGCAAGAAACGCCGTGCATCCCTTTCTCAACAACTTCGAGCTTTGAATGCTTGAAATCAAACTCGTAGGAATAATCTTCTTTTCACCCCGAAAACCACTTGACCAACCCCGGTTTTCTAAAAACAACTTCCTTTCTATGGCAATCCATGGAAGCATAATGAGTGAATAAGAAATCCATCCCTAAGATTGCATCTAACATCTCTGCAACTCTAGTGGAAGAAGATCCACTAACATATTGAGACCTTCCACTAAGACCTCACAATCTCGCAACACTGAATTGACTAGTAAAGCATCACCAACGGGAGTGTATACAACTAACTCCTCAAATAAAGGCTCTAGCTTCCTATTAAGCTTAGTTAAGAATATACTGGAAACAAAGGAATGCGTAGCACCTGGATCTATCAAAACACATGCAGGTACATTACAAATAGAGATCGTACCAGTAATCACGTCTGGTGCATCCTCTGCTTCTTGCTGAGTCATAGCGTAGACCTTTCCCTGTTGCCTAGGTCTCCCTACAACTCCCTTTTGTTTTGCACCACTGGTGCCCTCTCCTGCAGCTCTTTGGAACTCTCGTTTGCCAGCTCAACCGTCTCGGGATCCAACTCCCTGGTCCTCTGTCAGGCGGCCAGCTCTAAAGCCGTGTGGACAATCCCTCTTGAAATGCCCTGTTGCCCACATCGTAACACACACCGACACCAACAAGACATTGGCCTCGATGATTCTTGCCACAATTTGCACATGGAGTTCTCCTTGTCTGCTTTGACCGCAAACTCACTCGCATTGTCTGTGGTCTTGCTGTGGATCTGGCAGATTGACTAGGTGCTCTTTGACTCTGCCTCTGATAGGCACCACTAACATTCATCTGCCTCGACATCTGGCCGCCAGCTCGATTCTTAAAGTCCTGACGACTTGAAACATTTACTGCAGGTGTGAATCTTCGTTGTTCGCGACCCCGAAAACTACTCGTCGTTGAAGGCCCACGAGTAGGCTCCACTCACCGATCGCCTCTGCTATACTCGCTCAACACGCAGGCGCTCTCTACCACCGTGAGAGAAATCAGTCCACTTAGCAATGGCTGTGACTGGGGTACGTATCTCAGGTCGTAACCCTCTTTCAAATCGTCGACACTGGCACTCTCCGATGCCACAATTACTTCAAAGATACCGTGATAGCTCGGTATACCTTACTTCTCTCGTATTCACCACCAAAGTGATCCTTGCTTTAGTTCTAAAATTCATCTCTCTTAACCATGTATGTGTCAAGGTAATATTTATCTTCAAATATTCCTCACGAAAGTTTGCCAATCTAAAGTGCGTGCATCACTCCGTCTCGCTAAAAATTGACTTCCACCATCCTCCGCTTCTTTCTCTAGCGGGAATGTGGCTAGCTTGACTTTACGCTCTTGAGGCGACTCATCACGTCAAAACATTTCTCAAGTTTATTCAGCCACACCTCGGCATCAGCTGGATCTGTGGAACCCTCAAACACTGTGGCTCCCAATTTCTTCAGACTTTTTATTCCATACGCCTTTTCTGGATCACTTGGCCCTGCTCTCTCTGGCCTGCCTACCTCCTGTGAGGAAATGGCATGCTGCTGATCTCTGGCCTCACTTTGGACTCTCGGGGCACTAGATCCCCTCTCGGGATTGGCCTTGGGTAGGATCCTGTGTCACCGCCCGATCCCCGCTGCGTCGTCTGCTAGTACGTGGTGGCATGACTCCTATAACATATCAAAATATTAGACATGCTATGGATACTTAACTCAAATACACACTACTAAACTTCTATTCATATTTTAGCCCTAACTGGACTTGCTCTTATCCTTACTTGAACCATATTCTACTAGTTCGATCTGAACTAACTCAATAACTTACTATGACTTTCGCTTAATTCTCAGAGCTAACTTGCCCTGTCTCATTCCCATGGAGCTAACTGCTCTGATACCAAGTTGTCACACCCCTCCCCGAACTACCCGCTAACTTTCACTTTCGAAAGGCGGCGTGAAGCCAACGGACATTGTTTATCTCTTAACAATACACAGTGACCCCGATTCACCTGATAAACATACTATGTTCAAAAATGGAACACTTAAACATGACATAGCGGAAACTGGACAACTATTAAACATATATAAGGAGAAACCATTCACAAGTCTCTCTTGGAAACTAAAAGTCTAGTGCATCAGAACCAACACAAGACAAACCAGTGTTTATACAACCTCTAATGTACAAGCAACTATAACCCCAAAGTCCTCTCTCAGATTAATTTACAAACATAGAGACTTGCTAGACAAAACCAGCCACGTACAAAGTATTTAACTTATGAAGCTTCAGCAGACTATGGCTGTGACGACCATCATCACAGGTATTATTATTAATTTTATTTAACGCTCTTGTAAACGCCGTGTTTAGTTGGATTAGTGTTTTAATCAAGCTCGGCGAGGTGGAGGCCGTAATTTTGTTTGTCTTACGTGATTTGTCTCTCTTAAGATGAGATTAGTTATGAAAATTAAAGGGAAGGTAATTTAAGGGCGTTTTGGTGATTTAGGTCTAAATTAGGGTGAGCTTGGACACATGACTTAACCTAATGCATGGTATATATTTATAGCATGAGAAACCCTAATTCTATCTCTCCCACCAATTGCAACAAACCCTAGCCTCTTCTTATTGTAAACCTAAGTGAAACCCTAACACTCACCACCTTCCTCAACCTCCTTTCCGTTTCACTTAGCCCTAGCCGGAATCCACCATCGTGCGCCGCCACCGATCCGGACCTCACGCCACTCTGCCCGGCCGGCCCACCCGCCGCACGAAGCATTCCAACCGCGTGCCTAAACCGCGGCAAGAAGAACACCACCAAGCAGCTCTACCGCCGATCCGACCCACACGCGCGGCGCGCTTCCGGTCGTCCGGCCGTCTTCTCCCACCGTCCTGCAGTGGTACGCGTCGGATCGCCAGCCGCAAACACCAGCCGGAACTCCACACTCGCGAGCGGCACGCGTCGCGTCTTGCCCACGCAGGCCGATCGGGAATTTGCCTTCTCCACAAGCGCCGCCGCCGCCTCCCTTACGAGATCGTGAAGACCTCGCGTTCCGCCGGCCGCAACTCTCTCGATCGAAGGTAAGCACTGCAGCCGCCGAACCCCACTCCACGAGCACGGTCGTCGACGAGTCTGCGCAGCGCACGCGCCGCCGCTTTGGTCGAGAGCTCCACCGCGGCTCATCGTTGAAGAAGCGTCATCGCCGCGCGTCCGGATCCGTCCCACGACCACAACGCCGGTCAGCACCGTCCTTGCAGCGAGGGTTTGTCTTTGGGTGAGCGTTTTGATTCGAGCTTCATACCTAATTGGAATTATTACGACCCATCGTTTAGATTAAACGTTCAATTGGGAAATTGAGTACAGGTTCGAACACGTCTTTGTAGGAACCGAACTTGGAGCGGAATTGGAAGTCGATTGCCAAGCAAATTAAGGAATATCGAGTCCCCGCGTGAAAACCGAGGTAAGCGGGACACGACATTGAAATACAGTATTTTGAATAACGCATGATTAGGGTTTTAGTGAAATGCTTGGAGTTTGAATTCGGAAATATTGATGTGAATCAGGTTTCGCTATAAGGAGAATAGGCAGGGAGTTCGATTAGGTTTTTGGAGAAAAAAATCGAAGCTCGAGGTAAGGGACCTCGTGCTGAACTTTTAATGGGAGTAAATGAAAATGAATTTCATGATTTTATGCGAATCAGTTTATAGTTTTCACATGAAGATATACAGTTATTATTTTGAGAATACGCGACATTTTATGTGCAAATGCCTCTATGTATTACGTGAAATTGAACCATTATTTTATGCGAAAGTATTCTCGTATGGTATGTATAGAGATCCCATTATTTCATGTGAGAATAGGACAGCAGTGTGTATGAGAATGTTTCATGTTATTTACAAAAGTATGATTTATCACCCTGTCCATGAGAAAGTATGAATGATGTGTTGATGACGATATTTATGATATGTACACCATGATTATGTGACTGATGGGACCTTATGCATGATTTGTATGTCACGAAATGAATTATTGTATAGTGTGGACATTGGTTATCCTGAGATCGCTGAAATGACTCAGGATGACCAGTCGGCCTCACAATTATATGCAGCCATGGATTAAAGACCTGGCAATTAAATGAATAGCCATGGATTAAAGACCTGGCAACTGAATGAATAGCCATGGATTAAAGACCTGGCAACTGAATGAATAGCCATGGATTAAAGACCTGGCAACTGAATGAATAGCCATGGATTAAAGACCTGGCAACTGAATGAGCAGTCATGGATTAAAGGCCTGACAATTTCTATGCAGCCATGGATTAAAGACCTGGCAACTCTAGAAAGTTTTAATTCCCATCTATGTATGTTATGAATGAGTTTAAAGATCATGATTGTATGTGTATGCATATCCCAAACCTCGGTAGCGAGGTTACTTACTGGGTATTGTTCATGCAATACTCACCCTTTCTTTTAAAAATGTTTTTCAGGTAAAGGGAAGGACGTGCAGGGCGTGTGACGGGAGAGCGTGATTAGGACCATGGGAACCAGCATTGATTTCCGCATAATTATGATTTGAAATATTGTTGTCTTTATGTTTTCCTTTGAAGTTAAACTTACTTACAGTTTTTAATAGGCCAAACTGATGTGATGTTTTAAATGATTTGAATGTTTTGTTTTTTTGGGATCCCTAGAACTATTTACGTTAATTAGAAATGGCTTTTAAGTTCTTTTTATCTCTCGGCCTATAAATGCATGCATGTGTAGTAATGTCCCTAGAGATTTGGTCATAGAAAAGTAGGGGCGTTACAGTTGGTATCAGAGCCCTAGGTTTAAGGGTTCTGTAGACTTGCTTACAGAGTAAGCACAGAGTAGTTCCCATGGTCTAACAACGCTTCCAGTCACCGCCAGGTACGTTCTGTTATTTTATTAAGAAAGTAAATGATTATGATATGATACAGTTTTATGCATACATAACCTTGAAAGCCCCAAGGGGTGATTCTATCTTATGATTTGAAAGTAAAGGAAACTGAGTTAGAAACTCTCTATATTGTAGTTTTGACATAATGCCACCTAGAGGCCGAGGAGAGGTAGGGGGTGGTGGTAGGGCGGAGGGCAAGGGAAAACATTGACGCTTGGCCGAATTACCTCTGGATCGGAAGAGATTACTCCACCCGCTCGAGACCTCCCCGGACCCGCTTTGAACGTCGGGAGAATATACTGCAGCCTGCCTCGTGGCGCACTGGGGAAACGCCAATGTTATGACTATGATGGTGGAGGCCATGCAGAGCCTAGTGCGAGCCACAGTAGCCACCCAGCTAGCCCAAGCAAATCAGGGGCGAAACGACGCAACTCTGGAGTCTCGTTACCTGAAAGACTTCAGGAAGTATGATCCGAGATCTTTCAATGGGTCTTCCAAAGACCCCACCGTAGCGGAGTTGTGGCTGTCCTCCATTGAGACCATCTTCAGACTGATGAACTGCCCTGAGGACCAGAGGGTGTCCTGTGCGACCTTCATGCTGAGGGATGACGCGTACTTGTGGTGGGAGTCCGCCCAAGGAACCATTGTTGCCAGCGGAGAAACGATTACTTGGAACCTATTCAAGGAAGCATTCTGGCGGAAATTCTATCCCCGCTGCACCACTGCACTGAAGCGGCGCGAGAATTCTTCACAAATGCGCAGCAGGAGGGCGAGAGAGATATATGAGAGGGAATTTACCTGTCATGTCCCCTGCTTTGCCCCCGAGCTAGTGGATACAGAAGCAAAGAAGACTGAGCGCTTCATCATGGGGCTAGATGAGAATGTTCGAGGCTTTATTCAAGCTTTAGCACCTCCTGATTACGCCTCCGCAGTGAGAGTGGCGGAACTGATTTGGGTGCAGGCTCAGACTGCACAGCAGGTGGTAGTTAACTCGGGGCAGCCCATAGCGAATCATAAGAGGAAGTGGGACCAGCCCCATTCCAGCTCACAGCGCCCCAGACACCGCATAGACTGTGGCACTTCCGTGCGTGTCCCAAACAGAAACCACCACCATCAACGGATCGGGAATAGCGGCGGAGATAGGCCACAAGTGCAAGGAATGTGGTAAATCGCACTGGGTAAATGTATGGCCTTGGTCCGAGCATGTTTCAAGTGTGGAAAGGAAGGGCACAGAGCTAATATTTGCCCGAATCAAGCCAAAGACTAGTCACCACAGATTATGAGTAGTGGGCTCATTGTGGCCCGCCATACAACAGGGGAGAGCCTATGCAAGCACCAAATGAGACATCTATGGCTCGGACTCGGTGGTTCTGGTACACTTCCATTACTTGGACACCTCGCCTTTGTACTATTTGATTACGGTTCTCACGCACTCTTTTATTTCTCGCATCCTTTGTAAGTCAAGTTTGAGTTAGAACTAGAACAGCGATTCTGATATGCCCTATCTGTCTCCACTCCTCGGGAATAAATTTGTTGGCCAATATGAAAGTCAATGATGGTAGTGTGACCATCGCAGACCATGTGTTAGCAAAGTGAACCTAGTGGTCTTAGATATGTTTGATTTTGATGTAATTTTAGGCATGGACCGTTAGCGCAGAACCATGCTTGTATTGATTGTTTCAGGAAGGAGGTAGTGTTCACTCCTCCTAACCAACTTGGCTCTGAGTTCGAGGCACAATGCGCGGAAGTAGGCCTAAGGTAATTCTCGCCCCTTAAGGCCGAAAGTTATTGCATCGGGAGCTTGGGGTGTCTTAGCTTTGCATACTAGATGCAAGGTGCACAGAGATCTCAAAGTGACATCGATTGCGATGAGTGAATGAGTTTACAGACATCTTCCCCGAGGATCTTCCCTGAATACCTCCAGTCAGGGAGGTAGATTTTAACATCGGATTGGAATTGGGGACGACCCCGATATCCAAGGCCCCGTACAGAATGGCACCAGCAGAGTTGAAAGAACTAAAAGTGCAGTTACAAGACTTGCTAGACAAAGGGTTTATACGCCCAAGCGTCTCACCCTGGGGAGCACCGGTATTGTTCGTGAAAAAGAAAGACGGATCCATGCGCCTGTGTATAGACTACAGGGAGTTGAATAAAGTTACAATCAAGAATAAATATCCTCTCCCGGAATAGATGATTTGTTCGATCAGTTGCAAGGAGCGACAGTGTTCTCTAAGATCGATCGAGATCAGGCTACCATCAGTTGAGGATCAGTGAAGGGGATATCCTAAAAACAAAGATTCGATCGCGTTATGGGCATTACGAGTTCACGGTGATGCCGCTTTGTCCGACCAATGCTCCCGCGCTTTCATGGACTTGATGAACCGTTTGTTCAAGGAGTTTCTTGATACGTTCGTGATTGTGTTCATCGATGATATATTGATATACTCCAGGTGTGATGAAGAGCATGAGATGCACCTAAGGAAAGTCTTACTTACACTGAGAGAGAATAAGTTGTATGCGAAATTCTCCAAGTGTGAATTTTGGCTCAGACAGGTATCTTTTCTAGGGCATGTGGTGTCCAAGTCGAGTCTCTCTCTGATCCATCGGCGAAAGTGGAGGCCGTCACACACGGGCCTCGTCCCACCACGCGATTGAGAGTACGTAGTTTTCTGGGTCTTGCAGGATACTATAGGCGTTTCGTGCAGGATTTTGCCAAGATAGCCATGCCTATGACTCAGCTGACGCGTAAGGGAAACTCTTTTGTGTGGGATGATGCTTGTGAAGCAAGTTTCCAGGAACTCAAGCACAGATTAGTGTCGGCCCCGATTCTTACAGTTCCGAGGGAACAGGGAGCTTTGTGGTTTCTGATGATGCTTCCAAGAAACGGTTGGGGCGTGTAATCGATGCAAAGACGGTAAGGTAATAGCTTATGCATCCCGACAATTGAAGACGCACGAGAGGAACTATCCAACTCATGACCTGGAACTAGCAAAGCGATGGTATTTGCGTTAAAAATGGAGACACTACCAGATGGCGAGAAAATTCGATTTTTACGGATCATAAAAGTCAAAGTATCTGCTCACCCGTATGAAATTGAACATGAGGCAACGGAGATGGTTGGAATTGGTGAAAGATTATGACATTGACATACAGCACCATCCCGGTAAGGCTAATGTAGTGGTCGATGCCCTCGTGCGAAGCTTGATGCATACCGCCGCACGAGTGACGATGCCAGCAGAGTTACAGGCGAGTTTGCTCGAGCCGATATTGCGATGCTAGTAGGAAAGACCACACTTTCGCTTAGCCCGATTAACGATGCAACCGACCTTGAGGCAACGTATTATAGAGGCTCAGCAAGTGGACCCTCGATTAGTGGAAAAACTTACTGCAGATAGCTGCAGTGAGTTGACGAGTTTTCCTATCCACGAGATGGAGGATTGCTATTTCGGGGGCGATTGTGTGCCAAAGCGATGACAAGATGAGAGCCGAGATTTTGAACGAAGCCCACAACTCACCATTTTCTATGCATCCCGGCAGTACCAAGATGTACCGAGATCCAAAATGATCGTTTTGGTGGTGCAACATGAAGCGCGACGTGGCGAGTTTGTCGCCAAGTGTTTGACTTGTCGGCAGTGAAGGCACCTAGACAGAGGCTGCGCAGGATTGCTTTGCGCAATCATTACATGTGCCTCGGTGGAAATGGGAGGAGATCTCTATGGATTTCATAGTTGGATTGCCTAGAACTTTACGAGGTTACACAGTGATTTGGGTCATAGTGGGCAAAGTTAACAAAGTCAAGACATTTCATACTGTGGAAACCCACCTATTCTACGAGATAAGTGGGCACAAACTTTACTGGAAGAGATAGTCCGTTTGCATGGAATTCCAAATCAAGATTATATCGATGCGGATCCACGTTTCACCTCCAACTTCTGGAGGAGTTTACAGAGAGCTTTGGGTTCGCAGTTGAACTTTAGTACAGCTTTTCATCAACAGACGGATGGACGCAGACGGAGCGTTTAAACCAGATATTAGAGGATATGTTGCGAGCTTGCACTTTAGACTTCCAGCAGCGGTTAGGACACTCATTTACATCCGATGGAGTTTGCTTATAACAATGATTATCGATGACCATCTAATGGCTCCATTTGAAGCTCTCTATGGAAAACGTTGCGAGAACTCCGGTTTTTAGGAGGAGGTTGGTGAACGCCGCTTGTTGGGTCCGAATTAGTACGCATCACTAATGAGGCAATGCGTAAGATAAGGGCACGAATGCAGACCGCCCAAGTCAGACAAAAGAATTATGCTGACACTAGACGAAGGGACCTAGAATTCGAGGTTGGGGACCACGTGTTTCTTAAGGTGGCTCCAATGAAGGGAATTCCAAGGTTTGGCCGTAAAGGGAAGTTGAGTCCGCGATTCATCGGACCATTTGAGATTTTAGAGAGGATTGGTGCAGTGGCCTACAGATTAGCACTGCCGCCTTCTCTTGCAGCGGTTCATAACGTGTTTCATATCTCCATGTTGAGAAAGTATGTTCCAGACCCGACTCATGTCGTGAGACTTCAAACCGCTGCGCTTTAGCGTAAGATCCGAGTTATGGCGAACGCGACCGATGACGGATCATTGCAAGAGATCGAAAGACCCTCCGTGAACCGTGAGATCGGCTTGGTTAAAGTATTGTGGCGTAACCACCGCATCGGAAGAAGCTACCGGGAACGAGAAGAGGAAGTGCGAGCTAAATACCCAGAGCTATTCCAGGAATAGGAACTTTCGAGGACGAAAGTTCTTAAGGAGGGAAGATTGTGACGACCATCATCACAGGTATTATTATTAATTTTATTTAACGCTCTTGTAAACGCCGTGTTTAGTTGGATTAGTGTTTTAATCAAGCTCGGCGAGGTGGAGGCCGTAATTTTGTTTGTCTTACGTGATTTGTCTCTCTTAAGATGAGATTAGTTATGAAAATTAAAGGGAAGGTAATTTAAGGGCGTTTTGGTGATTTAGGTCTAAATTAGGGTGAGCTTGGACACATGACTTAACCTAATGCATGGTATATATTTATAGCATGAGAAACCCTAATTCTATCTCTCCCACCAATTGCAACAAACCCTAGCCTCTTCTTATTGTAAACCTAAGTGAAACCCTAACACTCACCACCTTCCTCAACCTCCTTTCCGTTTCACTTAGCCCTAGCCGGAATCCACCATCGTGCCGCCGCCAGCTGATCCGGACCTCACGTCACTCCTGCCGTCCAGCCAGCCGCACGAAGCATTCCAACCGCGTGCCCTAACCGCCGGCAAGAAGAACACCAGCAGCTACCGCCGATCCGACCCACACGCGCAGGCGCTTCCAGTCGTCCGGGCCGTCTTCTCCCACCGTCCTGCAGTGGTACGCGTCGGATCGCCAGCCGCAAACACCCGCCGGAACTCCACACTCGCGAGCGGCACACGTCTCGCGTCTTCCGGCCACGAGGCCGATCGGGAATTTGCCTTCTCCACAAGCGCCGCCGCCGCCTCCCTTACGAGATCGTGAAGACCTCGCGTTCCGCCGGCCGCAACTCTCTCGATCGAAGGTAAGCACTGCAGCCGCCGAACCCCACTCCACGAGCACGGTCGTCGACGAGTCCTGCAGCGCGCCGGTCGCTTTGGTCGGAGCTCCAGCCGCGGCTACTGTTGAAGAAGCGTACCGTCGCCGTCCGGATCCGTCCACGACCACAACGCCGGGCAGCACCGTCCTTGCAGCGAGGGTTTGTCTTTGGGTGAGCGTTTTGATTCGAGCTTCATACCTAATTGGAATTATTACGACCCATCGTTTAGATTAAACGTTCAATTGGGAAATTGAGTACAGGTTCGAACACGTCTTTGTAGGAACCGAACTTGGAGCGGAATTGGAAGTCGATTGCCAAGCAAATTAAGGAATATCGAGTCCCCGCGTGGCAAACCGAGGTAAGCGGGACACGACATTGAAATACGATTTTGAATAACGCATGATTAGGGTTTTAGTGAAATGCTTGGAGTTTGAATTCGGAAATATTGATGTGAATCGAGTTTCGCTATAAGGAGAATAGGCGGGAGTTCGATTAGGTTTTTGGAGAAAAAAATCGAAGCTCGAGGTAAGGGACCTCGTCTTTGAACTTTTAATGGGAGTAAATGAAAATGAATTTCATGATTTTATGCGAATCGGTTTATAGTTTTCACATGAAGATATACAGTTATTATTTTGAGAATACGCGACATTTTATGTGCAAATGCCTCTATGTATTACGTGAAATTGAACCATTATTTTATGCGAAAGTATTCTCGTATGGTATGTATAGAGATCCCATTATTTCATGTGAGAATAGGACAAAGTGTGTGTATGAGAATGTTTCATGTTATTTACAAAAGTATGATTTATCACCCTGTCCATGAGAAAGTATGAATGATGTGTTGATGACGATATTTATGATATGTACACCATGATTATGTGACCGATGGGACCTTATGCATGATTTGTATGTCACGAAATGAATTATTGTATAGTGTGGACATTGGTTATCCTGAGATCGCTGAAATGACTCAGGATGACCAGTCGGCCTCACAATTATATGCAGCCATGGATTAAAGACCTGGCAATTAAATGAATAGCCATGGATTAAAGACTGCAATCAATGAATAATAGCCATGGATTAAAGACTGCAATCAATGAATAGCCATGGATTAAAGACTGCAATCGAATGAATAGCCATGGATTAAAGACTGCAATCAATGAATGAGCAATCATGGATTAAAGGCTCGACAATTTCTATGCGACCATGGATTAAAGACACGCAACTCTAGAAAGTTTTAATTCCCATCTATGTATGTTATGAATGAGTTTAAAGATCATGATTGTATGTGTATGCATATCCCAAACCTCAGTAGCGAGGTTACTTACTTACTCGGGTATTGTTCATGCAATACTCACCCTTTCTTTTAAAAATGTTTTTCGGTAAAGGGAAGGACGTGCAGGGCGTGTGACGGGAGAGCGTGATTAGGACCATGGGAACCAACATTGATTTCCGCATAATTATGATTTGAAATATTGTTGTCTTTATGTTTTCCTTTGAAGTTAAACTTACTTACGCTTTTAATAGGCCAAACTGATGTGATGTTTTAAATGATTTGAATGTTTTGTTTTTTTGGGATCCCTAGAACTATTTACGTTAATTAGAAATGGCTTTTAAGTTCTTTTTATCTCTCGGCCTATAAATGCATGCATGTGTAGTAATGTCCCTAGAGATTTGGTCATAGAAAAGTAGGGGCGTTACAATGGCAGTAACTCAGGTGCCAGGAGCTCGATCTCTACCTCAAAGGTTTGAAAACATAGAAGGAATGAGCTATGAAGCTCGGTGAGTGACTCGTGTTAAATATCTCAGTAACTTGTAAAACATGTGACACAAAACTATGAGCATATGCATTTGTATTCAAGCATTGAAAGTAAACGTGGAATCATAATAGACTTTCAGAAAACCAACAAGTATATCATCAAATCTCGTAAGACATGTAAATGAAATAAACTCTTTTAAAAACATTTCACAATCCACGTTGTGTAGGGCACGCCAGATACAACCAACGCTTACTCTACGATGTAGTGGGGCCCGCCCGAACTCCCATCGTCTTTGTCGTGTGGGGGGCCCCCCAAAGACTCACGACAGCAATGCCGTTGTCACGGAGTACACTCAACGTCGACAACAGAATAAGACCTGTGTGCACACGGTACCATAAAGCCTCGGGCTCAATATCTCAGAATTTCACATGAAAACATATGAACATGCCTGCCTATCTTTTCTTTCATAAACTCAAGCTTACTCAGCTTGTTCATAAAATTGGAAAACTTTAAAACATACTTGCTAGTACATGCTTGCTTGAAATCATAACATTTCCATAAATTTTGGCAACCATTGAACATATGCTCATGTATAAACTTTATAAAGACTTTTAGGGTCACAATGAACACTTGAAACATTTCTAGAAAAACATGAATACTCATAAACATGTGTTCAAAAGAAAGCATAAATGCATTGAAACTTTATTCTAGCAAAACTTGCATTTCTTGAACATAATTCAAACATATATACACTTTTGAAGTTCGTTTTATCACTCACAGTGCTTGAACTAGAATCTTAGCCCGTACACTCGACCTATTTGCTCTTGGCCTGTCAAAGAAACCAAATTCATGTATTAGAACCTCGAGCTCATGGTTCTTAACCCCAAAACTACAAGAAAACACACATTCAAAAATTCTAGCATTTTCAGATTTTCTGCCCTGTTTTCAGACAGCCATAACTTCTTCATTACTTATCCAAAAAGAATGTACTTTATACCAAACTCTTCCTTTTTGAACCCTCTAAAACTCTTATGAAGACATGAAAATGAGATTTCTAACGTATTGGTTAGAAATTACCTCAGAAGCTTAACCCCTAAATTGATTCTGCTGCTGTTCCAGATTTCACTTCCTGCTGCAACCCGAATCTTAACCTGAAGATTACAACATCTTCCAATCATTTTCTTCTCACGATTCCTTCACAAAACTTGTAGGAAATTGAATAAGCTTTCGAACCATACCAATTAGAGCTTCTAACTCCAAGTATACAGATCAGAACAACCAAAACATCAGAGACCCCTCGGATTTGACAGCAAATTTCTGTCTTCTGCCTTCCTCATAACAAAACAGCAACTTAACATCAGAATTAGCTCGAGTTTCCTTCACGAATTTTGTTCCAATATGAGTTAAATTTCATGAAACAAAAGATCAACTCTTACCTCTTCTTGTGGAGCTCGAGATGAACAGAAAATCAGAGCTTGTCTGAGTTGATTTTCTTGCTGTAAAAATGAATTCCCTTGAGTTTTCCTCTTTCCTTCTGCAACTCCAGCCCAAAATCACCAAAAATGGCCTCCTTCTTCTTCCTTTCTCCTTCAACCACGAAATTTCAGCTTGGTTTGTGATGAAAGAGAAGAAAATGGAGAAAAACCCTTTTTAACAAAAAGTCAATCGGTGGAAGAGTTTGTGTTTTTGCACTTTTGCTTTTTCATTTTCTATTTTTTTTTTCTTTCCTTTATCTTCTTTCTTTCTTTTCTTTTCTTTTCTTTTCTTTTCTTAACAAAACCAAAATAACTTAATATAAAACATTTGTTTCATTTCCTTTTCTTCTTTTGTGTTTAAAAGCAAACCAAACCAAAATGGTTTAAACTTTTTCTTCCTTGTTTTCCTTTTGTCTTTCACTTCATTACTTTTCTTTTTAAAACATGGGAAACCATGTTTTAAACATTCATTTCTTCTTTCTTTTTGTTGTTTGATAATAAGAAAGTTCCAAAGAAAGATCTCGGGTTTACAGGTCAAGCCGTGGTTGTGGAGAAGTGGATTAAAATCCCTGATGTTAATGAGAAATGTGTGTTGGAGGTTGTAAAGTTTGCAGTCGCGGAGTTCAACATTAAATTTAAACAAACTCTCAAATTTGATATCATTTATGAAGGTTGGTATGTCGAGTTGGGTGTAGACAAACTAAAGTACAAGCTCCTACTTAAGGCGCACGACCTTTTTGGACGCTTGCTGAATTTTGAGGCTATTGTAACCGAAGAGAAGCCTCTAAAGGAAAGAATCAGGAAGCTACAAGGTTTCGTCGTCATAGTCACACAAGGACACCATGTTGGCAATGTTATTCCGCCGAAGCCTGAGATCTGGATTAAAATCCCTAATCTTTGTGAGCCATTCGTGATAGATCTAGCAAAGTTTGTGGTCATAGAATTCAACAAGAAAAATAATGATAGCCTAAAATTTGAGAGCATTTACGAGGGTTGGTATGCAGAGATGGGCGAAGACCACATGAGGTTTCGTCTCCATGTTAAAGTGAAAGATTGTCTCGGACGAGTGCGCAACTTTGAGGGTGTTGTGTTCATAAAGCACTTCTTTGGTATAGTAATCAAGACGTTCGAAAGTTTCAAACCTATCGAAAATAAGTGTTAAAACGTCCCGTTGTACTCGAAAATATCTGTCCGTTATGATTTCGTATCTCTGACTATCTATATAGAAATAGTCAAAAAAGAATGAAATAAATATTTTCCAAATATGCATCTCTCTATCTCTTAAGTATTTAATATCTATCCATTTATTATATTTATTTTTTATACTTCCTTGGTACTCTCCTCCACATCTGGATTATTACAATTAAGCATTAGAAATTTCACTTTGACAATGCTTGACCTAAAATCTACATTGGATCTTATTTTATCACGCTTATAGGTTGTTGAACTATGGGTTTTACATAATGCTACATCCGAGAGAGGGAATTTAAAGGATATTAAAAAGTTTGTCAACAATTACGACGATTGGGTCGCCTACGGACTTAGAGCATGTAATCATTAATATACCTAATACGTGTAAAAGATGTATATATAATTTTTAAACCACAAGAATGGCAAGAACTTTTTGAAACTAACAGGTTCTTTATCTTCATTAAATATATTTTTGAAAGTGTTTTGTATTTCTTTTACTTTGTTTAGTTGCTAACGATTCCAAAAGCCAAGCTTTATCTATGAAATCATTATATTATGTGTTGAGGAAATTGAACAACCGATAGAGTAATAACCCGATCAGCTACCTAGTGTTCATAAAAGTAATCACTTGCAATGTAAAGTAAGAAAAAGGCAAGGGAGGTGAAATGGTGAAACGATTTACAAAAATGTAAGAAGCAAAAAGTTGAGTTGCCAAAAACGAACAACTACATGATACTTGGTGATCAGTGAATGAATGAATTGGCAACATTCCCTTTTGTTGAGTTTGAAATTTTTGGGAGCTATAACTTAACATAATGAATTTTTTAATAAGTCAGGAGTTAGCATATTCGAGTGGGTATCAAAAGAAATAAATTATGTTGGAATAAATGACGTATATTTAATTACGTCTTAAACGTTTAGTGGGTTTGATATTATGTTGTTATAACATCCGAAAATATGACTCTCACGTAAATCATAAGACATTTCTTTCTCAATTGACAGAAATGATCACTAACAAATGTCGAATCTCCCTTTTTGTCCTTAATATAATAAATTTCACCAGTTATTAATATGGATATCTCTTTATTTGGTTTTAGTGTTGATTCACCCAAGAGATATTTCTAGGTTCATTAGGGAGGTATGTTTTTTTGTTCTCGACATGTTTTCATGTTTTGGTGAATACATTTACACATAGTTCTTTTGAATTTTAGATAGTGCCAAATGATTTTTTTTTAGTTTTTAATAACTATGCTTGAATTCATTCATATATTATCATGATCCAAGAAAATATGTTTGTAACGCCCTTACTTTTCTATGACTATAACTCCTAGGGACATTACTACACATGCATGCATTCTTAGGCCAAAAGACATAAAACAATCTTTAAATCTCCACTTTAACCAAATTATCTTTAGGGATCCCGTTAAAAACATTCAAAACATGTAAAAGAAACAGTTTAAACTTGGCCTACTTAAAATCCTGAAAATAAATTTAAACTTCGAAATCATAAAACGAAAACATCAATTATTAAGGAAATTATGCGGAAAACATGACTATCCCCATGGTTCTGACAACGCGCTTCCGTCACTCGCCCCGCACGTCTTTGGCCTTACCTGAAAAATATTTTAAAAAGAAAGGGTGAGTATTGCAATACAATACCCAGTAAGTGGCCTCGCTACCGAGGTTTGGGATATGCAAACAGATACAATCATGACTTTTAAACTTGGTCAAAATGTACATATGTGGGACCTAAAACTTTCTCGTATCAACATGACTGTAATACATGACTTCCTTTTTCTTTAAATGGTTAATTGGTCATCCTGAGTCATTTCATTTTGAGTCCCTCATCACAGACTCTCGTAATTATTTGAGTCCTCATGCACCCTGTATGGATTGAGTCCCTCACAGACCCCTATATTGATTGAGTCCCTCACAGACCCCTGTAAACTTGACCCATAGGGTCTCTAATGCATGTTTGACCATGCATACAATGCACTCAGGAGACCAATTTCCACATTTTACTTCAAATCATTTTATGGCATACATAACATGCATGAGGTCCCATCATTCAATATGACTATAGTGCACATGTCATGAAACATTATCATTGATATGCAAATCATAACTTTTCACAACAGTTTGACGATAATACTCTTGTATGTAATCACGAAATATTCTCATATAAAATACTGTAATATCCTCACATGAAATACTGGAATATTCTTACATAAAATGCAAAGATATTCTCACATAAAATACTGAAATATGCTCACATAAAATATTGAGGTATCTTCACATAAAATATTAAAGTATTCTCACATAAAATATTGAAATATTCTCATGTAAACATAACAAACTAAATTCGCATGAATTAATGAAATTCATTTTCTTTAATCCCTTTTAGAAAAGTTCGGCACAAAGTCCCTTACCTTAGTTCAGATTCTACTCCAAAACTTAACCCTAGTTCCTTGAGTACTCTTCTTTTGTAGAACCTAATTCACACAACAATCCCGAAATTATTCTCCAAGCATACTCCAAGTCCATAACGTGAAGGTACTTAATTTAAGTTCTTGAAGCTTCATGCTCGACTTACCTCAAGTTCAACGTATAGGCCTAGTATTTCTTGGTTTGCCTTGGTGTTTGGCCTTCGACTCCGCTCTAAATTTGGTCCCTAAAAATTGTGTTCGAAACAGTGGCTTAAGTTCTCAATTTAACGTTTAAATATCCAATAGGTCACGTATAACTCTCTCTCAAAACCGAAACTTAACAAAATCGCTCACCGGGCTGCAATCTCGGCCATTGTAAAGCGTTGTTGGTTGGCGCCGCAATGGAGGCGAGTCTGGCGCGACGACGGCGCGAGCTCACGAGCGCCGGCCGCACGCGCGATCCACGAACAACAGCAGCAGCAGCGGCTGGAGGTGAGGAGCTCGCGACCGGCTGGGCTTGCGTGAGGGATTTCGGCGCTGCAGGACTCGACGGCGGCAGGGAGGCTCGAACGCTCGTCGGCGGCGCAAGGCGTGAACGGCTGGAACGTCTGCGGCTGGGGACTTCTTCGGCTGCAGCTGGCTGAACGGAGGAGTGACCGGCCACGTGCGTCCAAGGTTTCGACGGAGGGTTCGTGAGCGTGCACTTCGACGTAGGCACTACCGTTCGCGATCTCCGGTGCGGCTGCGGCGTAGGCATTGGAGTGGCTGGAGGCGTGATCGAAACTCCGGCTTGCAGACGTGAGCGGCTCGCGATCAGGATGGCGGCGGTGCAGCTTCGAGGCTCGCGATCGGCGACAAGTCCCTGTGCTCCCGTGCTTCAGTGCTGTCGATTCCAACGGTGCTCGCCGGTGGTACTCGTGAGGCGTGCTGGACGTGCGGCCTCTTGAACCGACCGACGAGAGTTGCAGCAAGGGTGGGTATTCTCGGCTAGGGCAAGGAGAAGAAGAAGGAGAAGATGATGATGCATTTAGGGTTAGGGTTTTCTTTTGATTGCAACTTAAGGAGGCTAAATACTGAAAATTAGGTCAAATTCCAAGTGTCATATATAACCCTCATTTAGGCATTAATAACTAAAGTGCCATTGTCACTTCCTCTTCTTTTAATTTTATAAGTAATTTCATCTTAAAGAGAAACAATTCACTTAAACCCACACGAAATTAAGGGTTCACTCACACCGAGCCTGATCAAATTTACTAATCCGACCTGACATAAAGACTGTTAGAACAATAACTAAAATAACCAGTCAGTACCTGTGGTTGTGGTCGTCACAATGTTCCTCCATGCGCGACCACAACATTTGCATCTCATTACGTACATCATAGCACATGCGAAAAAAAAAAATACAACTTGAGAATGGTAAAGTGTAACTAAAGCAATGTACGTCTACTATTGGATAAGTAAAAGTCGGACTAAAAGTCAATATTACCGTGTTAACCGATATTTAGAAAAATGTATTAAAAGAAAACTCTTATTTATTGGATCTATATTTAATTTCAAACGGTACCAGAACAAAATCGAATCCATGTTGGCCGTCACACACTGGGAAGGTTAAAGAAAAATTATAAAATCTTTTAGGCGTTCAATGTGTTATAATAATAGTGTCATGTGATGCCTTATTCTTTCCAAGCTTCTCTAGCCTCACTTGGAGGGCTAGTCGTTTAATGGCTTTAAAACTTGACTCAAGAAAAGTATTTAATTCAGTGATATAATGACTTCGAAGGCACGAGAAGCGTGCATGTGAGTTATTCCACGGATTTTGTTCCTCATATTAGTTTGTTATCAATAGTGTCATATTTTTATTTCTAACTCGGATGCATTTTAAAAAGTTATTTTATTATCTATTTATTTAGCTTTTCGGTATAATTTTAATTTGATTTCATACAAATCCTTTTAATTGTTTTATTACAATTTGTTCAGTGATGTTATCTTCTTTTTCAATTTCTTTTGAACAATATAAACATGAATAAAACTAATCTCAAAGAGATTACGTCATACATTGCACCAAATTTCAAATATTCAAATAGTGATTGCATTCATTAATTATTTTAAATTTATGGTTCACTTAAACAATCTCTTGTATAATCGTATATATATCATATTTAAATGGCTTCATTAAGTGTTTAAAGTGTAAACTTCAACAAGATTGAAAAGACAAACAAAAGTTTATAATAAAATTTAGATATATTTTAAATGTACATTTTTTTATGGGAGCAATTGAGGAGAAATGAAATCTTAAAGGAATAATTTGATACAATCTAACAAAATTCCAAGGAATTAGATCCTTGGATTTTGAGTGGTCAAACGGATAAACTGTAACGCCCCAGAATTTTCTTAAGAATTTTCTTAATACCTCTTAGGTTGTACCCTATATTACTTTTATTGGAAATTAACCTTCAACGAGCCCTGAAATTTCTTAGTTTAAGTTAAGTTTTGAAATTTAAGAGAATATAAATATATGGTTTACCTATACCTATGTTGAGTTGGTTTGTTTAATTAGGTTAAAGGGTAATCTTTGTAGTTTTGTCTAAAGGGAAGGGCAATTTGGTAATTTATGTGAAAGAGAAGGAGCTAGGGTTAAACCATGAGTGGGGCACGATTTTCGAGGGAAGGGAAGGAGGTCTTCTCCCTCATCCTTGAACCTAGCCGCCGGACGAACTCACCTTGCCGCCAACAGCCTCTCCGATCGCGCCGTCCACGGAATCCTGGAGCACGCCGACGATCGGTCAGGAGCCGATCACTCATGGCGTCGTCGCGTCGTTAACTCGACCGTGAAGGGACTCATCCAACGGCGAGCTAGTCGACTGCTTTGCACGCCGACGGATGCCGCCAGCCACAAGATTTCGTTTGGTGCGCCGCCGCCTGCGGCCGTGACGCCGTAGTCACCTCGCCGCCGTGAGCCGTGAAGCCCAGCCGAGAGTCCACACGCCAAGCCTCGGGCCCGCGGAAAGCACTCGCGTCGGGACTTGAAGGCGCTGGTTCGATTTTTGGCTCGAGCTTTTGGGGAACGTTTCGGCCGGGTTTCGACGTTCCAAGACCGGTTTTGATAGATCGACTCACGACGTCCCCGTGATCCGATGTTCACGCTGCCCGATACGCGAGCTCGACATCGCACGCGCGCGCCCGCCGCCGCCGGCCACCCTGCCACCGCCACGCCGAGCCGCTTCCGCTCCACCTGTTTTGACCTCCCGAGTTCGTTTTAAGCGTCCGTTTGTGGTAATTTAGCCTAGCTATGATTGAATTCAAAATAAGTTTTAACTATGTGAGTTATTTAAAGAATTGATGAATGTGATTTAGGGGATTCGACTATCGAGCATGTCTAAGCGAAACCTTGAGCTAGGAGCGGAATGTAAAGAGTTTCGAGCTAAGGTAAGGGGATTTTCTACAAACGATCTTAAAAAGGGAAGTGAGTACGATTTCCTGAAATATGTATTTGTTTTAAAAGATGAAAATTGAGGATTTATTTCAAAAGGTGAATTTCCAAAACTCATGCTTAGGGCTTGAATTTAGAAAACGAATATTTCAAAGGGTTTCTCGAGAATCTCGAGTGAATGATTTTCAAATGGTTTAGTAAGGGACCTTGTGCCGAACTTTTTAATGGGATTGAATGAAAATGATTTTCACGATTTCATGCGAGATTAGTTTATATTTTTCATATGAAAATATTCAGATATTATCGTGAGAATACTTAATATTTTATGTGCAAATATTTCGATACATCATGTGGAAATAAACCATTATTTTATGTGAGAATATTCTCGTGTGCTATGTGAAAGTATTCCAGTATTTCGTATAAGAATATGACAGTAATTTGTATGAAAATATTTCATGTTTTCTTACAAAAGTATGATCTTCAAACTGTCTATGAGAAAAGTATGATTGGCATATCGATGATGATGTTTGTGACATGTGCACTATTATTATGTGAATGATGGGACCTCATGCATGTTTTGTATGCCACGAGATGAATTAATGAATAGTGTGGACATTGGTATCCTGAGATCATCATGTGCATGGTCAAACATGCAATAGAGACCCTATGGGTCAAATTACGTGGGTCCGTGAGGGACTCAAAACGAAATGACTCGTGATGACCATCGGCCACACAATTAAAAAAAAAGGAAGTCATGGATTAAAGACTGACAATTAAACAAGCAGTCATGGATTAAAGACCTGACAATTAAACAAGCAGTCATGGATTAAAGACCTGACAATACACAAATGAAAAAGTAGTCATGGATTAAAGACCTGACAATACACGATTAAAAAGGAAGTCATGGATTAAAGACTCGACAATATGAGAAAGTTTTAGGTCCCGTGATATGTATATTACGAATAAGTTTAAAAAGTCATGATTGTATGTGTATGCATATCCCGACCCCCCACTTCATCGGGTATTTTATAATACTCATCCTCTCTACCTTTGTTGTGTCTTTCTTTGTTTTAAAATGTTTTCAGGTAGAGACGAGAGCATACCAGGCGAGTGGCATGGATGCGCTACAGAAGCCATGGGAACCAAGTCATGAATTTCGCATCCATGATTTAGAAAGAATTATAAAAGATTATTGTCTTCCGCTTATGTAGTACAGAGTTTTGAAACTAGAGGCCGAAAATTTATTTTGTTTATTGTAAACGTTTTGTATTTCTATGGGATCCCAAATTAAATCGACTTTTATTTACCAACTTTTACTTATTTAAATCATACTTAGGGCCTCGAAAACATGCATGAGTAGTAATGTCCCTAGGGATTGATGTATTAAAAGTAGGGGCGTTACATAAACCAAGAACCCCTTTTTGTTTTTATCTTTAACAACTAATAGTCAAAGAACCATATTCCAATGAAGACAACCATCAACATCTTTTAAAACTTTTGTTCATCTACTCTAACAAATATTAAGAATATTAACTAGATTGTTCTCAATCTTATTAGATAAGCATAAATCTTTTCTTCTTTTTTTTTTTCATTTATTTTTCATTAAAACGTCTTCAAAATTCAATAGCTTCTATAAATATTGTAGTACACAAAGGATAAAACCATTTCAAAGTTTGTATACAAAATATAACACGACGAGATGAGTTCTGAAGTAAAGGCTTGCGGTGGTCCAGCCGTGGTTGTGGAGAAGTGGATTAAAATCCCTGATGTTAATGAGAAATGTGTGCTGGAGATTGTAAAGTTTGCAGTCGCGGAGTTCAACATTAAATTTAAACAAACTCTCAAATTTGATATCATTTATGAAGGTTGGTATGTCGAGTTGGGTGTAGACAAACTAAAGTACAAGCTCCTACTTAAGGCGCGCGACCTTTTTGGACGCTTGCTGAATTTTGAGGCTATTGTAACCGAAGAGAAGTGTAACGCCCCTACTTTTCTGTAATTATACTCCTAGGGACACTACTACACATGCATGCATTCTTAGGCCAAAACACATAAAACAACCTTTAAATTTCCACTGTAGCAAAAATTAACTTTAGGGATCCCGATGAAAACGTCAAACATTTAAAAGAACAGTTTAAACTTGGCCTACTTAAAATCCTAAAAATAAAATTTAAACTTCGAAATCATAACACAACAACATCAGTTATTAAGGAAAAATGCGGAAAACATGACTATCCCCATGGTTTTGACAACGCGCCTCCGTCACTCGCCCCGTACGTCCTTGGTCTTACCTGAAAAATATTTTAAAATAAAAGGGTGAGTATTGCAATACAATACCCAGTAAGTGACCTCGCTACCGAGGTTTGGGACATGCACACACATACAATCATGACTTTTAAACTTGGATAAAATATTCATATGTGGGACCTAAAACTTTCTCGTATCAAACGTGACTGTAATACATGACTTCCTTTTACTTTAAATGGCTAATTGGTCATCCTGAGTCATTTCATTTTGAGTCCCTCACAGACCCCTATAAGTATTTGAGTCCCTCACAGACCCCTATAAGTGTTTTGAGTCCCTCACAGACCCCTGTATGGATTGAGTCCCTCACAGACCCCTATAAGCTTGACCCATAGGGTCTCTAATGCATGTTTGACCATGCATACAATGAACTCAGGAGACCAATTTCCACATTTTAATTCAAATCATTTTATGGCATACAGAACATGCATGAGGTCCCATCATCTAACGTGACTACAATGCACATATCATGAAGCAATGACACTGATATGCAACTTATAACTTTTCACAACATTTTGAAAATAATAACTTTAAACTTGCTCGATTTCGTACTTTCAATAACATAAAACTTTCGTATAAAATCATGAAATATTCTCACATAAAATACTGGACAACTCTCACATAAAATAATGGACTACTTTCGGAATATTCCCACATAAAATAATAGACTATATTCGCATAAAATACCGATATGCTCTCACATAAAACCATGAAACATTTCCATGTAAAATAACGAACTAATTTCACATAAAATAATGAAATTCGTTTTCTTTAATCCCATTTAGAAAAGTTCGGCTCAAGGTCCCTTACCTTAGTTTAGATTCTAACTCCAAAACTTAACCCCAGTTCTTTGAATACGCTTCTTTTGTAGAACCTGTTTCACACATTAGTCCCGAAATCATACTCCGAGCATACTCCAAATTCATAATCGTATAGGTACTTAATTTAAGTTCTTGAGGCTTCATGTCCCGCTTACCTCAAGTTCAACGTGTAGGCCTAATATTCCTTAGTTCGCCTTGATGTTTGGCCTTCAACTCCGCTCTAAACTTGGTCCCTAAAAGTTGTGTTCAAACAGTAACTTAAGTCCTCAAATTAACGATTTAATCTTCAATAGGTCAGTGTATAACTCTCTCTCAAATCCGGAACGTAACAAATCGCTCACCGATCGCAAGTTCGGGCCGGTATAAGCGATGATGGTCGGCGCTGCAGTCGAAGGTAGATCCGGACGGCGACGGCGAGGCTCACGTGCAGTCGGCGGCGCGGGATCTACGAGCGGTCGGCGGCGGCGCGATCCACGAGCAGTAGCTGGCGGCGTTGATTCTGCTGGATGCGTGCGTCCAGGCTTCGACGGCGACACTTCTCCGTTCGTGAGCTCCGGCGTGACTGCAGGCGTAGGCGGCTGGGAACGTGAAGCTTGCGATCGGCGCCTCTCCATTCGTGGGCTGCAGACATGGGCGGCTGGAGGGTTCCTTGGTTGCGGCTGGCTGGACGGCTGGGTGGCAACTTTCGTTCGTGGGTCTGGCCGGCGGCGAAGGCAGCAACAAGAAAGGGGGGGTGGTCGGCTAGGGCAAAATGTAAAGGAAGAAGAAGAAGGATAAGATGGAGAAGTCTAGGGTTAGGGTTTTTCTCTTGGTTGCAAGCTTATATATGGTTAAACAATAAGGGTCTAGGTCATTGCTAAAAGTCCCAACTAGCCCTTACTTAGGCACCATTTACTAAAGTGCCATCGTCACTTCCTTTTCCTTTATTTTTATATGTAAGTATAATCATCTTAAGAGAAAGCAAATCACTTAAAATCATATGAAATTCATAGTTCAAACCCACCGAGCATGCTAAAATTTACTAGTCTGACCCAACTTAAAGATTGGTCGAATGTTAAATACAATAAACAGTCAGTACCTGTGGCTGTGGTCGTCACATAAATTGCTTGATTTTTTTAATTGAAACAAAAACCAGTACATTGATTAATAGTTCAGAACAAGCATGAAATTCTAATCCTATTAGACATGGATTAACTGCATACAAACAAACTAAGTTTAACTATTAAACTAAAAGGAAGAAGGAGTTACCTTTGTAGTTTAGCATAACAGCAACTCCTTGCTCCAATGTTCAGCAACTCAAGAACTTCAAAAGTTCTCTGTTTTTCACCAACAGAACACCACCAATTTGGAAAACCTCCTATCCACTGAGATTCAACTTAGAACAAAATCTTTTGTGGGAAGGATTCCAACTTTTGCATAATTTTGGGAATGAGAGTGAGAGAGAGAGAGAATTTTTCCTTCAGATCGATCAATCATCATCTTCTTCACATCTCTCCAGGAGAAGTTAAACCCAGTAGAGGGCATCTCCCACTTCTTATCGAATAGGGAGTTGAGAGATACAGGGGGAATGTGTCCTCCTGACACGTTCCTTATTTAATTAATTAATCATATTAATTAAATAATCAAAATAAATTAAATATCTTATATTTAATTTATATGAAACACATTTAATGAATTATCCCTCTATCTTATAGTTTTAATGCACATCCAATGTACATTAAATTTAAGATATAGTTTTTAAATATGAATCATATTCACATTTAAATTCAATATTTAAACTCTTTCAAATATTTAATTCTCTCACATAATTTAATACAAATCATATTCACATTAAATTTATAATATATAGTTCCAAAACTATATATTATATCGTATCAATATACATTATATTTATTCCCTAATGAATTTGAACATTTCAAATTCTAATGATCTAAGAACACTTTAGGAGCTAGAAGGTGGACCTAATGGACCTACAGTTCAGAAGCTCCAACGATACAAAATTGCTAGGTTAATCTCATTAACCTCCCAATCAACATTCGTTAACTGCGGGAACACTCCACTAAAGTCCCACAGTTGCACTCTTCTCACTGCAGATATATTTCTGTGTCCATGGATAGTGACCAATAACAACAAGTCAATCCTTCACGAATGTTCGTAACACCAGCTGGGTCAAATTATCGTTTTTATCCCTGGGTTACATCTTGTGCTTTAAGTACCAGTGCTCCTCCAATGAACGACAAACAGAGTCCCTCTCGGACCAATGAGAGGGTCAGGCCCTTTGTTCAAGTCCCGGAGACACCACTTATGGGAACATTCTTCTACTTACCCTAGTAGATGGGCAGGAGTGAATTACATCTTGCTAAGTTAAGTTCCCAGTCGCTCACTCGGTCTTGTCCCCAAGAAGGTAGATATATTGAGTCGACGAATCTGGCCACTCTCACCAATACTTGTCAAAGAACAATCCCTCGCGAACAGGAGTTCGTAACCTGCTCAGAATTGAGATCAAGTTGCCTAGGTCATCCTATTGAAATAGAAACCTAACCAGTCAACGCTAGAGGTTACTATTTCGTCGTCCGGTCTTATGTAATCTCATTACATAGAATATCCCCACTCACATGTCATCTACACGAACACGTTAGGATCACAGTGTTTGTATCAAATAAAAGTAGGTCACATCCATAGTTTTACCAAGGTAAGGTACCCAAACCTTATCCCCTAACTATAGACCCTTTATGTTGTATCTCGAACCGATATCCTTTTTATGTACATTACATTCAATTAAAGATTCATTTAACATCCTTGGATGTTTAGTTTATTGGATTTAGGGTTTAAATAAAGGCAAACTAGTAGATAACCAACAATAACACTTTATTGAAATAATAACACTTTATTACATTAATTAGAACATAATTTGAAACTACGAGTTTTAGGGCACAAATCCCAACACAATTGGTATCAGAGCCCAATTGCATTCTTAATTTTCGTTCTGGATTTTTCAAGAACGAGGCGGGATTTTACTGTTTTGCATGAGATGTATGAACGGTTTGCAATTTTAGGCGTTTTCAATTTGGGCACTTTGATTTACAATTTTCATTAAATCGTTCAATGTAAGGGCTCGATGTTTCGGGCAATTTTAATTGTAAATCGAGTCTGTAAGTCCGTATCGATCGAGGCAAGGTGGTTGCTGAGAAGATCGGAGCAAAAACAAGCAAGGAACAGGAGATTCCACATGCTATCTGTGTGCAGGCGTTGCAACATTGTTCATTGTTGTTGCAACGTTGTGCTTCCGGAAAGAGGCGCACATCAGAGGCAGCGTTGCAACGCCGAAGGCGTTTCGCAAGGCGTTTTAGCGATTTTTTCCAACAGGCGAAATTTCATTTTTATTATATATAATAAATATAAAAACGTTTTATATTTATTTATATTTAATTTAATTTATTTAATTTTAATTAATATAATTTGATTATATTAATTAAAATTAAATTTAGGGTGTCAAAATTGGTCTAATTTTGCTATTTAAATTATGCAATTGTTGTATAATTATTGCCATGCATAGAGTATGCTTTTATTTTAGAAATCCAACCTTAGGTTAAGCATTTTCATGCATCATTTATAATATAAAGAGTTATATTGTATAGTTTGCATGGTTAATTAATATAAGGTGTTATATTAATTTATAGACAGCATTGACATGCATTGTTTTTCATGAGATGATTATGCTATGTATGTCTTATTATTCATGAGATGAATGATCAAGCACTATGACATAGTATGCATGTCACCTAAGGTTAATTATTAGTTTTAAAATGTTTATAAGATGGAAATAATATACCTTAAGTTATCTAGTTCTAACTATATTAGAATTAGGAACCAAGTAATTTATAAGCTATGATTAAAAGAGGAACTCTGTCTAAGGATGATTTTGTCTAGGTTGGGGTATTTAAGTTGACGGAAACGGAACACCCCTACCTGGGAACTGACCTAGGAGTGAAATTTTATCAGAGAATTTACAAATCATAGTAACGTCAATGGTTTTATTAAGGGGATAATAAACTAGAAATCATAGGTTTAATATAAAGAGTTATATAACAATCTTAGGATAAAATCAATATGATCGATATAAGAGTTATATTGTTAGAGTTAGGTAAAACCATTAGTCGGGTTTTAGCCTAAGTACGATTCCTATAACTTTAAAGTTTTCAATGGGAGAAAAAGTGTATATGATACATATTTTCGCCTACATTATCTCTAGGAAATTCACACCGTGAGACTCATACTTCGCCTCGTGGCGCAAACGGGAGCGTCCCCCTCCGGATAGTGTTTGTATGAGTCAATATCAAGGTGGATGGAGAGGGTACTTATAGTGAGTGGCAACAGGTTTAGTGGAAAACAAAACCTATGGTCTCTTTTGTCATTTTACACCGTTAGACCACTATGGTCATCCTGCTAGTTTTGCCTGGACAACACAATCCCTTTGGAGGGCTTGATAATAGGGGATCGAACACAGTAGACACCCGAAAGGGATAATGATTTCCTTAGTCTTTTTTTCAATCTAGTGCTCCCTTCGGCAGATTTTATTGGATGGAGACTCTGGAATCTAAAGACAAAGGGTTACACTCACGGGGTAAATAAGTTGTGTATGTATCTTGACCGAAAAATGGTAACTAAAGCCTATAGGACTAAGAGTTATTATTGCATTAGGTTTTAGTCAAGAGTGTCTTGATCAAGAGGAGGAGTGTTTTTTTATTACCCTTCGGTGTCATACATTCTAAACCTTTGGAATATCATTGCAAATTATAAATGACCTAGGAATCATTTGATAATTAGCTAAAACATGATTGGATTAGAGTTATAGAAAGTTCATCTGTAATTTTCTGAGCAAAAATGTCTAACTCTGTTATTTCCTTATTTGGTGCGAAAAAGTTAACCGGAGAGAATATGATGACTTGAAAAAACAAGCTTAACACTATATTGGTAGTGGATGATCTGATGTTTGTGCTAACAGAGGAGTGTTCTCAGGTGTACGGCTCGAATGTGTCACGAAATGTTCGTGATGCATATGATCGATGGTTCAAGACCAATGATAAGGCCAAGGTCTACATGGTGGCAAGTATGTCTTACATATTAGCCAAGAAGCTGAAGGGAATCGAAGATTCAAGGGAATTAAAATCCCCGCGCGGCGGAAGACGATTGAATCGTCGAGGTATCATTATGCAACTTGTATTTATTAAAATGTAAACCCGAGATCTTTCTTTAGAACTTTCTTATTTAAAAAAAAAAACAACAAATGGAAAGAAGAAATGAAGTGAAACACAAAAGGAAAACAAGGAAGGAAAGTTTAAACCATTCTGGTTTGGTTTGCTTTAAAAGATAAAGGAAGAAAAGAAAAAGAAAGAAAAGTTAAATATATTAATTTTTGTTTTGTTTTGTAAAGAAAAGAAAAGAAATGAAAGAAAGGGATAAAGGAAATAAAAATAAAAGGGAAAAGAAAAAGAAAAGAAAAGGAAAAAGCATAGAGGGCTAAAAGACAAAGTTTTTAACTTTATGCTTTTGTCCTCCACCGTTTGCTTTTTAAAAAGGCTTTATCTTCTCCATTTTCTTCTTCATTTACCAAAAGGAAGCTGTAAGCTTCGTGAGTTGAAGTTGAAGGGAGAAGAAGAAGGAGAAAACCTCTGATTTTCGAGCTGGAATTGTAGAAGAAAGGAGAAGATCTCAAGGGAATTATTATAGCAGCAACGTGAATTATTCTGCCATTGTCTGATGTTTTGATCTTCTCGAGCTCTACAAGAAGAGGTAAGTCTTGAAGTTTACTTTTTCTGAAAGCTAACTCATTTTTTAACAAAGTTCATGAAGGAAGCGTGAGCAAATTCTTATGTTAAGTTACTGTTTTGTTAAGAGGAAGGCAGAAGACAGAATTTGTTGTCAAATCCAAGAAGTCTCTGGTGTTTTGGTTGTTTTGATCTGTATACTTGAATTTAGAAGCTCTAATTTGTATGGTTCGAAAGCTGATTGAATTTACTACAACTTTCGTGAAGAAATCGTGAGTAGAAAATGTCTAAAAGATATTTTAAATATCAGGTTAAATTTGTTGTGCAGTAGAAAATCTCAATCTGGAAACAACAGAAGTCTCCTTTGAGAAAAGTAGTATTCAAGGTGTTTCTGAACAAATCCGTTTGGAATTTCAATTTTATGTTTTCACATGATTTTTAGAGGGTTCAAAAAGGAAGAGTTGGGTATAAATTACATTATTTTTGGATAAGTAATGAAGAAGTTATGGCTGTCTGAAAACAGGGTAGAAAATCTGAAAATGCTGGAAATTTGAAAGTGTGTTTTCTTGCAGTTTTAAGGTAAAAAATCATGAGCTCGAGGTTCTAATGGTTAAGTTGGTTTGTTTGACAGGCCAAGAGCAAATAGGTCAAGTTTACAAGGCAAGGTTCTAATTCTAATATTGTGAGTGACTCTATTTTAGAACTATGCTTGACCTATGTCTTTCTCAAGAACAAAAGTGTTGATAATTACATCCTGTTTGAACTAATTATGTATAGCTTCATGGAGTTTTCTAACATAAGTTCATGATGGAACATAAGCATGTTTTGAATTAATTTGTAACCATAAATCCAAGTACGGAACCTAAATTATGAGAGCATGTATTATAAAAACATGATTTCCATGGTAAACAAATTATGCTCTTGTTTGTGGTTAACCCCTAATACTGAAGGACATTCGAGAAGGTACTTAGGGGGGGGATGAATCATGATATCCCGATACTGAAGGACAATGAGAAGGTATTCGGGTAGTAAATCGTTTTACCTTAATACTGAAGGACAATGAGAAGGTATTCGAGTAGTAAATGGCTTTACCTTAATACTGAAGGACATAGAGAAGGTATTAGGGAAAACCAAACGACCAAAGGTATTCCACGTGCACGTGAGAGAGAGAGGTATGAACCTTATTGGTATAAATGTAACTCTACCACCTCTATCGTTTGATTGTGGTATCATGTCATGTGTTTTATTGTTACGAGGTTCTATATTATTGATCTATCTACCCTCGATATGATAGTACATTTTGAGTTGTGTGTTATGCATAAGTGGTGACTTAAACCTGTAAATTGGAAGCATTGTTTGTTTATGTTTACAAACAGATGTTAAGCTATTTTCTACTTATAATCATCCATTATTATGAATCACCTGTGAGCTTATAATGTTTTAAAGATAGACATTCACTGAGTTTTTTAGCTCATTCTTTCAACGTTTTCTACCCTTTTCAGGTAGAGATCGAGCTCCTGGTACATGACATCCTCCCATAGTCTGCTGGAAGTTTCATAAGTTGATATTTTGTACGTGGCTGGTGTTGTATAGCAAGTCGTTATGTAGTTATAGTTGTTTGTACATAAGAGGTTGTATAAACAAAGGGGTTGGCATGTTCAGGTTGTGATGTTATTGCTCGTTTAAGTTTTCAAATGAGAGACTTAAGAAATGTTTCTCCCTATGTATGTTTAGTAGTTATCAAGTTTCCGCTGTGTTATGTTAATGTTTACCATATACGAGCATAGTATGTTTATCAGGTTGAACAGGGTCATCAGGTATTGTTAAGAGGTGAACAATGTCTGTTGGCTTCATGCCTCTTTCCGGGCTAAGTTAGCAGGTTGTTCGGGAAGGGGTGTGACAATTTCGTATCAGAGCCATGTTAGCTCCATGGGGGATGAGACAGGGCAAGTTAGCTCTGCGAGGAAACTAAAAAGTCATAACCTGTTATTGAGTTAGTTCAGATTGAACTAGTAAAGTATGGTCCAAGTAAGGATAAGAGTAAGTCCAGTTAGGGCTAAAATGTGAATAGAAGTTTAGTACTGCGTATTGGAGTTAGATATCCATAGTATGTCTAATATATTGATATGTTATAGGAGCCATGCCACCACGTACTAGCATACGACGTAGGCAGGATCAGGGCGGGATGCAGGATCCTACCCAAGGCCAATCTAAAAGGGGATCTAGTGCCCCGAGAGTCCAGACTGAGGCCACAGAAGAGCAACATGTTAGTTCCTCACAGGAGGCAGGTAGGCCAGAGAGAGTAGGGACAAATGATCCAAAAAAAGGCGTATAGAATAGAACGTCTAAAGAAATTAGGAGTCATAGTATTTGAGGATTCCATAGATCCAGCTGATGCCGAGGTTTGGCTGAATATGCTACAAAAATGTTTTGATGTAATGAGATGCCCTGAGTAGCAAAGTCAAGCTAGCCACATTCCTACTAGAGAAAGAAGCAGAGGGATGGTGGAAGTCAATACGAGCTAGGCGCAGTGATGCACATACTCTAAATTGGCAAACTTTCAGAAGCATCTTCGAAGATAAATATTACCCTAGCACGTATCGTGAGGCAAAGAGGGATGAATTTTTAGAACTGAGGCAAGGGCCACTTTCAGTGGCTGAGTATGAGAGAAGGTATATCGAGCTGTCATGGTATTCTGATGTGATTGTGGCATCTGAGAGTAACAAGTCCCAGAGATTTGATAGAGGGTTACATCCTGAGATACGAAACCCAGTCACAGGCATTGCAAAGTGGGCTGACTTTTCCCTGCTGGTAGAGACTGCTCTAGGAGTTGAGCAGAGTATAACAGAGGCATAAACAGTAGTGGAGCCTCTAGATAAAAGACCGTGTAGAACGCTCGTATATTGGAATAAACTAGAAGAGCGGAAGCTAATCGGTCTTGAGTTGGTGCAAATTATGACAAACAATATTAAGGTAATCAGAGAGAATCTGAAGGTAGCACAAGACCGTCAGAAGAGTTATGCAGATAAGCGACGAAAGGACTTGGAATTCCAGATTGGAGATCAAGTTTTCTTGAAGTTATCTCCGTGGAGAGGTGTCCTTCGTTTTGGTAAGAAAGGTAAACTAAGCCCTAGATCAAGTAACGGGACAAGTTGGACCAGCAACCTACAGACTAGAATTGCCAGCAGAACTATCTCGAGTACATGATGTTTTTCATGTGTCCTTGTTGAGAAAGTATATTCCAGATCTGACACATGTGCTACAAGCACAACCAGTTGAGCTGAAAGAAGACATGAGTTACGCAGAGGATGCAGTTCAAATTCTCGACAGAAAAGAACAAGTTTTAAGAAACAAGACGATCCCACTCGTGAAGGTTTGTTGGAGACATCACGGAGTGGAGGAGGCAACCTGAGAGTTAGAAGACTAATGAGGAGGAAGTATCCGATGATTTTCACCTAAGGACTACTAAATTTCGAGGACGAAATTTCTTAAGGGGAGGTAAGTTGTAAACTCGAGATCTTTCTTTGGAACCTCCTTATTATCAAACAACAAAAGAAAGGAAGAAATGAATGCTTAAAACTTGGTTTTCCTTGTTTTAAAAAGAAAAGTAATGAAGTGAAAGGCAAAAGGAAAACAAGGAAGGAAAAACATAAACCATTTTTGTTTGGTTGCTCTAGGAATAATGAATAAAGGAAAATGAAACAAATGTAAATCATGTTACGTTTTGTTTTGAAAAGAAAAGAAAAGAAAAGAAAAGAAAGGAAAAGGAAAAGAATGAAAAGGAAAAATGAAAAAGGGGAAAAGGGAAGTGGATGGTGGGACCCCACCTAAATTTCTTGTTAAAACCATGTATCCTTCGATCTTCTTCTTCATTTATCAAAAGGAAAGCAGGGGTTTTCATGAGAGAAGTAGAAAGGAAGAGGAAGAAGGGGTTTTTGGTGCTGGAATTGCAGAAAAGAGGGAGGAGAACTCAAAGATTACTTGTGTAGCGAAAGAAGGTGAACAACTCTCGACCAGTTCTGCTATTTTGTTCATCACGAGCTCCACAGAAAGAGGTAAGAGTTGAAATTTTGTTTCATGAAAGTTAACTTATATTGGAACAAAATTCGTGAAGGAAGCTCGAGCAAATTCGGATCATAAGCTACGGATTTGTGAAGAGGAAGACAGAAGATAGAATTTGCTGTCAAATCCGAGAAGTCTCTTGTGTTTTAGTTGTACTGGTCTGTAGAGTTGGAATCAGAAGCTCTATTAGGTATGGTTGGAAAGCTTATTGCATTTCCTACAACTTTCATGAAGAAATCGTGAATAGAAAATGACTGGAAGATATTGTAAATAGCAGGTCAAGTTTCGGGTTGCAGTGAGAAATTCGAATCTGGAATAGCAGAAGTTAGTTCTGGGAATGAAGCTTCCGAGGTATTTCTGATCCAATCTATTGGGAATTTCAATTTCATGTCCTCACATGAGTTTTAGAGGATTCAAAAAGGAAGAATTTGGTATAAAGTACATCCTTTTGGCTAAGTAATGAATAAGTTATGAGTATCTGAATACAGGCATAAAATCACATAAATGTTTGGAATTTCATTGGAGTATTTTCTTATAGTTTTAAGGTTAAAAACCAAGAGCTCGAGGTTCTAAAACATGGTTTTGGTTTGTTTGATGAGCCAAGAACAAAAGGTCGAGTGTACGGGTCAAGACTCTAGTTCTAACAATCGTGAGTGACAAAACGAACCTTGAAAATGATTATAGGCTTGTATTATGCTTATGAAAATGCAAGGTTTTACTAAAACGAAATGGTTTGAATGCTTAATATTTTCCTTGAAACACATGTTTATGAGTATTCATATTTTCTAAGAAATGATTTCAAGTGCTCGTTGTGAGCCTAAATGTGTTGAAGGAATTTATACATGAGCATATGTCTAATGATTGCCAAAACTTATGGAAATGTTATGATTTCAAGCAAGCATGTACTAGCAAGTATGTTTTAAAGATTTCTAGTTTTATGAACAAGCTAAGTAAGCTTGAGTTTTATGAAAGAAAAAGATAAGCTGGCATGTTCAAATGTTTTCATGTGATATTCTGGAGATATTGAGCCCGAGGCTATATATTACCGTGTGCACACAGTCTTATTCTGTTGTCGACGTTGAGTGTACTCGTGACAACAAATACTATCGTGAGTCTTTGGGCGGGCCCCATTACGACAAAGACGATGGGAGTCTTTGGCGGGCCCCACTACATCGTAGAATAAACGTTGGTGTATCTTTGGCGTGCCTACACAACGAGATTGTGACATGTTTGAAAAAGAGTTTATATCATTTACATGCCTTACGAGATTTTAACGGTATACTTGCTGGTTTTCATGAAAAGCTATTATGATTATACTGTTACTTTTAACATTTGATTACAGATGCATATGCTCATAGATGGCCAGGTGATATGATTTACGAGTTAATAGCTTTCTTTTAAACTCAAGTCACTCACCGAGCTTCATAGCTCATTCTTTCAATGTTTTTCCCACTTTTCAGGGTAGAGATCGAGCTCCCGGTGCACGAGAACTGCCGTAGTCTCAATAAACTTCACATGTTTGACATTTTGTACGTGGCTGGTGTTGTATAGCAAGTCCATATGTTTTGTAAGTTATTTTGAGAGAACTATGTAGTTATAGTCCTATGTGCTTTAGAGGTTGTGGTTGTTTAATTAGTGGTTTGGACTGTTTGTGGTTCTGATGTTCTTGCTCGTTTTAGTTTCCAAGAGAGACTTAAGAAGAGTTTCTCCTCATGTACGTCTTATAGATGTCCAGACTTCGCTGTGTTAAGTTTAAAGTGTTCCATATGCGAACATAGATTGTTTTCAGGTAAAGTAGTGTCAGCAGGTATTGTTAAGAGGTAACAATGTCTGTTGGCTTCATGTCGTCTCCCGGGCTAAGTTAGCAAGTGGTTCGAGAGGGGGTGTGACAACTTGGTATCAAAGCAGTTAGCTCCATGGAATGAGACAGAGCAAGTTAGCTCTAGAAGAAACTGAAAAGTAAATAGCAAGTTATTGAGTTAGTTCAATAGAACTAGCAGAGCATAGTCCATGTAGGGATAAGAGTAAGTCCAGGCTAGACTAGAATGTGAACACAAGTCTAGAAATGTGCATTTGAGTTGAGTACTCATTACATGTCTAGTATGTTAATATGTTATAGATGTCATGCCATCACGCACGTACTAGCAGCGCATGCGATGCAAGATCGGGATTTGACGCAGATCCTACCCAAGATGATCCCAGTGGAGATCTAATGCCCCGAGAGTTCAGATAGGGGCCAGAATTAAACAACATGTTAATTCCTCACAGGAGGTAGGTAAGCCATAGGGAGCAGGGCTAAGTAATCAAGATAAGACATATATAATAGATTACCTAAAAGAATTAGGAGCCACAGTGTTTGAGGGTTCCAAAGATCCAGCTGAAGCTGAGGTTTGGCTGAATAAGCTTGATATATGTTTTGATGTTATGAGTTGCTCTGAGGAGCGAAATGTTAAGTTGGCCACATTCTTGCTACTAAAGAAGGCAGAAGGATGATGGAAACCGATGTTAGCCAGTTGTAGTGATGCACGTACTTCACACTGGCAAACTTTTAGAAGTATATTTGAAAATAAATATTACCCTAGCACGTACCGAGAGGCAAAGAGGGATGATATTTTTTTGAACTAAAACAAGATACACTTTCAGTGGCTGAGTATGAGAGAAGATATACCGAGTTGTCGCGGTATGTTGATGTGTTTGTGGCATCTAAGAGCGACAAGTGTCGACGATTTGAAAGAGGGTTACGACCTGAGATACGTACCCCAGTTACAGCCATTGCTAAGTGGACTGACTTCTCTCACTGGTAGTAGACCGCTCTACGTGTTGAAGCGAGTATAGCAGAGGAGAAGTCGATGAGTGAAGCCTAGTTGTGAAGGCTTCGACAACAAGCGCATTTCAAGGTCGTGAGCAGCGGAGGTTCACACTTGGAGTAAATGTTTCCAAGTCAATATGACTTTAAGGAGCAAGCTAGTAGCCAAGTAGCCAGGCATCGAGGCAGATGATTGTGGGTAGTGCCTATCAGAGGCAGAGTTAAAGTGAACCTAGTTAGTTTGTTTGTTTGGCAGCAAGTTGCAAGGAGGGCAAGAGTCTATGCCAGTATAGCAAGGAAAACTCCATGTGTGATCTGTTGCAAGAATCATCAAGATCATTGTCTTGTGAGTGTTGGTACATGCTACCAGTGTTGACAACCAGGACATGTCAAGAGGGATTGTCCACAGCTATGGACAACCGCACAGAGGGACTAGGGAGTTGAGTCCCGCATACTGAGCAAATGAGAGTTCCAGTGAGCTGCCGGAGAGGGCACCCGTGGTGCAAAATGTAAAGGAGTTGTAGGGAGACCTAGGCAACAGGAAAAGTCTACGCTATGACTCAAAGAAGAAGTAGAGATGCACCGGATGTGATTATCGATACGATTTCTATTTGTAATGTACTGCATGCATGTGTTTTGATAGATCCAGTGCACGATTCCTTTGTTTCCAGTATATTCCTAACTAGGCTTAGTAGGAAGCTAGAGCCTTTGTTTGAGGAGTTAGTTATATACACTCCAGTTGGTGATGCTTTACTAGTCAATTCAGTGTTGCGAAATTGTGAGGTCTTAGTAGAAGGTCTCAATATGTTAGTGGATCTTCTTCCACTAGAGTTGCAGATGTTAGATGCAATCTTAGGGATGGATTTCTTATTCACTCAATATGCTTCGATGGATTGCCATAAAAAGAAAGTTGTTGAGAAAAAGATGCACGACGTTTCTTGCTCACGTAATGGAGGTGCAGGAATAAAAGTTAAAACCAGAAGATGTTCTTGTTGTGAACGAATTTCTAGATGTTTTTCCAGCAGATCTGTCAGGGTTGCCACCTGATAGGGAGGTAGAGTTTACTATTAAATTGCTACCAGGAACAGCACCTATTTCGCAGACGCCGTATAGAATGGCTCCAAGTGAGCTCAAAGAGCTGAAGATGCAATTGCAAGAACTAGTTGATAAAGGATACATCAGACCTAGTGTATCACCCTTGGGAGCTCCATTGTTGTTTGTAAAGAAGAAAGATGGTACCCTTAGATTATGCATTGATTACAGACAGTTAAACAAAGTCACAATAAGTAATAAGTATCCTTTACCCTGAATAGATGACTTGTTTGACCAGTTAAGAGGTGCATCGATGTTTTGTAAGATTAATTTAAGATCAGGATATCATCAGTTAAAGGTCAGAGAATCAGACATTCCTAAGACATTATTCATAATGAGGTACGAGCATTATGAGTGTTTAGTAATGCCATTCGGTTTAACAATGCACTAGCAGTTTTCATGGACCCCATGGACAGGTTTTCCACCAGTATTTGGATAACTTTGTAATAGTGATTATTGATGATATACTAGTTTACTCGGTTGTGACAGAAAGCCTACGAGGAACACATGAGTATTATTCTGCAAACACTACGAGATAAAATGATTTATGCGCTAAATTCACAAAATGTGAGTTTTGGTTGAACCGTAGGTAGTGTTTTTGGGGCATGTTGCATCAGCAATGGTGTTAGTGTGGATCCAAATAAAGTTAAAGCTGTAGTCAACTGGGAGAGACCAATTAGTACGACAGAGGTACGTAGTTTCCTAGGCTTGGCAGGACACTACAAAGTGGTTTTGTTGAGGATTTCTCACGAATAGCATTACCCTTAACAACTTTGACAAAGAAGAATGCTAAGTTTGAATGGTCAGGTAAGTGTGAACGAGTTTTCTGAAAGCTGAAAAGAGATTAGTTACAACACTTATTTTGACACTTCTGAATTCGGGAAAAGAGTATGTGGTTTCTTCGTGATGCCTCGAGGAAAGGTTTAAGGTGTGTCTTGATGCAAGAAGGAAAAGTAATAGCTTATGCGTCAAGGCAATTGAAAAAGCACGAATGTAATTACCCTACCCATGATCTTGAGTTAGCGAAAGAATTGTTTTAGCAATCAAGATCCGGAGACATTACTTGTTTGGTGAAAGATGTCACATTTACACAGATCATAAGAGTCTGAAATATATCTTTGATCAGAGGGAGCTGAATATGAGACAACAAAGATGGTTAGAATTGATTAAAGATTATGATTGTACCATATAATACCATCCTGGTAAGGTGAATGTGGTAGCTGATGCATTGAGCAGGAAGTCAAGACTTCCTAGGGATGCCTTGTGTGGTATTCGAGCAACATTTTTAAGTACTCTAAGGGATTCTAAGGCGAGTTGTTATTGCAAAGAATTGTGGGGTCTCTTAGCTCAATTCCGATCAGTCTTCACTCATGCTAGAGATTGTGAGAAAACAACCGAGATTAGTAACTCATGAGAAAATGTTTGGAATGTCCAAACAGGGCCCAGAGGTATAATCTAGAATGAGAACAAATGAAACCATAGTTAAGCAGAGATAACTATGTGTCCCGAGTATTAGTGAGCTTAAGATGCTATTCTAGAGGAAGCTCACAATTCAACTACGCTATGCATCCGTGAAGCACCAAGATGTGTAAAAGCGTGAAAGGGACTTATTGGTGGCACGGGATGAAGCGGAGATAGTTGATTATGTTGATAGATGTTTAATCTATCAGCAAGTTGAACCATAGACTCACTAAGACAACAAGGTTTATACCGATTAAAATCGACGTCTACACTTGATCAGCTTGTTAAGCTATACGTCGGCAAAATTGTGAGTCAATACGGAATGCCAGTGTCCATACTTCCAGATAGAGATCCGAGATTTACTTCTATGTTTTGGCCTAGCTTACAAAAACTATGGGGACAAAGCTGAGTTTTAGTACAGCGTTTCATGTTCAGACAGATGGGCAGTTAGAGAGGACCATCCAGACCTTAGGGGACATGTTGAGAGCATGTTTCCTTCAAGTTAAGGGAAGTTGAGATACACACCTATTACTTATGGAATTTGCTTACAATAACAATTATCAGTCTAGTTTTGACATGGCACCATTTGAGGCTCTAGATAAAAGACCGTGTAGAACGCTCGTATATTGGAATGAACTAGAAGAGCGGAAGCTAATCGGTCTTGAGTTGGTGCAAATTATGACAAACAATATTAAGGTAATCAGAGAGAATCTGAAGGTAGCACAAGACCGTCAGAAGAGTTATGCAGATAAGCGATGAAAGGACTTGGAATTCCAGATTGGAGATCAAGTTTTCTTGAAGTTATCTCCGTGGAGAGGTGTCCTTCGTTTTGGTAAGATAGGTAAACTAAGCCCTAGATCAAGTAACGGGACAAGTTAGACCAGCAGCCTACAGACTAGAATTGCCAGCAGAACTATCTCGAGTACATGATGTTTTTCATGTGTCCATGTTGAGAAAGTATATTCCAGATCTGACACATGTGCTACAAGCACAACCAGTTGAGCTGAAAGAAGACACATGAGTTACGCAGAGGATGCAGTTCAAATTCTCGTGAGAAAAAGAACAAGTTTTAAGAAACAAGACGATCCCACTCGTGAAGGTTTGTTGGAGACATCACGGAGTGGAGGAGGCAACCTGAGAGTTAGAAGACTAATGAGGAGGAAGTATCCGATGATTTTCACCTAAGAACTACTAAATTTCGAGGACGAAATTTCTTAAGGGGAGGTAAGTTGTAAACCCGAGATCTTTCTTTGGAACCTCCTTATTATCAAACAACAAAAGAAAGGAAGAAATGAATGCTTAAAACTTGGTTTTCCTTGTTTTAAAAAGAAAAGTAATGAAGTGAAAGGCAAAAGGAAAACAAGGAAGGAAAAACATAAACCATTTTGGTTTGGTTGCTCTAGGAATAGTGAAAGAAAGAAAATGAAACAAATGTAAATCATGTTAAGTTTTGTTTTGAAAAGAAAAGAAAAGAAAAGAAAAGAAAGGAAAAGGAAAAGAATGAAAAGGAAAAATGAAAAAGGGGAAAAGGGAAGTGGATGGTTGGACCCCACCTAAATTTCTTTTTAAAACCATGTATCCTTCTATCTTCTTCTTCATTTATCAAAAGGAAAGCAGGGGTTTTCATGAGAGAAGCAGAAAGGAAGAGGAAGAAGGGGTTTTTGGTGCTGGAATTGCAGAAGAGAGGGAGGAGAACTCAAATATTACTTGTGTAGCAGCAAGGTGAACAACTCAGACCAGTTCTGCTATTTTGTTCATCACGAGCTCCACAGAAAGAGGTAAGAGTTGACATTTTGTTTCATGAAAGTTAACTCATATTGGAACAAAATTCGTGAAGGAAGCTCGAGCAAATTCGGATCTTAAGCTACTGATTTGTGAAGAGGAAGACAGAAGACAGAATTTGCTGTCAAATCCGAGAAGTCTCTGGTGTTTTAGTTGTACTGGTCTGTAGAGTTGGAATCAGAAGCTCTATTAGGTATGGTTGGAAAGCTTATTGAATTGCCTACAACTTTCATGAAGAAATCGTGAATAGAAAATGACTGGAAGATGTTGTAAATAGCAGGTCAAGTTTCGGGTTGCAGCAGAAATTCGAATCTGGAATAGCAGAAGTTAGTTCCTGGGAATGAAGCTTCCGAGGTAAACCAATCTATTGGGAATTTCAATTTCATGTCTTCACATGAGTTTTAGAGGATTCAAAAAGGAAGAATTTGGTATAAAGTACATCCTTTTGGCTAAGTAATGAAGAAGTTATGAGTATCTGAATACAGGGCATAAAATCATTAAATCTTTGGAATTTACATTGGAGTATTTTCTTGTAGTTTTAAGGTTAAAAACCAAGAGCTCGAGGTTCTAAAACATGGTTTTGGTTTGTTTGACAGGCCAAGAACAAAAAGGTCGAGTGTACGGGTCAAGACTCTAGTTCTAACACTGTGAGTGACAAAACGAACCTTGAAAATGATTATAGGCTTGTATTATGCTTATGAAAATGCAAGGTTTTACTAAAACGAAATGGTTTGAATGCTTAATGTTTTCCTTGAAACACATGTTTATGAGTATTCATATTTTCTAAGAAATGATTTCAAGTGCTCGTTGTGAGCCTAAATGTCTTGAAGGAATTTATACATGAGCATATGTCTAATGATTGCCAAAACTTATGGAAATGTTATGATTTCAAGCAAGCATGTACTAGCAAGTATGTTTTAAAGATTTCTAGTTTTATGAACAAGCTAAGTAAGCTTGAGTTTTATGAAAGAAAAAGATAAGCTGGCATGTTCAAATGTTTTCATGTGATCTTCTGAGATATTGAGCCAGAGGCTATATAGTACCGCAGTGTACACAGGTCTTATTTTGTTGTCGACGTTGAGTGTACTCGTGACAACGGCGTTATCGTGAGTCTTTGGGCGGGCCCCAAGATGACGACAAAGACGATGGGAGTCTTTGGCGGGCCCCACTACATCGTAGAATAAACGTTGGTGTCTTCAAGCGTGCCTACACAACGTAGATTGTGACATGTTTTAAAAAGAGTTTATATCATTTACATGCCTTACGAGATTTTAACGGTATACTTGCTGGTTTTCATGAAAAGCTATTATGATTATACTGTTACTTTTAACATTTGATTACAGATGCATATGCTCATAGAGGCCAGGTGATATGATTTACGAGTTAATAGCTTTCTTTTAAACTCAAGTCACTCAACGAGCTTCATAGCTCATTCTTTCATATTTTCCCACTTTTCGTAGAGATCGAGCTTTGGGTGCACGAGAACACACGCCATAGTCTGCTGAAACTTCACATGTTTGACATTTTGTACGTGGCTGGTGTTGTATAGCAAGTCCATATGTTTTGTAAGTTATTTTGAGAGAACTATGTAGTTATAGTCCTATGTGTTTTAGAGGTTGTGGTTGTTTAATCAGTGGTTTGGACTGTTTGTGGTTCTGATGTTCTTGCTCGTTTTAGTTTCCAAGATAGACTTAAGAAGAGTTTCTCCTCATGTACGTCTTATAGATGTCCAGTCTTCGCTGTGTTAAGTTTAAAGTGTCCATATGCGAACATAGATTGTTTTCAGGTAAAGTAGTGTCAGCAGGTATTGTTAAGAGGTAACAATGTCTGTTGGCTTCATGCCGTCTCCCGGGCTAAGTTAGCAAGTGGTTCGAGAGGGGGTGTGACACAGACAGTTGAGCAGCCAAGAGTTCTAGTAGCTGCAAGAGAGGGCACCAGTGGTGCTAAATCGAAAGGAAGTTGTTTTCAAGAAACCAGGATTAGCTGAAGTGGTTTTCAGGGGTGAAAGGAAGATTATCCCTACGAGCTTGATTTCAGCATTAAAAGCTGAAAAGTTGTTGAGAAAAGGTTGCATGGCATTTCTTGCACACGTAGTGGAGTGCGCAGAAGAAAAGCTAAAACCAGAAGATGTTCTTGTGGTGAACGAGTTTCTTGATGTTTTTCCAGCAAATCTGTCAGAGTTGCCAGCTGATAGGGAAGTAGAGTTCACTATTGAATTGCTACCAGGAACAACACCTATTTTCGCAAGCGCTGTATAGAGTTTCTCCAAGTGAGCTCAAGGAGTTGAAGATGCAGTTATAAGAACTAGTTCATAAAGGATACATCAGACCTAGTGTATCACCCTGGGGAGCTCCAGTGTTATTTGTAAAGAAGAAAGATGGCACCCTTAGATTATGCATTGATTATAGACAGTTAAACAAGTCACGATACGTAACAAGTATCCTTTAACCCGAATAGATGACTTGTTTGACCAGTTACGAGAAGCATCAGTGTTTTCTAAGATTGATTTAAGATCAGGATACCATCAGTTAAAGGTAAGGGAATCAAACATTCCTAAAACAACATTCAGAACGAGGTATGGGCATTATGAGTTTTTAGTAATGTCGTTTGGTTTGACGAATGCACCAGCAGTTTTCATGGACCTCATGAACAGCATATTCCACAAGTATTTGGATCAGTTCGTGATAGTGTTTATTGATGATACACTAGTTTACACAGTTGACAGAAAAGCTCATGAGGAACATTTGAGGATTATTCTGCAAACACTACGTGATAAATAGTTGTACGCTAAATTCACCAAATGTGAGTTTTTGTTGAATCAGGTAGTGTTTTTGGGGCATGTTGTATCAAAAAATGGTGTTAGTGTGGATCGAAATAAGTGAAAGTTGTGGTAAACTGGGAGAGACCAGCCAGTGTGACAGAGGTACGTAGTTTCCTAGGCTTGGCAGGATACTACAGACGGTTTGTTGAGGATTTCTCACGATTAGCATTACCATTTACAACTTTGACAACGAAGAATGCTAAGTTTGAATGGTTAGATAAGTGTGAATAGAGTTTTCAAGAGCTGAAAAAGAGGTTAGTTACAGCACCTACACTTACACTTCCTGTAACAGGAATAGAGTATGTAATTTATTGTGATGCCTCGAGGCAAGGTTTAGGGTGTGTGCTCATGCAAGAAGGAAAGTAATAGCTTATGCATCAAGGCAATTGAAAAAGCACGAATGTAATTACCCTACCCATGATCTCGAGCTAGCAGCAGTTTTTTAGCACTGAAGATCTAGTGACATTACTTGTTTGGTAAAAGGTGTCACATTTACACAGATCATAAGAGTCTGAAATATATCTTTGATCAGAGGGAGTTGAATATGAGACAGCGAAGATGGTTAGAACTGATTAAAGATTATGATTGTACTATAGAATACCATCCAAGTTAGGCGAATGTGGTAGCAGATGCACTAAGTAGGAAGTCAATACTTCCTAGAAACGCCTTGTGTGGTATTCGAGCGATATTTTTATGTACTCTAAGGGATTCTAAGGCAGTTGTGATTGCTGAGAATTCAGGGAGTCTTTTAGCTCAATTCTAAGTCAAGTCTTCGCTCGTAGCAGAGATTGTAAGAAGACAACCAGATGATAGTAACTTGCAGAAAATGTTTGGAAAGTCCAAACAGAGCCCAGAGGCAGAATTTAAAATGAGATCAGATGGAGCCATAGAGAGGCAAGGAAGACTATGTGTTCCGAGTGTTAGTGAGCTTAAAGATGCTATTCTAGAAGAAGCTCACAGTTTAGCTTACGCTATGCATCCAGGAAGCACCAAGATGTATAAGACATTGAAAGGGAACGTATTGGTGGCCTGGGATGAAGCGGAAGGTAGCTGAATATGTTGATAATGTTTGATCTGCCAACAGGTTAAACAAGTTAGACAGAGACCAGGAGGACTCCTTAATTCATTGCTAGTGCCGGAATGGAAATGGGAGCATATCACTATGGATTTTCTGTTTGGATTACCACGTACTGATAGTGGACATGATGGTATTTGGGTAACAGTGGATAGATGAAAGAGTCTAGATTAAGAAAGCGGAAGCAATTTTGGATCTTGAACACTCTAAGTTGATCAATTTTGTAAAATAAAATGCATGCTCAAAGCTGGAAAAACAGAGGAATAGAAAACTCAACTTTGAAGATCAAATTCACTTCACCCGGTGGATGGATTTCAACACGAACACTTCGTGGACAACCGTTAGAGTCTTCCCTACTATCCTCAGGCCTTAGAACGGATTGTGGGATCCTAGGTTAAGAGAATTTGGAAGAAAAGTCCTTAAAGGTCACAAAACGTGAATTTTTTTAATTTCTGCAAAATTCACTCAATACACCTCAAATCACCATTAAATAAAGCTTCATTAAGCTTCATTTGAGTGACAACTCAAGTGTGATGAGGATGGTTTGAGATGGAGGTGGCCAATTTTGGTGAATTTGATGATGAGAGGGATTTGGGCAAGTTGTAATTTGGATTTTATGAAAATCCAAGAAAAATCTCTAATTTTCATTTAATTTTAATTCAAAAATCAATATTAAATTGATTTTAAATTAAAATTAATTTAATTAATTAAATAATTCAAAAATTAATTTAATTAATTAATTTTTAATTTAATTTAATATTAAATATTAAATTAAATAAATTGTCCAATCCGATCGTTTTTTCCGAACATGAATCTTTATTCATGCAATAAACCGATCCAATATTTAAATCATATTTAAATATATCCACCTCTTTTTAATCATAGTTTAATTCATAATTAAGCTATGATTCGTTAAATATATCACATATAATTAACGCTTTCTTCCAAACTTGAATTTGAACAATTCAAATTCTTTTCTCTCAAAATGTTACAAGGCTTAGTCCAAGCTAGTAAGGAGGACCTAATGGACCTACAGATCATGAGCTTCAACGATCACGAGAATAACCTAGGCCAAACACTTTAGCCTAGCTAATCAACATTCGTTAACCATCGGGACACTCCACTAAAGCCCGGTGGCGCATTCTCCTCACTTTGTAGATATATTTACATCCACTTGATATAACCATGATTAATAAGTCGATCCTTCACAGTGTCGTTCGTAATTACAAATGGTCAAGATTACCGCTTTACCCTGTAATTACCTCTTGTTCCTTAAGTCCCACCGATCCTTTAATGAACAATTGGTTTGTGGTCCAACCAAAGAAACCGAATCCCTCTCGGGCCAATGAGAGGGTGGGCCCATTGTTCAAGACCCGAGTCGATGCCAAAGGGAACAACCTCTCTACTAATCCGTAAAAAGCGAGTATGAGTGAATTCCATCTTGCGAACTATGTTCCCAACTATCTACCCGATTTTATCCTCAAAATGGCGGGCTTATTGAGTCGGCGGTCTCGAGCCACTCTCACCCATGCAAATCTAAGGATAATTCGAATAAACAGAGTCCATAGAACGCTCGAGATTAAGATCGAGTTACCTAGGTCATCGGATGAATATAGTCGATTAAGACGATGAACGGAGTTATAAAGTCTAAGTGACTATTACGCGATCGATCTTATGCGAACTCATTGCATAGGGCGCCCCCACTCACATGTCTCCACATGAACGATTTAGGATCACATCGTTTGTTTTCTACAAAGTGGGCCGCGTCCATAGTGTCCCCAGGATAAGGTCCCCAACCCTATCCTTATACTATAGACTGTTTTGGCTATAACTTGAACTTGATCCACTTTTATGTCACACATAAAGTTCAAGAATTCATCCTATAGCCAAGGGTTCTTTATTAGATTAAGGTTACACAATACACAATAGTCAATAACACCTTTACTGAATAAATTTCAATAACAACTTTATTGTGATATAGAATATACATTCAGTTTACAAAACCACGAGGTTTAGGACATAAAACCCAACAATAGACTCACTAAGACATCACGGTTTATACCGATTAAAGCGACGTCTACGCTTGATCAGCTAGCTAAGCTATATGTTGACAGAATTGTGAGTCAATACGGAGTGCCAGTGTCCATGGTTTCAGATAGAGATCCAAGATTTACTTCTAAGTTTTGGCCTAGCTTACAGAAAGCTATCGGGACAAAGATGAATTTTAGTACAACATTCCATCGTCTGACAGATGGGCAGTAAGAGAGGACCATCCAGACCCTAGAAGATATGTTGAGAGCATGTGTTCTTCAATTTAAGGGAAGTTGGGATGCACACCTATCACTTATGGAATTCGCTTATAATAACAGCTATCAGTCAAGTATTGGCATGGCACCATTTGAGGCTCTGTATGGAAGACCATGTAGAACGCTCGTATGTTGGAATGAAGTAGGAGAGCGGAAGCTAATCGGTCTTGAGTTGGTACAAATTACGACAAACAATATTAAGGTAATCAGAGAGAATCTGAAGATAGCTCAAGACCGTCGGAGGAGTTACACAGATAAGAGACGAAAGGACTTAGAATTTCAGGTCGGAGATCAAGTTTTCTTGAAGTTGTCTCTGTGGAGAGGTGTCCTTCGTTTTAGCAAGAAAGGTAAACTAAGCCCTAGATATATTGGTCCTCATCCAGTAACGGGACAAGTTGGGCCAACAGCCTACAGACTGGAGTTGCCAGCAGAACTATCTCGAGTACATGGTGTTTTTCATGAGTCCATGTTGAGGAAGTATTTTCTAGATCTGACACGTGTTGCAAGCACAACCAATTGAGTTGAAAGAAGACATGAGTTACATATAGGATGCAGTTAAAATCCTCGACAGGAAAGAACAAGTTTTGAGAAACAAGACGATCTCACTCGTGAAGGTTCGTTGGAGACATCACGGGGTGGAGGAGGCAACCTGGGAGTTAGAGGACCTAATGAGGAGGAAGTACCCGATGATTTTCACTTAAAGACTACTAAATTTCGAGGACAAAATTTCTTAAGGGGAGGTAAGTTGTAAACCCGAGATCTTTCTTTGGAACTTCCTTATTTAAAAAAAAAAAACAACAAAAGGAAAGAAGAAATGAAGTGAAAGACAAAAGGAAAACAAGGAAGGAAAGTTTAAACCATTCTTGTTTGGTTTGCTTGAAAAGATAAAGGAAGAAAAGAAAAATAAAGAAAAGTTAAATATATTAAGTTTTGTTTTGTTTTGTAAAGAAAAGAAAAGAAATGAAAGAAAGGGATAAAGGAAAGAAATATAAAAGGGAAAAGAAAAAGAAAAGAAAAGAAAAGGAAAAAGCATAAAGGGCTAAATGACAAAGTTTTTAACTTTATGCTTTTGTCCACCACCGTTTGCTTTTTAAAAAGGCTTTATCTTCTCCATTTTCTTCTTCATTTACCAAAAGAAAGCTGTAAGCTTCGTGAGTTGAAGTTCAAGGGAGAAGAAGAAGGAGAAAACCTCTGATTCTGGAGCCGAATTTGCAGAAGAAAGGAGAAGATCTCAAGGGAATTATTATAGCAGCAAGGTGAATCATTCTGCCATTGTCTGATGTTTTGATCTTCTCGAGCTCTACAAGATGAGGTAAGTGTTGAAGTTTACTTTTCCTGAAAGCTAACTCATTTTTTAACAAAGTTCATGAAGGAAGCTCGAGAAAATTCTTATGTAAAGTTACTGTTTTGTGAAGAGGAAGGCAGAAGACATAATTTTCTGTCAAATCTGAGAAGTCTCTGGTGTTTTGGTTGTTCTGATCTGGATACTTGAAGTTAGAAGCACTTATTGGTATGGTCGAAAGCTTATTGAATTTCCTACAACTTTCGTGGGGAAATTGTGAGTAGAAAATGTCTAGAAGATGTTTTAAATATCAGGTTAAATTTGCTGTGCAGTAGGAAATCCGAATCTGGAAACAACAGAGTCTCTTTTGAGAAAAGTAGCTTTCGAGGTATTTCTGAACAAATCCGTTTGGAACACCAATTTCATGTCTTCATATGATTTTTAGAGGATTCAAAAAGAAAGAATTTGGTATAAATCACATTATTTTTGGATAAGTAATGAAGAAGTTATGGTTGTCTGAAAACAGGGCAGAAAATCTGAAAATGCTGGAAATTTGAAAGTGTGTTTTCTTGCAGTTTTAAGGTAAAAAATCATGAGCTCGAGGTTCTAATGGTTGATTTGGTTTGTTTGACAGGCCAAGAGCAAATAGGTCAAGTTTACAAGCCAAGGTTCTATTTCTAATACTGTGAATGACTCTATTTTAGAATTATGCTTGACCTATGTCTTTCTTCAAGAACATAAGTGTTGATAATTACATCCTGTTTGAACTAACTATGTATAGCTTCATGGAGTTTTATAACATAAGTTCATGATGGAACATAAGCATGTTTTGAATTAATTTGTAACCATAAATCCAAGTATGGAACCTAAATTATGATAGTATGTATTATAAAGACATGATTTCCATGGTAAACAAATTATGCTCTTGTTTGTGGTTAACCCCTAATACTGAAGGACATTCGAGAAGGTACTTGGTGGGGGGGGGGGAATGAATCATGATATCCCGATACTGAAGGACAATGAGAAGGTATTCGGGTAGTAAATCGTTTTACCTTAATACTGAAGGACATAGAGAAGGTATTAGGGAAAACCAAACGACCAAAGGTATTCCGCGTGCACGTGAGAGAGAGAGGTATGAACCTTATTGGTATAAATGTAACTCTACCACCTCTATGGTTTGATTGTGTTATCATGTCATGTGTTTTATTGTTATGAGCTTTTATATTATTGATCTATCTACCCTCGATATGATAGTACATTTCGAGTTGTCTGCTATGCATAAGTAGTGACTTATACCTGTAAATTGGAAGCATGGTTTGTTTATGTTTACAAACAGATGTTAAGCTATTTTCTACTTATAATCTGCCATTATTATGAATCACCTGTGAGCTTATAATGTTTTAAAGATAGACACTCACTTGAGCTTTTTAGCTCATTCTTTCAATGTTTTCAAACCTTTTTGGTGTAGAGATCGAGCTCACAGTACTGACATCCCGCCATAGTCTGCTGGAAGTTTCATAAGTTGATATTTTGTTTGTGGCTGGTGTTGTATAACAAGTCGTTATGTAGTTATAGTTGTTTGTCCATAAGAGGTTGTATAAACAGTGGGTTGGCATGTTCTGGGTTGTGATGTTATTGCTCGTTTAAGTTTTCAAATGAGAGACTTAAGAAATGTTTCTCCCTATGTATGTTTAGTAGTTATCAAGTTTCCGCTGTGTTATGTTAAAGTTTACCATATACGAGCATAGTATGTTTATCAGGTAGAACAAGGTCATCAGGTATTGTTAAGAGGTGAACAATGTCTGTTGGCTTCATGCCTCTTTGCAGGCTAAGTTAGCAGGTGGTTCGGGAGGGGGTGTGACATAAAATCGATCTAACACTTAGACATAGGCTAAACATGCTAAAAAGAAATTTACAGCAAGAAGAAGTTTTACTTACTTGTTGTAGACAAACTTAGCAAATTCTTCCTCGGGTCACGAACTCTTCGTGCTTCTCGATCTCAACGAATTCTTCCCACGATCGGATCCCGAACACCACAAAATGTTCTTCTCGGTTGTTCTCTTTTGGAGAAGGGAAGTTGGTGAGAACTGATTTGTGTTTTGGAGAGGGAGGAAAAAAAGAGAGAGTAGAGAGAATTTTTTGTTTCTTCTCTTTGATCAAAATCAAAAAATGAGAGATTAGCATACCAATCCCTTATTGCAAAGGGTTTAAAAAGTGGAATGAGGGAGTTAATATCTCCACATTATTACCACTTTATCACAACCATATGTTATGCAAATCTCAGTTGCATAACAACATAATATAAGATATCTCATATCTCACATTGCAAATCTCATTTGCAATAATTGTGGATTAATTAAATTGAATCACATCCAATTTAATTTCTCTCAATTAATTTCTCCAATTAGCCCTAATTCACCAATTAGGCTAACCTATAATTTATTATGAATCTCATTAACAATAATCTATATATTATATCATTCGTATCTCATATAAATGACATAAATGCCCCTAAAGTGAAATTGAACACTTCAATTTCATAACAAAACATTAACCATTCTTTTAACCCAGATTGAGCCAACCGAGAGACCTAATGGACCTACAGTGACGGGCTCTAATGATCCGAGATTAACCTGTCAAACTCTTTAACCAAGTTAACCAACATTCATTAGCTACGGTAACACTCCACTATAGCCCGTAGTTGCACTCCCGTCAGTGTAGAATATTACGTGTCCACTGATATAACCAATGCCCATGAGTCGACCCTTCACAGGCTGTTCGTAGACACAGCTGGGTCAAATTACCGTTTTACCTCTGTGTCTACTTCTTGTTCCTTAAGTCCCCACTGGTCCTCTAATGAACAACATATTGTGATGGTCTAACCATACACAACACCCTTCTCGGGCCAGTGAGAAGGTGGGCGCCCGTTGTCCAAGCCCTGGAGATAGCACTCAAGGGAACAACCCCTTTAGTTTCCCTAATCGCGGGAACGAGTGAATTCCATCTCGCGTAGTTAAGTTCCCAGCTCCTCTATTCAGAATGAAGGTTGACCCCGAAGTGGATTTCCTAGAATTATTATCGATCTGAAAGTCTGAATCCGTGTATCCCGTAAGGATCAAATCCCCACTGCCATACACTAAGCTGTAGTTCCTCGTTCTCCTAAGATACTTGAGGATTGCCTTTACGGTTTTCCAGTGATCTAATCCTGGATTGGACTGATATCTACTGACAATTCCAACTGCATAACAGATGTCGGGCCTAGTACATAGCATGGCATACATCAGGCTCCCTACAGCTGAAACATATGTAATCCGTCTCATATCCTCAACATCTTGAGGAGTCTTTGGACACTGATCCTTAGACAAGTGAACCCCATGCCTGAAAGATAGCAAGCCCTTCTTGGAGTTCTGCATTTTATATCTAGACAACATCTTGTCAATATGAGACGCCTAAGACAAGGCTAGCGTTCTGCTCTTCCAGTTTCGGACTATCTGGATACCTAGAACATACTTAGCTTCTCCCAAATCTTTCATTTAGAATTGCGAAGTTAGCCACTTCTTAACGTCAGTAAGAAATTCTACCTCATTCTCAATGAGAAGAATATCGTCCACGTACAACACCAAAAATGTGACAGTTTTGTCAACGCTTTTCTTGTAAACACAAGGCTCGTCGACATTTTGATCAAAGCCATAAGATTTGATCGCCTCATCAAACCTTATGTTCCAAGATCTCGAAGCCTGTTTCAGTCCATAAATGGACCTATGAAGCCAGCAAACCTTTTGCTCTTGGCCTTGGGCAATGAACCCTTTCGGCTGGTCCATGTAGATGGTGTCATCAAGTTTGCCATTCTGAAAGGTTGTCTTGACGTCCATCTACCATACCTCGTAATCATAATACGCGACAATGGCCAGAAGGATCCTGACCAACTTTACCATGGCAACAGGTGAAAAGGTCTCCTCATAGTCAACCCCTTCAACCTGGGTAAAACCCTTTGCTACTAGTCGGGCTTTGAAGGTCTGCACCTTCCCATCTACGCCACGTTTACGCTTGTAGATCCATTTGCAACCAATAGGTTTTACCCCATCTGGTTGATCCACAAGCTCCCATACAAAATTGAAGTACATAGACTCCATTTCCTTGTCCATCAATCATTACCTGATCATAGGTCAATGGATCCTCACAGTCATCATCAGGATCGACAACTGAGGTTTCAGCTAAACCCATGTAGCGATCAGGCTGTCTCACAACCCTCCCACTACGTCGAGGCATTCCCAACTCTTGGGTACGGATTTGACTAGACGTGCTAGGATCAACAGCACTTGTTGACGTATTAGCCCCATCAGCAACTCTTGCTGATGTACTGTCCATTCCATTCAATACAATTATACACCTTGGTAAATGATCCCTGACGTTGTCTTCCTCAAGAAAAGTGGTGTTCGTCGACACAAGCAGCCTAATTTCCTTAGGATCGTAAAACAGACCACCCCTAGTCTCTGTAGGGTAACCTACAAATAGGCACAATTTCGAACGGGGTTCCAACTTTTTCGGGTTTGACACTAACACGTGGGTCGAGCATCCCCAAGTCCTGAAGTGATGTAAACTGCCTTTACGTCCACTCCAGAGCTCGAAAGGTGTTTCACAAACACTCTTCGATGGAACATTGTTCAAAATATAAACCGCAGTCTCCACTTTGTACCCCCAAAAAGAATCAGGGAGACGAGCATAGCTCATCATCGACCGAACCATGTCCAACAAGGTTCTGTTTCTCCTCTCCGATACACCACTCTGCTGTGGCATACGAGGTGCTGAGAGTTGGGACGTAATTCCATGTTCTATCATATAGTCCTGTAATTTAGTGTCCATTTACTCTTCACCTCGATCCGATCGAAGTGTTTTAAGCGATTTACCTAAGAGGTTCTCAACCTCAGTCTTGTACTCCTTGAACTTTTCAAGAGTTTTAGACTTCTTGTGCATTAGGTAAATATACCCATATCTTGAGTAATCGTCTTTGAAAGACACGAAATACTCATCACCGCCTCGAGCTTTAACATTCATCGGACCACAGAGGTCAGAATGTACTAACTCAAGAGGCTATTTGGCTCTATATCCTTTTCCACTAGAAGGACGTTTGGTTATCTTGCCCTCAAGGCATGACTCACACACCAAGAAAGAGTTTTCTTCCAACTCGTTTAGAAGTCGACTCTTCACTAGTTTCTCAATCCTATTGAGATTAATGTGGCATAAGCGTAGATGCCAAAGATGGGCATTTTCTTTTGGAGAAACTTTTGCTTTCTTAGTTCGTGTTTCTGCAGTTTTAAACAATTCAGTATTCAAAACATTTTTGACCGAATTAGGTTTCAAAACATACAAATTATTTTCGAGTGAAGCTGAACAAATAACATTCCCTTTGAAAGAAATAAACTCTTTATTTAATTAAAAAAAAACCGAAATACAATGTTCAATTAACCAGGAAATTGAAACAAGGTTTCTAATAAACTCTGGAACTATGTACAAATTGTCCAACAATAAGTACTTCCCGCCAAAGTGCAGCTTCACCGTGTCGATCGCTGCAGCAGAGACAAGCTCCTCGGATCCAACCCGTAGAGTCACCTCACCCTCTCGTGGCGGCTGCCTGGAATCAATCCCCTGAAAAGAATAACAAACGTGGTTAGTGGCGCTCGAATCCAATATCTAGGCAGAGTCACTACTCTCCACTAAACATGTTTCTGTCACAAGTTAATCACATTTACCTTGATTCTTCCTCTCGACCAGGAATTTGGGACAGTTTCTATTCCAGTGTCTGCCCCCATTGCAGTGGAAACACTTTCCTTTCTCTGCAACCTCCTTGACCTTCTTGCCCTTGTGGGCGGCAGCTCGGTCAGTTTTACCCCTCTTCATCCTCTTCTTCCCTTTCGGGCGTGATGGAGCAACAGGTTTCGTCCCAGATGTCGAACCCTTGTGATAAGACCTGTAGGCAACATTTTCCTCAGATTCCTTGACCCTGTTCAAGGATTGGAAATTTTGTAGCTCATTAAAGAGGGTAGTCAGAGTGTAGCTAATTTTGTTCATAACAGCATTGCTACGAAACTGAAGGAAACTCTTCGGAAGAGTCTCTAAAATAAAGCTGACCTGGCTCGACTCATCAATCGAAGCCCCGTTCATCTCGGCCAGATTAAAGTGGGTCACCATGTCTAGAACGTGTTCATGGAAATACGACCCCTCTTTCATCCGTGCGTTGAAAACATATTTGAGCAAGTCATGCTGGACCTTAAAGGACTGTTGTCCAAACATTTCCTGCAAGGACTCCATGATCTCCTTGGGAGTGACCATCAGCTCATGCTTCTTTGCCATGACATTAGACATGCTGGCAATAATGTAGACCTTGGCCTTTTCATTGGCCCTGATCCACCAATCGTACGCATCGTGAACACTTCGCGACGCGGTCGAGCCCGACATCTGAGGACACTCCTCAGATAGCATGAACTTTATGTCGTCAGTTACCAAAATTGTATTAATGTTGTGTTTTCCAACTCTGGTAATTATCTCCCACTAACTTATCGGAAGCGAGTAAAGCTATTATTGCGCTAGACATTTTTAGCTGAAAAAAAAAAGAAAAACTTTGTATTAGTCTCGCAAAAAACTTTTTGAAATCCACTCAAGTTTTAGCAAAAATTGTTTCATGATCCCTAGGTCATTCAAAAATTTGCAATGATACTCTAAAGGTTTAGAATGACCGCCATCGAAGAGTGAACAGAATACTCCTCCTCTAGGACGAGACTTTCTCGATAAGACCCTAATCCTAGAATAACTCTTATTCCATTAGGCGTCCAATTACCATTGTTCGGTCGAATTCATTAACACTTAACGAATTCTGTGAGTGTCACCCTCAATCTTTAAGTTTCTAAGTATCCGTCCAAACAATAGCCACCGAAGAGTAAGCCAAGGAGGAAAACCAACAAGGAAACTTTATCCCTTTCGGGAATTCACGGTGTTCCGACTCCTATGATCAAGCCCTCCGAAGGGATTGTCTGGTCCAAGACAAACTAGCAGGCAGATCATAGGCGTCTAAGGTGTGAATCGAAAGAAGAGACCGTGGGTCTCGTTTTCACAAGTCCCGCTCCCACTCACTATATGTACTCTCTCCATCCACGATGATATTGACCTATACAAATGCCATCCGAAGGGGGACACTCCCATTTGCGCCACGAGACCGAGTATAGATCTCACGGTGCGGACTTACAGGAGATTTGTGGTTGGAAATTCAAATGTATCTCATACACTATATTTCCTCCCACTCAGCACTTTAATTTTATTAGGTATTGACCTAAGTCTACCAATATTCACCTAAGTTTATAATCACATTATTAACTTATATGGTATTAACCTAAGTTTACCAATATAACTCTTATATGGTATTAACCTAAGTTTATAATCACATTATTAACTTAGGTCTATGTGAGTAAATTAATTAACACTTAATTAACGACACTCACGAGAATATAACCTAAGAATCTCCAGACCGAATTCACTCACAGGTTGGTTTTCAGGTAGGGTTTTCCGCAAGCGTCAACTTAAATACCCCAGCCTTAGACAAAACCTTCCTTAGACAGAGTTACTTATCAGTCTCCATTCAAAAGTTATATTTGATTTTTTAAATTTCTAATCTTATTAGAAAAATAGAAAACCTAAGTCATTATTCGAGTTCTAAACACTTTAAAACTAATAATTAACTTAGGTTGCATGCATTTCTATGTTATAGTGCTTGATCATTCATCACATGAATAATACTATACTATAACATACATTCATTACATGATTAAATCCATGAGCATGCTTTTAATTTAAAAATATAACACTTATATTTAATTAAATTAAAACATGCATACATTATATTATAACTCTTATAATATATTCTTATCATGCATACTATATATTATAACTCTTATAATATAAATATGATGCATGAAATGTTTAACCTAAGGTGGGATTTTAAATCTATTGACATACATTATGCACATAGAAATTAATTAAAATATACATCTCATGCATAAAAACATTAAACAACAAAAATGGACCGGTTTTTGGCACCTAGGGGCAATTATTTAATTAAATAACATTAATATAACATTTATATTAATATTATTTAATAAATAATTAAATATAAAAATAAAATACATTTTGTATATCATAAAATGAATAAAATACGAAATAACCGCCCACTAATGTGAAGTGCACGTCCCACTCCTCGCGAAACTGCCGTGAACTGCTCCTCAACGCGTGCAGCGTGCAACGTCGTGGGCAGCGTTGCAACACTGTTGCCTCAAGCGTCGAGCCGCGTTTTCAACGCCAGCGGCGTTGCAACGCTGCTCTACAACAATGCCTCCGTCCGCTAGGACAGCGTTGAGACGTCGTGAGGCAGCGTCTCAACGCAATCGACAGAACAACAAACTCTTTATTGTTCTTCCATCGATTTCTGCCTGTTTCCGCTCCGATTTCTTCACAGCAACTCTTGCCACCAACAACCCGGACTTACATACTCGATTTACAACAAAATGCCCAAAAACAACGGGCCCTTACATTGATCTCATCAACGTAAATTGTAAATCTAATCTAGTGCCAAAAACCGAAAACATCTATTATGCAAACCAAACATTCATCTCATGAAATTATGACAAATTACCCACCTAATTTTAACAAAACAGTGCATAAATGAAGAACCATCGAAATGGTTCTAATACCAATTGAAGGGAATGAAAATCCCCGCGCAGCGAAAGACGATTGGATCGTCGAGGTATCATTATGCAACTTGTATTTATTAAAATCGATCTAACACTTAGAATTAGGCTAAACATGCTAAAAAGGAAGAAATTTACAGCAAGAAGAAGTTTTACTTACTTGTTGTAGACAAACTCATCAATTTCTTCCTCGGGTCACGAACTCTTCGTGCTTCTCGATCTCAACGAATTCTTCCCACGGTCGGATCTTGAACACCACCAAATGGTCTTCTCGGTTGTTCTCTTTTGGAGAAAGGAAGTTGGTGGGAACTAATTTGTATTTTGGAGACGGAGGAAAAAAAGAGAGAGTAGAGAGAATTTTTTGTTCCTTCTCTTTGATAAAAATCAAAATATGAGAGATTAACATACCAATGCCTTCTTACGAAGGATTTAAATAGTGGAATGAGGGAGTTAATATCTCCATATTATTACCACTTTACCACAACCATAGGTTATGCAAATCTTATTTGCATAACCACATAATATAAGATATCTCATATCTCATATCTCATATTGCAAATCTCATTTGTAATAATTGTGGATTAATTAAATTGAATCACATGATCCGAGATTAACCTGTCAAACTCTTTGACCGAGTTTAACCCAGATTGAGCCAACCGAGGGACCTAATGGACCTAAAGTGACGGGCTCCAATGATCCGAGATTAACCTGTCAAACTCTTTGACCAAGTTAACCAACATTCATTAGCTACGGTAACACTCCACTATAGCCCGTAGTTGCACTCCCGTCAGTGTAAAATATTACGTGTCCATAGATATAACCAATGCCCATGATTTGACCATTCACAGGTTGTTCGTAGACACAGCTAGGTCAAATTATCGTTGTACCCCTGTGTCTACGTCTTGTTCCTTAAGTCCCCACTGCTCCTCTAATGAACAACATATTGTGATGGTCCAACCATACACAATACCCTTCTCAAGCTAGTGAGAAGGTGGACGCCTGTTGTCCAAGCCCTGGAGACAACACTTAAGGGAATAACCCCTCTAGTTTCCATAATGGCGGGAACAAGTCAATTCCATCTCGCGTAGTTAAGTTCCCAACACCTTACTTGGTCCTGTCCCTTAGAAGATAGGCATATTGGGTGAGTAACTGTGACCACCCTCACCCGTACTAAAGAAATGACAGACCCCCGCAGACAGGAGTTCGTAACATGCTCAGGATTCAGGTTGGGTCACTAATGGTCATCTACGAAGTTATTAGTCCTTACTGTCAACGGTGTTTCATCAGTAGGTCTAATAATTCACTGTCCGGTCTTGTATAATCTCATTGCATAGGATGCCCCCACTCGCATCTCAACCACATGAACGAGTCAGATCACCTCGTTTGTATCTAATACAAAGCGGGCCACATCCACAGTGCATCCAGGATTAGGTCTCCAACCCTATCCATATACTGTAGACCGTTTGGGTCATTAACTTTAACGTGATCCTCCCTGTTTGTCCACTACACACCATTCAAGTTCTAGTTCTCTCATAAATTCAATGACCCTGGAGCTTAGTTTATTCGAAAAGTTTATAAATATTGTGAGGCACAAAGTGATGAAATGAATAACTCTTATTAATTTAAAACAATATATTACAAACACGAGATTAGGACAGAAATCCCAACATTCCCCGCTGCGGAAGCGATTGCGAATCACACGCTGTTGATTTAGTTACAACGATTAATTCAAGGACATATAACAAAGATTAAGCATAAAAATAAGAGTTTGGACAGCAAGAAATTACCTTTGAAGAACCTTTCTTCAAGTGCTCCTCCTATCTTCACGCTCAAGATCAACGCAACACGAACTAGTACGAACACCGACACCACCACCGGATCTTCTCCGTTGTCCTCTAGTTGAGGGAGGAAGGTGGGTTCTCTTTAGGAATAATGAGGGTTTTTGTGAGAGAGATCTTTCTTGTCTTGGAACCTTTCCTACAACAACAAAAAGCTAGGATACACTTATAATCTCTTAACCTAGTTGCATCTCATGCAACCATATATATAGGAAAATGGGATAGAAATGACAATCCTACCCCTTCTTTAATTTCTCTATAGTATATAGTTTATATATGAATCTAATTCATATTAAAACTATATATTATATCAATTATATCATATATAATTGATATAACTCCACATGTATGAAATTGAACACTTCAATTTCACTCCTAACTTTATACCCTCAATATTACCATGTTGAGCAAACGGAGGGATCTAATGGACCTACAGATCATGAGCTCCAATGATGTGAGATTAACTGATCAAACTCTTTGATCCAGTTAATAAATATTCATTAACTACAAGTCACTCTACTATATACTTGTAGTTGAACTCTCCTCACTGTAGATATTATTATGTCCATTGATATATTTATTACCCATGAGTCGACCCTTCACAGGTTGTTTGTAATCACAGCTGAGTAAAATTACCGTTTTACCCCTATGATTATTTCTTTGCTTCTTAAGCACTACTGATCCTCTAATGAACAAAAAGTCTAAGGTCCTATGTGACGACCACAGCAACAGGTACTAACTGTTTATTGTATTTAACATTCGACCAATCTTTAAGTTGGGTCAGACTAGTAAATTTTAGCATGCTCGGTGGTTTTGAACTATGAATTTCATATGATTTTAAGTGATTTGCTTTCTCTTAAGATGATTATACTTACATATAAAAATAAAGGAAAAGGAAGTGACGATGGCACTTTAGTAAATGGTGCCTAAGTAAGGGCTAATTGGGACTTTTAGCAATGACCTAGACCCTTATTGTTTAACCATATATAAGCTTGCAACCAAGAGAAAAACCCTAACCCTAGACTTCTCCATCTTATCCTTCTTCTTCTTCCTTTACATTTTGCCCTAGCCGACCACCCCCCTTTTCTTGTTGCTGCCTTCGCCGCCGGCCAGACCCACAAACGGAAGTTGCCGCCCAGCCGTCCAGCTAGCCGCAACCAAGGAACCCTCCAGCCGCCCACGTCTGCAGCCAACGAACGGAGAGGCGCCGATCGCAAGCTTCACGTTCTCAGCCGCCTACGCCTGCAGTCACGCTGGAGCTCACGAACGGAGAAGTGTCGCCGTCGAAGCCTGGACGCACGCATCCAGCAGAATCAACGCTGCCAGCCGCTGCTGCTGCTGCTGCTCGTGGATCGCGCCGCCGCCGACCGCTCGTAGATCCCGCGCCGCCGACTGCTCGTGAGCCTCGCCGTCGCCGTCCGGATCTACCTTCGACTGCAGCGCCGACCATCATCGCTTTACAACCGCTGAACTTGCAGTCAGGTGAGCGATTTGTTACGTTCCGGATTTGAGAGAGAGTTATACACTGACCTATTGAAGATTAAATCGTTAATTTGAGGACTTAAGTTACTGTTTGAACACAACTTTTAGGGACCAAGTTTAGAGCAGAGTTGAAGGCCAAACATCAAGGCGAACTAAGGAATATTAGGCCTACACGTTGAACTTGAGGTAAGCGGGGCATGAAGCCTCAAGAACTTAAATTAAGTACCTATACGATTATGAATTTGGAGTATGCTCGGAGTATGATTTCGGGACTAATGTGTGAAACAGGTTCTACAAAAGAAGCGTATTCAAAGAACTGGGTTTAAGTTTTGGAGTTAGAATCTAAACTAAGGTAAGGGACCTTGAGCCGAACTTTTCTGAATGGGATTAAAGAAAACGAATTTCATTATTTTATGTGAAATTAGTTCGTTATTTTACATGGAAATGTTTCATGATTTTATGTGAGAGCATATCGGTATTTTATGCGAATATAGTCTATTATTTTATGTGGGAATATTCCAAAAGTAGTCCATTATTTTATGTGAAAGTTGTTCAGTATTTTATGTGAGAATATTTCATGATTTTATACGAAAGTTTTCTGTTATTGAAAGTACGAAATCGAGCAAGTTTAAAGTTATTATTTTCAAAATGTTGTGAAAAGTTATAAGTAGCATATCAGTGTCATTGCTTCATGATATGTGCATTGTAGTCACGTTAGATGATGGGACCTCATGCATGTTCTGTATGGCATAAAATGATTTGAATTAAAATGTGGAAATTGGTCTCCTGAGTTCATTGTATGCATGGTCAAACATGCATTAGAGACCCTATGGGTCAAGCTTATAGGGAGTCCATGAGGACTCAATCCATACAGGGTGCATGAGGGACTCAAAACACTTATAGGGTCTGCATGAGGACTCAAATACTTATAGGGGTCTGTGAGGGACTCAAAATGAAATGACTCAGGATGACAAATTAGCCATTTAAATTAAAAAGGGAAGTCATGTATTAGAGTCACGTTTGATACGAGAAAGTTTTAGGTCCCACATATGAATATTTTAACCAAGTTTAAAAGTCATGATTGTATGTGTGTGCATGTCCCAAACCTCGGTAGCGAGGTCACTTACTGGGTATTGTATTGCAATACTCACCCTTTTATTTTAAAATATTTTTCAGGTAAGACCAAGGACGTACGGGGCGAGTGACGGAGGCGCGTTGTCAAAACCATGGGGATAGTCATGTTTTCCGCATTTTTCCTTAATAACTGATGTTGTTGTGTTATGATTTCGAAGTTTAAATTTTATTTTTAGGATTTTAAGTAGGCCAAGTTTAAACTGTTCTTTTAAATGTTTGACGTTTTCATCGGGATCCCTAAAGTTAATTTTTGCTACAGTGGAAATTTAAAGGTTGTTTTATGTGTTTTGGCCTAAGAATGCATGCATGTGTAGTAGTGTCCCTAGGAGTATAATTACAGAAAAGTAGGGGCGTTACAGTTGGTATCAGAGCCCTAGGTTTAGGGTTCTGTAGACTTGCTTACAGAGTAAGCACAAAGTAGTTCCCATGATTGAGTAACGCGTTCCGGTCACCGCCAGGTACGTTCTTGTAATTTATAAACTAAGCAAATGACTATGAGGTAATTCTGTATTGTGAATATAAATGGATTTAAACCCTAAAGGTGATCCTATTTTATAGTTAGAAAATGATGAAAAACTATGTTAGAAATTCTCTGCATTGTAGTACCGACAAAAATGCCACCTAGAGGGCGAGGGAGAGGTAGAGGACGTGGTAGGGGTCGGAGATCAGAAGGTAACGTTAACACCCAACCGTAACTACCATCAAAAAGATGAGAGATTACTCCACCCGTGCGAGATCTCCCCGGGACCACCCGGATCGCCAAGAGGATGCCCTGCGCATCGCTCCAATGGCGGATCAAGGAAACCCAATGTCATGACTATGATGGTGGAGGCTATGCAGACTCTGAGTGCGAGCTACAGTAGCCACTCAGTTGGCCCAAACAAGTCAGGGTCGGAATGATGCAACTCTGGAGTCCCGATATCTGAAAGATTTTCAGGAAATATGATCCCAGATCTTTTGATGGGTCTTCTAATGACCCCACCGTGGTCGAGAGTTATGGTTGTCCTCCATCGAGACCATTTTCGGGATCGATGAACCGCCCCGAGGACCGAGAGGGTGTCTTGTGGAACCTTTATGTTGAGAGACGACGCTTACTTATGGTGGGAGTCCGCTCGAGGAACCATAGTCGCCAATGAGAGAGACGATTACACTGAATTTGTTCAAGGAAGCATTCGCGAAAATTTTACCTGCCAAGCACTCGTTATAGGAAGCAAAGCAAATTCTTACAACTTAGTCTTAACAGAGGGCAATTGAGGTATATGAGAGGGAATTCACCCGTTTGTCACGTTTTGCCCCCGAGTTAGTAGACACAGAGGCGAAGAAAACAGAGCGTTTCGTTATGGGCCTGGATGAAAATATTCGAGGCTTCATACAGGCACTAGCACCCCGGACTATGCCTCCGCAGTGAGAGTGGCGAGTTGATTTGATGCAGAGCAGCATCATCCCATCGTAGTAGGCTAACCTGGGCCACTGTCCAAATCGAAGAGGAAATAGGAACAAGCAAATTCAAGCTCGCATGCGCCCCTATCTGCGCGCATAGGCGTGGAATTTTCGTGTGCGAGTTCGGGGCGAAAACCACAGTTCAACAGACAGAACTAACGGTGGAGACAAACCACAATGCAAATCTTCGTGGTAGACAACATTGGGGTAAGTGTTTGGCCTTGACCGGGGTATGCTTCGATGTGTGGAAAAGAAGGACACTGAGCTAATAGCTGTCCGAGTCAAGCCAGTGCTAGCCAACCTCAGGTTATCAATAGTGGGGCTGCTGCCAAGCCCGTAATACATCAAGGAAAAGCTTATGCGAGCACAAGTAAGAGCGTCCATGGCACAGACTCTGTGGTTACAGGTACACTCCCATTACTTGGGCACCTTGCCTTTGCATTATTTGATTCTTGCTCTACTCATTCTTTTATTTCTGCATCCTTCGTGAGTCAAGCTGAGTTAGAGTTAGAACAGTTACAGTATGCTTTGTCTGTTTCCACTCCTGCGGGGATAAATTTGTTAGCCACCATGAAAGTCAAAGATGGTAGCGTGGCTATCACAGATCATGAGTTAGGAGTAAATCTAGTAGTCCTAGACATGACTGACTTTGATGGGATATTGGGTATGGACTGGTTAGCTCAGAACCATGCTTGCATTGACTGCTTCAGGAAGGAGGTAGTGTTCACTCCCCCTGACCAACCTAGTTACAGGTTCAGAGGCACGCTAGCGGGAAGTAGGCCTAAGCTAATTACTGCCCTTAAGGTCAGGAAGTTGTTACATCGAGGAGCTTGGGGCGTCTTAGCTTGTATAGTAGATGCGAGGTGTTCGGAGATCTCTGTGTCGTCGGTACCAGTGGTGAATGAATTTCCAGATGTTTTCCCCGAGGACCTCCCAGGAGTACCTCCGGTCAGGGAAGTGGATTTTAACATAGGATTGGAGTCAGGGACAACTCCGATATCCAAGGCACCAGCAGAGTTGAAAGAACTTAAACTACAGTTACAGGACTTACTAGATAAGGGATTTATACGCCCTAGCGTTTCGCCTTGGGGAGCCCCTGTATTGTTCGTGAAAAAGAAAGACGGGTCCATGCGTCTGTGTATAGATTACAGAGAGTTGAATAAGGTTACGATCAAGAATAAATACCCTCTTCCTAGAATAGATGATTTGTTCGATCAGTTGCGGGGAGCAGCGGTGTTTTCCAAGATTGACCTCAGATCAGGCTATCACCAGTTAAGAATCAGTGAAGAAGATATTCCCAAGACAACATTCAGATCACGTTATGGACATTACGAGTTCACAGTGATGCCTTTTGGTTTGACCAACGCCCCTGCCGCATTCATGGACTTGATGAACCGACTATTCAAGGTGTTTTTAGACACGTTCGTGATTGTGTTTATTGATGACATTCTGATATACTCCAAATGTGATGAAGATCATGAAAGGCACCTGAGAAAAGTTTTATTCACGCTGAGAGAGAATAAGTTGTATGCAAAATTTTCCAAGTGCGAAATCTGGCTCAGGCAGGTATCCTTTTTGGGACATATGGTGTCCGAGGCAGGAGTCTCTGTTGATCCAAATAAAAAGTGGAAGCGATCCACGCGGTGGCCTCGTCCGACCACCGCCACAGCAGTGTACGTAGTTTTCTGGGTCTTGCGGGATACTATAGACGTTTTCGCGCGATTTCGCCAAGATAGCCATGCCCATGACTCAACTGACGCGCAAAGGTTACACCTTTTTTTGGGATGACACTTGTGAGGCGAGTTTCCAGGAACTCAAGCAGAGATTGGTGTCAGCTCCGATCCTTACAGTCCCTGAGGGAACAGGAAGCTTTGTGGTCTACAGTGACGCTTCTAAGAAAGGTTTGGGTTGTGTATTGATGCAGCACGGTAAAGTAATAGCCTATGCATCCCGACGACTGAAGACGCACGAGAGAAATTATCCAACCCATGACTTAGAACTAGCGGCGATAGTCTTTGCACTAAAGATCCGGAGACATTACTTATATGGCGAAAAATTCGATTTTTGCGGATCATAAAAGTCTCAAGTATTTGTTCACCCAGAAAGAATTGAACATGAGGCAACGCAGATTGTTGGAATTAGTGAAGGATTACGACATAGATATTCAATACCACCCCGGTAAAGCTAATGTTGTGGCTGATGCCCTCGTGAGAAAGCCGCCCATACTTCAAAGACGAGAGTTCTTGAGACAGAGCGGAGTCTGCGAGCAGAGTTTGTACGAGCCGAAATTGCGCATCTAGTAGGGAAGGCCCACGACACGCTTAGCTTCGATTAATCTGTACAACCAACTTTGAGACAACGCATCGTTGAGTCTCAACAGGGGGACCCTCAGTTAGTAGAGAAGCTTATTGCAGTAACTACAGGTGAATTAGCAGGGTTTTCGCTATCTGCAGATGGAGGACTACTATTTCAGGGACGTTTATGTGTACCGAGACGGCGACACAAACCGAAACCGAAATCTTAAGCGAAGCTCATAACTCACCATTTTTTATGCATCCTGGTAGTACCAAGATGTATCGGGATCTGAAACAGTCATTCTCGTGGTGTAACATGAAGCGCGACGTGGCAGAGTTTGTTAGCAGGTGTTTGACTTGTCAGCAGGTGAAGGCACCTAGACAGAGGCCCGCAGGACTACTGCAACCTTTACATGTACCTCATTGGAAATGGGAGGAGATCTCTATGGATTTCATAGTCGGACTGCCCAGAACCCTGCGAGGTTACTCGGTGATTTGGGTCATCGTTGACAGGTTAACAAAATCAACCCATTTCATACCAGGGAAACCCACCTACTCTACGGATAAGTGGGCGCAATCAGACTGGAAGAGATAGTCCGCTCTACATGGGATTCCAACTGAATTATTTCGCAGGATCCACGCTTTCACCTCCAATTTTAGAGAAGTTTACAGAAAGCGTTAGGTTCACAGTTAAACTTTAGTACAGCTTTTCACCCACAGACGGATGGACAGACAGAGCGTTTGAACCAGATCTTAGAAGACATGTTGCGAGCTTGCACCTTAGACTTTCCAGGTAGTTGGGATACCCATTTGCATTTGATGGAGTTTGCATACAATAACAGTTATCAGGCGACCATCGGAATGGCTCCATTCGAAGCTCTTTATGGAAAGCGTTGCAGAACACCTGTTTTCTAGGAAGAGGTTGGTGAACGCCAGTTATTGGGTCCAGAATTAGTACAGGTCACTAATAGTGCAATACAAAAGATTAGGGTGCGAATGCAGACACCCAAAGCGAACAAAGAGAGTTATGCCGATTCGAGACGAAGGGACCTAGAATTCGGAGTTGGGGACCACGTATTCCTTAAGGTGGCCCCAATGAAAGGGATTCTAAGGTTTGGTCGAAAAGGGAAGTTGAGTCCGCGCTTTATAGGGCCATTTGAGATTTTAGAGAGGGTTGGTGTGGTGGCCTACAGGCTAGCATTGTCGCCTTCCCTATCAGCAGTTCATAACGTATTCCATGTCTCCATGTTGAGAAAATACGTTCCAGACCCGACCCACGTTGTAGACTTTGAACCGTTACAGTTAGCAGAAGATTTGAGTTATGGCGAACGACCTGTACAGATTATTGCAAGAGATCAAAAGACCCTCCGTAACCGTGAGATCAACTTAGTTAAAGTGTTATGGCAAAATCACCGCACGGAAGAAGCTACCTGGGAGCGAGAAGAAGAAGTGCGAGCTAAATATCCAGAACTATTCCAAGAATAGGAACTTTCGAGGACGAAAGTTCTTAAGGAGGGAAGATTGTGACGACCACAAACCACAGTAATCTTGATTGCTTTATTGTATTTAACATTCGACCAATCTTTAAGTTGGGTCAGACTAGTAAATTTTAGCATGCTCGGTGGGTTTGAACTATGAATTTCATATGATTTTAAGTGATTTGCTTTCTCTTAAGATGATTATACTTACTTATAAAAATAAAGAAAAAGGAAGTGACGATGGCACTTTAGTAAATGGTGCCTAAGTAAGGGCTAATTGGGACTTTTAGCAATGACCTAGACCCTTATTGTTTAACCATATATAAGCTTGCAACCAAGAGAAAAACCCTAACCCTAGACTTCTCCATCTTATCCTTCTTCTTCTTCCTTTACATTTTGCCTGGCAGCCACCACCCCCTTTTCTTGTTGCTTTGCCTTCGCCGCCATGGCCGGACCACGAGCGGAGTTGTTGCCCCACCCGCCCGTCGGCCACCGCAACCAGAAACCCTCCAGCCGCCCACGTCTGCAGCCCACGAACGGAGAGGCGCAGATCGCAAGCTTCACGTTCCCAGCCGCCTACGCCTGCAGTCACGCCGGAGCTCACGAACGGAGAAGTGTCGTCGTCGAAGCCTGGACGCACGCATCCAGCAGAATCAACGCCGCCAGCCGCTGCTGCTGCTGCTGCTTGTGGATTGCGTAGCCGCTGCTGCTGCTGCTGCTCGTGGATCGCACCGCCGCCGACCACTCGTAGATCCCGCGCCGCCGATCGCCGCGAGAGCCTCGCCGCCACCGTCCGATCTACCTTCCGATCAGATGCGCCGACCATCATCGCTTTGACACCACCACCGAACTTGCGATCGGTGAGCGATTTGTTACGTTCCGGATTTGAGAGAGAGTTATACACTGACCTATTGAAGAAAACGAATTTCATTATTTTCTAAATGGGATTAAAGACAACGAATTTCATTATTTTATGTGAAATTAGTTCGTTATTTTACATGGAAATGTTTCATGGTTTTATGTGAGAGCATATCGGTATTTTATGCGAATATAGTGTATTATTTTATGTGGGAATATTCCGAAAGTAGTCCATTATTTTATGTGAGAGTTGTTCAGTATTTTATGTGAGAATATTTCATGATTTTATACGAAAGTTTTCTGTGATTGAAAGTACGAAATCGAGCAAGTTTAAAGTTATTATTTTCAAAATGTTGTGAAAAGTTATAAGTTGCATATCAGTGTCATTGCTTCATGATATGTGCATTGTAGTCACGTTAGATGATGGGACCTCATGCATGTTCTGTATGCCATAAAATGAATTGAATTAAAATGTGGAAATTGGTCTCCTGAGTTCATTGTATGCATGGTCAAACATGCATTAGAGACCCTATGGGTCAAGCTTATAGGGTCTCAGTGAGGGACTCAATCCACACGTGGGTCCATGAGGGACTCAAAACACTTATAGGGTCCATGAGGGACTCAAATACTTATAGGGGTATGTGAGGGACTCAAAATGAAATGACTCAGGATGACCAATTAGCCATTTAAAGTAAAAAGGGAAGTCATGTATTAGAGTAACGTTTGATACGAGAAAGTTTTAGGTCCCACATATGAATATTTTAACCAAGTTTAAAAGTCATGATTGTATGTGTGTGCATGTCCCAAACCTCATGTGAGCGAGGTCACTTACTGGTATTGTATTGCAATACTCACCCTTTTATTTTAAAATATTTTTCGAGGTAAGACCAAGGACGTGCGGGCGGCGAGTGACGGAGGCGCGTTGTCAAAACCATGGGGATAGTCATGTTTTCCGCATTTTTTCCTTAATAACCGATGTTGTTGTGTTATGATTTGAAGTTTAAATTTTATTTTTAGGATTTTAAGTAGGCCAAGTTTAAACTGTTCTTTTAAATGTTTGACGTTTTCATCGGGATCCTTAAAGTTAATTTTTGCTATAGTGGAAATTTAAAGGTTGTTTTATGTGTTTTGGCCTAAGAATGCATGCATGTGTAGTAGTGTCCCTAGGAGTATAATTACAGAAAAGTAGGGGCGTTACATCCTACCTTCGACTCATACTCTCATAGAGGGCGGGGCCCCGTTGTTCAAGACCTGGAGTTAGTTCTTAAGCAAACAACCTATCTAATTCCTCAGTAGAGGAATGAGTGAATTCCATCTTGCACAGTTAAGTTTCCAGCTACCTACGAGGTTTTGTCCCTGAGAAGGTAGGCTTATTGAGTCGGCTACAGGCCACTCTCACCCATACTATTATAAGGACAAACCCCTATATGCAGGAGCTCTTAACTTGCTCAGGATTCAGGTCAAGTGACTAATGACCATCTATAAATTACTAGTCTTATCTTGTTAACGGTGTTGTACTTGTATGAAGTCCTCATACAGGATGCCCCCACTCGCATGTCAACTACATGAATGAGTTGGATTACCTCATTTGTACTAATTACAAAGTGGGCCACATCCATGGTATTACCAGAATGAGGTTTCCAACCTTATTCTTATACCATAGACTATTTAGGTTATAATCCTGAACTCAACCAAAATAATCTCCAATACACTAATTTCAAGATAAATGTTATAACCTTGGAGCTTAGTTTATTTGATTTATAAAAGCAAGACTGTAATCTTATCAAAACAAATAACACTTTATTTAATTGATCAAAATTACATAAGTTTAGGGCATAAATCCCAACAATCTCCCACTTAACCTAAAGCTTGTGGAGTACTAAACATTACATTGATATAAATACAATAAACTAGGGCATTTAAACCCCTTTGTACAAAATACTCTCACTTGCCCTAGTTGGGGAAGACTTGTAAACCAAGATCTTCTAGGTGACTCTAAAAAACATTAGCCGTGAGAGCCTTTATAAAAGGATAAACATTGTTGTGCTCTGAGGCTATCTTCATGTCAATCACGTCTCCTCAATGCACGATCTCCCGGATGAGATGATACTTCCGCTCTATGTGCTTTCCCCTCTTGTGACTTCGGAGTTCCCTCGAATTTGCCAGTGCACCACTGTTATCGCAATACAGTGTGATGGACAAAGTCATATTTGGAACAACTTCCAAATTTAGCATAAATTTCCTTAACCAAAACAACCTCCTTAGCTTCTTCAAAAGCTGCTACATATTCGGCCTCCATGGTGGAATCAGCGATGCACCATTGCTTGACGCTTCGCCATACTGCAGCTCCTCCGTTAAGAGTGAAAACTGACCCTCATGTAGATTTTCGAGAATCTTTATAAGTCTGAAAGTCAGAATCCGTGTATCCTGTAATGATCAAATCCTTATCCCCTTATACAAGTATGTAGTTCCTTGTTCTCCGAAGATACTTCAGGATCGTTTTAACCGTTGTCAAGTGTTCAAGTCCTTGATTCGATTGATACCTACTGACCATCCCAACTACAAAACAAATGTCAGGCCTAGTACACAACATGGCGTACATCAGACTCCCAACAGCTGATGCGTAAGGAATCCGTCTCATATCCTCAACTCCTTGAGGTGTCTTAGGACACTGTTCCTTAGACAAATGGATTCCATGCCTAAAAGGCAACAAGCCCTTTTTGGAATCTTGCATCTTAAATCATGACAACACTTTGTCTATGTATGATGCATGAGACAAGGCTAGTGTTTTATTCTTGCGATTCCAGACAATCTGGATCCCAAGAACAAACTACGCGTCACATAAATCTTTCATTTGGAACTGCGTAGCTAGCCATTCCTTGATGTCAGTAAGATAACCTACATCATTCCCAATGAGTAGGATATCATCCACATAGAGAATTAGGAATGCGACAGAACTATTCATGATTTTCTTGTAGACACAAGGTTCATCATCATTCTAGTCAAAACCATAAGATCTGATAGCCTCATCAAATCATATATTCCAGGACATAGGGGCTTGTTTTAGTCCATAAATTAACCTTTTAAGCCTGCAAACCTTTTGCTTTTGTCCTTGTTTAATGAGCCCTTTGGGTTGGTCGATGTAGATTGTTTCCTCAAGATTCCCATTCAAAAAGGTTGTCTTGACATCCATTTGCCATACCTCATAGTCATAAAATGCGGCAATGGCAAGAAGGATACGGATAGACTTTACCATAGCAACAGGTGAAAGGGTCTCCTCATAGTCAACTCCTTCAACCTGAGTATAACCCTTTGCTACTAGTCTAGCTTTAAAGGTATGCACCTTCTCATCTACACCACGTGTTCTCTTGTAGATTCACTTATAACCTAAAGGTTTTACCCCATCAAGCTTATCTACAAGATCCCAAACAGAATTGAAGTGCATAGACTCCATTTCTTTGCCCATGGCTATAACCCATTTGTAATTGTCAATGTCAACCATTCCTTGATTATAAGTCAATGGATCCTCGCAGTTGTCATCTGGTATAAGAACTTGGGTTTCAGCTAAACCCATGTAACGGTCAGGTTCTATCACAACCCTCCCACTACGTCAAGGCATACTCAACTCTTGAGATGGACCCTATTGACTAGACAAACTAGTATCAACAACTCTTGTTGATGTACTAGTGTTCTTACTAGTAACCTTTGTTACTGTTCCGTCTAACTCACTCAACACTACATTACTTTTTTTGTTTGCGGTCCCTTATGTGGTTGTTCTCTAAGAGAGTGGGATTTGTCGACACAAAGATGTTATCTTCTTGAGGATCATAGAATAAACCACCTCTTGTTTTTTGGGTATCATACGAATAGGCACAACTTTGAACGTGAATCCAACTTCTTTGGATTTGTCACAAGCACATGTGCTGGGCATCCCCATACTCTGAAGTGAAATAAACTACCTTTACGTCCTTTCCAGAGTTCAAAAGGTGTTTCAGAAACACTTTTGGAGGGCACACTATTCAAAATGTATACTGCAGTCTCTACTGCATAACCCCAAAAGGAACTAGGGAGATGAGCATAACTCATCATTGATCAAACCATGTCCAACAAGGTTCTATTTCTCCTTTCCGATACACCGTTTTGCTGTGGTGTCCCGGGAGCTGAGAGTTGGGATATAATTCCTGTTGGTTTTTATGTTCTAAAACTCGTGGTTTTGTAAACTGAATGTATGTTTTATTTTGCAATAAAGATGTTATTGAGATTTATTCAGTAAAGGTGTTATTGACTATTGTGTATTGTCTAACCTTAATCCAATAAAGAACCCCTGGCTATGGGATGAATACTTGAACTTTATGTGTGACATAAAAGTGGAACAAGTTCAAGTTATAGACAGGACAGTCAATAGTAAAAGGATAGGGTTGGGTACCTTATCCTGGGGACACTATGGACGCGACCCACTTTGTAGAGAACAAACGATGTGATCCTAAATCGTTCATGTGGAGAAATGTGAGTGGGGGTGCCCTATGCAATGAGATTGCATAAGACTGGATCGCAAAATAGTCACTAAGACTATATAACTTCGTTTACTGTCTTAACTGACTATATTCATACGATGACCTAGGTAACTCGATCTTAATCCTGAGCATTCTATGGACCCCTGTTTATTTGGATTATCCATAGATTTGCATGGGTGAGAGTGGCCCGAGACTGCCGACTCAATAAGCCTCCCATTTCATGGATAAAACCGGGTAGATAGATGGGAACATAGTTCTGCAAGATGGAATTCACTCCTACCCGCTTTAGGGATTAGTAGAGAGGTTGTTCCCTTAAGTACTGACTCCGGATCTTGAACAATGGGTCCACCCCTCTAATTGGCCCGGGAGGGATTTGGTTTACTGGTTGGACCACAAACCAATTGTTCATTAGAGGATAAGTGGGACTTAAGGAACAAGAGGTAATTATAGAGGTAAAACGGTAATTTTTGACCAAGCTGTAATTACGAATGACTTGTGAAGGATCGACTTACTAATCATGGTTATACGAGTAGACATAAATATATCTACAGTGAGGAGAATGCAGCCACTGGCTGTAGTGGAGTGTCCCGGTGGTTAACGAATGTTGATTAGCTATGCTAAAGAGTTTGGCCGATTAATCTCTTATCGTTGGAGCTCATGATCTATAGGTCTATTAGGTCCTTCTTACTAGCTCAGACTTAGCCTTATAACATTTTGAGAGAAAAGAATTTGAATTGTTCAAAATCGAGTTTGGAAGAAAGCGTTAATTATATGTGATATATTTAACAATTCATAGCTTAATTATAAATTAAACTATGATTAATAAGAGGTAGATATATTTAAATATGATTTAAATATTTGATCAGTTTATAGCATGAATAAAGATTCATGTTCGGAAAATCGATCAAGATCGGGCCATTTATTTAATTTAATATTTTATATTAAATTAAATTAAAAGTAAATTAATTAAATTAATTTTAAATTATTTAATTAATTATATTAATTTTAATTAAAAATCAATTTAATATTGATTTTTGAATTAAAATTAAATGAAAAATAAATAGATTTTCATGATTTTCATGAAAATCAACTTGATAAGTTGCCTAATCCTCATCATCTTCAAAATTGTACAAAATTAGCCACCTCCACCTCTATCAATCCTCATCACTGTTGAGATGTCACTCTAATGAAGCTTGTTGAAGCTTTATATAATGGTGATTTGAGGTAATATGTGAGAATTTTACAAAAAAATCAATATTCCCGAATTAGTGATCTTTGAGGTCTTTTCTTCCAAATTCTCTCAACCTAGGATCCCACAATCCGTTCTAAGGCCTGAGGATAGTAGGAAAGACTCTAACGGTTGTTCACGATGTATTCGTGTTGAAAACCATCCATCGGGTGAAGAGAATTTGATCTTCATAGTTGAGTTTTCTATCCCTCTATTTTTCCAGCTTTGAGCATGCATTTTATTTTACAAAATTGATCAACTTAGAGTGTTAAAAATCCAAAATTGCTTCTGCTTTCATAATCTAGACTCTTTCAATTCAATGTTCTATCATATAGTTCTGGAGTTTTAAATCCATGTACTGTGCACCTCGATCCGATCGAAGTGTTTTAACTCTTTTACCTAATTAATTTTCAACCTCAGTCTTGAATTCCTTGAACTTTTCAAGTGCTTCATACTTGTGGTGCATTAGGTACATATGCCCATATCTTGAATAATCATCTATAAAAGAGATGAAATGTTCATATCCTCCCCTGGCTTTAACATTCATCGGACCACAGAGGTCTGAATATATAAGCTCTAGAGTTTCTTTGGCTTTATAACCTTTTCCACTAAAAGGTCTTTTAGTCATCTTGCCTTCTAGGCATGATTCACATACTGGGAAGGAATTTTCTTCTAACTAGTTTAGAAGTCCGTTCATTACCAAACTCTCAATCCTATTGAGATTAATGTGACCCAATCTTAGATGCAAAAGATGAGCATTTTCTTTAGGAGAAATTTTACGTTTCTTCGTTTGTGCGTGTGCAGTTTTAAATAATTCAGTGTTCAAAACCATTTTGACTGAATTAGGCCTTAAAACATATAATCCATTTTCTAATGAAGCTGAACATATTTCTAAACCTTTCTTTAAAATGAACACTTTATTCATAGAAAAGGAAACATAAATACATTGTTCAATAAGGCAAGAAATGGAAATAAGGTTTCTAGTAAACCCTGGTATCACTAATATTTTGTCCAACAATACATATTTCTTGTCAAAATAAAGCTTCATTGTGCCTACTGCTACTGCTGAGGTGACTTCTCCATTTCTAACCCAGAGCGCTATCCCTTCTTGCTGTAGCTGCTGCCAGGAATCAATTCCCTGAAAAGAAGAGCAAAAATGATTAGTGGCGCCTGAATCAAGTATCCAAGTTGTTTTATCATTATCCACTAAACAAGCTTCTAGTCAAAGTAAATCATATTTACCTTCCTTCTACTTTTCTACAATGTACTTCAGACAGTTCCGTTTCCAATGTCCTTCTTCGTTGCAGTGGAAACACATTCCCTTGTCAGCAACATCTTTGACTTTCTTGCCCTTCTGGGCGGCAGCTTTGTCAACCTGTTTCCCTTTACCAACCTTCTTCATGTTCTTCTTCTCGCCGCTCTGGTTACAAGAAGATGAAGCCACTGTTTTTGTCCCAGAGGTCGAAACTCTGTGATAACTCCTACTGGCAACAATTGCCTCACCTTTCGATCCTTGTATTTTCATCAAAGATTGAAAGGTCTGGAGTTCATTCAGAAGGGAGGTAAGATTGAAAGTAAGCTTGTTCATAACAACATTACTTTTAAATTGCAGGAAACTATCGGGAAGGGTTTCCAGAATGAAGCTGACCTGGCTTGACACATTGATGGAAGCACCATTCGACTCCGCGATGTTAATGTGCACCATCATATCCAGGACATGATCCCGAACAGATGTACCCTCTAGCATCCTTAAGTTTAATATGTACTCTAGGGCATTATGTCGAGCTTGTGTGGACTGTTGTCCAAACATTCCCTGCACATAATCCATGATTTCTTTGGCAGTAATCATGCCCCCATGCTTCTTGGCTAATATGTCAAACATACTTGCCAGCATGTAGACCTTGGCCTTATCACTAGCCTTGATCCATCGATCATATGCATCACGAACATTTCGTGACGCATTCGAGCCTGGCACCTGAGGACACTCCTCAGTTAGCACAAACTTCAGATCATCCAGTACAAAAATAGTGTTGAGTTTCTTTTTCCATGTAATCATATTCTCTCCGGTTAACTTTTCCGCACTCAATAAAGAAAATTATAGAGCTAGACATTTTTGCTGAAAAAATTACAAAGAAACTTGTATGAGTTTCTTGCTATAACTCTAATCCAATCATGTTTTAGCAAATTATCAAATGATTTCTAGGCCATTTATAATTTGCAATGATACATCAAAGGTTTAGAATGTATGCCACGGAAGGGTATAAAAAACACTCCTCCTCTGGATCAAGACACTCTTGACCAAAACCTAACACATGAATAACTCTTATTCCTATAGGTTTTAGTTACCATTTTTCGGTGTGGATACATACACAACTTATGTACCCCGTGAGTGTAACCCTTTGTCTTTAGATCCTAGAGTCTCGATCCAATAAAATCCGCTGAAGGGAGGACTAGATTGGAAAATAGTCTAAGGAAATCTTTATCTCATTCGGGTGTCTACTGTGTTAGATCTCCTATGATCAAGCCCTCCGAAGGGATTGTTTGGTCTAGGTCGAACTAGCAGGCTGACCATAGTGGTCTAACGTTGTAAACCGACAAAAGAGACCGTAGGTTTTGTTTTCACTAAACCTGCTCTCACTCACTATAAGTACCCTTTCCATTCACCTTGATATTGACTCATACAAACACCATCCATAGGGGGACGCTCCCTTTTTCACAACAAGGCCAAGTATGAGTCTCACGGTGTGAACTTCCCGGTGAAAGCGTAGGTGGAAAAATATGTATCTCATACACTTTTTCCTCCCACTGAATACTTTAAGTCTATAGGAATCTTTCTTGGGCTAAAACCCGACTAATGGTTTTACCTAACTCTATCAACATAACTCTTATATTGATGATCAATATAACTCTTATATTGATTTTATCCTAAGTTTGTTAATATAATTCCTTATATTAAACCTAGGATTTCTAGTTTATTAACCCTTTCATAAACCTGCGGATGCTACTCTAATTTATAAGACTCCCTGATTAAATTTATCTCCCATGGCAGTTCCCAGGTAGGGGTATTCCATTTCTATCAGCTTAAATACCCAAGCCTAGACAGAACTTTCCTTAGACAAAGTTCATGTTTTAATCATAACTTATAAATTACTAGGTTGCTAATTCTAATCTAATTAGAACTAGATAACCTATGGTCTATTATTTCCAAGTTCAAAACACTTTAAAACTAATAATTAACCTTAGGTGACATGCATACTATGTTATAGTGCTTGATCATTCATCACATTAATAATAAGACATTCATAGCATATTCATCTCATGACAAATAATGCATGTCAATGTTATCCGAAAATTAATATAACAACCTTATATTAATTAATCATGCAAACTATATAATATAACTCCTTATATTATAAATGATGCATGAAAATGCTCAACCTAAGGTGGGATTTCTAAAATACAAGCATACACTATGCATGGCAATAACTACACAACAATTGCATAATTAAAATAGTAAAATTAGACCAATTTTAGCACCCTAGAAATAATTTTAATTATTATAATATAATTATATTAAATAAAATTAAAATTATTAAATATATTAAAATAAAACGTTTTTATAATTATTTAATAAAAAAAACGTTTCTGCCCGTTGCTCGTCGCGTGAAACGTATTCGGCGTTGCAACGCTTCTTTTGTCGTCTTCGGCCGAGCGTTGAGCAACGTTGTTGCCTTCTACAGCCGCACACCTGCCATAGTGGCGTTGGAACGCTGATGAACAGCGTTGCAACGCCATTCACAGAACAGCACATGGAATCACCATTCCTTGCTTGTTTTTGCTCCGATCTTCTCAGCAACCGCTTTGCCTCGATCGACACGGACTTACAGACTCAATTTATAATTAAATTTGCCCAAACACCGGGTCGTTACATTGAACATTTCAATGAAAATTGTAAATCTAAGTGCCAGAATTGAAAACATCTAATTTTTGCAAAAACCGTTCATACATCTCATGAAAAACAGTAAATCCCACCTTGTTCTTGAAAAATCCAGAACATAAATCAAGAACGCAATTGGGCTCTGATACCAATTAAAGGGAATCGAAGTCCCCGCAACGGAAGCGATTGCGAATCGCGCGCTCTTGATTTAGTTACAACCATTAATTCAATAACATATAACACTGATTAAGCATAAAAATAAGAGTTTGGACAGCAAGAATTTACCTTTGAAGAACCTTTCTTCAAGTGCTTTTCCTCTCTTCACGCTCAAGATCAACGCAACATGAACTCGTACAAACACCGACACCACTACCGGATCTTCTCCATTGTTCTCTAGGTGAGGGAGGAAGGTGGGTTCCCTTTTGGAATGATGAGGTGTTTTGTGAGAGAGGTCTTTGTTGTCTTGGAACCTTTCCAACAACAACAAAAAACTAGGATACACTTCTAATCACTTAACCTTGTTGCATCTCTTGCAACCATATATATAGGGAAATGGGATAGAAATGACCATCCTACCCCTCCTTTTATCTCTCTATAGTATATAGTTTATATATAAATCTAATTCATATTAAAACAATATATTATATCTATTATATCATATATAATTGGTATAACTCCTCATGTATGAAATTGAACACTTCAATTTCACTCCTAACTTTATACCCTCGATATATCCATGTTTTTCCAACGGAGGGATCTAATGGACCTACAGATCATGAGCTCCAATGATGTGAGATTAACTGATCAAACTCTTTGATCTAGTTAATCAATATTCATTAACTACAAGTCACTCCACTATAGACTTGTAGCTTCACTCTCCTCACTGTAGATATTATTGTGTCCATTGATATTGTTATTACCCATGAGTCGACCCTTCACATGTTGTTCGTAATCACAGCTTGGTCAAATTACCGTTTTACCCCTATGATTACCTCTTTGTTCCTTAAGCACCTCTGATCCTCTAATGATCAACAAGTCTAAGGTCTTACCTTAGACTCATACCCTCACAGAGGGCGGGGCCCCGTTGTTCAAGTCCTGGAGTCAGTTCTTAAGGGAACAACCTATCTGATTCCTCAGTAGAGGAATGAGTGAATTCCATCTTGCACAGTTAAGTTCCCAGCTACCTACGAGGTTCTGTCCCTGAGAAGGTAGGCTTATTGAGTCGGCTACAGGCCACTCTCACCCATACTAGTCTAAGGACAAACCCCTATAAGTAGAAGTTCTTAACTTGCTCAGGATTCAGGTCAAGTCACTAATTACCATCTATAAATTACTAGTCTTATCCTGTTAACGGTGTTGTACTGGTTAGAAAAATAATTTGCGATCCAGTCTTGTATGAACTCTTCATACAGGATGACCCCACTCGCATGTCAACTACATGAATGAGTTTGATTACCTCAGTTGTACTAATTACAAAGTGGGTCTCATCCATGGTGTTATCAGAATGAGGTTTCCAACCTTATTCTTATACCATAGACTATTTAGGATATAATCTTGAACTCAACCAAAATAGTGTCTACTACATTGATTTCAAGATAAATGTTATAACCTTGGAGCATAGTTTATTGGATTAAAGCAAGACTTTAATCTTATCAAAACAAATAACACTTTATTTAATTGATCAAAATTACACAAGTTTATGGCATAAATCCCAACAGAAGCATGAGGGCATGATAACCGCCAAGAAAATCATGGATTCTATGCAAGGTATGTTTGGACAACAGTCCATACAAGCCCGACACAATGCCCTAAAGTACATATTTACCTCGAGGATGCCAGAGGGTACATCTGTTCGGGATCATGTCCTAGATATGATGGTGCACTTTAACATCGCGGAGTTGAATGATGCTTCTATCGATGAGTCGAGCCAGGTCAGCTTCATTCTGGAAACCCTTCCAGATAGTTTCCCACAGTTTAGAAGTAATGTTGTTATGAACAAGCTGACTTATAACCTTACCTCCCTTCTGAATGAAGTCCAAACCTTTCAATCTTTGATGAAAATTAATGGATCGAAAGGTGAGGCAAATGTTGCCAGCAGGAGTTATCACAGAGGTTCGGCCTCTTGGACAAAAGCAGTGGTTTCATCTTCTTCTAACCTGAAAGGGAAGAAGAAGAACATGAAGAAGGTTTGTAAAGGGAAACAAGCTGACAGAGCTGCCGCCCAAAAGGGCAAGAAATTCAAAGAAGTTGCAGACAAAAGGAAAGTGTTTCCACTGCAATGAAGACGGGCATTGGAAACGGAACTGTCCGAAGTACATTGCAGAAAAGAATAAGGAAGGTAAATATGATTTACTTTGGCTAGAAACTTGTTTAGTGGATAATGATAAAACTACTTGGATACTTGATTCAGGCGCCACTAATCATGTTTGTCCTTCTTTTAAGGGAATTGACTCTTGGCAGCAGTTACAGAAAGGCGAGATAACACTCCGAGTTGGAAATGGAGAAGTCGTCTCAGTTGTAGCAGTAGGCACGTGAAGCTTTATTTTGGCAAGAAATATATGATGTTGGACAATATATTAGCGATAACAGGGTTTAGTAGAAACCTTATTTCAATTTCTTGTCGTATATAACAATGTATTTTTGTTTCTTTCTCAATGAATAAAGTGTTTATATTGAAGAAAGGTGTGGAAATATGTTCAACTTCATTAGAAAATGGATTGTATGTTTTAAGGCCTAATTCAGTTAAAATGATTTTGAACACTTGATTATTTAAAACTGCAAACGCACAAACTAAGAAATGTAAAATTTCTCCTAAAGAAAATGCTCATCTTTTGCATCTAAGATTAGTTCACATTAATCTCAATAGGATTGAGAGATTGGTAAAGAATAAACTTCTAAATGAGTTAGAAGAAAATACTTTACCTGTATGTGAATCCTGCCTTGAAGGCAAAATGACTAAAAGATCTTTTAGTGGAAAAGGTTACAGAGCCAAAAAAACCACTTGAGCTTATACATTCAGACCTTTGTGGTCCGATGAATGTTAAAGACAGGGGAGGATATGAATATTTCATCTCTTTTATAGATTATTATTCTAGATTTGGGCATATTTACCTAATGCACCACAAGTTTGAAGCACTTGAAAAGTTCAAGGAATTAAAGACAGAGGTTGAAAATCAATCAGGTAAAACTATTAAAACACTTCCATTGGATCGAGGTGGAGAGTACATGGATTTAAAATTCCAGAACTATATGATAGAACATGGAATTACATCCCAACTCTCAGCTCCAGGTACACCACAACAAAACGGTCTATCGGAAAGGAGAAATAGAACCTTGTTGGACATGGTTCGCTCAATGATGAGTTATGCTCATCTCCCTAGTTCCTTTTGGGGTTACGCATTAGAGACTGCAGTATACATTTTGAATAACGTGCCCTAAAAAAGTGTTTCTGAAACACTTTTTGAACTCTGGAAAGGACCTAAAGGTAGTTAATGTCATTTCAGAATTTGGGGTTGTCCAGCACATGTGCTTGTGACAAATAAAACAAGTTGGATTCACGTTGAAAATTGTGCCTATTTGTACGCTACCCGAGAGAAACAAGAGGTGGTTTATTCTATGATCCGAAGGAAGATAAGGTTTTTCTGTCGACAAAGGTCATTTTCTTAGAGGACCACATAAGGAACCACAAACCAAAAAGTAAAGTAGTGTTGGGTGAGTTAGACGGAACAATAGCAAAGGTTGCTAATAAAACTAGTACGTCAACAAGAGTTGTTGATACTAGTTTGTCTAGTCAAGAGAGTCAATCTCAAGAGTTGAGTATGCCTCGATGTAGTGGGAGGGTTGTAACACAACCTGACCGTTACATGGGTTTATCTGAAACCCAAGTTGTTATACCAGATGATAACTACGAGGATCCATTGACTTATAATCAAGCAATGGTTGAAAAAGATAAAGACAAATGGGTTATAGGCATGGACCATGAAATGGAGTTTATGTACTTCAATTCTGTTTGGGATCTTGTAGATGAGCATGATGGGGTGAAACCTATAGGTTGTAAGTGAATCTACAAGAGAAAGCGTGGTGTAGATGGAAGTGTGTAAACCTTAAAAGCTAGACTAGTAGCAAAGGGTTATACCCAGGTTGAAGGGGTTAACTATGAGGAAACCTTTTCACCTGTTCCTATGGTAAAATCTTGACCCAAGACAAGAGCAAAAGGTTTGCAGACTTAAAAGGTCAATTTATGGACTGAAACAAGCCTCTAGGTCCTGGAATATAAGATTCGGTGAGGCACTCAAATCTTATGGTTTTGACCCGAATGATGATGAACCTTGTGTCTACAAGAAAATCATCAATAGTTCTGTCGCATTCCTAATTCTCTATGTGGATGATATCCTACTCATTGGGAATGATGTAGGTTATCCAACTAACATTAAGGATTGGTGTGACGACCGCCATCTCAGGTACTATTAGTGATTTTATTTAGCACGTTATTAGCCGCTGTATTTAGTCGGAGTCGTGTTTTAATCAAACCCGGCGAGAGGGAGACCGTAATTTTGTTTAACTTATGTGAATGGTTCCTTAAGATGAGATTAATTATGAAAATTAAAGGAAAAGGGCAATCTCAAGGGCGTTTTGGGGACTATTGTTTAAGTGAGAGGTGTGTAAGATTTAACCTAACCCTAGCCCTTAGCCTCTTGGTATTTAACCATAAGAACAAAACCCTAGTCCAATCACCATCACCTCCACCTCATTTTACAAACCCTAACCCTAATATAGTACCACCTCCTTCTTCTCCTTCTCGTGTTCAACCTAGTGCAGCCTACCTTCATTGTGCGACTCCGCCAGCCGGAAATCACGAGCAGTCCCAACTCTCACGCCGGCGAACTCGCGAACGGAAGCACCGTGCAGCCACTGGGACCCGCGAGCATCGACGGAAGGCCGACGAGCCGTTTCTTCCCCGATCCGCGAACGCCCTAACACGGTGTTGCCGCCGACCGAGCCCTACAGCACAGAAGTCCTCGCGAGGTACCGACGATCGACTCACGGTACGCCGCCACGCGAAAGATTTGATCCTCGCCCACCGCTTCACGAGCGAAGAGTCCCGCGTCCGGTCCGCCGCTGCTGCGCCGCGTGTCGGAGATCGCCGTCCGGCTCCTGCGCGTCTTAACTCCCTCACGCAAACTCACCCGTCCGCGAGTTTCCACAATGCCGCCGCCGCCGTAACGAACGCACTGCACGCGAGAGAGCCCACGGGCGGCGGCCGCGACGCGAATTCCTCTCCTTCACCGCCGTCGTGACCTTCACAGCAGCAAGGATTTGTCGTTCGGTAAGCGATCGTGCTAGGTATCGAGTTCGGTTGAGAATGATTGTGTACCGTCGATTATTTAAGCGCTTTTGGTTGAGAACTTAGGTTACGTTCGAATATCTTTTGTAGGAAGCGAACTTGGAGCGGGATTGATCGCCAAAACGGACTAAGAGTTAGTAGGTGTTCGCTTTGAGCTCGAGGTAAGCGGGACACGACATCTTAATGCAGTATGTAGAGTATCGCATGATTAGGGTTCTAGTGAATACTTGGAGTTTAAATTCGGAAATTATGGTGTGAATCAGGTTTTCACTAGAGGGAGGATAGGCAGGGAGTTCGATTAGGTTTTGGAGAAAAAGCGAAGCTCGAGGTAAGGGACCTTGTGCCGAACTTTTAATGGGAGTAAATGAAAATGATTTTCATGATTTTATGCGAAATAGTTTATATTTTTCACATGAAAATACACAGATGTTATTTTGAGAATACGTGATATTTTATGTGCAAATACTTCGATGTATTATGTGAAAATGAACCATTATTTTATGTGAAAGTATTCTCGTATGTTATGTATAAGGATCCCATTATTTCATGTGAGAATAGGACAGTAGTTTGTATGAGAATGTTTCATGTTTCTTACAAAAGTATGATTTTTCAAACTGTCCATGAGAAAGTATGAATGATATATTGATGATGATGTTTGTGATATGTACACCATGATTATGTGACTGATGGGACCTCATGCATGTTTTGTATGCCACGAAATGAATTAACGAATAGTGTGGACATTGGTCATCCTGTGATCGCTATGTGCATGGTCAAACATGCAATAGAGACCTAGGGGTCAAAGTACAGGGGTCTGTGAGGGACCCGAAATGAAATGACTCAGGATGACCAGTCGGCCTCACAATTAAATGAACAGCCATGGATTAAAGACCTGGCAATTAAATGAACAGCCATGGATTAAAGACCTGGCAATTAAATAAATAGTCATGGATTAAAGACCTGACAATTGAATGAGCAGCCATGGATTAAAGACTTGGCAAATGAATAAGCAGTCATGGATTAAAGGCCTGACAATTAAATATGCAAAATTATGGATTAAAGACACGCAACTCTAGAAAGTTTTAGGTCCCATCTATGTATGTTATGAATGAGTTTAGAGATCATGATTGTATGTGTATGCATATCCCAAACCTCGTAGCGAGGTTACTTCATCGGGTATTGTTTTGCAATACTCACCCTTTCTTTTAAAAATGTTTTTCAGGTAAAGGGAAGGACGTGCAGGGCGTGTGACGGGGAAGCGTTACTAGGACCATGGGAACCAGCATGATTTCCGCATATTCTTATTTTGAACTATTGTTGTCTCTATGTTTTTAATTGAAGTTAAACTTACTTACGCTTTAATAGGCCAAGTTGATGTGATGTTTTTAAATGATTTGAATGTTTTGTTTTTTTGGGATCCCTGGAACTATTTACGTTAATTGGAAATGGCTTTTAAGTTCTTTTTATCTCTCGGCCTATAAATGCATGCATGTGTAGTAATGTCCCTAGGAATTTGGTCATAGAAAAGTAGGGGCGTTAGAGTTGGTATCGAGCCCTAGGTTTAAGGGTTCTCAGAGACTTGCTTACAGAGTAAGCTACAGAGTAGTTCCCATGGTTTAACAACGCTCCACCACCGCCAGTGCACGTTCGATATTTTATTAAGAAAGTAAATGATTATGATATGATACAGTTTTATGTATATACATAACCTTAAAAGCCCCAAGGGGTGATCCTATATTATGATTTGAAAGTAAAGGAAACTGAGTTAGAAACTCTCTATATTGTAGTTTTGACATAATGCCACCTAGAGGCCGAGGGAGAGGTAGGGGGCGTGGTAGGGGCCGGAGGGCAAGGGAAAACGTTGATGCCCAACCGGACTACCCTCGGATCGGAAGAGGTTACTCCACCCGCTCGAGACCTCCCCAGGACCACCACCGACCGTCGTGAGAATGTACTGCAGCTTGCCCCCGTGGCGTACTGTGGGAACGCCAATGTTATGACTATGATGGTGGAGGCTATGCAGAGTCTCGTGCGAGCTACGATGAGCCACCCAACCGCCCAAGCAAATCGGGGCGCGAAACGATGCAACTCGAGTCTCGCACCGGACTTCGTGAAGTATGATCCGAGATCTTTCAATGGGTCTTCCAGCTGACCCCACCGTGGTCGAGAGTTGTGGCCGCCCTCCATTGAGACCATCTTCGATCGATGAACCGCCCGAGGACCGAGAGGGTGTCCTGTGCTACTACCTTCATGCCGAGGATGACGATATTTATGGTGGGAGTCCGCCAGGGGACCATTGTCGCCAATGTGGGAACGACACACGAATCTGTTTAAAGAAGCGCTCGCGGAAATTTTATCCTCTCCGCGCACGTTACAGTGAAGCGGCGCAATTCTTACAAATGTGCGCAATGCAGGAGGGCGAAGTGGAGATGTATGAGAGGGAATTTACCCGTTTGTCCCGCTTTTGCCCCGAGAGCCGTGGATACAGAGGCAAAAGAAGACCGAGCGCTTCATTATGGGGTCGGATGAGAATGTTCGAGGCTTTATTCGTGCATTAGCACCTCCCCGATTACGCCTCCGCAGTGAGAGTGGGCGGAATCGATTGGGGTGCAGTACGCATCGCATGGCAGTGGTAGTTAACTCGGGCAAATTTCATAGCAAATCATAAGAGGAAGTGGGACCACCCCAATTCCAACTCACAGCGCTCCAGACACCGCATAGACAAGGGCATTTTCGTGACGTGTTCCGGTCCGAAACCACAAGTCGCAGGTCGGAAATAGCAATGGGGATAGGCCACAAATGCAATGAATGTGGTAAGCAAAGACTGGGGTAAGTGTTTGGCCTGGCCTGGAGCGTGTTTCAAGTGTGGAAAAGAAGGGCACAGAGCTAATAATCGCCCGAGTCAAGCCAAAGACTAGCCACCACGGGTTATGAATAGTGGGCTCACTGTGAAGCCGCCATACATCGTGGAGAGCCTATGCAAGCACCAAGAGAGACATCTATGGCTCGGACTTCGGTGGTTCTGGTGTACACTTCCATTACTTGGGCACCTTGCCTTTGTATTGTTTGATTCTCAGTTCTACGCACTCTTTTATTTCTCGCATCCTTTGTAAGTCAAGTCCGAGTTAGAACTAGAAATGATTCTGATGATGCCCGCTCTGTCTCCACTCTCGCGGAATAAATTTGTTAGCCAATATGAAAGTCAAGGATGGTAGTGTGACCATCGCAGACCATGAGTTAGCAAAGAATCTAGTGGTCTTAGACATGTTTGACTTTGATGTAATATTGGGCATGGACCGTTAGCGCAGAACCATGCTTGTATTGATTGTTTCGTGAAGGAGGTAGTGTTCACTCCTCCTAACCAACCCAAGCAAGGTGTTCAGAGGCACAATAGCAGGAAGTAGGCCTAAGGTAATTACTGCCCTTAAGGCCAGAAAGTTATTGCATCGGGGAGCTTGGGGCGTCTTAGCCTGCATACTAGATGCAAGGTGCACAGAGATCTCAGTGACATCAGTGCCAGTCGTGAATGAGTTTACAGACGTCTTCCCCGAGGACCTCCCCGGAATACCTCCAGTCAGGGAGGTAGATTTTAACATCGGATTGGAATTGGGGACGACCCCGATATCCAAGGCCCCGTACAGAATGGCGCCGGCAGAGTTGAAAGAACTAAAAGTACAGTTACAAGACTTGCTAGACAAAGGGTTTATACGCCCAAGCGTTTCACCCTGGGGAGCACCGGTATTGTTCGTGAAAAAGAAAGACGGATCCATGCGCCTGTGTATAGATTACAGGGAGTTGAATAAAGTTACAATCAAGAATAAATATCCTCTCCCCAGAATAGATGATTTGTTCGATCAGTTGCAAGGAGCGACAGTGTTCTCTAAGATCGATCTGAGATCAGGCTACCATCAGTTGAGGATCAGTGAAGGGGATATCCCTAAAACAAAGATTCGAGATCACGTTATGGGCATTACGAATTCACGGTGATGCCGCTTTGGTTTGACCAACGCCCCGCCGCTTTCATGGACTTGATGAACCGCTTGTTCAAGGAGTTTCTTGATACGCTCGTGATTGTGTTCATCGATGATATATTGATATACTCGTGTGTGATGAAGAGCATGAAATGCACCGAGGAAAGTTTTACTCACACCGAGAGAGAATAAGTTGTATGCAAAATTCTCCAAGTGTGAATTTTGGCTCGCATGTATCTTTCTAGGGCATGTGGTGTCCAAGTCGAGTCTCTGTTGATCCAAATAAAGTGGAGGCCGCACACACAAAGTGGCCTCGTCCCGACCACCGCTATGCAGGTACGTAGTTTTTTCGGGTCTTGCAGATATACTATAGGCGCTTTCGTGCGGGATTTTGCCAAGATAGCCATGCCTATGACTCACGGTGACGCGTAAAAGAAAACTCATTTGTCCGGGATGACGCTTGTGAGGCGAGTTTCCAGGAACTCAAGCACAGATTAGTGTCGGCCCCGATTCTTACAGTTCCCGAGGGAACAGGGAGCTTTGTGGTTTACAGTGATGCTTCTAAGAAAGGGTTGGGTGTGTATCTCGATGCAAAGACGGTAAAAAGTAATACCGTATGCCTCCCGACAAATTGAAGACGCACGAGAGGAACTATCCAACTCATGATCCGAAACTAGCAAAGCAGTGGTATTTGCATTAAAGATCCGAGACACTACACTCAGATGGCGAGAAAATTGATTTTCACAGATCATAAAAGTCTCAAGTATCTGCTCACCCGTAAGGAATTGAACATGAGGCAGCGCAGATGGTTGGAATTAGTGAAAGATTATGATATTGACATACAATACCATCCCGGTAAGGCTAATGTAGTGGCCGATGCCCTCAAAGAGAAGCCGGTGCATATCATGCACACGAGTGAGTGATGCATAGCAGCAGAGTTACAGCAGAGTTTGCTCGAGCTGAAATTGCAAAGACTAGTAGGAAGGACCACGGCTCGCTTAGCCAGATTAACAAAGATAACCGACCTTGAGGCAACGTATCATAGAGGCTCAGCAGGGACCTCGCTTAGTGGAAAAACTTACTGCAGTAACTCACAGTGAGTTGGCAGAGTCTTCCCTATCCACGGATGGAGGATTGCTATTTCGGGGGCGATTGTGTGTGCGACGATGACAAGTCGAGAACCGAGATCTTGAACGAAGCCCATAACTCACCATTTTCTATGCATCCCGGCAAGTACCAAAGATGTACCGAGATCTCAAATAATCCATTTTGGTGGTGTAACATGAAGCGCGACATAGCAGAGTTTGTCGCCAAGTGTTTAACTTGTCGCAGTGAAGACACCTGAGACAGAGACCCGCGGGTTTGCTGCAACCTTTACATGTACCTCAAAGGTGGAAATGGGAGAGATCTCAATGGATTTCATAGTTGGACCGCCTAGAACTTTACGAGGTTACACAGTGATTTGGGTCATAGTGGGCGGGTTAACAAAGTCAAGACATTTCATACTGTGGAAACCCACCTATTCTACAGAGATAAGTGGGCGCGGCTTTACTGGAAGAGATAGTCCGTTGCATGGAATTCCATCGAGATTATTTCTGCATGAGGACCCACGCTTCACCTCCAACTTCGGAGGAGCTTTACAGAGAGCATTAGGGTCGCAGCTTGAACTTCAAGATCGACTTTTCATCCACGCACGGATGGGCGATGCGAACGATTAAATCAGATATTAGAAGATATGTTGAGAGCTTGCACTTTAGACTTCCCAGGCAGTTGGGACACTCATTTGCATTTGATGGAGTTTGCTTACAATAACAGTTACCAGTCGACCATCGGAATGGCTCCATTTGAAGCTCTCTATGGAAGACGTTGCAGAACTCCCGCTTTCTGGGAGGAGGTGGGTGAACGCCAGCTTGTTGGGTCCAGACTGGTACAGTCACTAATGAGGCAATGCAAAAGATCGTGGCACGAATGCAGACCGCCCAAGTCAGACAAAAGAATTATGCTGACACGAGACGAAGGGACCTAGAATTCGAGGTTGGGGACCACGTGTTTCTTAAGGTGGCTCCAATGAAGGGAATTCTAAGGTTTGGCCGCAAAGGGAAGTTGAGTCCGCGATTCATCGGACCATTTGAGATTTTAGAGAGGATTGGCGCAGATGGCCTCTGATTGGCACCGCCGCCTTCTCTTCAAATGTTCATAACGTATTCCATGTCTCCATGTTGAGAAAGTACGTTCCAGACCCGACTCATGTCATAGACTTCGAGCCATTGCAGTTAACGGAAGATCTGAGTTATGGCGAACGACCGGTACAGATTATTGCAAGAGATCGAAAGACCCTCCGTAACCGTGAGATCAGCTTGGTTAAAGTATTGTGGCAGAACCACCGCACGGAAGAAGCTACCTGGGAACGAGAAGAGGAAGTGCGAGCTAAATACCCAGAGCTATTCCAAGAATAGGAACTTTCGAGGACGAAAGTTCTTAAGGAGGGAAGATTGTGACGACCGCCATCTCAGGTACTATTAGTGATTTTATTTAGCACGTTATTAGCCGCTGTATTTAGTCGGAGTCGTGTTTTAATCAAACCCGGCGAGAGGGAGACCGTAATTTTGTTTAACTTATGTGAATGGTTCCTTAAGATGAGATTAATTATGAAAATTAAAGGAAAAGGGCAATCTCAAGGGCGTTTTGGGGACTATTGTTTAAGTGAGAGGTGTGTAAGATTTAACCTAACCCTAGCCCTTAGCCTCTTGGTATTTAACCATAAGAACAAAACCCTAGTCCAATCACCATCACCTCCACCTCATTTTACAAACCCTAACCCTAATATAGTACCACCTCCTTCTTCTCCTTCTCGTGTTCAACCTAGTGCAGCCTACCTTCATTGTGCGACTCCCGCCGGCCGGAAATCACGAGCAGTCCCAACTCTCACGCCGGCGAACTCGCGAACGGAAGCACCGTGCAGCCACTGGGACCCGCGAGCATCGACGGAAGGCCGACGAGCCGTTTCTTCCCCGATCCGCGAACGCCCTAACACGGTGTTGCCGCCGACCGAGCCCTACAGCACGGAAGTCCTCGCGAGGTACCGACGATCGACTCACAGCCGCCGCCGCCGGAAGATTTGATCCTCGTCCAGCCGTTCACGAGTGAAGGAGTCGCGTCCGCCGGTCCGGCGGCGGCTGCTTTGCTCGTGTCGGAGATCGCCGTCGGCCTCGCGAGCGCCGAACTCCCTCACGCGAACTCAGCCGTCCGCGAGTTTCCACAGCCGCCGCCGCCGACGAACCTGCACGGCCGAGAGCCCACGGAAGCAGCCGCACGCGAATTCCTCTCCTTCACCGCCGTCGTGACCTTCACAGCAGCAAGGATTTGTCGTTCGGTAAGCGATCGTGCTAGGTATCGAGTTCTGTTGAGAATGATTGTGTACCGTCGATTATTTAAGCGTTTTGGTTGAGAACTTAGGTTACGTGTTCGAATATCTTTTGTAGGAAGCGAACTTGGAGCGGGATTGATCGTCAAAACGGACTAAGAGTTAGTAGGTGTTCGCTTTGAGCTCGAGGTAAGCGGGACACGACATCTTAATGCAGTATGTAGAGTATCGCATGATTAGGGTTCTAGTGAATACTTGGAGTTTAAATTCGGAAATTATGGTGTGAATCAGGTTTTCACTAGAGGGAGGATAGGCAGGGAGTTCGATTAGGTTTTGGAGAAAAAGCGAAGCTCGAGGTAAGGGACCTTGTGCCGAACTTTTAATGGGAGTAAATGAAAATGATTTTCATGATTTTATGCGAAATAGTTTATATTTTTCACATGAAAATACACAGATGTTATTTTGAGAATACGTGATATTTTATGTGCAAATACTTCAATGTATTATGTGAAAATGAACCATTATTTTATGTGAAAGTATTCTCGTATGTTATGTATAAGAATCCCATTATTTCATGTGAGAATAGGACAGTAGTTTGTATGAGAATGTTTCATGTTTCTTACAAAAGTATGATTTTTCAAACTGTCCATGAGAAAGTATGAATGATATATTGATGATGATGTTTGTGATATGTACACCATGATTATGTGACTGATGGGACCTCATGCATGTTTTGTATGCCACGAAATGAATTAACGAATAGTGTGGACATTGGTCATCCTGAGATCGCTATGTGCATGGTCAAACATGCAATAGAGACCTAGGGTCAAAGCACAGTGGTCCGTGAGGGACCCAAATGAAATGACTCGGGATGACCAATGGCCTCACAATTAAATGAATGACCATGGATTAAAGACACTGCAATTAAATGAATACGACCATGGATTAAAGACTGCAATTAAATAAATAGTCATGGATTAAAGACTGACAATTGAATGAGCCACCATGGATTAAAGACTCGACAACCGAATAAGCGATCATGGATTAAAGGCTCCGACAATTAAATATGCAACCATGGATTAAAGACTCAGCAACTCTAGAAAGTTTTAGGTCCCATCTATGTATGTTATGAATGAGTTTAGAGATCATGATTGTATGTGTATGCATATCCCAAACCTCATGTGAGCGAGGTTACTTATCTGGTATTGTTTTGCAATACTCACCCTTTCTTTTAAAAATGTTTTTCGTAAAGGGAAGGACGTGCGGGCGTGTGACGGGGAAGCGTTACTATTAGACCATGGGAACCAAATGATTTCCGCATATTCTTATTTTGAACTATTGTTGTCTCTATGTTTTTAATTGAAGTTAAACTTACTTACGCTTTTTAATAGGCCAAGTTGATGTGATGTTTTTAAATGATTTGAATGTTTTGTTTTTTTGGGATCCTCGAACTATTTACGTTAATTGGAAATGGCTTTTAAGTTCTTTTTATCTCTCTCCTATAAATGCATGCATGTGTAGTAATGTCCCTAGGAATTTGGTCATAGAAAAGTAGGGGCGTTACAATTGGCTTGCTACGCAATTCCAAATAAATGATTTGGTTGATGCACAGTTTGTTCTTGGGATCCAGATTGTCCGGAACCTCAAGAATAAAACACTATCCTTGTTTCAACCATCTTACATAGACAAAGTGTTGTCAAGGTTTAAGATGCAAGACTCCAACAAGGGCTTATTGCCATTTAGACATGGAGTTCATTTGTATAAGGAACATTGTCCTAAGACACCTCAAGGAGTTGAGGATATGAGACGGATTTCTTATGCATCAGCTGTTGGGAGCCTGATGTACGCCATGTTGTGTACTAGGCCTGACATTTGACAACGGTTAAAACAATCCTTAAGTATGTTCGGAGAACAAGGAACTACATGCTTGTGTATGGGGCTAAGGATTTGATCCTTACAGGATACATGGATTCTGACTTTTAGACTGATAAAGATTCTCGGAAATCTACATCAGGGCCAGTATTTACTCTTAACGGAGGAGCTGTAGTGTGGTGAAGCATCAAGCAAGGATGCATCGCAGATTCCACCATGGAGGTCGAATATGTAGCAGCTTGTGAAGCAGCTAAAGAGGTCGTTTGGTAATGGAAATTCATATTAAATTTGGAAGTTGTTCCAAATATGACTTTGCCCACCACGCTGTATTGGGATAATAGTTGTGCAGTGGCAAAATCGAGGGAACCCGGAAGTCATAAGAGGGAAAAATACATAGAGCGGAAGTATCATCTCATCCGAAAGATTGTGCATAGAGGAGACGTGATTGTCACGAAGATAGCCTCGGAGAGCAACGTTGCTGATCCTTTTTCAAAGGCTCTCATGGCTAAAGTATTTGAGAGTCACCTAGAAGGTCTACGTTTACAAGTCATCCCCAACTAGGGCAAGTGGGAGTATTTGATACAAAGGGTTTAAATGCCCTAGTTTATTGTGTTTCCATTACTGTAATGTTATAGTACTCCACAAGCTTTAGGTCAAGTGGGAGATTGTTGGGATTTATGCCCTAAAACTTGTGTAATTTTGATCAAAGAAATAAAGAGTTATTTGTTTTGATAAAATTACAGTGTTGGTTTATAAATCCAATAAACTAAGATCCAAGATTATAACATATATCTTGATAATATATATATCTTGAACATCAGTGTAGTGGACACTATTTGGATTGTGTTCAAGAATGTAACCTAAATGGCCTATTGTATGAGAATAGGGTTGGAAACCTCATTCTGGTAACACCATGGATGCGGCCCACTTTGTAATTAGTACAAATGAGGTAATCCAACTCATTCATGTAGTTGACATGCGAGTGAGGGCAACCTGTATGAAGAGTTCAAACAAGACCGGACCGAAAATTATTAGTCTAACCAGTGTAACACCGTTAACAGGATACGACTAGAAATTTATAGATGGTCATTAGTGACTCGACCTGAATCCTGAGCAAGTTAAGAACTCTTGCTTATAGAGGTTTGTCCTTAGACTAGTATGGGTGAGAGTAGTCTGTAGCAGACTCAATAAGCCTACCTTCTTAGGGACAGAACCTCGTAGGTAGCTTGGAACTTAACTGTGCAAGATGCAATTCACTCAATCATACACTAAGGAATTAGATAGGTTGTTCCCTTAAAAACTGACTCCAATTCTTGAACAACGGGGCCCCGCCCTCTATGAGGGTATGAGTTTATGGTAGGACCTTAGACTTGCTGTTCAATAGAGGATCAGTGGTGCTCAAGGAACAAAGAGGTAATCACAGGGGTAAAATAGTAATTTAACCCAGCTGTGATCACGAACAACCTGTGAAGTGTCGACTCATAGGTAATGACTATACCAGTGGATACAATATTATCTACAGTGAGGAGAGTGCAGCTACAAGTCTATAGTGGAGTGACTTTTAGTTAATGAATATTGATTAACTAGATCAAAGAGTTTGATCAGTTAATCTCACATCATTGGAGCTCATGATCTGTAGGTCCATTAGATCCCTCCGTTGGCTCAACATGGTAATATTGAGGGTATAAAGTTATTAGTGAAATTGAAGCGTTCAATTTCATATATGAGATGTTATATCAATTATATATGATATAATTAATATAGTATATAGTTTTAATGTGAAATAGATTCACATATAAACCATATACTATTGAGAGAATAAAGGAAGGATAGGATGGTCATTTCCATCCTATTTCCTTATAAATATGGTTGCATGAGATGCAACTAGGTTAAGCAATTTTGAGCCTTTGTTGTGTTGTTGCGAATGTTCCAAAACACAAACCTCTCTCTCACAACATCTCATCTCACCTAAAGGGAATCCATATTCCCCCTAACCTAGAGAACAATGGAGAAGATCCAGTGGTCGTGTCTTCATTCGTTCATGTTCCAATTGTTGAGATCGTGATCGAGGGAGAAATGAGCACTTGAAGAAAAGTTCTTCAAAGGTATATTTCTTGTTGTCCATATTTTGTTTATATGTTGAATCTAGTTGTTTCGTTCTTCAATGTAATCGTTGTAACTAAATTGAGAACGCGCGATTCACAATCGCTTCCGCTGCGGGAATTCGTTTCCCTTCAAGCACTTCCCCAACTCATAATGGATAGGAAGTCAGAGGGGAAGTGGGGAACATGTCATTCTGACACGTTCCCATTATTTAATTAAATAAATCAAAATTAATTAATATTAATTAAATATCATATATTTAATTAATGTTAATTTAATATCATATATTTAATTTAGATTAAATCTAATTTAATCAAAAGTGAATTAAATAATCATACATTTAATTGATATTAAATCATATTTAATCAATTTTTCCTCTAACCTATAGTTTTAATGTACATCTTATGTACTTTAAATTTTAACCTATACTTCTTAAATATGAATCTCATTCACATTTAAAATAATATTTGAACTCTTTCAAATATTTAATTCTCTCATGTTATTTAATATGAATCATATTCAAATTAAATTTATAATATAAGGTTCTAAAACTTTATATTATAATGTATCTTTATACATTAATATTTATTCCTTCATTGAATTTGAATACTTCAAATTCAAATGATCTAGGAACCCTTTACAAGGTAGAAGGTGAACCTAATGGACCTACAGATCATAAGCTCTAACGATACGAGATTTTTAAGTTAATCTCATTAACTGCCTAATCAACATTCGTTAACTTCGGGAACACTCCATTAAAGTCTCGCAGCTTCAGTCTTCTCACTGCAGATATATTTCTGTGTCCACAGATATTGACAAATAGCAACAAGTCAATCCTTCACGAATGTTCGTAACACCAGCTTGGTAAAATTATTGTTTTACCCCTTGGTTACATCATTTACCTTAAGTCTCAGTGCTCCTCTAATGAACAATTTTTTTGTTGTCCTACCAACAAGCAGAAGTCCTTCTCGGGCCAATGAGAGGGTTGGGCCCTTTGTTCATGTCTCGGAGACACCACTTAAGGGAACATACATACACTTACCCTAATAAGAGGGAAGAACTGAATTACATCTTGTTAGGTTAAGTCCCCAACTTCCTTTTTGGGTTTGTCCCCAAGAAAATCGACTTATTGAGTCAGCAAATCTGGCCACTCTAACCCATAGTAGTCAAAGGACAATCGCTCATAAACAGGAGTTTGTAACTGGCTCAGGACTGAGATCAAGTTGCCTATGTCATCCTAATGAAATAAAAACCTAACTAGTCAACGAAGTTACACCTAGTGGTTAATATTTTGTTTCCTGGTCTTATACGATCTCATCACATAGAATATCTCCACTCACGCGTCGTGTACACTTGATGGAGATCGGATCTCCTTGAGCAGTGGAAACGAGTTTGGAATCGTAATTGCTTGATTGTTTAAGTCAATAGCAAAAACCAGTACACTGACCAAAAACAGAGAAAACATGTAAATCCTAATCTAATTTGTCATGGATAAATACATACAATTTGTTTAACTGTTAAACTAAAAAGGGAAAAAGGAATTATCTTTGTAGAATTTCCTCAGCAACTCCTTGCTCTAAGCTTTACAGAAACTCAGGAACTTTTCTACTTCTCTGCTTTTACAACAGCACACCACCAAAAAGAGAACCTCCTATTCTCTGAGTTCTACTTAGACCTTTCTCGTGTGGGAAGGAGTTCCAACAATTGGAAGATGAATTTTGGGAATGAGAGTGTGAGAGAATGAGAGAATTCTTCTTTGTTTAATCAATACTGTGAAGAAATCTCTCGATTAATTTCCAAGAAATGTCCCTTCTCATTTGGAGAAGGACACTTCAATGGGCAACTCCCCACTCCCAATCGATGGAGAGTTGGGGAGTAGTGGGAACGTGTCCTCCTGACACATTCCCAATTAATATTATATTAATTAATCAATTAAATAATAAATTACATGAAATTAAATCACACTTAATTCAACTATAATATTAAGTAAATGATGAAATCATATTTAATCATTTTACCCTTTAACCTACAGTTTAATGTAGATCTCATGCAAATTAATATTTAACCTATAGTTTTCAAATATGAATCACATTCACATTTGAATTTAATATTTGAACTCTTTCAAATATTTAATTTTCTCATGTATTTTAATATGAATCTTATTCACATTGAATTTATAATATATAGTTCAAACACTATGTATTATATCGTAACAATATACATTAAGTTTATTCCCTCATGAATTTGAACATTTCAAATTCAAATGATCTAAGAACCCTTTACGAGCTAGAAGGTTGACCTAATGGACCTAAAGATCTGAAGCTCCAACGATACGTGATTGCTCGGCTAATCTCATTAACCTCCCAATCAACTTTCGTTAACTGCAGGAACACTCTACTAATGTCTCGCAGCTGCACTCTTCTCACTGCAGATATATTTATGTGTCCACGGATATTGACAAATAACAGCAAGTCAATCCTTCACGAATGTTCGTAACATCAGCTGGGTCAAATTATCGTTTTACCCCTGGGTTACATCTTGTACCTTAAGTACAAGTGCTCCTCTAATGAACAATTTGTTTATGGTCCTACCGACAAACAGAGTCCCTCTCGAGCCAATGAGAGGGTCGAGCCATTTGTTGAAGTCCTGGAGACACCACTTAAGGGAACATTCCTCTACTTACCCTAGTAGGCGTGAATGAGTTAATTCCATCTTGCTAAGTTAATTTTCCAGTCGCTAACTTGGTCTTGTCCCCAAGAATGTAGGCGTGTTGAGTCGACAAATCTAGCCACTCTCACCCATACTAGTCAAAGAACAATCCCTCGTGAACATGAGTTCGTAATCTGCTCAGGATTGAGATGAAGTTGCCTAGGTCACCCTAGTGAAATAGAAACCTAACTAGTCAACAGAGTTACAGCAAGAGGTTACTATTTTGTGGTCCGATCTTATGTAATCTCATTACATAGGATATCCCCACTCACATGTCATCTACACGAACACATTAGGATCACAGTGTTTGTAACAAATACAGAGTGGGCCACATCCATAGTTTTACCAAGGTAAGGTACTCAAACCTTATCCCCCAACTATAGACCCTTTAAGTTGTATATCGAACCGAGATTCTTTATATGTACACTACATTTAGTACAAGATTCATTTAACAGCCTTGGATATTTAGTTTATTGGATTTAGGGTTTAAACAAAGGCAAACTCGTAGATAACGAATAATAACTCTTTATTGAAATAATAACATATTATTACAATAATTAGAACAAAATTACAAACTACGAGTTTTAGGGCACAAACATCAACAATACGAAAACGTTAGGATCACTTTGTTTGTATAACTGAAGGGAATCGGAGTCCCCCCAACGGAAGCGATTGTGAATCGCGTGTTCTTGATTTAGTTACAATGGAAAATTCAAGAAACTTAAAACATGGATTAAGCATAAATATAGAAATGGACAGCAAGAAGTTTACCTTTGAAGAACCTTTCTTCGAGTGCTCCTCTCTCCACGGTCACGATCTCAGCAACGAGAACTCAACCGCAAGAAGACACGACCACCGGATCTTCTCCGTTGTTCTCTAGGTGAGGGAGGAAGGTTGGTTCCGTTTAGGAGATGTGAGGTATTTTGAGAGAGATTTGTGTTTTGGAACTGTTCCAACAACACAACAAGGAGGCTTGTCAAAAACTTAACCTAATTGCATTTCATGCAACCATATATATAGGGGAATGGTATGGAAATGACCATTCTACCCCTCCTTTTATCTCTCTTTAGTATATAGTTTCTATATGAATCTAATTCACATTAAAACTATATATTATATCAATTACATCATATATAATTGATATAACTCCTCATGTATGAAATTGAACACTTGCAATTTCACTCCTAACTTTATACCCCCCAATATTACCATGTTGAGCCAATGGAGGGATCTAATGGACCTACAGATCATGAGCTTCAATGATGTGAGATTAACTGATCAAACTCTTTGATCCAGTTAATCAATATTCATTAACTACAAGTCACTCCACTATAGACTTGTAGTTGCACTCTCCTCACTGTAGATATCATTGTGTCCACTGATATAGTAATTGCCCACGAGTCGACCCTTCACAGGTTATTCGTAATTACAGTTGGGTCAAATTACCGTTTTACCCCTATGATTGCCTCTTTGCTCCTTAAGCACCACTGATCCTCTAATGAACAACAAGTCTAAGGTTCTACCTTAAACTCATACCCTCATAGAGGGCGGGGCCCCGTTTTTCAAGACCTGGTGTTATTTCTTAAGGGAACAACCTATCTGATTCCTCAGTAGAGGAATGAGTGAATTCCATCTTGCACAGTTAAGTTCCCAGCTACCTACGAGGTTCTGTCCCTGAGAAGGTCGGCTTATTGAGTCGGCTACAGGCCACTCTCACCCATACTAGTCTAAGGACAAACCCCTATAAGCAGCGGTTCTTAATTTACTCAGGATTCAGGTCAAGTCACTAATGACGATCTATAAATTACTAGTCTTATCCTGCTAACGGTGTTATACTGGTTAGACTAATAATTTGCGATCCAGTCTTGTATGAACTCTTCATACAGGATGTCCTCACTCGTATGTCAACTACATGAATGAGTTGGATTACCTCATTTGTACTAATTACAAAGTGGGTCGCATCTGTGGTGTTACCAAAATGAGGTTTCCAACCTTATTCTTATACCATAGACTATTTAGGTTATATTCTTGAAATTAACCCAAATAGTGTCCACTACACTCATTTCAAGATAAATGTTATAACCTTGGAGCTTAGTTTATTGGATTTTTAAAAGCAAGACTGTAATTCTATCAAAACAAATAACACTTTATTTAATTGATCAAAATTACAAAAGTTTAGGGCATAAATCCCAACAATCTCCCACTTGACCTAAAGCTTGAGGAGTACTAAACATTACAATAATGTAAATACAATAAACTAGGGAATTTAAACCCCTTTGTACAAAATACTCCAACTTGCCCTAGTTAGGGAAGACTTGTAAACCTAGACCTTCTATGTGACTCTCAAATACTTTAGCCATGAGAGCCTTTGTAAAAGGATCAGCTGAAGGGAATAAGAATCCCCGCGCAGCGGAAGACGATCGAATCGTCATGGTATCATCATGGAACATGCTTATTAAAATTTATCTAACTATTAGATCTAGGCTAAAACATGCTGAAATTTTACAGCAAGAAGAAAGACTTACTTGTTGTAGTCCAAATCAGCAAGCTCTCCTTGTTGATCACGAACTCTTCGTGCTTCTCCTTCTCCACGAACTCTTCCAACGAACGGATTCCAAACACTACCAAATGATCTTCTTGGTTGTTCTCTTTTGGAGAAGGGAAGTTGGTGGGAACTTTGTGTTTTTGGAAAGAGTGGAGAAATGAGAGAATGGAGAGAGATCACTTTTGGATTCTTAGGTCAAAATCGAAAAATGACAACTTAGGTTAACTTCCAAAACCCATCTAACAAAGGGTTTAAGTAGTGGAATGATGAAATTCACAACTTCACATAATTACCACTTTACCACAACCATATGTTATGTAAATCTCATTCACATAATTATATAATATAAGATATCTCATATCTTATGTTGCAAATCTCATTTGCAATAATTGTGGATTTAATCAAATTGAATCACATTCAATTTATTTTCTCTCTTTCAATGTCTCCAATTAGCCTATAATTCAACAATTAGGCTATCACATAGTTTATTATGAATCTCATTCATATTAAACTATATATTATATCATCTGTATGATATGATTACTCTTAAAGTGAAATTGAACACTTCAATCTCATAACAAAACATTAACCCTTCTTTTATCCCAGGTTGAGCCAACCAAGGGACCTAATGGACCTACAGTGACAGGCTCCAATGATTTGAGGTTAACCAGTCAAACTATTTGACCCGGTCAACCAATGTTCATTAGCTACAGCAACACTCCACTAAAGCCTGTAGTTGTACTCCCATCAGTGTAGAATATTACGTGTCCACTGATATAACCAATGCTCATGAGTCTACCCTTCACAAGTTGTTCATAGACACGGCTGGGTCAAATTATCGTTTTACCCCTGTGTCTATATCTTGTTGCTTAAGTCCCCATTGCTCCTCTAATGAACAACATATTGTGATGGTCCAACCATACACAACACCCTTCTCGGGCGGTGAGAAGGTGGGCGCCTGTCCAAGCCCCGGAGACAACATCAAGGGAACAACCCTCTAGTTTCCCTATAGGTGGGAGCGAGTGAATTCCATCTCGCGTAATTAGGTTCCCACTCTCTACTTGGTTCTGCTCTCGAGAAGATAGGCATACCGGGCGAGTAACCAAGACCACCTCACCCGTATTAGTCAAAGGACGCACTCCCGCAGAGAGAGGAGTCCGTAATACGCTCATGATTGTGTCGAGTCACTAATGGTCATCTACGAATTTATTAGTCTTTCTTTGTCAACGGTGTTATTTCAAAGAAGTCTAATAATTCACGGTCCCGATCTTGTACAATCTCATTGTACAGATGCCCCCACTCGCATGTCAACCACATGAACGAGTCGATCACCTCGTTGTATCTAATACAAAGCGGGCCGCATCCATAGTGTATCCAGGATTAGGTCTCCTACCCCATCCTTATACTGTAGACCATTCGGGTCATTAACTCGAACGTGATCCTCCTTGTGTGTCAACTGCACACCGTTCAAGTTCTAATTCTCGTTAGTAATTACTCTCCACTAAACATGTTTCTACCATAAGTAAATCACATTTACATTGGTTCTTTCTCTCGGCCAGGAATTTGGGACAATTTCTCTTCAAGTGTCCGCTTCCATTGCAGTGGAAACACTTTCCTTTCTCTGCAACCTCCTTGACCTTCTTGCCCTTCTGGGCGGCAACTCAGTCAGTTTTACCCTTCTTCATCCTCTTTTTCCCTTTCGGGCGTAAAGGAGCAACAGGTTTTGTCCCAGAGGTCGAACCCCTGTGTTAAGACCTGTAGGCAACATTTGCCTCAGATTCCTTGACCCTATTCAGGGACTGGAAATTCTGTAGCTCATTGAGGAGGGTAGTCAGAGTGTAGCTAATTTTGTTCATAACAACATTGCTACGAAACTGAAGGAAACTTTTCGGAAGAGTCTTCATGATAAAACAGACCTGGCTCGACTCGTCGATCGAAGCCCCATTCATCTCGGCCAGATTAAAGCGGGTCATCATGTCTAGAACATGTTCACAGACAGACGACCCTCTTTCATCCTAGCGTTGAAAATATATTTGAGCGAGTCATGTCAGACTTGAAAGGACTCTTGTCCAAACATTTCCTGCAAGGACTCCATGATTTCCTTAGCGGAAACCATCAGCTCATGCTTCTTTGCCAAAACATCAGACATGCTGGAAATTATATAGACCTTGGCCTTTTCATTGGCCCTGATCCATCGATCGTACATATCGTATACAACTCGCGACGGAGTCGAGCCCGACATCTGAGGACACTCCTCAGACAACACGAACTTTATGTCGTCTGTTACAAAAATTGTATTGATGTTGTTTTTCAAGCTCTGATAATTATCTCCCACTAACTTATCGGAAGCAAGTAAAGCTATGATAGCGCTAGACATTTTTAGCTGAAAAATTTAAGAAAAAATTTGTATTAGTCTCGCTAAAACCTTTTGAAAAACCCAATATAGTTTTAGCAAAAATGTTTGATGATCCCTAGGTCATTCAAAATTTTGCAATGATATCCTAAAGGTTTAGAATAACTGCCACCGAAGGGTGAACAGAACACTCCTCCTCTAGGACGAGACTTTCTCGATCAGACCCTAATCCCAGAATAACTCTTATTCCAATAAGCATCCAATTACCATTGTTCGGTCGAATTCATTAACACTTAACGAATTCTGTGAGTGTCACTCTCAATCTGTAAGTTTCCAAGTATCCGTCCAAACAATAGTCACCGAAAGGTGAACTAAGAAGGAAAACCAACCAGGAAACTGTATCCCTTTCGGGAATTCACTGTGTTCCGACTCCCATGATCAAGCCCTCCGAAGGGATTGTCTGGTCCAGGCCAAACTAGCAGGCAGATCATAGGTGTCTCACGGTGAGAATCGAAAGAAGAGACCGTGAGTCTCGTTTTCACAAGTCCCGCTCCCACTCACTATAAGTACTCTCTCCATCCACGATGATATTGATCTATGCAAATGCCACCCGAAGGGGGACGCTCCCATTTGCGCCACGAGGTCGAGTATAGATCACACGGTGCGAACATAACGGAGATTTGTGGTCGGAAATTCAAATGTATCTTATACACAATATTTCCTCCCACTCAGTACTTTAATTTTTAATAGGGATTGACCTAGATAATCGGCTAAAAATTACCTAAGTCTACCAATATAACTCTTATATGGTATTTAACCTAAGTCTATAATCACATTATTAACTTAGGTATGAAGGGAATGAGAATCCCCGCGCAGCGAAAGACGATCAAATCGTCATGGTATCAACATGCAACGTGTTTACTAAAATCGATCTACCTATTAGATCTAGGCTAAACATGCTGAAAAATTACAACAATAAGAATAGCTTACTTGTTGTAGACCGATTCAGCAACCTCTCCTTGTAGATCACGAACTCTTCGCGCTCCTCAATCTCCACGAACTCTTCCCACGAATGGATTCCAAACACTACCAAACTAGATCTTCTTGGTTGTTCTCTTTTGGAGAAGGGAAGTTGGTGGGAACTTCTTTTGTGTTTTGGAAAGAGAGGAGAAATGAGAGAGAAAAGAGAATTTCACTTAGCCTCCAAAGCTTAGTGTAGATTAGGTTAAGCCTCCTAAACCCATCTATCAAAGGGTTTAAATAGTGGAATGATGAAGTTCACAACTTCACATAATTACCACTTTACCACAACCATATGTTATGTAAATCTCATTCACATAATTATATAATATAAGATATCTCATATCTTATGTTACAAATCTCATTTGCAATAATTGTGGATTTAATCAAATTGAATCACATTCAATTTATTTTCTCTCTATCAATTTCTCCAATTAGCCTTTAATTCAACAATTAGGCTAACATATAGTTTATTATGAATCTCATTCATATTAAACTATATATTATATCATCTATATGATATAATTACTCTTATAGTGAAATTGAACACTTCAACTTCATACCAAAACATTAACCCTTCTTTTATCCCAGATTGAGCAACCAAGGGACCTAATGGACCTACAGTGACGGGCTCCAATGATTTGAGGTTAATCAGTCAAACTCTTTGACCCGGTCAACCAATGTTCATTAGCTACAATAACACTCCACTAAAGTATGTAGTTGTACTCCCATCAGTGTAGAATATTACGTGTCCACTAATATAACCAATGCTCATGAGTCGACCCTTCCCAAGTTGTTCATAGACACGGCTGGGTCAAATTACCGTTTTACCCCTGTGTCTATATCTTGTTGCTTAAGTCCTCATTGCTCCTCTAATGAACAACATATTCTGATGGTCCAACCATACACGAGACCGTTCTCGGGCCAGTGAGAAGGTGGGCGCCCGTTGTCCAAGCCCTGGAGACAGCACTTAAGGGAACAACCCCTCTAGTTTCCCTATAGGCAGGAACGAGTGAATTCCATCTCGCGTAATTAGGTTTCCAGCTCTCTACTTGGTTCTGTCCCTGAGAAAATAGGCATATTGGGCGAGTGACTGGGACCACCCTCACCCGTACTAATCAAAGGACTGACCCCCGTAGAGAGGAGTCTGTAACACGCTCAGGATTCAGGTCGAGTCACTAATGGTCATCTACGAATTTATTAGTTACTGTGAACGGTGTTATATCAGTAAGTCTAATAATTCACGGTCCAGTCTAATACAATCTCATTGTACAGGATGCCCCCACTCGCATGTCAACCACATGAACGAGTCAGATCACCTCGTTTGTATCTAATTCAAAGCGGGCTGCATCCATAGTGTATCAAGTATTAGGTCTCCAACCCCATCCTTATATTGTAGACCATTCGGGTCATTAACTCGAACGTGATCCTCCTTGTGTGTCAACTACACACCGTTCAAGTTCTAATTCTCGTATATATTCAATGACCCTGGAGCTTAGTTTATTGGAAAGGTTTAAAATATTTGCGAGACCCAAAGTGAAGAAAATAATAACTCTTATTAATTTCAAAACAATATTTTACAAACACGAGATTAAGACAAAAATCCCAACAAACTCCCACTTAGACTAAGCTAGTGGAGAAGGTACATTTCCAAAATGTATTTGATTTACAATAAAAAAATTACAATAAACTAGGTCATTGAATACCCGTTTACACATCTCCCACTTGCCCTAGTCAGGAAGCTCTCGAATACCTAGACGCTCTAGGTGACCCTCAAACACTTTAGCCGTGAGGGGCTTTGTAAATGGATCACCTACATTGTGCTCGATGCTATCTCTGCGTGGATCATCACGTCTCATGGTGCACAATTTCCCGTATCAGATGATACTTGCACTCAATGTGTTTACCTCTTTTATGGCTTCGAGGTTCACGTGAGTTGGCTACCGCACCACTGTTATCACAGAACAGCGTGATGGGCAAGTTCATGTTTGGAACAACTTCCAAATCCGTCATGAACTTCCTTAGCCAAACAGCTTCCTTTGCAGCTTCACAAGCCGCAACATACTCTGCTTCCATAGTGGAATCAGCAATGCATCCTTGCTTGATGCTTCGCCAGACTACAGCTCCTCCATTTAAAATGAAGGTTGACCCATAAGTGGATTTCCTAGAATCCTTGTCAGTCTAAAAATCAGAATACGTGTATCCTGTAAGGATCAAATCCCCACGCCCATACACTAAGCTGTAGTTCCTCGTTCTCCTAAGATACTTGAGGATTGTCTTTACTACCGCCCAGTTGATCTAATCTCGGATTGGGTGATATCTACCGACAATTCCGATCGTGCATAATGTATGTCGGGCCTTGCACACAGCATGACATACATCAGGCTCCCTACAGCTGAACCCCATGCCTAAAAGGCAACAAGCCCTTCTTGGAGTTCTTCATCTTATATCTAGACAACATCTTGTCAATATAAGATGCCTGAGACAAGGCTAGTATTCTGTTCTTTCGGTTCCGGACTATCTGGATACCTAGAACATACTGAGCTTCTCCCAAATCTTTCATTTGGAATTGTGAAGCTAGCCATTTCTTAACGTCAGTAAGAAATTCTACCTCATTCCCAATGAGAAGAATATTGTCCACGTACAACACTAGAAATGCGACAGTTTTGTCAACGATTTTCTTGTAGACACAAGGTTCGTCGACATTTTGATCAAAGCCATAAGATTTGATTACCTCATCAAACCTTATATTCCAAGACCTCGAAGCTTGTTTCAGTCCATAAATGGACTTATGAAGCTTGAAAACTTTTTGCTCTTGGCCTTGGGCAATGAACCCTTTGGGTTGTTCCATGTAGATGGTCTCGTCAAGTTTGCCATTCCGAAAGGCTGTCTTGACATCCATCTGCAGTTTTAAACAATTCAGTATTTAAAACACTTTTAACCGAATTGGGTTTTAAAACATAAAGATTATTTTCAAGTGAAGCTGAACAAATAACATTCCCTTTTAAAGAAATAAACGCTTTATTTAATTCAAATGAAACGGAAATACATTGTTCAATTAAGTAGGAAATAGAAACAAGGTTTCTCGTAAACCCTGGGACTATGTACAAATTGTCTAACAATAAGTACTTCCCGCCAAAATGCAGCTTCACCATGCCGATTGCTGCAGCAGAGACAAGCTCCCCGGATCCAACCCGTAGAGTCACCTCACCTCTCGCAAAGAAATGCGAAAAATTAATCCCGAAAGAAGAACAAACATGGTTAGTGGCGCTGAATCCAATATCCAGGAAGAGTCATTACTCTCCACTAAACATGTTTCTACCACAAGTAAATCACATTTACTTTGGTTATTCCTCTCGGCCAGGAATTTGGGACAATTTCTCTTCCAGTGTCCGCTTCCATTGCAGTGGAAACACTTTCCTTTCTCTGCAACCTCCTTGACCTTCTTGCCCTTCCAGGCGCGCGGCGATGCTGCTTTTACCCTCTTCATCCTCTTCTTTCCTTTCGGCGTGAAGGAGCAACAGTTTTGTCCTGCAGGTCGAACCCCGTGTGATAAGACTCAGTAGGCAACATTTGCCTCAGATTCCTTGACCTGCTCGTGGATTGGAAATTCTGTAGCTCATTGAGGAGGGTAGTCAGAGTGTAGCTAATTTTGTTCATAACAGCATTGCTACAAAATTGAAGAAAACTCTTCGGAAGAGTCTCCATGATAAAACTAACCTGGCTCGACTCGTCGATCGAAGCCCCATTCATCTCGGCTAGATTAAAGCGGGTCATCATGTCTAGAACATGTTCACGGACAGACGACCCCTCTTTCATCCGAGCGTTGAAAATGTATTTGAGCGAGTCATGCCGGACCTGAAAGGACTGTTGTACAAACATTTCCTGCAAGGACTCCATGATTTTCTTAGCGGAAACCATCAGCTCATGCTTCTTTGCCAAAACATCAGACATGCTGGCAATTATATAGACCTTGGCCTTTTCATTGGCCCTAACCCATCGATCGTACGTATCGCGAACGACACGCGATGCGGTCGAACCCGACATCTAAGGACACTCCTCTGACAACACAAACTTTATGTCGTCAGTCACCAAAATTGTATTGATGTTGTTTTTCCAGCTCTGGTAATTATCTCCCACTAACTTATCGGAAGCAAGTAAAGCTATAATAGCGCTAGACATTTTAGCTGGAATTTTAAGAAAAAACTTTGTATTAGTCTCGCAAAAAACCTTTCTGAAAAAACCAATCTAAATTTTAGCAAAAAGGTTTTCATGATCCCTAGGTCATTCAAAATTTTGCAATGATATCATAAAGGTTTAGAATAACTGCCACCGAAGGGTGAACAGAACACTCCTCCTCTAGGACGAGACTTTCTCGATCAGACCCTAATCCCAGAATAACTCTTATTCCATTAGGCATCCAATTACAATTATTCGGTCAAATTCATTAACACTTAACGAATTTTGTGAGTGTCACCCTCAATCTTTAAGTTTCCAAGTATCCGTCCAAACAATAGTCACCGAAGGGTGAACTAAGAAGGAAAACCAACAAGGCAACTGTATCCCTTTCGAGAATTCACGGTGTTCCGACTCCCATGATCATGCCCTCCGATGGGATTGTCTTGTCCAGGCCAAACTAGCAGGCAGATCATAGGTATCTCACGGTTTGAATCGAAAGAAGAGACCGTGGGTCTCGTATTCACAAGTCCCGCTCTCACTCACTATAAGTACTCTTTCCATCCACGATGATATTGATCTTATACAAATGTCATCCGAAGGGGGACGCTCCCATTTGCGCCACGAGGCCGAATATAGATCTCACGGTGCGGACTTAACGGGCAGCGTCTCAACGCCATCGACAGACAACATGGTTTTTTGCTATTTTTTTCACGGATTTTCGCCTGTTTCCGCTTCGATTTCTTCACGACAACTCTTACCACGAACGACCCGGACTTACAGACTCGATTTGTAAGGCCCCTACTTTTCTGTAATTATACTCCTAGGGACACTACTACACATGCATGCATTCTTAGGCCAAAACACGTAAAACAACCTTTAAATTTCCACTGTAGCAAAAATTAACTTTAGGGATCCCGATGAAAACGTCAAAACATTTAAAAGAACAGTTTAAACTTGGCCTACTTAAAATCCTGAAAATGAAATTTAAACTTCGAAATCATAAAACGACAACATCAGTTATTAAGGAAAAATGCGGAAAACATGTCTATCCCGTGGTTACGACAACGCGCCTCCACACTCGCCCGTCGTCCTTGGTCTTACACAAAAAATATTTTAAAATAAAAGGGTGAGTATTACAATACAATACCCAGTAAGTGACCTCGCTACCGAGGTTTGGGACATGCACACACATACAATCATGACTTTTAAACTTGGTTAAAATATTCATATGTGGGACCTAAAACTTTCTCGTATCAAACGTGACTGTAATACATGACTTCCTTTTTACTTTAAATGGCTAATTGGTCATCCTGAGTCATTTCATTTTGAGTCCCTCACAGACCCCTATAAGTATTTGAGTCCTCACAGGACCCCTATAGGTGTTTTGAGTCCCTCACAGACCCCTGTATGGATTGAGTCCCTCACAGACCCCTATAAGCTTGACCCATAGGGTCTCTAATGCATGTTTGACCATGCATACAATGAACTCAGGAGACCAATTTCCACATTTTAACTCAAATCATTTTATGGCATACATAACATGCATGTGGTCCCATCATCTAACATGACTATAGTGCACATGTCATGAAACATTAACACTCATATGCAAATCATAACTTTTCACTAGTAGAAAACTTTCGCATGAAATCATGAAATATTCTCATATAAAATACTGAAATATTCTCACATGAAATACTGAAATATTCTCACATAAAATACTGAAATATTCTCACATAAAATACTGAAGTATTCTCGCATAAAATACTGAAATATTCTCACATAAAATACTGAAATATTCTCACATAAAATACAGAAATATTCTCACATGAAATAACGGACTAGTTTTGCATAAAATAATAAAATTCATTTTCTTTAATCCCATTTAGAAGAGTTCGGCACAAGGTCCCTTACCTTAGTTTAGATTAGATTCCAACTCCAAAACTTAACCCTAGTTCTTTGACTACGCTTCTTTTGTAGAACCTGTTTCACACATTAATCCCGAAATCATACTCCGAGCATACTCCAAATTCATAATCGTATAGGTATTTAATTTAAGTTCTTGAGGCTTCATGCCCCGCTTACCTCAAGTACAACGTGCAAGCCGAATATTCCTTAGTTCACCTTGATGTTTGGCCTTCAACTCCGCTCTAAACTTGGTCCCTAACAGTTGTGATCAAGCAGTAACTTAAGTCCTCAAATTAGCGTTTTAATATCCAATAGGTCAGTGTATAACTCTCTCTCAAATCCGGAACGTAACAAATCGCTCACACGACCGCAAGTTCGGTGGTCAGAAGCGATCTTTGGTGTCGGCTTGCGATCGAAGTAGTCCGGGATCGCGACGGCGAGGTTCACGAGTCGCCGGCGGCGCGACGATCCACGAGCAAGCGGCGCCGGCGCGGCGCGCGACGATCCACGAACAGCAGCAGCAGTAGCGGCGACTGGAGACGTGGAGCTTGCGAACGGCTGAGGCGTCAGCGTCGTGGCGGCGCGATCCAGCAGCAGCAGCAGCAGCGCGGCGGCGGAGAGCTTTTGAATCCATCGGGAGCGCGTCGTCAAGGCTTCGACGGAGGGATCTTTAGCGTGCACTTTGACGGCGAGACTTCTCCGTTCGCGATCTCCGGCGTGACTGCAGGCGTAGGCGGCTTCTGGTTCGCGGGAGTTGACGCCTAGGGTGCACGCCGGTGGAAGTCTCGTGAAGTGGCTGGACGTGCGGCAATAGGGGTCGGCTAGGGCAAAAGTAAAAGAAGAAGAAGGAGAAGATGGAGGACTTAGGGTTAGGGTTTTCTTTTTTTTTTTTCTTTCTTTTGATTGCAAGCTTAAATATGGTAACACAATAAGGGTCTAGGTCATTGCTAAAAGTCCCAATTAGCCCTTACTTAGGCACCATTTACTAACGTGCCATTGTCACTTCCTTTTCCTTTATTTTTATATGTAAGTATAATCGTCTTAAGAGAAAGCAAATCACTTAAAATCATATGAAATTCATAGCTCAAACCCACAGAGCATGCTAAAATTTACTAATCTGACCCAACTTAAAGATTGTTCGAACGTTAAATACAATAAACAGTTAGTACTAGTGGTAGTGGTCGTCACACGATTTACAACAAAATTGCCCAAAACAACGGGCCCTTACATTGATCTCATCAACATAATTGTAAATCTAATCTAGTGCCAAAAACCGAAAACATCCAATTCGCAAACCATACATTCATCTCATGAAAACATGATAATTACCCACCTAAATCATAATAAAATAGTGCATAGATGAAGAACGATTTGAAATGGCTCTGATACCAATTGAAGGGAATGAGAATCCCAGCGCAGCGGAAGACGATCGAATCGTCATGGTATCATCGTGCAACGTGTTTACTAAAACCGATCTACCTATTAGATCTAGGATAAACATGCTAAAAAATTACAACAATAAGAATAACTTACTTGTTGTAGACCGATTCAACAACCTCTCCTTGTAGATCACGAACTCTTCGCGCTCCTCGATCTCCACGAACTCTTCCCACGAACGGATTCCAAACACTACCAAACTAGATCTTCTTGGTTGTTCTCTTTTGGAGAAGGGAAGTTGGTGGGAACTTCTTTTGTGTTTTGGAAAGAGAGGAGAAGTGAGAGAGAAGAGAGAATCTCACTTAGCCTCCAAAGCTTAGTGTAGATTAGGTTAAGCCTCCTAAACCCATCTATCAAAGGGTTTAAATAGTGGAATGATGAAGTTCACAACTTCACATAATTACCACTTTACCACAACCATATGTTATGTAAATCTCATTCATATAATTATATAATATAAGATATCTCATATCTTATGTTGTAAATCTCATTTCCAATAGTTGTGGATTTAATCAAATTGAATCACATTCAATTTATTTTCTCTCTATCAATTTCTCCAATTAGCCTTTAATTCAACAATTAGGCTAACATATAGTTTATTATGAATCTCATTCATATTAAACTATATATTATATCATCTATATGATATAATTACTCTTACTGTGAAATTGAATACTTCAATTTCATACCAAAACATTAACCCTTCTTTTATCCGAGATTGAGCCAACCAAGGGACTTAATGGACCTACAGTGACGGGCTCCAATGATTTGATGTTAATCAGTCAAACTTTTTGACCCGGTCAACCAATGTTCATTAGCTACAATAACACTTCACTAAAGCCTGTAGCTGTACTCCCATCAGTGTAGAATATTACGTGTCCACTGATATAACCAATGCTCATGAGTCGACCCTTCACAAGTTGTTCATAGACACGGCTGGATCAAATTACCGTTTTACCCCTTTGCTTTATCTTGTTCCTTAAGTCCCCACTGCTCCTCTAATGAACAACATATTGTGATGGTCCAACCATACACAACACCTTCTCGGACCAGTGAAAAGGTGTGCGCCCGTTGTCGAAGCCCTGGAGACAGCACTTAAGGGAACAACCCCTCTAGTTTCCCTATAGGCGGGAACGAGTGAATTCTATCTCGCGTAATTAGATTCCCAGCACTCTACTTGGTTCTGTCCCTAAGAAGATAGGCATATTGGGCGAGTGACTGGGACCACCCTCACCCGTACTAATCAAAGGACAGACCCGTGATGTGAGAGTCCGTAATACGCTCGAATCTCGTGTCGAGTCACTAATGGTCATCTACGAATTTATTAGTCTTTTACTGTCAACGGTGTTATATCAGTAAGTCTAATAATTCACGGTCCGGTCTCGTACAATCTCATTGTACAGGATGCCCCCACTCTCATGTCAACCATAAGAACGAGTCAGATCACCTCGTTTGTATCAAATACAAAGCGGGTCGCATCCACAGTATATCCAGGATTAGGTCTCCAACCCCATCCTTATACTATAGACCATTCAGATCATTAATTCGAACGTGATCCTCCTTGTGTGTCAACTACACACCGTTCAAGTTCTAGTTCTCTTATATATTCAATGACCCTGGAGCTTAGTTTATTGGAAAGGTTTAAAATATTTGCGAGACACAAAGTGAAGAAAATAATAACTCTTATTAATTTCAAAACAATATTTTACAAACACGAGATTAGGACAAAAATCCCAACAATGTCTATGTGAGAAAATTAATTAACACTTAATTAACGGCGCTCACGTAATTATAATCTAAGAATCTATGAACCGAATTCACTCCCAGGTCGGTTTCAAGGTAGGGGTGTTCCGCAAGCGTCAACTTAAATACCCCAGCCTTAGACAAAACCTTCCTTAGACAGAGTTACTAATCACTCACCATTCAAAGATTATATTTGATTTCCTAAAATTCTAATCTTATTAGAAAATTAGAAAGCCTAAGTCTAATTGTTCAAGTTCTAAACACTTTAAAACTAATAATTAACTTAGGTTGCATGCATTTCTATGTTATAGTGCTTGATCATTCATCACATGAATAACTATATACTATAACACAATAATCATTCATCACATGAATATAAATGCATGAGCATACATTAATCTAAAAATATAATACTTATATTAATTAAATTAAATATGCATATCCTTACATTATAATTCTTATAATATAACCTATCATGCAAACTATATTATAACTCATATAATATACATGATGCATGATTATGTTTAACCTAAGGTGGGATTTTAAATCTATATGACATACATTATGCACATAGAAATTAATTAAAATCATACATCTCATGCATGAAATAATTAAATAGCAAAATTAGACCGGTTTTTGGCACTTAGGGGCAATTATTTAATTAAATAAAATTAATATAACATTTATATTAATAATATCTAATAAAATAATTAAACAAATAAAGTAAAAAAAAATGTTTTTATTTTAAAAAAAATTGAAAAAAATTAATATATAAATGAAATAAAACGTTCCAACGCGCGCGCAATAATTGTCCAACGTTACAGCGTTGCAACGTTGAGTTGCGTTCTCAACGCCAGCAACGTTGCAACGCTACGCCCAGCGTTGCAACGCTATCGTGCTGCAGGGCCCCGACCGCAAGGACGACGTTGAGATGTCGTTGGGCAGCGTCTCAACGACATCGACAGAACAACACTGTTCTTGCTGTTTTTTGCCTGGTTTTTCGCCTGTTTCCGCTTCGATTTCTTCACGACAACTCTTGCCACGAACGACCCGGACTTACAGACTCGATTTACAACAAAATTGCCCAAAACAAGGGGTCCTTACATTGATCTCATCAACATAATTGTAAATCTAATCTAGTGCCAAAAACTGAAAACATCCATTTCGCAAACCAAACATTCATCTCATGAAAACATGGTAATTTATCCACCTAAATGTTAATAAAACAGTGCATAGATGAAGAACTATCGAAATGTCTCTGATATCAATTGAAGGGAATGAGAATCATCGCGCAGCGGAAGACGATCGAATCGTTATGGTATCAACATGCAACATGCTTATTAAAATTTTTCTAACTATTAGATCTAGGCTAAAACATGCTGAAATTTTACAGCAAGAAGAAAGACTTACTTGTTGTAGACCAAATCAGCAAGCTCTCCTTTTTGATCACGAACTCTTCGTGCTTCTCCATCTCCACGAACTCTTCCAACGAACGGATTCAAAACACTACCAAATGATCTTCTTGGTTGTTCTCTTTTTGAGAAGGGAAGTTGGTGGGAACTTTGTGTTTTTGAAAAGAGTGGAGAAATGAGAGAATGGAGAGAGATCACATTTGGATTCTTAGGTCAAAATCGAAAAATGACAACTTAGGTTAACTTTCAAAACCCATCTAACAAAGGGTTTAAATAGTGGAATGATGAAGTTCACAACTTCACATAATTACCACTTTACCACAACCATATGTTATATAAATCTCATTTACATAATTATATAATATAAAATATCTCATATCATATGTTGCAAATCTCATTTGCAATAATTGTGGATTTAATCAAATTAAATCACATTCAATTTATTTTCTCTCTTTCAATTTCTCCAATTAGCCTTTAATTCAACAATTAGGCTATCACATAGATTATTATGAATCTCATTCATATTAAACTATATATTATATCATCTGTATGATATGATTACTCTTAAAGTGAAATTGAACACTTCAATTTCATACCAAAACATTAACCCTTCTTTTATCCCAGATTGAGCCAACCAAGGGACTTAATGGACCTACAGTGACGGGCTCCAATGATTTGAGGTTAACCAGTCAAACTCTTTGACCCGGTCAACCAATGTTCATTAGCTACAGTAACACTCCACTAAAGTTGTAGCTGTACTCCCATCAGTGTAAAATATTACGTGTCCACTGATATAACCAATGCTCATGAGTCGACCCTTCACAGGTTGTTCGTAGACACGGTTGGGTCAAATTAACCCCTGTGTCTACATCTTGTTCTTTAAGTCCCCACTGCTCCTCTAATAAACAACATATTGTGATGGTCCAACCATACACGACACCCTTCTCGGGCCAGTGAGAAGGTGGGCGCCCGTTGTCCAAGCCCTGGAGACAGCACTTCAGAGAACAACCCCTCTAGATTCCATATAGGCGGGAACGAGTGAATTTCATCTCGCGTAATAAGGTTCCCAGCTCTCTACTTGGTTTTGTTCCTGAGAAGATAGGCATATTGGGCGAGTAACCAAGACCACCCTCACCCGTACTAGTCAAAGGACAGACCCCCGCAGAGAGGAGTCCGTAATACGCTCATGATTCAGGTCGAGTCACTAATGGTCGTCTACGAATTTATTAGTCTTTACTTTCAACGGTGTTATATCAGTATGTCTAATAATTCACGGTCCGGTCTTGTACAATCTCATTGTACAGAATGCCCCCACTCGCATGTCAACCACATGAACGAGTCAGATCACCTCATTTGTATCTAATACAAAGCGGGCCGCATCCACGGTGTATCCGAGTTAGGTCTCCAACCCCATCCTTATATCAGAGACCGCTTCGGGTCATTAACTCGAACGTGATCCTCCTTGTGTGTCAACTACACACCATTCAAGTTCTAGTTCTCTCATATATTCAATGACCCTGGAGCTTAGTTTATTGGAAAGGTTTAAAATATTTGCGAGACACAAAGTGAAGAAAAGAATAACTCTTATTTATTTTAAAACAATATTTTACAAACACGAGATTAGGACATAAATCCCAACATCAGCAATGTTGTACTATGAGGCTATCTTCGTGACAATCACGTCTCCTCTATGCACGATCTCTCGGATGAGATGATATTTCCGCTCTATGTGCTTTCGCTCTTGTGACTTCGGGATTCCCTCGAATTTGCCACTGCACCACTGTTGTCGCAATACAGTGTGACGGGCAAAGTCATATTTGGAACAACTTCTAAATTTAGCATAAATTTCCTCAACCAAACAACCTCCTTAGCTGCTTCACAAGCTGCTACATATTCGGCCTCCATGGTGGAATCAACGATGCAACTATGCTTGACGCTTCGCCATACTACAGCTCCTCCGTTAAGTGTGAAAACTGACCTTGATGTAGACTTTCGAGAATCTTTATCAGTCTGAAAGTCCGAATCCGTGTATCCTGTAAGGATCAAATCCTTAGCCCCATACACAAGCATGTAGTTCCTTGTTCTCCAAAGATACTTAAGGATTGTTTTAACCGCTATCCAGTGTTCAAGTCCTGGATTGGATTGATACCTACTGACCATCCCAACTGCAAAATAGATGTCAGGCCTAGTACACAATATGGTGTACATCAGGCTCCCAACAACTGATGCGTAAAGAATCCGTCTCATATCCTCAACTTCTTGAGGTGTCTTAGGACACTGCTGCTTAGACAAATGGATTCCATATCTAAAAGGCAGCAAACCCTTTTTTGGAATCTTGCATCTTAAACCTTGGCAACACTTTGTCTATCTATGATGCTTGAAACAAGGCTAGTGTTTTATTCTTGCGGTTCCGGACAATCTGTATCCCAAGAACAAATTATGCATCACCCAAATCTTTCATTTGAAATTGCGTAGCTAGCCATTCCTTGATGTAGGTAAGATAACCTACATCATTCCCAATGAGTAGGATATCATCCACATAGAGAATTAGGAAAGCGACAGAACTATTCATGATTTTCTTGCAAACACAAGGTTCATCATCATTCTGGTCAAAACCATAAGATCCGATAGCCTCATCAAAATCTTATATTCCAGGACCTAGAGGCTTGTTTTAGTCCATAAATCGACCTTTTAAGCCTGCAAACCTTTTGCTCTTGTCTTGGTTTAATGAACCCTTTGGGTTGGTCCATGTAGATGGTTTACTCAAGATTGTCATTCAAAAAGGTTGTCTTGACATCCATTTGCCATACCTCATAGTCATAATATGCGGCATAGACTTTACCATAGCAACAGGTAAAAAAGTTTCCTCAAAGTCAACCCCTTCAACCTGGGTATAACCCTTTGCTACTAGTCTAGCTTTAAAGGTTTGCACTTTTCCATCTATACCACGTTTTCTCTTGTAGATCCACTTACAACCTATAGGTTTTACCCCATCAGGCTTATCTACAAGATCCCAAACAGAATTGAAGTACATAGACTCCATTTTTTGGTCCATGGCTATGACCCATTTGTCTTTGTCTTTGTCGACCATTGCTTGATCATAAGTCAATGGATCCTCGCAGTTGTCATCTGGTATAACAACTTGGGTTTCAGCTAAACCCATGTAACGGTCAGGCTGTATCACAACCATCCCACTATGTCGAGGAATACTCAACTCTTGAGATGGACCCTCTTGACTAGACAAACTAGTACCAACAACTCTTGTTGACGTACTAGTGTTCTTATTAGCAACCTTTGCTATAGTTCCGTCTAACTCATTCAACACTACCTTGCTTTTTGGTTTGTGGTCCCTTATGTGGTCCTCCTCCAAGAAAGTGGCATTTGTCGACACAAAGATCTTATCTTCCTTAAGATCATAGAATAAACCACCTCTTGTTTCTTTTGGGTATCCTACGAATAGGCACAATTTTGAATGTGAATCCAACTTCTTTGGATTTGTCACAAGCACATGTGTTGGACAACCCCATATTCTGAAGTGACATAAACTACCTTTACGTTCTTTACAGTGTTCAAAAGGTGTTTCAGAAACACTTTTTGAGGGCACACTATTCAAAATGTATACTGCAGTCTCCACTGCATAACCCCAAAAAGGAGCTAGGGAGATGAGCATAACTCATCATTTATCGAACCATGTCCAACAAGGTTCTATTTCTCCTTTCCGATTCACCGTTTTGTTGTTGTGTGCCGGGAGCTGAGAGTTGGGATGTAATTCCATGTTATATCATATAGTTCTGGAATTTTAAGTCCATGTACTTTGCACCTCGATCCGATCGAAGTGATTTAACTCTTTTACCTAATTGATTTTCAACCTCAGTCTTGAATTCCTTGAACTTTTCAAGTGCTTCAGACTTGTGGTGCATTAGGTAAGTATGCCCATATCTAGAATAATCATCTATAAAAGAGATGAAATATTCATATCCTCCCTTGGCTTTAACATTCATCGGACCACAAAGGTCTGAATGTATAAGCTCTAGAGTATCTTTGGGTCTATAACCTTTTCCACTAAAAGGTCTTTTAGTCATCTTGCCTTCTAGGCAGGATCCACGTACTGGCAAGGAATTTTCTTCTAACCCATTTAGAAGTCCGTTCTTTACCAATCTCTCAATCCTATTGAGATTAATTTGACCCAATCTTAGATGCCAATGATGAGCATTTTCTTTAGGAGAAATTAGTTCGTGTACTTGCAATTGAAAAAATCACTTGTTAAAACTATTTTAACTTGAATTAAACCATTTGCAAATAATTCTCAAGAAGAGCAACACATCGTACAATACTTTTTCAATGAAATAAAATTTTTATTCAATTGAAAAGACCGAGAAGTACAATGTTCGCTAAGGCAAGAAATGAGGTTTCTGATAAACATTTAAGCTACATGTTATCAAATAAAAGTTTTTCTTTGCCAGACGATTGCTCTTTATCTGCTCCTTTTCCTTTTCTTTTGTATCTTCTTAAGTCCAGAACTATGGTTGCAGTTCTTTGTTCCAGAGGATGAACCCTCTTGAGGACATTTGGAATGAGCAAACAAATTTGCCTCTCCATTTTGTTGTCTCTTATCATCCATAAGAAACTGATAGTTCTGCAGCTCATGTAGTAGAGAAGTCAAATCAAATTCTATGTTGTTCATCGCTGCATTGCTACGGAATCGTTGAAAACTCTTCAGAAGAGATTCTAGGATGAACAAAATTTGACATTTTTCATCTATGACCGCTCTGTTCATTTCCGCTATATTGAAGTGAGCAATCAGATTGAGAACATGTTCTTTCACTGATGTACCTTCCTTCATACGTGCCTTATAAACGAATTTTAGGGCTTCATGCCGAATTTTTTTGGACGGTTGTCTAGAAAAATTTAGCACAAAATCCATGATCTCTCGAGCTGAGACCTTGCCCTCTAACCTTCTAACTAAAACATCAGGTATGCTAGCAAGGATATAGGCTTTCGCCTTTTCATTGGCATTAATCCAGCGGTCATACGCATCCTCAACAACTTGAGATGCATTTTGAGCAGGAAATTGAGGACACTCCTCATTGAGAACGAACTTAAGATCATGTGTAATCAAAATTATGTTGAGTCCATCCCTCCATTTCACTATGTTCTCTTCGGTTAACTTTTTCGCACCCAATAAGGAAATCATAGAGCTAGACATTTTTGCTGAAAATTTAGAAACAAACTTGTATTAGTTTCTTGCTATAACTCTAATCCAATCATGTTTTAGCTAATTACCAAATGATTCCTAGGCATTTATAATTTGCAATGATACTCAAGAGGTTTAGAATGTATGACACCGAAAGGTAGTAAAAAACACTCATCCTATGGATCAAGACGTTCTTGACCAATACCTAACACCAGAATAACTCTTATTCCTATAGGTTTTAGTTACCATTTTTCGGCCTGAATACATACACAACTTATGTATTCCGTGAGTGTAACCCTTTGTCTTTAGATCCCAGAGTCTCGATTCAATAAAATCCGCCGAAGGGAGGACTAGATTGAAAAATAGTCAAAGGAAATCTTTATCCCTTTCGGGTGTCTACTGTGTTTGATCCCCTATGATCAAGCCCTCCGAAGGGATTGTCTTGTCCAGGACAAACTAGCAGGCTGACCATAGTGGTCTAACGGTGTAAACTGACAAAAGAGATCATAGGTTTTGTTTTCACTAAACCTGCTCCCACTCACTATAAGTATCGTCTCCATTCACCTTGGTATTGACTCATACAAACACCATCCGAAGGGGGACGCTCCCGTTTGCGCCACGAGGCCAAGTATAAGTCTCACGGTGTGAACTTCCCAACGATATCGTAGGTGGAAAAATATGTATCTCATACACTTTTTCCTCCCACTGAATACTTTAAGTCTATAGGAATCTTTCTTAGGCTAAAACCCGACTAATTGTTTTACCTATATTTATCAACATAACTCTTATATTAATAATCAATATAACTCTTATATTGATTTTATCATATGTTTGTTAATATAACTCCGTATATTAAACCTAGGATTTCTACTTTATTAACCCCTTAATAAACCCGCTGACGCTACTGTAATTTATATGGCTCTATGATTAAATTTCACTCCCAGGTAAGTTACCAGGTAGGGGTGTTCCGTTTCCGTCAGCTTAAATACCCCAGCCTAGACAGAACCTTCCTTAGACAGAGTTCGTCTTTTAATCATAGCTTATAAATTACTTGGTTCCTAATTCTAACCTAATTAGAACTAGATAACCTAAGGTCTATTATTTCCAAGTTCTAACACTTTAAAACTAACAATTAACCTTAGGTGACATGCATACTATGTTATAGTGCTTGACCATTCATCACATGAATAATAAAACATACATAGCATATTCATCTCATGAAATGTAATTCATGTCAATGTTGTCCAAAAATTAATATAACAACCTTATATTAATTAATCATGCAAACTATATAATATAAGTTCTTACATTATAAATGATGCATGAAAATGCTTAACCTAAGGTGGGATTTCTAAAATACAAGCATACACTATGCATGGCAATAATTACACATGCACAATTAAAATAGCAAAAATTAGACCAATTTTGGCACCCTAGAAATAATTTTAATTAATATAATCTATATTATTAATTAAAATTAAAATTATTAAATATATTAATATAAAACCTTTTTATAATTAATATATATAATAAAAAATACGTTTTCTCCCGTTGAAGCCTTCCATGAAACGTCTTCGGCGTTGCAACGCTGCCTTTGTCATTTTCTGTCGAGCGTTGCAATGTTGTCGTCTTCTCCGATCGCGCACTTTGTCGCGATGGCGTTACTGTAACGCTGATGGCAACGTTGCAACGCCATTCACAGAACAACCATAGAAATCTCCAATTCTTGCCCGTTTTCGTTCCGATCTTCTCAGCAACTGCCTTGCCTCGATCGACACGGACTTATAAACCCGATTTATAATTAAAATTGCCCAAAACAACGGGCCCTTACATTGAACATTTCAATGAAAAAAAATTGTAAATCTAAGTGCCAAAATCGAAAACATCTAATTTCGTAAAACCGTTCATACATCTCATGCACAAAACAGTAAATCCCACCTTGTTCTTGAAAATTCCAGAACATAAATCAAGAACACGATTGGGCTCTGATTGCAATTGAAGGGAATCGGAGTCCCTGCAGTTGAAGCGATTGTGAATCGTGTGTTCTTGATTTAGTTACAATGGAAAATTCTAGAAACATAAAACATGGATTAAGCATAAATATAGAAATTGTCAGCAAGAAGTTTACATTTGAAGAACCTTTCTTCGAGTGCTCCTCTCTCCACGGTCACGATCTCAGCAACGAGAACTCCAACGCACGAAGACACACCGACCGGATCTTCTCCGTTGTCCTCTAGGTGAGAGAGGAAGGTGGGCTCCCTTTAGGAGATGTGAGATATTTTGAGAGAGATTTGTATTTTGGAACTCTTTCAACAACACAACAAGGAGCCTTGTCAAAAACTTAACCTAATTGCATCTCATGCAACCATATATATAGGGGAATGGTATGGAAATGACCATTCTACCCCTCCTTTTATCTCTCTTTAGTATATAGTTTATATATGAATCTAATTCACATTAAAACTATATATTATATCAATTACATCATATATAATTGATATAACTCCTCATGTATGAAATTGAACACTTCGATTTCACTCTTAACTTTATACCCTCAAAATAACCATGTTGAGCCAACGGAGGGATCTAATGGACCTATAGATCATGAGCTCCAATGATGTGAGATTAACTGATCAAACTCTCTGATACAGTTAATCAATATTCATTAAGTACAAGTCACTCCACTATAGACTTGTAGTTGCACTCTCCTCACTATAGATATTATTGTGTCCACTGATATAGTCATTGCCCATGAGTCGACCCTTCACAGGTTGTTCGTAATTACAGTTGGGTCAAGTTACCGTTTTACCCCTGTGATTACCTTTTTGCTCCTTAAGCACCACTTATCCTCTAATGAACAACAAGTCTAAGGTCCTACCTTAAACTCATACCCTCATAGAGGGCGGGGCCTCGTTGTTCAAGACATGGAGTTAGATCTTAAAGGAACAACCTATCTGATTCCTCAGTAGAGGAATGAGTGAATTCCATCTTGCACAGTTAAGTTCCCACCAACCTACGAGGTTCTGTCCCTCAGAAGGTAGGCTTATTGAGTCGACTACAGGCCACTCTCACCCATACTAGTCTAAGGACAACCCCCTATAAGCAGGAGTTCTTAATTTGCTCAGGATTAAGGTCAAGTCACTAATAACCATCTATAAATTACTAGTCTTATCCATTATAACGGTGTTATCTTTGGTTAGACTAATAATTTCACGATCGATCTTGTATGAACTCTTCATACAGGATGCCCTCACTCGCATGTCAACTACATGAATGAGTTGGATTACCTCATTTGTACTAATTACAAAGTGGGTCGCATCCATGGTGTTACTGAATGAGGTTTCCAACCTTATTCTTATACCATAAATCGCTTTAGGTTATAATATTGAAATCAACCCAAATAGTGTCCACTACACTCATTTCAAGATAAACGTTATAACCTTGGAGCTTAGTTTATTGGATTTATAAAAGCAAGACTGTAATCTTATCAAAACAAATAACCCTTTATTTAATTGATCAAAGTTACACAAGTTTGATAGAGCATGGAATTAAATCTCAACTCTCATCACCTAATACACCACAGCAAAATGGTGTGTCAGAAAGGAGAAATAAAACCTTGTTGGACATGGTTCGTTCTATGATGAGCTATGCTCAATTGCCTGCCTCGTTTTGGGGCTACGCAGTAGAGACTGCAGTTCAAATCTTGAACAGTGTTCCATCAAAAAGTGTTTCAGAAAAACCTTTTGAACTTTGGAAGGGGCGTAAACCTAGTTTACAACATTTCAAGATTTGGGGTTGTCCGACACACGCTTCTCGTGACAAACCCAAAGAAACTGGAACCTCGTTCAAGATTGTGCCAATTTGTTGGCTATCCCAAAGAAACGAGAGGTGGTCTTTTCTACGACCCACAAGAAAAGAAGGTGATTGTATCGACAAACGCCACATTCTTGGAGGAAGATCACATGAGGAGCCACATATCGCGTAGTAAATTAGTACTAAATGAAGCTACTCGTGAACCAACAAGAGTTGTTGATCATGCTGGACCTTTATCAAGAGTTGATGAAGGAGTCAGCACCTTAGGTCAGTCTCGTCCTTCTCAATCGTTGGGAATGCCTCGACGTAGTGGGAGAGTTGTTTCCCAACCTTACCGCTACTTGGGTTTAGCTGAAACTCAAGTTGTCATACCTGATGACGGCGTAAAAGATCCATTGTCTTATAAACAGGCAATGAATGACGTAGACAAGGACCAATGGATCAAAGCCATGGACCTTGAAATGGAGTCAATGGACTTCAATTTAGCATGGGAACTTGTAGACCAACCTGAAGGGGATAGACCCATAGGGTGTAAATGGATCTATAAGAGAAAGAGAGATGTAGTCGGAAAGATACAAACCTTTAAGGCTAGGCTTGTAGCAAAGGGTTTTTATCTAAAGGGAAGGAGTTGACTATGAAGAAATTTTTTCTCCTGTTTCTATGCTAAAGTCTATAACGATACTCTTGTCCATAGCTACATTTTATGATTATGAATATTGGCAAATGGACGTCAAGACTTCCTTTTTGAATGGTAATCTTGAAGAGAGCATCTATATGTCTCAACTCGAAGGGTTCATAGCCCAATGGCAGGAGCAAAAAGTTTGCAAGCTTAATCGATCCATTTATGGGTTGAAACAAGCGTCAAGATCTTGTAATATAAGTTTTGATACTGCAATCAAGTCCTACGGCTTTGACCAAAACGTTGATGAGCCTTGTGTCTACAAGAGGATCATCAACAACAAAGTAGCTTTGTTAGTACTTTATGTGGATGATATCCTACTCATCGGGAATGATGTAGGATACCTTAATGACATAAATAATTGGTCGTCAACCCAATTCCAAATGAGAGATTTGGGAGAGGCGCAATATGTTCTTGTCCAGATATTCGATGCAAAATTCCAAGAAGGGCTTATTACCATTCAGGCATGGAAGTCATCTGTCTAGGGAACAGTGTCCCAAGACACCTCAAGAAGTTAAGGATGTGAGACATATTCCCTATGCCTCTGCAGTAGGTACTTAATGTATGTTATGTTATGCACGAGGTCGGACATTTGTTATGTAGTAGGAATAGTCAGTAGGTACCAGTCCAATCTAGGGTTAGACCACTGGACAACAGTTAAAAATATCCTCAAGTATCTAAGGAGAACGAGGGACTATACTGATGCGAAAATATCGGGTGCCCTAAACTAATGCAAATTAGAATAAAACCCCGACACTTTTACGACGTGCAAGTATACACGGTCGAGAGCAGCAAGTGATAAGTTAAAAGTATCGATCCCACGATGACTAGTTAGACCTAATTTAGTGAGTGTCCTAGCAAATTTTCCTTATTTTAGTGCAATGCATGAGATGCAAATTATTGTTGTAAATAAATAAATTGTTAAGTAAGAAAGATAAGATAAGACAAAAGAAAATAACTGAATTTAAATGCAGGGAGAAGAGAATGCAAACAAGAAGATAGATACAAGAGATGAGATTTGCAATGAAAAATAAGATCGGGTTAGGTTAGAGTTCTAATGTTCAATTGGAATAAATTTTGAGTGATGCCTTGAATTTACCAACACATGCATTCAAATGATTCTTTCCAAAATCACTAAGTTTTAAAACCTACAATTTCCCAATTGTGATCTAAATTATGCCCATGATTTTAGGTTTTAGATGGGTTAATTACCCCTAATCAACTCAATAATCCTAGAATGAAATTTTAGTTTTCTAATTCATTAGCTTTCCCAAGTTTATGAATTATAGAGAAGTTAAAAAGGCCAATTTTAATACTCATGCAGTGTTAAGTTTAATAAAATTTCATAAATTCAATCAATGACATCAAGCATAAATTTAATCCAAAATTACATTAAAACAACCTAACCCTTGCTTAAGAAAACTTAGTTCATGTAAATCAACTCACACATCTCTAATTTATGCATGCTTGTGTTGTTTAATAGATTCAAATATGTGTTGTAACAATGTCACAAAACAACCCAAATTAGTCACAATTTCAGCCCAAAAACAGTCATGAATTTAGCCTAAAACAGTGAGTCAAAAGAGCACAATAAACGCTCAAAATTGGAGTAACAACAAGCCAAAATAATTAGGGAATAGGAGAAGTTTACAGGAGGCAATTGACATGTGTTTTGCTTCAGCAAAACGCCAAAATCCCATAGAAGGCAAAGCAGCAATAGCAGCGATTTTTGATTCTCGTAGCTTCTGTCCGATATCAATATCTAATGAACTAGAGCTCTGAATGATGATCCAACCGTTGAAAACTACGGTCTATGAGTCTCCAACACGCTGACAAAATTGCAGCACAATCCAACGGTTCAAACGCCCGCAAACGATAACTTTGTGACTGTCGTCTGTGAAAAACCGAACTGCAGTGGACGTGCAATGTGATAGCGATATCTGACACCACAAAGCTCCAAACGACGATCCAACCGTGGAAAACGGAGCTCTATGAGTCCTTAATAGGCTGACAAAATTGTAGAAAAATTCAACGGTTGGATAGCCAGTAATTTGCAAATTTCGTGAACGACGTCTGTGAAAATCAAACTTCACTGATGCCCTCGATTTTTGCTTCAGCAAAGATGGGCAAATCACAGTGGACAAACCCCAACTCTCGGTTTTGCTTCAGCAATGTTTGGTCGATTCCAGCAGATGGCCAACCCTCTACTCCACGGTTTGCTTCAGCAATACCTCCCTCTCGTGATTTGTTCTTCTCTCACTCAATTGCTTCAGCAAACAGCAGCCTACCGCCAAGCACAGCTACACTTTGCTTCAGCATAAGGTCTCCTTCTCAGATGGGTGCAGTAACATTTGCTCCAGCAAAGGGTGGTAGATTTTTTCCTTCCAACGCAGGCCCTTTGCTTCAGCAATCTCACGAGTTCTTTTTCTCCCTCTCGATCTCTTCTTCTTGTCACAACTCCAACTCCACCTTCACTATTGTAAACCCTAGCCTCCTTATACAAGATGGTGTTGCCCTAACTACACAAATTACAAAAATACCCTTAAGAGTAAAAAGACCATATAACCCTTCGGGTAAAATGTCTAAAATGCCCTTAGGGACACTTGTAATTTTTAAACATCTCCTGCATATAGAAAAATCCCAAATAAATTTATGAAGTCAATTATAAATCAAACTAAATACACAACGATTTTTGAAATTAAGAAAAATCTCAAATTTCGATCTTTAATTAACCGTTAGCTTATTTTCCTAAATTTCTTGAATTAAAGCACAAAAACATCAAAATTAATTCTTTTTGCACCTAATGCTTAAATTCAATATTTTAAAACTAACACACATAATTTAGGGATAAACTAACATAAGGATCACTAAATTAAATGCAATTCAAGTGGATTTAATACTAAAATTCTAGTAAAATAACTCACTTACGGTGAGTTATCAAACCCCCAAACTTTAACTACTCATTGTCCTCAATGAGTTCTATTCCCTAAAGACTTAAAAGACCTTTAAAGACTCAAATCATTTGGGTAACTAAACAAGGATTGAATATATATGTTCTAAGCTACAAGTCACCATTCAATCAATGCTCTCTAAGTGGCTCACCTGGGGGTTTCTTAGATACACTTATGCATCAATAACCAAGAGCAAACCAACTAGCATTCAACATCTACCCTCAAGCTCACCCACTAGAATCCTAATCATTCAAATCAAGCAACCCATAGTTAAAAATAAGTCATACTCCAAAACTCACATGGCTACAATTTAATAATCATTCCTTTTTATTTTATATATATATATATATTTTTTTTTTTTTTAAAAATAGATATGTGCATTATTCCCCTCAATTTCCATAAAACTCACTGCTAAGGGCAAGGTTTTTTTTTTTACTTTTTTTTTTATATATTTTTTTGCTCTCCCGTAGTTCTTAGAATGGCACACGTGTTTAGCGCAGCACACCTAAGCAATGGGACTTCCCATAGTTCTTAGAATGACACACGTGGTTAGCGCAGCGCACCTAAGCAATGGGAATAGGCTTCTTGCTTGATACCTTCGCTCCAAGAGGCCAACATGGTTAGTGCCCATACCCCCTGACATCGAGCACAAAGTTGCCTGAACTGACTCTAAATAACAAAATAAGTAGCATATTTTTTTCTAGCCCAACAAAGTTTTAGGGAAATAGAAGGTTTGCACACTCTTTCTTTTTTTCTCTTTTTTGTCTTTTTTTTAAAAAAAAAAACACGACGAATTTACCTTTCCCCCCAAACTTAGAGTACTCAATGTCCTCATTGAGTTAGGGAGGTCAGGTAACTCCCCCAAACATGAAATAATCATAAATTTGAAGTTTACTAATTTTGGAGTGCTCTAAAAAATATATGGGTTACCTAACTTGTCATGGCTTCTAGTTTTCGAAATTTTTGGCATAGGAGTTGAATCCTAACTACTTTGATTGACAGACTAACCATAAGCGCACTAAAGAACCCTAATAACAAGCTTGACCTTGAGAAACACCAAAGAAGATAGCATACTCTTGCCTCAAACACAAGCAACAACTCTTATTTTCATTAACCCTGAGATTTGACCTTAACTTTTTTATTTTCAAGAAGATGCATAACAAGTTTCTACAAAAGACATCACACTTTTACCATAAAAACACATGTAGAAACTTAATTTTTAAACAAGAGACAACAACCATTTTTTCCTATTTTTACTTGCTTAAACACAATGAATCAACTACCTACATCATGCATAAAAAAGACCATGAAACCAACAACTAACATGGAATCCAGTAGTCAAAATAGATCATTTTGAAGTCCTAAAGCAAGTAACTAACTTTATAAACACAAAGGCATGCAACACGCTATATACTCTAGCAGCACAGTCTCATCAATAGAAAAATTTTCAATTAAGCCCAAAATCAGATTCAGTACAACACATCTCCCCCTCATTTTTAAAGCACACATTGCCCTTAATGTATAATCTACTCACTTAAGCATGCCTAAGGACAATAAATATAGATGGAAGGGAGAACGATACTGCCCTAAATTGAGGAGACCTCCACTGCAGCGCATATCAACAAACCCTAAGGGTGCTGCAAGATAGGCAAGGGTTATTTATTTAAAAACAAAAACAACTAAAAATGAAACAAAAGAAAAAATTAAAAAAAACATTAAAAACGAAACAAACGAAATAAACTTTGGGTTGCCTCCCAAGAAGCGCTTGTTTTACGTCATTAGCTTGACGTAGTGTACGTGGGCTCGTCAAGGTACGTAAAAATTCTCCTACTTCTTCGGGTCTCTCTTTCTTGAATCTACAAAACAAATCAGAGCTAGCAAGAATACTAGCTTCTCGTGAGAGCCCGAAACAAATATATTTTTTGATTTTTCATATATTAAAAGAAAAGAAGGAATAACAACAGAGTAAACATTTTTTGGGTTTTTATTTGATAAGAGAAAAGAAGGAAAAATAGGAAAATAAACTGACTCGAACAAAGACACCGACTCGAGAGAATAGAAAGAAAAACACTCACCAATAAGAGAAAAATCAGAAGATAGAACTGTTATAGACTCAAAAGCCTCAAACTCTACCTTATGGCCTAACTCAACAAGGTTTGGCTTCTTCCACACTCTCACTAACTCTATCTTGGTGTGTGCTAAGAGGTTCTAGTTCTTTTACATCTAAAGCACAACCCTCTAATTGCCCATACTCAGAAAAATTTGAAGGACTAGGATCCTTAAGGTCAATCAGTGGGTCAGTGATCAAGTGACTCACCGAACTATCTAAGGGTGTGGGTCCTCCTTCACTATCTTCCCTAGGGTGCTTAACCTCAGACGAGTCTAAATACATTTGTTCTCTAAGAGAGGCAAGTGTATCCGTTAGGCGTTGAATTGACTCCCCTATTTGACTATTCATCTCTTCTATTTGCCTATTCCTCTCTTTTGTGGTTCTCATATATTCTAATAACAACATTTTAAGGGAAGATTCATCTTCTACCTGGGTTTCTTGAATATAGGAAGGATATGACTCAAAACCCCTATGATATGGTTCATAGGCCCAATTGCTCTGATTATTATCATACATGTGGTTCCCATGAGTCATAGGTTCAGTATGATAGTAATTAGGCATTTGATAGCCATAAGCTCCATTATCCTCACTAAAAGACTCTGAGTTGGCAAAAGGATGATCATAAGAAAAAGAACTATATTGTTGTTGCTCATTGGGCATAGAAGACCACCCAAAGTTATCATAAGCCATAATAAAGTAATGAATCAATTATAATAGGCTCAACAAACACAATATGCACTAACACAACAAGAAAGAATAACCAAAACTCAACAAAAATAAAAATACAAAACAAAGATAACAAGACACACCCAACAAGAAAAACAAGAATAAAATGCTAAAATCCACTCAAACAAAATAAGAATCTAAACTAGTCCCCGGCAACGGCGCCAAAAACTTGATGCGAAAATATCATGTGCCCTAAACTAATGCAAATTAGAATAAAACCCAGACACTTTTACGACGTGCAAGTATACACGGTCGAGAGCAGCAAGTGATAAGTTAAAAGTATCGATCCCACGAGGACTAGTTAGACCTAATTTAGTGAGTGTCCTAACAAATTTTCCTTATTTTAGTGCAATGCATGAGTGTGCAAATTATTGTTGTAAATAAATAAATTGATAAGTAAGAAAGATAAGATAAGACAAAAGAAAATAACTGAATTTAAATGCAGGGAGAGGAGAATGCAAACAAGAAGATAGATACAAGAGATGAGATTTGCAATGAAAAATAAGCTCGGGTTAGGTTAGAGTTGTAATGTTCAATTGGAATAAATTTTGAGTGATGACTTGAATTTACCAACACATGCATTCAAATGATTCTTTCCAAAATCACTAAGTTTTAAAACCTACAATTTTCCAATTGTGATCTAAATTATGCCCATGATTTTAGGTTCTAGGTGGGTTAATTATCCCTAATCAACTCAATAATCCTAGAATGAAATTTTAGTTTTCTAATTCATTAGCTTGCCCAAGTTTATGAATTATAGAGAAGTTAAAAAGGACAATTTTAATACTCATGCCGTGTTAAGTTTAATAAAATTTCATAAATTCAATCAATGACATCAAACATAAATTTAATCCAAAATTACATTAAAACAACCTAACCCTTGCTTAAGAAAATTTAGTTCACGTAAATCAACTCACAAATCTCTAATTTATGCATGCTTGTATTGTTTAATAGATTCAAATATGTGTTGTAACAATGTCACAAAACAACCCAAATTAGTCACAAATTCAGCCCAAAAACAGTCATGAATTTAGCCTAAAACAGTGAGTCAAAAGAGGACAATAAACGCTCAAAATTGGAGTAACAACAAACAAAAATAATTAGGGAATTGGAGAAGTTTACAGGAGGCAATTGACATGTGTTTTGCTTCAACAAAACGCCAAAATCCCATAGAAGGCAGCAGGCAATAGCCGCAGATTTCAGTATTCTATAGCTTCTATCCGATATCAATATATAATGAACCAGAGCTCTGAATGATAATTCAACCGTTGAAAACTACGGTCTATGAGTCTCCAACACGCTGACAAAATTTCAGCACAATCCAACTCTTCGGGTAAAATACCCTTAAGAGTAAAAAGACCATATAACCCTTCGGGTAAAATGTCTAAAATGCCCTTAGGGACTCTTGTAATTTTTAAACATCTCCTGCACCCAGAAAAATCCCAAATAAATTTATGAAGTCAATTATAAATCAAACTAAATAGACAACGATTTTTGAAATTAAGAAAAATCTCAAATTTCGATCTTTAATTAACCGTTAGCTTATTTTCCTAAATTTCTTGAATTAAAGCACAAAAACATCAAAATTAATTCTTTTTGCACCTAATGCTTAAATTCAATATTTTAAAACTAACACACATAATTTAGGGATAAACTAACATAAGGATCACTAAATTAAATGCAATTCAAGTGGATTAAATCTTAAAATTCTAGTAAAATAACTCACTTATGGTGAGTTATCATATACGCTTGTGTATGTGTCTAAGGATTTGATCCTTACTAGATAAACTGATTCTGATTTTCAGACCGATAAGGCTTCTCAGAAACCCACATCGGGATCTGTTTTCACCCTTAACGGGGGAGCTATAGTATTGCGAAGTATCAAGCAAGGATGCATCGCTGACTCCACAATGGAGGCTGAGTATGTCGCTGCTTGTGAAGCAGCTAAAGTGGTTGTTTGGCTAAGGAAATCCCTTATTGATTTGGAAGTTGTTCCAAATATGGAATCTCCCATTACCTTATACTATGACAACAGTGGTGCGATAGCATATTCGAAGGAACCTCGCAGCCATAAGCGAGGTAAGCACATCGAGAGGAAGTATCACCTGATACGAGAAATAGTACAACAAGGAGATGTGACAGTCAGGAAGATCACCTTCGGAGCACAATATTGTTGATTCATTTACAAAGACTCTCACGACTAAAGTGTTCGAGGGTCATCTGGAAAGTCTGGGTCTACGAGAAATGTACATATGCTAATCTAGGACAAGTGGGAGATATGTAGTGGGGTATATGGATGCCCTAGTTTATTGTATTTCTATCTCTTGTAACCACTGTTTTAGATTATGATGTACCCCACTAGAGTTTTAGTTCAAGTGGGAGATTGTTGGGATTTGTGCCCTAAAACTCGTAGTTTGTAAATATGCTCTAATTAATGTAATAAAGTGTTATTATTTCAATAAAGTGTTATTGTTCGTTATCTACGAGTTTTCCTTTATTTAAACCCTAAATCCAATAAACTAAACATCCAAGGTTTTTAAATGAATCTTTAATTGAATGTAATGTACATAATAAGGATCTCGGTTTAAGATACAACCTAAAGGGTCTATAGTTAGGGGATAAGGTTTGGGTACCTTACCCTGGTTAAACTATGGATGTAGCCAACTTTGTATTTGATACAAACACTGTGATCCTAACGTGTTCGTGTAGATGACATGTGAGAGAGGATATCCTATGTAATGAGATTACATAAGACCGGACCACGAAACAGTAATCTCTAGTTGTAACTCCTTTGAATAGTTAGGTTTCTATTCCAATAGGATGACCTAGGCAACTTGATCTCAATCCTGAGCAGGTTACGAACTCCTGTTCGCAAGGGATTGTCCTTTGACTAGTATGGGTGAGAGTGGCCAGATTCGCCGACTTAATATGTCTACCTTCTTGGGGACAAGACCGAGTGAGCGGCTGGGAACTTAAATTAACAAGATGGAATTCACTCGTTTCCGCCTACTAGGGTAAGTAGAGGAATGCTCCCTTAAGTGGTGTCTCTGGGACATGAACAAAGGGCCAGACCCTCTCATTGGCCCGAGAAAGAGTCTGTTTGTTGGTAGGACCACAAACAAATTGTTCATTAGAGGAGCACTGGTACTTAAGGCACAAGATGTAACATAGGGGTAAAACCATAATTTGACCCAGCTTGTTTTACGAACATTCGTGAAGGATTAACTTCCTGTTATTGGTCAATATCCATAGACACAAAAATATATCTGCAGTGAGAAGAATGCAGCTACGGGACTTTAGTGGAGTGTTCCCGCAGTTAACGAATGTTGATTGGGAGGTTAATGAGATTAACCAAGTAATCTCGTATCGTTGGAGCTTTTGATCTGTAGGTCCATTAGGTCCACCTTCTAGCTCGTAAAGGGTTCTTAGATCATTTGAATTTGAAATGTTCAAATTCATTAGGGAATAAACTTAATGTATATTGATACAATATAATATATAGTTTTGGAACTATATATTATAAATTTAATGTGGATATGATTTATATTAAATTTTGTGAGAGAATTAAATATTTGAAAGAGTTCAAATATTGAATTCAAGTGTGAATGTGATTCATATTTGAAAACTATAGGTTAAAATTTAATGTGCACTGGATGTACATTAAAACTATACGTTAAAGGGGTAATATGATAAAATGAGATTTAATCCAAATTAAATATATGATATTTAATTTGTAATATTTAAATATGATTTCAATTAATAAGTAAATTTGATTTAATTATTATATTATTATTATTTTAATAAGGGAACGTGTCATCCAGACACGTTCCCCACTACCCCTGCCTTCTCCCTATCGGCAGTTTAACAGGGTGTAGGGGGTTGCTCATTTGGGTTAAGTAATTGATCGATCGATCATTTTCAATTGACAGAAAAGAATTCTCTCTCACACTCTTGTTCACAAAAAACTTCCAAGAGTTGGAATCCTCCCCACAAGGGATTGTTGGGATTTATGTCCTAATCTCGTGTTTGTAAAATATTATTTTTAAATTAATAAGAGTTATTCATTTCTTCACTTTGTGTCTCGCAAATATTTTAAACCTTTCCAATAAACTAAACTCCAGGGTCATTGAATATATGAGAGAACTAGAACTTGAACGGTGTGTAGTTAACACACAAGAAGGATCACGTTCGAGTTAATGACCCGAACGATCTACAGTATAAGGATGGGGTTGGAGACCTAATCCTCGATACAATGTGGATGCAGCTCGCTTTGTATTAGATACAAACGAGGTGATCTGACTCGTTCATGTGGTTGCATGCGAGTGGGGGCATCCTGTACAATGAGATTGTACAAGACTGGACCGTGAATTATTAGACTTACTGATATAACACCGCTTGTGATGAAAAGACTAATAAATTCATAGATGATCATTAGTGACTCGACACAGAATCCCGAGCGTATTACGGACTCCACATCTCGGGGTCCGTCCTTTGACTAGTGCGGGTGAGGCGATGTCGCCACTTGCCCAATATGTCTATCTTTTCAGGGACCCAACCAAGTAGAGAGCTGGGAACCTAATTACTTGAGATGGAATTCACTCGTTCCCGCCTATAGGGAATCTAGAGGGGTTGTTCCCTTAAGTGTTGTCTCCAGGACTTGGACAACGGGCGCCCACCTTCTCACTAGCCCGAGAAGGGTGTTGTGTATGGTTGGACCATCATAATATGTTGTTCATTAGAGGAGCAGTGGGGACTTAAGGAACAAGATGTAGACACAGGAGTAAAACGGTAATTTGACCAGTAGTGTCTCACGAACAACTTTGTGATGGGTCGACTCATGAGCATTGGTTATATCAGTGGACACGTAATATTCTACACTGATGGGAGTACAACTACAGGCTTTAGTGGAGTGTTACTGTAGCTAATGAACACTGGTTGATCGGGTCAAAAAGTTTGACTGGTTATCCTCTAATCATTGGAGCCCGTCACTGTAGGTACATTAGGTCCCTTGGTTGGCTCAATCTGGGATAAAAGAAGGGTTAATGTTTTGGTATGAAATTGAAGTGTTCAATTTTACCTTAAAGAGTATTTATATCATATAGATGATATAATATATAATTTAATATGAATGAGATTCATAATAAACTATATATTAGCCTAATTGTTGAATTAAAGGCTAATTGGAGAAATTGAGAGAGAGAAAATAAATTGAATGTGATTCAATTTAATTAAATCCACAATTATTTCAAATGAGATTTGCAACATAAGATATGAGATATCTTATATTATATAATTATGTAAATGAGATTTACATAACATATGGTTGTGGTAAAGTGGTAATAAAGTGAAGTTGTGAACTTCATCATTCCACTATTTAAACCCCTTTGCAAAAGGGTTTTGATAACTTAACCTAAAACTAAGCTTTGGAAGCTAAGTGAAATTCTCTATTCTCTCTCAATTTTCTCATCTCTTTCCAAAACACAAAGTTCCCACCAACTTCCCTTCTCCAAAAGAGAACAACCAAGAAGATCATTTGGTAGTGTTTGGGATCTAATCGTGGGAAGAATTCGTGGAGATCGATAAGCTCGAAGAGTTCGTGATCTACAAGGAGAGTTTGCTGAATCGGTCTACAACAAGTAAGTTATTCTTCTTGCTGTAAAATTTCAGCATGTTTAGCCTAGATCTAATAGTTAGATCATTTTAATAAGCATGTAGCATGATGATACCATGACGATTCGATCGTCTTCCGCTGCACAGGGATTCTCATTATCTTCTATTGGTATCAGAGCCATTTCGATGGTTCTTCATCTATGTACTATTTTATTAAGATTTAGATGGGTAAATTACCATGTTTTCATGAGATGATTGCTTGGTTTGCGAAATGGATGTTTTCGGTTTTTGGCACTAGATTAGATTTACAATTATGTTGATGAGATCAATGTAAGGGCCCGTTGTTTTGGTCAATTGTGTTGTAAATCGAGTCTGTAAGTTCGGGTCGTTCGCGGCAAGAGTTGCTGTGAAGAAATCGGAGCAGAAACAGGCGAAAAATCGAGGCAAAACCAAAGAGGAACATGCTGTCTGTCGATGGCGTTGAGACGCTGCCCAACAGCGTCTCAACGCCATGCTCGCGGTAGAAGGCCCTGCAGCAGAGTGGCATTGCAACGCTGGGCAAAGAGTTGCAACGCCTCTGGCGTTGAGGACGCGCCTCAACGCTGTAGACGTTGTAGATTGAATGCGGGCATCGTGGACTGTTTTTGAACGTTGGATTTTATTGTTTTTCAGTTTTTTTCTATAAAAAACGTTTTAATTAATTTAATTTTTTATTAAATATTATTAATATAATTGTTATATTAATTTTATTTAATTAAATAATTGCCCCAAGGTGCCAAAAACCGGTCCAATTTTGCTATTTAATTATTTTATGCATGAGATGTATGATTTTAATTAATTTCTATGTGCACAATGTATGTCATATAGATTGAAAATCCCATCTTAGGTTAAACATATTCATGCATCATATATATTATAAGAGTTATAATATAGTTTGCATGATAGGTTATATTATAAGAGTTATAATGTAATTAATTGCATATTTAATTTATTTAATATAAGTGTTATATTTTTTAGATTAAAGTATGTTCATGCATTTTATTCATGTGATGAATGATTATCATGTTATAGTATATAGTTATTCATGTGATGAATGATCAAACACTATAACATAGAAATGCATGCAACCTAAGTTAATTATTAGTTTTAAAGTGTTTAGAACTTGAATAATTAGACTTAGGTTTTCTAATTTTCTAATAAGATTAGAATTTTAGGAAATCAAATATAATCTTTGAATTGTGACTGATTAGTAACTCTGTCTAAGGAAGGTTTTGTCTAAGGCTGGGGTATTTAAGTTGACACTTGCGTAACACACCTACCTGGAAACCGACCTGGGACTGAATTCTGTCCGGAGATTCTTAGATTACATTTACGTGAGCGCTGTTAATTAAGTGTTAATTAATTTTCTCACATAGACCTAAGTTAATAATGTGATTATAGACTTAGGCTAAATACCATATAAGAGTTATATTGGTAGACTTAGGTAATTTTTAGCCGATTATCTAGGTCAATCCCTAATAAAATTAAAGTTTTGAGTGGGAGGAAATATAGTGTATAAGATACATTTAAATTTCCAACCACAAATCTCATTTAAGTCCGCACAGTGAGATCTATACTCGGCCTCGTGGCGCAAATGGGAGCGTTCCCCTCAGGTGGCATTTGTATAGGTCAATATCATCGTGGATGGAGAGAGTACTTATAGTGAGTGGGAGCGGGACTTGTGAAAACGAGACCCACGGTCTCTTCTTTCGAAGATCTGCCTGCTAGTTGGGCCTGGACCAGACAATCCCTTCGGAGGGCTTCATCATAGGAGTCGAAACACAGTGAATTTCCGAAAGGGATACAGTTTCCTGGTTGGTTTTCCCTCTTAGTTCACCCTTCGGTGGCTATTGTTAGGACGGATACTTGGAAACTTAAAGATTGAGGGTGACACTCAAAGAATTCGTTAAGTGTTAGTGAATTCGACCGAACAATGGTAATTGGATGCCTATTGGAATAAGAGTTATTCTGGGATTAGGGTCTGATCGAGAAAGTCTCGTCCTAGAGGAGGAGTGTTCTGTTCACCCTTCGGTGGCAGACATTCTAAACCTTTAGGGTATCATTACAAAATTTTGAGTGACCTAGGGATCATGAAACATTTTTGCTAAAACTCGATTGGTTTTTCAAATAGGTTTTTGCGAGACTAATAAAAAGTTTTTCTTAAATATTCAGCTAAAAAATGTCTAGCGCTATTATAGCTTTACTTACTTCCGATAAGTTAGTGGGTGATAATTATCAGAGCTGGAAAAACAACATCAATACAATTTTTGTGACTGACGACATAAAGTTCGTGTTGTCTGAGGAGTGTCCTCAGATGCCGGGCTCGACCGCATCGCGAGTCATTCGCAATACGTACGATCGTTGGATCAGGGCCAATGAAAATGCCAAGGTCTATATAATTGCCAGCATGTCTGATATTTTGGCAAAGAAGCATGAGCTGATTGTTTCCGCTAAGGAAATCATGGAGTCATTGCAGGAAATGTTTGGATAACAGTCCTTTCAGGTCTGGCATGACTCGCTCATATACATTTTCAACGCTCGGATGAAAGAGGGTCGTCGTAAAGTGAACATGTTCTTGACATGATGACCCACTTTAATCTTCTTAGAGATGAATGGGGCTTGATCGACGAGTCGAGCGGTAAGTTTTATCATGGAGACTCTTCCGAAGAGTTTCCTTCGGTTTCGTAGCAATGCTGTTATGAACAAAATTAGCTACAATCTGACAACCGTCCTCAATGAGCTACAGAATTTCCTGTCCCTTAACAGGGTCAGGGAATCTGAGGCAAATGTTGCCTCTGAGTCTTATCGCGGGGTTCGACCTCTGAGGACAAAATCGTTACTCCTTTACGCTGAAAGGAAAAAAGAGGATGAAGAGGATAAAATCGGAGTAGTTGTCGCCGCCGGAAGGGCAAGAAGGTCAAGGAGGTTGCGAGAAAAAGGAAAGTGTTTCCCGCTGCAATGGAAGCGGACCTTTGGAAGAAAAGCGTCCCAAATTCTGGCGAGAGAGAAGAACCAAGGTAAATGTGATTTACTTGTGGTAGAAACATGTTTAGTGGAGAGTAATGGCTCTTCCTAGATATTAGATTCAGGCGCCACTAACCATGTTTGTTCTTCTTTTCAAGGGATTGATTCCTGGCAGCCGCTGCGAGAGGGTGAGGTGACTGTACGGGTTGGATCCGGGGAGCTTGTCTCTGCTGCAGCAATCGACACGGTGAAGCTGAATTTTGGCGGGAAGTACTTATTGTTAGACAATTTGTACATAGTTCCAGGGTTTACTAGAAACCTTTTTTCTATTTCTTGCTTAACTGAACACTGTATTTCCGTTTCTTTTGAATTAAATAAAGCGTTTATTTCTTTCAAAGGGAATGTTATTTGTTGAGATTCACTTGAAAATAATCTGTATGTTTTAAAACCCAATTCGGTTAAAAGTGTTTTGAATACTGAATTGTTTAAAACTGCGGAAACACGAACTAAGAAAGCAAAAATTTCTCCAAAGGAAAATGCCCATCTTTGGCATCTGCAGTTAGGCCACATTAATCTCAATAGGATTGAGAAACTAGTGAAGAGTGGACTTCTAAACGAGTTGGAAGAAAACTCTTTACTAGTATGTGAGTCATGCCTTGAAGGCAAAATGACCTAACGTCCTTTTAGTTGAAAAGGATATAGAGCCAAAGAGCCTCTTGAGTTAGTACATTCTGACTTCTGTGGTCCGATGAATGTTAAAGCTCGGGGCGGTTATGAGTACTTCGTGTCTTTCATAGACGATTACTCCAAATATGGGTATATTTACCTAATGCATAAGAAGTTTGAAACTCTTGAAAAGTTCAAGGAGTATAAGACTGAGGTTGAGAACCTCTTAGGTAAATCGCTTAAAACACTTCGATCGGATCGAAGTGAAGAGTACATGGAATTACGTCCCAACTTTCAGCACCTGGTTTGCCACAACAGAATGGTGTATCGTAGAGAAGAAATAGAACCTTGTTGGACATGGTTCGATCGATGATGAGCTACGCTCGTCTCCCTGATTCTTTCTGGGGGTACGTAGTAGAGACTGCGGTTTACATTTTGAACATTGTTCCTTCAAAGAGTGTTTGTGAAACACCCTTTGAGCTCTGGAGTGGACGTAAAGGCAGTTTACATCACTTCAGAATTTGGGGATGCCCGACCCATATCTTGGTGTCAAACCCGAAGAAGTTGGAACCCTGTTCGAAATTGTGCCTATTCGTAGGTTACCCTAAAGAGACTAGGGGTGGTCTGTTTTACGATTCCAAGGAAAATAGGGTGCTAGTGTCGACAAACGCCATTTTCCTAGAGGAAGACCACATCAGGGATCATTTACCAAGAAGCAAAATTGTATTGAATGAAATGGACAGTACATCAGCAAGAGTTGCTGATGGAGCTAGAACGTCAGCAAGCGTTGTTGACCCTAGCACTTCTAGTCAAATCCGTTCCCAAGAGTTGGGAATGCCTCGACGTAGTGGGAGGACGTGAGAGACGACCGATCGCTATATGGTTTAGCCGAAACCTCGCTTGTCGCCTTTGCGATGTTGATCGTGAGGATCCATTGACCTATGATCAGGCAATGACTGATGTTGATAAAGACGAGTGGATTAAAGCTATGGACCAAGAAATGGAGTCTATGTACTTCAATTCTGTCTGGGATCTTGTGGATCAACCGGATGGGGTAAAACCTATTGGTAGCAAATGGTTCTACGAGCGTAAACGTGGCTTAGATGGGAAGGTGCAAACCTTCAAAGCCCGACTAGTGGCAAAGGGTTTTACCTAGGTTGACTATGAGGAGACCTTTTCACCTGTTGCCATGGTAAAGTCAATCAGGATCCTTTTGGCCATTGCCGCGTATTATGACTACGAGGTATGGCAGATGGATGTCAAGACAGCCTTTCTTAATGGCAAACTTGATGTGACCATCTACATGGACCAACCCAAAGGCTTCATTGCCCAAGGCCAAGAGCAAAAAGTTTGCCGACTTCATAAGTCCATTTATGGACTGAAACAAGCTTCAAGGTCTTGGAATATAAGGTTTGATGAAGCAATCAAATCTTATGGCTTTGATCAAAATGCCGACGAACCTTGTGTCTATAAGAAAATCGTTGACAAAACTGTCGCATTTCTGGTGTTGTACGTGGACGATATTCTTCTCATTGGGAATGAGGTAGAATTTCTTACTGACGTTAAGAAATGGCTAGCTTCACAATTCCAAATGAATGATTTGGGAGAAGCTTAGTATGTTCTAGGTATCCAGATAGTCTGGAATCGGAAGAACAGAATGCTAGCCTTGTCTCAGGCGTGTGATATTGATAAGATGTTGTCTAGATATAAGATGCAGAACTCCAAGAAGGGTTTGCTGCCTTTTAGGCATGGGTTTCACTTGTCTAAGGATCAGTGTCCTAAGACTCCTCAGGATGTTGAGGATATGAGACGTATTCCATATGCTTCAGCTGTGGGGAGCCTGATGTATGCAATGTTGTGTACTAGGCCTGACATCTGTTATGTAGTAGGAATTGTCAGTAGATATCAAACCAATCTAGGATTAGATCACTGGACAGCCGTAAAGACCATCCTCAAGTATCTTAGGAGAACGGAGAACTACAGCTTAGTGTATGGTCGTGGGGATTTGATCCTTAAAGAATACACGGATTACATTTTTTCGGGCCGATAAGGATTCTAGAAATCCACTTGAGGTCGACGTTCGTCTTGAATGGAGGAGGCGTAGTAGTATGGCGAAGCATCAGCGAGGATGCATTGTTGATTCCACTATGGAGCGAGTATGTTGCGGCTTGTGAAGTCGCAAAGAAGTCGCTTTGGCTAATGAAGTTCATGACGGATTTGGAAGTTGTTCCAAATATTAACTTGCTAATCACGCCGCTCTGCGATAACAATGGTGCGATAGCCAACTCACGTGAGCCTCGAAGCCATAAAGAGGTAAACACATTGGCGCAAGTATCATCGATCACGGAAATTGTGCATCGCGAGAGCGTGACAGATCCACGAAGATAGCATCGAGCACAATGTACCTGATCCATTTACAAAACTTCTCACGGCTAAAGTGTTTAAGGGTCACCTAGAGAGTCTAGGTATTCGAGAGCTTCCAGACTAGGGCAAGTGGGAGATGTGTAAACGGGTATTCAATGCCCTAGTTTATTGTAATTTTTATTGTAACTCAAATACATTTTGGAAATGTACCTTCTCCACTAGCTTAGTCCAAGTGGGAGCTTGTTGGGATTTATGTCCTAATCTCGTGTTTGTAAAATATTATTTTGAAATTAATAAGAGTTATTCATTTCTTCACTTTGTGTCTCACAAATATTTTAAACCTTTCCAATAAACTAAACTCTAGGGTCATTGAATATATGAGAGAACTAGAACTTGAACGGTGTGTAGTTGACACACAAGGAGGATCACGTTCGAGTTAATGATCGAAACGGTCTACGATATAAGGATGGGGTTGGAGACCTAATCCACGGATACTGCTGTGGATGCGGCCGCTTTGTATTAGATACAAACGATGTGATCTGCTCGTTCATGTGGTTGACATGCGAGTGGGGGCATCTGTACAATGAGGCTCGCAAAGGCCGGGACGTGAATTATTAGTCCTTACCGCCAGCGGTGTTACATCAAGCAGTCAAATAATTCACGGTCGGTCTTTGTACAATCTCATTGCGAGAGGATGCCCCCACTGCATGTCAACCACATGAACGAAGTTAGATCACCTCGTTTGTATCTAATACAAAGCGGCCGCATCCACAAGTGTATCCATGATTAGGTCTCCAACCCTATCCATATATCGTAGACCGCTCGTAATTAACTCGAATGTGATCCTCCCTGTGTGTCCACTACACACCGCTCAAGTTCTAGTTCTCTCATAAATTCAATGACCTGGAGCTTAGTTTATTGGAAAAGTTTATAAATATTGCGAGACACAAAGTGATGAAATAAATAACTCGTATTAATTTCAAACAATATATTACAAACACGAGATTAGGACAAAAATCCTAACAAACTCCCCACTTGGACTAAGTTAGTGTAGAAAATACATTTCAGAAATGTACATAAATTACAATGAAGTAATACAATAATCTAGGGAATTGAATACCCATTTACACATCTCCCACTTGCCCTAGTCAGGAAGCTCTCGATGACCTAGACTCTCTAGGTGACCCTCAAACACGTTAGCCGTGAGGGGCTTTGTAAATGGATCAGCTACGTTGTGCTCCGACGCTATCTGTGTGACTGTCACGTCTCCGTGGTGCACAATCTCCCGTATCAGATGATACTTGCGGTCAATGTGTTTTCCTCTCTTATGGCTTCGAGGCTCATCTGAGTCGGCTACTGCACCACTGTTATCAAAGAACAGTGTGATGGGCAAGTTCATGTTAGGAATAATTTCCAAATCTGTCATGAACTTCCTTAGCCAAACAACTTCCTTTGCAGCTTCACAAGCCGCAACATACTCCGCTTGCATAGTGGAATCAGCGATGCATCCCTGTTTGATGCTTCGCCATACTAAAGCTCCTTCATTCAGAATGAAGGCTGACCCCGAGGTGGATTTCCTAGAATCCTTATCAGTCTGAAAATCAGAATCTGTGTATCCCGTAAGGATCAAATCCCCACTACCATACACTAAGCTGTAGTTTCTCGTTCTCCTATGATACTTGAGGATTGCCTTTACGGCTGTCCAGTGATCTAATCCTTGATTGGACTGATATCTACTGACAATTCCTACTGCATAACAGATGTTGGGCCTAGTACACAGCATGGCATACATGAGGCTCCCTACAGCTGAAGCATATGGAATCCGTCTCATATCCTCAACATCTTGAGGAGTCTTAGGACACTTATCCTTAGACAATTGAACCCCATGCCTGAAAGGCAAAAAGCCCTTCTTGGAGTTCTGCATATTATATCTAGAGAACATCTTGTCAATATAAGATGCCTGAGACAAGGCTAGCGTTCTGTTCTTCAGGTTCTGGACTATCTGGATACCTAGAACATATTGAGCTTCTCCCAAATCTTTTATTTGGAATTGCGAAGCTAGCCACTTTTTAACGTCAGTAAGAAATTCTACCTCATTCCCAATGAAAAGAATATTGTCCACATACAACACCAAAAATGCGACAGTTTTGTCAACGATTTTCTTGTAGACACAAGGCTCGTCGACATTTTGATCAAAGCCATAAGATTTGATCGCCTCATCAAATCATATATTCCAAGACCTCGAAGCCTGTTTCAGTCCATAAATGGACCTATGAAGCCGGCAAACTTTTTGCTCTTTGCCTTGGGCAATGAACCCTTTGGGTTGGTCCATGTAGATGGTTTCATCAAGTTTGCCATTTAGAAAGGCTGTCTTGATGTCCATCTGCCATACCTCGTAGTCATAATATGCGGCAATGGCCAGAAGGATCCTGGTAGACTTTACCATGGCAACAGGTGAAAAGGTCTTCTCATAGTCAACCCCTTCAACCTTGGTAAAACCCGTTGCCACTAGTCGGGCTTTGAAGGTCTGCACCTTCCCATCTACGCCACGTTTACGCTTGTAGATCCATTTGCAACCAATAGGTTTTACCCCATCCGGTTGATCCACAAGCTTCTATACAGAATTGAAGTACATAGACTCCATTTCTTGATCCATAGCTTTAATCCACTCGTCTTTGTCAACATCAACCATTGCCTGATAATAGGTCAATGGATCCTCATAGTCATCATCAGGAGCGACAATTGAAGTTTCAGCTAAACCCATGGAGCGATCAGGATGTCTCACAGCCCTCCAGCTACGTCGAGGCATTCCCAACTTGGGAACGGATTTGACTAGACGTGTTAGGATAAACAACACTTGTTGACGTACTAGCCCTATCAGCAACTCTTGCTGATGAACTGTCCATTTCATTCAATACAATTTTACTCCTTGGTACATGATCCCTGACGTGGTCTTCCTCTAGGAAAGTGGCGTTTGTCGACACAAGCACCCTATTTTCCCTAGGATCGTAAAACAGACCACCCTTAGTCTCTTTAGGGTAACCTACGAATAGGCATAATTTCGAATGGGGTTCCAACTTTTTCGGATTTGACACCAACACATGGATCGGGCATTGCCAAATTCTGAAATGATGTAAACTGCCTTTACCTCCACTCCAGAGCTCGAAAGGTGTTTCACAAGCACTCTTCGATGGAACGTTGTTCAAAATATAAACCGCGATCTCCCACCATGCGTACTTCCAAAAAAATCGGGAAGACGAGCATAGCTCATCATCGACCGAACCATGTCCAACAAGGTTCTGTTTCTCTTCTCCGATACACCATTCTGCTGTGGCATACCAGGCGCTGAGAATTGGGACGTAATTCCGTGTTCTATCATATAGTCCTGGAATTCAGTGTCCATGTACTCTCCACCCCGATCCGATCTGAGTGTTTTAAGCAATTTACCTAAAAGGTTCTCAACCTCAGTCTTGTACTCCTTGAACTTTTCAAGAGTTTCAGACTTCTTGTGCATTAGGTAAATATACCCATATCTGGAGTAGTCGCCTATGAAAGACACAAAGTACTCATAACCGCCCCGAGCTTTAACATTCATCGGACCACAGAGGTCAGAATGCACTAACTCAAGAAGCTCTTTGGCTTTATATCCTTTTCCACCAAAAGGACGTTTGGTCATTTTGCCCTCAAGGCATGACTCACACACCGGTAAAGAGTTTTCTTCCAACTCGTTTAGAAGTCCACTCTTCACTAGTTTGTCAATCCTATTGAGATTAATGTGGCCTAACCAAAGATGTCAAAGATGGGCATTTTCTTTTGGAGAAATATTTGCTTTCTTAGTTCGTGTTTCTGCAGTTTTAAACAATTCAGTATTCAAAACACTTTTGACCGAATTGGGTTTCAAAACATACAGATTATTTTCAAGTAAAGCTGAATTAATCACATTCCCTTTGAAAGAAATAAATGCTTTATTCGATTCAAAAGAAATTGAAATACATTGTTCTATTAGGCAGGAAATTGAGAAGGTTTCTAGTAAACCCTGGAACGATGTACAAATTGTCCAACAATAAGTACTTCCCTCCAAAGTTAAGCTTCACCGTGTCGATCGCTGCAGCAAAGACAAGCTCCCCGGATCCAACCCGTAGAGTCACCTCACCCTCTTGTAGCGGCTGCTAGGAATCTATCCCTTGAAAAGAAGAACAAACGTGGTTAGTGGCGCCCGAATCCAGTATCCAGGCAGAGTCACTACTCTCCACTAAACACGTTTCAGTCACAAGTAAATCACATTTACCTTGATTCTTCTTCTCGGTAAGGAATTTGGGACAGTTTCTCTTCCACTGACCGCCCCCATTGCAGTGGAAACACTTTCCTTTCTCTGCAACCTCCTTGACCTTCTTGCCCTTATGGGCGGCAGCACGGTCAGTTTTACCCCTGTTCATCCTCTTCTTTCTTTTCGGGCGTGAAGGAGCAACAAGTTTCGTCCCACAGGTCGAACCCCTGTGATAAGACCTGTAGGCAACATTTGCCTCAGATTCCTTGACCCTATGCAAGGAGTGGAAATTCTGTAGCTCATTGAGGAGGGTAGTCAGAGTGTAGCTTATTTTGTTCATAATAGCATTGCTACGAAACTGAAGGAATCTCTTCGGAAGAGTCTCCAAAATAAAACTGACCTGACGCGACTCATCGATCGAAGCCCCGTTCATCTCTGCCAGATGGAAGTGGGTCAGTAACTGTGACCACCCTCACCCGTACTAGTCAAAGAACAGACCCTCGCAGACAGGAGTCCGTAACACGATCAGGATTCATGTCGAGTCACTAATGGTCATCTACGAAGTTATTAGTCCTACGCCAACCAGCGGTGTTACATCGATGAGGTCTAATAATTCACAATCCGGTCTTATACAATCTCATTGCACAGATGCCCCACTCGCATGTCAACCACATGAACGAGTCAGATCACCTCGTTTGTATCTAATACAAAGCGGGTCGCATCCATAGTGTATCCAGGATTAGGTCTCCAACCCTATCCATATACTGTAGACCGTTCGGGTCATTAACTCGAACGTGATCCTCCCTTTGTGTCCACTACACACCGTTCAAGTTCTAGTTCTCTCATAATTCAATGACCCTGAAGCTTAGTTTATTGGAAAAGTTTATAAATATTGCGAGAGACAAAGTGATGAAATAAATAACTCTTATTAATTTCAAACAATATATTACAAACACGAGATTAAGACAAAAATCCTAACAGACCATTAGTGACTCGACCTGAATCCTGAGCGTATTACAGACTCCTATCTGCAGGTGTTTGTCCTTTGACTAGTACGGGTGAGGGTAGTCTCAGTTACTTGCCCAATATGCCTATCTTCTAAGAGACAGAACCAAGTAGAGAGCTGGAAACCTAACTACGCGAGATAGAATTCACTCGTTCCCGCCTATAGGGAATCTAGAGGGGTTGTTCCCTTAAGTGCTATCTCCAGGGCTTGGACAACGGGCGCCCACCTTCTCACTGGCCCGAGAAGGGTGTTGTGTATGGTTGGACCATCACAATAGTTTGTTCATTAGAAGAGCAGTGGGGACTTAAGGAACAAGATGTAGACATAGAAGTAAAACGGTAATTTGACCAAGCCGTGTCTACGAACAACCTGTGAAGGGTCGACTCATGAGCATTGGCTATATCAGTGGACACGTAAAATTCTACACTGATGGGAGTACAGCTACAGGCTTTAGTGGAGTGTTACTGTAGCTAATGAGCATTGGTTGACCGGGTCAAAGAGTTTGACTGGTTAACCTCAAATCATTTGAGCCCGTCAATGTAGGTCCATTAGGTGCCTTGGTTGGCTCAATCTGGGATAAAGGAAGGGTTAAAATTTTTGTATGAAATTGAACTGTTCAATTTCACTTTAAGAATATTTATATCATATAGATGATATAATATATAGTTTAATATGAATGAGATTCATGTTAGCCTAATTGTTGAATTAAAGGCTAATTGGAGAAATTGATAGAGAGAAAATAAATTGAATGTGATTCAATTTAATTAATCCACAACTATTGCAAATGAGATTTGCAATATAAGATATGAGATGTCTTATATTATATAATTATGTAAATGAGATTTACATCACATATTGTTGTGGTAAAGTGGTAATAATGTGAAGTTTAGAACTCCATCAATCCACTATTTAAACCCCTTTACAAAAGGGTTTTGGTAACCTAACCTAACCTAAGCTTTGGAAGCTAAGTGAAATTCTCTCTTCTCTCTCAATTCTCTTCACCTTCCAAAACACAAAAGTTCCCACCAACTTCCTTCTCCAAAAGAGAACAACCAAGAAGATCATTTGGTAGTGTTTGGGATCTGATAGTGGGAAAAGTTCGTTGAGATCGAGAAGCGCGAAGAGTTTCTGATATACAAGGAGAGCTTGCTGAATTGGTCTACAACAAGTAAGTTTTTCTTCTTGCTGTAAAATTTCAGCATGTTTAGCCTAGATCTAATAGTTAAATCGATTTTAATAAGCATGTTGCATGATGATACCGCGACGATTCGAATGTCTTCCGCTGCGCGGGGATTCTCATTCCCTTCAATTGGTTTCAGAGTCATTTCGATGGTTCTTCATCTACGCATTGTTTCATTAAGATTTAGGTGGGTAAATTACCATGTTTTCATAGATGAATGTTTGGTTTGCGAAATGGATGTTTTCGGTTTTTGGCACTAGATTAGATTTACAAATATGTTGATGAGATCAATGTAAGGGCCCGTTGTTTTGGGTAATTTTGTTGTAAATCGAGTCTGTAAGTCCGGGTCGTTCGTGGCAAGAGTTGTTGTGAAGAAATCGGAGCGAAAACAGGCAAAAAAATCGGAGAAAACAACAAAGAAGATTGTTGTCTGTCGATGGCGTTGAGACGCTGCCCAACGGCGTCTCAACGTCGTGCCCGCGGTAGAAGGCTCTGCAGCAGAGTGGCGTTGCAACGCTGGGCGTCGCGTTGCAACACCGCTGGCGTTGAGAACGCGCCTCAACGCTGTAGGCGACAACGTTGCAACACTACCCACAGCGTTGGAACGCTGTATACATTGCAGAAGTAATTGCGCGCGCAAGTGGCCGTTTTTCAGTTTTTTTTTATTATTTTTCAGTTTTCTTTTTATATAAAAATGTTTTAATTAATTTAATTATTAATTATTTAATTATTTTATTAAATATTATTAATATAATTGTTATATTAATTTTATTTAATTAAATCATTGCCCCTAGGTGCCAAAAATCGGTCCATTTTTTGCTATTTAATTATTTTATGCATGAGATGTATATTTTAATTAATTTCTATGTGCATAATGTATGTCATATAGCTTTAAAATTCCACCTTAGGTTAAACATATTCATGCATCATGTATAATATAAGAGTGATAATATAGTTTGCATGATAGGTTATATTGTAAGAGTTATAATGTAAATAAATGCATATTTAATTTAATTAATATAAGTGTTATATTTTTAGATTAAATTATGCTCATGCATTTATATTCATGTGATGAATGATTATCATGTTATAGTATATAGTTATTCATGTGATGAATGATCAAGCATTATAACATAGAAATGCATGCAACCTAAGTTAATTATTAGTATTAAAGTGTTTAGAACTTGAATAATTAGACTTAGGTTTTCTAATTTTCTAATAAGATTAGAATTTTAGGAAATCAAATATAATTTTTGAATGGTGACTGATTAGTAACTCTGTCTAAGGAAGGTTTTGTCTAAGGCTGGGGTACTTAAGTTGACACTTGCGGAACACCCCTACCTGGAAACCGACCTGGGAGTGAATTCGATCTGGAGATTCTTAGATTATATTTACGTGAGCGCAGTTAATTAAGTGTTAATTAATTTTCTCACATAGACCTAAGTTAATAATGTGATTATAGACTTAGGCTAAATACCATATAAGAGTTATATTGGTAGACTTAGGTAATTTTAGCCGATTATCTAGGTCAATCCCTATTAAAGTTAAAGTACTGAGTTGGAGGAAATATAGTGTATGAGATACATTTAAATTTCCAACAACAAATCTCCTTCAAGTCTGCACCGTGAGATCTATACTCGGCCTCGTGGCGCAAATGGGAGCGTCCCTCTTCGGGTGGCATTTGTATAGGTCAATATCATCGTGGATGGAGAGAGTACTTATAGTGAGTGGGAGCGGGCCTTGGGAAAACGAGACCCACAGTCTCTTCTTTCGATTCAAACCGTGAGACACCTATGATCTGCCTGCTAGTTTGGCCTGGACCAGACAATCCCTTCGGAGGGCTTGATCATAGGAGTCATAACACAGTGAATTCCCGAAAGGGATACAGTTTCCTGGTTGATTTTCCTTCTTAGTTCACCCTTCGGTGACTATTGTTTGGACGGATACTTGGAAACTTAAAGATTGAGGGTGACACTCACAGAATTCGTTAAGTGTTACTGAATTCGACCGAACAATGGTAATTGGATGCCTAATGGAATAAGAGTTATTCTTGGATTAGGGTCTGATCGAGAAAGTCTCGTCCTAGAGGAGGAGTGTTCTATTCACCCTTCGGTGGCAGTCATTCTGAACCTTTAGGGTATCAGTGAAAAATTTTGAATGACCTAGGGATCATGAAAATTTTTTTTTGCTAAAACTGGATTGGTTTTTCAAAAGGTTTTTGCTAGACTAATACAAAATTTTTCTTAAATTTTCAGCTAAAAATGTCTACTGCTATTATAGCTTTACTTGCTTCCGATAAATTAGTGGGAGATGATTACCAGAGCTGGAAAAACAACATCAATACAATTTTGGTGACTGACGACATAAAGTTCGTGTTGTCTGAGGAGTGTCCTAAGATGTCGGGCTCGACCGCATCGCGAGTTGTACGCGATACGTACGATCGATGGATCAGGGCCAATGAAAAGGCCAAGGTCTATATAATTGCTAGCATGTCTGATGTTTTGGCAAAGAAGCATGAGCTGATGGTTTCCGCTAAGGAAATCATGGAGTCCTTGCAGGAAATGTTTGGACAACAGTCCTTTCATGCCCGACAAGACTCGCTCAAATACATCTTCAACGCTTGGATGAAAGAGGGGTCATCTATCCGTGAACATGTTCTAGACATGATGACCCGCTTTAATCTGGCAGAGATGAATGGGGCTTCGATCGACGAGTCGAGCCAGGTCAGTTTTATTATGGAGACTCTTCCGAAGAGTTTCCATCAGTTTCGTAGCAATGCTGTTATTAACAAAATTAGATACAATATGACTACCATCTTCAATGAGCTATATAATTTTCAGTCCTTAAACAAGGTAAAGGAATCTGAGGCAAATGTTGCCCACAGGTCTTATCACAGGGGTTCGACCTCTGGGACAAAACCTGTTGCTCCTTTACGGCCGAAAGGAAAAAAGAGGATGAAGAGGGGTAAAAGCGATCGAGCCACGCCCGTAGGGGCAAGAAGGTCAAGGAGGTTGCGAGAAAGGAAAGTGTTTCTACTGCAATGGAAGCGGACACTGGAAGAGAAACTGTTCCAAATTCCTGGCCGAGAGGAAGAACCAAGGTAAATGAGATTTACTTGTGGTAGAAACATGGTTAGTGGAGAGTAATGACACTTCCTAGATATTAGATTCAGACGCCACTAACCACGTTTGTTCTTCTTTTCAGGGGATTGATTCCTGGCAGTCGCTGCGAGAGGGTGAGGTGACTCTACGGGTTGGATCCGGAGAGCTTGTCTCTACTGCAGCAATCGACACCGTGAAGCTGAATTTTGGCGGGAAGTACTTATTGTTAGACAATTTGTACATAGTTCCAGGGTTTACTAGAAACCTTGTTTCTATTTCTGCTAATTGAACATCAGTATTTGATTTCTTTTGAATTAAATAAAGCGTTTATTTCTTTCAAAGGGAATGTTAGTTCAACTTCACTTGAAAATAATCTGTATGTTTTAAAACCCAATTCGGTTAAAAGTGTTTTAAATACTGAATTGTTTAAAACTGCGGAAACACGAACTAAGAAAGCAAATATTTCTCCAAAAGAAAATGCCCATCTTTGGCATCTACGGTTAGGCCACATTAATCTCAATAGGTTTGAGAAACTAGGGAAGAGTGGATTTCTAAACCACTTGGAAGAAAACTCTTTGTCAGTATGTGAGTCATGCCTTGAAGGCAAAATGACCAAACGTCCTTTTAGTGAAAAAGGATATAGAGCCAAAAAGCCTCTTGAGTTAGTACATTATGACCTCTGTGGTCCGATGAATGTTACAGCTCAGGGCGGTTATGAGTACTTCGTGTCTTTCATAGACGATTACTCCAGATATGGGTATATTTACCTAATGCATAAGAAGTCTGAAACTCTTGAAAAGTTCAAGGAGTATAAGACTGAGGTTGAGAACCTCTTAGGTAAATCGCTTAAAACACTTCGATCGGATCGAGGTGGAGAGTACATGGACACTTAATTCCAGGACTATATGATATAACACGGCATTACGTCCCAACTCTCAGCATCAGGTATGCCCCAGCAGAATGGTGTATCAGAGAGGAGAAACAGAACCTTGTTGGACATGGTTCGGTCGATGATGAGCTATGCTCGTCTCCCTGATTCTTTCTAGGGGTACGCAGTAGAAACTGCGGTTTACATTTTGAACAATGTTCCATCAAACAGTGTTTGTCAAACACCCTTTGAGCTCTTGAGTGGACGTAAAGGCAGTTTACATCACTTCAGAATTTGGGGATGCCCGACCCATGTGTTGGTGTCAAACACGAAGAAGTTGGAACCCCGTTCGAAATTATGCTTATTCGTAGGTTACCCTAAAGAGTCTAGGGGTGGTCTGTTTTACGATCCCAAAGAAAATAGGGTGCTTGTGTCGACAAACGCTATTTTCTTAGAGGAAGACCACATCAGGGATCATTCACCAAGAAGTAAAATTGTATTGAATGAAATGGACAGTGCATGAGCAAGAGTTGCTGATGGGGCTAGTACGTCAGCAAGCATTGTTGACTCTAGCACGTCTAGTCAAATCCGTTCCCAAGAGTTGGGAATGCCTCGACGTAGTGGGAGGACTGTGAGACAGCCCGATCGCTATATGGGTTTAGCTGAAACCTCAGTTATCGCTCCTGACAATGACTGTGAGGATCCATTGACCTATGATCAGGCAATGGCTGATGTTGATAAAGACGAGTGGATTAAAGCTATGGACCAAGAAATGGAGTCTATGTACTTCAATTCTGTCTGGGAGCTTGTGGATCAACCGAATGGGGTAAAACCTATTGCGTGCAAATTGATCTACAAGCGTAAACGTGGCGTAGATGGGAAGGTGCAAACCTTTAAAGCCCGACTAGTGGCAAAGGGTTTTACCCAGGTTGAAGGGGTTGACTATGAGGAGACCTTTTCACCTGTTGTCATGGTAAAGTCAATCAGGATTCTTCTGGCCATCGCCGCGTATTATGACTACGAGGTATGGCAGATGGATGTCAAGATAGCCTTTCTGAATGACAAATTTGATGAGACCATCTACATGGACCAGCCCAAAGGGTTCATTGCCCAAGGCCAAGAGCAAAAGGTTTGTCGGTTTCATAGGTCCATTTATGGACTGAAACAAGCTTCGAGTGTTGGGATTTTTGTCCTAATCTCGTGTTTGTAATATACTGATTGAAATTAATAAGAGTTATTTTTTTCATTACTTTGTGTCTCGCAATATTTATAAACTTTTCCAATAAACTAAGCTCCAGGGTCATTGAATTTATGAGAGAACTAGAACTTGAACGGTGTGTAGTTGACACACAGGGAGGATCACATTCGAGTTAATGACCCGAACGGTCTACAGTATATGGATAGGGTTGGAGACCTAATCCTTGATACACTGTTTATGCGACCCGCTTTGTATTAGATACAGACGAAGTGATCTGACTCGTTCATGTGGTTGACATGCGACTGGAGGCATCCCGTGCAATGAGATTGTACAAGACCGGACCGTGAATTATTAGACCTACTGATGTAACACCGTTGACTATAAGGACTAATAATTTCATAGATGACCATTAGTGACTCGACCTGAATCCTGAGCGTGTTATGGACTCTTCTCTGCGAGGGTCTATTCTTTAACTAGTACGGGTGAGGGTGGTCACAGTTACTCACCCAATATGCCTATCTTCTCAGGGACAGAACTAAGTAGGGAACTGGGAACTTAACTACGCGAGATTGAATTCACTCGTTCCCTCCTTTAGGAAAACTAGAGGGGTTGTTCTCTTAAGTGCTGTCTCCGGGGCTTGGACAACGGGCGCCACCTTCTCACTGGCCCGAGAAGGGTGTTGTGTATGGTTGGACCATCACAATATGTTGTTCATTAGAGGAGCAGTGGGGACTTAAGGAACAAGAGGTAGACACATGGGTTAAACGGTAATTTGACCCAGCCGTGTCTACGAACAACCTGTGAAGGGTCGACTCATGGGTATTGGTTATATTAGTGGACACGTAATATTCTGCACTGATGGGAGTGCAGCTACGGGCTATAGTGGAGTGTTACCGTAGCTAATGAATGTTGGTTAACCAGGTCAAAGAGTTTGGCAGGTTAATCTCGGATCATTGGAGCCCGTCACTGTAGGTCTATTAGGTCCCTCGGTTGGCTCCATCTGGATTTAAGAAGGGGTAAAGTTTTGGTATGAAATTGAAGTGTTCAATTTCACCTTAAGGGCATTTATGTCATTTATATGAGATATGAATGATATAATATATAGTTTAATGTGAATGAGATTCATAATAAACTATAGGTTAGCCTAATTGTTGAATTTGGGCTAATTGGAGAATTTGATTGAGAGAACTTAAATTGGATGTGATTCAATTTAATAAATCCACAATAATTGCAAATACGATTTGCAACATGAGATATGAGATATCTTATATTATGTGGTTATGCAAATGAGATTTGCATAACCTATGGTTGTGGTAAAGTGGTAATAATGTAGACATTTTAATTCCACTAATCCCACTATATAAACCCTTCTTGCAAGAAGAATGGAAAATTCACTCTCTCATTTTTTAGTTTTACACAAAAAGGAGAAGAGAAACTCTCTCAATTCTCTCTCAATTTCTCCCCCCTTTTCCAAAACCAAAAGGTTCCCACAAGCCTCCTTTCTCCTAAAAGAGAACAACCGAGAAGGCTTTTTGGTGGTGTTTGGTTCATCATCGTTGGAGGAATTCGTAGTATTCGAAGAAGCACGAAGAGTTCGTGGGTTTGAAGAAGATATTGTGAAGAAAGTCTTCACCAAGTAAGTAAAATCCTTTCTTACTGTTTTTCTTCTTCTTAATTGCATGATTAAGCCTAGATCTATGTATTAGATCAATTTTAACAAAGACTGTTTGCGTAATTGATACTTCGACGATTCAATCGTCTTCCTCTGCACTGGATTTTCATTCCCTTCATCGAGGTCTTGGAATAAAAGGTTTGATGAAGCAATCAAATCTTATGGTCAAAATGTCGACGAACCTTGTGTCTACAAGAAAATCGTTGACAAAACTGTCGTATTTTTGGTGTTGTACGTGGACGATATTCTTCTCATTGGGAATGAGGTAGAATTTCTTACTGACGTTAAAAAATGGCTAGCTTCACAATTCCAAATGAAAGATTTGGGAGAAGCTCAGTATGTTCTAGGTATCCAGATAGTCCGGAACCGAAAGAACAGAATGCTAGCCTTGTCTCAGGCGTCTTATAAGGATCAATGTCCTAAGACTACTCAAGATGTTGAGGATTGGAGACGCATTCCATATGCTTCAGCTGTAGGGAGCCTGATGTATGCAATGTTGTGTACTAGGTCCGACATCTGTTATGCAGGAGGAATTCTCAGCAGATATCAGTCCAATCCAGGATTAGATCACTGGACATCCGTAAAGACAATTCTCAAGTATCTTAGGAGAACGAGGAACTACAGCTTAGTGTATGGCCGTGGGGATTTGATCCTTTCAGGATACACGAATTCTGATTTTCCGACCGATAAGGATTCTAGGAAATCCACTTCGGGGTCAGCTTTCATTTTGAATGAAGAAGCTGTAGTATGGTGAAGCATCAAGCAGGGATGCATCGCTGATTCCACTATGGAAGCAGAGTATGTTGCGGCTTGTGGAGCTGCAAAGGAAGCTGTTTGGCTAAGGAAGTCATGACGGATTTGGAAGTTGTACAAAATATGAACTTGCCAATCACGTTGTTTTGTGATAACAGTGGTGTCGTAGCCAACTCACGTGAGCCTCGAAGCCATAAAAGAGGTAAATACATTGAGCGCAAGTATCATCTTATACGGGAAATTGTGCACCGTGGAGACGTGACAGTCACGCAGATAGCATCGGAGCACAATGTAGCTGATCCATTTACAAAGCCTCTCACGACTAAAGTGTTTGAGGGTCACCTAGGGAGTCTAGGTATTCGAGAGCTTCCTGACTAGGGCAAGTGGGAGATGAGTAAACGGGTATTCAATGCCCTAGTTTATTGTAATTTTTTATTGTAACTCAAATACATTTTGGAAATGTACCTTCTCCACTAGCTTAGTCCAAGTGGGAGTTTGTTGGGATTTCTGTCCTAATCTCGTGTTTGTAAAATATTTGTTTGAAATTAATAAGAGTTATTCATTTCTTCACTTTGTGTCTCGCAAATATTTTAAACCTTTCCAATAAAATAAGCTCCAGGGTCATTGAATATATGAGAGAACTAGAACTTGAACGGTGTGTAGTTGACACATAAGGAGGATCACGTTCGAGTTAATGACCCGAACGGTCTACAGTATAAGGATGGGGTTGGAGACCCTATCCTAGATACACTGTGGATGCGGCCCGCTTTGTATTAGATACAAACGAGGTGATCTGACTCGTTCATGTGGTTGACATGCGAGTGAGGGCATCCTGTACAAGATCGAACCGTGAATTATTAGACTTACTGATATAACACCGTTGACAGTAAAGTCTAATAAATTCGTAGATTACAATTAGTGACTCGACCTGAATCCAGAGCGTATTACGGACTCCAGTCTGCGGGGGTCTGTCCTTTGACTAGTACGGGTGAGGGTAGTCTCAGTTACATGCCCAATATGCCTATCTTCTCAGGGACAGAACTAAGTAGAGAGCTGGAAACCTAACTACGCGAGATAAAATTCACTTGTTCCCGCCTATAGGGAATATAGAGAGGTTGTTCCCTTAAGTGTTGTGTCCAGGGCTTAGACAACGGGCGCCCACCATCTCACTGGCCCGAGACGAGTGTTGTGTATGGTTGGACCATCACAATATGTTGTTCATTAGAGGAGCAGTGGGGACTTAAGGAACAAGATGTAGACACAGGGGTAAAACGATAATTTGACCCAACAGTGTCTACGAACAACTTGTGAAGGGTTGACTCATGAGCATTGGTTATATCAGTGCACACGTAATATTCTACACTGATGAGAGTACAACTACAGGCTTTAGTGGAGTGTTACTGTAGCTAATGAACATTGGTTTACCGGGTCAAAGAGTTTGACTAGTTAACCTCAAATCACTGGAGCCAGTCAATGTAGGTCCATTAGGTCCCTTGGTTGGCTCAATCTGGGATAAAAGAAGGGTTAATGTTTTGGTATCAAATTGAACTGTTCAATTTCACTTTAAGAATATTTATATCATATAAATGATATAATATATAGTTTAATATGAATGAGATTCATGTTAGCCAAATTGTTGAATTAAAGGCTAATTGGAGAAATTGATAGAGAAAAAATAAATTGAATGGGATTCAATTTAATTAATCCACAACTATTGCAAATGAGATTTGCAATATAAGATATGAGATGTCTTATATTATATAATTATGTAAATGAGATTGACATAACATATGGTTGTGGTAAAGTGGTAATAATGTGAAGTTTAGAACTCCATCATTCCACTATTTAAACCCCTTTGCAAAAGGGTTTTGGTAACCTAACCTAAGCTAAGCTTTGGAAGCTAAGTGAAATTCTCTCCTCTCTCTCAATTCTCTTCACCTTCCAAAACACAAAAGTTCCCACCAACTTCCTTCTCCAAAAGAGAACAACCAAGAAGATCATTTGGTAGTGTTTGGGATCTGATCGTGGGAAGAGTTCGTGGAGATCGAGAAGCGCGAAGAGTTTGTGATATACAAGGAGAGCTTGTTGAATTGGTCTACAACAAGTAAGTTTTTCTTCTTGCGGTAAAATTTCAGTATGTTTAGCCTAGATCTAATAGTTAGATCGATTTTAATAAGCATGTTGCATGATGATACCACGACGATTTGATCGTCTTCCGCTGCGCGGGGATTCTCATTCCCTTCAATCTCATGCAACTATATATAGGAGAATGGTATGGAAATGACCATTCTACCCCTTCTTTAATCTCTCTTTAGTATATAGTTTATATATGAATCTAATTCACATTAAAACTATATATTATATCAATTACATCATATATAATTGAGATAACTCCTCATGTATGAAATTGAACACTTCAATTTCACTCTTAACTTTATACCCTCAATATTACCATGTTGAGAAAACGGAGGGATCTAATGGACCTACAGATCATGAGCTCCAATGATGTGAGATTATCTGATCAAACTCTTTGATCCAGTTAATCAATATTCATTAACTACAAGTCACTCCACTATAGACTTGTAGTTGCACTCTCCTCACTGTAGACATTATTGTGTCCACTGATATAGTCGTTACCCATGAGTCGACCCTTCACATGTTGTTCGTAATCACAGCCTGGGTCAAATTACCGTTTTACCCCTGTGATTACCTCTTTGCTCCTTAAGCACCACTGATCCTCTAATGAACAACAAGTCTAAGGTCCTACCTTAGACTCATACCCTCATAGAGGGCGGGACCCAGTTGTTCAAGACCTGGAGTCAGTTCTTAAGGGAACACCCTATCTAATTCCTCAGTACAGGAATGAGTGAATTCCATCTTGCATAGTTAAGTTTCCATCTACCTACGAGGTTCTGTCCCTGAGAAGGTAGGCTTATTGAGTCGGCTACATGCCACTCTCACCCATACTAGTCTAAGGACAAACCACAATAAGATGGAGTTCTTAACATGCTTAGGATACAGGTCAAGTCACTAATAACCATCAATAAATTACTAGTGTTATCCTATTAACGATGTTGTACTCGTTAGACAAATAATTTGCGATCCATTCTTGTATGAACTCTTCATACAGGATGCCCCCACTCGCATGTCTACTACATGAATGAGTTCGATTACCTCATTTGTACTAATTACAAAGTGGGCCGCATCCATGGTGTTACCAGAATGAGGTTTCCAACCTTAATATTATACCATAGACTATTCAGGTTATAATCTTGAACGCAACCCAAATAGTGTCCACTACATTGATTTCAAGATAAATGTTATAACCTTGGAGCTTAGTTTATTGGATTTATAAAAGCAAGAATGTAATCTTATCAAAACAAATAACACTTTATTTAATTGATCAATATTACACAAGTTTAGGGCATAAATCTCAACACTACATGGACCAGCCCAAAGGGTTCTTACCCAAGGCCAAGAGCAAAAGGTTTATCGGCTTCATAGGTCCATTTATGGGCTGAAACAAGCTTCGAGGTCTTGGAATATATGGTTTGATGAGGCGTTCAAATCTTATTGGTTTGATCAAAATCTCGACGAGCCTTGTGTCTACAAGAAAATCGTTGACAAAACTGTCGCATTTTTGGTGTTGTATGTGGACGATATTCTTCTCATTGGGAATGAGGTAGAATTTCTTACTGATGTTAAGAAGTGGCTAGCTTCACATTTCCAAATGAAAGATTTGGGAGAAGCTCAGTATGTTCTAGGTATCCAGATTCTCTGGAACTGGAAGAACAGAACGCTAGCCTTGTCTCAGGCGTCTTATATTGTAAAGATGTTGTCTAGAAATAAGATGCAGAACTCCAAGAAGGGTTTGTTTCCTTTCAGGCATGGGGTTCACTTGTCTAAGGATCACTGTCCTAAGACTCCTCATGATGTTGAGGATTTGAGACGGATTCCATATGCCTCGGCTGTAGGAAGCCTGATGTATGCTATGTTGTGTACTAGGCTCGACAACTCTTATGTAGTAGGAATTGTCAGTAGATATCAGTCCAATCTAGGATTAGATCACTGGACAGCCGTAAAGGCAATCCTCAAGTATCTTAGGAGAACGAGGAACTACAGATTAGTGTATAGCAGTGGGGATTTGATCCTTACGGGATACACGGATTCTGACTTTCAGACCGATAAGGATTCTAGGAAATCCAGTTCGGGGTCAACCTTCATTCTGAATGGTGGAGCTGTAGTATGGCGAAGCATCAAGCAGGGATGCATCGCTGATTCCACTATGGATGCGGAGTATGTTGCGGCTTGTGAATCTGGTAAGGAAGTTGTTTGGCTTAGGAAGTTCATGACGGATTTGGAAATTGTTCCAAATATGAACTTACCGATCACACTGTTTTGTGATAACAGTGGTGCAGTAGCCAACTAACGTGAGCCTCGGAGCCATAAGAGAGGCATGAAGGGAATTAGAATCCCCGCGCAGCGGAAGACGATCGAATCATCATGGTATCATCATGCAACGTGTTTACTAAAACCGATCTACCTATTAGATCTAGGCTAAACATGCTGAAAAATTACAACAATAAGAATAGCTTACTTGTTGTAGACCGATTCAGCAACCTCTCCTTGTAGATCACGAACTCTTCACGCTCCTCGATCTCCACTAACTCTTCCCACGTACAGATCCCAAACACTACCAAAACGATCTTCTTTGTTGTTCTCTTTTGGAGAAGGGAAGTTGGTGGGAACTTCTTTTGTGTTTTGGAAAAGTGAAGAGAAATGAGAGAGAAAAGAGAATCTCACTTAGCCTCCAAAGCTTAGTGTGGATTAGGTTACCCTAAAACCCATCTATCAAAGGGTTTAAATAGTGGAATGATGAAGTTCACAACTTCACATAATTACCACTTTACCACAACCATATGTTATGTAAATCTCATTTACATAATTTTATAATATAAGAGATCTCATATCTTATGGTGCAAATCTCATTTGCAATAGTTATGGATTTAATCAAATTGAATCTCATTCAATTTATTTTCCCTCTTTCGATTTCTCCAATTAGGCTTTAATTCAACAATAAGGCTAACATATAGTTTATTATGAATCTCATTCATATTAAACTATATATTTTATCATCTATATGATATAATTACTCTTAAAGTGACATTGAACATTTCAATTTCATGCCAAAACTTTAACCCTTCTTTTATCCCAGATTGAGCCAACCAAGGGACCTAATGGACCTACAGTGACGGGCTCCAATGATCTGAGGTTAATCAGTCAAACTATTTGACCCTGTCAACCAATATTCATTAGCTACAGTAACACTCCACTAAAGCCTGTAGCTGAACTCCCATCAGTGTAGAATATTACGTGTCCATCGATATAACCAATGCTCATGAGTCGACCCTTCATCGGTTGTTTATATAGACACTACTGGGTCAAATTACCGCTTTACCCTCATGTGTCTATATCTTGTTCCTTAAGTCCCCACTTGCTCCTCTAATGAACAACATATTGTGATGGTCCAACCATACACCACACCCTTCTCGGGCGGTGAGAAGGTGGGCGCCGTTGTCCAAGCCACCCGAGACAACACTTAAGGAACAACCCCTCTAGTTTCCCTATAGGCGAGGAGCAGTGTGAATTCCATCTCGTAATTAGGTTCCCAGCTCTCTTGGTTCTCGTCACCTGAGAAGATAGGCATATTGGGCGAGTGATTGGGACCACCTCACCCGTACTAATCAAATGACAGACCACGCGGACGGTGAGTCCGTAATACGCTCAGGATTAAAGTCGAGTCACTAATGGTCATCTACGAATTTATTAGTCTTTACTGTCAACGGTGTTATATCAGTAAGTCTAATAATTCACGGTCCGGTCTCGTACAATCTCATTGTATAGGATGCCCCCACTCGCATGTCATCCACATGAACGAGTCAGATCACCTCGTTTGTATCTAATACAAAGCGGGCCGCATCCACAGTGTATCCAGGATTAGGTCTCCAACCCCGTCCTTATACTGTAGACCGTTTGGGTCATTAACTCGAACGTGATTCTCCTTGTGTGTGAACTACACACCGTTCAAGTTCTAGTTCTCTTATATATTCAATGACCCTGGAGCTTAGTTTATTGGAAAGGTTTAAACTATTTGCGAGACACAAAGTGAAGAAAATAATAACTCTTATTAATTTCAAAACAATATTTTACAAACACGAGATTAGGACAAAAATACCAACAAGGCAAGCACATTGAGCGCAAGTATCGTCTGATACGGGAGATTGTGCACCGCAGAGACGTGACAGTCACGCAAATAGCGTCGGAGCACAACGTAGCTTATCCATTTACAAAGCCCCTCACGGCTAAGGTGTTTGAGGGTCACCTACAGAGTCTAGGTCTTCGAGAGCTTCCTGACTAGGGCAAGTGGGAGATGTGTAAACGGGTATTCAATGCCCTAGTTTACTGTATTACTTCGTTGTAATTTATGTACATTTCAGAATTGTATTTTCTCCACTAGCTTAGTCCAAGTGGGAGTTTGTTGAGATTTTTGTCCTAATCTCGTGTTTGTAAATTACTGTTTGAAATTAATAAGAGTTATTTATTTCATTACTTTGTGTCTCGCATTATTGTCTCGCATTATTTGTAAACTTTTCCAATAAACTAAGTTGTACGGTCATTGAACTTATGAGAGAACTAGAGCGTGAACGGTGAGTAGTTGACAAACAGGGAAGATCACGTTCGAGTTAATGACCCGAACGGTCTACAGTATATGGATAGGGTTGGAGGCCTAATCCTGAATACACTTTGGATGCGACCCGCTTTCTATTAGATACAAACGAGTTGATCTGACTCGTTCATGTGGTTGACATGCGAGTGGGGGCATCCTGTGCAATGAGATTGTACAAGACTGGACCATGAGTTATTAGACCTACTAATGTAACACCGTTGACAATAAGGACTAATAACTTCATAGATGACCATTAGCGACTCGACCGGAATCCTGAGTGGGTTACGGACTCCTGTCTATGGGGGTCTGTCCTTTGACTAGTACGAGTGAGGGTGGTCACTGTTACTCGCCCAATATCCCTATCTTCTCAGGGACAGGACCAAGTAGGGAGCTGGGAACTTAACTATGCGAGATGGAATTCAGTCGTTCCCGCCTTTATGGAAACTAGAGGGATTGTTCCCTTAAGTGTTGTCTCCAGGGCTTGGACAACGGGCGTCCACCTTCTCACTGGCCCGAGAAGGGTGTTGTGTAAAGTTGGACCATGACAATATGTTATTCATTAGAGGAGCAGTGGAGACTTAAGCAACAAGAGGTAGACATAGGGGTAAAACGGTAATTTGACCCAACCGTGTCTATGAACAACCTGTGAAGGGTCGACTCATGGGCATTGGTTATATCAGTGGACACGTAATATTTTGCACTGACGAGAGTGCAACTACGGCTATAGTGGAATGTTACCGTAGCTAATGAATGTTTATTAACCGGGTCAAAAAGTTTGACAGGTTAATCTCACATCATTGGAGCCCGTCACTGTAGGTCCATTAGGTCCCTTGGTTGGCTCAATCTGGGTTAAAAGAAGGGTTAATGTTTTGGTATGAAATTGAAGTGTTCAATTTCACTTTAAGGGCATTTATGTCATTTATATGAGATATGAATGATATAATATATAGTTTAATGTGAATGAGATTCATAATAAACTATATGTTAGCCTAATTGTTGAATTAGGGCTAATTGGAGAAATTAATTGAGAGAAATTAAATTGGATATGGTTCAATTTAATTAATCCACAATTATTGCAAATGAGATTTGCAATATGAGATATGAGATATCTTATATGATGTGGTTATGCAAATGAGATTTGCATAACCTATGATTGTGGTAAAGTAGTAATAATATAGAGATTTTAACTCCATCATTTCGCACTATTTAAACCCTTTGCAAGAAGAGATTGGTGTGCAATTCTCTCTTTTTTTGATTTTGATCAAAGAGAAGAGATCAAAATTCTGTCTACTCTCTCAACTCTCCTCCCTCTCCAAAACTCTAAGAGTCCACAACTCTTCTCCTTTTCAAAGGAAGAACAACCGAGACTCCAAGTGGTTGTGTTCGAGTTTCGTTCGAGAGAAGGCTTTGTTCAGTTTGAGAAGCACGAAGCGTTCGTGATCAAGGAAGGATTTAAGAAGATTTGTCTACAACAAGTATGTTCTTCTTGTTGTAAATTCTTCCTCTTGCATGTTTAGCCTAGATCTAATAGTTAGATCGTTTAAACAAAATTAGAGTAGCGTAATGATACCATGACGATTCGATCGTCTTCCGCTGCGCGGGGATTTTCATTCCGTTCAGGTTGTTCGTCAACACAGCTTGGTCAAATTACCGTTTTACCCCTGTGATTACCTCTTTGTTCCTTAAGCACCACTTATCCTCTAATGAACAACAAGTCTAAGGTCCTACCATAGATTCATACCCTCATAGAGGGCGGGGCCCCGTTGTTCAAGACCTTGGTCAGTTCTTATGGGAACAACCTATCTAATTCCTTAGTGTAGGAATGAGTGAATTTCATCTTGCACAGGTAAGTTCCCAGCTACCTACGAGGTTCTGTCCCTGAGAAGGTAGGCTTATTGAGTCGGCTACAGGACACTCTTACCCATACTAGTCTAAGGACAAACCCCTATAAGCAGGAGTTCTTAACTTTCTTAGGATTCAGGTCAAGTCACTAATGACCATCTATAAATTACTAGCCTATTATGTTAACGGTGTTACACTAGTTAGACTAATAATTTGCAGTCCGATCTTGTATGAACTCTTCATACGGGATGCCCCCACTCGCATGTCAACTACATGAATGAGTTTGATTACCTCATTTGTACTAATTACAAAGTTGGTCGCATCCATGGTGTTACCAGAATGAGGTTTCAAACCTTATTCTTATACCATAGACCATTTAGGTTATATTCTTGAACACAATCCAAATAGTGTCCACTACACTGATGTTCAAGATATATATTATAACCTTGGATCTTAGTTATTTGATTTATAAAGCAAGACTGTAATTTTATCAAAAGAAATACCTCTTTATTTCTTTGATCAAAATTACACAAGTTTAGGGCATAAAACCCAACAATCTCCCACTTGACCTAAAGCTTGTGGAGTACTAAACATTACATTAATGTAAATACAATAAACTAAGGCATTTAAACCCTTTATACAAAATACTCACACTTGCCCTAGTTGGGGAAGACTTGAAAACCTAGAGCTTCTAGGTAACTCTCAAATACTTAGCCGTGAGAGCCTTTGTCAAAGGATCAGCAACGTTGTGCTCTGAGGCTATCTTCGTGACAATCATGTCTCCTCTATGCACGATCTCCCTGATGAGATGATACATCCGCTCAATATGCTTTCCCCTCTTCTGACTTCGGGATTGCCTCGAATTTGCCACTGCGCCACTTTTATCGCAATACAGTGTGATGGGCAAAGTCATATTTGGAACAATTTCCAAATTTAACATGAATTTCCTTAACCAAATTGCCTCTTTAGCTGCTTCACAAGCTGCTACATATTCGACCTCCATGGTGGAATCTGCGATGCATCCTTGCTTGATGTTTCGCCATACTACAGCTCCTCCGTAAAGAGTAAATACTGATCCTGATGTAGATTTTCGAGAAACTTTATCATTCTGAATGTCAGAATCCGTGTATCCTATAAGGATCAAATCTTTAGCCCCACACACAAGCATGTAGTTCCTTGTTCTCCGAAGATACTTAAGGAATGTTTTAACCGCTATCCAGTGTTCATGTCATTGATTGGATTGATACCTACTGACCATTCCAACTGCAAAACATATGTCAGACATAGTACACAACATGGCGTACATCTGCTCCCAACAGCTGATGCATAAGGAGTCCATCTCATATCCCCAACTCCATTAGGTGTCTTAGGACATTGTTCCTTACACAAATGGACTCCATGTCTAAAAGGCAATAGGCCATTTTTGGAGTCATCCATCTTAAACCTTGACAACACTTTGTCAATGTAAGATGTTTGAGACAGGGCTAGTGTTTTATTCTTGCGGTTCCGGACAATCTAGATCACAAGAACAAACTGTGCATTACCCAAATCTTTCATTTGGAATTGCGTAGCTAGCCAATCCTTAATGTCAGTAAGATAACCTACATCATTTCTAATGAGTAGGATATCATCCACATAGAGAATTAGGAATGCGACAGAACTATTGATGATTTTCTTGTATTCACAAGGTTCATCATCATTATGGTCAAAACCATAAGATTTGATTGGCTCGTCAAATCTTATATTCCACGATCTAGAGGCTTGTTTCAGTCCATAAAAAGGTTGTCTTGACATCAATTTGCCACACCTCATAGTCATAATATGCGGCAATGGCAAGTAAAATACGGATGGACTGTACCATAGCAACAGGTGAAAAGGTTTCCTCTGATGGAGATCGGATCTCCTTGAGCAGCAAAAACGAATTGAGAATCGTAATATGCAAGATGGTTTTGCTTAAAAAACAAAAACCCATACATTGACAAATATACAGAATAGGCATAAAATCAACTCTAATCTAATTAGGCATGGATAATAGCATGCAAACATACTAAGTTTAACAATTAAACTAGCAATGGAAAGAGGAATTACCTTTTTAGTTTTCCTCAGCAGCAACTCCTTGCTCCAATCAGTACAACACAACAACTCTATCTTTTTCTCCAAGAAAGAACACTACCAACAGGAGACCCTCCTATATCTCTGAGTTCTACTTAGATCTACCTTGGTGGAAAGGTAATCCAACAATTGGAAGGTTTTTTGTCAATTAAAATTGATCGATCGATTAACCAAAATGAGCAACCCCCTTCTCCCTATTAAACTATCGATAGAGAGAAGGGGAGGGGTAGTGGGGAACGTATCTGGATGACACGTTCCCTTATTTTTATTATTCAAATAACAATAATAATATAATAATTAAATAAAAATTAATTATTAATTTCAATCATATTTAAATAATACAAATTAAATATCATATATTTAATTTGGATTAAATCTCATGTAATCATATTACCCCTTTAACCTATAGTTTTAATGTACATCCAATGCACATTAAATTTTAACCAATAGTTTTCAAATATGAATCACATTCACACTTGAATTCAATATTTGTACTCTTTCAAATATTTAAATCTCTCACAAAATTGAATATGAATCATATCCACATTAAATTTATAATATATAGTTCCAAAACTATATATTATATTGTATCAATATACATTAATTTTATTCCCTAATGAATTTTGAACATTTCAAATTCTAATGATCTAAGAACCCTTTACGAGCTAGAAGGTGGACCTAATGGATCTACATATTAGAAACTGAAACGATACGAGAGTGCTCGGTTAATCTCATTAACCTCCCAATCAACATTCGTTAACTGCGGGAACACTCCACTAAAGTTCCACAGTTGCACTGTTCTCACTGCAGATATATTTCTGTGTCCATGGATATTGACCAATAACAACAAGTCAATCCTTCACAAATGTTCGTAACACCAGCTGGGTCAAATTAGCGTTTTACCCCTAGGTTAATCTTGTGCCTTAAGTACCAGTGATCCTCTAATGAACAATTTGTTTGTGGTCCTAACAACAAACAGAGTCCCTCTCGGGGCAATGAGAGGGGCGGGCCCTTTGTTCAAGTCCCGGAGACACCACTTAAGGGAACATTCTTCTATTTACCCAAGTTGGCGGGAAAGAGTGAATTCCATCTTGCTAAGTTAAGTTCCTAGCCGCTCACTCGGTCTTGTCCCCAAGAAGGTAGGCATATTGAGTCGGCGAATCTGGCCACTCTCACCTATACTAGTCAAAGGACAATCCCTCGCGAACAAGAGTTCGTAACCTGCTCAGGATTGAGATCAAGTTTCCTAGGTCATGCTAGTGAAATAGAAACCTAACTAATCAACGGAGTTACAGCTAGAGATTACTATTTCGTGGTCCGGTCTTATGTAATCTCTTTATATAGGATATCCCCGCTAACATGTCATCTACACGAACACGTTAGGATCACAGTGTTTGTATGAAATAAAAAGTGGGTCACATCAATAGTTTAACCAGGGTAAGGTACCCAAACCTTATCCCCTAACCATAGACCCTTTAGGTGGTATCTCGAACCCATATTCTTTTTATGTACATTACATTTAGTTAATGATTCATTTAACAGCCTTGGATGTTTAGTTTATTGGATTTATTGTTTAAATATAGGCAAACTCGTAGATAACGAACAATAACACTTCATTGAAATAATAATACTTTATTACTATAATTAGAACATAATTACAAACTACGAGTTTTAGGGTACAAATCCCAACAAACTCCCACTTGAACTACAACACTAGTGGGGTACATCATAATCTAAATCAGTGGTTATAAGAGATAGAAATACAATAAACTAGGGCATCCATATACCCCATTACATATTTCCCACTTGCCCTAAATTAGCCTATATACATATCTCGTTGACCCAGACTTTCCAGATGACCCTCGAACACTTTAGCGGTGAGAGTCGTTGTAAACGGATCAGCAATATTGTGCTCCGAAGCGATCTTCGTGACTGTCACATCTCCTCGTTGCACTATTTCTCGTATCAGGTGATACTTCCTCTCGATGTGCTTACCTCGCTTATGGTTGCGGGGTGCCTTCGAATTGTCTACCGCACCACTTTTGTCACATTATAAGGTGATGGGAGATTCCATATTTTGGAACAACTTCCAAATCAGTAAGGAATTTCCTTAGCCAAACAGCCTCTTTAGCTGCTTCACAAACAACGACATACTCAACCTCCATTGTGGAGTCAGCGATATATCCTTGGTTGATGGTTCGCCATACTATAGCTCCCCCGTTAAGGGTGAACACTAATCCCATTGTGGATTTTCGAGAATCCTTATCGATCTGAAAATCAGAATCAGTGTATCTAGTAAGGATCAAATCCTTAGACCCATACACAAGCATATAGTCCCTCGTTCTTCTTAGATACTTGAGGATATTTTTAACTGATGTCTAGTGGTCTATCATCGGATTGGACTGGTACCTACTGACTATTTCCACTGCATAACAAGTGTCCGGCCTCGTGAATAGCATAACATACATTAAGCTACATACTGCGGAGGTATAGGGAATATGTTTCATATCCTCAACTTCTTGAGGTGTCTTGGGACACTGTTCCCTAGACAGATGAACTCCATGCCTGAAGGGCAATAAGCCCTTCTTGGTGATGGAGATCTGATCTCCTTGAGAAGCGAAAACGTGATTGGGATCGTTAATTTGCTTGATTATTTTGCTAAAATCAAAAAACCAGTACATTGACCAAAAAATATAGAACAAGCATATATTCTAATCGTATTAGGCATGGATTAAATGAATACAAACATGCTACAAGTTTAAGGTTTAAACTAAAGGAGAGAAAAAAGAATTACCTTTGTAGACTTTCTCCAACAGCAACTCCTCGCTCCATGCAGTACAGTAACAAAAGAACTTCTCCGTTTTTCTCTGTGCAACAACACTACCACTTGGATCACCTCCTATGTCTCTGAATACTTAGATCCTCCTTGGTGGGAAGGATTCCAACTTTTGGAATGTGAAGGGAATTTGAGATTGAGAGAGAATTTTTCTTCTGTGAGCACACCAAAATGATCGATCGATCTTTTCTTCTTCTCACCCGGAGAAGAAGAACCTTCAATGGGCAACTCCCCACTCCCTATCGAGGGAGAGTTGAGGAGTAGTGGGAACGTGTCCTCCTGACACGTTCCCAATTAATATAATATTAGTTAATCAAATATTAATTAGTAACATTAAATCAAATCATATTTAATTCAATTATAATATCAATTAAATTGATTAAATCATATTTAATCATTTTATCCTTTAACCTATAGTTTAATGTACATCTCATGAACATTATGTCTTAACCTATAGTTTTCAAACATGAATCACATTCACATTTGAATTTAATATTTGAACTCTTACAAATATTTAATTCTCTCAACTAATTTAATACGAATCTAATTCACATTAAATTTATAATATATAGTTCAAAAACTATATATTATATCGTATCAATATACATTAAATATATTCCCTAATGAATTTGAATATTTCAAATTCAAATAATCTAAGAACACTTAACGAGCTAGAAGGTGGACCTATTGGACCTACAAATCAGAAGCTCGATACGAGACTGCTCGGTTAATCTCATTAACCTCCCAATTAACATTCGTTAACTGCGGGAACACTCCACTAAAGCCCCACAGATGCACTCTTCTCACTACAGATATATTTCTGTGTCCATGGATATCGTCCAGTAACAGCAAGTCAAACCCTCACGAATGTTCGTAACACCAGCTGAGCCAAATTACCGTTTTACCCCTGGGTTACATCTTGTGCCTTAAGTACCAGTGCTCCTCTAATAAAAAAATTGTTTGTGGTTCTACTAACAAACAGAGCCCCTCTCGGGCCAATGAGAGGGTCGGGCCCCTTGTTCAAGACCCGAAACACCACTTAAGGGAACATTCCTCTACTTACCCTAGTAGGCGGGAAGGAGTGAATTCCATCTTGCTAAGTTAAGTTCCCAGCCGCTCACTCGGTCTTGTCCCCAAGAAGGTAGGCATATTGAGTCGGCGAATCTGGCCACTCTCACCCATACTAGTCAGAGGACAATCCCTCTCAAACAGGAGTTCGTAACCTACTAAGGATTGAGATCAAGTTGCCTAGGTCATCCTAGTGAAATAGAAACCTAACTAGTCAACGGAGTTACAGCTAGAGGTCACTATTTCGTGGTCCGGTCTTATGTAATCTCATTACATAGGATATCTCCACTCACATGTCATCTACACGAACACGTTAGGATCACAGTGTTTGTATCAAATACAAAGTGAGCAACATCCATAGTTTAACCAGGGTAAGGTACCCAAACCTTATCCCCTAACTATAGACCCTTTAGGTTGTATCTCGAACCGAGATCCTTTTTATGTACATTACATTCAGTTAAAGATTCATTTAACAGCCTTGGATGTTTAGTTTATTGGATTTAGGGTTTAAATGAAGGCAAACTTGTAGAAACGAACAATAACACTTTATTGAAATAATAACACTTTATTACATTAATTAGAACATAATTACAATAACACTTTATTGCAATAAAACTCTAGTGGGGTACATCATAATCTAAAACAGTGGTTACAAGGGATAGAAATACAATAAACTAAGGCATCCATATACCCCATTACATATATCTCCCACTTGCCCTAGATTAGCTTATGTACATATCTCGTAGACCCAGAATTTCCAAATGACCCTGGAACACTTTAGCCGTGAGAGTCTTTGTAAACGGATCAACAATATTGTGCTCCGAAGCGATCTTCATGACTGTCACATCTCCTCGTTGCACTATTTCTCGTATTAGGTGATACTTCCTGTCGATGTTCTTTCCTCGGTTATGGTTGCGAGGTTCCTTCGAATTGGCTACCGCACCACTGCTGTCACAGAATAAGGTGATGGGAGATTCCATATTTGGAACAACTTCCAAGTTAGTAAGGAATTTCCTTAGCCAAACAGTCTCCTTAGCTGCTTCACGAGCAGCGACATACTGAGCCTCCATTGTGGAGTTAGCGATGCATCCTTGCTTGATGCTTCGCCATACTATAGCTCCCCTGTTAAGGCTAAAAACAGATCCTGATATGGATTTCTGAGAATCCTTATCGGTCTGAAAATCACAATCAGTGTATCAAGTAAAGATCAGATCCTTACACCCAAACACAAGCATATAGTCCCTCGTTCTTCTTAGATACTTGAGGATATTTTTAACTGCTGCCCAGTGGTCTAACCCTAGATTGGACTGGTAGTTACTGACTATTCCCACTGCATGACAAATGTCCGTCCTCGTGGATAGCATAGCATACATTAAGCTACCTACTGCAGAGGCATAGGGAATATGTCTTATATCCTCAACTTCTTGAGGTGTCTTGGGACACTGTTCCCTAGACAAATGAACTTCGTGCCTGAAGGGTACTAAGCCCCTCTTGGAATTCTGCATCGAATATCTGGACAACATCTTGTCTATATAAGACGCTTGAGACAGAGCTAGCGTTCTGTTCTTGCGATTCCTAAAGATCTGAATCCCATGAACATACTGCGCTTCTCCCAAATCTTTCATTTGGAATTGGGTCGCCAGCCAATTCTTTATGTCAATTAGGTATCCTACATCATTCCCAATGAGTAGGATATCATCCACATAAAGTACTAACAAAGCTACTTTGTCGTTGATGATCTTCTTGTAAACACATGGCTCGTCAACGTTTTGGTCAAAGTCGTAAGACTTGATCACAGTATCAAATCTTATATTCCAAGATCTTGATGCTTGTTTCAATCCACAAGGCAGTCTTGACGTCCATTTGCCAAATTTCATAATCATAAAACGCGACTAGGGACAAGAGTATCCTTATAGACTTCAGCATAGCAACAGGGGAAAATGTTTCTTCATAATCAACTCCTTCCCTTTGGGTAAAACCGTTTGCTACAAGCCTAGCCTTAAAGGGCTGTACCTTTCCAGCTGCATCTCTCTTTCTCTTATAGATCCACTTACACCCTATGGGTCTAACCCTCTTCAGGTTGGTCTACAAGTTCCCATACTGAATTGAAGTCCATTGACTCCATTTCAAGGTCCATGTCTTTGATTCATTGGTCCTTGTCTACGTCATTCATTGCTTGTTTAAAAGACAATCGATCTTCTACGCCGTCATCAGGTATGACAACTTTAGTTTCAGCTAAACCCAAGTAGCGGTCAGGTTAGGAAACAACTCTCCCACTGCATCGAGGCATTCCCAACGATTGAGAAGAACGAGACTGAATTGAGGTGCTGACTCTTCCATCAACTCTTGATGAAGGTTCAGCTTGACCAACAACTCTTGTTGGTTCATGTGTAGCTTCATTTTGTACTAATTTACTACACGGTTTATGGTTCCTCATGTGATCTTCCTCCAAGAATTTGACGTTTGTCGATACAATCACCTTGTTTTCTTGTGGGTCGTAGAAAAGACCAACTCTCGTTTCTTTTGGATAGCCTACAAATTGGCACAATCATGAACGAGGTTCCAGTTTCTTTGGGTTTGTCATGAGCACGTGTTCCGGACATCCCCAAATCCTGAAGTGTTGTAAACAAGGTTTACGCCCCTTCCAAAGTTCAAAAGGTGTTTCTGAAACACTATTTGATGGAACACTGTTCAAGATTTGAACTGCAGTCTCTACTGCATATCCCCAAAACGAGGCAGGCAATTGAGCTTAGCTTATCATAGAACGAACCATGTCTAACAAGGTTCTATTTCTCCTTTCTGACACACCATTTTGTTGTGGTGTATTAGGTGCTGAGAGTGAGATTTAATTCCATGTTCCATCATATAGTCCTGGAATCTCAAATCCATATACTCTCCACCTCCGTCGGATCGAAGTGTGTTAATGGTTTTCCCTAATGCATTCTCTACTTCAGCCTTATACTCATTGAACATTTCAAGAGCTTCAGACTTGTGATGCATTAGGTATAGATAACCATACCTCGAATAATCATCTATGAAAGAGATGAAAAATTCGTACCCTCCTCGAGCTTTAACATTCACCGGACCACAAAGATACGAATGCACAAGTTCTAAGGGCTCTACGACTCTATAACATTTTCCAGTAAAAGGTTGTTTGGTCATTTTACCTTCCAAGCAAGACTCGCAAGGCGGTAAAGAATCATCTTCTAACTTGTTTAGAAGTCCATTCTTAGAAAGTCTCTCAATCTGGTTGAGATTAATATGACCAAGTCTAAGATGCCACAGATAGGTATTCTTATTTGGAGAAATTCTTTGCCTTTTATTCTGAGTACTAGCATTTTTAAACATCTCATGATTTAAAATTGTTTTGGTTTTATTCGGGTTCAGTACATATAAGCCATTTTTCAATTTAGCATAACAAATATTGACACCCTCTTTCAAAATGAACGCTTCATTAACTGAAAAAGAAATACAATATCCAAGTTCTATTAAACAAGAGATAGAAATTAAGTTCCTTTTAAGCCTAGGAACTATATACATATTTTTTAATAAAAGAAATTTATCTTCGAAAAATAACATGGCATCTCCCACTGCACGAGCTGAGACGACGTCTCTCGTTCCAACCCTGAGCGTCATCTCACCCTCTTCGTGCTCCTTGAAGGAACTAGTTTCCTGAAATAAAGAGCAAACGTGATTAGTGGCTTCTGAATCAAGTATCTAGGTTAAATCATCATTTTCTACTAAACATGTTTCAAGAACAAGTAAATCTAATTTACCTTTCTTCTCTTTGAGCTCAATGTCTGCAGTGGCAGAAGCTTTCCCTTTTCCTCATTTCTTCTTCTTCCGAGTTGAACCATAGGGCTTAGTCCCAGAGGATGAACCCTTCTGGAACCTTTTGGAATGGGCAAACAGATTTGCCTCTCCATCAGCCTGTCCCTTATTCTTAATAAGATACTCGAAAGTTTGCAGTTCCTTTAGGAGGGAAATCAGGTTATACTCCTTTTTTTTAAACTACGCCTTCCTACGGAATGGCAGGAAACTCTTCGGACGAGATTCTAGAATGAAGAATACCTGAATTTGCTCATCTATGACCGCTTCGTTCATTTCGCCCACGTTGAAGTGAACTATAAGATCGAGAACATGTTCTCTCACTGAAGTTCCCTCCTTCATGCGCGCGTTATAAACGTATTTAATGGAATCGTGTCGAATTTGTTCAGACGGTTGTCTAGACAAATTTTGCAGATAACCCATGATCTCACGAGTTGAGACCATACCCTGCAATCTCCTGGCTAAAACATCAGATATCCCAGCCAGGATATAGGTCTTGGCTTTTTCATTGGCCTTGGCCCAGCAGTCAAACGCATCCTTAACTGATTGAGGTGCGTCTTAAGCAGGAATCTGAGGACATTCCTCAATTAGTATGAACCGAAGGTCGTCAACAACAAGAATCGCATCCAAGTTTGACTTCCACGTAGTAAAGTTTTCACAAGTTAAACGTTCCTTTTTTAGTAAGGCTATAAATGAGGACGACATGCTGAAAATCCAAAATAGTTCTAATTAGTTATGCCTTTCAACCCATTGTAAAAATCAATCTAATTTAGCAAAATTATCAAAGAACCCTAGTGTTTAAACTAAAACCCACTGTTTAAGTTAAACCTTTAATTTTGCAACGATACTTCAAGGGTATAAAACAAAAGCCTCCGTCGGGCGGTCAATCATTCCTCCCTTGAATTGAGACTTTCTCAAACAATTCCCACTACCAGAAAATCTCATGTCCCAATGGTCCTTAGCTACTGTTTGTTTGGTCAAGGACTTGTTAACTAACTTAACTTATCCCGTAAATGTGACCCTACCATTTTCAGATCCAAAAGACCCGAGCCAACATGCTACTATTAAGAAAGACAACTGCTGGCAAACAACCTAAGAGACCCTATCCATTTATGGAGTTCGCGGTGTTTTGATCCCTATAGTCAGGCCATCCGTAGGGATTGGCTTTTCCAGGACAACATAGCAGGCGGACTATAGAAATCTCACGGTGCGACCTAACGGAGGAGACCGTAGGATACGTTGACACTCGTCCTACTCTCATTTACTATGGATACTTCCCTCATTCACCTTGGTATTGAACCATGCAAACACATACCGTAGGGGGACGCCCTATTGATGGCACGTAGTCGAGCATGAATCTCATTGTGTGAACTCTTGAGGACGTGAGAGTAAACTCGATGCGAACATCTCGTTTTCTCCCACCGAAGTTCCTAAAATTAGGGTATAGATTTAACTTAGTCAGATTATGGCTAAAAAAATCTATCTAAGTCTATGCCTATTATAACTATTATAACTAGGTCTTAAAACCTTATGTCTAGGTGAATAAACATTTTAATTACCTAGAGATAAAACTGAATTGAGGTTAATTCAACTCAGGTTCCGGGTCTGTTCCCAGGTAGGAGGTGTTCCGTTAACCGTCAGCTTAAGTACCCCCAGCCTTAGACAGAACTTCACCGGCAGAGTTCCCTTATAACCAAAGTCCTAAAGTCCTACTATATTTTAAACTATTTAAAATACTACGTAAGACTTATTTCTTGTTGGGTTTTATGTCCTAAAACTCGTGAGTTTGTAAATTGAATGTCTATTCTATTTTGCAATAAAGTTATTATTGAGATTTATTCATTAAAGGTGTTATTAAATAAAGTGAATTGTATATTTTAAAACCCTAATCCAATAAAGAACCCATGGCTATAGGATGTATACTTGAACTTTATGTGTGACATAAAAGTGGATCAGGTTCAAGTTATAGCCACAATGGTCTATAGTATAGGGATAGGGTTGGGTACCTTATCCTGGGGACACTATGGATGCGACCCACTTTGTAAAGTACAAACGATATGATCCTGAATCGTTGATGTGGAGACATGCGAGTGGGGGCGTCCTATGCAATGAGTTTGCATAAGACTGGACCGAGAAATAGTCACTTAGACTTTATAACTCCGTTTACTATCTTAACTGACTATATTCATACGATGACCTAGGTAACTCGATCTTAATACTGAGCGTGCTATGAACTCCTGTTTATTCGGATTATCCTTAGATATGCATGGGTGAGAGTTGCCTGAGATTGGCGACTCAATAAGCCTCCCATTTCAGGGATAAAACCGGGTAGATAGCTGGGAACATGATTCTGCAAGATGGAATTCACTCCTACCCGCTTTAGGGATTAGTAGAGAGGTTGTTCCCTTAAGTGCTAACTTCGAGTCTTGAACAAAGGGTCCACCTCTCTCATTGGCCCGAGAGGGATTCAGTTTGTTGGTTGGACCACAAACCAATTGTTCATTAGAGGATCAGTGGGACTTTAGGAACAAGAAGATTACAGGGGTAAAATAGTATTTTTTACCCAACTGTAATTACGAACGACATGGGAAGGATCGACTTACTAACCATGGTTATATCGAGTGGACAGAAATATATCTGCAGTGAGGAGAGTGCAACCACTAGGCTTTAGTGGAGTGTCCCGGTGGTTAACGAATGTTGATTAGCTAGGCTAAAGAGTTTGGTCGGTTAATCTTGTATCGTTTGAGCTCGTGATCTATAGGTCCATTAGGTCCCTTACTAGCTCGGACTAAGCCTTGTAACATTTTTAGAAAAAAGAATTTGAATTGTTCAAATTCGGTTTTGGGAGAAAACGTTAATTATATATGATATACTTAACGTGTCATAGTTTAATTATGAATTAAACTATAATAAAGAAGAGGTGGAAATATTTAAATGTGATTTAAATATTTGTTCAGTTTATGACATGAATAGGGATTCATGTTTAAACAATCGATTTAAGAAATCGAGATTGATCCAATTATTTAATTTAATATTTGATATTAAATTAAATAAATTATTTAAACTTAATTAATTAAATTAATAAATTTATTTTTAATTTAAAAATAATTTTATATTAATTTTGAATTAAAATTAAATGCAAATTCAAATTTTCATTTTGAATTTCAATTGGACCAAAAGAAAAAGCATGAGCAAGCTTACTACTTTTTCAAATTCACTGAAATTGAGAATCTCCTTCTTGCTAAATCCTTCTCATCTTCTTGTTGTCATCTTCTCCTAGCTTGAAGAAGCTTTTGGTTTCATTAATTGAAGAAGAAACCATTAGATTATAAAGGATTTATCAGAAATTTTATATATTTCACGTTTTTCCGACCTTTCTCCCATCTCTCCTCAAATTCTCTCTATCAAAGATCCTACAATCTGTTCCAAGCCCTGAGGATAGTAGGCAAGACACTAGAGGTTGTCCACAAAGTGTTTGTGACAAGAAATTGCCCACGGATTAGGAGAATTTTGAACAACAAAGGTATGTGTTCATACTCTTTGTTTTTTCCAGATTTGAGCATGCTTTTTATTTCGTAAAATTGATCATCTTAGTGTGTTCAAGATCCAAAATTGCTTCCGCTTTCTTAATATACACTGTTTCATTTCTAATCATATTAGAAATAAAAACTTAGGTCTAAATTAATTTTAAACGATTTAAAACTAATTCAATTTAACCAAAGTTCCTATGCTTGCATGCATTTCTTTATTATAGGTTATGGTTTCTAAAACCCCTTTAATTTATAACTTTTATAAATTTTAATAATTAACCTATGATAAAGAAACTCTATTATAAATCCAACAATCAATATTCAGATTGGAATTATAAAAGAAATTCAACTACTTGAATCAAAAAATTACTTAACCAAAATAACATTTATTTTAAACTAAGTAATTTCATGCTCCATGCAATTTATTTTCCATATAATCTAATTATAACACTTATAATTAATTACTCATGAAAAAATAAATTAGTCATGCATTCAACCATATTCATATAACAATTATATAAATAAAATGCATGAACATGCTTATCCTAAGGTGGGAATAATCTAAATGACATTCATATAGATAAAATGCTGTAAAACCGGAATATATTGGCCCCTGAAGTAAAAAAAAATAAATTTAAATTAATTTATTTCACGAAATCGGTCCAAAAACACCCTGAATCGACCTTGAAGTGCTCGAACCGGACCAAAACCAGCGAACCAGCTCGAACCGCTCTGTTACTGCTTGAACCGTCTCACGGCGTTGCAACGCTGATGCTAGCATTGCAACGCCCGCTTCATCCTCGCGCGCGCCTGCTATCGGGATGTCGTTGCAACGCTGAGGGGCAGCATTGCAACGCTGGTACCCCTTGATCCCCCGCGTCGATAGGGAACGCTGGCATTGCGACGCTGTTCTTCAGCGTTGTAACGCCGATGAACAGCTTTGCAACGCCGCTGGTAGTGTTGCAATGTTGCTGCTTCGGCAACAACCTTCTTCCACGAACACAGCAGCTTCAACCTTCAATTTCTCCATCTATTCTCAACCAAAATGCATGAAACTTGTCTCGAACGACTGATAACTCAATTACAAACTCAATTTTGCACTTTATGCCCAAAAACGCAGGGGCCTTTACATTCAATTTGATCAAAATCAAAGGTAAACTATGGCCAAAAAACTCCGAAACAGTATTACGGCAAACCAATGCAATTCCCACCAAAATCAATGCAATTTTGTTTCAAAACAAAACAATACAAGCATTGCTCGGATACCAGTTTATGGAGATCTGATCTCCTTGAGCAGCGGAAACGTGATTGGGATCGTTACTTTACTTGATTGTTTTGCTAAAAACAAAAAACCAGTACATTGACCCAAAAATACAAAACAAGCATATATTCTAATCCTATTAGGCATGGATTAAATGCATACAAACATGCTACAAGTTTAACGTTTAAACTAAAGGAGAGAAAGAAGAATTACCTTTGTAGACTTTCTCCAACAGCAACTCCTCGCTCCAAGCAGTACAGCAACAAAAGAACTTCTCTGTTTTTCTCTATGCACCAACACCAACACTTGGATCACCTCCTATGTCTCTGAATACTTAGATCTTCCTTGGTGGGAAGGATTCCAACTTTTGGAAGGTGAAGGGAATTTGAGATTGAGAGAGAATTTTTCTTCTGTGAGCACACCAAATTGATCGATCGATCTCTTCTTCTTCTCACCAAGAGAAAAAGAACCTTCAATGGGCAACTCCCCACTCCCTATCGAGGGGGAGTTGAGGAGTATTGGGAACGTGTCCTCCTGACACGTTCCAAATTAATATTATATTAATTAATCAAATATTAATTAATAACATTAAAACAAATCATATTTAATTCAATTATAATATTAATTAAAATGATTAAATCATATTTAATCATTTTACCCTTTAACCTATAGTTTAATGTACATCTCATGAATATTATGTTTTAACCTATAGTTTTCAAATATGAATCACATTCACATTTGAATTTAATATTTGAACTCTTTCAAGTATTTAATTCTCTCAAGTAATTTAATATGAATCATATTCACATTAAATTTATAATATATAGTTCCAAAACTATATATTATATCGTATCAATATACATTAAATATATTCCCTAATGAATTTGAACATTTCAAATTCAAATGATCTAACAACCCTTTACGAGCTAGAAGGTGGACCTAATGGACCTACAGATCAGAAGCTCCAACAATACGAGACTGCTCGGTTAATCTCATTAACCTCCCAATCAACATTTGTTAACTGCGGGAACACTCCACTAAAGTCCCAAAGCTGCACTCTTCTCACTGCAGATATATTTCTATGTCCATGGATATCGACCAATAACAACCAGTCAATCATTCACTAATGTTCGTAACACCAGCTGGGTCAAATTACCGATTTATCCCTGGGTTACAACTTGTTCTTTATGTACGAGTGCTCCTCTAATGAACAATTTGTTTGTGGTCCTACCAACAAACAGAGTCCCACTCGGACAAATGGGAGAGTCGGGCCCTTTGTTCAAGTCCCGAGACACCACTTAAGAGAACATTCCTCTACTTACCCTAGTAGGCGGGAAGGAGTGAATTCCATCTTGCTAAGTTAAGTTCCCAGCCGCTCACTCGGTCTTGTCCCCAAGAAGGTACGCATATTGAGTCGGTGAATCTTGCCACTCTCACCCATACTAGTCAAAGGACAATCCCTCGCAAACAGGAGCTCGTAACCTGCTCAGGATTGAGATCAAGTTGCCTAGGTCATCCTAGTGAAATAGAAACCTAACTAGTCAACGGAGTTACAGCTAGAGGTTACTATTTCGTGGTCCGGTCTTATGTAATCTCATTACATAGGATATCCTCACTCACATGTCATCTACACGAACACGTTAGGATCACAGTGTTTGTATCAAATACAAAGTGGGCCACATCCATAGTTTAACCAGGGTAAGGTACATAAACCTTATCCCCTAACTATAACCCTTTAGGCTGTATCTCGAACCGAGATCCTTTTTATGTACATTACATTCAATTAAAGATTCCTTTAACAGCCTTGGATGTTTAGTTTATTGGATTTAGGGTTTAAATAAAGGCAAATCGTAGAAAACGAATAATAACACTTTATTGAATTAATAACACTTTATTACATTAATTATAACAGAATTGCAAACTACAAGTTTTAGGGCACAAATCCCAACACTTGAAATTTTGCATCGAATATGTAGACAATATTTTGTCGATATCAAACGCTTGAGACAATGCTAGCGTTCTGTTCTTGCGATAACTGAAGATCTGGATCCCAATAACATATTGCGCATCTCCCAAATCTGTCATTTGGTATAGGGTCTCCAGCCAATTCTTCATGTAAGTAAGGTATCCAACACCATTCCCAATGAGTAGGATATCATCCACATAAAGTACTAACAAAGCTACTTTGTCGTTAATGATCCTTTTGTAAACACAAGGCTTATCAACGCTTTGGTCAAAGCCGTAAGACTTGATCGCAGTATCAAATCTTATATTCCAAGATCTTGAGGCTTATTTCAACCCATACATGGATGGATTGAGCTTGCAAACCTTTTGCTCCTAACCTTGGGCTAAGAACCCTTCGGGTTGAGACATATCGATGCTCTCGTCAAGATTACCATTCAAAAAGGCAGTCTTGACGTCCATTTGGAAAATTTCATAATCGTAAAATGCGGCTATGGGCAAGAGTATCCTTATAGACTTTAGCATAGCAACAGGGGAAAAAGTTTCTTCATACTCAACTCCTTCCCTCTAGGTAAAACCCTTTGCTACAAGCCTAGCCTTAAAGGTCTGTACCTTTCCGGCTGCATCTCTCTTTCTCTTATAGATCCATTTACATCCTTTGGGTCTAACCCCTTCAGATTGGTCTACAAGTTCCTATAATGAATTTAAGTCCATTGACTCCATTTCAAGGTCTATGGCTTTGTCCATTGGTCCTTGTCTACGTCATTCATTGCCTGTTTATAAGACAATGGATCTTCTACGCCGTCATCAGGTATGACAACTTGAGTTTCAGCTAAACCCAAGTAGCGTTCAGGTGAGGAAGGAACCCTCCCACTACGTCGAGGCATTCCCAACGCTTGAGAAGGACGAGGCTGACTTGAGGTGCTGGCTCTTCCATCAACTCTTGATGAAGGTCCAGCTTGATTAAGAACTCTTGTTGGTTCATGAGTAGCTTCATTTAGTCCTAATTTTCTACAGGGTATGTGGTTCCTCATGTTATCTTCCTCCAAGAATGTGGCGTTTATCGATACAATCACCTTGTTTTCTTATGGGTCGTAGAAAAGACCACCTATCGTTTCTTTGGGATAGCCAACAATTAGCACAATCTTCAACGAGGTTCCAGTTTCTGTGGGTTTGTCACGAGCACGTGTGGCGAACAACCCCAAATCCTGAAGTGTTGTAAACTAGGTTTACGCCCCTTCCAAAGTTCAAAAGGTGTTTCTGAAACACTTTTTGATGGAACACTGTTGAAGATTTGAACTGTAGTCTCTAGTGCGTATCCCAAAAACGAGGCAGGCAATTGAGCATAGATCATCATAGAACGAACCATGTCTAACAAGGTTCTATTTTTCCTTTATGACACACCATTTTGTTGTGGTGTATTAGGTGCTGAGAATTGAGATTTAATTCTATGTTCTATCATATAGTCCTGGAATCTCAAATCCATATACTCTCCACCTCGATCGGATCGAAGTGTTTTAATGGTTTTCCCTAATGCATTCTCTACTTCAGCCTTATACTCTTTGAACCTTTCAAGAGCTTCAGACTTGTGATGCATTAGGTATAGATAACCATACCTCAAATAATCATCTATGAAAGAGATGAAATATTCGTACCCACCTCGAGCTTTAACATTCACCGGACCACAAAGATCCAACTGTACAAGTTCTAAGGGCTCTTTGGCTCTGTAACCTTTTCTAGTAAAAGGTCACTTGGTCATTTTACATTTCAAGCAAGACTCACAAGGCGGTAAAAAATCATCTTCTAACTTGTTTAGAAGTCCATTATTTGAGAGTCTCTCAATCTTGTTGAGATCAATATGACCAAGTCTAAGATGCCATAGATAGGTGTTATTATTTGGAGAAATTCTTTGTCTTTTATTTCGAGTGTTAGCATTCTTAAGCATCTAATCATTTAAAATTGTTGTGGTTTTATTCGGTTTCAGTACGTACAAGCCATTTTTCAATTTAGCAGAATAAATATTGACATCCTCTTTCAAAATGAACGCTTAATTAATTGAAAAATAAATACAATAACCAAGTTCTATTAAACAAGAGATTGAAATTAAGTTCCTTTTAAGCTTAGGTACTATATACAGATGTTTTAATGAAATAAATCTATCTCCCAAAAATAGCTTGGCATCTCCACTGCACGAGCTGATATGACGTCTCCCATTCCGACCCTGAGCGTCATTTCATCCTCTTTGAGCTCTGTGAAGGAACTAGTTTCCTGAAATGAAGAGAAAACATGATTAGTGGCTCCTGAATCAAGTATCCAGGTAAAATCATTATTTTCTACTAAACAAGTTTCAAGAACAAGTAAATCTTATTTACCTTTCTTCTTTTTGAGCTCAACAAGGTATTTTGGGCAATTTCGCTTCAATGCTCATCCATGTTGCAGTGGAAACATTTTTCTTTATCTGCAACCTTGGTTTTTTCCTTGCCTTTGTCAGCAGCAGGTGCCTTCCCTTTCCCTCCTATTTTCTTCTTTTGGGTCTTCTTAAGCCTAGAAGATGAGCTACAGTTAGCCCAGAGGATGAACCCTTCTGGAATGGGCAAACAGATGTCCCTCTCCATTAGCCTGTCCCTTGTTCTTCATAAGAGACTGGAAAGTTTGTAGGTCATTTAGGAGAGTAGTCAGGTTATACTCTTTCTTGTTCATTACCGCATTACTGCGGAATTGCAGGAAACTCTTAGGAAGAGATTCCAGAATGAACGATACCTGACTTTGCTCGTCAATGATCGCTCCGTTCATCTCAACCACGTTGAAGTGGACCATCAGATCAAGAACGTGTTCTCTCACCGATGACCCCTACTTCATACAGCAGCTATGAACATATTTGAAGGATTCGTGCTAAATCTGTCTAGACGGTTGTCCAAACATTTCCTACAGCGAACTCATGATCTCATGAGCTGAGACCATGCCCTCGTGCTTTTTTGCCAGAACTTCATAAACACAAGCGAAAATGTAGACCTTGGCCTTATCATTGGCCTTGATCCAGCGGTCGTATGCTTCCTTAACAGATTGAGGATCGTTACGAGCAGGGACCTGAGCACATTCCTCAGACAGTACAAACCGTAGGTAATCAACAACCAGAATCATATTCAGGTTGGATTTCCACGTAGTAAAATTCTCACTAGTTAAATAGTCGCTTTTATGTAAGGCTATTATTGAGGACGACATGTTGAAAATCCAAGATAGTTCTAATTAGTTATGCCTTTTAACCCATAGTAAAAACAAATCAAATTTAGCAAAATGATTAAAGAACCCTAGTGTTTAAACTAAACCCACTGTTTAAATTCAACATTCAATTTTGCAACGATACTTCAAGGGTTTAGAACAAAAGCCTCTGTCGGGCGGTCAATCATTCTTCCCTTGAATTGAGACTTTCTCAGCCAATACTCACTACCAGAACATCTCATGTCCCAATGCTTCTTAGCTACCATTTGTTTGGCCAAGGACTTGTTAACTAGCTTAACTCATCCCGTAAATGTGACCCTACCATTTTCATATCCAATAGGCCCGAGCCAACAGGATACTATTAAGAAAGACAAGTGTTGGCAATCAACCTAAGAGACTCTATCCATTTCTTGAGTTCGCGGTGTTCTGATCCCTATAGTCAAGCTCCATGCAATTTATTTTTCATATAATCCCGTAAATGTGACCCTACCATTTTCATATCCGTAGGGTTTGGCTGTTCAATTTATAACTTTTATAAATTTTGATAATTAAACAATGATAAAGAAACTATATTATAAATCCAACCACCATTATTCAAATTGGAACTATAAAAGGAATTCAACTAATTGAATTATAAAATTACATAAACAAAATAACATTTATTTTAAACTATGTAATTTCATGCTCCATGCAATTTATTTTTCATATAATCTAATCATAACAATTATAATTAATTAGTCATGAAAAATAAATTAATCATGCATTTAACCATATTCATATAACATTTATATAAATAAAATGCATGAACATGCTCATCCTAAGGTGGGAAAAATCTAAATGACATTCATAAAGACAAATAGCTGTAAAACTGAAAACATATGGCCCTTAAAGTGCAAAAAATAAAATTACATTAATTTTATTTTATGAAACCGGTCGAAAAACACCCTGAACCGGCCTTGAACCGCTCGAACCGGACCAAAACCAAAGAACCAGCTGAACCGGTCTGTAGCTGCTGGAATGCCCCACGGCGTTGCAACGCTGATGCGAGCATTGCAACACCCGCTTTGTCCTCTTGCGCGCCTACTATCGGGGTAGCGTTGCAACGCTGAGGGACAGGGTTGCAACGCCGCTGACCTCTTGAACGCCCGCGTCGATAGGGAACACTGGCGTTGCGACGCCGTTCTTTCAAATATTTAATTCTCTCACAAAATTTAATATGAATCATATCAACATTAAATTTATAATATATAGTTCCAAAACTATATATTATATTGTATCAATATACATTAATTTTATTCCCCAATGAATTTGAAAATTTCAAATTCTAATGATCTAAGAACCCTTTACGAGCTAGAAGGTGGACCTAATGGACCTACAGATCAGAAGCTCCAACGATACAAGATTGCTCGGTTAATCTCATTAACATCCCAATCAACATTCGTTAACTGCGCGAACACTCCACTAAAGTCCCACAGCTGCACTCTTCTCACTGCCGATATATTTCTGTGTCCATGGATATTGACGAATAACAGCAAGTCAATCCTTCACGAATGTTCGTAACACGAGCTGGGTCAAATTACCATTTTACCCCGTGGTTACATCTTGTGGCTTAAGTACCAGTGCTCCTCTAATGAACAATTACCAACAAACAGAGTCCCTCTCAGGCCAATGAGAGGGTCGTGCCCTTTGTTCAAGTCCCAGAGAAACCACTTAAGGGAACATTCCTCTACTTACCCTAGTAGGCGAGAAGGAGTGAATTCCATCTTGCTAAGTTAAGTTCCCAGTCGCTCACTCGGTCTTGTCTCCAAGAAGGTAGGTGTATTGAGTCGGCAAATCTAGCCACTCTCACCCATACTAGTCAAAAGATAATCCCTCACGAACAGGAGTTCGTAACCTGCTCAGGATTGAGATTAAGTTGCCTAGGTCATCGTAGTGAAATAGAAACCTAACTAGTCAATGGAGTTACAGCTAGAGATAACTATTTCGCGGTCCGGTCTTATGTAATCTCATTACATAGGATATCCCCACTCACATATGATCTACACGAACACGTTAGGATCACTGTGTTTGTATCAAATACAAACTTGACCACATCCATAGTTTAACAGGGTAAGGTACCCAAACCATATCCCCTAACTATAGACCCTTAAGAGTAAAAAGACCATATAACCCTTCGGGTAAAATGTCTAAAATGCCCTTAGGGACTCTTGTAATTTTTAAACATCTCCTGCAAACAGAAAAATCCCAATTAAATTTATTAAGTCAATTATAAATCAAACTAAATACACAAGGATTTTTGGAGTTAAGAAAAATCTCAAATTTCGGTCTTTAATTAACCGTTAGCTTATTTTCCTAAATTTCTTGAATTAAAGCAGAAAAACATCAAAATTAATTCTTTTTTTAACCTAATGCTTCAATTCAAGATTTTAAAGCTAACACACATAATTTAGGGATAAAATAACATGAGGATCACTAAATTAAATGCAATTCAAGTGGATTAAACACTAAAATTCTAGTAAATAACTCACTTATGGTGAGTTATCAAGCTCCTAATTAAATAGATTCCCAAATCCGATCACGACATCTTTTAGTGCAACCTATATCATTTTGCATATTTCAACACATCTAGTACGAGTGCAAAATCATAAAAGAAAATAGAGTTTACGACTTACAATTACTACCCCCTCAAGAGGAATTTCACCCTCGAAATTGAACACGAGAAAAGTTGTGGGTACTTTTCTTTCATTTGGTCTTCCCTTTCCCATGTTGCTTCCTCGACGTCGTGATTTCTCCACAACACCTTTACCAGTGGTATTGACTTGTTCCTAAGAACTTGTTCTTTCCGATCGAGTACTTGTAGAGGTTCTTTATGATAGATTCTCCTTAAGTTGTATTGGTTCTACCTTAAGCACATGTGATGGATCAGAAATGTATTTCCTGAACATTGATACATGGAAAACATTATGTACTCGAGACAATTCTATCAGTAAACCTAATCTGTAAGCCGATTGCCCTACACGCTATAGAATCTCGTAAGACCCTATATATCTCGGGCTCAGTTTCCTCTTCCTTCCGAACCGCAAAATACCATTCCACGGGGATAGTCTCAGGATAACTTTGTCTCCGATTTCGAATTCTAAATCTCTTCTTCGTTTGTCAGCGTAGCTCTTTTATCTATCTTGTGTTGTCTTCAGTCTTTCCCTGATAAATTTAACATTCTCCGAGGTCACTTGGACCAACTCTGGCCCTATTAGCTTTCTTTCTCCTATCTCCCCCCAGCAAATAGGGGTTCTACATTTCCTTCCATATAATGCTTCGTATGGTGCCATTCCGATGCTGGAATGATAACTATTATTGTATGCAAACTCCATCAACGATAGGTGAGTCTCCCAGCTTCCTTTATATTGCAATACGCATGCTCGAAGCATGTCTTCGAGCGTCTGAATGGTTCTTTCTGACTGACCATTAGTTTGTGGATGAAATGTTGTACTAAAGTGCAACCTAGTTCCCAAGGCCTCTTTCGGACTCGACCAGAACTTGGAAGTAAATCTCGAATCCCTATCCAAAACAATAGATATTGGGGCTCCGTATTGGCTTACAATCTTGTCACCATATAATCTAGCAAGTTTATCCAGAGTAACAGTTACCTTGACAGGTAAGAATCGAGCAGTCTTAGTCAATCTGTCTACTATCACCCAAATCTCGTCACAACCACTCGGTGTTCGGGGACGTCCAAATAAGAAATCCATGGTTACATGCTCCCACTTCCATTCAGGTATTGGGAGTTGATTTAGAAGCCCTCCTTGTTTCTATCGTTCAGGTTTCACCTGCTGACAAATTAAACATTTAGAGACATACTCTGCTATTTCTCGTTTCATTCCTGGCCACCAATAATGGTTCTTTAAAGTCCGATACAACTTTGTACCTCCATCACGCCTTACTTCGTAATCTGTTATCTGATTCAAGTTCACCTCTTCAATCAATTTCTTCAGGGTAGGGTCTTTAGCTTGACTTGAGATAACATCATTAATTAAGGTAGGTCTTACTTGAAAATGAGCTAACAAATTCCCTTTGTCACCAATAGACACCTTTGCATTAAAACTTTTGAGCTCCTCAAATAGAGCCACTCTTACAGCATTAAGTGAACCCCTATGTTGCTTCGACTTCCTACTTAGTGCATCAGCTACAACATTAGCCTTCCCTAGGTGGTATTCAATCGTGCAGTCATAATCTTTTATCAATTCAAGCCACCGTCGCTGTCTCAAATTCAACTCTTTCTGTTCGAAGATATATTTTAAACTTTTATGATTTGTGTAAATACAACACTTCTCACCAAACAGATAATGCCTCCAAATCTTTAAAGTTAACACAACTGCTGCGAGCTCCAGATCATGTGTACGATAATTACATTCATGCTTTTTCAACTGTCTTGACGCATAAGCGACCACTTTCCCATCCTGCAAAAGTACATCTAAGGCCCTGATGTGAGGCATCACAATAAACCTCAAACACTTTTCCCGTGGTGGGTACAGTTAGTACTAGTGCAGTGACAAGTCTGTTCTTTAACTATTGAAAAGTTTTTCCACACTCTTCACTCCACTCGAACTTCGTATTCTTCTTTGTCCAACTGGTTAATGGAAGAGCTATGTTTGAAAACCCCTCAACAAAACGTCGATAGTATCCTGCAAGTCCCAAAAAACTACAAACTTCCGATATTGAAGTGGGTTGTTCCCACTTAACTATTGCTTCTGTCTTCTGAGGATCCACTTGAAATCCGGCTGCTGACACTACGTGTCCCAAAAACACAACCTTCTCCAGCCAAAACTCACATTTACTAAATTTGCCATACAGCTTCCGATTTCGTAATGTCTGTAGCACTAGTTTGAGATGTTCTGCATGCTTCCTTTTACTCTCTGAATACACCAAGATGTCATCAAATACTATCAAAAACTGATCAAGGTAAGGATGGAATACCCGATTCATGAGATCCATGAATGCTGCTGGGGCATTTGTTAACCCGAATGGCATTACCGAGAATTAATAATGCCCATACCTTGTCTTGAAAGCTATTTTTGGTACATTAGAATCATTGATCTTCAGCTGATGGTAACCTGATCGTAAATCAATTTTGGAAATCACTGAGGCACCCTTTAGTTGATCGAACATGTCATCTATGCGGGGCAAAGGATATTTGTTACATATTGTTCCCTTATTCAGTTGTCGGTAATCAATACATAATCGTAATGTCTCATCCTTCTTTTTAACAAACAACACAGGTGCTCCCCACGGAGATACACTTGGTCGAATATAACCCTTATCCACCAACTCCTGCAACTGAGTTTTCAATTCCTCCAATTCCTTCGGTGCCATCCTATACGGGGCTTGAGATATTGGCGTTGTTTCTGGCATCAGGTCTATGGTAAACTCCACCTCTCTATCAGGTGGCAATCCTGTTAGCTCTTCTAGGAAGATATCTAAATACTCACATACTACTGGAATGTCTTCAGGTTTCAATTTACTCACTGGCGCACAAACTACATATGCAAGATATGATGTACAACCTTTCTTCAATAATTTTCTAGCTTTAATAGTTGTTATCATACAAGTAGGCAATATCTTTCTATACTCCTTAAACACAACCTTAGTGTCGCCTGGCTTCCTCAACAAAACATCCTTCCTATGACAGTCCATTATGGCATGATACCTAGATAAGAAATCCATCCCCAAGATAACGTCGAACTCTTGAAGATCTAAGGGAATCAGTTCAGTTGTCATAGTCATACCATTCACTTCCACCATGCAATTAATATGAACACTACAAACTATCAACATATCACCAATAGGAGTATAAATATACAACTCCTCAGATAAAGGTTCTAACTTCGCAAGAATGCTAGCAACAAACATTTTAGAGATAAAAGAATGCGTAGCTCCTAAATCTAATAATGCATGTGCAGGTTTACTACAGATAGAAAGTGTACCTGTAACAACTTTTAGTGCATCCTCTGCTTCCTGCTGTGTCATAGCGTAAATCTTCCCCTGTTGTCGGGGTCGACCTACCTGTCCCTTCTGCATAGCACTACTAGTGCCTTCTCCTCCACCTACCCCAGTATTTTGCTGCTGGTTCACGGTCTACGACGTGGTTCTCTGTCCTACCATGCCTTCTTGCATTGGCTGGGGGCATTCCCTTTTGAAGTGACCGCCTTGCCCACAGTTAAAACATACATTTTCGCCACTCAAACATCGACCCCAATGATACTTTCCACAAGTGCTGCACAAAGGTTTCCTTGTTGAACTAGCTACTCACTCACTGGGTTGCCCTGTACGGGAGTCCCTTGCTGATCCTATCATAAAACTTGATCCCTGCTGCCTCTGTCTTTCCCCACGTCCACCTGTACCAGTCCTTGGAGTAGTTTGCCTATCACAATGGGGTTTAAAGCTTCCTTTTCCAGAGACACCTGGAGTGAATCTCCTATTATCTCCTCGTTGGAATCGGTCTCGTGGTAAACCAACAAAATAAGTGGTATGACCACCACCTACAGCTTCTTTTACAATTATGTCATCTACTAGGCTTCGCTCTACTCGTAATGCCGTCTCCACAAGCTTGGAGAACTCAGTCCACTCTGAACATGCTGTCACAGGCGTTCGGTTCTCTGTTCGCAGACCATCCTCGAACCTCTTGCATCGATCTATCTCGCTTGCAACTAAGTGCTAGCATACTTTGATAACTCCGTGAACTTCTTCTCATATTCTGTTACAGTCATCGACCCCTGAACAAGTCCTAGAAACTCGTTCTTCTTTGCATCACGATAAGAGCTCGGATAGTACTTATCCTCAAAGGCCTTTCGAAACTCATTCTAGCTCCAAGCTTCCCCTTTTCTGCTCTCTGTTATCTTCCACCAATCATTTGCTCCTTTCTGGAGCAAGAATGCTGCTAAATCGACCTTCCTGTCTTCAGGGCATCGCATGACCCTAAAACACTTCTCAATTAGATTTAACCACACCTCAGCATCAGCGGAGTCTGTCGTGCCTTCAACTGTTGTTACACCTAAGGCCTTCAGTCTTTCAATGCCATACTTTTTTTCTGGATCTGCTTGTGCTGATCCAACACTTTCAGCTAATCTTTGAGTTATCCTCGTGAAGATTTGTTCCTCCATGTTCACCTCTTGCTGAGGATGACTAGACTCTCCCTTTGATACCTCTCTTCCTCTATCACAAGTAGCTTCTTGAGTTCCGGCCTCCACTTGCCTGCCTCGTTTTCCACCTCGAGCCATGGTCCTAAATTATACAATCTTATTAAAATAGTTAAGACAACAAGCTCCTAGTTTAATGCATGAACCTAGTTCCCTTCCCAAAACCTTTTGCTCTGATACAAAGTTGTCACACCCCCTCCCAGCTTACTTGCTTAACCTAGGAAGAGATGCAAAGACAGAGATCACCAACTCTCTTCTGGCTCTCTCTGACTAGCCAAAGACTTAACCTAAAATTAAACGCAATACAATACGTGTGAACAAGCAAGATTGATCATTGAATACACATATAAGCACGACACATTCACTTCAAGTACTATGTTCTTTACCTAGTCATAAAGCCTTCAAGTTTATTACAACCCAACTAATATGTTTTCACTATAAACCATATACATAAGAAAGTGTATATACAAGGAGCTAAAACGGTGTGGTGGCAAACAGGTCTTGTCAAGGCTAAGCACCGAGAACTCGTCTGCTACCTGGGAAGAGTAAAAATATGAATACGTGAGCTGGAAAGCCCAGTGAGTGTCCATTTTCAAAGCATTATAAGCTCAAAGGTGAAGCATAATAATGGACAGACTACAAGTAGAAAATAACTTAACATTTGTTTGTAAACATATTCAAGCCATGCTTTCAATTTACAGGTTTAAGTCACCACTTATGTATAGCATAAATCTCATAATGCAGTACTATATTGAGGGTAGATAGATCAATACAATAAAGCTCATGGTTTGATACCGCTTTCGAATCTTAGCGGTGGTAGAGTTATATTTATACCAATAACGTTCATACCTCTCTCACGTGCACGTGGAATGCCATTGGCACTTTGGTTTCCCCTAATACCTTCTCTATGTCCTTCAGTATTAAGGTAAGACCATTTACAACCCGAATACCTTCTCATTATCTTTCAGTGTCGGAAATCATGATTCCCTCCACTACGCTCGCAACGTTGCAACGCTGCAGCGCCCAACGCCTCACCGTTGCAACGCTGCTCTAAAGCACAACCACAATCCGAGCGGACGACGTTGAGATGCTAAAGAACAACGTCTCAAGGCCATCGAAGGAACAACAAACGCCATTCTTGTTCTTCGTTATTTTTTGATCGTTTCTGCTCTGATTTCTTCATAGCAACTCTTGCAACGAACGACACAAACTTACATGCTCGATTTACTTTCTAAAATGCCAAAAAACACTAGGCCTTTACATTGATCTCATCAACAGAAATGTAAATCTAATTTAAAGTGTCAAACGCTAAAAGCATCCAATATGCAAACCATAAATTCAACACTTCAATTAAAGAAAATCCCACCTAATTTTAAGAAAAAAAATTGCACAATGAAAGCCAATGATTGGCTCTGATACCAATTGAAGGGAATGGAAATCCCGCAACAGAAATGACTTGGAATGTCGTGGTGTTCGTTGTGAAAAAGGTTTTCTTAAAATTGAATTTATGATATAAATCCTAGGCTAAACATGGTTTAAAGAAGAACAAAAACAGAGAGTAACACGTTACTTAATTGTTAAAGAACTCTTCTTCAAGATTTCCTTCTCTGATCACGAACTTTTCGTGCCTCCGATCTCAACAATCACGATCTCTCAAACTATGAATGTTAAAAACTCAAAAGGTCTCCTCAGTTGTTCTCGATTCGTTGAGGGAGAGTGGTGGAACTCTTTTTTTTTTGGGTATAGAGAATTCGAAAAATATTGAGAGAATGAGAGAGAGCTTCTTGGATGCAAATTCTAAAAATGAGCATTCCCCTTCCAATCCTTCTTGCAAAAACCTTTTATAATGGTGAGAGTTGGAGTTGAAATCTCCGCCTATTTACCATTTAACAACAACCATATAATATGCAAATCATATTTGCATATCATATACAATAAGGTATCTCATACCTTTTTATACAATTCTCATTTGTATAATTGTGGAAATTTTAAAATTGAATCATATTCAATTTAATTTCTCTCAATACAATTTCTCCAAAATATCACTAATTAATCAAATAGGCTAACCTATAGTTTAATATGAATCTCATTCACATTAAAACTATATATTATGTTTATCATATCTCATATAAATGACAAAAATACCCTTTTAATGAATTTGAACACTTCAAATTCACACCAAACCGTAAACCCTCAATTCATCTAGTTTGAGCCAACCGAGGGACCTAATGGACCAACAAATGACGATCTCCAATGATTCGAGACTAACCTGTCAAACTCTTTTACCCGGTTATTGAACATTCATTAGGTACGGTAACACTCCACTAAAGCCCTTAGTTGTTCTCTCATCACTGTAGAACAAGTTATATCCATCGATATAACCAATGGTCGTGAGTCGACCCTTAAAAGGTTGTTCGTAGACACTACTTGGTCAGATTATTGTTTTACCCCTGTGTCTACCTGTTGCTCCTTAAGTCCCACTTCTCCTCTAATGAACAACAACGTTGTATGGTCCAACCATAAATAACGCCCCTCTCGGGTCAGTGAGAGGGTGGGCGCCCGTTGTTCAAGCCATAGAGATAGCACTTAAGAGAACAACCCCTCTAGTTTCCCTAATTAGGGAACGAGTGAATTCCATATCGCGTAGTCAAGTTCCCAGCTCCCCACGTGGTCCTATCTTTGAGAAGAGAGGCATATTGGGTGACTAACTGTGACCACCCACACCCATACTAGTCAAAGGATAGAGCCCTGCGGATAGAAATCCGTAACACGCTCAGGATTAAGGTCGAGCCACTATTGGTCATCGAAGAAGTTATTAGCCCTATACTTTTAACAGTGTTACATCAGAAAATCTAATAATTCACGGTTCGATCTTGTACAATCTCATTGCAGAGGATGCCCCCACTGACACGTGAACCTCATGAACGAGTTTGATCACCTCGTTTCTATCTAATACAAAGCAGGCCCGATCCACAGTGTATCTGGTGCGAAAATATCGAGTGCCCTAAACTAATGCAAATTAGAATAAAACCCCGACACTTTTACGACGTGCAAGTATACACGGTCGAGAGCAGCAAGTGATAAGTTAAAAGTATCGATCCCACGAGGACTAGTTAGACCTAAATTAGTGAGTGTCCTAACAAATTTTCCTTATTTTAGTGCAATGCATGAGTGTGCAAATTATTGTTGTAAATAAATAAATTGATAAGTAAGAAAGATAAGATGAGACAAAAGAAAATAACTGAATTGAAATGAGGGGAGAGGAGAATGCAATCAAGAGGGGAGATGCAAAATATGAGATTTTTAATGAAAATAGGCTCGGGTTAGGTTGGAGTTTTCATGCTCAATTAGAATAAAGATGTGATTGATGCCTTGAATTTACCTACACATGCATTCAAGTGAATCTTTCCGAAATCACTAAGTTTTAAAACCTACAATTTCCCAATTGTGATCTAAATTATGCTCATGATTTTAGGTTCTAGATGACTTAATTATCCCTAATCAACTCAATAATCCTAGAATGAAATTTTAGTTTTCTAATTCATTAGCTTTTCCAAGTTTATGAATTCTAGAGTAGTTAAAGAGGCCAATTTTATTTGTCATGCAACGTTAAATTCAATAAAATTTCATAAATTCAATCATTGGCATCAACCATAAATTTAATCCAAAATTACATTAAAACAACATAACCCTGCCTAAGAAAATTTAGTTCATGATTAAAATCGAGTCACATATCTCTAGTTTAAGCATGCTTTTATTGATCAAGGAGTTCATACAAAACAACCAACAATGTTCACTAAATTAGGTAAATCAACTACAATTCTAGCCTAAGACAGTCACGAGTTATGCTTAAAACAGTGAGCAAAAGTAGTCTAAATCAGTACGTAAACAACCCAAAAATTCAGAATTAAATTGGTGGTTAACATCAAGCAATAACACTTAGAGATAGGGAAAACGTTACACAGCAGGTGGTTTTATTTTTCAAGTTCAGTTCGATAGCAACATCTCATCAACGAAAGCTCGAAACAAAAATCCAACCGTTCAAAACGAAGCCATGTGAGTCTCGAACAAGCTATCTAAAGTTCAGCACAATCCAACGGTTGAAACTCTGGGAATCGATAACTTTGTGAGCACCACCGGTGAAAAACCGAACTGCACTGATCTCCAAACGTGACAGCGATATCCGACAAAGAGAAGTCAGAACGATGATCCAAACGTTCAAAGTAAAGCCCTATGAGTCTCGAATAAGCTGTAAAAATTTCAGCACAATCGAACGGTGGAAACTTCAGAAAACGACAACTTTGTGAGCGTCGTCTGTGAAAAACTAAGCTGCACGATTTTTGCTACAATAATGGCACCTTGAAGCTTCGATTTTTTCCTCAATCGCACGATTGCTACAACAATGGCACCTTCATGATTCTTCTCTTCAATGCACACCTTTGTTGTAGCAATCGCCCCTTCTCTCTCGCTCTCTTCCCCTTTTGTGGCAACTTCTTCTCTCCCTTTGGCACTTGTGAACCCTAATCTCCTTATATAAGATGGTGTTGCCCTAACTCCACAAATTAAAAAAATACCCTTAGGGGTAGAAAGACCATCTTACCCTTCGGGTAAAATGTCTAAAATGCCCTTAGAGACTCCTGTAATTTAAATAATCTTCTGCACACAGAAAAATCCCAAATAAATTCATGAAGTCAATTATAAATCAAACTAAACATGCAATGATTTTTGGAGTTAAAAATCTCGTCTTTTGGTCTTTAATTAACTGTTAGCTTATTTTCCTAAATTTCTTAAATTAAAGCACAAATACATAAAATTAATTTTTTTTGCACCTTATGCTTAAATTCAAGATTTTAAAGCTAACACACATAATTTAGGGATAAAATAACATGAGGATCACTAAATTAGATGCAATTCAAGTGGATTAAACACTAAAATTCTAGTACAATAACTCACTTATGGTGAGTTATCAAACCCCCAAACTTGAACTACTCATTGTCCTCAATGAGTTCTATTCCCCCCAAAACTTAAAAGACCTTTAAACACTCATATCATTTGGGTAAGTAAATAAGGATTGAGAACTTATGCTCTAGCTACAAGTCACCATTCATTCAATGCTCTCTAAGTGGCTCACCTAGGGTTTCCTAAGTACACTTATGCATCAATATCCAAGAGCAAACCAACCAGGATTCAACACCTATCCTCAAGCTCAACCACTAGAATCCTAATCATTTAAATCAAGCAACTCATAGTTAAAGATAAGTAACACTCCAAAACTCGCATGACTACAATTTTATGATAATTTCTTTTTATTTTGTTTTCTTTATTATTATTTTTTTTAAAATAAAGATGTATGTTATTCTCCTCCATTTCCATAAAACTCACTACTTAGGGCTAGGTTTTTTTTTCCTTTTTTTCTTTTTTTTCTTTTTACCATTTTTTTATCTTCTTGACTCTCCCGTAGTTCTTAGAATGGCACACGTGGTTAGCGTAGCACACCTAAGCAATGGGACTCTCCCGTAGTTCTTAGAATGACAGATGTTGTTAATGTAACACATCTAAGCAATGGGTACAGGCTTCTCGCTTGATACCTTCGCTCCAAGAGGCCAACATGGTTAGTGCCCAGACCCCCTGACATCGAGTACCAAGTTGCCTGAACTGACTCTAAGTACACATTTTATATAGCCCAATGGAGTTTTAGGAAAATGAAAGGTTTGCATACTTTTTTTTCTTCCTTTTTTTTTATATTTTTTCTTAAAAACACAGAGATTTTATCTTTCCCCAAAACTTAGAGTACTCAATGTCCTCATTGAGTTAAGGAGGTCGGGTAACTCCCCCAAACATGAAATGATCATAAATTTGAAGTTTACTAATTTTGGAGTGCTCTAAAAAATATATGGGTTACCTAACTTGACATGACTTCTAGTTTTCGAAATTGTTGGCCTAGGAGTTCAATCCTAACTACTTTGATTGACACACTAACCATAAGCGCACTAAAGAACCTTAATGACAAGCTTGACCTTGAGAAACACCAAATAAGATAACATACTCTTGCCTCAAACACAACCAACAACTCTTATTTTCATTAACACTAAGATTTGACCTTAACTTTTTATTTTCAAGGAGATGCATACCAAGTTTCTACAAAAGACATAACACTTTTTACCATTAAAAACACATGAGAAACTTCATTTTCATAAGAGGGACAACAATCATCTTTCCTATTTTTACTTGCTTAAACACAATGAATCAACTACCTACATCATGCATATCAAAAACCATGAAAACAACCACTAACATGGAATCTAGTCGTAAAAATAGATCATTTTAAAGTCCTAAAGCAAGTAAATAACTTTATAAACAAAAAGGCATGCAACACCCTATAAACACTAACAACATACAGTCTCATCAACAAAAAAAAAAAAAACAATTAAGCTCAAAATCAGATTCAGTACAACCCATCTCCCCCTCATTGTTAAAGCACACATTGCCCTTAATGTATAATCTACTCAGTTAAGCATACTTGAGTACAATAAATAAAGATGGAAGGGAGAACGATACTACCCTGAATTGAGGAGACCTCCACTGCAGCGCATATCAACAAACCCTAAGGGAGCTGCAAGATAGGCAAGGGTTATTTATTTAAAAACAAAAACAACTAAAAATGAAACAAAAGAAAAAATTAAAAAAAAATTAAAAACGAAACAAACGAAATAAACTTCGAGTTGCCTCCCAAGAAGCGCTTGTTTAACGTCATTAGCTTGACATAGTATACTTGGGCTTGTCAAGGTACATAAAAATTCTCCCATTTCTTTGGGCCTCTCTTCCTCGAATCTACAAAAGAAATCAATGCTAGCAAGAATACTAGCTTCTCGTGAGAGCCCAAGTCAGATATATTTTTTGATTTTTCATATAATAAAAAAAAAGAAGGAAAAACAGGAAAATAAACAAACTCACGCAAAGATACTGACTCGAGAGAATAGAAAGAATAACACTCACCAATAAGAGAAAAACCAGAAGGTAAAACTGTCATAGACTCAAAAACATCAAACTCTACCTCCTGGCCTAACTCAACAGGCTCGACTTCTTCCACGCTCTCACTAACTCTATCCTGGTGTCTGCTAAAAGGTTCTAGTTCTTTTACATCTAAAGCACAATCCTCTAAATGCCCATACTCAGAAAAACGTGAAGGACTAGGGTTTTTGAGGGCTATCAGCGAGTCAGTGATCAAGTGACTTACCGAACTATCTAAGGGTGTGGGCCCTCCTTCACTATCTTCCCTAGAGTGATCAACCTCAGATGAGTCTAAATACATTTGTTCTCTAAGGGAGACAAGTGTATCCGTTAGGCGTTGAATTGACTCCCCTATTTGACTATTCATCTCTTCTATTTACCTATTCCTCTCTTTTGTGGTTCTCATATATTCTAATAACAACATCTTAAGGGAAGATTTGTCTTCTACCTGGGTTTCTTGAATATAGGAAGGATATGGCTCAAATCCCCTAGGATATGGGTCATAAGCCCAATTGCTTTGATTATTATCATACATATGGTTCCCATAAGTCATAGGTAACGTATGATTGAAATTAGGCATTTGGTAGCCATAAGATCCATAACCCTCACTAGAAGACTCTAAATTGGCAATGGGATGATCATAAGAAAAAGAACTATACTGCGTTTGATCATTCGATACAGAAGACCACCCAAAGTTATCATAAGCCATAATAATGTAATGAAGCAATTATAACAGACTCAACAAACACAATATGCACCAACACAACCAGGAAAAATAACCAAGATTCAACAAAGATAAAAACACGAAACAAAGATAACAAGACACATCCAACAAGAAAAACAAGGATATAATGCTAAAATCAACTCAAAAAAAATAAGAATCAAAATTAATCCCCGACAACGACGCCAAAAACTTGGTGCGAAAATATCGAGTGCCCTAAACTAATGCAAATTAGAATAAAACCCCGATACTTTTACGACGTGCAAGTATACACGGTCGAGAGCAGCAAGTGATAAGTTAAAAGTATCGATCCCACGAGAACTAGTTAGACCTAAATTAGTGAGTGTCCTAACAAATTTTCCTTATTTTAGTGCAATGGATGAGTGTGCAAATTATTGTTGTAAATAAATAAATTGATAAGTAAGAAAGATAAGATGAGACAAAAGAAAATAACTGAATTGAAATGAGGGGAGAGGAGAATGCAATCAAGAGGGGAGATGCAAGATATGAGATTTTTAATGAAAATAGGCTAGGGTTAGGTTGGAGTTTTCATGCTCAATTAGAATAAAGATGTGATTGATGCCTTGAATTTACCTACACATGCATTCAAGTGAATCTTTCCGAAATCACTAAGTTTTAAAACCTACAATTTCCCAATTGTGATCTAAATTATGCTCATGATTTTAGGTTCTAGGTGACTTAATTATCCCTAATCAACTCAATAATCCCAGAATGAAATTTTAGTTTTCTAATTCATTAGCTTTTCCAAGTTTATGAATTCTAGAGTAGTTAAAGAGGCCAATTTTAATTCTCATGCAACGTTAAATTCAATAAACTTTTAAATTCAATCATTGGTATCAACCATAAATTTAATCCAAAATTACATTAAAACAACATAACCCTTGCCTAAGAAAATTTAGTTCATGATTAAAATCGAGTCACATATCTCTAGTTTAAGCATGCTTTTATTGATCAAGGAGTTCATGCAAAACAACCAACAATGTTCACTAAATTAGCTAAATCAACAACAATTCTAGCCTAAGACAGTCACGAGTTATGCTTACAACAGTGAGCAAAAGTAGTCTAAATCAGTACGTAAACAACCCAAAAATTCAGAATTAAATTGGTGGTTGACATCAAGCAATAACACTTAGAGATAGGGAAAACGTTACACAGCAGGTGGCCTTATTTTTCAAGTTCCGTTCGATAGCAATATCTCATCAATGGAAGCTCGAAACAACGATCCAACTGTTCAAAACGAAGCCATGTGAGTCTCGAACAAGCTGTCTAAATTTCAGCACAATCCAACGGTTGAAACTCCGAGAATCGACAACTTTGTGAGCATTGCCGGTTAAAAACCGAACTGCACTGATCTCCAAACGTGACAGCGATATCCGACACAGCGAAGCTCAGAACGACGATCCAACCGTTCAAAGTAAATCCCTATGAGTCTCGAATAAGCTGTAAACATTTCAGCACAATCCAACAGTGGAAACTTCAGAAAACAACAACTTTGTGAGCATCGTCTGTGAAAAACCGAGCTGCACGATTTTTGCTACAACAATGGCCCTTGAAGCTTCGATTTTTTCCTCAATCGCACGATTGCTACAACAATGGCACCTTCATGATTCTTCTCTTCAATTCACACCTTTGTTGTAGCAATCGCCCCTTCTCTCTCGCTCTCTTCCCCTTTTGTGGCAACTCCTTCTCTCCCTTTCGCACTTGTGAACCCTAACCTTCTTATATAAGACGATGTTTCCCTAACTCACCAAATTACAAAAATACCCTTAGGGCTAGAAAGACCATCTTACCCTTCGGGTAAAATGTCTAAAATGCCCTTAGAGACTCCTGTAATTTTTATAATCTCCTGCACACAGAAAAATCTCAAATAAATTCATGAAGTCAATTATAAATCAAACTAAACATGCAAGGATTTTTGGAGTTAAAAATCTCATCTTTTTGTCTTTAATTAACTGTTAGCTTATTTTCCTAAATTTCTTAAATTAAAGCACAAATACATAAAATTAATTCTTTTTGCACCTAATGCTTAAATTCAAGATTTTAAAGCTAACACACATAATTTAGGGATAAAATAACATGAAGATCACTAAATTAGATGCAATTAAGGTGGATTAAACACTAAAATTCTAGTAAAATAACTCACTTATGGTGAGTTATCAGTATCCAAGATTAGGTCTCCAACCCTATCCGTATACTGTAGACCGTTCAGGTCATTAACTGAAACGTGATCCTCCCAGTGGGTTCATCGCACACCGTTTAAGTTCTAGTTCTCTCATAATTCAATGACCCTAGAACTTAGTTTATTAGATAAAGTTTGTAAATGTGTGAGACACAAAGTGATGAAAAAATAACTCTCATTTATTTCAATAAGGAATATTACAAACATACACGAGATTAGAACATACATCCAAACAGTATAATTAATATAGGGTGTTATATTAATTTTTGGACAACAATCGCATGCATATTTTTCATGAGTTGAATGTGTTATGTATGTTTTATTATTCATGTGATGAATGATCAAGCACGGTAACATAGAATTGCATTTCACCTAAGGTTAAATTCTTTAGTTTTAAAATGTTTAGAACATGAAATTATAGACCTTAGGTTATCCAGTTCTAATTAGATTAGAATTAGGAACTGATAGCATGAAAATATACTATCTTATTTCTATATTTTAGCTAGTTTTTATACTTAAAACATAAACTTTCATGGCATTTTATGGTTAATTTCAGGAAACTGAGCTTGAGAGGCAAGAATAGAGTGTTTTGAGGTTATTTTTGTATAATTTGGAACATGTGTATGCTTAATTGAAGACACGAGAAAACTATAGATGTATTTTGAGTATAAAAAATATACTGAGAGATTCTGCATCGAATAACGATTCCAACGCATCAAACCGAAGGTCATTTGGACACCCGAGCGAAAAGATATGACAAAAATGGTCGCAATGCGCTGGCTGGCAGCAACCAAAGCATTGCAACGCCATGACCAGCGTTGCAACGCCATGCCGAAAGTCCCTATAAATATAACATGTTGTTTTCATTCCAAGGGGAGCCGAATTTGGTAGTTTTTAGCCCTAATTTCGAAATACACACTCTAAGGGGAGAAAAAAGAGCATTCTTTGGGAGCCAAAGCGTTTGTGGAGGCTCGAGATCGTGACGGAAGCTCAGGAACGAGGGATCGACATTGACACATAAGTTTATTTCTCTTTCTTTTAGTGTGTAATTGAGTTTAAAGACTTTTTCTATGACTTTAGCTTGTTTTTATGCTGATTTTGAGTAGCTAAACGTTGTAGTTGGAATTTGATTAGCATGTTGTAGATTTATTTCATTATGTATTGATCTTTGTTATGTTATTTATTTTTGGCAATTCATTCTTAATTTCATAAATCTTGTTGGTTTAACTGGACTCGAGAGAAAAAACTTAGATTAGAGCAAAATCGTCAAAACTCTTAGAAGTCTGACACGAGAGTGACCTAGAAGTCTAAGGGAAACACATAAAGAAGTTGCTTTGTGTCGTGTATGCTTTTAAAATTCATAAGGAAACTTTAGAATTTATCGTATGTGTGAGGCTGACTACGGATCGAGAGATTCTTTTGAGTATTTTCACTTCTTGTTTATAAATTCATAATATTAGTTCATTGCATGTGTTAAATAAAGAATTATCTTGTGAAATCATCTTCCTTTAATTCTATCATATTCATGTCTCCAATTGTACATCTATTTTCTATCTTTGTTTTCACTATCCATCAAAGTTTGTTACTTTAGATAAAATTAAGAATAAATATCTTAGTAATTAATTAATTTAGAAACCCATTCCCGAGGACGATACTTGGAACTCTAAATCACTATACTAAAACTTGACCCGTACACTTGCGGTATTGCAATATCATAAATATCACGCAACAGGAACCATGTAATTTATAAACAATGATTAAAAGAGGAACTCTGTCAAGGAAGGTTCTGTCTAGGATGAGGTATTTAAGTTGACGGAAATGAAACACCCCAACTTGGGAACTGACCTGGGAGTGAATTTTAATCAGAGAGTTTATAAATTATAGTAGCGTCAACGAGTTTATTACGGGTTAATAAACAAGAAATCCTAGGTTTAATTTAAAGAGTTATATTAGCAAACTTAGGATAAAATCAATATAAGAGTTATATTGATTATCAGTATAAGAGTTATATTGATAAGTTTCAGTAAAACCATTAGTTGGGTTTAACCGAGACCAATTTTCTTTTAGAGTTAAAGTTTCTAGTGGGAGGAAAAGTGGATATGATAAATATAATTTCACCCACATCTCTCTGCGGAAGTTCACACCGTGAGACTTATACTTGGCCTCGTGGCACAAACGAGAGCGTCCCCCTTCGGATGTTGTTTGTATGCATCAATAGCAAGGTAAATGGATAGGGTACTTATAGTGAGTGCGACCTGGTTTAGTGAAAACAAAAACCTGTTGTCTCTTTTATCGGTTCACATCGTGAGATCACTATGTTCAGCCTGCTAGTTTGGCTTGGACTAGATAATCCCTTCGAAGCGCATGATCATAGGGGATCAAACACAGTGGACACCCGAAAGGGATAATGATTTTCTTAGTCTATTTTTCAACCTAGTCCTCCCTTCGACAGATTTTGTTGGATGGGGACTTGGGGGTCTAAAGATAGAGGGTTACACTCACAAGGTACATAAGAAGTGTATGTATCCTGCCCAAATAATGGTAACTAAAGCCTATAAGAATAAGAGTTATTCTGGCATTAGGTGTTGGTCAAGAATGTCTTGATCTAGATGAGGAGTGTTTTTTATTACCCTTGGATGTCATACACTCTAACCCTTTGGAGTATCATTGCAAATTATTAATAACTAACGAATCATTAGATAATTAGATAAAATATGATTGGATTAGATAGTTTTTGGCGAGAAACTTATACAAGTTTTATTAGTAAATTTTAGCAAAATTACTAGCTCAATTATTTCCACATTTGGTACGGAACAATTAACTGGAGAGAACATAATGACTTGGAAGGAAAGGCTCAACATAATCTTGGTTGTCCATGATCAATGAGGGGTGTCCTCAATTTCTGGCACAAAACACACCTCAATCTGTTAAGGATGCGTTTGGCAGCTCGATCAATGCCAATGAGAAGGAAAAAACCTACCTCCTGACGCATATATGATGTTTTAGCAATGAGGCTGGAGGGCAAGGTCTCAGCTAGTGAGATCATGAATTTTATGCTAAATTTGTCTAGACAACCATCCAAACAAATTCGACATGAAGCCCTAAAGTACGTTTACAACGCGCACATGGACGAGGGAACGTAGGTAAGAGAACATGTTCTCAATCTGATGGTTCACTTCAATGTAGAAGAAATGAATGGGGTGGTCATAGACGAGAAAAGTCAGGTATCGTTCATCCTAGAATCGCTTCTATAACGTTTTATGCAATTTCGCAACAATACAACGATGAACAACATAGAGTATGATCTGACTTCTCAGTCTCTTATGGATGATAATGGACAACCGAATGGTGAGGCAAATCTGTTTGCCCATTCCAAAAGTTTTTCAGAAGGGTTCACCCTCTCGAATTAAGTACTGCAGTTATTCTTCTAAAGTTAAGAAGATACTGAAGAAAAAGAAAAGGAGCAAATAAAGAGCAATTGTCTAGCAAGGAAATGTTGTTATTTGATAACATGTATGTAGTTTCAGGGTTTATTGGAAACCTTATTTCTATTTTTTGCCTTAGCAAACAATGTACTTCAATTTCTTTTCAATTAAATAAAATGTTTATTTCTTTGGAAGAATATTGAACTATGTGTTGCTCTTCCTGAAAATTATTTGCAATGGTTTAATTCGGTTAAAATAGTTTTAGACATGAATTATTCAAAATAGCGAATACACAAACTGATAAGAAACGTAAAATCTCTCCTAATGAGAATGCTCATCTTTGGAATCTTAGATTGGGTCACATTAACCTCAATAGAATTAAGAGATGGGTAAAGAGTGGACTTCTAAATTTAGCTAGAAGAAAATACCTTACCTGTATGTCAATACTTTACATGTATGTGAATCCTTACTAGAAGGAAAAATGACTAAAAGGCTTTTTAGTGGAAAATGTTTAGACCCAAATAACCTCTTGCGCTTATACATTTAGATCTTGGTGGTCTGATGAATATTAAAGCCAGCGGAGGTTATGAATATTTGATCTGTTTTATAGATGATTATTCAAGATTTGGGCATATTTACCTAATGCATCATAAGTCTGAAGCACTTGAAAAGTTCAAGGAATTAAAGGCTGAAGTTGAGAATCAATTAGGTAAAACAATTAAAAAACTTTGATTAGATCGAGGTGGAGAGTACATGGATTTAAAATTCCAGAGCTATATGATACAACATGGAATTACAATCCCAACTCTCACACCAGGTATGCCTCAGAAAAATGGTGTACCCGAAACGAGAAATAGAACCTTGTTGAACATGATTCAATCAATGATGAGTTATGCTCATCTCCCTGATTCTTTTTGGAGTTATGCAGTACATACTGCAATATACATTTTGAACAATGTGCCATCAAAGAGTGTTTCTGAAACATCTTTTGTACTCTGGAAAGGACGTAGAGGTAGTTTATGTTATTTCAGAATTTGGGGATGCCCAACACATGTGCTTGTTAGAAGCCCAAAGAAATTGGATTCACGTTCGAAATTGTGCCTATTTGTAGGCTCCCCAAAAGAAACAGGAGGTTTATTATTCTATGATCCTAAGGAAGACAAGGTAATTGTGTCGACAAATGCCACTTTCTTAGAGCATGACAACATCAGGGACCACACACCAAGAAGTAGAATTGTGTTGAGTGAGTTAGACTGAACAACAACAAATGTTGCTTATAATACTAGTACGTCAACAAGAGTTGTTGATACTAGATTGTCTGGTCAAGAGTTTCCATCTTAAGAGTTGAGATGCCTCGATGTAGTGGGAGGGTGATGCGAAAATATCGGGTGCGCTAAACTAGTGTAAATTAGAATAAGACTCTGACACTTCTACAACTTGCAAGTATACACGGTTGAGAACAACAACTGATAAGTCAAATAATCAATCGCACGAGGACTAGCTAGACCTAAATGAATTAGTGTCCAAGAAAATTTTTCTTGTTTTAGTGCAATGCATGGGTGTTCAAATTACAGTTGTAAATAAATAAATTGATGTGGAAAGGGAGCAAAGACCAGACTAGACTCAAGAAAATAACTAAATTTAAATGCGGGGAGAGGAGAATGCAAACAAGAGGGGAGATGCAAAAGATGAGGTTTTTAATGAAAAATAGGCTTGGGTTAGGTTGGAGTTTTCATGATCAATTGGAATGAAGATTTGAGTGATGCCTTGAATTTACCTACACATGTATTCAAATGAATTTCTTTCAAAATCACTAAGTTTAAAACCTACAATTTCCCACTTGTGATCTAAATTATACTCAAGATTTTAGGTTTTTGGTGGGTTAATTATCTCTAATCAACTCAAGAATCATAGAATAAAATTTTAGTTTTCTAATTCAGTAGCTCTCTCAAGTTCGTTAATTCTAGAGAAATCAAAGTGGTCAATTCTAATACTCATGCAACGTTAAATTCAATAAAATTTCATAAATCCAACAATGGCATTAATCATATGATGGGATTCGAGTCACACTCTCTAATTTAAGCATGCTTTTATTGATCAATGGGTTCATGCAAAACAACCAAGGTCATTCAGTAAATTAGCCTAAATCAGTCACAATTCTAGACTAAAACAGTCCCGAGTTCGGCCTAAAAATAGTGAGCAAAAGTAGTCTAAATCAGTATATAAACAACCCAAAAATTCAGTATCAAATTGGCAGTTGATAGCAAGCAATAAATACTTAGAGATAGGGAAAAGGTTACACAACAAGTGGCCTTGTTTTGCTTCAGCAATTGGCTAGCAGCAACCCTCTATCGATGGTCTGCAGTAGGGCACTTTGCTTCAGCAAAGCCCTTGGGTTGGCTTCAGCAACAGTGCTTCCAATTACATCAGCAAAGGTGAGAAACAACAGGAACAACCCCTCAGTTCCACATTTTGCTTCAGCAAACAACATGTTTAAAGCAACAACATCTAGTGAATACCCTCAATTTTGCTTCAGCAATTGGCAATCACGTCGGCAACAACAACACGAATTGCTTAGGCAATCACCAAGAAATAACACCTTGGTTCCACGGATTGCTTCAACAAAAGGCTTGTTGGGTTCTACTCAGCACAAGATTGTCGATTGCTTCAGCAAAAGGCCTCTTAGTTTCTTCCCAACACAAGACTGTCGATTGCTTCACCAAAGAGGCTTTAAGATTTCTACTTCTTGTATAGCTCTTCACACCAATGCTACAGCAAACCACGGTAGCTCCTCTACTCTTCCCTCTGATTGTTGCAACAAAGTTAAGTTGATACTCTCGGTTCTTCCCCTTGATTGTTGTAGCAAAATTGATGGTTCCTTTTCTCTCTCTCTCTCTCAATCTCATTTGATTAACTTTGGAATTTTAAATTGAATCACATTCAATATAATTTCTCTCAATCTATTTATACAATTAGCACTAATTAATCAATTAGGTTATACCATAGTTTATTATGAATCACATTCACATCAAACTATATATTATGTCATCGTTATCACATATAAATGACATAAATACATCAAATTTGAACACTTCAAATCCACATCAAACAGTAAACCCTCAATTTTTCAAATTTGAGCCAACAAAGGAACCTAATGGACCTACAGATGACGAGCTCCAATGATAAGAGATTAACCTGTCAAATTCTTTGACCAGGTTATTCAACATTCATTACCTACGGTAACACTCAACTAAAGCCCGTAGCTGCACTCTCATCATTGTAGGACAAATTGTGTCCATCGATATAACCAATGTTCGTGAGTCGACCCTTCATAGGTTGTTCGTAGTCACAGCCGCATCAAATTACCGTTTGACCCCAGTGTCTACCTCTTGCTCCTTATGTCCCACTGCTCCTATAATGAACAACGCCATTTCATGGTCCTACCATAAACAACAACCCTCTCGGTTAAGTGAGAGGGTGGGGCCCAATTGTTCAAGCCCTGGAGATAAGACTTAAGGGAACAATCGCTCTAATTTCCCTAAATGTTCGACAGGGTTTTGTGTAGTCAAGTTCCCAGCTCCCCACGTGGTCTTGCCCCTTAGAAGATACGCATATTGGGCGAGTAATTGTGACCACCTTGACTTGTACTAGTCAAAGGACAGACCCCCGCAGACAGGAGTTTGTAACACGCTCAGGATTAAGGTCGAGTCACTAATTGTTTGCTACGAATTTATTAGTCCTATACTGTTAACGGTGTTACATCAGTAGGTCTAATAATTCACGATCCGGTTTTGTACAATCTCATAGCACAGGATGCCCCCACTCGCATGTCAACCACATGAACGAGTTTGATCACCTCGTTCGTATCTAATACAAAGTGGGTCGCATCCACAGTGTATCCAGGATTAAGTCTCCAACCCTATCCGTATACTGTAGACCGTTCGGGACATTAACTCGAACATGATCCTCCTTGTGGAGCACTACACAACATTCAAGTTCTTAGTTCTCTCATAATACAATGACCCCGGAGCATAGTTTATTGGATTAAGTTTATGAAATATGCGAGACACAAATCATTGAAAAAATAACTCTTATTTATTTCAACTTGGAATATTATAAACTTAAACGAGATTAGGGCATACACCCAACAAACTCCCACTTGAACTAAGCTAGTGGAGTACATAATACATTTCTCAAATGTCATGTAATACAATAAAGTAATGCAATAATCTAGGGCATTGAATATCCCTTTACAATAATCCCACTTGACCTAGTTAGGAAGCACTCGAAGACCTAGATTCTCTAGGTGACCCTCAAACACCTTAGCTGTGTGGGCCTTTGTAAATGGATCAGCAACAGTGTGCTCCGAAGCTATCTACGTGACTGTCACGTCTCCGTAGTGCACAATCTTCCGTTTCAGGTGATATTTACGCTTAATACGCTTCACCCTCTTATGACTCTGAGGTTCTCTCGAGTTTGCTAGTGCACCACTGTTGTCACAAAATAGGGTCAGTGGCAAGTTCATATTTGGAACAACTTCCAAATCCAGCATGAACTTCCTTAGCCAAACAACTTCCTCTACAGCTTCACAAGCAGCAACATACTCGACTTCCATCGTTGAATCAGAGATGCATCCCTACTTGATGCTTCGCCATACTACAGCTCCTCCATTAAGAATGAAGATTGACCTCCATGTGGATTTCCTAGAATCTCTATCGGTTTGAAAGCCAGAGTTTGTGTATCCCGTAATGATCAAATCTCGACCTCCATACACAAGGGTGTAGGTCCTCGTTCTCCTAAGATACTTGAGGATTGCCTTTACGGTTGTCCAGTTATCTAATCCTTGATTGGATTGATACCTACTAACAATCCCATCTACATAACAGTTTTTGGTCCTAGTACACAACATGGCGTACATCAGGCTCCCTACAATTGAAGTATAGGGGATTTGTCTCATATTCTGAACCTCTTGAGTTTTCTTAGGACATTGATCCTTAGACAAGTGAACCCCATGCCTGAAAGGCAACAAGCCCTTCTTTGAGTTCTGCATCTTATACCCAGACAACATCTGTCAATGTAAGATGCATGAGACATGGCTAGCGTTCTGTTATTCCGATTCCGAACTATCTGGATACCTAAAACATACTGTGCCTCTCCCAAATCTTTCGTTTGGAATTGCGAAGCCAACCATTCCTTAACGTCAATAAGAAATCATACCTCATTCTCAATGAGCAGGATACCATCCACATACAATAATAGAAATGCGACAGTATTATTGATTCTTTTCTTGTAAACACAAGACTGATCAACATTTCGATTAAAGCCATAAGATTTGATCGCCTCATCCAACCTTATATTCAAAGACCTCGAGGCTTGTTTCAGTCCATAAATAGACCTTTTAAGCCAGCAAACCTTTTGCTCTTGGCCTTGGGCAATGAACCCTTTGGGTTGGTCCATGTAGATGGTTTCTGTTGGGATTTATGCCCTAAAACCTGTGTAATTTTGATAAAAAAAATAAAGAGTTATTTGTTTCGATAAGATTACAGTCTTGCTTTATAAATCCAATAAACTAAGCTCCAAGGTTATAACACATATCGATATACATCATGATCATTAATGTAGTGGACACTATTTGGATTGTGTTCAAGAATATAACCTAAATGGTCTATGGTATAAGAATAAGGTTGGAAACCTCATTCTGGTAACACCATGGATGCCGCCCACTTTGTAATTAGTACAAATGAGGTAATCCAACTCATTCATGTAGTTGACATGTGAGTGGGGGCATCTTGTATGAAGAGTTCATACAAGACCGAACCGCAAATTATTAGTCTAACAAGTGTAACACCGTTAACAGGATAAGACTAGTAATTTATAGATGGTCATTAGTGACTCAACCTGAATCCTGAGCAAGTTTAGAACTCCTGCTTATAGGGGTTTGTCCTTAGACTAGTATGGGTGAGAGTGGTTGTAGTCGAGTTAATAAGCCTACCTTCTCAGGGACAGAACCTCCTGAGAACTTAACTGAGATGGAATTTACTCATTCCTACACTAAGGAATTAGATAGGTTGTTTCCTTAAAAACTGACTCCAAGTCTTGAATAAAAAGGGCCCGCCCTCTATGAGGGTATGAGTCTATGGTAAGACCTTAGACTTGTTGTTCATTAGACGATCAATGGTGCTTAAGGAACAAAGAGGTAATCACAGGGGTAAAACGATAATTTGACCGACCTGTGATCACGAACAACCAATGAAGTGTCGACTCATGGGTAATGACTATATCAGTTGACACAATATTATCTACAGTGAAGAGAGTGCAACTACAAGTCTATACTGGAGTGACTTGTAGTTAATGAATATTGATTAACTGGATCAAAGAGTTTGATCAGTTAATCTCATATCATTAGAGCTCATGAAGTGTAGGTCCATTAGGTCCCTCCGTTGGCTCAACATGGTAATATTGAGGGTATAAAGTTAGGAATGAAAGTGAATTGTTCAATTTCATTCATGACGTGTTATATCAATTATATATGACATAATTGATATAATATATAGTTTTAATGTGAATTACATCACATATAAACCATATACTAATGAGAAAATTAAGGAAGTTTAGGATGATCATTTCCATCCTATTTCCTCATATATATGTTTGCATGAGATGGAACTAGGTTAAACAATTTTGAGCCTTTGTTGTGTTGTTGGAAAAGTTCCAAAACACAAACCTCTCTCTCACAACATCTCATCTCACCTAAACGGAACCCACATTCCTCGGTCATCTAGAGAACAACGGAGAAGATCCAGTGGTCGTGTCTTCATCCGTTCGTGTTCCAGTTGATGAGATCGTGATCGAGGGAGAAAGGAGCACTTGAAGAAAAGTTCTTCAAAAGTATATTTCTTGCTGTCCATATTCTGTTTATATGCTCAATCTAGTTGTTTCGTTCTTGAATGTAATCATTGTAACTAAATTAAGAACGCGCGATTCAAAATCGCTTCCGCTGCGGGATTCGATTCCCTTTAGTTTCATCAAGATTGTCATTCAGAAAGGTTGTCTGGACATCCATCTGCCATACCTCATAGTCATAATATGTGACAGTGGCCAGAAAGATCCTGATAGACTTTACCATGGCAACAGGAGAAAAGGATTCCTCATACTCAACCCATTCAACCTAGGTAAAACCCTTTGCCACTAGTCTAGCTTTGAAGGTCTGCACCTTCCCATCTACACAACGTTTACACTTGTAGATCCACTTCCTACCAATAGGTTTAGCCCCATTCGGTTTGTCCACAAGCTCCATGACGGAATTGAAGTACATCGACTCCATTTCTTGGTCCATAGCTTTAATTCATTCGTCTTTGTTAATGTTAGTCATTGCCTGATCATAGGTCAATGGATCCTCGCAGTCCTCATCAGGAGTGATGACCCGAGTTTCAGCCAAACCCATGTACCGTTCAGGCTGTCTCACAGTCCTCCCACTACGTCGAGGCATTCTCAATTCTTGAGAACGAACTTGATTAGACGAGCTAGGATCAACAACACTTGTTGACGTACTAGCACCATCATCAACTCTTGTTGATAAACTGTCCATTTAATTTAACACAATCTTACTCCTTTGTAAGTCATCCCTGATGTGGTCTTCCTCAAGGAATGAGGCGTTTGTCAACACAAGCACCCAATTATCCTTAGGATTATAAAACATACAACCCTCAATCTCTTTTGGGTAACCTACAAAGAGGTAAAACTTTTAACGGATTTCCAACTTCTTTGGGTTTGACACCAACACATGGGTCGGACATCCCCAAATTCTGAAATGTCGTAAACTAGTTTTACGACCATGCTAGAGTTCAAAAGGTGTTTCACAAACACTCTTCAACGAAACTCTGTTCAAAATATATACCACAGTCTCTACTGTGTAACCCTAAAAAGAATCAGGGAGACGAGCATAGCTCATCTCGACCGAACCATGTCCAACAGGGTTTTGTTTCTCCTCTACGATACACCATTCCACTGTGGCATACCAGGTGTCGTGAGGGACGTAATTGCATGTTCTATCATATAGTCCTGGAATTCAGTGTCCATGTACTCTCCACGTCGATCCGATCGAACTGTTTTTAACTGTATTACCTAATAGGTTCTCAACCTCAATCTTGAACTCTTTGAACTTTTAAAAAGTTTCAGACTTCCTATTGAAGGGAATCGAAGTCCCCGAAGCGGAAGCGATTGCGAATCGCGAGCTCTTGATTTAGTTACAACGATTAATTCAAGAACACAAATAACAAGATTAAGCATAAAATAGAATGGACAGCAAGAAAGTTACCTTTCAAGAACCTTTCTTCAAGTGCTCCTCCTCTCTCACGATCAAGATCAACGCAACGCGAACACGTACGAACACCGACACTACCACCGGATCTTCTCCGTTGTTCTCTAGGTGGGAGAGGAATGTGGGTTCCCTTTAGGAAAAGTGAGGTGTTTTGTGAGAGAGATGTTTGTTGTCTCAACCTTTCCAACAACAACCAAAGGCTAAGAATCACTTAGAATGACCTCTCCTAGTTGCATCTCATGCAACCATTTATATAGGGCAATGGGATGGAAATGACCATCCTACCCCTCCTTTATTCTCTCGTTAGTATATAGTTTATGTATGAATCTAATTCACAGTAAAACTATATATTATATAAATTATATCACATATAATAGATATAACAACTCCTGTATGAAATTGAACAATTCAATTTCACTCCTAACTTTATAATCTCAATAATACCATATTGAGCCAACAAAGGGATCTAATGGACCTACAGATCATGAGCTCCAATGATGTGAGATTAACTAATCAAACTCTTTGATCCAGTTAATCTATATTCATTAACTACAAGTCACTCCACTATAGACTTGTAGTTGCACTCTCCTCACTGTAGATAATATTGTGCCCACTGATATAGTCATTACCCATGAGTCGACCCTTCACAGGTTGTTTGTAATCACAACTGGGTAAAATTTCCGTTTCACCCCTGTGATTACCTCTTTGCTCCTTAAGTACCACTGATTCTCTAATGAACAACATGTCTAAGGTCCTACCTTAGACTCATACCCTCATAGAGGGCGGGGCCCCGTTGTTCAAGACACGAGTCGATTCTTGAGGGAACAACCTATCTAATTCCTTAGTGTAGGAATGAGTGAATTCCATCTTGCACAGTTAAGTTCCCAGCTACCTACGAGGTTTTGTCCCTGAGAATGTAGGCTTATTTAGTCGGCTATAGGCCACTCTCACCCATACTAGTCTAAGGACAAACCCCTATTAGCAGGAGTTCTTAACTTGCTCAGGATTCAGGTTGAGTCATTAATGACCATCTATAAATTACTAGTCTTATCTTGTTAATGGTGTTACACTGGTTACACTAATAATTTACGATCCAGCCTTGTATGAACTCTTCAAACAGGATGCCCCCACTCGCATGACAACTACATGAATGAGTTGGATTACCTCATTTGTACTAATTACAAAGTGGGTCGCATCCATGGTGTTACCAGAATGAGGTTTCTAGCCTTATTCTTATACCATAGACTATTTAGGTTATAATATTGAACTCAACTCAAATAGTGTCCACTACACTGATTTCAAGATAAATGTTACAACCTTGGAGCTTAGTTTATTGGATTTATAAAAGCAAGATTGTAATCTTATCAAAACAAATAACACTTTATTTAATTGATCAAAATTACACAAGTTTAGGGCATAAATCCCAACAATTGTTGTTATTTGAAAGGTTCAAAGACAACAAACATCTCTCTCACAAAACACCTCACTTTTCCCAAATGCAACCCACCTTCCTCCCTCACCTAGAGAACAACGGAGAAGATTCGGTGGTAGTGTCGGTGTTCGTACGTGTTCGCGTTGCGTTGATCTTGATCGTGAGAGAGGAGGAACACTTGAAGAAAGGTTCTTCGAAGGTACATTTGTATTCGTAACCTCCTCGTGCTTTAACATTCATCGGACCACAGAGGTCAGAATGTATAAGCTCAAGAGAGTCTTTGGCTCTATATCGTTTTCCAGTAAAAGGACGTTTGCTCATTTTGCCTTCAAGGCATGACTGACAAACTGGTAAAGAGTTTTCTTCCAACTTGCTTAGAAGTCCACTATTCACTAGTCATTCAATCCTATTGAGATTTATGTGGCTTAACCTTAGATGCAAAAGATGGGCACTTTCTTTTGGAGAAACTTTTAATCTCCTAGTACGTGTTTCTGTTGTTTTAAACAATTCAGTATTCAATACACTTTTGACCGAATTATGCTTTAAAACATACAAATTACTCTAAAGTGAAGCAAAACACAACAAATTTCTATTTCTAGAAATAAACGCTTTATTTTTCCTGAAAGAAACGAAAATATTTTGTTTTAATAGGAAGGAAATAGAAACTAGGTTTCTAGTAAACCCTGGAACTATGTACATAATATCGAATAATAAGTACTTCTCGTCAAAAAACAGCTTCACCGTGCCAATTGCTGAAACTAAGACAACTTCTCCGGATCCAACCCTCGGTGTTATCTCACCCTCGCGCAGCTGTTGCCAGGAACTCAATCCTTGAAAAGAAAAGCAAACATGGTTAGTGGTGCCTCAATCCAATATCCAGACAGAGTCATTACTCTCCACTAAACAAGTTTTTGGACGGTAGCGCGATCAACTCTAACCTCCTTCAACTTCTTCTTCTCCCCTTTCGAGCCTGAAGAATCTACGAACTTTGTCCTAGAGGTCGAACCCCTGTGAAAGGTCTAAAGGCAACAAGTGCCTCAGCTTATTGTCCCTTGATGTTCACAAAGGACTGGAAAGTTTGTAGTTTGTTGAATAGGAATGTTGGACCGGGCACTTGAGGACACTCTTGAGTGAGCGCGAACTCTAGGTCGTCATTTACCAAAATTGTGTCAATATTATTTTTCCACGTTTGAAAAGTATCGGCGACTAACTTATCGGAAGCTAAAAGAGCATTATAGGCTTTTGACATTTTGTTGCTGAAAAAAAATGAAAAACTTTGTATTAGTCTCGCAAAAACTTTGAAAATTCAATCAGGTTTTAGCAAATTTTTATCTTATGATCGCTAGGTCATTTAAAAATTGCAACGATACCCCAAAGGTTTAGAATGACCGCCACCGTAGGGTAGACAAAGCCACTCATCCTCTAGGACGAGACTTTCTCGACCATACCTTAATACCATAATAACTCTTATTCCATTAGGCATACAGTTACAATTTTCCGGTCTGAATTCATTTACTGTTAGTGAATACAGTGTGTGTCACCCACTATCTTTAAATTTCCATGTATCCGTGAAAACAATAGCCGCCGTAGGGAGGACTACGAAGGAAAACAAACAAGAAAATCGTATATCTTTTGAGAATTCACGGTGTTCCGACTCACCTGATCAAGGCCCTCCGTAGGGATTGTGTGGTCCAGGCCAAACTAGTAGGCGAATTATAGGAGTCTGACGGTGTGAATCGAAAGAAGAGACCATGGGTTCCGTTTTTGTTGGGATTTTTATCCTAATCTTGTGTTTGTAATATATTGTTTGAAATTAATAAGAGTTATTCATATCATCACTTTGTGTCTCGCAATATTTATAAACTTTTCCAATAAACTAACCTCCAAGGTCATTGAATTTATGAGAGAACTAGAACATGAACGGTGTGTAGTGGACACAGAGGGAGGATCACGTTCGAGATAATGACCCGAACGTTCTACAGTATAGGATACGGTTGGAGACCAAATCCTTGATACATTGTGGATGTGGCCCACTTTGTATTAGATACAAACGAGGTGATCTGACTCGTTCATGTGGTTGACATGCGAGTGGGGGCATCCTGTGCAATGAGATTGTACAAGACCGGACCGTGAATTATTAGACCTACTGATGTAACACCGTTAATAGTAAGGACTAATAAGTTCGTAGATGGCCATTAGTGACTCGACCTGAATCCTGAGCGTGTTACGAACTCCTGTCTGCGGGGGTCTGTCCTTTGACTAGTACGGGTGAGAATGGTCACAGTTACTCACCCAATATGCCTATCTTCTCATGGACAGGATCAAGTAGGGAGTAGGGAGCTTAACTACGCGAGATGGAATTCACTCGTTCCCACCTTTAGGGAAACTAGAGGGGTTGTTCCCTCAAGTGTTGTCTCCATGACTTGGACAACGGGCGCCCACCTTCTCACTATCCCGAGAAGGGTGGTGTGTATGGTTGGACCATCACAATATGTTGTTCATTAGAGGAGCAGTGGGGACTTAAGGAACAAGAGGTAGACACAGGGGTAAAACGGTAATTTGACCCAGTCGTGTCTACGAATAACCTGTGAAGGGTCGACTCATGGGCATTGGTTATATCAGTGGACACGTAATACTTACGGGAGTGCAGGTACGGGCTATAGTGGTGTGTTACCGTAGCTAATGAATGTTTGTTAACCAGGTCAAAGAGTTTGACAGGTTAATCTCGGATCATTGGAGCCCATCACTGTAGGTCCATTAGGTCATTCAGTTGGCTCAATCTGGGTTAAAAGAAGGGCAATGTTTTGGTATGAAATTGAAGTGTTCAATTTCACTTTAACGGCATTTATGTCATTTATATGAGATATGAATGATATAATATATAGTTTAATGTGAATGAGACTCATAATAAACTATAGGTTAGCCTAATTGTTGAATTAGGGCTAATTGGAGAAATTAATTGAGAGAAATTAAATTGGATATGATTCAATTTAATTAATCCACAATTATTGCAACTGAGATTTGCAATATGAGATATGAGATATCTTATATTATGTGGCTATGCAAATAAGATTTGCATAACCTATGGTTGTGGTAAAGTGGTAATACTGTGGAGATATTAACTCCATCATTTCTACTATTTAATCCATTCTTGCAAGAAGGAATTCAAGCATTCATTCTCTCATTTTTGGAATTTCAATCAAAAGAAGAGAATTCTCTCTAAACCTTTTGTCTCTTTTCTCCACCCTTCCGAAAATTAAAGTCCCACCACTTTCCTTCTTCCTAAGGAAGAACAACTGAGAAGACCATTTTGGTGGTGTTCTGGATCCGTTCGTGGGAAGAGTTCATTGAGATCGGGAAGCACAAAGAGTTTGTGATCCGAGGAAGAAATTGTTGAGTTTGTCTACAACAAGTAAGTAAAACTTCTTCTTGCTGTAAATTTCTTCCTATTAAGCATGTTTAGCCTAGGACTAAGTGTTAGATCGATTTTAACAAATACAAGTTGCATAATGATACCTCGACGATTCCATCGTCTTCCGCTACGCGGGGATTTTCATTCCCTTCAGTTTTTATAGGTCCCGCTCCCACTCACTATAAGTACTCTCTCCATTCACGTTGAATTTTGACCGATACAAATACCACCTATAGGGGGACGCTCCCATTTTTGCCACGAGGCCGAATGTAGATGAGAAATTAAATGTATCTCATACACTTTATTTTCTCCCACCCAACAGTTTAAAATAATCGTGATTGACCTAGTTAAACCGGCTAAAATTTACTAAAGTCTACAAATATAACTCTGATATTGGATTAGGCTAAGTATATAATCACATTATTAACTTAGGTCTCTGTGAGTAAATTAATTAACTTTTAACTAACCACACTCACGAGAATATAACCTACGAATCTTTAGACCAAATTCACAACTAGGTCGTTTCCAAGGTAGGGGTGTTCCGTAGAGCGTCAGCTTAAATACCTTAGCCTTAGACAGAACCTTCCTTAGACAGGGTTACTAATTAGTCACCATTCATACGTCATATTCATTTCCTAATTCTAATCTTATTAGAACTAGAAAATCTAAGTCTAATTATTCAAGTTCTATACAATTTAAAACTAATAATTAACTTAGGTTACATGCATTTTTATGTTAATTTGCTTGATCATTCATCACACGATTATTTAAACTATATAACATACATACATCTCATGTATTAATGCATGTCGATGCTTTTAATCTAAGAAATATAACTCTTATATTAATTAAATTAAAATACATATATTATATTATAACTCTTATAATATAATCATATCATGCATACAATATATTATAACTCTTATAATATCAAATGATGCATGAAACTTTTAACCTATGGTGAGATTTTAATCTATATGACACATATTATGCACATAAAAAAAAATAAATCATACAACAATTGCATAATTTAATAAATCGCATAATTGGACTGATTTTTGGAACCTAGGGACTTTAATTTAATCAATTAACAATAATATAAAAATATATTACACTAATGTAAAATAAATAAAAAGAAAAAACAGTTGCTTCAAGCCCAACTCGAACTACTGCTCACGAAGTCCCTTTCTGCCACTAAGCGCGAAATACTCGTGCATCATGCTCCACTACGCCGCAACGTCCCAACGTCGTGGCCAGGGTTGCAACATTGTACTGTACAACGTCATGCTTAGCGTTCTTAACGTCGTGGCATTGCAACGCAACTCCTTGCGTTGCAACGCTGCACTACAGCAACCTCTGCAACAGCATGGATGGCGTCGCAACGCTGAAGAACAACGTCGCGACGTTGATGATATTCCAGCAAACCACCTTTATTGTTTTCATCAAAATCACCCGTTTTCGCTTTGTTTTCTTCACAACAACCCTTTCCACGAACGACACGGACTTATCGACTCCATTTACATTAAAAAATGTCCAAAACATCGAGCCCTTACATTGATCTCATCAACTTTAATGTAAGTCTAAGTGCCAAAAACCGAAAACTTCTGAACATGCAAACCATTAACATTCATCTCATGAAAAATTAATGCTACCCACCTAATTTTAAGATATTAAAAAATACACAACGAAGACCAACGATTGGCTCTAATACCAATTGAAGGAATTTTCAATTCCCGCAGTAGAAGACGTTGTGAAACGTCATTGTTTCATTATGTAATCATATCTTAAAATTGAATTAAACTACTTTAATTCTAAGCTAAACATGCAAAAATTAAGAGAAAAGAGTACGTAAAAATGCTACTAACCTCTTGAAGAACTCTTCTTCAACGTTTTTCTCCTAGTCGATCTCGATCCTTCTCAAACCAACAAACTCTACGAACTCGATCCTCGAACGGAACAGCAAGACACTACCAAAATGTCTTCTCGGGAGGTTGAGGGGGAGTTGTGGGACACCCTTTGGTTTTTTGGTGAGGAGAAGAGATAAAGAGAATTGAGAGAGATTGAGAGAATTTGTCTTGCTCTGTTTGGATGAAAATCCAAAAAATGGCAAATGGCACACTAAAGGCTTCTTGATGTTTAATTATTTTATGCATGAGATGTATATTTTAATTAATTTCTATGTGCATATTGTATGTCATATAGATTTAAAATCCCACCTTAGGTTAAAAATTTCATGCATCATTTTTATATTATAAGAGTTATAATATATAGTATGCATGATAGGATTATATTATAAGAGTTATAATATAATGCATGCATGTTTTAATTTATTTAAATATAAGTGTTATATTTTTAAATAAAAAGCATGCTCATGCATTTAATTCATGTGATGAATGTATGTTATAGTATAGTATTATTCATGTGAGGGATGATCAAACACTATAACATAGAAATGCATGCAACATAAGTTAATTATTAGTTTTAAAGAGTTTAGAGCTTGAATAATTAGACTTAGGTTTTCTATTTTCTAATAATATTAGAATTTAGGAAATCAAATATAACCTTTGAATGGAGACTGATAAGTAACTCTGTCTAAGGAAGGTTTTGTTTAAGGCTGAGGTATTTAAGTTGACGCTTGTGGAATAACCCTACCTGGAAACCAACCTGGGAGTGAATAAGGTCCGGAGATTCTTAGGTTATGTTCTCGTGAGTGTCGCTAATTAAGTGTTAAATAATTTACTGACATAGACCTAAGATATAATGTGATTATAGACTTAGGTTAATACCATATAAGAGTTATATTGGTATACTTAGGTAAATTTTAGCCGGTTTATCTAGGTCAATCCCTATTAAAATTAAAGTGTTGAGTGGGAGGAAATATAGTGTATGAGATACATTTGTTTCCAACCACAAATCTCCTTTAAGTCCGCACCTTGAGATCTATACTCCGCCTCGTGGCGCAAATGGGAGTGTCCCCCTTCGGGTGGCATTTATATAGGTCAATATCATCGTGGATGGACAGAGTACTTATAGTGAGTGGGAGCGGGACTTGTGAAAACGAGACCCACGGTCTCTTCTTTCGATTCACACCGTGAGACACCTATGACTTGCCTGCTAGTTTCGCCTGGACAAGACAATCCCTTCAGAGGGCTTGATCATGGGAGTCGGAACACCGTGAAACTTAAAGATTGAAGGCTATTTGGCTATTGTTTGGACGAATACTTTGAAACTTAAAGATTGAGGGTGACACTCACAGAATTCGTTAAGTGTTAAAGAATTTGACCGAACAATGATAATTGGACGCCTAATGGAATAAGAGTTATTCTTGGATTAGGGTATGATCGAGAAAGTCTCGTCCTAGAGGAGGAGTGTTCTGATCACCATTCGGTGGAGGTAATTCTAAACTTTTAGGGTATCATTGTAAAAGTTTGAACGACCTAGGGATCATGAAACATTTTTGCTAAAACTTGATTGGATTTCAAAAAGTTTTTTGCGAGACTAATACAAAGTGTTTCTTATTTTTCAGCTAAAAATGTCTAGCGCAATAATAGGACTACTCACATCTGATAAGTTAGTGGGAGATAATTACCAGAGATGGAAAAATAACATTAGCACAATTTTGGTAACTGACGACATAAAGTTCGTGCTGTCTGAGGAGTGTCCTTAGATGTCGGGCTCGACAGCGTTGCGAAGTGTTCGCGATGCGTACGATCGGTGGATCAGAGACAAAGAAAATACCAAGGTCTACATAATTGCCAGCATGTCTTAGTCTTGGCAAAGAAGCATGAGTTGATGGTCTCTGCCAAGGGGATCATGGAGTCCTTGCAGGAAATTGTTGGACAACCGTCCTTTCAGTTCCGACATGACTCGCTCAAATACGTCTTCAACACACGGATGAAAGAGGGGTCGTCTGTCCGTGAACATGTTCTAGACATGATGACCAACTTTAATCTAGCCGAGATGAATGGGGCTTCGATCGACGTGTCGAGCCAGGTCAATTTTATTCTGGAGACTCTTCCGAAGAGTTTCCGTCAATTTCGTAGCAATGCTGTTATGAACAAAATTAGCTACACTCTAACTACCCTCCTCAATGAGCTACAGAATTTCCAATCCTTGAACAGGGTCAAGGAATCTGAGGCAAATGTTGCCTACAGGTCTTATCACAGGGGGTTCGACCTCAGGGACGAAACCTGTTGCTCCTTCACGCCCGAAACGGAAGAAGAGGATGAAGAGGGGTAAAACTGACTAAGTTGCCGCCCAGAAGGTCAAGGACGTTGCAAGGAAATGAAAGTGTTTCCACTGCAATGGAGGCGGACACTGGAAGAGAAACTACCCCAAATTCCTGGCCGAGAGAAAGAATCAAGGTAAATGTGATTTACTTGTGACCGAAACATGCTTAGTGGAGAGTAGTGACTCTGCCTGGATATTGGATTCAGGCGCCACTAACCACGTTTTTTCATCTTTTCAGGGGATTGATTCCTTGCAGCCGATGCGAGAGGGTGAGGTGACTCTACGGGTTGGATCCGGGGAGCTTGTCTCTGCTGCTGCGATCGGCAAGGTGAAGCTGCACTTTGGCGGGAAGTACTTATTGTTGGACAATTTGTACATAGTTCCAGGGTTTTCTAGAAACCTTGTTTCAATTTCTTGCTTAATTGAACATTGTATTTCGGTTTCTTTTGAATTTAATAAAGCGTATGTTTATTTCTTTCAAAGGGAATGTTATTTGTTCAGCTTCACTCGAAAGTAATCTGTATGTTTTAAAATCCAATTCGGTCAAAAGTATTTTGAATATTGAATTGTTTAAAACTGCAGAAACACGAACTAAGAAAGCAAATGTTTCTCCAAAAGAAAATGGCTATCATTGGCTAAACATACAAAATGGAAAGGAAAAACAGTAAGATGAAGTTACTTACTTGTTGAAACCCTCTTCAAGAACTCCTTTCTAGAGAATCACAAATCCTTCGCTATAACCCGATCTCAACGAACTTGTTCTCTTCTCACAATCAAAAACGGAACACAACCACTAAAGGCTACTCGGTTGTTCTTCCTTTGGAAAGAAGAAAGTTTGTGGGAACTTCTTGGTTATGGAGCCGAGAGTTGAGAGAAAGATTGAGAGAAAATTCTCCTCTTTTGGTCAAATTTCTAAAAATGAGGGAATGGAATAAAAAACGAGAAACCCTTTTAGCAAAGGGTTTAAATAATGAAGGAACATGGAGTTAAAATCTCAATATTATTACCATTTTATCACAACCATAGGTTATGCAAATTACATTTGCATAACCATATATTATAAGATATCTCATATCTCATATTACAAATCACATTTGCAATAATTGTGGATTTATTAAATTGAATAACATTCAATTTAATTTCTCTCAATTAATTTCTCCAAATAACCCTAATTCAAAAATTAGGCTAACCTATAGTTTATTATGAATCTCATTCACATTAAACTATATATTATATAATTCATATCTCATATAAATGACATAAATGCTCTTTAAGTGAAATTGAACACTTCAATTCACACTAAAACATTAACCCTTCTTTTAACCCAGATTGAGCCAACCGAGGGACCTAATGGACTACAGTGACGAGCTCCAATGATACGAGATTAACCTATCAAACTCTTTGTCCCGGTTAATCAACATTCATTCGCTACGGTAACACTCCACTATAGCCCGTAGCTGCACTCCCGCCAGTGTAGAATATTACGTGTCCTCTGATATAACCAATGCCTATGAGTTGACCCTTCACAGGTTGTTCGTAGACGCGACTGTGTTAAATTACCGTTTTACCCCTGTGTCTACTTCTTGTTCCTTAAGTCCCCACTGCTCATCTAATGAACAACATATTGTGATGGTCCAACCATACACAACACCCTTCTAGGGCCAATGAGAAGGTGGGCTCCCGTTGTCCAAGCCCTGGAGACAACACTTAAGGGAACAACCACTCTAGTTACCCTAATGGCGGGAACGAGCGAATTCCATCTCACGTAGTTAAGTTCCCAGCTCCCTACTTGGTCTCGCCTCTGAAAAGACAGGCATATTGGGCGAGTAAATGTTACCACCTATTTACCATTTGACAACAACCATAGGTTAAGCGAATCATATTTACATAACTACATATAATAAGATATCTAATATCTCCTTATACAAATCACATTTTTATAACTGTTGATTTTAAATTGAATGATATTCAATTTAATTTCTCTCAATCTAATTTCATCAAATTAACCCTAATTAAGAAATTTGGCTAAACTATAGTTTCTTATGAATCAGATTCACATTAAAGTATATAATATGTCAATCATATCTCATATAAATGACATAAATACCATTTTAATTAATTTGAACACTTCTAATCCACACCAAACTGTAAGCCCTCTATTGATCAAGTTTGAGCCAACCGAGGGACTTAATTGTCGTACCGGTGACGAGCTACAATGATCCGAGACTAACCTGTCAAATTCTTTGACCTAGTTAATCTACATTCATTAGCTATGATAATACTCCATTAAAGCTCGTAGTGAAGGGAATGAGAATCCCTCCGCAGCGGAAGACGATCGAATCGTCATGGTATCATTACGCTACTAGAAATTCATTAAAACGATTTAACAATTAAATCTAGGCTAAACATATAAAATGGAAACGAAAAACACTAAGATGAAGTTACTTACTTGTTGAATACCCTCTTCAAGAACTCCTTTCTAGAGAATCACGAACCCTTCGCGATAACCCGATCTCAATGAACTTGTTCTCTTCTCACGATCAAGAACCGAACACAACCACTAAAGGCTTCTCGGTTGTTCTTCCTTTGGAACGAAGGATGTTTGTGGGAACTTATTGGTTATGGAGAGGGAAGAGAGTTGAGATAAAGATTGAGAGAGAATTCTCCTCTTTTGGTCAAATTTCCAAAAATGAGAGAATGGAATAAAAAATGAGAAACCCTTCTACCAAAGGGTTTAAATAGTTTAAATAGTGAAAGAACATGGAATTAAAATCTCAATATTGTAACCATTTCACCACAACCATAAGTTATGCAAATCACATTTGCATAACCATATATTATAAGATATCTCATATCTCATATTACAAATCACATTGGCAATAATTGTGGATTTATAAAATTGAATAACATTCAATTTAATTTCTCTCAATTAATTTCTCCAAATAACCCTAATTCAACAATTAGGCTAACCTATGGTTTATTATGAATCTCATTCACATTAAACTATATATTATATAATTCATATCTCATATAAATGACATAAATGCTCTTTAAGTGAAATTGAACACTTCAATTCACACCAAAACATTAACCCTTCTTTTAACCTAGATTGAGCCAACCGAGGGACATATGGACCTACAGTGACGAGTTCCAATGATACAAGATTAACCTATCAAACGCTTTGTTTCGGTTAATCAACAATCATTAGCTACGGTAAAACTCCACTATAGCCTATAGTCATGATCCCCGTGTTGTAGAATATTACGTGTCCATTGATATTACAATTGCATATGAGTCGACCCTTTACAGGTTGTTCGTAGATGTAGCTGGGTTAAATTACCGTTTTACCCCATGTGTCTACTTCTTATTCCTTAAGCCCCCACTGCTTCTCTAATGAACAACATATTGTGATGGTCCAACCATACACAACACCCTTCTAGGGCCAATGAGAAGGTGGGCTCCCGTTGTCCAAGCCACGGAGACAACACTTAAGGGAACAACCACTCTAGTTACCCTAAAGGCGGAACGCAGCGAATTCCATCTCACGTAGTTAAGTTCCCGACTCCTACTTGGTCTCGCCTCAAAAGACAGGGCATATTAGGCGAGTAAATGTTACCACCTATTTACCATTTGACAACAACCATAGGTTATGCGAATCATATTTACATAACTACATATAATAAGATATCTAATATCTCCTTATACAAATCACATTTTTATAACTGTTGATTTTAAATTGAATGATATTCAATTTAATTTCTCTCAATCTAATTTCATCAAATTAACCCTAATTAAGAAATTTGGCTAAACTATAGTTTCTTATGAATCAGATTCACATTAAAGTATATAATATGTCAATCATATCTCATATAAATGACATAAATACCATTTTAATTAATTTGAACACTTCTAATTCACACCAAACTGTAAGCCCTCTATTGATCAAGTTTGAGCCAACCGAGGGACTTAATTGTCGTACCGGTGACGAGCTACAATGATCCGAGACTAACCTGTCAAATTCTTTGACCTAGTTAATCTACATTCATTAGCTATGATAATACTCCATTAAAGCTCGTAGTGAAGGGAATGAGAATCCCTCCGCAGAAGACGATCGAATCGTCATGGTATCGTTACGCTACTAGAAATTCATTAAAACGATTTAACAATTAAATCTAGGCTAAACATATAAAATGGAAACGAAAAACACTAAGATGAAGTTACTTACTTGTTGAATACCCTCTTCAAGAACTCCTTTCTAGAGAATCACGAACCCTTCGCGATAACCCGATCTCAATGAACTTGTTCTCTTCTCACGATCAAGAACCGAACACAACCACTAAAGGCTTCTCGGTTGTTCTTCCTTTGGAACGAAGGATGTTTGTGGGAACTTATTGGTTATGGAGAGGGAAGAGAGTTGAGATAAAGATTGAGAGAGAATTCTCCTCTTTTGGTCAAATTTCCAAAAATGAGAGAATGGAATAAAAAATGAGAAACCCTTCTACCAAAGGGTTTAAATAGTTTAAATAGTGAAAGAACATGGAATTAAAATCTCAATATTGTTACCATTTCACCACAACCATAAGTTATGCAAATCACATTTGCATAACCATATATTATAAGATATCTCATATCTCATATTACAAATCACATTGGCAATAATTGTGGATTTATAAAATTGAATAACATTCAATTTAATTTCTCTCAATTAATTTCTCCAAATAACCCTAATTCAACAATTAGGCTAACCTATGGTTTATTATGAATCTCATTCACATTAAACTATATATTATATAATTCATATCTCATATAAATGACATAAATGCTCTTTAAGTGAAATTGAACACTTCAATTCACACCAAAACATTAACCCTTCTTTTAACCTAGATTGAGCCAACCGAGGGACATATGGACCTACAGTGACGAGTTCCAATGATACGAGATTAACCTATCAAACTCTTTGTTTCGATTAATCAACAATCATTAGCTACGGTAAAACTCCACTATAGCCTGTAGCTGCAGTCCCGGCAGTGTAGAATATTACGTGTCCATTGATATTACAATTGCATATGAGTCGACCCTTTACAGGTTGTTCGTAGATGTAGCTGGGTTAAATTACCGTTTTACCCCTGTGTCTACTTCTTATTCCTTAAGCCCCCACTGCTCCTCTAATGAACAACATATTTTGATGGTCCAACCATACACAACACCTTTCTAGGGCCAGTGAGAAGGTGGGCGCCCGTTGCCCAAGCCCTGGAGACAACACTTAAGGAAACAACCTCTCTAGTTACCCTAAAGGCGGGAACGAGTGAATTCCATCTCGCATAGTTAAGTTCCTAGCTCCGTACTTGGTCCTGCCCCTGAAAAGATAGGCATATTGGGCGAGTAAATGCTACCACCTATTTACCATTTTACCACAACCATAGGTTATACAAATCATATTTACATAACCACATATAATAAGATATCTCATATCTTCTTATACAAATCACACTTGTATAACTGTTGATTTTAAATTGAATGATATTCAATTTAATTTCTCTCAATCTAATTTATCCAAATTAGCCCTAATTAGGAAATTTGGCTAAACTTTAATTTATTATGAATCTGATTCACATTAAAGTATATAATATGACAATCATATCTCATATAAATGACATAAATACCATTTTATTTAATTTGAACACTTCAAATCCACACCTTACTCTAAGCCCTCTAGTTATCAAGTTTGAGCTAACCAAGGGACCTAATGGTCGTACCAGTGACGAGCTACAATGATCCGAGACTAACATGTAAAATTCTTTGACCAAGTTAACTCCATAGTCTCCATATGAACCTACGACATGCATGGCATTAAGCAACTTCTGTATGTGTTTCCCTAAGATTTCTAAGTCATTCTCATGTCAGATTTCTAAGGGTTTTGACAATTTTGCTCTAATTGAAGCTTTATCTCTCAAGTCCACTTAAACCAACAAATTAAGAAGTAAAGAACAAATTGCCAAAAAAAAGGACAAAACATGCTTCAATACATAGTAAGAAAGTCATAACAAGTAAATCAAATCCTAACTACAATGTTTAGCTACTCTAAATCACATGAAAATAAAACTAAACATGTAGAAAACGTCTTAGAACGCTATTACAAAATTTAAAGAAAAGAAAATTAAACTTATGTGTCGACGCCGGTCTTTCGTCTCCGAGGTCCTGTCTTCGATCTCGAACCTCCACGAACGCTTTGGCTCCCAAAATCGCTCTTTTCTCTCTTCTTACATAGTGTATTTCAAAATTAGGGTGGAAAATCAACCAAATTCGGCTCCTTTTACAATAATGCATAGTGATATATTTATAGGTTCAATCGTTGCAACGTTGCAATGGTAGAGGCAGCGTTCCAACGCTGTAACCTAGGCGCGTGTCAAATATGGAATCTATCGATAGCCTTGCAACGCCACTACCCTAACGTGCGCGTTTCCCATTGAAATGGTGTTGCGACGCTCCAAGGCAGCGTTGCAACGCTCGTTGTGCGATCCTTCTTGTGTGCTTCCTTATCGAGATAGCGTTGTGACGCTATCGCCTGGGGTCTTCAACGCATCTTGGTTGCACGTTTAGTGTTGTAACCTCTTCATGGCATTGCAACGCCATCACCTCGGGTGTTCAAGCTTGGATTGGTCCTTTCACTTCCAATTGATGTTATTTTGAGCTTCAAATAGCCTCGTTTCGATCTTGAGTGATCTAATTTCTCTCCAAATGTTCTGTTTACGCTCTTAACCGTAAATTGAGTAATTTAAACACGTAAAAGCCCTGAAATCATTATAAAACTAGCAATTATTAAGCCTAAGGATAACACATTTTGTGTGCTATCAAACACCCCCAAACTTAAGCTTTTGCTAGTCTCGAGCAAAAATAGAATTAAACATCGGATTGTTCTTAAACATACATTTGATTAAAGCCTCAAAAGCTTAAGAGAAAATCTGGTAATCATAGGAAACACTGAAACATAACACTTCAGCAAGCAATTTAAAACTTTTCCTAAGTGTTCCTACCTGTGTGTGTGTTTAGCCTATGTTCTCTTCATGTTTACTAAGCCCGGATCAACTTTATTAGGCTCTCCATTCAACTTCCCCCTACACTGGTCTTGATTACTAATCTTTGAGTCTCCCCACATTCACGAATTAAATAACCCTACTCAGTAATTACTCACTTTTTTTTTTATCAATTTTTCAATTTTTTTTTTTATGCAAGGACACTAGCTTTCACACATCCACTGCAGGGACCCTTCCCAGAGAACTTGCTCAATGAGTGGCCTAACTGATCACAGTGAAGGTAGCTCTTTTTGCCCTCATGATTTTTTTTCTTTAGCAAACAAACAACAAACACAAACTATTTCACATATTATACAAATCATGCACTTCATATTGTCATTCACCCTATCTTGCAGTTTAACTCTCAAATCAGTTCTCATACCTATTGAGGTGACATCAATCTTCTAAACCTAATAACTTTGTTCTAAGCATTTCAAAACTACATAGTGTTATCATTTCAATAAAGTGTTATTGTTCGTTATCTACGAGTTTGCCTTTATTTAAACCCTAAATCCAATAAACTAAACATCCAAGGTTGTTAAATGAATCTTTAACTGAATGTAATGTACATAAAAAGGATCTCGGTTCCAGATACAGCCTAAAGGGTCTATAGTTAGGGGATAAGGGTTGGGTACCTTACCCTGGTAAAACTATGGATGTGGCCCACTTTGTATTTGATACAAACACTCTGATCCTAACGTGTTCGTGTAGATGACATGTGAGTGGGGATATCTTATGTAATGAGATTACATAAGACCGGACCACGAAATAGTAACCTCTAATTGTAACTCCGTTAACAAGTTAGGTTTCTATTTCACTAGGATGACCTAGGCAACTTAATCTCAATCCTGAGCGGGTTACGAACTTCTGTTCGCGAGGTATTGTCCTTTAACTAGTAAGGGTGAGAGTGGCCAGATTCGCTGACTCAATATGCCTACCTTCTTAGGGACAAGACCGAGTGAGTGGTTGAGAACTTAACTTAGCAAGTTGGAATTCACTCCTTCCCGCCTACGAGGGTAAGTAGAGGAATGTTCCTTTAAGTGGTGAGGAATGTTCCTTTAAGTGGTGTCTCCGGAACTTGAACAAAGGGCCCGACCCTCTCATTGACCCGAGAGGGACTCTGTTTGTTGGTAGGATCACAAACAAATTGTTCATTAAAGGAGCACTGGTACTTGAGGCACAAGATGTAATCCAGGGATAAAACGGTAATCTGACCCAGCTGGTGTTACGAACATTCGTGAAGGATTGACTTGCTGCTATTGGTCAATATCCATGGACACAAAAATATATCTGCAGTGAGAAGAGTGCAGCTGTGAGACTTTACTGGAGTGTTCCCGCAGTTAACGAATGTTGATTGGGAGGTTAATGAGATTAACCAAGCAATCTCGTATCGTTGGAGCTTCTGATCTGTAGGTCCATTAGGTCCACCTTCTAGCTCGTAAAGGGTTCTTAGTTCATTTGAATTTGAAATTTTCAAATTCATTAGGGAATAAACTCAATGGATTTTGATACAATATAATATATAGTTTTGGAACTATATATTATAAATTTAATGTGAATATGATTCATATTAAATTATATGAGAGAATTGAATATTTGAAAGAGTTCAAATATTATATTAAATGTGAATGTGATTCACATTTGCAAACTATAGGATAAAAGTTAATGTGCAATGGTTGTACATTAAAACTATAGGTTAAAAGGGTAATGTGATTAAATGAAATTTAATCCAAATTAAATATATGATATTTAATTTGTATTATTTAAATATGATTTAAATGAACAATTAAATTTGATTTAATTATATTATTATTATTATTATTATTATTATAATTGATCGATCCAGACACGTTCCCCACTACCCTTCCCCTTCTCCCTATCGATAGTTGAACAGGGAGAAGGGGGTTGCTCAATAGGATTGATCGATCAATTGCATTGAAGTCACAGAAGCAAAAATCCCTCTCTCTCAATCTCTAGAATTCCCAAACGTTCTTCCAACTGTTGGAATCCTGCCTACAAAAGAAGATTTAAGATCTCAGAGGATAGAAGGTTTTCCTCGTGGTGTTGTCCAATTGAAGAAAACAGAGAAGCATCTTGGAAGTTCCTGTGTTGTTGTCTTATTTAGAGCAAGGAGTTGTTGCAAGTTGAAACTACAAAGGTAACTTATTTATCCCTTTTAGTTTAATCGTTAAACTTATTGTATGTTTGTATGCATTTAATCATGCCTAATAGGATTAGAATTCATGCTTGTTCTGTTTTTTTTTTTTATCAATGTACTGGTTTTTGTTTTTTATGCAAAACAATCAAGTAAATTAACGATCCCAATAACGTTTCCGCTGCTCAAGGAGATCAGATCTCCATCAATTGGTATCAGAGCAATGCTTGTATTGTTTTGTTTTGAAACAAAATTGCATTGATTTTTGTGGGAATTGCATTGGTTTGCTGTACTACTGTTTAGGAGTTTTTTGGCCATAGTTTACCTTTGATTTTGATCAAATTGTATGTAAAAGGCCCCTGCGTTTTTGGGAAAAAACTAAAAAATTGAGTCTGTAATTGAGTTACGAGTCGTTCGGGACAAGTTTCATTCCATTTGGTTGAGAATCGAAGGAGAAATCGAAGAACGAAGCTGCTGTGTTCGTGAGCTTCAGCTACTGCCAAAGCAGCAGCGTTGCAACGCTGAAGAACAACGTCGCAACACCAGCTCCCTATCGACGCGGGCGCTCAAGGGGTCAGCGGCATTGCAACGCTGCTCCTCAATGTTGCAACGCCATCCCGATACCAGGCGCGCAAGATGATGAAGCGGGCGTTGCAACGCCGTGGGGCATTCCAGCAGCTGCAGACCAGTTCGATTGGTTCAAGTATTTTGCTCCGGTTTGAGCGATTCAAGGCCGGTTCAGGGTGTTATTGGACCGGTTTCTTGAAATAAATTAATATAATTTATTTTTTTCACACTTTAGGGGCCAAATTATTCCTGTTTTACAGCTTTTTGTCTCTGTGAATGTAATTTAGATTATTCTCACCTTAGGTGTAACGCCCCTACTTTTATAACATAAATTCCTAGGGACATTACTACTCATGTATGCATTCGAGGCCTTAAATAACTTTATATAAGTAAAATTGATAATAAAAAAAATAATTTAATTTGGGATCCCATAAATACAAAACAATTAATTAAAACATAACTGACTTTGGCCTTAATTTAAAATTGCTAGGCTACATAAGCGGAAACTAAAATCACTTAAAAATATACTTTCTAAGTTATGTGTGCGGAAAATCATGACTCGGTTTCCATGACTTCTGTAGCGCATCCCTATCACTCGCATGGTACACCCTCTCCTTTACTTGAAAACATTTTAAAACAAAGAAAATACAACAAACGTAAAGGGGTGAGTATTATAAAATACCCAGTAAGTGGGGGTCGGGATATGCAAACACATGCATATGACCTTCCTTTAAACCTGACTTTTAAACATGACTATTTTTCGTGACTTTTAAAACATAAAGCTTTCTATAGTAGGACCTAAAACTTTCTTTCATAAAATCATGACTTTTTCTCTTTGGCTATACGTGGTCAATTGAGTCTACCTGAGTCTTTTCATATTGAGTACCTCACAGACCCCTATAGGTTTGAGTCCCTCATAGACCCCTATAAGATTTGAGTCCCTCACAGACCCTTAGAAGATTTGAGTCCCTCACAGACCCCTATATGTTTTGAGTCCCTCACAGACTCCTATAAGTTTGACCCATAGGGTCTCTGATGCATGTTTTACCATGCACAAATTCTCAGGAGACCAATTGCCCCAGTCTACATGACATGTTCGTATACATAAAATATGCATGAGGTCCTATTCTTCAAACACATATGCCTTTACATTCAGGATGATGCAACAATCACATAAAACATAAAATCATGGCATAGCTTTCATAACTTTAAACTTGAGTCAATCAATCATAAGTAATAAGTACGTTTATAATTTAAGATACGTAATTAGCACAATGACATAACTGAAAATCTCGCTATATATAAATATACATACCTGTGTTAAAACTGATTTTCAACCACTTTGAAATCATTTCCGTTTTGGTCCTCTCAAACCCTTAATTCATATGAAATCCTCTCAAATCTTAAAATGAAATACTTGTCCAAATTCTATCTTTGGAATAAATCTTTGAATTTCATTCTTTAAAACTATGTCTTTTGAAAACATACTTTTGCCCATTTTCAAGGTAATTGGTAGAAAATCCCTTACCTTGGTCCTCGTTCCAAGATATTCCATAATTATATCTCGGACCCTGCAATCCCATCAATTGTGTTCGCTACTCGAGCCTCTTAAATCAATTCCATTAATTACTTAATTAACTCACATAACCACAAATTATTCCTCAATTTCAATTATAAATAGGCTAAATTACCCCAAACGAACGCTTAGAACCGACTCAGGATATGAAACTGATCGGGTTGGGTTGCCTCCAACGTGAGGCGGCGCGCGGCCGGGTGCGGCGGCGTGTGGCCGGAGTGCGGCGGCGGGTGGAGGCAGTGCGTCACGGAGCGTGGAACATACCGTTGGAATCCTCGTGGCCCAATCTATCCAAAACCGACCCTAGAACTTTGAAAACCGATCAAAGTCTACCTCAAAAGTTCAAACCAAAATCCCAAATCGACGATTCGTTCTGCAACTTGTTGTCGGCATGTTTTCCGGCGAGGGTCTCGTGGCTTAAGCATTCTAGTAGGTGACCCTTTGAAACCGCGGAGCTTCGTGCGTGGGTTTGGACTCGGGATCGGCGGGTGGCGAAAGGCGTTATGTGAAGCTTCACTGTGATGGGGTTCACGTCGGATGCACGCTCGCCGGCGAGCCTACTGAACGGAGGTCCCCTCTTCGCTGCAGATCTGGCGGCTTCGCCACACGCTCAGCGATAAGGAACAGCGTGAGCAGGCAACGACCAAGGACAGAGACGATCGACTGGTGATGTGTCGGATGTTGCTGGCCTACGATTGGAACGACGTGGAGTCAACGACAACAACCACGGCTTGTTCAGCGGAGGTTCGATGCGGTGAGTTGGTGTCTGCGCGAACCCCTTCACGGCAGTCTAACGGCGGGAGACGACAGTTTGAAGATGGATGGCGGCGGTCGAGGTCCGATGGTATGAAGTCGGTCGGCGGCTAGGGGGTTTGGTTGTCGTCAGGTTGGAGAGGATGAGAAGAAATTGGCTTCTTGGGAATTGTGCAATAATAAGACAAAAGAGGAGATGGAAGCCCTAATTCTCTTTTCTATTTAATTATAAGTATGCCTCTCTTTTATCCCTTAACTACAAAAGTGCCCCAAAGCTTAATTAAGACCTTAATTTATCTAATTTCTCTTTAATTTGTACAAGCATGTTAAATTCATTTAATTATTTTAAAGGTCCAACTTAAATAATTTTCATTAAATTAAACCCAAGGCACAAAAGGCTATTGAGTAAGTTCTGGGGTGTTACACTTTTCCCTCCTCAAGAACTTTCGTCCCCGAAAGTTCCCTGTCTTGAAATAGTCAAGGATACTTAGCCTACAATTCATCTCCTCGCTCCCAAGAAGCCCCCCTCAACTTGTGACTTTACCATGATATCTTAACCAAACTAATTTCTTGATTGCTAAGGGGTCTTCCGATCTTTTGCGAGAATTCACACTAGTTGCTCCTCAAGTATCACACCTTTGCGTAAACTTATTACCCAACGGTCTCATAACTTTAACTTGAGCTCGTTCTCTTCACTGGAGTCTTTCTACTAAGACCTACATAACTGATGCCCCTGACTCGGATTCTAAATTTTGAAAGTTCCAGATTCAAATTCTAAGATAACTCGGGATATTTAGTTCGCATTTTCTCCTCTAGTCCTTTAATTAGTCTCTTCTGTCTCGTGATTTTAGAATGGAATTCTTTGCTAAATCAATTTCATTGTTGTTGAGCCTCAAAATCCTCTTTAAGGTTTGTTGCACCAGCAATTAGCATTTATTTCAAGGCATGACTCCATCGTTCAATTTGGTCATTGATTCTATAACCTTATCACTTTTCCAAGAGACATGACTTCATTAAGGGTGGAGTTAGCGACTTTGTTCGGTTGCTCAAGGCTCTTCACATTAATGGTTAACCTCTTGCTACCCTCAACGATCTTTTAGTAAACGTTACAGTGGCAATCCCACTTGCATACTTAATTAAGTTTGGGGCTTTCTATTACTATCAATAACTCGATGAATGTTTTAAGTCAGGGTAGGAGTAACCCAAACTTAGGTCTCCTTTGGTTGTCATGACATGTGAAATGTTCCATACGACTCTACCAATTTTATTACAAAAATGTTCCAAAACTTTCGGCAGCATAACCACATAACTACAACAATGCCAAAATTTTCTCTAACACCTGTTTGATAGAAAATGCACTTCTAAAATCAGGCAACCAACCAGTCATGCCTCCAAACTTCATTTCAAGTTTTACTCAGAGTTCAGAAACACACAATACACAGGAATGTTGAACAACCAAATATAAGATAAACTTAATTTCTTTAATTGCAAACAATGATTCTTCAAGACAAGACAATCTAATAATCAGGTTGCGACTGCAGCTTCAAGACAAACTTTAAGAGAGCGTAATGAAGCCCTCTTGACTTACCTTACCTTAGAGCTTAATCAATTATGGATTATCACATTAAGTGTCAAAGATTTCATTGCAAGTTCTAGGTCATGAATGAAGGAACTTAACCTAACTTAACTTATGCTTCTCTATTTTACACAAGGCGTAATAATGAACTTTCAGTGTTGCGTTAATGCACAACTTAACACTTCTATGGACACATCATTGTAATTTCAAATCCACTTGTCTCCTCAAGCACTATAAGCACTTGGTTGAATTGATGTTCGTGTAAGCGCCTGGAAACTTGTTTCACACTCATCGTTCAATCACGAATTACTTTCTTGAGTTTACTGTGTTAAACTACTGTTATCCAAGTGGAATCCCATATGAGACATTTGTAGTAACCTACCAATCCCAGAAACTTCATGCTCCAGTGGCAGTGATCAGGCAAGACCACTGTCACTGCCTCTATCTCAGCAGGATCCTTAGAATTTCATTCCCTTGACACTACATGCCCTAAGAAAACATTTGTTGAAGCCAGGATTTCATTCAGAAAGTCTGGCATATAGCTTGTTTATCTTTAAAGTTAGCAAAACTCTTCTAAGTTGCTATTCTTCTCACACATCAACTTAAAATAAATCAAGCTATCGTCAAACAACACAAACCATAAAAATATCCAAGAGTTCTTTGTATACTTATTTCCTTAAGTCCATAAAAGTTACAGGTGTATTAGTTATCCCAAACAACATCACTGTAAATTCATAGTATCCATAACGTGGCTTGAAATCTATCTTAGGATATCTTAACTCTGATTCCTGACTGGTGACAACTTGGCCTCATATTCGTCTTAGGGAACATCGTTCTTCTTATAACTTCATCTTTTTGAAGAAGGGGGCATTCGTTCTTAGCAGCGACTTAAATCGACTTTCTACGCTCTATGCGCGGACACATAGATACGTCTTTCTTTCTTTCTTCTTTTCTATTTTTTTTTTTACAAACAACGTTGGTACTCCTTAGGGTGATACGATTAACTCAGTATATAAAAGGTCATGCATCTATAACTCGAGCTCTTTTAACCTTATTGGAAGCATTCTGTAAGAAGTACTAGAAATTACTAATGTCCTTCACTTCAAATTCATGCTCAAGTCCAGCTTTTGTATTAGTGGTAACCTTGAAAGATTAAAGTTTCTTAATTCGACGCCAACGCATTTTCTTCGACCTACTTTCCTCGAACATGGTTTTCTACTTTTAGTTGAGTTAAGAACTTCCTAGTTCTTTGTACTAGTTTGATTCTAACGTCGAAATCTCCAATGCCTTACTGAATAATCATCAGTCTATTTATCTACTGGATAAGCCTCTTAGAGTTTCGTTCCAATGGCTCAAGTACGAAATTGATCATGTAAAAGAAATTTAACCCCTTAAGTAATTGAAATCTAAATGGTTAACTCTCATTGTCTCGACCCAAAACTTTGGCTCTATCTTTCCATTTCATGTTTATTTATTTATTTTTTGGCCATTAAGCATTTAGTGCTACTTTTAAAGTTGCACAACAAATCTAGCTTTAGTCACATATTAGTTGTCTTTATTCATAACACTAGGTATGGATGAGATCCAAGTGTTTCGAAGTAACTTTAAAAATTAACTTCCACTTTCTAACTAACAGCTCATCTTCTGTTTGAATCCTAAGTCCTTTATAAAACTATTTAGTATTTTTGTGTTTTGCATCACTAGGATGGATCATTTAAAGAGGGTTATTTATAAAACAACTTATACTTTATCCTTAAGTTTTTCTATTAATTTGGCCTGGCATAATGGTCATGAACATCTTCTCTTTTTAAAGTTTCATTCCAAAGGCATGAACTTTAGTATTTCGTGACTCTCAGAAAACAAACCCTGATTCTTTGAAGCTCATTTTCTCTTCACCTTTCAACTCTTTAGATTTCATGTCCAAGTACCCAATCGGTTGTGAATAAATTTTCTTTAAAACTAACAAGGTTGCGCACTCCATAGTGGCACATACTACACTTCAGGACTTTTCCATCCATTTCGTCAGGCACGAATAAATAGGATAATTATTTTACCTAACTCATCGAAACCTCAAACTTCTCCAAGGTAGTCAAAACATCTATTCTTCGAAGTTTCACTTAAGGGACTTAGTTGCTTGGTGTCATTTAACACTCTAACCTCTTAAGTCTGACTCGTCCCTCCCTTGGCCAAAGCAGACCTTCTCAATAACCCACAACATGTGTTTTATGGCTATAAAGCTTAATTTTTTGGCGCAAACATTCTTAACTAAAACATTTTCCTTTCCATCGTCAATAGTAGGGATCACGTGTATTCGTTTTTCCTTTTGACGTAAAAACACGTCAACTTCACGACATATACGCATATAGATTAACATATAAGCATTTCCTTTCCATAGACATATAGTTTAGCTTATACATTCTCATTCTTTCTTAGTTTGCAAATTCCTTAAACTCGATTATTTTTTATATAAAGATAACTTTATATAGAATACATAATTTTCTTTTCATGAACAAATAAAACTTTAGTTCAAAGGCATACCTGGCGGTGACCTAGAGTTGCTACTTTGCCATGGGATACTCACTACTACAAATTATAGATTTCTTGACACTTGCAAGTTTTAAATACTTGACGTTTTTATGAAAAAACGTCAAGTAAGATGAAGTTTTAAAACAAAAACGTCAAGAAAAATTAAAAAAAACACGAAGGTTGACAAAGATTTCGGATTTTTCTCGCTTCCAGTTTCTTGACATTTAAAAAACGTCAAGTGTAGCAAATGGAAAAGGCAACAGCATTTCTTCTTTTTTAAAAAAAGAACTAATTAAACACCCTTCACGCACGCGACCGTTCAGTACAGTACTCTTCGCGATTATCTCCTTCACCCACACAGTACGCAGAAAAACCCTTCGAGTCGCCGCCGCCGCATCCTCGCCCTTCGCTCCGACGACCTCTCTCCCAACTCGCAGCCGCCGACCGCCCAACGCCGATCGCCCCACGCCCTTCGCTCCATCGATCTCCCGACCTATTTTCCCTTTCCCTCCATCGATCTCAAAACCCAAAAAACCCCACCAAATAGAAAGCTTCTCCAAAACGCCTTTAAACCAAAACCACGACCCCATGAATCCCCTCTTTCATTCGAGTACCCGAAACACCAACTTTTTATATACAGAGACCATCCACGCTAAACGCCAAACGAAAAATGTCCAGCAATCGGGGTTGTTGTTTTCTGAATACGAATGGTGGGTATCCTATTTTCCTTCAACGATGGAGTCGAGGATGAGGGCGGAAGGTGGGTTTTTGCTGGATTTGTCACGGTCGTCGGTGGTAGAGATGCAGCCCTTTGGCTTAATCCATTTTTGCTTGACGCCCAGAAGATATCCCATCCTTTTCTTATTGCTTGGTTCGTATCGTCTATCTTCTAACCCACCTTCAATTTCGCTGGATACAGTTGGTTTGTAATTCAAAAGGGTTTAATTGCAATTTGAATTGCTACTGTGGTTGAACTGGTTTATAATTTTTTGTTGCTAAAAACACTTAGTTAGGTAGGTATCATAGTATTTGAATCCATTTTTTGCAAGTCTAATTTTTCTCTTAATGTGGGTTTAGTTCTATTCTTTATTTACTTTCACGTTTTGTTTCTATTTAGTCCTGTATTTTTATTTAAGTTCTAACATCGCCTATTTTATTATGACGAAGTCTATGGCACCTATGAAAGTCTTGCTCTAAGTGGTTTTTAGGAGGATTACCAGTCCAGATCCTTTAAAGTTTTGCTCTGTTATGAGCTTAGTGGTCTTGCTCTGTTATCTACCCTTATTAAAGTCTGTAGGCATAAGAGAAAAGCATGATGGTGGAGATTCATTTGAAGAGCATGATGTTAGTCTTATTTCAATATGGGTTGCTATAATTTTGGTTATTTAGTTGTTCTAGCCTATCATCTTATCTATATATATATGGTAAATCTAAATCTTGCTTACAAGTCAAAGTTGTTTTGATTGCTTTATTATGAGAATGATTCATTGTTCTTTTCTCTTGTTGGTCCATCTTAATCTTGTTTAATTTGAAATTTACTTTTCATTTTGCATCGAAAAGAATAAAAAAAAAAAAGAAGGGAAAAGAAGGGAAAAAGTTGCATCTGAGACTTTAATAAGGGTAGATATTTGAATTTGCAGACTTTAATAAGCCTTCTCTTTCTATCTCTCTAGGATTTTTTCCCCCTAAATTGTTTTTGAAGATCCGTTTCTGTTTAAGGAGTTCAATTGGGATCAAATAGGCAACCAATTCATTGTTGCAAATCTTACTTGTGGATTTTTTTCTCTCTTTGAAATCGTTCAAGGAGGCCCCTAAATTCCTCTGTTTATGTCGTACTTCAGATTCATAAGTGGTGCCATATTCTTACTTTTAAAATTTAAATTTCAGAGGGGATTTTGGGTGACAACGACAATATGCTCTCGGTTTGTGTGAAGAGTTGTGGTTGTTTCTATTCTCTCTATATTGCTCTACCCATTTTTATGTGTGTGTGGACTGTAATTGATAACAAGGTGGTCTCTCTCTTCTCTTCATACGAATTTTCATGGATTATGAGATTTAGAAATGTAATGTGGTGCTTGTTTGTAGTTGTGTATTCATTTCTAACATTATGTTTTATCTTTTAGCTTAATTTTTCTTCCATTGTTTTTCTTTTCCTGTGTAATTGATAATGTTGTTTGTGGAGGGTGTCGTTTGGCTTGTTTTTGATAAAGAAAATTTTGCATCTAATGAAGATAGTAAGCCGATGTTGAATATTCCTTCACTATCCATGAAGATGGGTAAGCAGATGTTTGATTTATTTTTTTACTATCCATGTTAATCTACTTTATGAAACTTTTGATAACTTATGTATGCAATTTGAACTCTTGTTTCTTTTCTTAGTTTCAAATATGAGTTTTCATTTAGGCTAAGTTTTATATTAGACTTGTTGTCTCTAGTGGCTTGAACGAAACTTAGTAAAAGGTCAAACAATTAATACCTCAACTAGCTAGTTTTACATGAAAGATGATTAGAATAATTAATAATTTTCATACTCTCATTTTTCTAATGGATTGACTTGGCTCTGATTGTACAGATCTTAAGTTTTTGATTCACTTTAATCAAATGAAGGAAATAAAGAATGCATATGACAAAGCAAACAAACTAGATTATGAAGATTCAAGGAGTTGGTTTTGTGCATAAGTTTGAGTTTAGACACTTTTTAGTTTCTTTGAGCGTGAACATGAGACTTAAAGTCCTTTTATACACTTTTTTGTAACTTTTTGTAAGTTTCATAGGTTGTTTTAGATCGTTAGTGAGTTGTTTTTGGCGTCATAGCATGCTTAAGAGCTATTAAGGTACTTTTGAAGATTTTAGGGGTTGGTTGTTTGCCTATATTTTAGTTTAGGATCTCTTTAGGTTTCATTTAGCGTGAACATGAGACTTAATCAATACAATGCTAATTTGTAGGTTTGGGGGATGGTTGTGTGTATAAGTTTCATTTTAAAAACTTTTTAAGTTTTTTTAGCGTGAAAAATGACATTTAAACTCTTTCTAGCCTAATTTTGGCCACTTTGTATGTTTTATGGGGTGAAATATACATTTATTAGATCATTTTGAGTTACTTTTAGCCCCAAAGTACGCTTAAGTTCCTTTAATACATTTTTTAAGCATTGGAGGGTTTGTTGTGTGCTATAGTTTTACTTTAGGCACTTTCTTAGTTTCTTGAAAAGTCAAAATGACACTTAAACTCATTTTATACACTTGTTGGCCACTTTATTGGTTCCATAGGCACTTTTTAAGTTTATTTAAGAGTCAAAAGAACACTTAAGCTCTTTTTTGCCACTTTTCGTTCACTTTGTAGGTTTCAATGGGCGAATACGACACTTTTATATTGTTTTGAGTTATTTTAGTCCTCAAAGTTAGCTTAAGCGCCTTTAAAACACTTTTGTAGCATCAACAGTTGGTTTCTTTTGTTAACCTTCAATTTAGGTACCTTTTAAGTTTTTTTAAGAGTCAAAATAACACTTAAGCTCTTTTTAGCCACTTTTCGTTGACTTTGTTAGTTTCAATGGGTGAATACTACACTTTTATGTTGTTTTGAGTTAATTTAGTCCTTAAAATTAGCTTAAGCGCCTTTAAGACACTTTTGTAGCATCAACAGTTGGTTTCTTTTGTTAACCTTCAATTTAGGTACCTTTTAAGTTTCTTTAAGAGTCAAAACAACACTTAAGCTCTTTTTCCAAAAATAACTTAAGCCCTTAAAGTATGCTTAAGAGCCTTTAAGAACACTTTGAGTCCAAAAATAACTCACTAACGATCTAAACCTATGGAACAAAACACAACTGGTTGTGATTGCGCATGATGTAGATCCGATCGAGTTGGTTGTTTGGCTCCGTGCTCTGTGCATGAAGATAGAAATTCCATATTGCATTGTGAAGGGAAAAACACGATTGGGTTCGAAAACCTTGCTCTTTTTCCTTTCCCTTACATATTTTCATTTCTTTGATGTTTTACCTCTAATGAAGCAAATCAATGTAATGTTTGTGAAACTAACAGCTGCCTTGCAATTTGAGCTTCTCTTTCATTATAGTCGGAGAGAAAGAGCCACTGCCCATTTTCAATACTTCGACCACCTTGCTCCATGAGTTTTTCAGGTAATTCCTATTGTTGGCTTTTAACTGAGTGCTTTCGAATCCAATTGTCGCCTAAAACTGGTCCTAATTCACTGTCTTTCACTTTCTGAACAATGTATCGACCATTGTTCATCAGAAACACAGAGCTTAAGAAAAGATCCTTGTATATCTTCGACCTTGCTTCCAAATTGCGATCTAAAAGCTCCATGATCCAAATCCATTTGAACCGATAACGAAGATGATGCCGCAACTCGCCCTCGAGCTTGGTGTAATCTGCGCGAGGAAGAGCGACTTCTTCTTCAAAACTTGCTCCAAAGTCTGCTGCGATTTACAGGTTGTTATAAGGTAATTCATCACATATTGAGCAATTGGATGAATATATATATAGTATTTGTGTTCCTGATAAGTTTGAGTTGTTATGTTCTTGAGTTTAGCTTTAATTTTATATTTCATAGGCATCCAATATATATAATTGTTGCTCCATTATTTGTGTATGCAATTTGAACTTCTGTTTTATTCTCAGTTCGTTGAATGTGTTCATTGAGTGAAATAAACTTGTTTTGCTTGTGCATGTAATTAACATTTGATAGAACTTCAACATTAATGTTTAACCCCAACCCTTGTGTATTTGAAGTTAGTGGGTGGTTGGGAAGAATGATTTGTTTTTGAAGTGTTTCTGATGTTAAAACAGGTCATTGAAATTTTGAAAAAGTCCTAGTAGCGTTGTTATGCTGCCGAAATTTCGGAGTGAACAACGTATCTTAAGTTACACCCAAGTTAGGTTCACTCCCAGAATTTAGGGTCGTTACACTTTGCATGCTTCTTAGGATTAGCGTGAGGGTTACTTTCCTTCACTATTCGGGATGTAAGAGAGTTAGTGGAATAGGAAGATGGGTAGTCAGTATTCGAGATCGTTGTGTTTTAAGAGTGGTTGGCATGATTTAGTAAATTCACATGTTGCATGTTTTAGAGTTCTGAATTATTAGAGGTAGGTTGCTTACTTAGTATGTTTATGCTCACCCTTGTTGCTTAATGTTGTGTTTTGTAGGTAATACTCAACTACTTGGCGGGTGACAAAGCTGGTATTGCAGAATTATGGTGACATTTTCAAAGTTTTGGTCATAATGTTGCCAATAAGATTCATGTTTAAACCCTTTACAGTGTATTAGGTTCATGAATGTAAAGTTCTCTTGTATTGTAAACTTGCTTGAAGTGTTAGTTGAGTTTATGGCTTAGGATCGTTACAATAGTTCTTATAATTTTTGAATTGTTGACATGAGGTTTAATAAGTTCTTGTAATTTTACAATTGTTCATGAGCTTACGTTCAATATAATTTATTGGAATGCAATGCAGAAAATTCCAGATTTTAGGGAATAATTGATTGAAAAATAAAATCACTAACCAACAAGACATGTATAATGTGTCAAGATTTCATTCAAATTGACACTTTTCAAATGTCAAAAAAGAACATTACATTTGACACTTTACAATTGTCAAGGTTTTTCTTTTATTTGACGTTTTAGGACTGTCAAGATAAACTTATATTTGACACATTTTAAGCGTCAAGTAACTTTTATTTGACATTTCTGCAATGTCAAGATAAACCTATTTTTGACACAGCGAAAACGTCAAGTATTAACATAAACTTGACACTTTTGAAAGTCAAGATAACACTACATTTGATTTAATAAAAAGTGTCAAGATTGTAGGTTCAAAATGACACGTTATAAGCGTAAAAAAAGACTATACATAACACTTTATAAGTGTATTTTGTATTATTCTTGACAGTCGATTCCTTGACGCTTTGAAAAACGTCAAGTAAAGCAATATTCGACATTTTATAAGCGTCAAGAAAACTAGTTTTTGTAGTAGTGACTTGTTGCTTACTCTGTAAGCAAGTCTACAGAACCCTAACCTATGGCTCTAATACCAACTGTAACGCCCCTACTTTTATAACATAAATTCCTAGGGACATTACTACTCATGCATGCATTCGAGGCCTTAAATAACTTTATATAAGTAAAATTGATAATAAAAAAATCGATTTAATTTGGGATCCCATAAATACAAAACATTTAATTAAAACATAACTGACTTTGGCCTTAATTTAAAATTTCTAGACTACATAAGCGGAAACTAAAATCACTTAAAAATATACTTTCTAACTTATGTGTGCGGAAAATCATGACTCGGTTCCCATGACTTCTGTAGCGCATCCCTGTCACTCGCCTGGTACGCCCTCTCCTTTACCTGAAAACATTTTAAAACAGAGAAAATACAACAAAGGTAAAGGGGTGAGTATTATAAAATACCCAGTTAGTGGGGGTCGGGATATGCAAACACATGCATATGACCTTCCTTTAAACCTGACTTTTAAACATGACTATTTTTCGTGCCTTTTAAAACATAAAGCTTTCTGTAGTGGGACCTAAAACTTTCTTTCATAAAATCATGATTTTTTCTCTTTGGCAATACGTGGTCAATTGAGTCTACCTGAGTCTTTTCATATTGAGTCCCTCACAGACCCCTATAGGTTTGAGTCCCTCACAGACCCCTATAAGATTTGAGTCCCTCACAGACCCCTATAAGATTTGAGTCCCTCACAGACCCCTATAAGTTTTGAGTCCTTCACAGACTCCTATAAGTTTGACCCATAGCGTCTCTGATGCATGTTTTACCATGCACAAATTCTCAGGAGACCAATTGCCACAGTCTACATGACATGTTCATATACATACAATATGCATGAGGTCCCATTCTTCAAACACATATGCCTATACATTCACGATGATGCAACAATCACATAAAACATAAAATCATGGCATAACTTTCATAACTTTAAACTTGAGTCAATCAATCATAACTAATAAGTACGATTATAATTTAAGATACGTAATTAGCACAATGACATAACTGAAAATCTCGCTATATATTAATATACATAACTGTGTTAAAACTGATTTTCAACCACTTTGAAATCATTTCCGTTTGGGTCCTCTCAAACCCTTAATTCATATGAAATCTTTCAATCTTAAAATGAAATACTTGTCTAAATTCTGTCTTTGGAATAAATCTTTGAATTTCATTCTTTAAAACTATGTCTTTTGAAAACATACTTTTTCCCATTTTCAAGGTAATTGGTAGAAAATCCCTTACCTTGGTCCTCGTTCCAAGATATTCCATAATTATATCTCTGACCTTGCAATCCCATCATTTGTGTTGGCTACTCGAGCCTCCTAAATCAATTCCATTAATAACTTAATTAACTCACATAACCACAAATTATTCCTCAAATTCAATTATAAATAGGCTAAATTACCCCAAACGAATGCTTAGAACCGACTCAGGATTTGAAACTGATCGGGTTGGGCTGACTCCAACGTGAGGCGCGCGTGGCCGGAGTGCGGTGGCGCGTGCGGTGGCTGGCGGCGGCGCGTGGAGGCGGTGCGTCACGGAGCGTGGAACATACCGTTGGAATCCTCGTGGCCCGATCTATCCAAAACCGACCCTAGAACTTCGAGAACCGATCAAAGTCTACCTCAAAAGTTCAAACCAAAATCCCAAATCGACGATTCGTTCTGCAACTTGTTGTCGGCATTTTTTCCGGCGAGGGTCTCGTGGCTTAAGCATCCTAGTAGGTGACCCTTTGAAACCGAGGAGCTTCGTGCGTGGGTTTGGACTCGGGATCGGCGGGTGGCGAAAGGCGTTATGTGAAGCTTCACTGTGATGGGGTTCACGTTGGATGCACGCTTGCCGGCGAGCCTACTGAACGGAGGTCCCCTCTTCCCTGCAGATCAGGCGGCTTCGCCACATGCTCAGCGATAACGAATAGCGTGAGCAGGCAACGACCAAGGGCAGAGACGATCGACTGGTGATGTGTCGGATGCTGCTTGCCTACGATTGGAACGACGTGGAGTCGGCGACAACAACCACAACTTGTTCAGCGGAGGTTCGATGCGGTGAGTTGGTGTTTGCGCGAATGCCTTCACGGCGGTCTAAGGGCGGGAGACGACAGTTTGAAGATGGATGGCGGCGGTCGAGGTCCGATGGTCTGAAGTCGGTCGGCGGCTAGGGGGTTGGGTTGTCGTGAGGTTGGAGAGGATGAGAAGAAATTGGCTTCTTGGGTATTGTGCAATAATAAGACAAAAGAGGAGATGGAAGCCCTAATTCTCTTTTCTATTTTATTACAAGAATGCCCCTATTTTATCCCCTAACTACAAAAGTGCCCCAAAGCTTAATTAAGACCTTAATTTATCTAATTCTCTTTAATTTGTACAAGCATGTTAAATTCATTTAATTATTTTAAAGGTCCAACTTAAATAATTTTCATTAAATTAAACCCAAGGAACAAAAGGCTATGGAGTAAGTTCTGGGGCGTTACATTCGGATAAGCATGTTCGTGCATTTTATTTATATAAATGTTATATGAATATGGTTGAATGCATGACTAATTTATTTTTTCATGAGTAATAATTATAAGTGTTATAATTAGATTATATGGAAAGTAAATTGCATGGAGCATGAAATTACTTAGTTTAAAATAAATGTTATTTTGTTTAAGTAATTTTATAATTCAAATAGTTGAATTACTTTTATAATTCCAATTTGAATATTGATGGTTGGATTTATAATATAGTTTCTTTATCATAGGTTAATTATTAAAATTCATAAAAGTTATAAATTAAAGGCGTTTTAGAAATCATAACCTATAATAAAGAAATGCATGCAAACATAGGAACTTGAGTTAATTTTAATTAGTTTTAAATCGTTTAAAATTAATTTAGACCTAAGTTTCAATTTCTAATAGGATTAGAAATAAGTCTTACGTAATATTTTAAATAGTTTGAAATATAGTAAGACTTTAGGACTTTGGTTATAAGGAAACTCTCTGGGTAGAAGTTCTGTCTAAGGTCAGTACTTAAGCGACTACAACTAACACCTCCTACCTGGGAACTGACCTGAATTAGGGTGCGAATGAGGTTGGTGAACGCCAGCTCTTGGGTCCAGAATTAGTACAGATCACTAATAGTGCGATACAGAAGATTAGGGTGCGAATGCAGACCGCCCAAAGCAGACAAAAGAGTTATGCCGATTCGAGACGAAGGGACCTAGAATTTGAAGTTGGGGACCACGTATTCCTTAAGGTGGCCCCAATGAAAGGAATTCTAAGGTTTGGTCGAAAAGGGAAGTTGAGTCCGCGCTTCATAGGACCATTCGAGATTTTAGAAAGGGTTGGTGTGGTGGCCTACAGACTGGCACTGCCGCCTTCCCTGTCAGCGGTTCACAACGTATTCCATGTCTCCATGTTGAGAAAATATGTTCCAGACCTGACTCATGTCGTAGACTTCGAACCATTGCAGTTAGCAGAAGATTTGAGTTATGGCGAACGACCGGTACAGATTATCGCAAGAGATCAAAAGACCCTCCGTAACGGTGAGATCAACTTAGTTAAAGTGCTATGGCAAAACCACCGCACGGAAGAAGCTACCTGGGAGCGAGAAGAGGAAGTACGAGCTAAATATCCAGAACTATTCCAAGAATAGGAACTTTCGAGGACGAAAGTTCTTAAGGAGGGAAGATTGTGACGACCACAACCACAGGTACTGACTGGTTATCTTAGTTATTGTTCTAACAGTCTTTATGTCTAGTCGGTTTAGTAAATTCGATCAGGCTCGGTGTGATTGAAACCTTATTTTTCGTGTGAGTTAAGTGAATTGTTTCTCTTTAAGATGGAATTATTTATAAAATTAAAGGAAAAAGAAGTGGCATTGGCACTTTAGTTAATAATGCCTAAATGAGGGTGATAATTGACACTTGGAATTTGACCTAATTGTTAGTATTTAATCTCCTTATTATTGCAAATCCAAAGGAAACCCTAACCCTAATTCCATCACCATCTTCTCCTTCCTTTACCTCATGCCCTAGCCGACCAACTCCCTCCCCTTTGCCGCTCCAACACCTTCACCGCCGCAGTCCACGAACAAAAGTAGTTCGCTGCGCTGCCGCCGCACCAAAGCAAGCCACGATCAAGGGTCGCTCGCCAGCTCTCCGCGGCAGTAACCCTCGGACAGAGACGACTCCAAAACCACGAACAGGTACCACTTCAGCCGTTCACGCCGGCGGACCACTGCACAAAGCTACTCCACCGCGCGGCGCTGCGATCCACGGACCGAAAACCACCCCGATCGCCGCTACGCTGCGCCGGAGATTCGAGCGAGGAGTTGTCGTCGTGGGTCTTGCAGCGCCGAGTGTCCTTACGCGCGCGCCAGCCATTCGCGAGCCCATCTCAGCCGACCGTGATTGCACTAGCAGCCGCTCGCGAGCTCTTTCCCTCCAGCCGCTGCTGCCGCCGTCGATCTCTGCAACGCCGGCCATCACGACTTTACAGCCGCTGAGATTACAGCCGGTTAGCGATCTTGTTAAGTATCGAATTTGAAAGAGAATTATTCGTGACCTATTGATTATCTAAGCGTCTAATTGAGAGCTTAAGTTACTGTTTCGAACGCAAGTTGTAGGGACCAAGCTTGGAGCGGAATTGAAGGTCAAACGCCAAGACGAACTAAGGAATATTAAGTCTTCGCGTTGAACTTGAGGTAAGCGGGGCTTGAAGCCTTAAGAACTTAAGTTAGGTACCCTTGCAATTATGGATTTGGTGAATGTTTGGAGAATAATTTCGGATTTGTTGTGCGAATCAGGTTCTACTAAAGAAGAGTACGCAAGGAGCTTGGGTTAGGTTTTGGTGTAAGATCTGAACTAAGGTAAGGGATCTTGTGCCGAATCTTTTTAAATGGGATTAAAGAAAACGAGTTTCACTATTTTATGAGAAATTAGTTTGTTATTTTACTTAAAATGATTTAATGATTTTACGCGAGAATATTTCAAGATTTTACGTGAGAATATTTCAAGATTTTACGTGAGAATACTTTAATATTCTATGTGAAGATATCTCAATATTTTATGTGAGTATAATTTAGTATTTTATGTGAGAATATCTTTGTATTTTAAGTAAGAATATTCCAGTATATCAGGTGGAGTTATTACAGTACTTTATATGAGGATATTTCATGATTTCATGCAAGAGTGTTATTTCCAAACTGTTGTGAAAAGTCATGATTTGCATATCAATGATAATGTTTTGTGGCATGTGCACTATAGTCATGTTGAATGATGGGACCTCATGCATGTTATGTATGCCATAAAATGATTTAATGTAAAATGTGGAATTGGTCTCCTGAGTGCATTGTATGCATGGTCAAACATGCATTAGAGACCCTATGGGTCAAGTTTACAGGGGTCTGTGAGGGACTCAATCTATACAGGGTCCATGAGGGACTCAAACCATACAGGGTCCATGAGGGACTCAAATAATTACAGGGGTCTGTGAGGAACTCAAAATGAAATGACTCAGGATGACCAATTGACCACTTAAAGAAAAAGGAAGTCATGGATTATAGTCATGATGACATGAGAAAGTTTTAGGTCCCACATATTTACATTCCGAACAAGTTTAAAAGTCATGATTGTATGTGTTTGCATATCCCAAACCTCGGTAGCGAGGTCACTTACTTGGTATTGTATTGCAATACTCACCCTTTCATTTTAAAATGTTTTTCATGTAAGGCCATGGACGTGCGGGGCGAGTGACGGAGGCGCGTTGTCGAAACCATGGGAATAGTCATGTTTTCCGTGATATTTTCTTTCATAACCGATGTTGTCGTTTTATGATTTCGACGTTTAAATTTACTTTCAGGATTTTAAGTAGACCAGGCTTAAACTGTTTCTTTTACACGTTTTGAATGTTTTTTTTGGGATCCCTAAAGATGATTTAATAGCAATGGAGATTTAAAGATTGTTTTAAATCCTTTGGCCTAAGAATGCATGCATGAGTAGTAATGTCCCTAGGAGTTATAGTTATAGAAAAGTAGGGGCGTTACAGTTGGTATCAGAGCCCTAGGTTTAGGGGTTCAGAGACTTCTTCTGAGTAAGCACAGAGTAGTTCCCATGGTTGAGCAACGCATTCCGGTCACCGCCAGGTACGTTCTGGTAAATTATAAACTAAGCAAATGATTATGATGTAATTCTATATTGTGAGTGTAAATGAATTTAAACCCTAAGGGTGATCCTATCTTACAGTTAAAAAGTGATGAAAACTAAGTTAGAAATTCTCTGCATTGTAGTATTGACAAAAATGCCACCTAGAGGTCGGGGGAGAGGTAGAGGACGTGGTAGGGGTCGGAGGACAGGAGGAAACGTTAACACCCAACAAGAATTACCACTGGAACAGGAAGAGATTACTCCACCCGCACTGCATCTCCGCCAGACCAACCAGACGGCAGGAGGATGCACTGCGATCGCTCCAGCATGGCGGATCAAGGAAACCCTAATGTCATGACTATGATGGTAGAGGCTATGCGAGACTCTTGTGCAGCGAGCTCAAGAGCCACTCACCGCCCAAGCAAGTCGTGGCGAATGATGCAACTCGAGTCTCGATATCTCGAGGACTTCAGGAAATATGATCCCGCATCTTTTGATGGGTCTTCTAGTGACCCCACTGTGGCTGAATTATGGTTGTCCTCCATCGAGACCATTTTCGGATCGATGAACCGCCCCGAGGACCGGAGGGTGTCCTGTGCTACCTTTATGCTTTGAGAGACGACGCTATTTATGGTGGGGAGTCCGCCCGAGGAACCATAGTCGCCAATGAGAAACGATTACACTGAATTTGTTTAAGGAAGCATTCAAGGAAATTTTACCTGCTACATTTCGATATAGGAAGCGGCGAGAATTCTTCACATTTTAGCTGCAGCAGGGGAGGCGGTGGAGGTATATGAGAGAGAATTCAACCGTTTGTCACGTTTTGCCCCTGAGTTAGTAGACACAGAGGCGAAGAAAACAGAGCGTTTCGTCATGGGACTGGATGAAAATGTTCGAGGCTTCATACAGGCACTGGCACCTCCTGACTATGCCTCCGCAGTGAGAGTGGCGGAATTGATTTGGGTACAGAGCACATCGCACATCGTAGTGGCTAACCCGGCACCCGCAAATCGTAAGAGGAAATGGGAACAGCCAAATTCAAGCTCGCAGCGTCCCCAACGTACGCCGCATAGACCAGGAAACTTTCGTGCAGGTTCAGGTCAGAAACCACAGTTCAACAGGACAGGAACTGGCAGTGGAGACAAGCCACAATGCAAAGACTGTGGTAGGCATCATTGGGGTAAGTGTGTGGCCCGGTCCGGAGTGTGCTTCAGATGTGGGAAAGAAGGGCACAGAGCTAATAGCTGTCCGAGTCAAGCCAGTGCTAGCCAACCTCAGGTTATCAATAGTGGGGTTGCTGCCAAGCCCGTAGTACACCAGGGAAGAACTTATGCGAGCACAAGTAAGAGCGTCCATGGCACAGACTCCGTGGTTACAGGTACACTCCCATTACTTGGGCATCTTGCCTTCGTATTATTTGATTCTGGTTCTACACATTCTTTTATTTCTGCATCCTTCGTGAGTCAAGCTGAGTTAGAGTTAGAATAGTTACAGTATGCTTTGTCTGTTTCCACTCCTGCGGGGATAAATTTGTTAGCCACCGTGAAAGTCAAGGATGGTAGTATGACCATCACAGATCATGAGTTAGAAGTAAACCTAGTAGTCCTAGACATGATTGACTTTGATGTGATATTGGGTATGGACTGGTTAGCGCAGAACCATGCTTGCATTGATTGTTTCAGGAAGGAGGTAGTGTTCACTCCCCCCTGGCCAACCTGGTTACAGGTTCAGAGGCACCCTAGCGGGAAGTAGGCCTAAGGTGATTACTGCCCTTAAGGCCAGGAAGTTATTACATCGGGGAGCTTGGGGCGTCTTAGCTTGTATACTAGATGCAAGGTGTACGGAGATCTCAGTGTCATCGGTACCAGTGGTGAATGAATTTCCAGACGTCTTCCCCGAGAACCTCCCCGGAGTACCTCCGGTCAGGGAGGTGGATTTTAACATAGGATTGGAGTTAGGGACGACTCCGATATCCAAGGCACCATACCGGATGGCACCGGCAGAGTTGAAAGAACTGAAACTACAGTTACAGGACTTACTAGACAAGGGATTCATACGCCCTAGCGTTTCGCCTTGGGGAGCCCCAGTGTTGTTTGTGAAAAAGAAAGACGGGTCCATGCGCTTGTGTATAGACTAGAGAGAGCTAAATAAGGTTACGATCAAGAATAAATACCCTCTTCCTAGAATAGATGATTTGTTCGATCAGTTGCAGGGAGCAACGGTGTTTTCCAAGATTGACCTGAGATCAGGCTACCATCAGTTGAGAATCAGTGAAGAAGATATTCCTAAGACAGCATTCAGATCACGTTATGGACACTACGAGTTCACAGTGATGCCGTTTGGTTTGACCAACGCCCCTGCCGCTTTCATGGACTTGATGAACCGACTGTTCAAGGAATTTCTAGATACGTTCGTGATTGTGTTTATTGACGACATTCTGATATACTCCAGATGTGATGAAGATCATGAAAGGCACCTGAGAAAAGTTTTACTCACGCTGAGAGAGAATAAGTTGTATGCAAAATTCTCCAAGTGCGAATTCTAGCTCAGGCAGGTATCTTTCTTAGGGCATGTGGTGTCCGAAACTGGAGTCTCTGTAGACCCAGCAAAAGTGGAAGCGATCACGCAGCTGGCCTCGTCCCGACCACCGCCACAGCAGGTACGTAGTTTTTCTGGTCCGGCGGGATACTATAGACGTTTCGTGCGCAGGACTTCGCCAAGATAGCCATGCCCATGACTCACCGACAAAAAGTAACCCATTTGTTTGGGATGACACTTGTGAGGCGAGTTTCAAGAGCTCAAGTGTAGGTTGGTGTCACCCGATTCTTACAAATCCCCGAGGGAACAGGGAGCTTTGTGGTTTACAGTGATGCTTCAAAGAAAGGTTTGGGTTGTGTGCTAATGCAGCACGGTAAAGTAATAGCCTATGCATCCCGACAATTGAAGGCGCACGAGAGGAATTATCCAACCCATGACTTAGAACTAGCGGCGATGAGTCTTTGCACTAAAGATCCGGAGACATTACCTTTATGGCGAGAAAATTCGATTTTTACAGATCATAAAAGTTCAAGTACTTGTTCACCCGAAAGAGTTGAACATGAGGCAACGCAGGTGGTTGGAATTAGTGAAGGATTACGACATAGATATTCAATACCACCCCGGTAAGGCTAATGTCGTGGCCGATGCCCTTAGTAGAAAGCCAGTTCATACTTCAAAGACGAGTTACCGATGAGAGAGAAGAGTTGCAGCAGCGAGTTTGCACGAAATGAAATTGCAGTACTAGTAGTAGGAAGACCACGGCACGCTTAGCTCGATTAATCTGCATAACCGACTTTGAGGCAACGCGCTCGTTGAGTCTCAACAGGGGACCCTCGCTTAGTAGAAAGCTTACGACAAAAGAACTACAGGTGAGTTGGCGAGTTTTCACTATCCACAGATGGAGGATTACTATTTCAGGGGCGATTATGTGCGCATTTGACGACAAATCGAAATCAAATCTTGAGCGAAGCCCATAACTCACCTTTTTCTATACATCCTGGTAGTACCAAGATGTACCACGATCTGAAACAGTCATTCTGGTGGGGTAACATGAAGCGCGGCGTGGCAAAATTTGTTAGCAAGTGTCTGACTTGTCAGCAGGTGAAGGCACCTAGACAGAGGCCCGCGGGACTACTGCAACCTTTACATGTACCCCAGTGGAAATGGGAGAGATCTCTATGGATTTCATAGTCGGATCGCCTAGAACCTTACGAGGTTACTCAAGAATTTGGGTCATTGTGGGCAGATTAACCAAGTCAAGACATTTCATACTGTGGAAACCCACCTATTCTACTGGATAAGTGGGCGCGCCTTTACTGGAAGAGATAGTCCGTTTACATGGGATCCCAAATGAATTATTTCGCATGAGATCCACGTTTCACCTCCAATTTTTGGAGAAGTTTACAGAGAGCGTTAGGTTCACAGCTTGAACTTTAGTACGGCTTTTCATCCACGAGACGGATGGATGCATGCAGGCGCTTGAACCGATCTTGGAGGACATGTTGCGAGCTTGCACCCTAGACATTCCAGGTAGTTGGGACACTCATTTGCATTTGATGGAGTTTGCGTACAATAACAGTTATCAGTCGACCATCGGAATGGCTCAATTTGAAGCCCTTTATGGAAAGCGTTGCAGAACTCCCGTTTTCTGGGAGGAGGTTGGTGAACGCCACCTCTTGGGTCCAGAATTAGTACAGATCACTAATAGTGCGATACAGAAGATTAGGGTGCGAATGCAGACCGCCCAAAGCAGACAAAAGAGTTATGCCGATTCGAGACGAAGGGACCTAGAATTCGAAGTTGGGGACCACGTATTCCTTAAGGTGGCCCCAATGAAAGGAATTCTAAGGTTTGGTCGAAAAGGGAAGTTGAGTCCGCGCTTCATAGGACCATTCGAGATTTTAGAAAGGGTTGGTGTGGTGGCCTACAGACTGGCACTGCCGCCTTCCCTGTCAGCGGTTCACAACGTATTCCATGTCTCCATGTTGAGAAAATATGTTCCAGACCTGACTCATGTCGTAGACTTCGAACCATTGCAGTTAGCAGAAGATTTGAGTTATGGCGAGCAGCCACCGCATGCATTATTATCGCAAGAGATCAAAAGACCCTCCGTAACGGTGAGATCAACTTAGTTAAAGTGCTATGGCAAAACCACCGCACGGAAGAAGCTACATGGGAGCGAGAAGAGGAAGTACGAGCTAAATATCCAGAACTATTCCAAGAATAGGAACTTTCGAGGACGAAAGTTCTTAAGGAGGGAAGATTGTGACGACCACAACCACAGGTACTGACTGGTTATCTTAGTTATTGTTCTAACAGTCTTTATGTCTAGTCGGTTTAGTAAATTCGATCAGGCTCGGTGTGATTGAAACCTTATTTTTCGTGTGAGTTAAGTGAATTGTTTCTCTTTAAGATGGAATTATTTATAAAATTAAAGGAAAAAGAAGTGGCATTGGCACTTTAGTTAATAATGCCTAAATGAGGGTGATAATTGACACTTGGAATTTGACCTAATTGTTAGTATTTAATCTCCTTATTATTGCAAATCCAAAGGAAACCCTAACCCTAATTCCATCACCATCTTCTCCTTCCTTTACCTCATGCCCTAGCCGACCAACTCCCTCCCCTTTTGCCGTTCCAACAGCCCCGCCGGCAGGTCCACGAACGAAAGTAGTTCGTTGCAGCCGCTCGCACCAGCAAGCCACGATCAAGGGCTGTTCAGCAGCTCCCGCCGGCAGAACCCTCGGACAGAGACGACTCCAAAACCACGAACAGGTACCACTTCAGCCGTTCACGCCGGCCAGACCACTAACAGGTGCTACTCGGCCCGCGGCGCTGCGATCCACTGGACCGAAACCACCCCGATCGTCGCTGCAGCAGCGCCGGAGATTCGAGCGAGGAGTTGCCGCCGTGGGTCTTGCAGCGCCGAGTGTCCTTACGCGCGCGCCAGCCATTCGCGAGCCCATCTCAGCCGGCCGTGATTGCACCAACAGCCGCTCGCGAGCTCTTTCCTCCACCGCACTGCCGCCGTCGATCTGCTGCAACGCCGCCATCACGACTTTACACCACCGAGATTACGACGGTGGAGCGATCTTGTTAAGTATCGAATTTGAAAGAGAATTATTCGTGACCTATTGATTATCTAAGCGTCTAAGTGAGAGCTTAAGCTACTGTTTCGAACGCAAATTGTAGGGACCAAGCTTGGAGCGGAATTGAAGGTCAAACGCCAAGACGAACTAAGGAATATTAAGTCTTCGCGTTGAACTTGAGGTAAGCGGGGCTTGAAGCCTTAAGAACTTAAGTTAGGTACCCTTGCAATTATGGATTTGGTGAATGTTCGGAGAATAATTTCGGATTTGTTATGCGAATCAGGTTCTACTAAAGAAGAGTACGCAAGGAGCTCGGGTTAGGTTTTGGTGTAAGATCTGAACTAAGGTAAGGGATCTTCTGCCGAATCTTTTTAAATGGGATTAAAGAAAACGAGTTTCACTATTTTATGAGAAATTAGTTTGTTATTTTACTTAAAAAGATTTAATGATTTTACGCGAGAATATTCAAGATTTTACGTGAGAATACTTTAATATTCTATGTGAAGATATCTCAATATTTTATGTGAGTATAATTTAGTATTTTATGTGAGAATATCTTTGTATTTTAAGTAAGAATATTCCAGTATATCAGGTGGAGTTATTACAGTACTTTATATGAGGATATTTCATGATTTCATGCAGGAGTGTTATTTCCAAACTGTTGTGAAAAGTCATGATTTGCATATCAATGATAATGTTTTGTGGCATGTGCACTATAGTCATGTTGAATGATGGGACCTCATGCATGTTATGTATGCCATAAAATGATTTAATGTAAAATGTGGAATTGGTCTCCTGAGTGCATTGTATGCATGGTCAAACATGCATTAGAGACCCTATGGGTCAAGTTTACAGGGGTCTGTGAGGGACTCAATCTATACAGGGGTCTGTGAGGGACTCAAACCATACAGGGGTCTGTGAGGGACTCAAATAATTACAGGGGTCTGTGAGGAACTCAAAATGAAATGACTCAGGATGACCAATTGACCACTTAAAGAAAAAGGAAGTCATGGATTATAGTCATGATGACATGAGAAAGTTTTAGGTCCCACATATGTACATTCCGAACAAGTTTAAAAGTCATGATTGTATGTGTTTGCATATCCCAAACCTCGGTAGCGAGGTCACTTACTGGGTATTGTATTGCAATACTCACCCTTTCATTTTAAAATGTTTTTCATGTAAGGCCAAGGACGTGCGGGGCGAGTGACGGAGGCGCGTTGTCAGAACCATGGGAATAGTCATGTTTTCCGCATATTTTCTTTCATAACTGATGTTGTCGTTTTATGATTTCGAAGTTTAAATTTACTTTCAGGATTTTAAGTAGGCCAGGCTTAAACTGTTTCTTTTGCACGTTTTGAATGTTTTTTTTGGGATCCCTAAAGATGATTTAATAACAGTGGAGATTTAAAGATTGTTTTAAATCCTTTGGCCTAAGAATGCATGCATGAGTAATGTCCCTAGGAGTTATAGTTATAGAAAAGTAGGGGCGTTACATAAACACTAGGGTTCTTTAATAATTTTGCTAAATTTGATTGGTTTTTACAATTTGTTTAAAAGGCATAACTAATTAGAACTATTTTGGATTTTCAGCATGTCGTTCTCATTTATAGCCTTGCTCAAAAAGGAACGTTTAACAGGTGAAAACATTACTATGTGGAAGTCAAACCTGGATGCGATCCTTGTTGTTGACGACCTTCAGTTCATACTAACTGAGGAATGTCCTCAGATTCCTGCTCAAGACGCACCTCAATCAGTTAAGGATGCGTTTGACCGCTGGGCCAAGGCCAATGAAAAAGCCAAGGCCTATATCCTGGATGGGATATCTTAAGTTTTAGCCAGGAGATTGCAGGGTATTGTCTCAGCTCGTGAGATCATGGGTTATCTCCAAAATTTGTCTAGACAACCGTCTAAACAAATTCGGCACGATTCCATCAAATACGTGTATAACCCGCGCATGAAGGAGTGAACTTCAGTGAGAGAACATGTTCTCGATCTTATAGTTCACTTCAACGTGGCCGAAATGAACAGAGCGGTCATAGATGAGAAATTCAGGTATTCTTCATCCTGAATCTCTTCCGAAGAGTTTCCTGCCATTCTTTAGAAATGCGGAGTTGAACAAAAAGGAGTATAACCTGACTTCCCTCCTAAATGAACTACAAACTTTCGAGTCTCTTATTAAGAATAAGGGACAGGCTGATGGAGAGGCAAATCTGTTTTCCCATTCCAAAAGGTTCCAGAAGGGTTCATCCTCTGGGACTAAGCCCTGTGGTTCAACTCGGAAGAAGAAGAAATGAGGGAAAGGGAAAGCTTCTGCCACTGCAGACATTGAGATCAAAGAGAAGAAAGGTAAATTAGATTTACTTGTTCTTGAAACCTGTTTAGTGAAAAATGATGATTTAACCTAGATACTTGATTCAGGAGCCACTAATCACGTTTGTTCTTCATTTAAGGAAACTAGCTCCTTCAAGGAACTCGAAGACAGTGAGATGATGCTCAGGGTCGGAATGGGAGACGTCGTCTCAGCTCGTGAAGTGGGAGATGCCAAGTTATTTTTCGGAGATAGATTTCTTTCTTTAAAAAATCTGTATATAGTTCCTAAGCTTAAAAGGAACTTAATTTGTATCTCTTATTTAATAGAACTTTGTTATTGTATTTCTTTTTCAATCAATGAAGCGTTCATTTTGAAATAGGGTGTCAATATTTGTTCTGCTAAATTGAAAAATGGCTTGTGCGTACTGAAACCAAATAAAACCAAAGCAATTTTAAATCATGAGATGTTTAAGAATGCTAACACTCAAAATAAAAGGCAAATAATTTCTCCATATAATAATACCCATCTGTGGCATCTTAGACTTGGTCATATTAATCTCAACCGCATTGAGAGACTTTCTAAGAATGGACTTCTAAACTAGTTAGAAGATGATTTTTTACCGCCTTGCGAGTCTTGTTTGCAAGGTAAAATGACCAAACGACCTTTTACTGGAGAAGGTTATAGAGCCGTAGAGCCCCTAGAACTTGTGCATTCGGATCTTTGTGGTCCGATGAATGTTAAAGCTCGAGGAGGGTACGAATATTTCATCTCTTTCATAGATGATTATTCGATGTATGGTTATGTATACCTAATGCATCACAAGTCTGAAGCTCTTGAAAAGTTCAAAGAGTATAAGGCTGAAGTAGAGAATGCATTAGGAAAAACCATTAAAACACTTCGATCAAATCGAGGTGGACAGTACATGGATTTGAGATTCCAAGACTATATGATAGAACATGAAATTAAATCTCAATTCTCTGCACCTAATACACCACAACAAAATGGTGTGTCAGAAAGGAGAAATAGAACCTTATCAGACATAGTTCGTTCTATGATGAGCTATACTCAATTGCCTGCCTCATTTTGGGGATACGCATTAGAGACTGCAGTTCAAATCTTGAATAGTGTTCCATCAAAAAGTGTTTCAGAAACACCTTTTGAACATTGGAAGGGGTGTAAACCTAGTTTACAACACTTTAGGATTTGGGGTTGTCTGGCACACGTGCTCCTAACAAACCCAAAGAAACTGGAACCTCGTTCAAGATTGTGCCAATTTGTTTGCTATCCCAAAGAAACGAGAAGTGGCCTTTTCTACGACCCACAAGGAAATAAGGTGATTGTATCGACAAATGCCACGTTCTTGGAGGAAGATCACATGAGAAACCATAAACCTCGTAGTAAATTAGTACTAAATGAAGCTACACATGAACCAACAAGAGTTGTTGATTAAGCTGGACCTTCATCAAGAGTTGATGGAGGAGTCAGCACCTCAAGTCAGCCTCGTCCTTCTCAATCGTTTGGAATGCCTCGACGCAGTGGGAGGGTTGTTTCCAAACCTGACCGTTACTTGGGTTTAGCTGAAACTCAAGTTGTCATACCTGATGATGGCGTAGAAGATCCATTGTCTTATAAACAGGCAATGAATGGCGTAGACAAGGACCAATGGATCAAAGCCATGGACCTTGAAATGGAGTCAATGGACTTCAATTCAGTATGGGAACTTGTTGACCAACCTGAAAGGGTTAGACCCATAGGGTGTAAATGGATCTATAAGAGAAAGAGAGATGCAAAATTAGGAAAGGTGCAGCACCTTTAAGGCTAGGCTTGTAGCAAAGGGTTTTACCCAAAGGGAAGATGTTGACTATGAAGAAACTTTTTCCCCTGTTGCTATGCTGAAGTCAATAAGGATACTCTTGTCCATAGCCGCGTTTTATGATTATGAAATTTGGTAAATGGACGTCAAGACTTCCTTTTTGAATGGTAATCTTGACGAGGGCATCTATATGTCTCAGCCCGAAGGGTTCATAGCACAAGGTTAGGAGCAAAAAGTTTGCAAGTTTAATCGGTCCATTTATGGATTGAAACAAGCATCAAGATCTTGGAATATAAGATTTGATACTGCGATAAAGTTTTACGGCTTTCACCAAAACGTTGACGAGCCTTGTGTTTACAAGAGGATCGTCAACGACAAAGTAGCTTTGTTAGTACTTTATGTGGATGATATCCTACTCATTAGGAATGATGTAGGATACCTAACTGACATAAAGAATTGGTTGGCGACCCAAATCCAAATGAAAGATTTGGGAGAGGCACAGTATGTTCTTGGGATTAAGATCTTTAGGAATCGCAAGAACAGAATGCTAGCTCTCTCAAGCGTCTTATATCGACAAAATGTTGTCCAAATATTCGATGCAGAATTCAAAGAGGGGCTTATTACCCTTCAGGCACGGAGTTCATCTGTCTAGGGAATTGTGTCCCAAGATACCTCAAGAAGTTGAGTATATGAGACATATTCTCTATGCCTCTGCAGTAGGTAGCTTAATGTATGCTATGTTATGCACGAGGTCGGGCATTTGTTATGCAGTGGGAATAGTCAGTAGGTACCAGTCCAATCCAGGGTTAGTCCACTGGACAATAGTTAAAAATATCCTCAAGTATCTAAGGAGAACGAGGGACTATATGCTTGTGTATGGGTCTAAGGATCTGATCCTTACTGGAAGCACTGATTATGATTTTCAGATCGATTAGGATTCTCGGAAATCCACATCGGTCAGCTATCACCCTTAACAGGGGAGCTATAGTATGGTGAAGCATCAAGCAAGGATGCATCGCTTACTCCACAATGGAGGTTGAGTATGTCGCTGCTTTTGAAGAAGCTAAGGAGGCTGTTTGGCTAAGGAAATTCTTTACTGATTTGGAAGTTGTTCCAAATATGGAATCTCCCATCACCTTACACGATGACAACAGTGGTGCGATAGCCAATTCGAAGGAACCTCGGGGCCATAAGCGAGGAAAGCACATCGAGAGGAAGTATCACCTGATACGTGAAATAGTGCAATGAGGAGATGTGACAGGCATGAAGATCGCTTCGGAGCTGAATATTGTTGATCCGTTTTCAAAGACTCTAACGGCTAAAGTGTTCGAGGGTCATCAGGAAAGTATGGGTCTACGAGCTATGTACATATGCTAATCTAGGGCAACTGGGAGATATGTAATGGGGTTTTTGGATGCCCTAGTTTATTGTATTTCTATCTCTTTTCACGACTGTTTTAGATTATGATGTACCCCACTAGAGTTTTAGTTCATGTGGGAGTTTGTTTGGATTTGTGCCCTAAAACTCGTAGTTTGTAATTATGTTCTAATTAATTGTAATAAAGTGTTATTATTTAAATAAAGTGTTATTGTTCGTTATCTACGAGTTTGCCTTTATTTAAACCCTAAATCCAATAAACTAAACAACCAAGGTTGTTAAATGAATCTTTAACTGAATGTAATGTACATTAAAAGGATCTCGGTTCGAGATACAACCTAAAGGGTCTATAGTTAGGAGATAAGGTTTGGGTACCTTACCCTGGTAAAATTATGGATGTGGCCCAGTTTGTATTTGATACAAACACTCTGATCCTAACGTGTTCGTGTAGATGACATGTGAGTGGGGATATCCTATGCAATGAGATTACATAAGACCGGACCACGAAATAGTAACATCTAGCTGTAACTCCGTTGACTAGTTAGGTTACTATTTCACTAGGGTGACCTAGGCAACTTGATCTCAATCCTAAGCGGGTTACGAACTCCTGTTCGCGAGAGATTGTCCTTTGACTAGTATGGGTGAGAGTGGCCAGATTCGCCGACTCAATATGCCTACCTTCATGGGGACAAGACCGAGTGAGCGACTGGGAATTTAACTTAGCAAGATGGAATTCACTCCTTCCCGCCTACTAGGGTAAGTAGAGGAATGTTCCCTTAAGTGGTGTCTCCGGGACTTGAACAAAGGGCCCGACCCACTCATTGGCCCGAGAGGGACTCTGTTTGTTTGTACGACCACAAACAAATTGTTCATTGGAGGAGCACTAGTACTTCAGGCACAAGATGTAACCCAGAGGTAAAACGGTAATTTCACCCAGCTGGTGTTACGAACATTCGTGACGGATTGACTTGCTTCTATTGGTCAATATCCATGGACACAAAAATATATCTGCAGTGAGAAGAGTGCAACTGTGGGACTTTAGTGGATTGTTCCCGCAGTTAACGAATGTTTATTGGGAGGTTAATGAGATTAACCGTGTAATCTCGTATCGTTGGAGCTTCTGATCTGTAGGTCCATTAGGTCAACCTTCTAGCTCGTAAAGGGTTCTTAGATTATTTGAATTTGAAATGTTCAAATTCATTATGGAATAAACTTAATGTATTTTGATACAATATAATATATAGTTTTGGAACTATATATTATAAATTTAATGTGACTATGATTCATATTAAATTATTTGAGAGAATTGAATATTTGAAAGATTTCAAATATTATATTAAATGTTAATGTGATTCACATTTGCAAACTATAAGATAAAATTTAATGTGCACTGGTTGTACATTAAAACTATAGGTTAAAAGGGTAATGTGATTAAATGAGATTTAATCCAAATTAAATATATGATATTTAATTTGTATTATTTAAATATGATTTAAATGAATAATTAAATTTTATTTAATTTTATTATTATTATTATTATTATTATTTTAATAATAAATGAGGGAACGTGTCATCCAGACACGTTCCCCACTACCCTTCCCCTTCTCTCTATCGACAGTTTTAGAGGGAGAAGGGGGTTGCTCAATAGGATTGATCGATTAGTCGCATTGAAGTCATAGAAGGAAAAATCTCTCTTTCTCAATCTCTAGAATTCCCAAAAGTTCTTCCAACTGTTGGAATCCTTCACACAAAGGAAGGTTTAAGATCTCAGAGGATAGAAGGTTTTCGTCGTGGTGTTGTCCAATTGAAGAAAACAGAGAAGCATCTTGGAAGTTCCTGTGTTGCTGTCTTATTTGGAGCAAGGAGTTGCTGCAAGTTGAAACTACAAAGGTAACTTCTTTATCCCTTTTAGTTTAATCGTTAAACTTATTATATGTTTGTATGCATTTAATCCATGCCTAATAGGATTAGAATCCATGCTTGTTCTATTTTTTTTTTTATCAATGTATTGGTTTTTGTTTTTTAAGCAAAACAATCAAGTAAATGAACCATCCCAATCACGTTTCCGCTGCTCAAGGAGATCAGATCTCCATCAATAGAAACACAAGCTATGTGCATAATAATGCAGGAGAAACTTAAGAAAATTTTTAAATGAACTCGAATTCTTGTCATGTTCTCAAGTTTCAGCAGAATCACAAATATTTCAATTAAATCTCATCCTAGGATATCATGATCATACTTATGTAAAGGATCAATCAACAATTCATAACATACTCAGGTAAGTCACAACAAATAAACACATCCCACACCCAAACATAAACTAAACATTGTCCCCAATATTTGAATTAAGCACAAATTAAGTTTAAGGGTACGAATGAGCAATACTGTTGTGGGTAATGGAGATCTTTCTGAGATTCTTGGATAGCCAAAGCATGTGTGTTGGAGTTCCTCAGAACGGGAGCATGGATTTCAACGAAGAAATGCATCGTCACAACCTACAGAGGAAAACAACGACTAACTAAGAATTGAAAAACAACAAACTAAAGCAAGCTAAAGACAGAAAAACAAAAGTAAGTAAAGCTTTGGTTGCATCCCAAGAAGCACTATGTTTAACGTCTTTAGCTAGACTGTACTCCCTCAAGGTGAAGGGAATGAGAATCCCCACGCAGCGGAAGACGATCGAATCGTCGTGGTATCATCATGCAACATGTTTATTCAAATTGATCTAACTATTAGATCTAGGCTAAACATGCTGAAATTTTACAGCAAGAAGAAATAAGTTACTTGTTGTAGACCAATTCAGCAAACTCTCCTTGTTGATCATGAACTCTTCGTGCTTCTCGATCTCTACCAACTCTTCCACGATCAGATCTCAAACACTAACAAATGATCTTCTTGGTTGTTCTCTTTTGGAGAAGGGAAGTTGGTGGGAACTTTTGTGTTTTGGAAGGTGAAGAGAATTGAGAGAGAAGAGAGAATTTCACTTTTGGATTCTTAGGGCAAAATCCAAAAATGACAACTTGGCTTCACCAAAGATTACCAAACCCATCTTACAAAGGGTTTAAATAGTGGAATGATGAAGTTCACAACTTCACATTATTACCACTTACCACAATCATATGTTATGTAAATCTCATTTGCATAATTATATAATATAAGATATCTCATATCTTATGTTGCAAATCTCATTTGCAATAATTGTGGATTTAATCAAAATGAATCACAATCAATTTATTTTCTCTCTATCAATTTCTCCAATTAGCCTTTAATTCAATAATTAGGCTAATATATAGTTTATCATGAATCTCATTCATATTAAACTATATATTATATCATCTATATGATATAAATACACATAAAGTGAAACTGAACACTTAAATTTCATACCAAAACATTAACCCTTCTTTTATCCCAGATTGAGCCAACCAAGGGACCTAATGGACCTACAGTGACGGGCTCCAATGATTTTAGGTTAACCAGTCAAACTCTTTGCCCTGGTCAACCAGTGCTCATTAGCTACAGTAACACTCCACTAAAGCCTATAGTTGTACTCCCATCAGTGTAGAATATTACGTGTTCACTGATATAACCAATGCTCATGAGTCGACCCTTCACAGGTTTTTCGTAGACACGGCTGGGTCGAATTACCGTTTTACCCTTGTGTCTACATCTTGTTCCTTAAGTTCCAACTGCTCCTCTAATGAACAACATATTGTGATGGTCCAATCATACACAACACCCTTCTCGGCCCAGTGAGAAGGTGGGCGCCCGTTGTCCAAGCCCTGGAGGCAGCACTTAAGGGAACAACCCCTCTAGATTCCCTATAGGCGGGAACGATTGAATTCCATCTCGCGTAATTAGGTTCCCAACTCTCTACTTGGTTCTATCCCTGAGAAGATAGGAATATTGGGTGAGTAACCAAGACCACCCTCACCCGTACTAGTCAAAGGACAGACCCCCGCAGACAGGAGTCTGTAATACGCTCAGGATTCAAGTGGAGTCACTAATGGTCATCTACGAATTTATTAGTCTTTACTGTCAATGGTGTTATATCAGTAAGTCTAATAATTCACGGTCCGGTCTTGTACAATCTCATTGTATAGGATGCCCCCACTCACATGTCAACCACATGAACGAGTAAGATCACCTCGTTTGTATCTAATACAAAGCGGGCCGCATCCACAGTGTATCCAGGATTAGGTCTCCAACCCCATCCTTATACTGTAGACCGTTCGGGTCATTAACTCGAACGTGATCCTCCTTGTTTGTCAACTACACACCGTTCAAGTTCTAGTTCTCTCATATATTCAAGGACCGTGGAGCTTAGTTTATTGGAAAGGTTTAAAATATTTGTGAGGCACAAAGTGAAGAAATGAATAACTCTTATTAATTTCAAAACAATATTTTACAAACACGAGATTAGTACAGAAATCCCAACAAACTCCCACTTGGACTAAGCTAGTGGAGAAAGCACATTTCCAAAATGTATTTGAGTTACAATAAAAACTTACAATAAACTAGGGCATTGAATACCCGTTTAGACATCTCCCACTTGCCCTAGTCAGGAAGCTCTAGAATACCTAGACTCTATAGGTGACTCTTAAACACATTAGCTGTGAGGGGCTTTGTAAATGGATCAGTTACATTGTGCTCCGATGCTATCTGCGTGGCTGTCACGTCTCCGCGGTGCACAATTTCCCGTATCAGATGATACTTACGCTCAATGTGTTTACCTCTTTTATGGCTTCGAGGCTCACGTGAGTTGGCTACTGCACCACTGTTATCACAGAACAGCGTGATTGGCAAAATCATATTTGTAACAACTTCCAAATCCGTCATGAACTTTCTTAGCCAAACAGCTTCCTTTGCAGCTTCACAAGTCGCAACATACTCTGCTTCCATAGTGGAATCAACAATGCATCCCTGCTTCATGCTTCGCCATACTACAGCTCCTCCATTCAAAATGAAGGCTGACCCCGAAGTGGATTTCCTAGAATCCTTATCGGTCTGAAAATCAGAATCCGTGTATCCTGTAAGGATCAAATCCCCACGGCCATACACTAAGTTTTAGTTCCTCGTTCTCCTAGGATACTTGAGGATTGTTTTTATGGTTGTCCAGTGATCTAATCCTGGATTGGACTGATATCTACTGACAATTCCTACTGCATAATTGATGTCTGGTCGAGTACACAACATTGCATACATCAGGCTCCCTACAGCTGAAGCATATGGAATGTGTCTCATATTCTCAACATCTTGAGGAGTCTTAGGACATTGATCCTTAGACAAGTGAACCCCATGCCTAAAAGGAAGCAAGCCCTTCTGGGAGTTCTGCATCTTATATCTAGACAACATCTTGTCAATATAAGACGTCTGAGACAAGGCTAGCATTCTGTTCTTTCGGTTCCGAACTATCTAGATACCTATAACATACTGAGCTTCTCCCAAATCTTTCATTGTCCGCTTCCATTGCAGTGGAAACACTTTGATTTCTTTGCAACCTCCTTGACCTTCTTGCTCTTCTGGGCGACAGCTCGGTCAGTTTTACCCCTCTATATCTCATATCTTATGTTGCAAATCTCATTTGCAATAATTGTGGATTTAATCAAAATGAATCACATTCAATTTATTTTCTCTCTATCAATCTCTCAAATTAGCCATTAATTCAATAATTAGGCTAATATATAGTTTATTATGAATCTCATTCATATTAAACTATATATTATATCATCTATATGATATAAATACTCTTAAAGTGAAACTGAACACTTAAATTTCATACCAAAACATTAACCCTTCTTTTATCCCAGATTGAGCCAAACAAGGGACCTAATGGACCTACAGTGACGAGCTCCAATGATTTTAGGTTAACCAGTCAAATTCTTTGCCCCGGTCAACCAGTGTTCATTAGCTACAGTAACACTCCACTAAAGCCTGTAGCTGCACTCCCATTAGTGTAGAATATTACGTGTTCACTGATATAACCAATGCGCATGAGTCGACCCTTCACAGGTTGTTCGCAGACACAAACGGGTCAAATTACCGTTTTACCCTTGTGTCTACATCTTGTTCCTTAAGTCCCCACGCTCCTCTAATGAACAACATATTGTGATGGTCCAATCATACACAACACACCTTCTCGGGCCAGTGAGAAGGTGGGCGCCCGTTGTCCAAGCCCTGGAGACAGCACTTAAAGGAAAAACCCCTCTAGATTCCTTATAGGCGGGAACGAGTGAATTCCATCTCGTGTAATTAGGTTCCCACCTCTCTACTTGGTTCTATCCCTGAGAAGATAGGCATATTGGGCGAGTAACCAAGACCACCCTCACCCGTACTAGTCAAATGACAGACCCCCGCAGCCAGGAGTCCGTAATACGCTCAGGATTCAAGTGGAGTCACTAATGGTCATCTACGAATTTATTAGTTTTTACTATCAACGGTGTTATATCAGTAAGTCTAATAATTCACGGTCCGGTCTTGTACAATGTCATTGTACAGGATGCCCCCACTCACATGTCAACCACATGAACGAGTCAGATCACCGCGTTTGTATCTAATACAAAGCGGGCCGCATCCACAGTGTATCCAGGATTAGGTCTCAACCCCATCCTTATACCGTAGACCGTTCGGGTCATTAACTCGAACGTGATCCTCCTTGTGTGTCAACTACACACCGTTCAAGTTCTAGTTCTCTCATATATTCAATGACCCTGGAGCTTAGTTTATTGGAAATGTTTAAAATATTTGCGAGACACAAAGTGAAGAAATGAATAACTCTTATTAATTTCAAAACAATATTTTACAAACACGAGTTTAGGACAGAAATCCCAACACAAGGTGCTTCCTTCCTTGCTTGCAGTGCCTAGAGTGATGTGTTCATTTGGCTAAAATGGGTCTTTATATTCTTTATTGCAGCTCCATGACTAGTGACAATACCAGATGGACTGTGTTGGGATTTTTGTCCTAATCTCGTGTTTGTAAAATATTCTTTTGAAATTAATAAGAGTTAATATTTTCTTCACTTTGTGTCTCGCAAATATATTAAACTTTTCCAATAAACTAAGCTCCAGGGTCATTAAATATATGAGAGAACTAGAACTTGAACGAGGTGTAGTTGACATACAAGGAGGATCACGTTCGAGTTAATGACCCGAACGGCCTACAGTATAAGGATGGGGTTGGAGACCTAATCCTGGATACAATGTGGATGCGGCCCACTTTGTATTAGATACAAATGAGGTGATCTGACTCGTTCATGTGGTTGACATGCGAGTGGGGGCATCCTGTACAATGAGATTGTACAAGACCGGACCGTGAATTATTAGACTTACTGATATAACACCGTTGACAGTAAAAGACTAATAAATTCGAAGATGACCATTAGTGACTCGACCTAAATCCTGAGCGTATTACGGACTCCTATCTACCGGGGTCTGTCCTTTGTTTAGTACGGGTTAGGGTGGTCCCAGTCACTCGCCCAATATGCCTATATTCTCAGGGACAGAACCAAGTAGAGAGCTCGGAACCTAATTACGCGAGATGGAATTCACTCGTTCCCGCCTATAGGGAAACTAGAGGGGTTGTTCCCTTAAGTGTTGTCTCCAGGGCTTGGGCAACGGGCACCCACCTTCTCATTGGCCCGAGAAGGGTGTTGTGTATGGTTAGACCATCACAATATGTTGTTCATTAGAGGAGCAGTGGGGACTTAAGGAACAAGATATAAACACATGGGTAAAACGGTAATTTGATCCAGTCGTGTCTATGAACAACTTGTGAAGGGTCGACTCATGAGCATTGGTTATATCAGTGGACACGTAATATTCTACACTGATGGGAGTACAACTACAGGCTTTAGTGGAGTGTTATTGTAGCTAATGAACATTGGTTGACCTGGTCAAAGAGTTTGACTGATTAACCTCAAATCATTGGAGCCTGTCACAGTAGGTCCATTAGGTCCCTTGGTTGGCTCAATCTGGGATAAAAGAAGGCTTAATGTTTTGGTATGAAATTGAAATGTTCAATTTCACTATAAGAGCAATTATATCATATAGATTATATAATATATAGTTTAATATGAATGAGATTCATAATAAACTATATGTTAGCCTAATTGTTAAATTAAATGTTAATTGGAGAAATTTTTAGAGAGAAAATAAATTGAATGTGATTCAATTTTATTAAATCCACAATTATTGCAAATGAGATTTGCAACATAAGATATGAGATATCTTATATTATATAATTATGTGAATGAGATTTACATAACATATGGTTGTCGTAAAGTCGTAATTATGTGAAGTTGTGAACTTCATCATTCCACTATTTAAACCCTTTGATAGATGGGTTTAGTAGGTTTTTAACCTAATCTACACTAAGCTTTGGAGTCTAAGTGAGATTCTCTCTTCTCTCTCATTTCTCCTCTCTTTGCAAAACCCAAAAGAAGTTCCCACCAACTTCCCTTCTCCAAAAGAGAAGAACCAAGCAGATCTAGTTTGGTAGTGTTTGGAATCCGTTCGTGGGAAAAATTCGTGGAGATCGAGAAGCGCGAAGAGTTCGTGATCTACAAGGAGAATTTGCTTAATCGGTCTACAACAAGTAAGTTAACTTTCTTGCTGTACATTATTCAGCATGTTTAGCCTATATCTAATAGGTAGATCGGTTTTAGTAAACACGTTGCATGATGATACCATGACGATTCGATCGTCTTCCGCTGCGCGGGAATTTTCATTCCCTTCAATTGGTATCAGAGCCATCTCGATGGTTCTATCATCGATGCACTGTTTTATTGAAATTTAGGTTGGTGTTTTACCATGTTTTCATGAGATGAATGTATGGTTTACGAAATGGATGTTTTCGGTTTTTGGCACTAGATTAGATTTACAATTATATTGATGAGATCAGTGTAAGGGTCCGGTTTTTTGGGCAATTTTGAATTAAATCAAGTCTGTAAGTGCGGGTCGTTCGTTGCAAGAGTTGTCGTGAAGAAATCGGAGCGGAAACAGGCGAAACACCGTGGAAAAATAGCAAGCTCGAGTGTTGTTCTGTCGATGGCGTTGAGACGCTGCCCAACGGCGTCTCAACGCCGCCGTCCTGGCCGTCGCGCTGCGAAGACGATGGCGTTGAGAACGCGGCTCAACGATGCAGCGACAACGTTGCACGCCAACAAATAAGCGTTACGCTGTAACGATTGGAGATTAATAACGCGTGAGAATGACCGTTTTTCCGTTTTATAATATTAATTTTTTCAGTTTTTCTTTTCTAAAAACGTTTTTAATTTATTTATTTAATTATTTTATTAAATATTATTAATATAATTGTTATATTAATTTTATTTAATTAAATAATTGCCCCTAGGTGCCAAAAACCGGTCTAATTTTGCTATTTAATTATTCTATGCATGAGATGTATAGATTTAAAATCTCACCTTAGGTTAAACATAATCATGCATCATGTATATTATAAGAGTTATAATATAGTTTGCATGATAGGTTATATTATAAGAGTTATAATGTAATTAAATGCATGTTTAATTTAATTAATATAAGTGTTATATTTTTAGATTAAAATATGCTCATGCATTTATATTCATGTAATGAATGATTACCATGTTATAGTATATAGTTATTCATGTGATGAATGATCAAGCACTATAACATAGAAATCCATGCAACCTAAGTTAATTATTAGTTTTAAAGTGTTTAGAACTTGAATAATTATAGACTTAGGTTTTCTAATTTTCTAATGACATTAGAATTTTAGGAAATCAAATATTATCTTTGAATGGTGACTGATTAGTAACTCTGTCTAAGGGAGGTTTAGTCTAAAGCTGGGTTATTTAAGTTGACGCTTGCGGAACACCCCTACCTGGAAACCGACCTGGGAGTGAATTCGGTCCGGAGATTCTTAGATTATATTTACGTGAGCGCCGTTAATTAAGTGTTAATTAATTTTCTCAAATAGACCTAAGTTAGTAATCTGATTATAGACTTAGGCTAAATACCATATAAGAGTTATATTAGTAGACTTAGGTAATTTTTAGCCGATTATCTAGGTCAATCCCTATTAAAATTAAAGTACTGAGTGGGAGGAAATACAGTGTATAAGATACATTTGAATTTCCAACCACAAATCTCCGTTAAGTCTGCACCGTGAGATCTATACTCGGCCTCGTGGCGCAAATGGGAGCGTCCCCCTTCGGATGGCATTTGTAGAAGATCAATATCATCGTGGATGGAGAGAGTACTTATAGTGAGTGGGAGCGGGACTTGTGAATACGAGACCCACGGTCTCTTCTTTCGATTCACACTGTGAGATACCTATGATCTACCTGCTAGTTTGGCCTGGACCAGACAATCCCTTCGGAGGGCTTGATCATAGGAGTCGGAACACCGTGAATTCCCGAAAGGGATACAGTTTCCTGGTTGGTTTTCCTTCTTAGTTCATCCTTCGGTGACTATTGTTTGGACGGATACTTGGAAACTTAAAGATTGAGAGTGACACTCACAGAATTCGTTAAGTGTTAATGAATTCGACCGAACAATGGTAATTGGATGCCTAATGGAATAAGTGTTATTCTGGGATTAGGGTCTGATCGAGAAAGTCTCGTCCTAGAGGAGGAATGTTCTGTTCATCCTTCGGTGGCAGTTGTTATAAACCTTTATGATATCATTGAAAAATTTTGAATGACCTAGGGATCATGAAAACATTTTTGCTAAAATTTAGATTGGTTTTTTCAAAAAGGTTTTTTGCGAGACTAATACAAAGTTTTTCTTAAAATTTCAGCTAAAATGTCTAGCGCTATTATAGCTTTACTTGCTTCCGATAAGTTAGTGGGAGGTAATTACCAGAGCTGGAAAAATAACATCAATACAATTTTGGTGACTGACGACATAAAGTTCGTGTTGTATGAGGAGTGTCCTCAGATGTCGGGCTCGACCGCATCGCGTGTCATTCGCGATACGTACGATCGATGGATCAGGGCCAATGAAAAGGCCATGGTCTATGTAATTGCCAACATGTCTGATGTTTTGGCAAAGAAGCATGAGCTGATGGTTTCCGCTAAGGAAATCATGGAGTCCTTGCAGGAAATGTTTGGACAACAGTCCTTTCAGGTCCGACATGACTCGCTCAAATACATTTTCAACGCTCAGATGAAAGAGGGGTCGTTTGTCCGTGAACATGTTCTAGACATGATGACCCGCATTAATCTGGCCGAGATGAATGGGGTTTCGATCGACAAGTCGAGCCAGGTTAGTTTTATCATGGAGACTCTTCCGAAGAGTTTCCTTCAGTTTCGTAGCAATGTTGTTATGAACAAAATTATCTACACTCTGACTACCCTCCTCAATGAGCTACAGAATTTCCAATCCCTGAACAGGGTCAATGAATCGAGGAAATGTTGCCTCATGTGTCTTATCACAGTGGGTTCGACCTGCAGGACAAAACCCGTTGCTCCTCGCACGCCCAAAGGGAAGAAGAGGATGAAGAGGGGTAAAACTGACCGAGCTGCAGCCTAGAAGGGCAAGAAAGTCAAGGAGGTTGCAGAGAAAGGAAAGTGTTTCCACTGCAATGGAAGCGGACACTGGAAGAGAAATTGTCCCAAATTACTGACCGAGAGGAAGAAACAAGGTAAATGTGATTTACTTGTGGTAGAAACATGTTTAATGGAGAGTAATGACTCTTCCTGGATATTGGATTCAGCGCCACTAACCATGTTTGTTCTTCTTTTCAGGATTGATTCTCGCAAACACATGAGAGGGTGAGGTGACTCTACAGGTTGGATCCGAGAGCTTGTCTCTCTTTGCAAAGAATCGGCATGGTGAAGTCGCATTTTGGCGGGAAGTACTTATTGTTAGACAATTTGTACATAGTCCTGTGGTTTACTAGAAACCTTGTTTCTATTTCCTGCTTAATTGAACAATGTATTTCCGTTTCATTTGAATTAAATAAAGCGTTTATTTCTTTCAAGGGAATGTTATTTGTTCAGCTTCACTTGAAAATAATCTGTATGTTTTAAAACCCAATTCGGTTAAAAGTGTTTTAAATACTGAATTGTTTAAAACTGCGGAAACACGAACTAAGAAAGCAAAAATTTCTCCAAAAGAAAATGCCCATCTTTGGCATCTATGGTTAGGCAACATTAATCTTAATAGGATTGAGAAACTGGTGAAGAGTGGACTTCTAAACGAGTTGGAAGAAAACTCTTTACCAGTATGTGAGTCATGCCTTGAAGGCAAAATGACCAAACGTCCTTTTAGTGGTAAAGGATATAGAGCCAAAGAGCCTCTTGAGTTAATACATTCTGACCTCTGTGGTCCGATGAATGTTAAAGCTCGGGGCGGTTATGAGTACTTCGTGTCTTTCATAGACGATTACTCCAGATATGGGTATATTTACCTAATGCATAAGAAGTCTGAAACTCTTGAAAAGTTCAAGGAGTATAAGACTGAGGTTGAGAACCACTTAGGTAAATCGCTTAAAACACTTCGATCGGATCGAGGTGGAGAGTACATGAACACAGAATTCCAGGACTATATGATAGAACACGGAATTACGTCCTAACTCTCAGCACCTGGTATGCCACAGCAGAATGGTGTATCGGAGAGGAGAAATAGAACCTTGTTGGGCATGGTTCGGTCGATGATGAGCTATGCTCGTCTCCCTGATTCTTTCTGGGGTTACGCAGTAGAGACTGCGGTTTACATTTTAAACAATGTTCCCTCAAAGAGTGTTTGTGAAACACCCTTTGAGCTCTGGAGTGGACGTAAAGGTAGTTTACATCACTTCAGGATTTGGGGATGCCCGACCCATGTGTTGGTGTCAAACCCGAAGAAGTTGGAACCCAGTTCGAAATTGTGCCTATTCGTAGGTTACCCTAAAGAGACTAGGGGTGGTCTGTTTTTCGATCCCAAGGAAAATAGGGTGCTTGTGTTGACAAATGCCATTTTTCTAGAGGAAGACCACATCAGGGATCATTTACCTAGAAGCAAAGTTGTATTGAATGAAATTGACAGTACATCAGCAAGAGTTGCTGATGGAGCTAGTATGTCAGCAAGCGTTGCTGACCCTAGCGGGTCTAGTCAAATCCGTTCCCAAGAGTTGGGAATGCCTCGACGTAGTGGGAGGACTTTGAGACAGGCCGATCGCTATATGGGTTTAGCTGAAACCTCAGTTGTTGCTGCTAACGATGACTGTGAGGATCCATTGACATATAATCAGGCAATGGCTGATGTTGATAAAGACGAATGGATTAAAGCTAAGGACCAAGAAATGAAGTCTAGGTACTTCAATTCTGTCTGGGAGCTTGTGGATCAATCGGATGGGGTAAAACCTATTGGTTGTAAATGGATCTACAAGCGTAAACGTGGCGTAGATGGGAAGGTGCAAACCTACAAAGCCAGACTAGTGGCAAAGGGTTTTACCAAGGTTGAAGGGGTTGACTATGAGGAGACCTTTTCACCTGTTGCCATGGTAAAGTCAATCAGGATCCTTCTGGCCATCGCCGCGTATTATGACTACGAGGTATGGCAGATGGATGTCAAGACAGCCTTTCTGATTGACAAACTTGACGATACCATCTACATGGAACGACCCAAAGGGTTCATTGCCCAAGGCCAAGAGCAAAAAGTTTGCAAGCTTCATAAGTCCATTTATGGACTGAAACAAGCTTCGAGGTCTTGGAATATAAGGTTTGATGAGGTAATCAAATCTTATGGCTTTGATCAAAATGCCGACGAACCTTGTGTCTACAAGAAAATCGTTGACAAAACTGTCGCATTTCTGGTGTTGTACGTGGACGATATTCTTTTCATTGGGAATGAGGTAGAATTTCTTACTGACGTTAAGAAATGGCTAGCTTCACAATTCCAAATGAAAGATTTGGGAGAAGCTCAGTATGTTCTAGGTATCCAGATAGTCCGGAACCGAAAGAAAAGAATACTAGCCTTGTCTCAGGCATCTTATATTGACAAGATGTTGTCTAGATATAAGATGCAGAACTCCAAGAAGTGCTTGCTGCCTTTTAGGCATGGGGTTCACTTGTCTAAGGACCAGTGTCCTAAGACTCCTCAAGATGTTGAGGATATGAGACGTATTCCATATGCTTCAGCTGTAGGGAGCCTGATGTATGCCATGGTGTGTACAAGGCCCGACATCTGTTATGCAGTCGGAATTGTCAGAAGATATCAGTCCAATCCAGGATTAGATCACTGGACATCCGTAAAGACAATCCTCAAGTATCTTAGGAGAACGAGGAACTACAGCTTAGTGTATGGGCGTGGGGATTTGATCCGTACAGGATACACAGATTATTATTTTCTGACTGACAAGGATTCTAGGAAATCCACTTAAGGGTCAGCCTTCATTTTGAATGGAGGAGCTGTAGTCTGGCGAAGCATCAAGCAAGAATGCATTGTTGATTCCACTATGGAAGCAGAGTATGTTGCGGCTTGTGAAGCTGCGAAGGAAGCTGTTTGGCTAAGGAAGTTCATGACGGATTTGGAAGTTGTTCCAAATATGAACTTGCCAATCACGTTGTTATTATTTTCTTCACTTTGTGTCTCGCAAATATATTAAACCTTTCCAATAAACTAACCTCCAGGTCATTGAATATATGAGAGAACTAGAACTTGAACGGTGTGTAGTTGACATACAAGGAGGATCACGTTCGAGTTAATGACCCGAACGGCTACAGTATAAGGGGGTTGGAGACCTAATCCTGGATACACTGTGGATGCGGCCCGCTTTGTATTAGATACAAACGAGGTGATCAGACTCGTTCATGTGGTTGACATGCGAATGGGGCATCTGTGATAAATGAGATTGTACAAGACCGGGACCGTGAATTATTAGACTTACGATATAACACCATTGATGATAAAAAGACTAATAAATTCGTAGATGACAATTAGTGACTTAACTCGAATCTCGAGCGTATTACGGACTCCACGCTCTACAAAGTCCGTCCTTTGATTAGTACAGGTTAGGGTGGTCCCATCACTCTCGCCCAATATGCCTATCTTCTCGTGACGTAACCAAGTAGAGAGCTAGGAACCTAATTACGCGAGATGGAATTCACTGCTCCTGCTATATAGGGAAACTAGAGGGGTTGTTCCCTTAAGTGTTGTCTCCGTGGCTTGGACAACGGCGCCCACCTTCTCACCGGCCGAGAAGGCGTTGTGTATGGTTGGACCATCACAATATGTTGATCATTAGAGGAGCAGTGGGGACTTAAGGAACAAGATATAGACACAGGGGTAAAACGGTACTTTGATCCAACCGTGTCTATGAGCAACCTGTGAAGGGTCGACTCATGAGCATTGGTTATATCAGTGGCCACGTAATATTCTACACTGATGGGATTACAACTACAGGCTTTAGTGGAGTGTTACTGTAGCTAATGAACATTGGTTGACCGGGTCAAAGAGTTTGACTTATTAACCTCAAATCATTGGAGCCCATCACTGTAGGTCAATTTGGTCCCTTGGTTGGCTCAATCTGGGATAAAAGAAGGGTTAATGTTTTGGTATGAAATTGAAGTGTTCAATTTCACTATAAGAGTAATTATATCATATAGATTATGTAATATATAGTTTAATATGAATGAGATTTATAATAAAATATATGTTAGCCTAATTGTTGAATTAAAGGCTAATTGGAGAAATTGATAGAGAGAAAATAAATTGAATGTGATTCAATTTGATTAAATCCACAATTATTGCAAATGAGATTTGCAACATAAGATATAAGATATCTTATATTATATAATTATGTGAATGAGATTTACATAACATATGGTTGTGGTAAAGTTGTAATTATGTGAAGTTGTGAACTTCATCATTCCACTATTTAAACCCTTTGATAGATGGGTTTAGTAGGTTTTTAACCTAATCTACACTAAGCTTTGGAGGCTAAGTGAGATTCTCTCTTCTCTCTCATTTCTCCTCTCTTTCCAAAACACAAAAAAAGTTCCCACCAACTTCCCTTCTCAAAAAGAGAACAACCAAGAAGATCTAGTTTGGTAGTGTTTGGAATCCGTTCGTGGGAAGTATTCGTGGAGATCGAGAAGCGCGAAGAGTTCGTGATCTACAAGGAGAATTTGTTGAATCGGTCTACAACAAGTAAGTTAACTTTCTTGCTATACATTTTTCAGCATATTTAGCCTAGATCTAATAGGTAGATCGGTTTTAGTAAACACGTTGCATGATGATACCATGACGATTCGATCGTCTTCAGCTGCGCGGGGATTCTAATTCCCTTCAGACTGGTGACTGCATTCTCCAGCTGGTTGGACCGATTTCTGGATTCAGCTATGAAGGAGGGCAATGTGTGTTCCAAGGATGGTTTCCTCTCTGATGTAGAAGCATTCCCTGTAGGGGGATTCAACACATTTTTGTTGTTAGCATAAGAGAAATTCCCATGATACCTCAAACCTTGATCGAATGTGTTGGTAGGTTATTTTGAGTTTGATTTCCTCCATAGGTGTTGCATCTGTCTTTCAGGTAGTGTGATTGCTCCATATTGGATTTTCCATTAGGCTGGGAGCATTCAAAGGACATCCCTTTTTGTGGTGATCTTGCAAAATTCTTCAGAGCATGAGTGAGAGATGGCATATGAGTTCTAAGAGATGTTACCTCATCCAGATTATATAATCAAGCTATTGACTTAGATCTGTCATTGTCTGTAGGCCACTGATAGCTGATAGTTGACACTTCCTCCAAGAGGGCACGTGCTTCTACCACAGTCTTCACCATGAAAGCCCCTCCAGCAGTGGCTTCCAAAATGGTCCTAGTCTTACCTTTCAGTCGATTATAAAATAGCTGTACCTGAAACCAATCTGGGTAGCCATGATGTGGACACCTCTTGAGCATGTCCTTGTACCTTTCCCATGCCTCGAATAGTTGTTATGCCTCCTGCTGCCTGAATGTTCCAATGTCAGTCCTTGACTTTGCAGCCTTCATAGGTGGAAAGAATTTGGTAATGAAAGCTTGGGGCAACTCCTCCCAGGAAGTGATACTACCTGAGGAAAGGGATCCTAGTCATTCTTTGGCTTTGCCCTGCAACGAGAAAGGAAAGAGACGTAAGCGAATACTATCAGCAAAGATACCATTCATTTTAAATTTTAACGGTGCAACGCTATACCCTAGGCGCGTATCAAATATGGAATGTGTCGATGGCATTTCACAGCTGACAGCAGCGTTGCAACGCAACTACCCTAACGCGTGCGTTCCTTATTGGAATGGCATTGCGACGCTGCAAGGCAGCGTTGTAACGCTCGTTCTGCGGTCCTTCTTGTGCGCTTCCTTATCCAAATAGCGTTGCTACGCTGCAAAGCAACGTTGCAACGCTATTGCCTGGGGTCTTCAACGCATCATGGCTGCACGTTCGGCGTTGCAATGCTCTTCATGGCGTTGCAACGCCATCACCTCGGGTCTCCAAGCTTGGATTGGTCCTTTCACTTCCAATTGATGTTATTTTGAGCTCCAAATAGCCTCGTTTCGATCCCGAGTGATCCAATTTCTCTCCAAATGTTCTATTTACGCTCTTAACCTGAAATTGAGTAATTTAAACACATAAAAGCCCTGAAATCATTATAAAACTAGTAATTATTAAGCCTAAAGATTGCACATTTTGTGTGCTATCAGGGATACGTAGTGGAGACTACGGTTTATATTTTGAACAACGTTCCGTCGAAGATTGTTTGTGAAACACCTTTCGAACTCTAGAATGGTCGTAAAGGCAGTTTACACCATTTCAGAATTTTGGGATGCCCGACCGACGTGTTGGTGTCAAGCCCGAAAAAGTTGGAACCCCGTTCGAAATTATGACTATTCGTAGGTTACCCATAAAAGACTAGGGGTGGTCTATTTTTTGAACAAAAGGAAAATAGAGTGCTTGTGTCGACAAACACCACTTTCCTAGAGGAAGGCCACGTCTGGGATCATTTACCAAGGAGTAAAATTGTGTTAAATGAAATGGACAGTACATCAGCAAGAGTTGCTGATGGGGCTAGTACGTCAACAAGTGTTGTTGATCCTAGCACGTCTAGTCAACTCCTGATGATGACTGTGAGGATCCATTGACCTATGATCAGGCAATGATTGATGTTGACAAAGACGAATGGATTAAAGCTATGGACCAGGAAATGGAGTTGATGTACTATAGTTCTTTCTGGGAGCTTGTGGATCAACCAGATGGGGTCAAACCTATTGGTTGCAAATGGATCTACAAGCGTAAACGTGGCGTAGATGGGAAGGTGCAGACCTTTAAAGCTCGACTAGTGGCAATGGGTTTTACCTAGGTTGAAGAGGTTGACTATGAGGAGACCTTTTCACCTGTTGCTATGGTAAACTCGATCAGGATCCTTCTGACCATTGCCGCATATTATGACTATGAGGTATGGCAGATGGACGTCAAGACAACCTTTCTGAATGGAAAATTTGATGAAAGCATCTACATGGACCAACCTAAAGGGTTCATTGCCCAAGATCATAAGCAAAAGGTTTGTCGGCTTCATAGGTAAATTTATGGACTGAAACAAGCTTCAAGGTCTTCGAATATGAGGTTTGATGAGGCGATCAAATCTTATGGTTTTGTTCAAAATATCGACGAGCCTTGTGTCTACAAGAAAATCGTTGACAAAACTGTCGCATTTTTAGTGTTGTATGTGGAAGATATTCTTCTCATTGGGAATGAGGTAGAATTTCTTACTGACGTTAAGAATTTGCTAGCTTCGCAAATCATAATGAAAGATTTTGGAGAAGCTCGGTACGTTCTAGGTATCCAGATAGCCAGAAATCGGAAGAACATAACGCTAGCCTTGTCTCAAACGTCTTATATTGACAAGATGTTGTCTAGATATAAGATGCAGAACTCCAAGAACGACTTGCTGCCTTTCAGTCATGGGGTTCACCAGTCTAAGGATCAGTGTCCTAAGACTCCTCAAGATGTTGAGGATATGAGACGGATCCCATATGTTTTAGCTGTAGGGAGCCTAATGTATGTCATGTTGTGTACTAGGCCCGACATCTGTTATGCAGTAGAGATCGTCAGTAGGTATCAATCCAATCCAGGATTAGATCACTAGATAGCCATACAGGCCATCCTCAAGTATCTTAGGAGAATGAGGAACTTCAGCTTAGTGTATGGAAGTGGGGGTTTGATCCTTACGGGATAGACTGATTCTGACTTTCAGACCGCTAAGGATTCTAGGAAATCCACTTCGGGGTCAACCTTCATTCTGAATGCAAGGGTTGTTGTATGGAGAAGCATCAAGCAGGGATGCATCACCGATTCCAATATGGAAGCGGAGTATGTTGCGGCTTGTGAAGCCGCAAAGGAAGCTGTTTGGCTTAGGAAGTTCATGACAGATTTGGAAGTTGTTCCAAATATGAGCTTGTCGATCACACTGTTCTGCGATAATAGTGGTGCAGTAGCCAACTCCAAAGAGCCTCAGAGCCATAAGAGAGGCAAACACATTTAGTGGAAGTATCACTTGATACGGAAGATTGTGCAGTGCAAAGACGTGAAAGTCACACAGATAGCGTCGGAGCACAACGTAGGAGATCCATTTACAAAGCCCCTCACAACTAAGGTATTTGAGGGTCACCTAGAGAGTCAGGTCTTCGAGTGCTTCCTGACGATAGCAAGTGGGAGATGTGTATACGGGTATGCCCTAGCTTATTGTATTAATTCGTCGTAATTTATGTACATTTCATAAATGTATTTTCTCCACTAGCTTATTCCAAGTGGAAGTTTGTTGAGATTTTTGTCCTAATCTCGTGTTTGTAAATTACTGTTTGAAATTCATAACTTGTTATTCATTTCATTACTTTGTGTCTCGCAATCTTTACAAACTTTTCCAATAAACTAAGATCCAGGGTCATTGAATTTATGACAGAACTAGAACTTGAACGGTGTGTAGTGGACACACAGGGAGGATCACGTTCGAGTTAATGATCTGAACGGTCTACATTTTATGGATAGGGTTGGAGACCTAATCTTCGATACGTTGTGGATGCGACACGCATTGTATTAGATACAAACGAGGTGATTTGACTCGTTCATGTGGTTGACATGCGAGTGGGGGCATCCTGTGCAATGAGATTGTAGCAGACCGGACCTTGAATTATTAGACCTACTGATGTAACACCGTTGACACTAAGGACTGATAACTTCGTAGATGACCATTAGTGAGTGGACTTGAATCCTGAGTGTGTTAAAGACTCCTTTCTGCAGGGGCCGTCCTTTGACTGTTCAGATTTTTGTCCTAATCTCGTGTTTGTAAATTACTGTTTGATATTAATAACTTGTTATTCATTTCATTAGTTTGTGTCTCGCAATCTTTACAATCTTTTCCAATAAACTAAGATCCAGGGTCATTGAATTTATGAGAGAAGTAGAACTTGAACGGTGTGTAGTGGACACACAGGGAGGATCACGTTCGAGTTAATGACCCAAACGGTCTACAGTATATGGATCGGGTTGGAGACCTAATCCTGGATACACTGTGGATGCAGCCCACTTTGTATTAGATACAAACGAGGTGACCTGACTCGTTCATGTGGTTGACATTCGAGTGGGGGCATCCTGTGCAATGAGATTGTACAAGAGCGAATCGTTAGTTATTAGACCTACTGATGTAACGTCGTTGACAGTAAGGGCTAATAATATTGTAAATGACCATTAGTGACTCGACCTGAATCTTGAGCGTGTTACGGACTCCTGTCTGCGGGGGTCTGCCCTTTGACCAATATGGGTGAGGGTAGTCACAGTTACTCGCCCAATATGCCTATCTTCTCAGGGACAGGACCAAGTAGGGAGCTGGGAACTTAACTACGCGAGATGGAATTCACTCGTTTCTACCTTTAGGGAACTAGAGGAGTTGTTCCCTTAAGTGTTGTCTCCAGGGCTTTGACAACGGGCGCCCACCTTCTCACTGGCCCGAGAAGAGTGTTGTGTATGGTTGAACGATCACAATGTATTGTTCATTAGAGGAGCAGTGGGGACATAAGGAACAAGAGGTAGACATAGGGGTAAAACGGTAATTTGACCCAGTTGTGTCTACTAACAACCTATGAAGGGTCGACTCATGGGCATTGGTTATGTCAGGGGACACGTAATATTCTGCACTGACGGGAGTGCAGCTACGGGCTATAGTGGAGTGTTACCGTAGCTAATGAATGTTGATTAGCCGGGTCAAAGAATTTGAGAGGTTAATCTCGGATCATTGCAGCCCGTCACTGTAGTTCCATTAGGTCCCTCGGTTGGCTCAATCTGGGTTAAGAGAAGGGTTAATATTTTGGTATGAAAGTGAAGTGTTCATTCACTTTCAGGACATTTATGTCATTTATATGAGATATGAATGATATAATATATAGTTTAATTTGAATGAGATTCATAATAAACTATAGGTTAGCCTATTTGTTGAATTAGGGCTAATTGGAGAAATTAAATTGTATATGATTCAATTGAATTAAACAACAATTATTGCAAATGTGATTTGCAATATGAGATATGAGATATCTGATGGTTATGCAAATGAGATTTGCAAAACATATGGTTGTGGTAAAGTGGTAATAATGTGGAGATTTTAACTCCATGATTATTCCACTATAGAATCCCTTCTTGGAAAGGAATAAAAGCCAATCTCTCATTTTTTTTATTCTCACCCAAAAAGAAGAGAATTCTTTCTCACTTTCTCTCAACTCTCCTCCCTCTCCAAAATACCAAAAGTCCCACCACTTTCCTTCTTCCAAAGGAAGAACAACCGAGAAGGTCGTTGGTGGTGTTTGGGTTTTGTTCGAGAAAGTTTTCGTTGAGATCGAGAAGCACGAAGTGTTCGTGACCGAGGAAGAAACCTTGAAGAGAGTCTTCAACAAGTAAGTAGTTTTATCTTGCTGTAATTTCTTCCTTCTTTTGCATGTTTAGCATAGATCTAATAGTTAGATCATTTTTACAAAATTTGAGTAGCGTAATGATACCATGACAATTCGATCGTCTTCCGTTGCGCGGGGATTTTCATTCCCTACATTGACTAGTATGGGTGAGGGTGGTCACAGTTACTCGCCCAATATGCGTATGTTCTCAGGAACAGGACCAAGTAGGGAGATGGGAACTTAACTACGCGAGATGGAATTCACTCAATCCCGCCTTTAGGGAAAGTAGAGGGGTTGTTCCCTTAAGTGTTGTCTCCAGGGCTTCGAAAACCGGCGCCCACCTTCTCACAGGCCCAAGAAGGGTGTTGTGTGTGGTTGGACCATCACAATATGTTTTTTCAGTAGAGGAGCAATAGGGACTTAAGGAACAATAGGTAGGCACAGGGGTAAAACGATAATATTACCCAGTCGTGTCTACGAACAACCTGTGAAGGGTTGACTCATGGTTATTGGTTATATCAGTGGACACGTAATATTCTACACTGACAATAGTGCAACTACGAGCTTTAGTGGAGTGTTACCGTAGCTAATGAAGGTTGATTAACTGGGTCAAAGAGTTTGATAGGTTAATCTCGGATCATTGGAGCCCGTGACTGTAGGTCCATTAGGTCCCTTGGTTGGCTAAATCTGGGTTAAAAGAAGGGTTAATGTTTTGGTATGAATTGAAGTGTTCAATTTCACTTCAAGGGCATTTATGCCATTTACATGAGTTATGAATGATATAATATATAGTTTAATGTAAAAGAGATTCATAATAAACTATAGGTTAGCCTAATTGTTGAATTATGGCTAATTGAAGAAACTAATTTAGAGAAATTAAATTGGATGTGATTCAATTTAATAAATCCACAATTATACAAATGTAATTTGTATAATGAGATATGAGATATCTTATAATATATGGTTATGGAAATGTGATTTACATAATTTATAGTTGTGGTAAAATGGTAATAATGTGGAAATTTTAACTCCATGTTATTTCACTATTTAAACCCTTTGAAGAAGGTTTTCATAACTCAATCTCTCATTTTTTGAATTTTAACAAAAAGAAGAGAATTCTCTCTCAACATTTTCTCTCAAATCTCCTCCCTCTCAAAAACTAAAGTCCTACTACTTTCCTTCTTCCAAAGTAAGAACAACCGAGAAGGCCATTGGTGGTGTTCGAGTTTTGTTCGAGAGAAGCGTTCGTTGAGATCGAGAAACACGAAGTGTTTGTGATCAAGGAAGAAACTTTGAAGAATTGTCTTCAACAAGTAAGTATGTTCTTCTTGCTGTATTTTCTTCCTTTATTTGTATGTTTAACTTAGATCGAAGTGTTAGGTCGTTTTAACAAACTTCTAGTAGCGTAACGATACCTTGACGATTCGATCGTCTTCCGCTGCGCGAGGATTTTCATTCCCTTCACTTGGGACAGTTACGCTTCAAGTTGTCGTCCCCATTTCAGTGGAAACACTTTAATTGTTCTGCAACTTCCTTGACCTTTTTGTCATTTTGGCTGATAACCAAGTCAACTTTACCCTTCTTTATCTTCTTCTTCTTCCTTTTCGGGTGAGAAGGGGCCACATATTTTGTCCAAGGAATCGAACCCCTGTGAAAGGACTTGAAGGCAACGTTTTCCTCAACATCCTGTGTCCTAGTCCTCATCAAGGATTAGAAGTTCTGTAGTTCATTGAGAAGGGTTGTCAGAGTGTAGCTAATTTTGTTTATAACAACATTGCCACAAAACTGAAGGAAACTCTTCAGAAGAGTCTCGAGAAATAAAGTTGATCTGGCTTGACCCATCGATCGAAGCCTTGTTCATCTCAACTAGATTAAAGTTTGTCATCATGTCCAGAACATGTTCACGGACAGTCGTTCTTTCTTTCATCCGCTCGTTGAAGACGTGTTTGAGCGAATCATGTCGGACTTGAAAGGACTATTGTCCAAACATTTCCTACAACGATTCCATGATCTCCTTGGCGGTGATCATTAACTCATGGTTCTTTGCAAATACTTCAAACTGAAGGGATTTTGAATTTCCGCAGCGGAAGACGTTGTGGAATGTCCTTAATCCGTTGTGTAATTCTTTGTTAAAATCGAATTAAACATATTTAATTCTAGGCTAAAGATGGAAATAGAAGAAGGAAACAGTAAGGAAAACAATACTTACTTGTTGAAGAACACTTCTTCAATCCTCTTTTTCCTCCAGTCACGATCTCTCTCGTACCAACGAACTCCTCGAACACGATCCTCGATCCAAACAGGGAGACACCTCCAAAACGTCTTCTCGGTTGTCTCGGGAGGTTGAGGGAGAGTGTGTAGGACTCCCTTTGGTTTTGGGTGAGGAGAGAATTTTGTTTAATTAAGAGAGTTCTAGAGAGAAAAACACTTGCTCTCTTTGGATCAAAATCCAAAAAATGGCAAGACGAGTCACCAAAGGCTTCTTCAAAGCCTTTAAATAATGGTGAGATGTGGAGTTAACATCTCCACCAAATCACCATTTTACCACACTTATATAATATATAAATCATATTTGCATATTATATAATATAACGTATCCCATACCTTATTATACAAATCTCATTTGCATAAATGTGGATTTATAAATTGAATCAAATTCAATTTAATTTCTCTCAATTCAATTTCTCCAAATAGCACTAATTAAAACATTAGGCTATACTATAGTTTATTATTGAGGGGAATCGAATCCCGGAGCGGAAGCGTTTGGGAAGAAGATACAAACTTTGCAGCTCAATTTCTTCTCTCCTTTTTGCCAACGCAAAAACCGAACACAATCGGACCACCACTAGAGCTTCCCCGCTATCCTCTGGACTCAGAACCGGGTTGTGGGACCCGGTGAATGAAGGATTGAAGAGGAAGAATGGGAGGTTCAATGTATTAAGTGAGAAAAGGAGAAGAAATAGGTTTTGGTGAGATTTATTTTGAAAAAACTCAAAATTCAGCAAAAGGAACTCTTTGTCTTGAAAACAAACCTATTTATAAAGAAATTACATGCATCAAATGCATGCCAAGGGTCACCAAAATTCAACACCTCACAAAACACTAACTAAAGTTAGTTATGTGTCAATCTATAATGTTTACACATAATCCACTTAAGTTAGTGGGATTGGCAAAGAAAAACTTGGATAATTCCACTAACTCTAGTCAAGGGTAAAATGGCCTTTTCCATTTGGTCAAAGTCAAACTTTGACTTTTTCCGAGTCGAAAAAGTCAACCATTTGACTTTTTACGGTTTTGACCCTATTGACTAATTTTGACCTCCCGAACATGAATCCGCATTCATATTTTTGAAATTCAAATCACATTTGAATATGTTGTGTCATAAAAAACTAATAGCTATATCACATATACCTGTCGGTTTAAAACTCCTTTCCTAATTCGAACAATTCGAATTAATCCATCATATTGTTCTAAGTTTAATCCATATGAGCTAGCAGGGGGACCTAATGCACTTACAGATCATGGGCTCCAACAATCCGAGATTAATCGATCAAACTCTTTAACCTAATTAATCAACATTTGTTAACGAACGGGTCATTCCACTAAAGTCACGTAGTTGCACTCCCCTCACTGTAGATATATTTTTTTCCACCTGATATAATCGTAACAAGTAAGTCAATCCTTCACAGGTTGTTCGTGGTCTCGGCTGGGTCAAAATACCGTTTTACCCCTGAGAACACTTCTTGTTTCTAAAGTTCCACTGAACCTCTATAGAACAATTGATTTGTGGTCCAAGCAACAAATCTAGTTCCTCTCAGCCTAGTGAGAGGGTGGGGCCCCTTGTTCTAGTTCCAACGTCAACACTTAAGGGAACAACCTGTCTACTATTCCTAGAGTTGGGTAGTAGTTAATTCCATCTTGCACCCTATGTCCCCATCTATCTACCGGGTCTTACCCTTGAAGTGGGAGGCTTATTGAGCCACTGCTGTTGAGCTGCTCTCACCCATGCAGTTCTAAGGATAATCCCGAATAAACAGGAGTTCATAGTTAGCTCAAGATTGAGATTGAGTTACCTAGGTCACCAAAATTGAATTAGCAAGTTTTATACAGTAAACGGTATTATAAAGCAAAAGTGACTAAGTCGTGGTCCAGTCTTATACAAACACATTGCATAGGATGCCCCCACTTACATATCATTATATGAACGATTCAGGATCACATCGTTTGTACTAATTACAAAGTAGGCGGCATCCATAGTGTCCCTAGAATAAAGCGCCCAACCTTATCCCTATACTATAGACCATTTTAGGCTATATACTCAAACTTCATCCATGTTTTATGTCATAACATAAAGTTTAAGTCTACATTAAATAGCCTCGGGACCTTAGTTTATTGGATTTAAGATTACGGTATACTAATTCAATAACAATTTTATCGAAGAAGAAACAAGGAAAAAGTTTTATCAATTAGAAACTACGAGTTTTAGGACATAAAATCCAACAAACTCCTACTTGGACTAAAAAAACTCCTAGTGGAATATCCCAATTTCGAATTTAAGTGAGAAACATATGAGTACAATAAACATATGAATACAATAAACTAGGGCATATGCCCAAATGTTCTCCCACTTGTCGCTATACTATAAACAATTTTAGGCTATATACTCGAACTTGATCCATGTTTTATGTCATCACATAAAGTTCAAGTCTATATTAAATAGCCTCGGGACCTTAGTTTATTGGATTCAAGATTATGGTATACTAATTCAATAACAATTTTAGCGAAAAAGAAACACGGAAAAAGTTTTATCAATTACAAATTACGAGTTTTAGGATATAAAATCCAATAAACTCCCACTTGGACTAGAACTCCTAGTTGAATATCCCAATGTTGAATTTAAGTGAGAAACAAATGAGTATAATAAACATATGAATACAATAAACTAGGGCATATGCCTAAATGTTCTCCCACTTGTCCTACTTTACTAGCTTCGTAGACCTAGAGACTGTAGGAGACCTTCAAACACTTTAGCCGTGAGGGTATTTGTAAAAGGATCAGCAATCTTTTGCTAAGAAGATATGTGGGTTACTATAACGACTCCACGATGTACAATCTCCCGGATGAGAAGGTATTTGCGCTCAATATGCTTGCCACACTTATGGCTTCTCGGTTCTCTTGAGTTTGCAACTGCACAACTGTTATCACAATATAGGGTGATAGATAGATGCATATTTGGAACAACTTTCAAATCTTTCAAGAATGTCCTCAACCACATTCCTTCCTTTGTTGCTTCACATGCAGCTACGTACTCAGCTTCCATTGTGGAGTCTGCAATACAGTTTTGCTTCACACTTCTCCATACTACTGCTCGTCTATTCAGAATGAACACTAATCCCGATGTGGATTTTCTTGCATCTTTATCGGTATGGAAATAAGAGTCAGTGTATGCAGTAAGGATCAAATCCTTAGCACCATACACGAGCATGTAGTTCCTCGTTCTCTTAAGATACTTGAGGATGTTCTTAATGACAGTCCAATGATCATATCCAGGATTGGACTGATACCTACTGACTATCCCTACTGCGTAGCATATGTCAGGTCTAGTACATAACATTGCATACATCAGACTCCCAACTGCGGAAGCGCAGGAATGTGTCTCATGTCCTTAACCTCTTGAGGTGTCTTAGGGCATTGTTCCTTTGACAAATGAATTCCATATCTGTAAGGTAACAAACCTCTTTTGGAATTCTGCATCTTATACCTAGACAACATTTTGTCTATATAAGTTGTTTGAGACATGGCTAGTGTGTTGTTATTGCGGTTTCGAACAATTTGAATCCCTAGAACATATTGTGCATCCCCAAAATCTTTCATTTGTAATTGTGTAGCTAGCCATTTCTTGATGTCAGACAAGTAACCTACATCATTCCCAATGAGTAGAATGTCGTCAATATATAAATCTAAGAACGTTATAGTAGAATTGACGATCTTCTTGTACACACAAGGCTGGTCAACATTCTGTTCAAAACCATAAGATTTGATCGCAGTATCAAACCTTATATTCCAAGATCTAGAAGTTTGTTTCAACCCATAAATGGATTTCTGAAGCCGATAAACTTTTTGTTCTTGACCGTGTGCAATAAACCCCTCTAGTTGAGCCATATAGATACTCTCCTCAAGATCGCCGTTTAGAAAGGTTGTCTTGACATCCATCTGCCAAATTTCATTGTCATAAAAAGTGGCGATGGACAAGAGTATTCGAATCGACTTAAGCATGGAAACGGAAGAAAAAGTTTCTTCATAGTCCACTCATTCTCTCTGGGAATAACCCTTTGCCACAAGTCGAGCCTTAAAAGTCTGTACTTTACCGACTTGGTCTCGTTTTCTCTTGTAGATCCACTTACAACCAATTTTTTTTACGTCATTGGTTGATCTACAAGTACCCAAACGGAATTGAAGTACATAGACTCCATTTCGAGGTCCATGGCTTTGACTCACTGGTCACGGTCTACATCTTTCATGGTCTGTTTATAGGTCGATGGATCCTCTGTGCCGTCATAAGGTATGACGACTTGAGTTTCAGTTAAACCCAAGTAACGGTCAGGCTGATGAACAACCCTCCACTACGCCGAGGTATTCTCAACTCTTAAGAAGGATGTGACTGACCAGATGTACTAGTTTTATCTACTACTTTAGTAGATGAACTAGCTTTATCTCTAGCGTCTTTGAAAAGTTCATTTAATACTAGTCTACTGCGAGGTTGAAGACTTCTGATGTGGACATCCTCTAAGAATGTTGCATTTGTCAACACAAAAACCTTATTCTCTTGAGGATCATAAAAAAGACTACCTTTTGTTTCTTTTGGATAACCTACAAATAAGCATAACTTTGAACGACGTTCTAAGTTTTTAGGATTTTGCATCCCCAGATCCTAACGTGATGTAAACTACCTTTACGCCCTTTCCATAACTCATAAAGTGTGTCTAAAACACTTTTAGAGGGAACGTTATTCAAAATTTAGACAACGGTTTCTAATGCATGTCCCCAAAAAGAATCAGGTAACTTAGCAAACTCAGCATTGAGCGAACCATGTCCAACAAGGTTCTGTTTCTTCTTTCAGATACACCGTTATGCTGAGGCATATTATGTGCAAAGAGTTGTGACTTGATTCCATGTTCTATCATATAGTTTTGGAATCTTAAGTCCATGTATTCCCCACCTCGATCTGATCGAAGCGTCTTACTCATTTTACCTAACTGGTTCTCAACCTCAGTCTTATATTCTTTAAACTTTTCAAAAGAATCAGACTTGTGATGCATTAGGTAAATATGACCATACCTTGAATAATCATCAATGAAACTGATGATTCATACCCATCTCGAGCTTTGACATTCATCGGTCCACAGAGGTCCGAATGTACGAGCTCTAAGGGTATTTTTGCTCTGAGACCTTATCTAGTAAAAGATCTCATAGTCATTTTTCCCTCAAGACAAGACTCACATGGAGGTAAAGAATTGTCTTCTAACTGATTTAGGAGTCCATTATTAACCAATCTCCCAATCCTATTAAGATTTATGTGACCAAGTCTTAAGTGACATAAATAGGCATTGGAAGAAACTTTTTGTCTTTTATTCTGAGTTTCGGTTGTTCTAAACATCTCAGTATTTAAGACAAATTTTACTTTAGTTGGTCTTAACTTATATAAGTTGTTTTCTAGTATAGCATAACAAATTTGAATACCTTTTCTGAAAATGAACGCTTCATGGATTTCAAATGATATTTTATACATTTGTTATAATATACACGTGATAGATATTAAGTCTCTTTTAATTTTAGGAGCATACAAAACATCTTTAAGTATGATATATCTATCAACGAAATACAACTTCAAGTCTCCCACTGCATCGGTCGAGACAACCTCTCCTGTTCCAACCTTGAGGGTGATCTCACCTTCTCTAATCTATTTCCAGGAACTAGTTTCCAGAAAAGAGAAGAAAATATGATTAGTGGCCCCTGAATCCAATATCTAGGTTAAGGTATCATACTCCACTAAACATGTTTCAAAAACTAGTAAATCATATTTACCTTGTGCTTCTTTATCTGCTTTTTTCTCAGCAAGGTACTTCGAGCAGTTCCCTTTCCAATGCCCGTTTTTGTCACAGTGAAAACATTTTCCTTTTTCTGCAGTTTTCTTTCCCTTGTTTGTCATGGGAGCCTTCCCCTTGCCCTTCTTTTTCATTTGAACATTCTTGTTCTTTGAATGTCAAACTTTAGTTTTAGAGGACGATCCTCTTAAAACTTTCCTTGTGGTGACAACATTTGCCTCCACCTCTTTCCCTTTAGCTTTTGTTGAAGGGAATGAGAATCCCCGTGCAGCGGAAGACGATCGAATCGTCATGGTATCATTACGCAACTCAGATTTGTTAAAAACGATCTACTATAGATCTAGGCTAAACATGCTTAAAAGGAAGAAAAAACAGTAAGATTAGATGTACTTACTTGTTGAAGACTTCCTTCAAGGTTTCTTCCTCATATCACGAACTCTTCGTGCTTCTCGATCTCAACGAACTCTTCCCACGAACTGAATCCGAACACCACCACTTGGAGTCTCGGTTGTTCTCTTTTGGAAAAGGGAAGTTTGTGGGAACTTTTGGAGTTTTGGAGAGGGAGGAGAATAGAGAGAAAGTAGAGAGAACTTTCTTCTTCTCTTTTGATGAAATTCTAAAAAATGAGAGAATGCTCACCATCCTTCTTGCAAGAAGGGATTATATAGTGGAATTGATGGAGTTAAAATCTCCACATTATTACCACTTTACCACAACCATAGGTTATGCAAATCTCATTTGCATAACCACATAATATAAGATATCTCATATCTCATATTGCAAATCTCATTTGCATTAATTGTGGATTAATTAAATTGAATCACATCCAATTTAATTGCTCTCAATTAAATTCTCCAAATAGCCCTAATTCAACAATTAGGCTAACCTATAGTTTATTATGAATCTCATTCACATTAAACTATATATTATATCATTCATATCTCATATAAATGACATAAATGCCCTTAAAGTGAAATTGAACACTTCAATTTCATACCAAAACATTAACCATTCTTTTAACCCATATTGAGCCAACCGAGGGACCTAATGGACCTACAGTGACGGGCTCAAATGATCCGAGATGACCCGGTTAACCAACATTCATTAGCAACGGTAACACTCCACTATAGCCCGTAGCAGCATTCCGTCAGTGTAGAATATCACGTGTCCACTAATATAACCAATGCCCATGAGTCGACCCTTCACAGGTTGTTCGTAGACACGGCTGGGTCAAATTATCATTTTACCCCTGTGTCTACCTCTTGTTCCTTAGGTCCCCACTGCTCCTCTAATGAACAACATATTGTGATGGTCCAACCATACACAACACCCTTCTCGGTCCAGTGACAAGGTGGGCGTCAGTTGTCCAAGCCCTAGAGACAACACTTAAGGGAACAACCCCTCTAGTTTCCCTAAAGGCGGGAACGAGTGAATTCCTGAAGGGAATGAGAATCTCATTTGCAATAATTGTGGATTTAATCAAATTGAATCACATTCAATTTATTTTCTCTCTATCAATTTCTCCAATTAGCCTTTAATTCAACAATTAGTCTAATATATAGTTTATTATAAATCTCATTCATATTAAACTATATATTATATCATCTATATGATATAAATACTCTTAAAGTGAAATTGAACACTTCAATTTCATACCAAAATATTAACCCTTCTTTTATCCCAGATTGAGCAAACCAAGGGACCTAATAGACCTACAGTGACGGGCTCCAATGATTTGAGGTTAACCACCAAACTTTTTGACCCTCCAACCAAAGTGTTCATTAGCTACACGAATACTCCACTAAAGCCTGTAGTTGTACACCCATCGAGTGTAGAATATTGCGTGTCCACCGATATAACCAATGCTCATGAGTCGACCCTTCACACAGTTGTTCAGTGAGACACGGTTGGGTCAAATTACCGCTTTACCACATGTCTACATCTTGTTCCTTAAGTCCCCAAAGTGCTCCTCTAATGAACAACATATTGTGATGGTCCAACCATACACAACACCCTTCTCGGGCCGGTGAGAAGGTGGGCGCCCGTTGTCCAAGCCACAAGACAAACGACTTAAGGAACAACCCCTCTAGATTCCCTATAGGCGGGAACAAGTGAATTCCATCTCGCGTAATTACGTTCCCAGCTCTCTACTTGGTTCTGTCCCTGAGAAGATAGGCATATTGGGCAGGTAACCAAGACCATCCTCACCCGTACTAGTCAAAGGACAGACCCCCGCAGACAGAAGTCCGTAATACGCTCAGGATTCAGGTCGAGTCACTAATGGTCATCTACGAATTTATTAGTCATTCATCACAACAAGTGTTATATCGATAAGTCTAATAATTCACGGTCCAGTCTTGTACAATCTCATTGTACAGGATGCCCCCACTCGCATGTCAACCACATGAACGAGTCAGATCACCTCGTTTGTATCTAATAGAAAGCGGGTCGCATCCACAATGTATCAAGGATTAGGTCTCCAACCCCATCCTTATACTGTAGACCGTTCGGGTCATTAACTCGAACGTGATCCTCCTTATGTGTCAACTACACACCGTTCAAGTTCTAGTTCTCTCATATATTCAATGACCCTGGAGCTTAGTTTATGGGAAAGGTTTAAAATATTTGATAGACACAAAGTGAAGAAAAGAATTACTCTTATTAATTTCAAAAAAATATTTTACAAACACGAGATTAGGACAGAAATCCCAACAAACTCCCACTTGGACTAAGCTAGTAGAGAAGGTATATTTCCAAAATGTATTTGAGTTACAATAAGAAATTACAATAAACTAGGGCATTGAATACCCATTACACATCACCCACTTACCCTAGTTAGGAAGCTCTCAAATACCTAGACTCTCTAGGTGACCCTCAAACACTTTAGCCGTGAGGGGCTTTGTAAATCGATCAGCTACATTGTGCTTCGATGCTATCTGTGTGACTGTCATGTCTCCACGGTGCACATTTTCCCATATCAGATGATACTTGCACTCAATGTGTTTACCTCGTTTATGGCTTCGAGGCTCACGTGAGTTGGCCACTGCACCACTGTTATCACCGAATAGCGTGATTGGCAAGTTCATATTTGGAACAACTTCCAAATCCGTCATGAACTTCCTTAGCCAAACAGTTTCCTTTGTAGCTTCACAAACCGCAACATACTCTGCTTCCATAGTGGAATCAGCGATGCATCCCTGCTTGATGGTTCGCCATACTACAACTCCTTCATTCAAAATGAAGGCTGACCCCGAAGTGGATTTCCTAGAATTTTTATCGGTCTGAAAATCAGAATCCGTGTATCGTGTAAGGATCAAATTTCCACGGCCATACAGTTCCTCGTTCTCGTAAGATACTTGAGAATTGTCTTTATGGCTATCCAGTGATCTAATCCTGGATTCGACTGATATCTACTGACAATTCCTACTGCATAACAGATGTCGGGCCTAGTACACAACATTGCATACATCAGGCTCCTCACAGCTGAAGCATATGGAATACGTCTCATATCCTCAACATCTTGAGGAGTCTTAGGACATTGATCCTTAGACAAGTGAACCTCATGCCTAAAAGGCAGCAAGACCTTCTTGGAGTTCTACATCTTATATCTAGACAACATCTTGTCAATATAAGACGCCTGAGACAAGGCTAGCATTCTGTTCTTTCGGTTCCGAACTATCTAGATACCTAGAACATACTGAGCTTCTCCCAAATATTTCATTTGGAACTGTGAAGTTAGCCACTTCTTAACGTCAGTAAGAAATTCTACCTCATTCCCAATGAGAAGAATATCGACCACGTACAACACCAAAAATGCGACAGTTTTGTCAACAATTTTCTTGTATACACAAGGTTCGTCGGCATTTTGATCAAAGCCATAAGGTTTGATTGCTTCGTCAAACCTTATATTCCAAGACCTCGAAGCTTATTTCAATTCATAAATGGCCTATGAAGCCAGCAAACCTTTTGCTCTTGGCCTTGGGCAATGAACCCTTTGGGTTGGTCCATGTATATGGTCTCATCAAGTTTGCCATTTAGAAAGATTGTCTTGACATCCATCTGCCATACCTCGTAGTCATAATATGCGGCAATGGCCAGAAGAATCCTGATTGACTTTACCATGACAACAGGTGAAAAGGTCTCCTCATAGTCAACCCCTTCAACCTGGTGATGCGAAAATATCGAGTGCCCTAAACTAATGTAAATTAGAATAAGACTTTGACACTTTTATGACGTGCAAGTATACACGGTCGATTGCAGCAAGTGATAAGTTAAGTATCGATCCCACGAGGACTAGCTGAATCTAAATAATTGAGTGTCCTAACAAATTTTTCCTTATTTTAGTGCAATGCATGGGTGTGCAATTTACTATAGTAGATAAACAGATGTGATAAGTAAGACAAGATAAGACTAGACTCAAGAAAATAAGTAAATTTAAATGCGAGGAGAGGAGAATGCAAACAAGAAGACAGATACAAGAGATGAGATTTGTAATGAAAAATAAGCTCGGGTTAGGTTAGAGTTCTAATGTTCAATTGGAATAAATTTTGAGCGATGTCTTGAATTTACCTACACATGCATTCAAATGATTCTTTCCAAAATCACTAAGTTTTAAAACCTACAATTTCCCAATTGTGATCTAAATTATGCCCATGATTTTAGGTTCTATGTGGGTTAATTATCCCTAATCAACTCAATAATCCTAGAATGAAATTTTAATTTTCTAATTCATTAGCTTTTCCAAGTTTATGAATTATAGAGAAGTGAAAAAGACCAATATTAATTCTCATGCAACGTTAAATTTAATAAAATTTCATAAATTCAATCAATGACATCAACCATAAATTTAATCCAAAATTACATTAAAACAACCTAACCCTTGCCAAAGACAAATTAGTTCTTGTAAATCAACTCACAAATCTCTAATTTATGCATGCTTGTGTTATTTAATAAATTCAAATATGTGTTGTAACAGTATCACAAGACAACCCAAATTAATCACAAATTCAACCCAAAAACAGTCATGAATATAGCATAAAACAGTCAGTCAAAAGAGCACAATAAAGGCTCAAAATTGGAGTAACAACAGGCTAAAATAATTAGAGAATAGGAGAAGTTTACAAGAGGCAATTGACATGTGTTTTTCTTCAGCAAAACGCCAAGATCACACAGAAGGCAGCAGACAATAGCAGCAGGTCTAAGTGTTCTGTAGCTTCTGTCCGATATCAATATCTGATGAACCGGAGCTCTAAACGATGATCCAACCGTTGAAAACTACGATCTATGAGTCCCCAACAAGCAGACAAAATTGTGGCACAATCAAACGGTTCAAACTCTAGAAAACAACAACTTTATGAGTGTCGTCTGTGAAAACCCGAACTGTAGTGAACGCCCAATGTTACAGCGATATCTAACACAGCGAAGCTCCAAACAACGATCCAACTGTTCAAAAGGAAGCTCTATGAGTCCTTAATAGGCGGACAAAATTGTAGCAGAATCCAACGGTTGGATAGCTGAAAATCGCAAATTTAGTGAACGACGTCTTTAAAACTAAACTACACATCCTCTCGATTTTGCTTCAGCAAAGATGGGCAAATCACAGCAGGTGGACAAACCCCTACTCTCGGCTTTGATTCCACAAATATAGGTTTATTCCAGCAGATGGTCAACCCTCTACTCCACAGTTTGCTTCAGCAATGCCTCCATCTCGTTGATTAAACAATAAAATTCTAGTAAAATTACTCACTTATGGTGAGTTATCAAACCCCCAAACTTGAACTACTCATTGTCCTCAATGAGTTCTATTCCCTAAAGACTTAAAAGACCTTTAAAGGCTCAAATCATTCAGAGTAACTAAACAAGGGTTGAATACTTATGCTTTAAGCTACAAGTGACCATTTATTTCATGCTTTCTAAGTGGCTCATCTAGGGTTTCCTAGCTACACTTATGCATCAATAACCAAGAGCAAACCAACTAGGATTCTACACCTACCCTCAAGCTCAAACACTAGATTCCTAATCATTCAAATCAAGCAACCCATAGTTAAAAATAAGTCATACTCCAAAACTCGCATGACTACAATTTAATGATCATTCCTTTTTATTTTTTATATATATTTTTTATAAAAAAAAATAGATATGTGCATTATTCCCCTCAATTTCCATAAAACTCACTGCTAAGGGAAAGAATTTTTTTTTTTTTACTTTTTTTATTTTTATATATTTTTTGACTCTCCCGTAGTTCTTAGAAGGGCACACGTGTTTAGCGCAGCACACCTAAGCAATGGGACTTCCTGTAGTTCTTAGAATGGCACACGTTGTTATCGCAACACACCTAAGCAATGGGAATAGGCTTCTTGCTTGATACCTTCGCTCCAAGAGGCCAACATGGTTAGTGCCCAGACCCCCTGACATCGAGCACCAAGTTGCCTGAACTGACTCTAAATAACAAAATAAGTAGCATATTTTTTTCTAGCCCAACAAAGTTTTAGGGAAATGGAAGGTTTGCACACTCTTTCTTTTTTTTTCTCTTTTTTTTCTTTTTTTTTAAAAAAAAACACGATGAATTTACCTTTCCTCCCAAACTTAGAGTACTCAATGTCCTCATTGAGTTAGGGAGGTCGGGTAACTCCCCCAAACATGAAATAATCATAAATTTGAAGTCTACTAATTTTGGAGTGCTGTAAAAAATATATGGGTTACCTAACTTGTCATGGCTTCTAGTTTTCGAAATTATTGGCCTAGAAGTTGAATCCTAACTATTTTGATTGACACACTAACCATAAGCGCACTAAAGAACCCTAATGACAAGCTTGACCTTGAGAAACACCAAACAAGGTAGCATACTTTTGCCTCAAACACAAGCAACAACTCTTATTTTCATTAACCTTGAGATTTGACCTTAACTTTTTTATTTTCAAGGAGATGCATACCAAGTTTCTACAAAAAGCATAACACTTTTAACCATTAAAAACACATGAGAAACTTAATTTTTAAACAAGGGACAACAACCATTTTTTCTATTTTTACTTGCTTAAACATAATGAATCAACTACCTACATCATGCATATCAATGACCATGAAAACCAGCAACTAAACATGGAACCTGGTAGTCAAAATAGATCATTTTGTAGTCCTAAAGCAAGAAAATAACTTTATAAACACAGAGGCATGCAACACCCTATATACTCTAACAGCACAGTCTCATCAATAGAAAATTTTCAATTAAACCCAAAATCAGATTCAATACAACACATCTCCCTCTCATTGTTAAAGCACACATTGCTCTTAATGTATAATGTACTCACTTAAGCATGCTTAAGGACAATAAATAAAGATGGAATGGAGAACGATACTGCCCTGAATTGAGGAGACCTCCATTGCAGCGCATATCAACAAACCCTAAGGGAGCTTCAAGATAAGCAAGGGTTATTTATTTAAAAACAAAAACAACTAAAAATGAAACAAAAGAAAAAATTAAAAAAAAAAGTAAAAACAAAACAAACGAAATAAACTTTGGGTTGCCTCCCAAGAAGCGCTTGTTTAACGTCATTAGCTTGACGTAGTATACGTGGGCTCGTCAAGGTACGTAAAAATTCTCCCACTTCTTCGGACCTCTCTTTCTTGAATCTACAAAATAAATCAGTGCTAGCAAGAATACTAGATTCTCGTGAGAGCCCGAAACAGATATATTTTTTGATTTTTCATATATTAAAAGAAAAGAAAGAACAACAACAAAGTAAATATTTTTTTATTTTTTATTTGATAAGATAAAAGAAGGAAAAACAGGAAAATATACAGACTCACGCAAAGATACTGACTCGAGAGAATAGAAAGAAAAACACTCACCAATAAGAGAAAAACCAGAAGATAGAACTGTCATAGACTCAAAAACTTCAAACTCTACCTCCTGGCCTAACTCAACATGCTCGACTTCTTCCACGCTCTCACTAACTCTATCCTGGTGTGTGCTACAAGGTTCTAGTTCTTTTACATCTAAAGCACAATCTTCTAAATGCACATACTCAGAAAAATGTGAAGGACTAGGGTCCTTAAGGTCTATCAGCGAGTCAGTGATCAAGTGACTCACCGAACTATCTAATGGTGTGGGTCCTCCTTCACTATCTTCCCTAGGGTGATCAACCTCAGATGAGTCTAAATACATTTGTTCTCTAAGGGAGACAAGTGTATCCGTTAGGCGTTGAATGGACTCCCCTATTTGACTATTCATCTCTTCTATTTGCCTATTCCTCTCCTCTGTGGTTCTCATATATTCTAATAATAACATCTTAAGGGAAGATTCGTCTTCTACCTGGGTTTCTTGAATATATGAAGGATATGGCTCAAAACCCATAGGATATGATTCATAGGCCCAATTGCTATGATTATTATCATACATGTGGTTCCCATGAGTTATAGGTTCAGTATGATAGTAATTAGGCATTTGGTAGCCATGAGCTCCATTATCCTCACTAAAAGACTCTAAGTTGGCAAAGGGATGATCATAAGAAGAAGAACTATATTGTGGTTGCTCATTGGGCACAGAATACCACCCAAAGTTATCATAAGCCATAATAAAGTAATGAATCAATTATAACAGGCTCAACAAACACAATTTGCACCAACACAACAAGAAAGAGTAACGAAGACTCAACAAAGATAAACACTAAAAAAACGACAACAAGACACACTAAACAAGAAAAACAAGGATAAAATGTAAAAATCAACTCAAACAAAATAAGAATCTAAACTAGTCCCCGGCAATGGCGCCAAAAACTTGATGCGAAAATATCGAGTGCCCTAAACTAATGTAAATTAGAATAAGACTCTGACACTTTTATGACATGCAAGTATACACGGTCGAGTGCAGCAAGTGATAAGTTAAGTATCGATCCCACGAGGACTAGCTGAATCTAAATGATTGAGTGTCCTAAAAAATTTTCCCTTATTTTAGTGCAATGCATGGGTGTGCAATTTACTATAGTAGATAAACAGATGTGATCAGTAAGACAATATAAGACTAGACTCAAGAAAATAAGTAAATTTAAATGCGGGGAGAGGAGAATGCAAACAAGAAGACAAATACAAGAGATGAGATTTGTAATGAAAAATAAGCTCGGGTTAGGTTAGAGTTCTAATGTTCAATTGGAATAAATTTTGAGTGATGCCTTGAATTTACCTACACATGCATTCAAATGATTCTTTCCCTACAATTTTTCAATTGTGATCTAAATTATGCCCATGATTTTAGGTTCTAGGTGGGTTAATTATCCCTAATCAACTCAATAATCCTAGAATGAAATTTTAATTTTCTAATTCATTAGCTTTTCCAAGTTTATGAATTATAGAGTAGTTAAAAAGGCCAGTTTTAATTCCCACGCAACGTTAAATTTAATAAAATTTCATAAATTCAATCAATGACATCAACCATAAATTTAATCCAAAATTACATTAAAACAACCTAACCCTTGCCTAAGACAAATTAGTTCATGTAAATCAACTCACAAATCTCTAATTTATGCATGCTTGTGTTATTTAATAAATTCAAATATGTGTTGTAACAGTATCAAAAGACAACCCAAATTAATCACAAATTCAACCGAAAAACAGTCATGAATTTAGCCTAAAACAGTAGGTCAAAAGAGCACAATAAACGCTCAAAATTGGAGTAACAACAAGCTAAAATAATTAGGGAATAGGAGAAGTTTACAGGAGGCAATTGACATGTGTTTTGCTTCAGCAAAACGCCAAGATCACACAGAAGGCAACAGACAATAGCAGCAGATTTAAGTGTTCGGTAGCTTATGTCCGATATCAATATCTGATGAACCGTAGCTCTGAACGATAATCCAACCGTTGAAAACTACGCTCTATGAGTCTCCAACTAGATGACAAAATTTCGGCACAATCCAACGGTTCAAACTCTAGAAAACAGAAATTTTGTGAGTGTCGTCTGTGAAAACCCGAATTGCAGTGGACGCCCAATGCTACAGCGATATCTGACACAACGAAGCTCCAAACGACGATCCAACCGTTCAAAAGGGAGCTCTATGAGTCCTTAATAGGTTGACAAAATTGTAGCAGAATCCAACGGTTGATAGCCGAAAATCGCAAACTTAGTGAACGATGTCTGTAAAAACCGAACTGCACATGCTCTCGATTTTGCTTCAGCAAAGAGGGGAAAATCACAGCAGGTGGACAAACCCCTACTCTCGGCTTTGCTTCATCAAATATAGGTTGATTCCAGCATATGGTCAACCCTCTACTCCAAAGTTTGCTTCAGCAATGCCTTCATCTCGTGATTTATTCTTCTCTCACCCAATTGCTTCAGAAAACAGCAACCTACTGCCAAGCATAGCTACACTTTGCTTCAGCAAAAGGGCTCCCTCTCTGATGTGTGCAACAACGTTTTCTTCAGCAAAGGGCTGTAGATTTTTTCCTTCCAACGCAGGCCCTTTGCTTCCGCAATCTCACGAGTTCTTTTTCTCCCTCTCGATCTCTTCCTCTTGTCACAACTCCAACTCCACCTTCACTCTTGTCAACCGTAGCCTCCTTATACAAGATGGTGTTGCCCTAACTCCAAAAATTACAAAAATACCCTTAAGAGTAAAAAGACCATACAACCCTTCGGGTAAAATGTCTAAAATGCCTTTAGGGACTCTTGTAATTTTTAAACATCTCCTGCACACAGAACAATCCCAAATAAATTTATGAAGTCAATTATAAATCAAACTAAATACACAAGGATTTTTGGAGTTAAGAAAAATCTCAAATTTCGATCTTTAATTAACCGTTAGCTTATTTTCGTAAATTTCTTGAATTAAAGCACAAAAACATCAAAATTAATTCTTTTTGCACCTAATGCTTAAATTCAATATTTTTAAACCAACACACATAATTTAGGGATAAACTAACATAAGGATCACTAAATTAAATACAATTCAAGTGGATTAAACACTAAAATTCTAGTAAAATAACTCACTCATGGTGAGTTATCACCTGGGTAAAACCCTTTGCCACTAGTCAGGTTTGAAGGTTTGCACCTTCCAATATGTTGGGATTTTTGTCCTAATCTCGTGTTTGTAATATATTGATTAAAATTAATAAGAGTTATTTATTTCATCACTTTGTGTCTCGCAATATTTATAAACTTTTCCAATAAACTAAGCTCCAGGGTCATTGATTTTATGAGAGAACTAGAACTTGAACGGTGTGTAGTGGACACACAGGGAGGATCACGTTCGAGTTAATGACCCGAACGGTCTACAGTATATGGATAGGGTTGGCGACCTAATCCTGGATACTCTGTGGATGCGGCCCGCTTTGTATTAGATACAAACGAGGTGATCTGACTCGTTCATGTGGTTGACATGCGAGTGGGGGCATCTTGTGCAATGAGATTCTACAAGACCGAACCGTGAATTATTAGACCTACTAATGTAACATCGTTGACAGTAAGGACTAATAACTTCGTAGATGACCATTAGTGACTCGACCTTAATCCTCAGCGTGTTACGGACTCCTGTCTGCGAGGGTTTGTTCTTTGACTAGTACGGGTGAGGGTGGTCACAGTTACTCGCCCAATATGCCTATTTTCTCAGGGACAGAACCAAGTAGGGAGCTGGGAGCTTAACTAGGCGAGACAGAATTCACTCGTTCCCGCCTTTAGAGAAACTAGAGGGGTTGTTCCCTTAAGTGCTGTTCCAGGGCTTAGCTAACGGGCGCCCACCTTCTCACTGGGCCGAGAAGGATGTTGTGTATGGTTGGACCATCAGAATATGTTGTTCATTAGAGAAGCAGTGGGGACTTAAGGAACAAGAGGTAGACACAGGGGTAAAACGGTAATTTTACCCAGCCGTGTCTACGAACAACCTGTGAAGGGTCGACTCATGGGCATTGGTTATATCAGTGGACACGTAATATTCTGCACTAACGGGAGTGCAGCTACGGGCTATAGTGGAGTGTTACCGTAGCTAATGAATGTTGGTTAACCGGGTCAAAGAGTTTGGCAGGTTAATCTCGGATCATTAGAGCCCGTCACTGTAGGTCCATTAGGTCCATCGGTTGGCTCCATCTAGGATTTAGAAGGGTTAATGTTTTGGCATGAAATTGATGTGTTCAATTTCAGTTTAAGAGCATTTATTTCATTTATATGAGATATGAATGATATAATATATAGTTTAATGTGAATGAGATTCATAATAAACTCTAGGTTAGCCTAATTGTTTAATTAGGGCTAATTGGAGAAATTGATTGAGAGAAATTAAATTGGATGTGATTCAATTTAATTAATCCACAATTATTGCAAATGAGATTTGCAATATGAGATATGAGATATCTTATATTATGTGGTTCTGCAAATGAGATTTGCATAACCTATAGTTGTGGTAAAGTGGTAATTATGTGGAGATTTTAACTCCATCAATTCCACTATATAAACCCTTCTTGCAAGAAGGATGGATAACAATCTCTCATTTTTTTTGGTTTTTCATCAAAGAAGAGAAGAGGAATTCTCTCAATTCTCTCTCAATTTTCCTCCCTCTCAAAAACTCATAAGATCCCACCATCTTCCCTTCTGCAAAAGAGAACAACCGAGAAGGCCATTTGGTTGTGTTCGGATCCCTTTCGTTGGAGGTGTTCGTTGAGTTCGAGAAGCACGAAGATTTCGTGATTTGAAGAAGAAACCTTGAAGAAAGTCTTCAACAAGTAAGTAAACTCCACTTGTTGTATTTTTTCCTTCTCCTTATATGCATGTTTAGCCTAGGTCTAGTGTTAGATCAATTTTAACTAAACTATGTTGCATATTGATACATCGACGATTCAATCGTCTTCCGCTGCACGGGATTTTCATTCCCTTCAATTGGTATCAGAGCCAGGTTGATGGTTTCTTAATTATGCACTGTTTTGTTAAAATTTTGTGGGTGTTTTGCCATAATTCATGAGATGAATGTCTTGGTTTGCATTATGGATGTTTACGGGTTTTGGCACTAGTATAGATTTACAATTATGTTGATGAGATCAATGTAAGGGTCCGTTGTTTTTGGGCATTTTGTTGTAAATCGAGTTTGTAAGTCCGTGTCGTTCGTGGTAAGAGTTGCTGTGAAGAAATCGGAGCGAAAAACAGGCAGAAATCGATGGAAGAACAACAAAATGTTTGTTGTTCTGTCGATAGCGTTGAGACGCTGTCCAACGGCGTCTCAACGTTGTCCTTGCTGATAGAGGCCCTGCAGCAGATCAGCGTCGCAACGTTGGGCGTAGCGTGGCAACGCCGCTGGTGTTGAGAACGCGGGTCGACGCTACAAAAGACAGCGTTGCAACGCTGCACGCGTTGAGGAACAGTTCTCGACAGTTTCGGGAGGACGTGGGTTCAAGCCTCAAGTTGGGCGGTTATTTACACGTTTTATTTTTTTCTTTTTTAATAAAATGTATTTTCTTTTTATAATTAATCATTTTATTAAATAATATTAATATAATTTTTATATTAATGTTATTTAATTAAATAATTGCCCCTAGGTGCCAAAAATCGGTCCATATTTGCTATTTAATTATTTTATGCATGAGACGTATATTTTAATTAATTTCTATGTGCATATTGTATGTCATATAGATTTAAAATCCAACCTTAGGTTAAACATTTCATGCATCATATTTATATTATAAGAGTTAGAATATATAGATGCATGATAGGATTATATTATAAGAGTTATAATATGATGTATGCATGTTTTAATTTATTTAAATATAAGTGTTATATTTTTAAATTAAAAGCATGCTCATGCATTTAATTCATGTGATGAATTATATTATGTTATAGTATATAGTATTATTCATGTGATGGATGATCAAGCACTATAACATAGAAATGCATGCAACCTAAGTTAATTATTTGTTTTAAAGTGTTTAGAACTTGAATAATTAGACTTAGGTTTTCTAATTTTCTAATGAGATTAGAAATTTAGGAAATCAAATATAACCTTTGAATGGAGACTGACAAGTAACTCGGTCTAAGGAAGGTTTTGTCTAAGGCTAGGGTATTTAACTTGACGCTTGTGGAACACCCCTACCTGAAAACCGACCTGGGAGTGAATTCGGTCCAAAGATTCTTAGGTTATATTCTCGTGAGTGACGTTAATTAAGTGTTAATTAATTTACTCACATAGACCTAAGTTAATAATGTGATTATAAACTTAGGTTAATACCATATAAGAGTTATCTTGGTAGACTTAGGTAAATTTTAGCCGATTTATCTAGGTCAATCCCTAATAAAAATTAAAGTGCTGAGTGGGAGGAAATAAAGTGTATGAGATACATTTGAATTTCCAACCACAAATCACCTTTAAGTCCGCACCGTGAGATCTATACTCGGCCTCGTGGCGCAAATGGGAGCGTCCCCCTTCGGATGGCATTTGTATAGGTCAATATCATAGTGGATTGAGAGAGTACTTATAGTGAGTGGGAGCGAGACTTGTGAAAACGAGACCGACGGTCTCTTCTTTCGATTCACACCGTGAGACGCCTATGATCTGCCTGCTAGTTTGGCCTGGACCAGACAATCCCTTCGGAGGGCTTGATCATGGGAGTCGGAACATCGTGAATTCTCGAAAGGGATACAGTTTTCTTGTTGGTTTTCCTTCTTAGTTCACCCTTCGGTGGCTATTGTTTGGACGGATACTTGGAAACTTAAAGATTGAGGGTGACACTCAAAGAATTCGTTAAGTGTTAATGAATTCGACCAAACAATGGTAATTGGACGCCTAATGGAATAAGAGTTATTCTGGGATTAGGGTCTGATCGAGAAAGTCTCGTCCTATAGGAGGAGTGTTCTGTTCACCCTTCGGTGGCGGTCATTCTAAACCTTTAGGGTATCATTGCAAAATTTTGAATGACCTAGGGATCATGAAACATTTTTTTGCTAAAACATGATTGGATTTCAAAAGTTTTTTGCGAGACTAATACAAAGGTTTTTCTTGTTTTTCAGCTGAAAATGTCTAGCGCAATAATAGCTTTACTCGCTTCGGATAAATTAGTGGGAGATAACTATCAAAGTTGGAAAAATAACATAAATACAATTTTCGTACAAGACGACATTAAGTTCGTGCTATCTGAGGAGTGTCCTCAGATGTCGGGCTCGACCGCGTCGCGAAGTGTTCGCGATGCGTATGATCGGTGGCTCAGGGCCAATGAAAAGGCCAAGGTCTACATTATTACCAGCATGTCTGATTTCTTGGCAAAGAAGCACGAGCTGATGGTTTCCGCTAAGGAGATCATGGAGTACTTGCAGGAAATGTTTGGACAGCAGTCCTTTCAGGTCCGGCATGACTCGCTCAAATACGTTTTCAACGCACGGATGAAAGAGGGGTCGTCTGTTCGTGAACACGTTCTAGACATGATGACCCACTTCCATATGGCTGAGATGAACGGGGCTTCGATCGATGAATGAAGCCAGGTAAGTTTTATTTTGGAGACTCTTTCGAAGAGTTTCCTTCAGTTTCGTAGCAATGCTGTTATGAACAAAATTAGCTACACTCTGACTACCCTCCTAAATGAGCTAAAGAATTTCCAATCCTTGCATAGGGTCAAGGAATCTGAGGCAAATGTTGCCTATAGGTCTTATCACAAGGGTTCGACCTCTGGGACGAAACCTGTTGCTCCTTCACGCCCGAAAGGGAAGAAGAGGATGAAGAGGGGTAAAACTGACCGAGCTTCCGCCCATAAGGGCAAAAAGGTCAAGGAGGTTACAGAGAAAGGAAATTGTTTCCACTGCAATGGGGGCGGTCACTGGAAGAGAAACTGTCCAAAATTCCTGGCCGATAAGAAGAATCAAGGTAAATGTGATTTAATTGTGACTGAAACATGTTTAGTGGAGAGTAGTGACTCTGCCTGGATTTTCGATTCGGGCGCCACTAACCACGTTTGTTCTTCTTTTCAGAGGAATGATTCCTGACAACCGCTGCGAGAGAGTGAGGTGACTCTACGGGTTGGATCCGGGGAGCTTGTCTCTGTTGCAGCAATTGGCACGGTGAAGCTAAGCTTTGGCGGGAAGTACTTATTGTTGGACAATCTGTACATAGTTCCAGGGTTTACTAGAAACCTTGTTTCAATTTCCTGCCTAATAGAACAATGTATTTCAGTTTGTTTTGAATCGAATAAAGCGTTTATTTCTTTCAAAGGGAACGTTATTTGTTCAGTTTCACTTGAAAATAATCTGTATGTTTTGAAACCCAATTCGGTCAAAAGTGTTTTGAATACTGAATTGTTTAAAACTGCAGAAACACGAACTAAGAAAGCAAAAGTTTCTCCAAAAGAAAATGTCCATCTTTGGCATCTTCGGTTAGGCCACATTAATCTCAATAGGATTGAGAAACTAGTGAAGAGTGGACTTCTAAATGAGTTGGAAGAAAACTCTTTACCGGTGTGTGAGTCATGCCTTGAGGGCAAAATGACCAAACGTCCTTTTAGTCGAAAAGGATAGAGCCAAAGAGCCTCTTGAGTTAGTGCATTCTGATCTCTATGGTCCTATGAATGTTAAAGCTCGGGGCGGTTATGAGTACTTTGTGTCTTTCATAGACGACTACTCCAGATATGGGTATATTTACCTAATGCCCAAGAAGTCTGAAACTCTTGAAAAGTTCAAGGAGTATAAGACTGAGGTTGAGAACCTCTTAGGTAAATCGCTTAAAACACTTCGATCGGATCGGGGTGGAGAGTACATGGACACTGAATTTCAGGACTATATGATAGAACACGAAATTACGTCCCAGCTCTCAGCGCCTAGTATGCCACAGCAGAATGGTGTATCGGAGAGGAGAAACAGAACCTTGTTGGACATGGTTCGGTCGATGATGAGCTATGCTCGTCTCCCTGATTCTTTTTGGGGGTACGCAGTGGAGACTGCGGTTTATATTTTGAACAATGTTCCATCGAAAAGTGTTTGGGAAACACCTTTCGAGCTCTGAGGTGGACGTAAAGGCAGTTTACATCACTTCAGGATTTGGGGATGCCCGACCCATGTGTTGGTGTCAAACCTGAAAAAGTTGGAACCCCGTTCGAAATTATGCCTATTTGTGCGTTACCCTAAAGAGACTAAGGGGTGGTCTGTTTTACGATCCCAGGGAAAATAAGGTGCTTGTGTCCACAAACGCAACTTTCCTAGAGGAAGACCACGTCAGGGATCATATAACAAGGAGTAAAATTGTATTGAATGAAATTGACAGTTCATCAGCAAGAGTTGCTGATGAGGCTAGTACATCAACAAGTGTTGTTGATCCTAGCACGTCTAGTCAAATCCGTTCCCAAGAGTTGGGAATGCCTCGACGTAGTGGGAGGGTTGTGAGACAGCCTGATCGCTACATGGGTTTAGCTGAAACCCCAGTTGTCGCTCCTGATGATGATTGTGAGGATCCATTGACCTATGATCAGGCAATGGTTGATGTTGACAAAGACGAGTGGATTAAAGCTATGGACCAGGAAATGGAGTCTATGTACTTCAATTCTGTATGGGAGCTTGTGGATCAACCGGATGGGGTAAAACCTATTGGTTGCAAATGGATCTACAAGCGTAAACGTGGCGTACATGGGATGGTGCAGACCTTCAAAGCCCGAATAGTGGCAAAGGGTTTTACCCAGGTTGAAGGGGTTGATTATGAGGAGACCTTTTCACCTGTTGCCATGGTAAAGTCGATCAGGATCCTTCTGGCCATTGTCGCGTATTATGACTACGAGGTATGGCAGATGGACGTCAAGACAGCCTTTCTGAATGACAAACTTGATGAGACCATCTACATGGACCAGCCCAAAGGGTTCATTGCCCAAGGCCAAGAGCAAAAAGTTTGTCGGCTTCATAGGTCCATTTATGGACTGAAACAGGCTTCGAGGTCGTGGAATATAAGATTTGATGAGGCGATCAAATCTTATGGCTTTGATCAAAATGTCGACGAGCCTTGTGTCTACAAGAAAATCATTGAAAAAACTGTCGCATTCTTGGTGTTGTATGTGGACGATATTCTTCTCATTGGGAATGAGGTAGAATTTCTTACTGACGTTAAAAGTTGGCTAGCTTCGCAATTCCAAATGAAAGATTTGGGAGAAGCTCAATATGTTCTAGGTATCCAGATAGTCCGGAACCGGAAGAAGAGAACGCTAGCCTTGTCTCAAGCGTCTTATATTGACAAGATGTTGTCTAGATATAAGATGCAGAACTCCAAGAACGGCTTCCTGCCTTTCAGGGATGGGGTTCACTTGTCTAATGATCAGTGTCCTAAGACTCCTCAAGATGTTGAGGATATGAGGCGGATTCCATATGCTTGGTGTAGGGAGCACGAAGTATGCCATCTTTGTGTACTAGGCCCGACATCCATTATGCGAGAGGAATTGTCGTCGGTGATATCACCCAATCCAGGATTAGATCACTGGACAGCCGTAAAGGCAATTCTCAAGTATCTTAGGAGAACGAGGAACTACAGCTTAGTGTACGGTTGTGGGGATTTATCCTTACGGGATACAAAGATTCTGATTTTCAGACCGATAAGGATTCTAGGAAATCTACTTCGGGGTCAGCCTTCATTCTGAATGGAGGAGCTGTAGTATGGCGAAGCATCAAGCAGGGATGCATCGCTGATTCCACTATGGATGTGGAGTATGTTGCGGCTTGTGAAGCAGCAAAGGAAGCTGTTTGGCTTAGGAAGTTCATGAAAGATTTGGATGTTGTTCCTAACATGAACTTGTCGATCACACTGTTCTCTGATAACAGTGGTGCAGTAGCAAACTCACGTGAGCCTCGGAGCCATAAGAGAGGCAAACACATTGAACGCAAGTATCATCTGATGCGGGAGATTGTGTACTGCGGAGACGTGACGGTCACGCTGATAGCGTCGGAGCACAACGTAGCTGATCCATTTACAAAACTCTCACGGCTAAGGTGTTTGAGGGTCACCTATAGAGTCTATGTCTTCGAGAGCTTCCAGACTAGGGCAAGTGGGAGATGTGTAAATGGGTATTCAATGCCCTAGTTTATTGTATTAGTTCATTGTAATTTATGTACATTTCAGAAATATATTTTCTCCACTAGCTTAGTCCAAGTGGGAATTTGTTGGGATTTTTGTCCTAATCTCGTGTTTGTAATATATTGATTGAAATTAATAAGAGTTATTCATTTCATCACTTTGTGTCTCTCAATATTTATAAACTTTTCTAATAAACTAAGCTCCAGGGTCATTGATTTTATGAGAGAACTAGAACTTGAATGGTGTGTAGTGGACACACAGGGAGGATCACGTTCGAGTTAATGACCTGAACGGTCTACAGTATATGGATAGGGTTGGAGACCTAATCCTGGATACACTTTGGATGTGGCCCGCATTGTATTAGATACAAACGAGGTGATCTGACTCGTTCATGTGGTTGACATGTGAGTGGGGGCATCTAGTGCAATGAGATTGTACAAGACCGGACCGTGAATTATTAGACCTAGTGATGTAACACCGTTGACAGTAAGGACTAATAACTTCGTAGATGACCATTAGTGACTCGACCTGAATCCTGAGCGTGTTACGGACTCCTGTCTGCGAGGGTCTATTCTTTGACTAGTACGTGTGAAGGTGGTCACAGTTACTCGCCCAATATGCCTATCTTCTCAGGGACAGAACAAAGTAGGGAGCTGGGAACTTAACTACGCGAGACGAAATTCACTCGTTCCCGCGTTTAGGGAAACTAGAGGGGTTGTTCCCTTAAGTGCGCCTCTGTGGCTTGGACAACGGCGCCCACCTTCTCACCACGGGCCGAGAAGGATGTTGTGTATGGTTGGACCATCACAATATGTTGTTCATTAGAGGAGCAGTGGGGACTTAAGGAACAAGAGGTAGACACAGGGGTAAAACGGTAATTTGACCCAGCCGTGTCTATGAACAACCTGTGAAGGGTCGACTCATGGGCATTGTTTATATCAGTGGACACGTAATATTCAGCACTGACGGGAGTGCAGCTACGGGCTATTGTGGAGTGTTACCGTAGCTAATGAATGTTGTTTAACTGGGTCAAAGAGTTTGGCAGGTTAATCTCGGATCATTGGAGCCCGTCACTGTAGGTCCATTAGGTCCCTCGGTTGGCTCCATCTAGGATTTAGAAGGGTTAATCTTTTTGCATGAAATTGAAGTGTTCAATTTCACTTTAAAGGCATCTATTTCATTTATATGAGATATGAATGATATAATATATAGTTTAATATGAATGAGATTCATAATAAACTATAGGTTAGCCTAATTGTTGAATTATGGCTAATTGGAGAAATTGATTGAGAGAAATTAAATTGGATGTGAATCAATTTAATTAATCCACAATTATTGCAAATTAGATTTGCAATATGAGATATGAGATATCTTATATTATGTGGTTATGCAAATGAGATTTGCATAACCTATAGTTGTGGTAAAGTGGTAATTATGTGGAGATTTTAACTCCATCATTTCCACTATATAAACCCTTCTTGCAAGAAGGATGGATAACAATCTCTCATTTTTTGGTTTTTCATCAAAGTAGAGAAGATGAATTCTCTCAATTCTCTCTCAATTCTCCTCCCTCACAAAAACTCATAAGATCCCACCATCTTTCCTTCTCCAAAAGAGGACAACCGAGAAGGCCATTTGGTTGTGTTCGGATCCCTTTCGTTGGGGGCGTTCGTTGAGTACGAGGAGCACGAAGAGTTCGTGATTTGAAGAAGAAACCTTGAAGAAAGTCTTCAACAAGTAAGTAAACTCTACTTGCTGTATTTTTTCCTTCTTCCTATATGCATGTTTAGCCTAGTTAGATCAATTTTAACTAAACTATGTTGCATATTGATATATCGACGATTCAATCGTCTTCCGCTGCACGGGATTTTCATTCCCTTCACCATCTACGCCACGTTTACGCTTGTAGATCCATTTGCAACCAATAGGTTTTACCCCATCCGATTGATCTACAAGCTCCCATACATAATTGAAGTACATAGACTCCATTTCCTGGTCCATAGCTTTAATTCATTCGTCTTTATCAACATGAGCCATTGCCTGATCATAGGACAATGGATACTCACAGTCATCGTCAGGAGCAACAACTAAGGTTTCAGCTAAACCCATGTAGCGATCAGACTGTCTCACAACCCTCCCATTACGTCGAGGCATTCCCAATCCCTGGGAACGGATTTGACTAGACGTGCTTGGATCAACAACACTTATTGATGTACTAGCCCATCAGCAACTCTTACTGATGAACTGCCCATTTCATTCAATACAATTTTACTTCTTGGTAAATGATCCCTGATGTGGTCTTCCTCTAAGAAAATGGCGTTTGTCGACACAAGAACCCTATTTTCCTTAGGATCGAAAAACAGCCCACTCCTAGTCTCTTTAGGGTAACCTACGAATAGGCACAATTTCGAACGGGGTTTCAACTTTTTCGGGTTTGACACCAACACATGGGTCGGGCATCCTCAAATTCTGAAGTGATATAAACTGCCTTTATGTCCACTCTAGAGCTCGAAAGGTGTTTCACAAACACTCTTCGATGGAACGTTGTTCAAATTGTAAACCGCAGTCTCCACTACGTACCCCCAAAAAGAATCAGGGAGACGAGCATAACTCATCATCGACCGAACCATGTCTAACAAGGTTCTGTTTCTCCTCTCTGATACACCATTCTGCTGTGGCATACCTGGTACTGAGAGTTGAGACGTAATTCCGTGTAGTATCATATAGTCCTGGAATTCAGTGTCCATGTACCCACCACCTCGATCCGATTGAAGTGTTTTAAGCGACTTACCTAAGAGGTTCTCAACCTCAGTCTTGTACTCCTTGAACTTTTCAAGAGTTTCAGACTTCTTCTACATTAGGTAAATATACCCATATCTGGAGTAATCGTCTATAAAAGACACGAAGTACTAATAACCGCCTCAAGCTTTAACATTCATCGGACCACAGAGGTCAGAATGTACTAACTCAAGAGGCTCTTTGGCTCTATAGCCTTTTCCACTAAAAGGACGTTTGGTCATCTTGCCCTCAAGGCATGACTTACACACCGACAAAGAGTTTTTTTTCAACTCGTTTTGAGATTAATGTGGCCTAACCGAAGATGCTAGAGATGGACATTTTCTTTTGGAGAAACTTTTTCTTTCTTACTTCGTGTTTCTGCAGTTTTAAACAATTCAGTATTCAAAACACTTTTGACCGAATTAGGTTTCAAAATATACAGATTATTTTTTAGTGAAGCTGAACAAATAACATTCCCTTTGAAAGAAATAAACGCTTTATTAAATTCAAAAGAAACTTAAATACAATGTTCAATTAAGCAGGAAATTGAAACAAGTTTTCTAGTAAACCCTGGAACTATATACAAATTGTCCAACAATAAGTACTTCCCGCCAAAGTGCAAACTTCATCAGTCTTGATCGCTGCAAGAAGAGGACAAGCTCCCCGGATCCAACCCGTAGAGTCACCTCACCCTCTCGCAGCAGCTGCCAGGAATCAATCCCCTGAAAAAAAGAACAAACGTGGTTAGTGACACCCAAATCGAATATCCAAGCAGAGTCACTACTCTCCACTAAACATGTTTTTGTCACAGGTAAATCACATTTACCTTGATTCTTCCTCTCGGCCGGGAATTTGGGAAAGTTTGTCTTCCAGTGTCCGTCCCCATTACAATGGAAACACTTTCCTTTCTCTGCAACCTTCTTGACCTTCGTGCCCTTATGGGCGGCAGCTCGGTCAGTTTTACCCCTCTTCATCCTCTTCTTCTCTTTCGGGCATGAAGGAGCAACAGGTTTCGTCCCAGAGGTCGAGCCCTTGTGATAAGACCTGTAGGGAACATTTGCCTCAGATTCCTTGACCCTGTTCAGGGATTGGAAATTCTGTAGCTCATTGAGGAGGGTAGTCAGAGTGTAGCTAATTTTGTTCATAACAGCATTGCTACGAAACTGAAGGAAACTCTTCGGAAGAGTCTCCAAAATAAAACTAACCTGGCTCAACTCGTCGATCGAAGCCCCGTTCATCTCGGTCAGATTAAAGTGGGTCATCTTATTACAGTAACTACAGGTGAATTAGCAGGATTTTCACTATCCGCAGATGGAGGATTACTATTTCAGGGACGATTATGTGTACCCGACGACGACAAACTGAAAACTGAAATCTTAAGCGAAGCTCATAACTCACCATTTTCTATGCATCCCGGTAGTACCAAGATGTATCGAGATCTGAAACAGTCATTCTGGTGGTGTAACATGAAGCGCGACGTGGCAGAGTTCGTTAGCAGGTGTTTGACTTGTCGGCAGTGAAGGCACCTGAAGCAGAGGCTCGCGGGACTCACGCAACCTTTACATGTACCTCGGTGGAAATGGGAGGAGATCTCTATGGACTTCATAGTCGGACTGCCCAGAACCCTACGAGGTTACTCAGTGATTTGGGTCATCGTTGACAGGGTTAACAAAGTCGGCACATTTCGTACAAGAAACCCACCTACTCTACGGATAAGTGGGGCGCAGCTGTACCTGGAAGAGATAGTCCGTCTACATGGGATTCCAAACTAAATTATTTCGAGCGAGGATCCACGTTTCACCTCCAACTTCCGGAGAAGCTTACGAGCGCTAGGTACACGATTAAACTTTAGCACGCCTTTTCATCCACGCAGAGCGGATGGGCGAGCATGAGGCGTTTGAACCAAATCTTAGAAGACATGTTGCGAGCTTGCACCTTAGATTTTCCAGGTAGTTGGGACACTCATTTGCATTTGATGGAGTTTGCATACAATAACAGTTATCAGGCGACCATCGGAATGGCTCCATTCGAAGCTCTTTATGGAAAGCGTTGCAGAACCCCCGTTTTCTGGGAGGAGGTTGGTGAACGCCAGTTATTGGGTCGAGACTGTACAGTCACTAATAGTGCAATACAAAAGATTAGGTGCGAATGCGAGGACCGCCCAAAGCAAACAAAGAGTTATGCCGATTCGAGACGAAGGGACCCAGAATTCGGAGTTGGGGACCACGTATTCCTTAAGGTGGCCCCAATGAAAGGGATTCTAAGGTTTGGTCGGAAAGGGAAATTGAGTCCATGCTTTATAGGGCCGTTTGAAATTTTAGAGAAGGTTGGTGTGGTGGCCTACAGGCTGGCATTACCGCCTTCCCTATCAGCAGTTCATAATGTATTCCATGTCTCCATGTTGAGAAAATACGTTCCGGACCTGACCCACGTTGTAGACTTTGAACCGTTACAGTTAGCAGAGGATTTGAGTTATGGCGAGCGACACATGCATTATTATTGCAAGAGATCAAAAGACCCTCCGTGCCGTGAGATCAACTTAGTTAAAGTGTTATGGCAAAATCACCGCATCGGAAAAGCTACCGGGAGCGAGAAGAAGAGTGCGAGCTAAATATCCAGAACTATTCCAAGAATAGGAACTTTCGAGGACGAAAGTTCTTAAGGAGGGAAGATTGTGACGACCACAACCACAGGTACTAACTGTTTATTGCATTTAACGTTCGAACAATCTTTAAGTTGGGTCAGATTAGTAAATTTTAGCATGCTCGGTGGGTGTGAACTATGAATTTCATATGGTTTTAAGTGATTTGTTTTCTTTTAGATGAATATACATATTTAAATAAAGGAAGAGGAAGGGACAATGGCACTTTAGAAAATAGTGCCTAAGTCAAGGACTAATTGGGACTTTTGGAAATAACCTAGGTTTTCTATATTTATCCTTATTTAATCTTACAACCAAAGAAAAAAAAAAAGAGAGAAAAGGAAAACCCTAACCCTAGGTATCTTCTCCTCCTTCATTTGCCCTAGCCGACCACCCCCCCTTTTCTTGTTGCTGCTTTTGCCGCCGGCCACACCCACGAACGGAAGCTGCCGCCCAGCCGCTCAGCCGTCCACGCCTTCAGCCCACGAACGGAGAGGCGCCGATCAAAGCCACTAAACCTTGCGCCGCCACCGTTTGCGAGCTTGAGCCTCCAGCCGTTCGTGACTACTTATACTCGCGAAGACCACCGCCGATCACAAGCCTCTCAGTTCGCCGTCGAGTTCCTTCCAGCCGTCTGCAGCGCCGGAGCCTCGATCAAGCAGCGTCGGAACCGTCGGACGCACGCGTTGTTGCTCGTGGATCGCGACGCCGCCGACTGCTCCTAGATCCCGCGCCGCCAACTGCTCGTTTACCTCGCTGTCGCCGTTTAGATCTACCTCCGACTGCAGCGTCGACCATCATCGTTTTACAGCCGCTGAACTTGCAGTCAGGTGAGCGACTTGATACATTCTGGATTTGAGAGAGATTTATACACTGACCTATTGGAGATTAAATCGTTAATTTGAGGACTTAAGTTACTGCTTGAACACAACTTTAGGGACCAAGTTTAGAGCGGAGTTGAAGGCCAAACATCAAGGCGAAATGAGGAATATTCGGCCTACACGTTGAGCTTAAGGTAAGAGGGGCATGAAGCCTCAAGAACTTAAATTAAGTACCTATACGTTTATGAATTTGGAGTATGCTCGGAGTATGATTTCGGGACTAATGTGTGAAACAGGTTCTACAAAAGAAGCGTATTCAAAGAACTAGGATTAAGTTTTGGAGTTAGAATCTAAACTAAGGTAAGGGACCTTGTGCCGAACTTTTCTAAATGGGATTAAAGAAAACGAATTTCATTATTTTATGTGAAATTAGTTCGTTATTTTACATGGAAATGCTTCATGAATTTATGTGAGAGCATATCAGTATTTTATGCGAATATAGTCTATTATTTTATGTGGAAATATTCCGAAAGTAGTCCATTATTTTATGTGAGAGTAGTTTAGTATTTTATGTGAGAATATTTCATGATTTTTTTCGAAAGTTTTCTGTTATTGAAAGTACGAAATCGATCAAGTTTAAAATTATTATTTTCAAAATGTTGTGAAAAGTTATAAGTTGCATATCAGTGTCATTGCTTCATGATATGTGCATTATAGTCACGTTAGATGATGGGACCTCATGCATGTTCTGTATGCCATAAAATGATTTGAATTAAAATGTGGAAATTGGTCTCCTGAGTTCATTGTATGCATGGTCAAACATGCATTAGAGACCCTATGGGTCAAGCTTATAAGGTCCATGAGGGACTCAATCCATACAGGGGTCCATGAGGGACTCAAAACACTTATAGGGTCTGCATGAGGACTCAAATACTTATAGGGGTCTGTGAGGGACTCAAAATGAAATGACTCAGGATGACCAATTAGCCATTTAATGTAAGAAGGAAGTCATGTATTACAGTCACGTTTGATCCGAGAAAGTGTTAGGTCCCACATATAAATATTTTGACCAAGCTTAAAAGTCATGATTGTATGCGTGTGCATGTCCCAAACCTCGGTAGCGAGGTCACTTACTGGGTATTGTATTGCAATACTCACCCTTTTATTTTAAAATATTTTTCAGGTAAGACCAAGGACGTACGGGGCGAGTGACGGAAGCGCGTTGTCAAAACCATGGGGATAGTCATGTTTTCCGCATTTTTTTTTCCTTAATAACTGATGTTGTCGTTTTATGATTTCGAAGTTTAAATTTTATTTTCAGGATTTTAAGTAGGCCAAGTTTAAACTGTTCTTTTAAATGTTTTGACGTCTTCATTGGGATCCCTAAAGATAATTTTGCTACAATGGAAATTTAAAGATTGTTTCATGTATTTTTGGCCTAAGAATGCATGCATGTGTAGTAGTGTCCCTAGGAGTTATAGTTACAGAAAAGTAGGGGCGTTACATTTACTTACTTGTTGTAGACAAACTCAGCAATTTCTTCCTCTGATCACGAAACTCTTCGTGTTACTCGATCTCAACGGATTCTTCCCACAAATCGATCTCGAACACCACCAAATGGTGTTCTCAGTTTTTCTCTTTTGGAGAAGAGAAGTTGGTGGGAACTTGTTTGTGTTTTGGAGAGGGAGGAGAAATGAGAGAGTAGAGAGAATTCTCTTTTCTTCTCTTTGATCAAAATAAAAAAATGAGAAGTTTTCTTGCCAAACCCTTCTTGCAAAGGGTTTAAATAGTGGAATGAGGGAGTTAATATCTCACAATTATTACCACTTTACCACAACCATAGGTTATGCAAATCTCATTTGCATAACCACATTATATAAGATATCTCATATCTCATATTGCAAATCTAATTTGCAATAATTGTGGATTAATTAAATTGAATCACATGCAATTTAATTTCTGTCAATCAAATTATCCAATTAGCCCTAATTCAACCATTAGACTAACCTATAGTTTATTATGAATCTCATTCACATTAAACTATATATTATATCATTCATATCTCATATAAATGACATAAATGCCCTTAAAGTGAAATTGAACATTTCAATTTCATACCAAAATATTAACCCTTCTTTTAACCCATATGGAGCAAACCGAGGGACCTAATGGACCTACAGTGACGGGCTCTAATGATCCGAGTGTTGGGATTTCTGTCCTAATCTCGTGTTTTGTAAAATATTGTTTTGAAATTAATAAGAGTTATTCTTTTCTCCACTTTGTGTGTCGCAAATATTTTAAACCTTTCCAATAAACTAAGTTTCAGGGTCATTGAATATATGAGAGAACTAGAACTTGAACAGTGTGTAGTTGACACAGAAGGAGGATCACGTTGGAGTTAATGACCCGAACGGTCTACAGTATAAGGATGGGATTGGAGACCTAATCTTGGATACATTGTGGATGCGACCCGCTTTGTATTAAATACAAACAAGGTGATCTGACTCGTTCACGTGGATGACATGCGAGTGGGGGCATCCTGTACAATGAGATTGTACAAGACCGAACCGTGAATTATTAGACTTACTGATATAACACCGTTGACAGTAAAGACTAATAAATTCGTAGATGACCATTAGTGACTCGACCTTAATCCTGAGCGTATTATGGACTCCTGTCTGCCGTGGTCTGTCCTTTGACTAGTACGGGTGAGGGTGGTCTCAGTGACTCGCCCAATATGCCTATCTTCTCAGGGACAGAACCAAGTAGAGAGCTTGGAACCTAATTACGCGAGATGAAATTCACTCATTCCCGCCTATAGGGAAACTAGAGGGGTTGTTCCCTTAAGTGTTGTCTCCAAGGCTTGGACAACGGGCGCCCACCTTCTCACTGGCCCGAAAAGGGTGTTGTGTATGGTTGGACCATCACAATATGTTGTTCATTAGAGGAGCAGTGGGGACTTAAGGAACAAGATATAGACACAGGGGTAAAACGGTAATTTGACCCAGCCGTGTCTACGAACAACCTGTGAGGTTCGACTCATGAGCATTGGTTATATCAGTGGACACGTAATATTCTACACTGATGGGAGTACAACTACAGGCTTTAGTGGAGTGTTACTGTAGCAAATAAACATTGGTTGACATGGTCAAAGAGTTTGACTGGTTAACCTCAAATCATTGGAGCCCGTCACTATAGGTCCATTAGGTTCCTTGGTTGGCTCAAACTGGGATAAAAGAAGGGTTAAAGTTTTGGTATGAAATTGAAATGTTCAATTTCACTTTAAGAGTAATTATATCATATAGATGATATAATATATAGTTTAATATGAATGAGATTCATAATAAACTATGTGTTGGCCTAATTGTTGAATTAAAGGCTAATTGGAGAAATTGAAAGAGAGAAAATAAATTGAATGAGATTCAATTTGATTAAATCCACAACTATTGCAAATTAGATTTGCAACATAAGATATGAGATATCTTATATTATAAAATTATGTAAATGAGATTTACATAACATATGGTTGTGGTAAAATGGTAATTATGTGTAGTTGTGAACTTCATCATTCCACTATTTAAACCCTTTGTTACATGGGTTTTGTGAGCTTAACCTAACCTAAACTAAGCTTTGGAAGCTAAGTGTAATTCTCTCCTCTCTATCAACATTCTCATCTCTTTCCAAAACACAAAGTTCCCACCAACTTCCCTTCTCCAAAGAGAACAACCAAGAAGACCATTGGGTAGTGTTTGGGATCTGATCGTGGGAAGAATTCGTGGAGATCGAGAAGCGCGAAGAGTTCGTGATCTACAAGGAGAGGTTGCTGAATCGGTCTACAACAAGTAAGTTATTCTTCTTGCTGTAAATTTTCAGCATGTTTAGCCTAGATCTAATAGGTAGATCGATTTTAGTAAAGACGTTGCATGATGGTACCATGACGATTCGATCGTCTTCTGCTGCGCGGGGATTCTCATTCCCTTCACAGAGATTAACCTATCAAACTCTTTGATCCGATTAACAAACATTCATTAGCTACGATAACACTCCACTATCTCCCATAGCTGCACTCCCGTCAGTGCAGAATATTACGTGTCCACTGATATAACCAATGCCCATGAGTCGACCCTTCACAAGTTGTTCGTAGACACGGCTGGATCAAATTAACGTTTTACCCCTTTGTCTACCTCTTGTTCCTTAAGTCCCCACTGCTTCTCTAATGAACAACATATTGTGATGGTCCAACCATACACAACACCCTTCTCGGGCGAGTGAGAAGGTTGGCGCCCGTTGTCCAAGCCCTGGAGACAGCACTTAAGGGAACAACCTCTCTAGTTTCCCTAAAGGTGGGAACGAGTGAATTCCATCTTGCGTAGTTAAGCTCCCAGCTCCCTACTTGGTCCTGTCCCTGAGAAGATAGGCATATTGGGCGAGTAACTGTGACCACCCTCATCCGTACTAGTCAAAGGACAGACCCCCGCAGACAGGAGTCCGTAACACGCTCAGGATTCAGATCGAGTCACTAATGGTCATCTACGAAGTTATTAGTCCTTACTGTCAACGGTGTTACATCAGTAGGTCTAATAATTCACGGTCCGGTCTTGTACAATCTCATTGTGCAGGATGCCCCCACTCGCATGTCAACCACATGAACGAGTCAGATCACCTCGTTTGTATTAGATACAAACAGGTCGCATCCAAAGTGTATTAAGGATTAGGTCTCCAACCCTATCCATATACTATAGACCGTTCGGGTCATTAACTCAAACGTGATCCTCCCTGTGTGTCCACTACACACCGTTCAAGTTATAGTTCTCTCATAAATTCAATGACCCTGAGCTTAGTTTATTGGAAAAGTTCATAAATATTGCGAGACCCAAAGTGATGAAATGAATAACTCTTATTAATTTCAAACAATATATTACATACACGAGATTAGGACAGAAATCCCAACAGATCCCTAGGTCATTCAAAATTTTGCAATGATACACTAAAGGTTTAGAATGACCGCCACTGAAGGGAGAATAGAACACTCCTCCTCTAAGACGAAACTTTCTCGATCAGACGCTAATCCCATAATAAGTTGTATTCCATTAGGCGTCCAATTACCATTGTTCGGTCGAATTCATTAACACTTAACGAATTCTGTGAGTGTCACCCTCAATCTTTAAATTTCCAAGCATCCGTCCGAACAATAGCCACCGAAGGGTGAACCAAGAAGGAAAACCAACCAGGAAACTGTATCCCTTTCGGTAATTCACGGTGTTCCGACTCCCATGATCAAGCCCTCCGAAGGGATTGTCTTGTCCAGGCCAAACTAGCAGGCGGATCATAGGCGTCTCACGGTGTGAATCGAAAGAAGAGACCGTGGGTCTCGTTTTCACAAGTCCCGCTCCCAATCAGTATAAGTACTCTCTCCATCCACGATGATATTGACCTATACAAATGCCACCCAAAGGGAGACGCTCCCATTTGCGTCACGAGGTCGAGTATAGATCTCACGGTGCGGACTTAAAAGAGATTTGTGGTTAGAAATTCAAATGTATCTCATACACTATATTTCCTCCCACTCAACACTTTAATTTTAATAGGGATTGACCTAGATAAACCGGCTAAAATTTAAACAAGTCTACCAATATAACTCTTATATGGTATTTACCTAAGTCTATAATCACATTATAACTTAGGTCTATGTGAGTAAATTAATTAACACTTAATTAACGACACACACGAGAATATAACCTAAGAATCTCCGAACCGAATTCACTCCCAGGTTGGTTTCCAGGTAGTGGTGTTCTGCAAGCGTCAACTTAAATACCCCAGCCTTAGACAAAACCTTCCTTAGACAAAGTTACTTATCAATCTCCATTCAAAGGTTATATTTGATTTCCTAATTCTAATCTTATTAGAACTAGAAAACCTAAGTCTAATTAATCAAGTTCTAAACATTTTAAAACTAATGATTAACTTAGGTTACATGCATTTCTATGTTATAGTGCTTGATCATTCATCACACGAATAATACTATACTATAACATACATTCATCACATGAATTAAATGCATGAGTATGCTTTTAATTTAAAAATATAACACTTATATTTAAATAAATTAAATCATGCAAACATTATATTATAACTCTTATAATATAATCGTATAATGCATACTATATATTATAACTCTTATAGTATAAATGATGCATGAAATGTTTAACCTAAGATGGGATTTTAAATCTATATGACATACATTATGCACATAGAAATTAATTAAAATATACATCTCGTGCATAAAATAATTAAACAGCAAAAATGGACCGGTTTTTGGCACCTAGGGGCAATTATATAATTAAATAACATTAATATAACACTTATATTAACATATAAAATAATTAAATAAATAAATAAATTACATTTTACAAAATATAAAATAAATGAAAAATAAAAACGACTGCCAACTAGAAATAACCCCACGTTCTGTAAAACGCCTCCGGCAATCGCTCCTCAACGCTGTGGCGCGCGTTGCAGTAACGCTGCCGCCTCCAAATCAAGGCTGCGCTTCTCAACGCCCGGTAGCGTTAACGTAACTTCTCGCTGCGCAGGCCTCCGTCTTGCTAGGGCGGCGTTGAGAAGCCGTAAGGCAGCATCTCAACGCCATCGACAGAACAACAAACTCTCTGTTGTTCTTCACTGATTTCTGCCTGTTTTCGCTCCGATTTCTTTAGAGCAACTCTTGCAACGAACGACCCGGACTTGCAGACTCGATTTATTTTATACAAATGCCCAAAAACAAGGGCCCTTAACATTTGATCTCATCAAACAAAAAATAAATCTAAAATGCCAAAAACTGAAACATCCATTTTGTAAACCAACAATTTATCAGATAAATTAAGGCAATTTATCCACCTAATTTTAACAAAAACAGTGCATAAATGAAGAACCATCGAAATGGCTCTGAAACCAATTGAAGGGAATGAGGATCCCCGCGCAACGGAAGACGATCGAATCGTCATGGTATCATTACGCAACTCGGATTTGTTAAAAACGATCTACGATAGATCTAGGCTAAACATGCTGAAAAGGAAGAAAAAACAGTAAGATTAGAGGTACTTACTTGTTGAAGACTTTCTTCAAGGTTTCTTCCTCAGATCGCGAACTCTTCGTGCTTCTCGATCTCAACGAACTCTTCCCACAAACGGAACCCAAACACCACCACTTGGAGTCTCGGTTGTTCTCTTTTGGAAAAGGGAAGTTTGTGGGAACTTTTGGAGTTGGAGAGGGAGGAAAATAGAGAGAAAGTAGAGAGAACTTTCTTCTTCTCTTTTGATGAAATTCAAAAAAATGAGAGAATGCTCACCATCCTTCTTGCAATAAGGGATTATATAGTGGAATTGATGGAGTTAAAATCTCCACATTATTACCACTCTACAACAACCATAGGTTATGCAAATCTCATTTGCATAACCACATAATATAAGATATCATATATCTCATATTGCAAATCTCATTTGCATTAATTGTGGATTAATTAAATTGAATCACATCCAATTTAATCTCTCTCAATTAAATTATCCAATTAGCCCTAATTCAACAATTAGGCTAACCTATAGTTTATTATGAATCTCATTCACATTAAACTATATATTTTATCATTCATATCTCATATAAATGATATAAATGCCCTTAAAGTGAAATTAAACACTTCAATTTCATAACAAAACATTAACCCTTCTTTTAACACATATTGAGGCAACCGAGGGACCTAATGGATCAACAGTGACGGGCTCCAATGATCCGAGATTAACCTGTCAAACTCTTTGACCCGGTTAACCAACATTCATTAGCTACGATAACAGTCCACTATAGCCCGTAGCTGCACTCCCATCAATGTAGAATATTACGTGTCCACTGATATAACCAATGCCCATGAATCGACCCTTCACAGGTTGTTCGTAGACACAGCTGGATAAAATTACCGTTTTACCCCTGTGTCTATCTCTTGTTCCTTAAGTCCCCACTGCTCCTCTAATGAACAACATATTGCCGTGGTCCAACCATACACAACACCCTTCTCGGGCCAGTGAGAAGGTGGGTGCCTGTTTTCCAAGCCCTGGAGACAGCACTTAAGAGAACAACCCCGCTAGTTTCCCTAAAGGCGGGGACGAGTGAATTCCATCCTGCGTAGTTAAGTTCCCAGCTCCCTACTTTGTCCTGTCCTAGAGAAGATAGGCATATAGGGTGAGTAACTTTGACCACCCTCACCCGTACTAGTCAAAGGACAGACCACCGCAGTCAGGAGACCGTAACACGCTCAGGATTCAGGTCGAGTAACTAATGGTCATTTACGAAGTTATTAGTCTTTACTGACAACGGTGTTACATCAGTAGGTCTAATAATTCTCGGTCCGGTCTTGTACAATCTCATTGCACAGGATGCCCCCACTCGCATGTCAACCACATGAACTAGTCAGATCACCTCGTTTGTATCTAATACAAAGCGGGCCACATTCATAGTGTATCCAGGATTAGGTCTCCAACCCTATCCATATACTGTAGACCGTTCGGGTCATTAACTCGAACGTGATCCTCTCTGTGTGTCCACTACACACCGTTCAAGTTCTAGTTCTCTCATAAATTCAATGACCCTGGAGCTTAGTTTATTGGAAAAGTTTATAAATATTGCGAGACACAAAGTGATGAAATGAATAACTCTTATTAATTTCAAACAATATATTACAAACACGAGATTAGGACAAAAATCCCAACGTTTGTAAGAGTTTGAAAATGTTGGAGCTCGTTAAGAAGATTTGTCATATTAAACTCTATTTTATTCAGAGAAGTATTCGTCTGAAATGGTATGAAGCTCTTCGGAAGAGACTCCATAATAAATCTAACCTTATTTGCCTCGTCGATGGCGCCACCATTTACTTCAACAATATTGATGTGGACGATCATGTATATGCCATGTTCTCTAACAGAGGTCCCTTCCTTCATACCCTTGTTGTAAATGTACTTAATAGCCTCGTGTCTTAGAATCGATGACGGTTGCCCAAACATCTCTTTTAACGAATCCATGATAGCCTTAGTTGTGCCCAAGGATTCGTATTTCTTAGCCAATACATCAGTCATGCTAGTAAGAATATAGACCTGGGCTTTATCGTTAGTCTTAACCCATGGATCAAAAGCTTCCCGACTAGTTCGGTAAGCATTTGAGGCAGGGGCCTAAGGACATTTCTCAGTTAAGACAAATTTCAATTCATCTATTACAAATATTGTATCCAGATTTGTTTTCCATGTTGTGTAGTTGCCCAAGACTATCTTAACTAAATACTACCACCAACATAACTCTTATTCCTATAGTAACTTAGTTATCGTTCCTTCGGTCGAGAATTTGCTAACACTTAGCAGTTTTTTGTAAGTGTAACCTTCCATTTTCAGACCTCTAAGATCAAAATCATTATGCTCCCGAAATTGGAAAGACAAATTTTATTACCTCACACCGCTCACTCATGTTCATAAAACCGATTTAACCTAACTCAGACTCGGACTCGATCTCCAGGTAGAAGGTGTTTCGTGAACCGTCAACTTAAAAACCTTTCAACCTTAGTCATCTTATCTGACTGTTTGGCAAGATCTTGTCGGGTGAGTTTTCTTGTAACTTTGGTTTTACAAGATATCGACCTAATTTCTATGAAAAAGAGATTGTCGATGGTTAACCTAAGTGAGTATGCATCTTATCTTTGTTATAGATTTAAAAAGTCTAGTTGATTTTATAACACTTATAAAAGGAATTGACAAATCTATAACATACATTCCACATTCATTACATAAAAATTATATAATGAAAATTTAATATGGATTTAATTTACTTAATTTAATCAAATTAAATCAAACAAATTAAATTAATTAATTAAAAATAATTAATTAATCAATTACCATATTAAGTTACTTAAAGAAATCATGAATTATACATAACTTTTACATTAATTCATGCAATCCAACATGCATTCTATATATATTATAACCATTACAACATACATTCAATGCATGAGTATGTTAACCTATGGTGGGAATTTAAATCTACATGGCATACTTTATGCACAATATAGATTTAAACAATTAAACACATTCATAATGCATAAAGAAAATAAAACAGAAAATTGGACTCGTTTTGGCATCCCGAACAAGCAATTAACTAAATTATTACAATAATAATTTGAAAAACAGCTCCGAACCAATATCGAACACTTCGAACCAGCCCTAACCAGCTTGAAAATGGCAGTAATTTGACACGGACAGGGCATGAAAATGGCTCCAAACAAAACAGCACAGTGCAGTTTTTTTCGACAATGCACAACACCCTTTGTATCTCCAATTACAACCTAATTTCAACTCTATTGAATCCCAAATTTTACAGACTCCTTGGGCACACATTAAGGCTCAAAAATCTTGAGCAAATTACAAATTATAACAAGAAATTAAAGCCTAAATGATGCCAAAACAGTGGGCCAATTTTAGGTTCCAACAATTTCATCACATGAAAAATAACAACCCACCATATGCAATTGAGTGAAATTAAAGCATGCTCTGATATCACATGATGGAATACGAGACATACGAAGCGGAATAAGGATCTAAAGACACTCTAATTGCATCTAACTTAATAGAAATTAACATGCAAACATACAAAAACAATAAACTAAAAAAAAGGAAGAAGATACAACCTTTGTAGCTCAATTTCTTCTCTCCTCTTTGCAAAAGCAAAAACCGAACACAACCGGAAAATCACTAGAGCTTCCCCGCTATCCTCTGGACTCCGAACCGGGTTGTGGGACCCGGTAAATGAAGGATTGAAGAGGAAGAATGGGAGGTTCAATATATTAAGTGAGAAAAAGGAGAATAAATAGGTTTTGGTGAGATTTCTTTTGAAAAAACTCAAAATTCAACAAAAGGAACTCTTTGTTTTGAAAAAAAAACCTATTTATAAAGAAATTACATGCAACAATTGCATGCCAAGGCTCACCAAAATTCAACACCTCACAAAACACTAAATAACGTGGGCTATGTGTCAATCTAGAATGTTTACACATAATCCACTTAAGTTAGTGGGATTCTGCAAGAAAATCTTGGATAATTCTACTAACTCTAGTCAAGGGTAAAATGACCTTTTCCATTTGATCAAAGTCAAACTTTGACTTTCCCCGAGCTGAAAAAGTCAATTATTTGACTTTTTACGATTTTGACCCTGTTGACTAATTTTGACCTCCCGTACATGATTTCACATTCATATTTTTGAAATTCAAATCAAATTTGAATATATTGTTTCTTAAAAAACCAATAGCTATATCACATATACCTGTCGGTTTAAAACTCCTTTCCTAATGCGAACAATTCGAATTAATCCATCATACTGTTCTAAGTTTAATCCATATGAGCTAGCAGGGGGACCTAATGGACCTACAGATCATGGGCTCCAACAATCCGGGATTAATCGGTCAAACTCTTTAACCTAATTAATCAACATTTGTTAACTAACGGGTCATTCCACTAAAGTCCCGTAGTTGCACTCCCCATACTATAGATATATTTTGGTCCACCTGATATAACCGTAAGCAGTAAGTCAATCCTTCACAGGTTGTTCGTGGTCTCGGCTGGGTCAAATACCGTTTTACCACAGAGAACACTTCTTGTTCCTTAAGTTCCACTGAACCTCTATAAAACAATTGATTTGTGGTCCAACCAACAAATCTAGTCCCTCTCAGCCTAGTGAGAGGGTGGGACCCCTTGTTCTAGTTCCAAAGTCAGCACTTCAGGGAACAACCTATGTACTATCCCTAGAGTTGGGTAGGAGTGAATTCCGTCTAGCACCCTATGTCCCCAGCTATCTACCCGGTCTTACCTCTGAAATGGGAGGCTTATTGAGCCAGCGCTGTTGAGCTGCTCTCACCCATGAAGATCTAAGGATAACCCGAATAAACAGGACTTCATAGTTAGCTCAGGATTGAGATTGATTTACCTAGGTCATCAAAATTGAATTTGCCACTTTCATACAGTAAACGGTGTCATAAAGCAAAAGTGACTAAGTCGTGGTCCAATCTTATACAAACTCATTGCATAGGATGCCCCGACTTACATATCTCTAGAACGATTCAAGATCACATCGTTTGTACTAACTACAAAGTAGGCCGCATCCATAGTGTCCCCAAAATAAGGCGCCCAACCTTATCCCTATACTATAGACCATTTCAGGCTATATACTCGAACTAGATCCATGTTTTATGTCATCACATAAAGTTCAAGTCTACATTAAATAGCCTCAGAACCTTAGTTTATTGGATTCAAGATTATGGTATACTAATTCAATAAAATTTTATCGAAGAAGAAACACAGAAAAAGTTTTATCCATTACAAACTACGAGTTTTAGGACATAAAATCCAACATCTATATATTATATCAATTATATCATATATAATTGATATAACACCTCAAGTATGAAATTGAACACTTCAATTTCATTCCTAACTTTATACCCTCAGTATTACCATGTTGAGCCAACGGAGGGAGGTAATGGACCTACAGTTCATGAGCTCCAATGATATGAGATTAACTGATCAAACTATATGATCTAGTTAATCAATATTCAAAAACTACAAGTCACTCCACTATAGATTTGTAGCTGCACTCTCCTCACTGTAGATAATATTGTGTCCACTGATATAGTCATTGCCCATGAGTCGACCCTTCACAGGTTATTCGTGATCACTGCTGGGTCAAATTACCGTTTTACCCCTATGATTACCTCTTTGTTCCTCAAGCACCACTGATCCTCTAATGAACAACAAGTCTAAGGTCCTACCATAGACTCACAACCCTCTTAGAGGGTGAGGCCCTGTTGTTCAAGACCTAGAGTTAGTTCTTAAGGGAAAAACCTATCTAATTCCTTAGTGTAGGAATGAGTGAATTTCATCTTGCAGAGTTAAGTTCCCAGCTACCTATGAGGTTCTGTCCCTGAGAAGGTAGCCTTATTGAGTCGGCTACAGGCCACTCACACCCATATTAGTCTAAAGACATACCCTTATAAGCAGGAGTTCCTAACTCGCTCAGGATTCAGGTCGAGTCACTAATGAGCATCTATAAAATACTAGTCTTATCCTGTTAACGGTGTTACACTGGTTATACTAATAATTTGAGGTTCGTTCTTGTATGAACTCTTCATACAGGATGCCCCCACTCACATGTCAACTATATGAATGAGTTGGATTACCTCATTTGCACCAATTACAAAGTGGGTCGCATCCATGGTGTTACCAGAATTAGGATTCCAACCTTATTCTTATACTGTAGACCATTTAGGTTATATTCTTTAACACAATCCAAATAATGTCCACTACACTGATGTTCAAGATATATATATCATCAAGATATATGCTATAACCTTGGAGCTTAGTTTATTCAATTTATAAAGCAATACTGTAATTTTATCAAAACAAATAACTATTTATTTCTCTGATGAAAATTACACAAGTTTTAGGGCATACATCCCAACAATTATGAATCTCATTCACATCAAACTATATATTATGTCATCTATATCTCATATAAATGTCATAAATACGAAAATAATGAATTTGAATACTTCAAATTCACGCCAAACTATAAACCCTCAATTTGTCCAATTTGAGCCAATCGAGGGATGTAATGAACCTACACGTGACGAGCTCCAATGATTCGAGACTAACCTATCAAACTCTTTGACCGGGTTATTCAACATTCATTAGCTACGGTAACACTACACTAAAGCCCGTAGTTGCACTCTCATCATTGTAGGACAAGTTGTGTTCATCGATATAACCATATCCATGAGCCGACCCTTCACAGGTTGTTCGTAGACACTGTTGGGTTAAATTACTGTTTTACCCCTTTGTCTACCTCTTTCTCCTTAAGTCCCACTGCTCATCCAATGAACAACTAAGTTGTATGGTCCAACCATAAATAACAACCCTCTCAGGCCAATGAGAAAGTGAGTCCCCGTTGTTCAAGCCTTGGAGGCAACATTTAAGGGAACAACACCTCTACTTTCCCTAAGTTAGGAACGAGTGAATTCCTTATTGCGTAGTCAAGTTCCCAACTCCCCACGTGGTCCTATCCCTGAGAAGATAGGCATATTGGGCGAGCAACAGTGGTCACTCTCACCCGTACTAGTCAAAGGACAGACCCCCGCAGACAGGAGCCCATGACGCGCTCAAGTTTAAGGTTGAGTCACTAATGGTCATCTACGAAATTATTAATCCTATACTGTTAATGGTGTTACATCAGTAAGTCTAATAATTCACGGTCGGTCTCGTACAATCTCATTGCACAGGATGTCCCCACTCGCATGTCAACCACATGAACGAGTCGGATCACCTCGTTTGTATCTAATACAAAACGGGTCGCATCAACAGTGTATCTAGGATCAGGTCTCCAACCCAATCCATATACTATAGACCGTTCGGGTCATTAACTGGAACGTGATCCTCCCTATGTGTCCACTACACACCATTCAAGTTTTTAGTTCTCTCATAATACAATGACCCTGGAGCTTAGTTTATTGGATTAAGTTTATGAAAAATGCGAGACACAAAGTTTAAATAAATAACTGTTATTTATCACACAGAGTTCAAATAAATAACTCTTATTTATTCAACTCGGAATATTACAAACTACACGAGATGAGGACATACATCCCAACAAACTCCCACTTGGACTAAGCTAGTGGAGTACATGATACATTTCTCAAATGTACAGTAAAGTAATACAATCAAGTAATACAATAAACTCGGGCATTGAATACCCCTTTACAATACTCCAACTTGCACTAGTCAGGAAGCACTCGAAGACCTAGACTCTCTAGGTGACCCCCAAACACCTTAGCCGTGAGGGCCTTTGTAAATGGATCAGCAACGTTGTGCTCCGAAGCTATCTGTGTGACTGTCACGTCTCTACGGTGCACAATCTCCCATATCAAGTGATACTTACGCTGAATGTGCTTGCCCCTTTTATGACTCTGAGGTTCTCTCGAGTTGGCTACTGCACAACTATTGTCACAAAACAACGTGATTGATAAGTTCATATTCGAAACAACTTCCAAATCTGTCATAAACTTCCCGAGCCAAACAACTTCCGTTGCAGCTTCACAAGCCGCAACATACTCGACTTCCATCGTGGAATCAGCGATGCATCCCTGCTTGATGCTTCGCCACACTACAGCTCCTCCATTCAGAATGAAGGCTGACTCCAAAGTGGATTTCCTAGAATTCTTATCGGTCTGAAAGACCGAATCTGTGTATCCCGTAAGGATCAAATCCCCACTCCCATACAAAAGGTTGTAGTTCCTCGTTCTCCTAATATACTTGAGGATTGCCTTTACGGCTGTCCAGTGATCTAATCCTTGATTGGATTGATACCTACAGACAATCTCAACTACATAACAGATGTCAGGCCTAGTGCACAACATGACATACATCAGGCTCCCTACAGTTGAAGCATAGGGGATTCGTCTCATATCCTCATCTTTTTAAGGTGTCTTAAGACATTGATCCTTACACAGGTGAACCCCATGACTGAAAGTAAACAAGCCCTTCTTGGAGTTCTAAAGATTATACCTAGACAACATCTTGTCAATGTAAGATGCCTAAGACATGGCTAGCGTTTTGTTCTTCCGGTTCTGGACTATTTGGATACCTAGAACATATTGAGCTTCTTCCAAATCTTTCATTTGGAATTGCGAAGCCAACCATTCCTTAATGTCAGTAAGAAATCCTACCTCATTCCCAATGAGAAGGATATCATCCACATACAATATTAGAAATGCGACACTTTTGTTAACGATTTTCTTGTAAACACAAGGCTCGTAAACATTTTGATTAAAGCCATAAGATTTGATCGCCTCATCATGTTCGTATGTATGTCCTCACCTCGTGTAGTTTGTAATATTCCAAGTTGTAAATGAATAAAAGTTATTTATTTCAACATTGTGTAATAAATAAAAGTTATTTATTTAAACTTTGTGTCTCGCATTTTTCATAAACTTAATCCAATAAACTAAGCTCCAGGGTCATTGTATTATGAGAGAACTAAGAACTTGAATGGTGTGTAGTGGACACACAGGGAAGATCACGTTCGAGTTAATGACCCGAACGATCTACAGTATATGGATAGGGTTGGAGACCTAATCCATGATACACTGTGGATGTGGCCCGCTTTGTATTAGATACAAACGAGGTGATCTAACTTGTTCATGTTGTTGACATGCGAGTTGGCATCCTGTGTAATGAGATTGTACAAGACCGGACCTTGAATTATTAGACTTACTGATGTAACACCGTTAACAGTATAGAGCAAATAAATTCGTAGATGACCATTAGTGACTCGACCTTAACCCTGAGTGTGTCAAGGACTCCTGTCTGCGGAGGTCTGTCCATTGATTAGTACGGGAGAGGATGGCCACTGTTGCTCGCCCAATATGCCTATCTTCTCAGGGGCAGGACCACGTGGGGAGCTGGGAACTTGACTACGCAAGAAGGAATTCACTCGTTCCCGACTTAGGAAAACAAGAGGGGTTGTTCCCTTAAGTGTTGTCTCCAGGGCTTGAACAACGGGGCCCCACTCTCTCATTGGCTTAAGAGGGTTGTTGTTTGTGGTTGGACCATGCAACGTAGTTGTTCATTAGAGGAGCAGTGGGACTTAAGGAGCAAGAGGTAGACACAGGGGTAGAACGGTAATTTGACCCAACTGTGACTACGAACAACCTGTGAAGGGTTGACTCATGGGTATTGGTTATATCGATGGACACAACTTGTCCTAAAGTGATGAGAGTGCAGCTATAGGCTTTAGTGGAGTGTTACTGTAGCTAATGAATGTTGAATAATCGGGTCGAAGAGTTTGACAGGTTAGTCTCGGATCATTGGAGCTCGTCACGTGTAGGTCCATTAGGTCCCTCGGTTGCCTCGAATTGGACAAATTGAGGGCTTACAGTTTGGTGTGAATTTGAAGTGTTCAAATTCGTTATTTGGGTATTTATGTCGTTTATATGAGATATAAATGACATAATATATAGTTTGATTTGAATGAGATTCATAATAAACTATAGTATAGCCTAATTGATTAATTAGTGCTAATTGGAGAAATTGAATTGAGAGAAATTAAATTGAATGTGATTCAATTTATAATTCCACATTTATGCAAATGAGATTTGTATAATAAGGTATGAGATACCTTATATTATATTATATGCAAACGTGATTTGTATATTATATGGTTGTGGTAAAATTGTGATTTGGTGGAGGTTTTAACTCCATCACACAATAGTATTTAAAGGCTTTGCAAGAAGACTTTGGTATGCCATTTGCCATTTTTTTTATTTTGATCCAAAGAGAGCAAGTGATTCTCTCTCAAATCCTCTCCCAATTATCTCTCATTCTCTCCTCACCCAAAACCAAAGGGAGTCCCACTCACTCTCCCTCAACCTCCCGAGAACAACCGAGAAGACTCTTTGGAGGTGTCTCCCTGTTCGGATCGAGGTTCGTGTTCAAGGAGTTCGTAGTTTCGAGAGAGATCGTGACTGGAGGAGAAGAGGATTGAAGAAGTGTTCTTCAACAAGTAAATCTGCTTTTTCCCATCGCTTTCTTCTCCTTTTTGCATGTTTAGCCTAGGATCTATGAGATAGATTCAATTTTAAGTTCTGTTTTACACAACGGATCAACGACGTTTCACAACGTCTTCTGCGTCGGGAATTCAAAATCTCTTCAATTGGTATCAGAGCTAATCGTTGCTATTCGTTGTGTATTCTGTGGATTCTTAAAATTAGGTGGGTAGCATTAATTTTCATGAGATGAATGTTAATGGTTTGCAATTTTTGGTTGTTTTTGGTTTTTTGCACTAGTTTAAATTTACATTAAAGTTGATGAGATCAATGTAATGGCCCATTGTTTTGGGCAATTTTTAATGTAAATCGAGTCTGTAAGCCTGTGTCATTCGTAGCAAGAGTTTTCGTGAAGAAAACGGAGCAAAAATAGGCGATTTTGGTGAAAAACAACAAAAGTTGTGTTGCTGGAAGTTCATCAAACGTTGCGGCCTTTGTTCATCGACATTGCGACGCTTGTTCATCGATGATGCGACGCCATCCTTGCTGCTGAGGTCGGTCGCGCATCGCAGCGCAGAGCAACGCTAGCGGTGGAACGCAAGGCGCGACACTATACATTTTAGTGTTGCAACGGAATAACAATGTTGCAACGTCGTGGCGTAGTTATGCGTGGAGCGCGAGATATTTGGGGACTTGTATGGGGTCGGCGGTTTGAGCCTGGGGTCGGCAGCTGACGTTTTATTTTTTATTATTTATTTATTTGTAAAATTTGATTTTATAAATGTATTTTATTTCATTATTTTGATTAATATTAATATAAGAGTTATATTAATGTTAATTAATTTAATTTTATGTCCCTAGGGTGGAAAAAATCGGTCAAATATTGCTATTTAATTATTTTATGCATGAGATGTATGATTAAATTATTTCTATATCTATGTGCATATAGTATGCCATATAGATTTAAAATCCCACCTCAGGTTAAACATTTCATGCATCATATTTATATTATAAGAGTTATAATTTATAGTATGCATGATAGGATTATATTATAAGAGTTATAATATAATGTTTGCATGATTTAATTTATTTAATATAAGTGTTATATTTTTAAATTAAAAGCATGCTCATGTATTTAATTCATGTGATGAATGTATGTTATAGTATAGTATTATTCATTTGATGAAGGATCAAGCACTATAACATAGAAATGCATGTAATCTAAGTTAATTATTAGTTTTAAATGGTTTAGAAATTGGATAATTAGACTTAGGTTTTCTAAATCTAATAAGATTAGAATTAGGAAATCAAATATGATCTTTGAATGGTGATTGATAAGTAACTCTGTCTAATGAAGGTTCTGTCTAGAGTTGGGGTCTTTAAGTTGACGCTTGCAGAACACCCCTACCTGGAAACCGACCTGGGAGTGAATTCGGTCCGAAGATTCTTAGGTTATATTCTCGTGAGTGTCGTTAATTAAGAGTTAATTAATTTACTCACATAGACGTGATTATAGACTTAGGCTAATCTACGAGTTATATTGGTAGACTTAGGTAAATTTTAGTCGGTTTATCTAGGTCAATCCCGATTATTTTAAAGTGCTGAGTGGGAGGAAATAAAGTGTATGAGATACATTTAATTTTCCATCCACAAATCTCTGTTAAGTTTGCACCGTGAGATCCATGCTCGGCCACGTGGCGTAAATGGGAGTGTCCTCCTGTGGGTGGCATTTGTATGGGTCAATATCAACGTGAATGGAGAGAGTACTTATAGTGAGTGGGAGCGAGACCTGTGAAAATTGGATCCACAGTCTCTTATTTCGATTCACACCGTGGGACGCCTATGATCTACCTGCTAGTTTGGCCTGGACAAGACAATCCCCATATGAAAGAGTCTAGATTAAGAAAGCGGAAGAAATTTTGGATCTTGAACACTCTAAGTTGATCAATTTTGTAAAATAAAAAACATGCTCAAAGCTGGAAAAACAGAGGGATAGAAAACTCAACTTTGAAGATCAAATTCTCTTCACCCGGTGGATGGTTTTCAACACGAACAGTTCGTGGACAACCGTTAGAGTCTTCCCTATTATCGTCAGGCTTTAGAATTGATTGTGGGATCCTAGGTTGAGAGAATTTGGAAGAAAGACCTCAAATATCACTAATTCGGGAATGTTGAATTTTCTGTGTAATTCTCACAAAACACCTCAAATCACCATTATATAAACCTTCATTAAGCTTTATTAGAGTGATAACTCAAGTGTGATGTGGATGGTTTGAGATGAAGGTGGCTAATTTTTGGTGAATTTTGAAAATGAGGAGGATTGGGCAAGTTGGCAACTTGATTTTCATGAAAATCATGAAAATCCCTCATTTTACATTGAATTTTAATTCTAAAATCAATATTAAATTGATTTTTAATTAAAATTAATATAATTAATTAAATAATTCAAAATTAATTTAATTACTTAATTTTTTAAAATTTAATTTAATATCAAATATGAAATTAAATAAAAAAACCTAATCCCATTCGTTTTTCTTTACATGAATCCTTATTCATGCTATAAAACGATCTAATATTTAAATCAAATTTAAATATATCCACCTCCTTTTAATCATAGTTTAATTCATAATTAAGCTATGATTCGTTAAATATATCACATATAATTAACGCTTTCTTCCAAACTCGAATTTGAACAATTCAAATTCTTTTCACTTAAAATGTTATAAGGCTAAGTCCGAGCTAGTAAGAAGGACCTAATGGACCTACAGGTCATGAGCTCCAACGATACGAGATTAACCGACCAAACTCTTTAGCATAGTTAATCAACATTCGTTAACCACCGGGACACTTCACTAAAGCCTAGTGGCTGCATTCTCCTCACTATAGATATATTTCTATCCACTCGATATAACCATGATTAGTAAGTCGATCCATCACAGGTCGTTCGTAATTACAGCTGGGTCAAAATTACCGTTTTACCCCTGTAATTACCTCTTTTTCATTATGTCCCACTGATCCTCTAATGAACAATTGGTTTGTGGTCCAACCAGCAAACCGAACACCTCTTGGGCCAATGAGAGGGGTGGGCCCATTGTTCAAGACCTGAAGTCAGTACTTAAGGGAACAACCTCTCTATTAATCCCTAAAACGGGTAGGAGTGAATTCCATCTTGCAGAACTATGTTCCCAACTATCTACCGATTTTATCCCTTAAATGGGAGGCTTATTGAGTCGGCAGTCTCAAGCCACTCTCACCCATGCAAATCTAAGGATAATCCGAATAAACAGAGTCCATAGAACGCTTAGGATTAAGATCGAGTTACCTAGGTCATCGTATGAATATAGTCAGTTAAGACAGTAAACGGAGTTATAAAGTGTAGGTGACTATTTCGAGGTCCAGTCTTATGCAAACTCATTGCATAGGGCGCCCCCACTCACATGTCTCCACATGAACGATTTAGGATCACATCGTTTGTACTCTACAAAGTGGGTCGCGTCCATGGTGTCCCCAGGATAAGGTACCCAACCCTATCCTTATACTATAGACAATTATGGCTATAAAACTTGATCAAGTTTTATGTCACACATAAAGTTCAAGTATTCATTCTATAGCCAAGGGTTCTTAATTGAACTAAGGTTATACAATACACAATTCACTTTATTCAATAACACCTTTACTGAATAAATCTCAATAACAACTTTATTGCAAAATAGAATATACATTCAGTTTACAAAACCACGAGTTTTAGGACATAAAACCCAACAAACTCCCACTTAGACTAAAACGTCTGTGGGGTAAAACATGCTGAGTAAAGAAAACCTGTCCTACTGTACAACCCGTAGTCCTAGACTCTCTAAGTGTCCCTCAAACACTTTAGCCGTGAGGGGCTTTGTAAACGGATTAACAATGTTATGCTCTGAAGCGATCTGCGTGACGATTACGTCTCCTCGTTGCACAATCTCCCTTATGAGATGATATTTGCGCTCTATGTTCTTTCCACGCTTATGGCTTCTAGGTTCTTTAGAATTTTCCACTGCACCATTGTTATCACAATAAAGGGTGATAGACAAATTCATATTTGGAACAACTTCCAAATCAGTCAAGAACTTCCTAAGCCATACAACCTTCTTCGCTGCTTCGCAAGCTTCGACATACTCAGCCTCCATGGTGGATTCAGCAATACAACCTTGTTTTATACTCCTCCATACTATAGCTCCTCCGTTAAGAGTGAACACTGATCCTGATGTGGATTTCCTCGAATCTACATCACCAAAAATCGTAGTCGATTGTATCTTGCAAGGATCAAATCCTTTGTGCCATACACAAGCATATAGTCCCCCGTTCTCCTAAGATACTTGAGGATTCTTAACGGCAGTCCAGTGATCATATCCGTGATTAGGCTGATATTTGCTAACTATTCCCACTTCATAGCATATGTCGGGTCGAGTACATAACATGGCATACATCAGACTACTGATACCAGATGCATAGGGAATGCGTCTCATATCCTCAACTTCTTGAGGTGTCTTAGGACACTGTTTCTTGGACAAATGAATTCCATGCCTGAAAGGTAATGAACCCTTATTGGAATTCTGCATCTTATATCTAACCAACATCTTGTCAATATAAGATGCCTGAGACAGTGCTAGCGTTTTGTTCTTGCGATTCCGAACGATTTGAATTCCAAGAACAAACTGAGCCTCTCCCAAATCTTTCATTTAGAATTTGGTCGCTAGCCATTGCTTAACGCAAGTCAGGAATCCTGCATGTTTCCCAATGAGCAAGATATCGTCTACATATAGAACTAAGAAAGCTATAGTGGTATTGACTATCTTCTTGTAAACACAAGGCTCGTCAATAGTCTGTTCAAAGCCATAAGATTTGATCGCAGTATCAAATCTTATATTTCAGGATCTAGAAGCTTGTTTCAATCCATAGATGGATCGTTTAAGCTTGCAAACCTTTTGGTCTTGACCCTGAACTATGAACCCCTCTGGTTGATCCATATAGATACTCTCTTCAAGATTGCCATTCAGAAAGGTTGTCTTGACATCCATTTTCCAAATCTCATAGTCATAAAACGTGGAATTGGACAAGAGTATTCTAATGGACTTGAGCATGGCAACAGGGGAGAAGGTTTCTTCATAGTCCACCCCTTCCCTTTGAGTATAACCCTTTGCAACAAGTCGAGCCTTAAAAGTTTGCACCTTACCGGCTTGATCTCGTTTCCTCTTGTAGATCCACTTGCAACCGGTAGGTCTTTCACCACCTGGTTGATCTACATGTTTCCAGACTGAATTGAAGTACATTGACTCCATTTCAAGATCCATGGCTTTAATCCACTCGTCCCTATCTATATCATTCATTGCCTGTTTATAGGTCAATGGATCCTCGCCATCATCAGGTATGACGACTTGAGTTTCAGTCAAACCCATGTAACGGTCAGGTTGTCTAACATCCCTTCCACTACGTCGAGGCATTCTCAACACTTGAGAAGGACGTGCTTGAAAAACAACTTTCGTTGATTTATCTGTAGCTTCCCTGGAAATTTCACTTAAGACAATCCTGCTACGAGGCTGATGATCTCTCATGTGGTCTTCCTCTAAGAACGTGGCTTTTGTCGATACAAGCACCTTGTCCTCTTGAGATTCATAAAACAGACCATCTTTCGTTTCTTTGGAGTATCCTACGAATAGGCATAATTTTGAACGATGTTCCAATTTCTTTGGATTGGACACCAACACATGTGTCGGACATCCCCAAATCCTGAAGTGACGTAAACTCTTTTTACGCCCTTTCCAAAACTCATAGGGTGTTTCTGAAACACTCTTAGAGGGAACCATGTTCAAAATATATACAACAACTTCTACTGCATATCCCCAAAACGAACTAGGCAGCTGAGCGTAGCTCATCATGGATCAAACCATGTCTAACAGGGTTTTATTACTCTTCTCAGATACACCATTCTGCTGAGGTGTATCGGGTGTTGAGAGTTGGGATACGATTTCATGTTCTATCATGTAGTCTTGGAATCTCAAATCCATATACTCTCCACCTCGATCTGATCGAAGTGTTTTAATCATTTTACCTAATGTGTTCTCAACTTCTGCCTTATATTCCTTGAACTTTTCAAGGGTTTCGGACTTATGATGCATTAGGTAAATATAGCCATACCTAGAATAATCATCAATGAAGCTGATGAAATATTCATACCCTCCTCGTGCCTTGACATTCATAGGACAACAGAGATCTGAATGCACGAGTTCCAAGGGTTCTTTGGCTCTATAACCTTTTTCAGAAAAAAGTCTTTTAGTCATTTTTCCTTCGAGACTGGACTCACATGGTGGTAAAGAGTTGTTCTCTAACTGACTAGACCACTCTTGACCAATCTCCCAATCCTATTGAAATTAATGTGGCCTAGTCTCAAGTGCCAAAGATAGGTACTAGGAGAAAGTTTCTTCCTTTTATTTTTAGTATCAGCTATTTTAAACATCTCGGTGTTCAAAATAGCTTTTAATTCGGTTGGTCTTAACACATATAAGTTTTTTTCAAGTTTAGCAGAACATATTCGTACACCTCTTTTGCAAATGAATGCTTCATTATGATCAAAAGATACTTTATACATATGTTCAAGCAAACAAGAGATAGATACAAGATTTCTTTTGATTCCAGGAACAAAAAGTACATTTTCTAATAAAACGAATCTATCTCTAAACAACAGCTTCACTGCTCCCACTGCTTTGGCTGAGACAACCTCTCCCGTTCCAACCCTGAGAGTTATCTCCCCATCTGCAAGCTGTTGCCAGGAATTAGTTTCCTTAAAAGAAGAACAAACATGGTTAGTGGCTCCTGAATCTAATATCCAGGCGGAATCATCATGTTCCACTAAACATGTTTCAACAACAAGTAAATCATATTTACCTTGTTTTTCCTTCTCAGCTTTATTTTCTGCAAGGTACTTTGGGCAATTCCTTTTCCAGTGCCCGCCACCACAACAATGGAAAGATTTTCCTGTGGCCTTAGCCTTGCGTGTGGGAGCTGGTCCCTTCCCTTTGTCCTTCTTCTTCTTCTGAATAATCTTATTCTTGGTAAAAGAAGGACCAGACTTGGTCCCTGAGGATGATCCTTTTAGAAACTTCTTCGAAGTGACAACATTTGCCTCTTTCTCTTTTCCTTTTGATTTCATCAGGGATTCAAAAGTCTGAAGCTCATTGAGGAGAGTAGTCAGGTTATATTCTATCTTATTCATTACCGCATTGGTGCGGAATGGAAGGAAACTCTTCGGAAGAGATTCCATAATAAAAGTTACCTGACTTTTCTCATCTATGACAACCTCATTTACCTCTGCCACGTTGAAGTGGACCCTCATGTCAAGGACATGTTCCCTAACAGAGGCTCCCTCCTTCATACGTGAGTTGTAAAAGTATTTGAGAGCATCATAATGGACCGATGAGGACGGTTGTCCAAACATCGCCTGTAATGATCCCATGATCTCCTTAGCGGTGACCATGCTCTCATGTTTCTTAGACAACGCATAAGATATGCTGGCTAAGATGTAGACTCGGGCCTTCTCATTAGCCCTAATCCATCTGTCATAAGCATCCCGAACAATTCGGTTTGCTGTCGAGCTAGGAGGGGGAGGACATTCCTCCGTTAAGACGAACCTCAGATAATCAAGAACAAGAATCGTATTCAAGTTTGGTTTCCACGTTCCATAGTTATCGCCGCTAAGTTTATTGAAGGCGAGTAATTGGATAAAAGAGTTCGACATGCTGAAAAAGAATGAATTCTATTAGTGAATTGTTTGTAACCTATCCAATTTAAGAATTTAGCAAAAGTAATAATGTACTCATAAACTCATTATTGTTTTTGCAACGATACTTCAGTGAGTCAGACCAACTACTACCGAGGGGCAGTCAATCACTCCTTCACTGAACCAAGACATTCTTGACTAAATGCTAATGCCGGAATAACTCTTATTCCTATAACATTCTAGTTATCGCTACTTTGGTCAATAACTTACTAACACTTAGCAATTCTTGTAAATGTGACCCGCCATTTTCAGACCTTAGAGGTCGACCCCAACAATGCAACCGTACTGGAGAGACAAAGCTGGGAATGGACCTAAGAGACCCTATCCATTTCTGGAGTTTGAGTTGTTTCGAATCCCATGTGACATCCCTCCGAATGGATGGTGCTACTTCGGACAACCTGCAGGCGCAACATGGGAATCTCACGGTCCAACCTAATGGAGGAGACCGTAGGATGTGTTGACACACTTCCTTTGCTCACTTACTATAAATACTTTCTCCATTCACCTTGCTCTTGATTTATGCAAACACCATCCGAATGGGGATGCCCTATTGACAACATGAGGCCGAGCATAAATCTCATGGTGTGAACTTCGTGGAGAGCGTAAGAGGAAATTGATATATCATATATACCTTTTTACTCTCACTAAGTATTTTAAACAGTTTAAGTATACTTTTACTTAGGCATATTACGACTAAAAAAATATGACCTAAGACTACCAATATAACAATTATACTTGAATTACCTAAGTTTATTAACCATTTAATAAACCTAGGTCTATGAGTTCATTTTATTGACATTTAATAAACGCCACTCACGAAAGATAATTTATAAACCTATGGATTAAATTCACTCCCAAGTCAGTTCCCAGGTACGGGTGTTTCGTTTCCGTCAGCTTAAGTAACCAAACCTAGCCAGAACCTTCCTTAATCAGAGTCCATCTTTAATCAAAGTTTGTAAATTATTAGTTTCCTAATTCTAATCTTATCAGAACTAGATAACCTAAGGTCTAATTAATTTCCAGTTCTAAAACCATTTTAAAACTAATTAATTAACCTTAAGTTACATGTATTTCTATGTTATAAATTACTTCAACATTCATCACAAGAATAAACATTCAATTATAACAAATTCATCACATGAATAAATGCATAGTAATTATATGTTTAATTTTTAATTAATATAACCCTTATATTAATTATAATTTAAACATATAATATTTGTTTCATAAATTAATATAACACTTATATTAATTCTTATGAAACCCAATAAACATGCATACAATATATTATAACACTTATAACATACTTTCAATGCATGGAGCATGCTTCTTATGGTGGGATTTCAAAATCTATATGGCATACTTTATGCACATATAATCAGGGATTTTAATTAAAACATACATTCACAATGCATAATTAATTAAACACACTAAAGTGGACTTGTTTTGGCATATATTGCAAGCAAACTACTAAAATATTACAATAATAATCTAGAATTAACATTAAACCACTTCGAACACTTCGAATTTGGGTCGAACCGGCTTGCAAATGTGTGAACCGGACCTTTAAAAGGTTGAACCGAGCTGTAAAAGGATGAATCGGGCCTCCAATTGATGAAACAGACCCCCAAAATGGAAAAACAGACCTCGAAATAGTCAGAACCGACCTTAAACCACCCAAACCGGACGGAAAACGAGCCAAATCGGTCCAAGAATATCGAACCGGTCAAAGTCAAACGAACCAATGGTCAAAGTCAACTTCAAACCATCTTCTTCCTTTTTAAATTTCAAAACACGCGGGCTTGTGTACAAAAGTTACTGTATCAGACATTAGGAAAAAAACAGTAGCTGCCTCTGTTTTTATTTTTCTTTGACCTCTTCAGCTTCTTTCTTCAAATTGAAAGCCTTCCCAAACTCCAATCGACCCAAAATTTTTACAGCTTATTCTACACACATTAATGCTCAAACACACTTGAGAAATTTGAAAATAAAACACGAATTGATGCTCAATTTAAATGCCAAACCCAGAAGAACACTTTAGATGCCCAGAAAAATTGTATTTCAAAAAACACCCACAGAACACAATTGATCAAATTGAGTGCTCAAAATTTCTCGGTGAGTCTATATTAAAAAAGCGGAAGCAATTTCGGATCTTGAACACTCTAAGTTGATCAATTTTGTAAAATAAAAAACATGCTCAAAGCTCGAAAACAGAAGGATAGAAAACTCAACTTTAAAGATCAAATTCTCTTCACCCGGTGGATGGATTCAACACGAACACTTCGTGGACAACCATTAGAGTCTTCCCTACTATCTTCAGGCCTTAGAATGGATTGTGGGATCCTAGGTTGAGAGAATTTGGAAGAAAAGACCTCAAATGTCACTAATTCGGGAATGTTGAATTTTCGGTGTAATTCTCACAAAACACCTCAAATCACCATTATATAAAGCTTCATTAAGCTTTATTAGAGTGACAACTCAAGTGTGATGAGGATGGTTTGAGATGGAGGTGGCTAATTTTAGTGAATTTTGAAAATGAGGAGGATTGGGCAAGTTGGAACCTTGATTTTCATGAAAATCATGAAAATCCCTCATTTTACATTTAATTTTAATTCTAAAATAAATATTAAATTAATTTTTAATTAAAATTAATATAATTAATTAAATAATTCAAAATTAATTTAATTAATTAATTTTTTTAAATTTAATTTAATATCAAATATTAAATTAAATAAAAAAACCTAATCCCGATCGTTTTTTCGAACATGAATCCTTATTCATGCTATAAACCGATCCAATATTTAAATCAAATTTAAATATATCCACCTCCTATTAATCATAGTTTAATTCATAATTAAGCTATGATTCGTTAAATGTATCACATATAATTAACACTTTCTTCAAAACTCGAATTTGAACAATTCAAATTCTTTTCTCTCAAAATGTTATAAGGTTAAGTCCGAGCTAGTAAGGAGGACCTAATGGACCTACAGGTCATGAGCTCCAACGATACGAGATTAACCGACCAAACTCTTTAGCATAGCTAATCAACATTCGTTAACCACCGGGACACTCCACTAAAGTCCAGTGGCAACATTCTCCTCACAGTAGATATATTTCTGTCCACTCGATATAACCATGATTAGTAAGTCGATCCTTCACAGGTCGTTCGTAATTACAGCTAGGTCAAAATTACCGTTTTACCCCTGTAATTACCTCTTGTTCCTTAAGTCCCACTTATTCTCTAATGAACAATTGGTTTGTGGTCCAACCAGCAAACCGAATCCCTCTCGGGTCAATGAGAGGGGTGGGCCCATTGTTCAACACCTGAAGTCAATACTTAAGGGAACAACCTCTCTACTAATCCCTAAAGTGGGTAGGAGTGAATTCCATCGTGCAGATCTATGTTCTGAACTATCTACCCGTTTTATCCCTGAAATGGGAGGCTTATTGAGTCGACAGTCTCAAGCCACTCTCACCCATGCAAATCTAAGGATAATCCGAATAAACAAGAGTCCATAGAACGCTCATGATTAAGATCGAGTTACCTAGGTCACCGTATGAATATAGTCAGTTAAGACAGTAAACGGAGGGATAAAGTCTAAGTGACTATTTCGCGGTCTAGTCTTATGCAAACTCATTGCATAAGGCGCCCCCACTCACATGTCTCCACATGAACGATTTAGGATCACATCGTTTGTAGTCTACAAAGTGGGTCGCGTCCATAGTGTCCCCAGGATAAGGTACCCAACCCTATCCTTATACTATAGACTATTCTGGCTATAACTTGAACTTCATCCAGTTTTATGTCACACATAAAGTTCAAGTATTCATCCTATAGCCAAGTGTTCTTAATTGAACTAAGGTTATACAATACACAATTCACTTTATTCAATAACACCTTTACTGAATAAATCTCAATAACAACTTTATTGCAAAATAGAATATACATTCAGTTTACAAAGCCACGAGTTTTAGGACATAAAACCCAACACTACGGAGGGCCTTGATCATGGGAGTCGAAACACCGTGAATTTCCGAAAGGGATACGATTTCCTTGTTGGTTTTCCTTCTTAGTCCTCCTTACGGCGGCTATTGTTTGGACGGATACTTGGAAATTTAAAGATTGAGGGTGACACTCACAGGATTCATTAAGAGTTAATGGATTCATACCCAAAAATGGTAACTGGATGCCTAATGGAATAAGAGTTATTCTGGTATTAGGGTCCGGTCGAGAAAGTCTCGTCCTAAAGGAGGAGTTTGTTTGTCTACCCTACGGTGGCGATCATTCTAAACCTTTAGGGTATAATTGCAAATTTTGAATGACCTAGGGATCATAGGATAAACCTTATTGGATTTTCAAAAGTATTTTGCGAGACTAATACAAAGTTTTTTTTCATTTTTTCAGCAACAAAATGTCAAACGCTTTTAACGCTTCTTTAGCTTCCGTTAAGTTAGTCGACGATAGTATTTCGTTGAAAAACAATATAGACCTGATTTTGGTAAATGAAGACCAAGAGTTCGCGTTCACTGGGGAGGGTCCTCAGGTGCTCGGTTCAACAGTCCTATTCAACGATCTATAAACCTTCCAGTCCTTGGTGCAAACAAGGGGACAGGAAGCTGAGGCAAGTGTTGCCTTAAGACTTGCCTCAGCTTCCTGTCCCCTAGTTTGTACATTCTTCAGGCCCTAAGGGGAAGAAGAAGAAGTTGAAGGAAGTTAAGGTTGACCGTGCTACCGCCCTAAAAGGCAAAGAAATCAAGGACGTTGCCAGAAAGTGTTTCTACTGCAACAAGGACGGACACTTGAAAAGGAGTTGTCCCAAGTTCGTTGATGAAAAGAAGATGATAGGTAAATGTGATTTACTTGTCACAGAAACTTGTTTATTGTAGAGTAATGACTCTGCTTGGATATTCGATTCAAGCGCCACTAACCACGTTTGCTCTTCTTTTCAATGATTAAGTTCTTGGCAGCGGCTGCAAGAGGGTGAGATAACACTCAGGGTTGGATCGGGAGAAGTTTTCTCAGCTGCAGCAATAGGCATGGTGAAGCTGTTCTTTGGCGGGAAGTACTTATTATTGGATAATATGTACATAATTTACGAGAAACCTAGTTTCTCTTTCCTACCTATTAGAACAAAATATTTTTGTTTCATTCAAGAGTAACAAAGTGTTTATTTCTCGAAATGGAAAGTTGATTTGTTCTGCTTCGCTTGAGAGCAATCTATATGTTTTGAACCCAAATTCGGTCAAAAATGTTTTGAACACCGAATTTTTTAAAACAACTGAAACGCGAACTATGAGATTAAAAGTTTCTCGAAAAGAAAGTGCCCATCTTTGGCATCTTCGGTTAGGCCACATTAATCTCAATAGGATTGAGAGACTAGTGAAGAGTGGACTTCTAAGCGAGTTGGAAGAAAACTCTTTACCGGTATGTGAGTCATGCCTTGAAGGCAAAATGACCAAACGTCCTTATAGTGGATAAGGATATAGAGCCAAGGAGCCCCTTGAGTTTATACATTTTGATCTCTGTTGTTCGATGAATGTTAAAGCGCGAGGAGGTTACGAATACTTCGTATCTTTCATAGATGACTATTCGAGGTATGGGTACATTTACCTTATGCATAGGAAGTCAGAAACACTTGAAAAGTTAAGGGAGTTCAAGACTGAGGTTGAGAACCTGTTAGGTAAAACGATAAAAACACTTTGATCGGATGAGGTGAAGAGTATATGGACACTGAATTCTAGGACTATATGATAGAACATGGAATTGCGTCCCAACTCTCAGCACATGGTATGCCACAGCAGAATGGTTTATCGGAGAGGAGAAATAGAACCCTGTTGGACATGGTTCGGTCGATGATGAGCTATGCTCGTCCCCCTGATTCTTTTTGGGGATACGCAGTGGAGACTGCGGTTTACATTTTGAACACCGTTCCGTCGAAGAGTGTTTATGAAACACCTTTCGAACTCTGGCATGGTCGTAAAACAAGTTTACACCATTTCAGAATTTGGGGATGCCCGACCCGTGTGTTGGTGTCAAACTTGAAAAAGATGGAACCCCGTTCAAAGTTGTGCCTCTTTGTAGGTTACCCAAAAGAGACTAGAGGTTGTTTCTTTTACGATCCTAAGGATAATAGCGTTCTCGTGTCGACAAATGCGATTTTCCTTAAGGAAGACCACATCAGGGATCACTTACCAAGGAGTAAAATTGTGTTGAATGAAATGGACAGTTCATCAGCAAGAGTTGATGATGGTTCTAGTACGTCAACAAGTGTTGTTGATCCTAGCTCGTCTAATCATGTCCATTCCCAGGAGTTGGGAATACCTCGACGTAGTGGGAGGGTTGTGAGACAGCCTGAACGTTACATGGGTTTAGCTGAAACCCAAGTTGTCACTCCTGATGATGACGGCGAGGATCCATTGACCTATTATCAAGCAATGGAAGACGTTTACAAAGACGAATGGATTAAAGCTATGGACCAGGAAATGGAGTCGATGTACTTCAATTCTGTCTGGGAGCTTGTGGACCAACCGGATGGGGTTAAACCTATTGGTTCAGATGGATCTACAAGCGTAAACGTGGTGTAGATGGGAAGGTGCATACCTACAAAGCTCGACTAGTGGCAAAGAGTTTTCCCCAGGTGGAAGGGGTTGACTATGAGGAAATCTTTTCACCTGTTGCCATGGTAAAGTCGATTGGAATCCTTCTGACCATTACCGCATATTATGACTATGAGGTATGGCAGATGGATGTCAAGACTGCCTTTTTGAATGGCAACCTTGACGAGACCATCTACATGGACCAGCCCAAGGGGTTCATTGCCCAAGGCCAAGAGCAAAAGGTTTGTCGGCTTCAAAGGTCTATTTATGGACTGAAACAAGCCTCGAGGTCTTGGAATATAAGGTTTGATAAGGCGATCAAATCGTATGGCTTTGATCAAAATGTTGACGAGCCTTGTGTTTACAAGAAAATCGTTAACAGTACTGTCACATTTTTAATATTGTATGTGGATGATATCCTTCTCATTGGGAATGAGGTAGGATTTCTTACTGACATTAAGGAATGGTTGGCTTCGCAATTCCAAATGAAAGATTTGGGAGAGGCATAGTGTCACAATCATACTAGAAGAGCGTATGTTTGTGAACCTCACAGTGACAAGTCGTGCCATGATGCGATCGAGGAGGGCGATGCATCATCTAACACACCAAGATAGGTGGGCTTGAAGGCATGTGAGATCACCAACCGTGTCGCGTCGGAGGAGTCGATGTATGGGCGTATGACTCCTCGCCAAAATGACGTGCAAGGGAGGAAGACCCAATATTTCACATAATATACTATAGGGGGTACCATGGTGTCGACTCTCCACCACCCCTGGGCTTGTGGGCCCAAGTGAGTCACCTCGTGGCACGTTCGCGTGTCATGGTTGGGGCGAGCGTCACAAGAGAAGTGTCTTGGGCGTTTCCTTTGTAACGGGTTTTCAAGGGAGAGTGTCGGACGACACAGGTGTGCCGACATTGCGCCCCTTTCCATGGGCTGGAGGTTCAGATATAGGGACCGTTAGCGGCCAGCGATCCGAGAATGTCCCGTCATAGCCAACTCATGGGAAATACAAGTGCAAGTACACGGACGGGCGACGTGTACGACCAAGTTATATTCCGCTGCTTATTTACTTGATGCTTGGTTGAGGACTGAAGAACCTCGCCTAAAGACCCGACGAAGCCACAAAGCGTTGCGATCATAGCGATGGGGCAGAAGTTCCCCTTAAGGCTGGCAATGTTCGAGGGAAGAATAATGGCGGCGCATGGTCCGAGAGGTACGACCGTGACAATTGGTATCAGAGCCAACCTTTGTGCGCGCAGTCGGACAAGAATCGAATGGGGTCCGTTGTGACAATGAATGTAACTTTCGTGGGTTGAAACCAGTTGGGTGGCTTCGTACAAATCAAGACCGTGTTGACATTGACTTTCGAGGAAGTACCTGGGCAATGTTAAGCACTTACACTTTCGAGGAAGGACCTGGGTGAAGTGTTGGTCGCCGATAGCCATTTTCGAGGAAAACCCTGAATGGTATCGCTTTGAAAGACCTGGACGAGTCGGCAAAATCACTTTCGAGGAAAACCTGGGTGATGTTTGTTCCTGTTGCCTGAAATCGATGTTTTGTGAATTGAGTTAGCGTTAGCAAGAGAAATCATACGTCAAGCAAGAATGGGCAACAGTTTGGCGTATGAGGACAATGTTGGCGTTGGCTCAGTTCGAGAAAGTTGTCCAAACGAGACGCGACTTCCACATGACGCCCAAGAGGGGCAAGTTGATCAGTTCGCATGTTTGCCAACGAGTTGTGCGGGCGGTGGTGCCCGATTGAAGCGCCTATGTGCGCAAGTTGAGCAGTTGGCGTGCGAAAGCCAACGAGCGAGTTGTGCGGGCAGTGGTGCCCGATCAAAGCGCCAAGAGTGCGCAACCGTTGTGATGTGGCCAGGAGTGCCACTATGAAAGTGCTCGAGCAGAGTGAGCACATTGTGAAGCGCCGAGGCGCTGTATTGTGTTGCCACACAGTGTGGCTTGTTGCAGTTAGTTGGCCGACAGAGTGCCAAAGGCAGGAGAAGCTTTCCGACTTTCTTTGACGAGCGCTCGCCGAACATACGCGCGTTACGCCAAGATGGCCGAGGCCAAGATTGCCGAGTTGGGAGAGGTTCCCGTGACCAGGCGAATGAATGCCTAGGTTTGGTACCATAGTTCGTCTTGTGAGTCCCGGGCCGAAGCCCCAAGAGTCGGGCGAAGAGAGTGGCCCATGAAGGGATAGCCCACCAACAAGTGGTGACCAGTTTTCTGAATTGTCGTATCCGTCTTAAGCGTAAACTTTCAAGCAAGTTCGTTAGCAGTTAGACGGCATCGGGGTGATGCCGAATTCGAATATGTCATCGAGGACGATGACGAGATTAAGTGGAGGAGAATGTCACAATCATACTAGAAGAGCGTATGTTTGTGAACCTCACTGTGACAAGTCGTGCCATGATGCAATCGAAGAGGACGATGCATCATCTAACACACCAAGATAGGTGGGCTTGGAGGCATGTGAGACTGGGGTCAACCGTGTCGTCGGAGGGGTCGATGTATGGGTGTATGACTCCTCGCCAAAATGACGTGCAAGGGAGGAAGACCCAATATTTCACATAATATACTATAAGGGGTACCATGGTGTCGACTCTCCACCACCCCTTGGCTTGTGGGCCTAAGTGAGTCACCCCGTAGGCACGCTCGCGCGTGTCATGGTTGGGGCGAAGTCCACAAGAAGTGCCTTGGGCGTTTCTTTGTAACGGGTTTTCAAGGCACGATGTCGTGGGACAAGCAGTGTGTGCCGACATTGCGCTCCTTCCCATGGGTTGGAGGTTCAGATATAGGGCCCGTTAGCGGCCAGCGATCCGAGAATGTCTCGTCAAAGCCAACTCATGGGAAAGACAAGTGCAAGTACACGGACGGCGACGCGTATGCGACCAAGTTACATTCCACGCTTATTTACTTGATGTTTGGTGAGGATCAAGAACCTCGCCTAAAGACCCGACGAAGCCACAAAGCATTGCGATCATAGCGATGGGGCAGGAGTTCCCCTTAAGGCTGGCCATGTTCGAGGGAAGAATCATGGCGCCGCACGGTCCGAGAGGTACGACCGTGACACACAATATGTTCTAGGTATCCAGATTGTCCGAAACCTGAAGAACAGAACGCTAGCCATGTCTCAAGTGTCTTATATTGACAAGATGTTGTCTAGATATAAGATACAAAACTCCAAGAAGGGCTTGCTGCCTTTCAGGCATGGGGTTCTCCTGTCTAAGGATCAATGTCCTAAGACGCCTCAAGAGGTTGAGGATATGAGACGAATCCCCTATGCTTCAAATTGTAGGGGAACTTTGATGTATGCCATGTTGTGTACTAGGTCCGACATCTGTTATGCAGTTGAGATTGTCAGTAGGTATCAATCCAATCCAGGATTTGATCACTGGACAGCCGTAAAGGCAATCCTCAAGTATCTTAGGAGAACGAGGAACTACAGCCTTGTGTATGAGAGTGCGGATTTGATCCTTACGGGATACACAGATTCTGACTTTCAGTCCGATAAGGATTCTAGGAAATCCACTTCGGGGCTAGCCTTTATTCTGAATGGAGAAGCTGTAGTGTGGCGAAGCATCAAGCAGGGATGCATCGCTGATTCCACAATGGAAGTCGAGTATGTTGCGGCTTGTGAAGCTGCAAAGGAAGCTGTTTGGCTCAGGAAGTTCATGACGGATTTGGATGTTATTCCAAATATGAACTTGCCAAACACACTGTTTCGTGACAATAGTGGTACAGTAGCCAACTCGAGAGAACCTCGGAGTCATAAAAGGGGCAAGCATATAGAGCGTAAGTATCACTTGATACGGGTGATTGTGCACCGTGGAGACGTGACAGTCACGCAGATAGATTCGGAGCACAACGTTGCTGATCCATTTACAATGGCCCTCACGGGTAAGGTGTTTTGAGGGTCACCTAGAGAGTCTAGGTCTTCGAGTGCTTCCTGACTAGGGCAAGTGGGAGTATTATAAAGGGGTATTCAATGCCCTAGTTTATTGTATTACTTTACTATACATTTGAGAAATGTATCATGTACTCCACTAGCTTAGTCCAAGTTGGAGTTTGTTGGGATGTATATCCTCATCTCGTGTAGTTTGTAATATTCCAAGTTGTAAATGAATACGAGTTATTTATTTCAACATTGTGTAATAAATACGAGTTATTTATTTCAACATTGTGTAATAAATACGAGTTATTTATTTAAACATTGTGTCTCGCATTTTTCATAAACTTAATCCAATAAACTAAGTTTTGGGATTTCTATCTTAATCTCGTGTTTGTAAAATATTGTTTTGAAATTAATAAGAGTTATTCATTTCTTCACTTTGTGTCTCACAAATATTTTAAATCATTCCAATAAACTATGCTCCAGGGTCATTGAATATATGAGTGAACTAGAAGTTGAACGGTGTGTAGTTGACACACAAGGAGGATCACGTTTGAGTTAATGACCCGAACAATCTACAGTATAAGGATGGGGTTGGAGACCTAATCCTGGATACACTATGGATGCGACCCGCTTTGTATTAATAGAAACAAGGTGATCTGACTTGTTCATGTGGTTGACATGCGAATGGGGGCATCCTGTATAATGAGATTGTACAAGACCGAACCGTGAATTATTAGACTTACTAATTATTAGACTAATAAATTCATAGATGACCATTAGTGACTCGATCTGAATCATGAGTGTATTACGGACGCCTGTCTGCGGGGGTCTGTCCTTTGACTAGTACGGGTGAGGGTAGTATCAGTTACTCGCCCAATATGCCTATCTTCTCAGGGACAGAACCAAGTAGAGAGCTGGGAACCTAATTACGCGAGATGGAATTCACTCGTTCCACCTTCTCACTGGCCTAAGAAGGGTGTTGGGTATGGTTGGACCATCACAATATGTTGTTCATTAGAGGAGCAGTGAGGACTTAAGGAACAAGATGCAGACATACGGGTAAAACGGTAATTTGACCCAGCCGTGTCTACGAACAACCTATGAAGGGTCGACTCATGAGCATTGGTTATATCAGTGGACACGTAATATTCTACACTGATGGGAGTACAGCTACAGGCTTTAGTGGAGTGTTACTGTAGCTAATGAACATTGGTTGACCGGGTCAAAGAGTTTGACTGGTTAACCTCAAATCATTGGAGCCTGTTACCACTACTACAAATTATAGATTTCTTGACACTTGCAAGTTTTAAATACTTGACGTTTTTATGAGAAAACGTCAAGTAAGATGAAGATTTAAAAGAAAAACGTCAAGAAAAATTAAAAAAAAAACACGGAGGTTGACAAAGATTTCGGATTTTTCTCGCTTCCAGTTTCTTGACATTTAAAAAACGTCAAGTGTAGAAAAATGGAAAAGGCGGAAAAGGCGCTAGTTGACGGACTTTTTCGGATTTTTTCATGCTACGATAAAACTTGACACTTTAAAAACGTCAAGTGTAAATTGAATTTTATTGCCCTATTTTAGTGTCTTCTTTCTAAACTATTCTAAAACTTAACAACGAAACCCTCGGCCGCAAACGAACGCAAAGAAGCCAAGCCAACCGAGTTTCCTCGCCAAGCCCCCACCGCTCTCTCACCACGAACACTACAAATTCCCAAGCAATGGTGCAAGAGTTCACCTAATCCCCTCTCGCTCGTTCACCGCCGGGTGGATCCTCCTCCTCCTCCTCCTACTCCCGCCGCTTGACCTTTTAGGCTCAGGTTGGGACGACTAACACTACCACCACTAATCTAGAAGCTTCCGAACCAAATCTTTACCCTTCCCGTTCGAAGGTGCCACTATTCTCATCGTTGAACAAAAATAACAAATGTTGCGGTGAAGGTGCATCCATTTCTTCGGAAAGCCACCGATGAAATTTACCAAAAGCCAATGCAATTTCAAGCTCCCTAGGTATCAAAATTTCCTTCTACGCAGTCTGGTGACGTATTGGGTCTCCTCTACAAAGGGTTTTCCATATTCTCCTTCTATTATATTCAAAATCGCATTCAAATATGAAATAATCTGACATAAATCTCTTAAATATTCCTTTTCTTTTGCAATTTTTTTGCAGCGGCGTGCTTTTGATTGCATATATGATTGAAAATTTCATTATGTTAAAGTTCATTATAAAATTGTACCAATTTAAGGAGATCAACAAAAGAGCTTCCGTGGAGGATTAAGAAATAGGTGTGAGCAAAGGGTAGAAGAAACGTGGCTTTGGCGACAACAAGAGAGAGCGAAAATTGAAGGAGAATCCAAATCCAGACTACTTTCCTCTACGCCTTGTACATACCATCATTTGCCATCTGGAATTTTCCTTTTCTCAACCATGAAAGTTTTTGTTGCAAGCCTTCACCGTCGGCATGTGTTGTTCGTGATTGAACTTAATTTGACAATTTAGAAGCATAGTGGATTTATCAAGGTTGTAGGTAGAGCAATAATCGTCTTCCTTCGCAAACACGAGCAATTCATATCTAGGTTTGCCTCTTTATTTCTCTTTAATTTTTTCTTAAACAAATTTTATAGATTTTGAGTTGCTTATGTTTATATGTTTTCTCTTTGCAATTCCTTGTTTCTTGATTTATTATTTCATCTCTAAAAACATCATAAGTGTGTTTTGATTTAATGATTTGAAGTTTGGTTTGATTATCTAGTTGTCTAGCTAAGAAGTGTGTTTTCATTTAACAGGTACTTGTTTCTTGATATTCAAGGCCTTCTACTTGTGAGTATCCTTCAGCTACTAGTCTTGCCTTGTGACTTTTTATTTGCTTTTGCTTTGTTTTGAATATCCATTTGCAGGCTATGATGTTTGTGTTTGAAGGCTTGTTCACTAGCTCCCAAGTTTTGTTATTATGCAAGGCTTGGAGTTCATCTTGCCTGGCATCCTTCCACACGGGATCTTGGAGTGTTGTCATATAGTTTTTAGGCTCACTGGTTTTCATGGTGCTAAGATAGGTGTTATTATTTTGTTGTTGTTTTGATTTTCCCTTGTTGTTGTCTTATGTAAAGCTTGTTTGTATCTAGACACCTATCTCCCTTATGAGATATTCTATATCCTATGAAGACACATGAATATGTTTTCTTGGCAAATTTATTTTTGGATTGAAATATTAGGTAAGGATAGCATCTACCCCCAAAGATTTTCAAATTGTTGTAATTAGGCTCCTTATAAAGTAAAGTTTCAAGAGGAGTTTTTAATTTCAAAGTAGAACATGCTTTAATAATTAATTGTTTGTTATTAAAATGATTCACAAACACATCATTCACATGACATAAAATAAGATTAACTTAAGGTGGGTACAGTTTATGTAACAAGTTCTTGTTGGTTAGGGAGTTCTTGAAGGCATTTGATAAAATTTTAACAATACAGAGCATGTTGAAGCTGGTTTGCACTATTTCATATTGGGTTGAAGGTTAACTTCATTTCGTATTAGGATTAGATGGTAGTAGTAAAGATTTTTAGAGAATGGATGTATCATTTGGTTTGTTGTGATTAAATTGGGAAGGAAGATCACTTTATAAATGATAAAATACTCTGTTGAATTTTGTTTGCTGTCAAAATTACAAAACTTGTTATAAAAAGTACAGAGCATGATGTTGAACATTTTTTTGTTAATTATGAGTTATAGCAGGTGTCAATTTTGAATTTGTTTGTCTCTAGAAAAATAAACTTGGTTGTCGATTTTCTTTTCTCTGACTTTTTGTTACCCATGGATGGAGATTATGATCTTTGCTTTTATGTAATTCAGTAAGCTTGCTTACGTGTTCTTAAAATAGGTATGGTGTATCATTTGAGCCTTGTTGGACTTCGATATATTATTTACTATAATTATCTTTGAGTGTTGTTGAAAAAGCTTAATTAATGAAACAAATGAGAATCAAAAGAAGGTTTCAAGCTACAAATTGTTGTATCTTTTGGAGAACTGACAGATTTTGAGCATGTTAAGGTTGCTTAGTTGTAACATTGTTTTGTTTTTTTTAGTTCATTAGGTTGTTATTTGAAGGTTCTGATATGGAGAATTGACATGTTTGGATCAAATTCTTGTATTTTAGTTTGTTCCATATCTACTATATGGTAATTGGAAGCTTGTTTTTTAACTTGCAAGGTTGGGAAGACCTCTTTGATGAGCCAGTATCCTGCTTGATTGTTGAATTAACTATGTTATAATGCACCATTTGTCATTGAAGCCGATTCGAGTTTCTTTTTTTGCAATATTTCTTCTATTTTATAGAGTACCAGTTTCTTGATTCTTGTTTACTTTAACTTTGAAAAACATATATGTGAATAAGAAGTTTAGTAATCAATACAAGGCCACCATTAGAGCTGACTTTTTGACTAAAGAGGTGCAATTTGAAGATAGACTTTTCCCTTCGTTGTTTTAGGAAATAAAGTTGACGTTGATGGTGGAAACAGTAGATTGAAATGTTCCATGTTTTTTCTAAATACTTCAGGTTTCAGAGAAAAAGGCACGAGCTTAGTGTGCATCAAAAGAAAAAATGCCCTCAAGAGTGCGGAGGAAGAGATGTAAGTTCATATGTCAAACCATCAATATTGAGGAAGATGTGTAATTCTTTTGCTTACATTATTTGCATTTTTTTCTTATCTATCAGATATGATCCTATGCATCAATGGCTTCAAGTATAAATTGCAACATGTTCGATCAAACTACAAAGAGTTACTTGAGGTTTTTGACAATATTGTACTTGACAAACACCATAATGTTAACAAATTATATTTGGTCATGTTACACTTATTTTATGAGGATTATAGTTATTGTATCTTTTTTATTTAGTCATATGTATTCTTGAAATTTTGAAATTGTTCATGAGGTTGATACTTTAGTAATGTTGAAGATATGAAATTTTTTAAAGCTACTTGGTCGAAATTTGATTGATGGATTTTTCTGTGTATTATTTATTTGGTAGATTATGTTCTGGAGCATTCATTATTATCTAATTTTTGGAACACAACGTAGGAGTTTCAAGATGATAGGGAATGACATTTATTAGAATTTAAAAAATAAATTAAAAAACAAACTTGACATTCCAAATGCGTCAAGAACTAATTAAACATCAAGTTCCAACTTCAATTTGACTTCCTTGAAACGTCAAGATAAAATTATATTTGACACATAAAAATCGTCAAGTAACTTTTATTTAACATTCTTGAAACGTCAAGATAAACATATATTTGACTCATTCGAAATGTCAAGTGTTAGCAAGAATTTGACGTTTTTTTAAAGTCAAGATAAAACTATATTTGACTAAAAAAAATGTCAAGGTTTATTGTTAAACATGACAAAGTATAAGTGTCAAGAAATATTATACATAACACTTTATAAGTGTCAAGTATTGTATACTATTCTTGACAGTGGATTCCTTGACGCTTTTTAAAACGTCAAGTAAATCAAAATTCGACATTTTAAAAACGTCAAGAAATATAGTTTTTGTAGTAGTGAGAGTTGCATGCAACCGACTCAATAAGCCTACCTTCTCAGGGATAGAACCTCGTAGGTAGCTGGGAACTTAACTGTGCAAGATGGAATTCACTCATTCCTCTACTGAGGAATTAGATAGGTTGTTCCCTTAAAAACTGACTCCAAGTCTTGAACAACGGGGCCCCGCCCTCTATGTGGGTATGAGTCTAAGGTAGGACCTTAGACTTGTTGTTCATTAGAGGATGAGTGGTGCTTAAAGAGCAAAGAGGTAACCACAGGGGTAAAACAGTAATTTGACCAAACTGTGATTACGAACAACCAGTGAAGAGTCGACTCATGTGTAATGAGTATATCAGTTGACACAATATTATCTTTAGTGAGGAGAGTGCAACTACAAATCTATAGTGGAGTGACTTGTAGTTAATGAATATTTATTAATTGGATCAAAGAGTTTGATCAGTTAATCTCACATCATTGGAGCTCATGATCTGTAGGTCCATTAGATCCCTCCGTTAGGACTGAAATTGAAGTGTTCAATTTCATACATGAGGTGTTATGTCTATTATATATGATATAATTGATATAATATATAGTTTTAATGTGAACTAGATTCCTATATAAACTATATACTAAAGAGAGAATAAAGGAGGGGTAGGATGGTCATTTCATCCCATTTCCCTATATATATAGTTGCATGAGATGCAACTAGGTCAAGATTTTCTAAGTCATTCTTAGCATTTTGTTGTTGCTGGAAAAGTTCCAAGACAACAAACATCTCTCTCAAAAAACACCTCACTATTCGTAAAGGGAACCCACCTTCCTCCTTCACCTAGAGAACAACGGAGAAGATCCGGTGGTAGTGTCGGTGGTCGTATGAGTTCGTGTTGCGTTGATCTTGATCGTGAAAATAGGAGGACAACTTGAACAAAGGTTCTTCAAAGGCAATTTCTTGTTGCCCATTTTATTATGTATGCTTAATCTTGTTATTTGTATTCTTGAATATATCGTTATAACCAAATCAAGAGCTCGTGATTCGCAATCGCTTCCGCTGCGGCGACTTCGATTCCCTTCATTCTCATCGGTCCATTATGATGATTTCAAATACGTTTACATCTCCCGTAAGAAGGATGGAGGCTCTGTTAGGGAACATGTCCTTGACATGATGGTCAACTTCAACGTGGCTGAAGTAAATGGGGTTGTCATAGATGAGAAAAGTCAGGTAACCTTTATTATGGAATCTCTTCCGAAGAGTTTCCTGCCATTCCGCACCAATGCGGTCATGAAAAGATAAAGTATAACCTGACTACTCTTCTCAATGAGCTTCAGACTTTTGAATCCCTGATGAAATCAAAAGGAAAAGAGAAGGAGGCAAATATTTGTCACTTCGAAGAAGTTCCTAAAAGGATCATCCTCAGGGACCAAGTCTGGACCTTCTTTTAACAAGAATAAGGGTATTCAGAAGAAGAAGAAGTACAAAGGGAAGGGACCAACTCCCACACGCAAGGCTAAGGCCACAGGAAAATGTTTCAATTGTGGTGGTGACGGACACTAGAAGAGGAATTGCCCAAAGTACCTTGCAGTAAAGAAAGATGAGAAGGAAAAACAAGGTAAATATGATTTACTTGTTGTTGAAACATGTTTAGTGGAACATGATGATTCTGCCTGGATATTAGATTCAGTAGCCACTAATCATGTTTGTACTTCTTTTTAGGAAACTAGTTCCTTGCAGCAGCTTGCAGATGGGGAGATAACTCTCAGGGTTGGAACGGGAGAGGTTGTCTCAGCCAAAACAGTGGGAACAGTGAAGCTGTTGTTTAGAGATAGATTCGTTTTATTAGAAAATGTACTTTTGATTCCTGGAATCAAAAGAAATCTTGTATCTATCTCTTGTTTGCTTGAACATATGTATAAAGTATCTTTTTATCATAATGAAGTGCTCATTTGCAAAAGAGGTGCACGAATATGTTCTGCTACACTTGAAAACAACTTATACGTGTTAAGACCAACTGAAGTAAAAGCTATTTTGAACACTGAGATGTTTAAAACAGCTGATACTCAAAATAAAAGGCAGAAACTTTCTCCTAGTACCTATATTTGGCACTTGAGACTAGGCCACATTAATCTTAATAGGATTGGGAGATTGGTCAAGAGTCGTCTCCTAAGTCAGTTAGAGGACAACTCTTTACCACCATGTGAGTCCTATCTTGAGGGAAAAATGACTAAAAGACCATTTCCTGAAAAAGGTTATAGAGCCAAAGAGCCCTTGGAACTCGTGCATTCAGATCTCTATAATCTTATGAATGTCAAGGCACGAGAAGGGTATGAATATTTCATCAGTTTTATTGATGATTATTCTAGGTATGGTTATCTATACCTAATGCATCATAAGTCCAAAACCCTTGAAAAGTTCAAGGAGTATAAGACAGAGGTTGAGAACACATTAGGTAAAATGATTAAAACACTTCGATCAGATCGAGGTGGAGAGTACACGGATTTGAGATTCCAAGACTATATGATAGAACATGGAATCATATCCCAACTCTCACCGCCTGGTAAACCTCAGCTGAATGGTGTATCTGAGAGGAGAAATAGAACTCTTTTAGACATGGTTCGATCCATGATGAGCTACGCTCAGCTGCCTAGTTCGTTTTGGGATATGCAAAGAAAGTCATTGTATATATTTTTGAACATGGTTCCCTCTAAGAGTGTTTCAGAAACACCCTATGAGTTATGGAAAGGGTGTAAAGGGAGTTTACGTCACTTCAGGATTTGGGGGTGTCCGACACATGTGTTGGTGTCCAATCCAAAGAAATTGCAACATCGTTCAAAATTATGCCTATTCGTAGGATACTCCAAAGAAACGAAAGGTGGTCTGTTTTATGATCCTCAAGAGGACAAGGTGTTTGCGTCGACAAACACCACGTTCTTAGAGGAATACCACATGAGAGATCATCAGCCTCGTAGCAGGATTGTCTTAAGTGAAATTTCAAGGGAAGCTACAGATAAATCAACAAAAGTTGTTGATCAAGTTGGTCCTTCTCAAGTGTTGAGAATGCCTCGACGTAGTGGGAGGGATGTTAGACAACCAGACCGTTACATGGGTTTGACTGAAACCCAAGTCGTCAGACTTGATGATGGCGTTGAGGATCCATTGACCTATAAACAGGCAATGAATGATATTGATAGGGACCAGTGGATTAAAGCCATGGATCTTGAAATGGAGTTAATGTACTTCAATTCAGTCTGGAAACTTGTAGATCAACCAGATGGTGAAAGACCTATCGGTTGCAAGTGGATCTACAAGCGGAAACGAGATCAAGCCGGTAAGGTGCAAACCATTAAGGCTCGACTTGTGGCAAACGTTTATACTCAAAAGGAAGGGGTCGACTATGAACAAACCTTCTCCCCTATTACCATGCTCAAGTCCATTAGAATACTCTTGTCCATTGCCACGTTTTATGACTATGAAATTTGGCAAATGAATGTCAAGACAACCTTTCTGAATGGAAATCTTGATGAGAGTATCTATATGGAACAACCAGAGGGGTTCATAGTTCAGGGTCAAGAGCGAAAGGTTTGCAAGATTAAACGATCCATCTATGGATTGAAACAAGCATCTAGATCCTGGAATATAAGATTTGGTACTGTGATCAAATCTTAGGCTTTGAACAGAATATTGACGAGCCTCGTGTTTACAGATAGTCAATACTACTATAGCTTTCTTACTTCTATACGTAGATGATATCTTGCTCATTGGGAATGATGCAGGGTTCCTGACTGGCGTTAAGCAATGGCTAGCAACCCAATTCCAAATGAAAGATTTGGAAGAGGCTCAGTTTGTTCTTTGAATCCAAATCGTTCGGAATCGCAAGAACAAAACGCTAGCACTGTCTCAGGCATCTAATATTGACAAGATGTTGGTTAGATATAAGAAGCAGAATTCCAAGAAGGGTTCATTACCTTTCAGGCATGGAATTAATTTGTCTAAGGAACAAAGTCCTAAGAAACCTCAAGAAGTTGAGGATATGAGACGATTTCCCTATGCATCAGCTGTCGGTAGTCTGATGTATGCCATGTTGGGATTTTTGTCCTAATCTCGTGTTTGTAAATTACTGTTTGAAATTAATAAGAGTTATTTATTTCATTACTTTGTGTTTCGCAATATTCATAAACTTTTCCAATAAACTAAGCTCCAAGGTAATTGAATTTTATGAGAGAACTAAAACTTGAACGGTGTGTAGTGGACACACAGGGAGGATCACGTTCGAGTTAATGAGCCGAACGATCTACAGTATATGGATAGGGTTAGAGAACTAATCCTGGATACACTATGGATGTGACCCGCTTTGTATTAGATACAAACGAGGTGATCTGACTCGTTCATGTGGTTGACATGCGAGTGGGGCCATCCTGTGCAAATAGATTGTACAAGATCGGACCGTGAATTATTACACCTACTGATGTAACACCGTTGACAGTAAGGACTAATAACTTCGTAGATGACCATTAGTGACTCGACCTGAATCCTGAGCGTGTTACGAACTCCATCTGCGAGGTGCGTCCTTAGACCAAAGACGAGTGAGGGTGATCACAGTTACTCGCCAAATATGCCTATCTTCTCAGGGACAGGACCAAGTAGGTAGCTCGGAACTTAACTACGCGAGATGGAATTCACTCGTTCCCGCCTTTAGGGAAAGTAGAGGGGTTGTTCCCTTGAGTGTTGTCTCCAGGGCTTGGACAACGGGCGCCCACCTTCTCACTGGCCCGAGAAGGGTGTTGTGTATGGTTGGACCATCACAATATGTTGTTCATTAGTGGAGCAGTGGGGACATAAAGAACAAGAGGTAGACAAAGGGGTAAAACGATAATTTGATCCATCCGTGTCTACGAACAACCTGTGAAGGGTCGACTCATGGGCATTGGTTATATCAGTGGACACGTAATATTATGCACTGACGGGAGTGCAGCTACGGGCTATAGTGGAGTGTTATTGTAGCTAATGAATGTTGATTAACTGGGTCAAAGAGTTTAACAGGTTAATCCCGGATCATTGGAGCCCGTCACTGTAGGTCCATTAGGTTCTTCGGTTGACTTAATCTGGGTTAAAAGAAGGGTTAATGTTTTGGTATGAAATTGAAGTGTTCAATTTCATTTAAAGGGCATTTATGTCATTTATATGAGATATGAATGATCTAATACATAATTTAATGTGAATGAGATTCATAATAAACTAGAGGTTAGCCTAATTGTTGAATTAGGGCTAATTGGAGAAATTAATTGAGAGAAATTAAATTGGATGTGATTCAATTTTATTAATCCACAATTATTGCAAATGTGATTTGCAATATGAGAAATGAGATATCTTATATTATGTGGTTATGCAAATGAGATTTGCATAACCTATGGTTGTGGTAAAGTGGTAATAATGTGAAGATTTTAACTCCATCATTTCCTTTATTCAAACCTTTTGCAAGAAGGGATTAGGGAGCAAGTCACTCATTTTTTGATTTTGATCAAAGAGGAGAGATCAAAATTCTCTCTACTCTCACATCTCTCCTCCCTCTCCAAAACACTAGAGTCCCACAACTTTTATTCTTCCAAAGGAAGACAACCGAGACTCCAAGTTGTTGTGTTCGGGTTTTGTTCGAGAGAAGCACTCGTTGAGATCCAGAAGCACGAAGCGTTCGTGACGAAGAAAGGAACTTTGAAGATCTATATACAACAAGTAAGTAAACATCTTCTCGCTGTAATTTCTTCATCTTTTGCATGTTTAACTTAGATTTAAGAGTTAGATCATTTTAACAAAATCAAATAGCGTAATGATACCTTTGCAATTCGATCGCCTTCCGCTGCGCGGGGATTCTCATTCCCTTCATGCCATGCTATGTTCTCAACCCGACATATGCTATGCAGTGGGAATAGTCAGCGGATATCAGTCTAATCCAGGATATGATCACTACACTGTCGTTAAGAACATCCTCAAGTATCTTAGAAGAACGAGGGACTATATGCTTGTGTATGGTGCAAAGGATTTGATCCTTGCAGGATACACTGACTCTGATTTTGAGACTGATGTAGATTCGAGGAAATCCACATCAGGATCAGTGTTCACTCTTAACGGAGGAGCTATAGTATGGAGGAGTATAAAGCAAGGTTGTATTGTTGATCCCACCATGAAGGTTGAGTATGTCGCAGCTTTCGAAGCAACGAAGGAGGTTGTATGGCTTAGGAAGTTCTTGACTGATTTCGATGTTGTTCAAAATTTGAATTTGCCTATCACCCTTTATTGTGATAATAGTGGTGCAGTGACAAATTCCAAAGAACCTAGAAGCCAATAAGCGCGGAAAGCACATAGAGCGCAAATATCATCTCATCAAGGAGATTGTGCAACGAGGAGATGTGATCGTCACGCAGATCGCTTCAGAGCACAGCATTGTCGATCCGTTTACAAAGCCCCTCACGGCTAAAGTGTTTGAGCGACGCTTAGAGAGTCTAGGGCAACGGGTTGTACAATAGGGCATTTTTTCTTTGCTCAGCATGTTTTACCCAACAAACGTTTTAGTCCAAGTGGGAGTTTGTTGGGTTTTATGTCCTAAAACTCGTGGTTTTGTAAACTGAATATATATTCTATTTTGCAATAAATTTGTTATTGTGATTTATTCAGTAAAGGTGTTATTGAATAAAGTGAATTGTGTATTATGTAACCTTAATCCAATAAAGAACCCTTGGCTATAGGATGAATACTTCAACTTTATGTGTGACATAAAAGTGGATCAAGTTCAAGTTATAGCCAGTACAATCTATATTATAACGATAGGGTTGGGTGCCTTATCCTGGGGACACTATGGACGCGACCCACATTGTAGAGTACAAACGATGTGATCCTAAATCATTCATGTGGAGACATGCGAGTGGGGGCGTCCTATGCAATGAGTTTGCATAAGACTGGACTGCGAAATGGTCACTTAGACTTTATAACTCCGTTTACTGTCTTAACTGACTATATTCATATGATGACCTAGGTAACTCGATCTTAATCCTGAGCGTTCTATGAACTTCTGTTTATTCGGATTATCCTTAGATTTCATGGGTGAGAGTGGCCCGAGACTGCCGACTCAATATGCCTCCCATTTCAGGGATAAGTCTGGGTAGATAGCTAGGAACGTAGTTCTGCAAGATGGAATTCACTCCTACCCGCTTTAAGGATTAGTAGAGAGGTTGTTCCCTTAAGTGCTGACTCCGATTCTTGAACAAAGGGCCCATATCTCTCATTGGCCCGAGAGGAATTTTGTTTGCAGGTTGGACCACAAACCAATTGGTTCATTAGAGGATCAGTGGGACTTAATGAACAAGAGGTAATTCCGGGGGTAAAACAATAATTTTGACCCAACTTAATTACGAACGACCTGTGAAGGATCGACTTACTAATCATGGTTATATCGAGTTGACATAAATATATCTACTGTGAGGAGAGTGCAGTCACTGGACTTTAGTGGAGTGTCCCGGTGGTTAACGAATGTTGATTAGCTAGGCTAAAGAGTTTTACCAGTTAATCTCGTATCGTTGGAGCTCATGATCTCTACGTCCATTAGGACCCCCTTACTAGCTCAGACTAAGCCTTATAACATTTTGAGAGAAAAGAATTTGAATTGTTCAAATTCGAGTTTGGGAGAAAGCGTTGATTATATGTGATATATTTAACGAATCATAGCTTAATTATGAATTAAGCTATGATTAAAAGGAGGTGTATGTATTTAAATATGATTTAAATATTAGATCGGTTTATAGCATGAATAAAGATTCATGTTCGAAAAATCGATCGGGATCGGGTAATTTATTTAATTTAATATTTGATATTAAATTAAATTAAAAATTAATTAATTAAATTAATTATTTAATAATTTAATTAATTTAATTAATCTTAATTAAAAATCAATTTAATATTGATTTTTGAATTAAAACTAAATGAAAATTAGTGGATTTTCATGGATTTTCCATAAAATCCAAATTGCAACTTGCCCAATCCCGTTCATCTTGAAATTCACCAAAATTGGCCACCTTCATCTCAAATCATCCTCATCACACTTGAGTTGTCACTCAAATAAAGCTTGATGAAGCTTTATTTAATCGTGCTTTGAGGTGTTTTGAGAGAATTTTGCAGAAAATTCTAAATTCCCGAATTAGTGACATGTTAGGTATTTTCTTCCAAAATCTCTCAACCTACGATTCCACAATCCATTCTAAGGCCTGAAGATAGTAGGGGAGATGCTATCGGTTGTCCACGAAGTGTTCGTGTTGAAAACCATTCCCCGGGTGAAGAGAATTTGATCTTCAAAGTTGAGTTTTCTATCCCTCTGTTTTTCCAGCTTTGAGCATGTTTTTATTTTACAAAATTGATCAACCTAGAGTGTTCAAGATCCAAAATTGCTTCCATTTTCTTAATCTAGACTCTTTCACTTTGCTGATCATGTTACAAAAGCTCTCACGGCTAAGGAAGCACGAGAAGCCGCACAATGGGCGTTGCAACGTTGCCTTACAGTGTCGCAACGTCGTATCGATATGAAGGCGCGCACGTTAGGGTAACGGCGTTGCAACACTGCCCTCAGCGTTGCAACGCCATCTAGAGTTACCTTATTTTCCAGTCGCCTAGGGTACAACGTTTCAACGCTGTGTCGATTATGCCTATAAATACAACATTATGCAATTGTTTAAGCGGAGCCGAATTTGATAGATTTTCCACCCTCATTTCGAAATACACTTTGTAAGAAAATAGAAAAGAGCATTTTTGGGAGCCAAAGCATCCGTGGAGGTTCGAGATTGAGGACGGGAGCTCGGAGACGAAGGACCAGCACCGACACATAAGTTTAATTTCATTTTCTTTCAATTTGTAATAACGTTTGAAGACATTTTCTACTTGATTAGTTTTATTTTTATGTGATTTAAAGTAGCTAAACATTGTAGTTAGGATTTGATTTGCTTGTTATGACTTTATTACTATGTATTGAAGCATGTTTTGTTCTTATTTTTGATAACTTGTTCTTTACTTCGTAATTTGTTGGTTTAAGTGGACTCGAGAGATAAAGCTTCAATTAGATCAAAATTGTCAAAACCTTTAGAAATCTGGCATGAGAAGGACCTAGAAATCTTAGAGAAACGCATAAAGAAGTTTCTTAATGTCATGCATGTCGTAGGTTCATATGGAGGCTATGGAGTTTATTGCATGTGTGAGGCTCACTAAGAATCGAGAGGTTTTCTTGAGTATTTCACTTCTTGTTTATAATTTCATCTCTTTGGTTCTTTGCATGTGTTAATTGAGTCATTAACTTGTATAATCACTTCCCTCAATTCTATCAATTCGTGTCTCCCACATGTTTGTTTGTTACTTGTCTTTCCTTTCAACAAAATATCCTTGTTATGTTTCTTTAGCTAAAATTGAGAATCAGTATCTTAGTAACTAATTAATCTAGAATCTCATTCCCGATGATGATACTTGGACTCATAAATCACTATACTAAAACTTTACCCGTACACTGCGGTATTACAATATCATAAATTTTACGCAACAAGTTTTTGACGTCGTTGTCGGGGAATGGAGATTATTTAGATTAATTAATATTAGGATAAAATTTGAAATTCTAGATTAAAGCTTGTTTGTGTGTTTATCCTTATTTGTTTGTGTGTGTTTGTTTGTTTCCTTATTTGTTTTATTTTAGTTTTGTGTGTTTTTAAGTCTTTGTCACCTGTTTTGGTTGTGTGGATATTGTGTAAAAGTCTTGATCTGAATTATTAATTTTTCAAGCATGACTTTGCATGATTTTGATTTTCCGCCATTCTATTGTCCCTCTCAGGACCCTAGGTATGTGCATCATGATTTCTCTGAATTTTATCTGTCTAATTTTTACCATTATGTACCTTAAATGGATAAGCATTCATGTAATGGTAGTTATCTAGAGAGTTGAAACCATAGTTTTTCGTAGCTTAACCAACCCTAGAAAAATCTTCTCTTATGGACCAATTGGCGGAATATACCTTTGAATTGAAATTTAAAAATTTGGTTCATAGTGAATTAGAGAGGTTGGATAGGTTAGAAACTGAGGTGGTAGGACTTTGGGAAATAGTACAGGATAGAGCTCAGTATCTTAACCAACTAGTAGTTTTCTATAAGACCTTACAGGAACAATTTCTTATCCTTACCACTCAGGAGGTTCCACCTAGGAGGATTTGTTCATATGTTAGTGAGAATAGTTTGGGGGAGACTAAGGCACGCCATGATCAGGTTAGTGAGGAAGACATTGGTGATACACTTAGTTCCACAAGGGAGATCCAGGTGATAGAGTTAGAGGCTGAGAAGTCTTCTTTCCTTTTATCCCCAGAAATTTCCGTTATTTTTGATAACCACTAGTCTTATACTCACGAGTCTTGCTTTGATTTCAGTTATTTCATTTCACTAAACAAAAATACCAAAAATAATTCTATCTCTGGTGCTCAAGAAAAACAGGATAGCCTTTTAGACTTAGAAGGTTATGTCGATTCAAGCAAGAAGGGCCCAAAAAATATGAGCAATTTTATGTGCCCTAATAAGTAACCGTCTAGCTAAAGACGTTAAAGAAAGCGCTTCTTGGGAGGCAACCCAAGTTTTATGTTTCATGTCTTTATTTTTTTTTGTTTTATTTTCTAGTTCCTTTTGTGTTTTTGTCTAACTTCTTTTTTTTTTGTTCTTCCAGGTCTATGCCCAAGGGGAGAGCTGCAGATTTGCACCCTTTTGTTCCTGAGATCGAGAGAACCTGTAGGAGACTCATAAGGGAAGGAAGAGCAGAACCTCAAGAAATGGCTGATCAGGAGCTCATCAATAACCCTAAACCTATCAGGGAGTATTTCCAACCTGTGTTTAATTCTGAGCAGGCTGGAATAGTCCATGCCCCTGTAAATGCTTATAACTTTGAACTTAAGACAGGGTTGATACAAATGGTTAGGGAGGGTGCTTTTAGTGGCTTAGCCACAGAAGATCCTAACTCTCATCTTAAAAATTTCTTAGAAATCTGTGGCACATTTAAAATGAATGGTATCTTTGCTGATAGTATTCGCTTACGTCTCTTTCCCTTCTCTTTACAGAGTAGAGCCAAAGAATGGCTAGGGTCTCTACTCTCAGGTAGTATCACTTCCTGGGAAGAGTTGGCCCAAGCCTTCATGACCAAATTCTTTCCACTTGTGAAAGCAGCAAAGTTAAGGACTGAGATTGGAACATTCAGGCAGCAGGAGAGAGAGCAGCTATTTGAGTCATGGGAAAGGTACAAGGACATGCTCAGGAGGTGCCCACAACATGACTAGCCAAATTGGCTCCAGGTACAACTGTTTTATAATGGACTGGAAGGTAAGACAAGGACCATTCTGGATGCCACTAATGGAGGGGCCTTCATGGCGAAGACTTTGCCAGAAGCACGTGCCCTCCTAGAGGAAGTGTCAACTGTCGGCTACCAGTGGCGTACAAACAATGACAGATCTAAGCCAGTAGCAGAGTTATATCAACTTGATGAGGTAACCTCTCCTAGCTCTCATATGGCATCTCTCACTCATTCGCTGAATAATTTTGCAGGATCACCACAGATAGGGATGTCCTCTCAATGCTCCCAGCCTAATGGAGAATCCACTATGGAGCAATTACATTACCTGAACAACAGAAGCAACACCTATGGGGGAAATCAAAATCAGAATAACCTACCAACACATTACAATCCAGGTTGAGGTATCATGAGAATTTCTCTTATGCTAACAACAAAAATTTGTTGAATCCTCCTACAGGGCATGCTTCTACATCAGAAAGGAAACGATCTCTGGAAGACACATCGCACTCCTTCATAGCTCAATCCAGAAGTCGGTCCAACCAGCTGAAAAATGTTGTCACCAGTTTATCTGGTATTGTTACTTGTCATAGAGCTGCGATAAACAATATAGAGACCCAGATTGGCCAAATGAACACATCACTCTAGCCACTACAAGCAAGGAAGGAAACACCTTGAGGGAGTACAATCTAGCTAAAGATGTTAAACAAAGCGCTTCTTGGGAGGCAACCCAAGCTTTACATACTTTTGTTTTTCTGTCTTTAGCTCACTTTAGTTTGTTGTTTTTAAATTGTTAGTTAGTTGTTGTTTTGCTTTGTAGGTTGTGACGATGCATTTCTTCATTGAAATCCATGCTCCCGTTCTGGGGAACTCCAACACACATGCGTTGGCTATCCAAGAAATGCAGAAAGATCTTCATTACCCACGACACTATTGTTCACTCTTACCCTTATACTTAATTCGTGCTTAATTCTACAAACATTGGGGACAATGTTTAATTTAAGTTTGGGGATGGGATGTGTTTATTTGTTGTGACTATCCTGAGTATGTTCAGAATTGTTGATTGATCTTTTACATACGTATGATCATGATAGCCTAGGATGAGATTTAATTGGAAATATTTGTGATTTTGCTGAAACTTGAGAGCATGACATGAATTCGAGTTAATTTAAAAATTTTCTTGAGTTTCCCTCCACTATTATGCACATAGTCTGTGTTCCTGTAGTTTTGAAATGCTTAGAACAAAGTTATTAGGTTTAGAAGTTTGATGTCACCTCGATAGGTCTAAAAACTGATTTGAGAGCTAAACTGTAGGATAGGGGGAATAACAATATGAAGGTCATGACCTGTATAATATGTGAATAAGTTGGCTTTTGTTATTTGTTTGCTAAAGAAAAAAATTCGTGAGGGCAAAAAAAGCTACCTTCATTGTGATCAGTCAGGCCACTCATTGAGCGAGTGCTCTGGGTAAGGGTCCCTGCAGTGGATGTGTGAAAGCTAGTGTCATTGCACAAAAAAAAAAGAGACAAATTTGATAAAAAAAAAGTCAGTAAGTATTGAGTAGAGTTATTTAATTCTTGAATGTGGGGAGACTCAAAGATTAGTAATTATGACCTGTGTAGGGAGAAGTTGAATGGAGAGTCTAATAAAGTTGATACGGGCTTAGTAAAAATGAAAGGAATATAGGTTAATCACATACACACGTAGGAACACTTAGGAAAAGTATTAAATTGCTTGTTGAAGTGTTATGTTTGAGTGTTTCCTGTGATTACCAGATTTTCTCTTAAATTTTTTATGCTTGAATCAAATGTATGTATAAGAACAATCTAATGTTTAATTTTGTTTTTGCTCGGGACTAGCAAAAGTTTAAGTTTAGGTGTGTTTGATAGCACAAAAAATGTGCTATCCTTATGCTTACTAATTGCTAGTTTTATGATAATTTCAGAGCTTCTATTTGGTTTAATCACTCAATTTAAGGTTAAGAGCTTAAACAGGACATTTGGAGACATTTTGGATCACTTGGGATCGAAACGAGGCCTTTTGGAGCTAAAAATGACATCAATTGGAAATAGAAAGATCAACCCAAGCTAGTAGACCCGAGGTGATGGCATTGCGACGCTGTGATTTTTGCTTAGAGGCTTTGAAGACTCCAAGCGATAGCGTTGCAACGCTATCTCGATAAGGAAGCACGCATGAGAAGCCGCACAACGGGCGTTTCAACGCTCCGTTGTAGCGTCGCAACGCCGTATCGATATGAAGGCGCGCACGTTAGGGTAGCAGAGCGTTGCAATGCCATCGAGAGTTTCCTTGTTTGCCAGCCGCCTAGGGTACAGCGTTGTAACTGTTGGGTTTTATGTCCTAAAACTCGTGGTTTTGTAAACTGAATGTATATTCTATATTACAATAAAGTTATTATTGAAATTTATTCAGTAAAGGTGTTATTGATTTTTGTTTATTGTGTAACCTTAATCCAATAAAGAACCCTTGGCTATAGGATGAATACTTGAACTTTATGTGTGACATAAAAGTGGATCAAGTTCAAGTTATAGCCAGAACAGTCTATAGTATAAGGATAAGGTTGGGTGCCTTATCCTGGGGACACTATGGACGTGGCCCACTTTGTAGAGAACAAACGATGTGATCCTTAATCGTTCATGTGGAGACATGTGAGTGGGGCGCCTATGCAATGAGTTTGCATAAGATCGATCAGCGCAATAGTCACTTAGACTTTATAACTCCGTTTACTGTCTTAACTGACTATATTCATACGATGACCTAGGTAACTCGATCTTAATTTTGAGCGTTCTATGAACCCCTGTTTATTCGGATTATCCTTAGATTTGCATGGGTGAGAGTGGCTCGAGACTGCCGACTCAATAAGCCTCCCATTTCGTGGGATAAAACCGGGTAGATAGATGGGAACATAGTTCGGCAAGATGGAATTCATTCCTACCCGCTTTAGGGATTAGTAGAAAGGTTGTTCCCTTGAAGTGATCGACTGGTCTTGAGCGGTGGGCCCATCCTCTCATTGGCCCGAGAGGGATTTGGTTTCTTTGCTTGGACCACAAAGCAATTGTTCATTAGAGGATCGGTGGAACTTAAGGAACCGTGAGGTAATTACAGGGGGTAAAGCGGTAGTTTTGACCCGGTAAATTACTGAATGACTGTGAAGGATCGACTTACTAATCATGGTTATATCGATTGGACAGAAATATATCTACAGTGAGGAGAGTGCAGCCACTGGACTTTAGTGGAGTCTACCGGTGGTTAACGAATGTTGATTAGCTAGGCTAAAGAGTTTGGCCGGTTAATCTCGTATCGTGTGAGCTCATGATCTGTAGGTCCATTAGGTCCTCCTTACTACCTCGGACTTAGCCTTATAACTTTTTGAGAGAAAAGAATTTGAATTGTTCAAATTCAAGTTTGGGAGAAAGCGTTATTTATATGTGATATATTTAACGAATCATAGCTTAATTATGAATTAAACTATGATTAATAAGAGGTGGATATATTTAAATATGATTTAAATATCGGATCGGTTTATAGCATGGATAAGGATTCATGTTCTAAAATCGATCGGTTTGCAATTTATTTAATTTAATATTTGATATTAAATTAAATTAAAAAAATTAATTAATTAAATTAATTATTTAATAATTAAATTAATTAAATTAATTTTAATTAAAAATCAATTTAATATTAATTTTTGAATTAAAATTAAATGTAAAATGAGGGTTTTTCATGATTTTCATGAAAAACGAGTTATAACTTGCCCAATCTTACTCATCTTCAAAATTCACCAAAATTGGCCACCTCCATCTCAAAGCATCCTCATCACCCTTGAGTTGTCACTCTATTGAAGCTTTATATAATGGTGATTTGAGGTGTTTTGAGAGAATTACACAGAAAATTTAATATTCCCGAATTAGTGACCTTTAAGGTCTTTTCTTCCAAATTCTCTCGACCTAGGATCCCACAATCCGTTCTAAGGCCTGAGGGTAGTAGGGAAGACTCTAACGATTGTCCACGAAGTGTTCGTGCTGAAAACAATCAACCGGGTGAAGAGAATTTGATCTTCAAAGTTGAGTTTTCTATCCCTCTGTTTTTTCCACTTTGAGCATGCATTTTATTTTACAAAATTGATCAACTTAGAGTGTTCAAGATCCAAAATTGCTTCCGCTTTCTTAATCTACACTCTTTCAATTGGTATTAGAGCAATTTTGAGCACTCAATTTGATATATTTTGTTCTGTGGTGGGTGTTTTTTGAAATACATTTTTTCTGGGCGTTTAAAGTGTTCTTCTAGTTTTGGCATTTAAAATGAGCATCAATTTGTGCTTTATTTTCAAATTGCTCAAGTGTGTTTGAGCATTAATGTGTGTAGAATAAGCTGTAAAAATTTCGGATCGATTGGAGTTCGGGAAGGCCTTCAATTTGACGTTTGAAGTCAAGAGGTCTGGCCCCGAAACAGTAGTAGTCTGCTGGAAATTTTTTTTCAAATTCTCTCTGATAACCAAATTCCTCCCGCCCGTGTTTTCCAAATTTAAGAAGAAGACATTGACTTTTGACTTTGACCATTGACCAGTTCGTTGACTTTGACCGGTTCAATGGTTTTTAGGCCGGTTCAGCTAGTTTTCGGTCAGGTTCGAGTGGTTTTAGGTCGGTTCTGACTATTTCGATGCCGGATTTTCCATTTTGGGGGTTTGTTTCATCAATTGGAGGCCCGATTCAGCCTTTTACAGCCCGGTTTAACCTTTTGAAGGTCCGGTTCACACATTTGCAAGCTGGTTCGACCCAAATTCGAAGAGTTCGAAGTGGCTCGATGTTAATTCTAGATTATTATTGTAATAATTTAGTAGTTTGCTTGCATTAGATGCCAAAACCAGTTCACTTTAGTGTGTTTAATGAATTATGCATTGTGAATGTATGTTTTAATTAAAATCCCTGATTATATGTGCATAAAGTATGCCTATAGATTTTAAAATCCCACCATAGGAAGCATGCTCCATGCATTGAAAGTATGTTATAAGTGTTATAATATATTGTATGCATGTTAATTGGGTTTCATAAGAACTAATATAAGAGTTATATTAATTTATGAAACAAATGTTATATGTTTTAATTATAATTAATATAAGGGTTATATTAATTAAAAATTAAACATATAATTGCTATGCATTTTTCATGTGATGGATTTGTTATAAATGTATGTTTATTCATGTGATGAATGTTCAATCTGTTTATAACATAGAAATGCATGTAACCTAAGGTTAATTAATTAATTTTAAAATGGTTTTAGAACTGGAATTAATTAGACCTTAGGTTATCTAGTTCTAATAAGATTAGAATTAGGAAACCAATAATTTATAAACTTTGATTAAAGAGGGACTCTGACTAAGGAAGGTTCTGGCTAGGTTGGGGTACTTAAGCTGACGGAAACGGAACACCCCTACCTGGGAACTGACCTGGGAGTGAATTTAATCCATAGGTTTATAAATTATCTTGAGTGAGTGGCGTTTATTAAAAGTTAATAAATTAAACTCATAGACCTAGGTTTATTAAATGGTTAATAGACTTAGATAATTCCAGTATAATTGTTATATTGGTAGCCTTAGGTCATATTATTTTAGCCAGAATATGCCTAAGTAAAAGTATACCCAAACTGTTTAAAATACTTAGTGGGAGTAGAAAAGGTATATATGATATATCAATTTCCGCTCTCCACGAAGTTCACACCGTGAGATTTATGCTCGGCCTCGTGATGTCAATAGGGCATCCCCATTCGGATGGTGTTTGCATAAATCAAGAGCAAGGTGAATGGAGAAAGTATTTATAGTAAGTGGGAGAAGGAAGTGTGTCAACACATCCTACGGTCTCCTCCATTAGGTTGGGCGGTGAGATTCCCATGTTGCGCTGCGCAGTTGCTTGTAGTAGCACCATCCATTCGAGAGGATGTAACATGGGATTCGAACAACTCAAACTCCGAAAATGGATAGGGTCTCTTAGGTCCATTCCCGCTTTGTCTCTCCAGGTTCGGTAGCATTGTTGGGGCCGACCTCTCGAGGTCCGAAAATGGCGGGTCACACTTACAAGAATTGCTAAGTGTTAGTAAATTCTTGACCAAAGTAGCGATAACTAGAATGTTATAGGAATAAGAGTTATTCCTGTATTAGCATTTAGTCAAGAATTTCTTGGTTCGAAGAAGGAGTGATTGATCGCCTCGGTAGCGATTGCTCGACTCATCTGAATATCGTTAAAAAAACAATAATGAGTTTATGGGTACATTATTACTTTTGCTAAATTCTTAAATTGGATAGGTTACAAACAATTCACTAATAGAATTCATTCTTTTTTTTGAAAGATGTCGAACTCTTTTATCCAGCTTACTCGCCTTCAATAAACTTAGTGGCGATAATTATGGAACACGGAAGTCAAACTTGAATACGATTCTTGTTCTTGATGATCTCGAGGTTCGTCTTAACGGAGGAATGTCCTCCCCCTCCCACTCATTTACCAAAACCAATGGTTCGGGATGCTTATGAAATATGGATTAGGGCTAATGAGAAGGCCCGAGTCTATATCTTAGCCAAAGATATCTCGATGTGTTGTCTAAGAAACATGAGACCATGGTCACCCCAAAGGAGATCATGGGATCATTACAGGCGATGTTTGGACAACCGTCCTCATCGGTCCATTATGATGCTGTCAAATACGTTTACAACTCCCGTATGAAGGAGGAAGCCTCTGTTAGGGAACATGTCCTTGACATGATGACCCACTTCAACGTGGCTGAAGTAAATGGGGCAGTCATAGATGAGAGAAGTCAGGTAACCTTCATTATGGAATCTCTTCCAAAGAGTTTCCTGCCATTCCGCACAAATGCGGTAATGAATAAAATAGAGTATAACTTTGACTACTCTCCTCAACGAGCTCAGACTTTTGAGTCCTCATGAAAACAAAAGGAAAAGAGAAGGAGGCAAATGTTGTCACTTCGAAGAAGTCCCTAAGAGGATCGTCCTCTGGGACCAAGTCTGGTCCTTCCTTTTCTAAGAATAAGGATATTCAGAAAAAGAAGAAGAAGGACAAAGGGAAGGGACAGTTCCCGCATGCATAGGCCAAAGCCACGGGAAAATGTTTCCACTTTGTGGTGTGACGGCACCTTTGGAAGAGGAACTCACCCAAAATACCTTGCCGAAAAGAAAGCTGAGAAAGAAAAACAAGGTAAATATGATTTACTCATTATTGAAACATGTTTAGTGGAACACGATGATTCCGCTTTGATATTAGATTCGTGAGTCACTAACCATGTTTGTTCTTCTTTTCAGAAACTAGTTCCTATGAAGAACTTCTTGATGGGGAAATATCTCTCGGGGTTGGAACAGGAGAGGTTGTCTCAGCCAAAGCAGTGGGAGCAGTGAAGCTGTTGTTTAGAGATAGATTCGTTTTATTAGAAAATGTACTTTTGGTTCCTGGAATCAAAAGAAATCTTGTATCTATCTCTTGTTTACTTGAACATATGTATAAAGTGTCTTTTGATCATAATGAAGCGTTCATTTGCAAAAGAGGTGTACGAATATGTTCTGCTAAACTTGAAAACAGCTTATATGTGTTAAGACCAACGGAAGTAAAAGCTATTTTGAACACCGAGATGTTTAAAACAGCTGATACTCAAAATAAAAGGCAGAAACTTTCTCCTAGTACCTATCTTTGGCATATAAGACTAGGTCACATTAATCTCAATAGGATTGGGAGATTGGTCAAGAGTGGTCTCCTAAGTTAGTTAGAGGACAACTCTTTACCACCATGTGAGTCCTGTCTCGAAGGAAAAATGAATAAAAGACCTTTTTCTGAAAAAGGTTATAGAGCCAAAGAGCCCTTGCAACTCGTGCATTCGGACCTTTGTGGTCCTATGAATGTCAAGGCACGAGGAGGGCATGAATACTTCATCAGTTTTATTGATGATTATTCTAGGTATGGTTATCTTTACCTAATGCATCATAAGTCTGAAACCCTTGAAAACTTCAAGGAATATAAGGCAGAAGTTGAGAATACATTAGGTAAAACGATTAAAACACTTCGATCAGATCGAGGTGGAGAGTATATGGATTTGAGATTCCAAGACTATATGATAGAACATGGAATCGTATCCCAACTCTCAAAGACCCTGGTACACCTCAATGAGAATGGTGTATCCGAGAGGAGAAATAGAACCTCTGTTAGACATGGTTCGATCCATGATGAGCTACGTTCACCGCCTAGTTCGTTTTGGGGATATGCAGAGAGAAGCCACGCATATATTTTGAACATGGTTCCTCTAAGAGTGTTTGAAACACCCTATGAGTTATGGAAAGGGGCGTAAAGGTAGTTTACGTCACTTGAGATTTGGGGATGTCTGGCACATGTGCTAGTGTCCAATCCAAAGAAATTGGAACATCGTTCAAAATTATGCCTATTCGTAGGGTACTCCAAAGAAACGAAAGGTGGTCTGTTTTATGATCCTCAAGAGGACAAGGTGCTTGTGTCGTCAAACGCCACGTTCTTAGAGGAAGACCACATGAGAGATCATCAGCCTCGTTGCAGGATTGTCTTAAGTGAAATTTCCAGGGAAGCTACAGATAAATCAACAAGAGTTGTTGATAAAGTTGGTCCTTCTCAAGAGTTGAGAATGCCTCGACGTAGTGGGAGGGATGTTAGACAACCCGACCGTTACATGGGTTTGATCGAAACCCAAGTCGTCATACCTGATGATGGCATTGAGGATCCATTGACTTATAAACAGGCAATGAATGATATAGATAGGGACGAGTGGATTAAAGCCATGGACCTTGAAATGGAGTCAATGTACTTCAATTCAGTCTGAAAACTTGTAGATCAACCAGATGGTGAGAGACCTATCGGTTGCAAGTGGATCTACAAGAGGAAACGAGATCAAGCCGGTAAGGTGCAAACCTTTAAGGCTCGACTTGTGGCAAAGGGTTATACCCAAAGGGAAGGGGTGGACTATGAAGAAACCTTCTCCTCATTGCCATGCTTAAGTCCATTAGAATACTCTTGTCCATTGCCACATTTTATGACTATGAAATTTGGCAAATGGATGTCAAGACAGCCTTTCTAAATGGCAATCTTGAAGAGAGTATCTATATGGATCAACCAGAAGGGTTCATAGTTCAGGGGCAAGAGCAAAAGGTTTGCAAGCTTAAACGATCCATCTATGGATTGAAACAAGCTTCTAGATCCTGGAATATAAGATTTGATACTGTGATCAAATCTTATGGCTTTGAGCAGAATATTGACGAGCCCTGTGTTTACAAAAAGATAGTCAATACCACTGTAGCTTTCTTAGTTCTATACGTAGAAGATATCTTGCTCATTGGGAATAATGCAGGATTCCTGACTGGCGTTAAGCAATGGCTAGCGACCCAATTCCAAATGAAAGATTTGGGAGAGGCTCAATTTGTCCTTGGAATCCAAATTGTTCTAATCGCAAGAACAAAACGCTAGCATCGCCTCGGGCATCTTATATTGACAAGATGTTGGTTAGATATAAGATGAGAATTCCAAGAAGGGTTTATTACCTTTCGGGCATGGAATTCATTTGTCTAAGAAACAAGTGTCCTAAGACACCTCAAGAAGTTGAGGATATGAGACGCATTCCCTATGCATCACCGTCGGTGTCGATGTATGTCATGCTATGTACTCGACCCGACATATGCTATGCGATGGGAATAGTCATTAGATATCAATCTAATCCGGATATGATCAACGGATCGCCGTTAAGAACATCCTCAAGTATCTTAGGAGAACGAGGGACTATATGCTTGTGTATGGAGCAAAGGATTTGATCCTTGCGGATACACCGACTCGATTTTGGTGATGTGGATTCGAGGAAATCCACATCGGGATCGATGTTCACTCTTAACGGAGGAGCTATAGTATGGAGGAGTATAAAGCAAGGTTGTATTGCTTACTCCACCATGGAGGTTTGAGTGCGTCGCGACTTGCGATGGCAAAATGAGGAGGCAGTATGGCTTAGGAAGTTCTTGACCCGATTTAGAAGTTGTTCCAAATATGAATTTGCCTATCACCCTTTATTGTGATAATAGTGGTGCAGTGGCAAATTCCAAAGAACCTAGAAGGCATAAGCGCATAAAGCACATAGAGCGTAAATATCATCTCATCAGGGAGATTGTGCAACGAGGAGACGTGATCGTCACGCAGATCGCTTCGGAGCATAACATTGCCGATCCGTTTACAAAGCCCCTCACGGCTAAAGTGTTTGAGGACACCTAGAGAGTCTAGGACTACGGGTTGTACAAAGAGGGGCGATTTCTTTTGCTCAAAGATGTTTTACCCCACAGACGTTTTAGTCCAAGTGGGAGATTGTTGGGTTTTATGTCCTAAAACTCGTGGTTTTGTAAACTGAATGTATATTCTATATTACAATAAAGTTATTATTGAAATTTATTCAGTAAAGGTGTTATTGATTTTTGTGTATTGTGTAACCTTAATCCAATAAAGAACCCTTGGCTATAGGATGAATACTTGAACTTTATGTGTGACATAAAAGTGGATCAAGTTCAAGTTATAGCCAGAACAGTCTATAGTATAAGGATAAGGTTGGGTGCCTTATCCTGGGGACACTATGGACGTGGCCCACTTTGTAGAGAACAAACGATGTGATCCTTAATCGTTCATGTGGAGACATGTGAGTGGGGGCGCCCTATGCAATGAGTTTGCATAAGACTGGACCGCGCAATAGTCACTTAGACTTTATAACTCCGTTTACTGTCTTAACTGACTATATTCATACGATGACCTAGGTAACTCGATCTTAATTTTGAGCGTTCTATGAACCCCTGTTTATTCGGATTATCCTTAGATTTGCATGGGTGAGAGTGGCTCGAGACTGCCGACTCAATAAGCCTCCCATTTCAGGGATAAAACCGGGTAGATAGATGGGAACATAGTTCGGCAAGATGGAATTCATTCCTACCCGCTTTAGGGATTAGTAGAAAGGTTGTTCCCTTAAGTACTGACTCCGGGTCTTGAACAGTGGGCCCATCCCTCTCATTGGCCCGAGAGGGATTTGGTTTGCTGGTTGGACCACAAAGCAATTGTTCATTAGAGGATCAGTGAAACTTAAGGAACAAGAGGTAATTACAGGGGTAAAACGGTAGTTTTGACCCAGCCGTAATTACGAATGACCTGTGAAGGATCGACTTACTAATCATGGTTATATCGACTGGACAGAAATATATCTACAGTGAGGAGAGTGCAGCCACTGGACTTTAGTGGAGTGTCCCGGTGGTTAACGAATGTTGATTAGCTAGGCTAAAAAGTTTGGCCGGTTAATCTCGTATCGTTGGAGCTCATGATCTGTAGGTCCATTAGGTTCTCCTTACTAGCTCGGACTTAGCCTTATAACTTTTTGAGAGAAAAGAATTTGAATTGTTCAAATTCAAGTTTGGGAGAAAGCGTTATTTATATGTGATATATTTAACGAATCATAGCTTAATTATGAATTAAACTATGATTAATAAGAGGTGGATATATTTAAATATGATTTAAATATCGGATCGGTTTATAGCATGAATAAGGATTCATGTTCGAAAAATCGATCGGGGTCGGGCAATTTATTTAATTTAATATTTGATATTAAATTAAATTAAAAAAATTAATTAATTAAATTAATTATTTAATAATTTAATTAATTAAATTAATTTTAATTAAAAATCAATTTAATATTGATTTTTGAATTAAAATTAAATGTAAAATGAGGGTTTTTCATGATTTTCATGAAAAACAAGTTGCCAACTTGCCCAATCTTACTCATCTTCAAAATTCACCAAAATTGGCCACCTCCATCTCAAAGCATCCTCATCACCCTTGAGTTGTCACTCTATTGAAGCTTTTTGAAGCTTTATATAATGGTGATTTGAGGTGTTTTGAGAGAATTATACAGAAAATTTAATATTCCCGAATTAGTGACCTTTGAGGTCTTTTCTTCCAAATTCTCTCAACGTAGGATCCCACAATCCGTTCTAAGGCCTGAGGGTAGTAGGGAAGACTCTAACGGTTATCCACGAAGTGTTCGTGCTGAAAACCATCAACCGGGTGAAGAGAATTTGATCTTCAAAGTTGAGTTTTCTATCCCTCTGTTTTTCCAGCTTTGAGCATGCATTTTATTTTACAAAATTGATCAACTTAGAGTGTTCAAGATCCAAAATTGCTTCCGCTTTCTTAATCTACACTCTTTCAGCAACACTGTGCCGATTATGCCTATAAATACAACATTATGAAATTGTGTAAGGGTAGCCGAATTTGGTAGATTTTCCACCCTAATTTTGAAATACACTTTGTAAGAAGAGAGAAAAGAGCATTTCTGGGAGCCAAAGCGTCCGTTGAGGTTCGAGATCGAGGACGGGAGCTCGGAGACAAAGGGCCAGCATCGACACATAAGTTTAATTTCCTTTTCTTTCAATTTGTAATAGCGTTCTAAGACGTTTTCTACTTGTTTGGTTTGATTTTTATGTGATTTAGAGTAGCTAAACATTGTAGTTAGGATTTGATTTACTTGTTATGATTTTAGAAATGTATTTGCTCGACTAGCTTAGTCCAACTGGGAGTTTGTTGGGATCTATGCCCTAATCTCGTTTTTTTGTAAATTTAACATTTGAAATTAATAAAAGTTATTTATTTCATCATTTTTTGTCTCGCAAATTTTACAAACTTTGTCCAATAAACTAAGCTCCAGGGTCATTGAATATATGAGAGAACTAGAACTTGAACGTTGTGTAGTGGACACACAGGGATGATCACATTCGAGTTAATGACCCAAACGGTGTACAATATATGGATAGGGTTGGAGACCTAATCCTGGATATGTTGTGGATGCGACCCATTTTGTATTAAGATAGAAACGAGGTTATCTGACTCATTCATGTGGTTGGCATGCGAGTGGGAGCATCCTGTATAATGAGATTGTACAAGACCGGACCGTGAATTATTAGACCTCCTGATGTAACACCGTTAACAGTATGGACTAATAACTTCGTAGATGACCATTAGTGACTCGACCTGAATCCTGAGCATGTTACAGACTCCTGTCTGCAGAGGTCCGTCCTTTGACTAGTACGAGTGAGGGTGGGAACTTAACAACGCGAGATGGAATTCACCCGTTCCCGCCTTTAGGGAAACTAGAGGGGTTGTTCCCTAAAGTGCTGTTTCCAGGGCTTGGACAACAGGCACCCACCCTCTCACTGGGCCGAGAGGGGTGTTGCGTATGTTTGGACCATGACAACGTTATTGTTCATTAGAGGAGCAGTGGGGACTTAAGGAGCAAGAAGTAGACACAGGGGTAAAACGATAATTTGACCCAACATCTTGTCTTACACTGACGGGAGTGCAGCTACGGGCTTTAGTGGAGGTTTACCGTAGCAAATGAATGTTGATTAACCGGGTCAAAGAGTTTGATAGGTTAATCTCGAATCATTGGACGTCGTCACTGTAGGTCCATAGGGTTCCTCGGTTGGCTCAAATTTGATTAATAGAAGGTTTACATTTTTGTTGTGAATTTGAATTGTTCAAGTTCACTAAAGGGTAATTATGTCATTTATATAGCAACCCCTCTTGTTTCTCTTAGTCGGGAACGAGTGAATTTCATCTCGCGTAGTCAAGTTCCCAGCTCCCTATGTGGTCATGTCCCTGAGAAGATAGGCATGTTGGGTGTCTAACTGTTACCACCCTCACCCGTGCTAGTCAAAGAACAGACCCCAACAGACAGGAGTCCGTAACACGCTCAGGATTGAGGTCGAGTCACTAATGGTAATCTACGAAATTGTTAGCCATATACTGTTAACGGTGTTACTGAAGGGAATTTCGCACATTCTTAATTTCGTTATATGGATTACATTCAATAACTAACCTAACTAGATTAAGCATATACAAGCAAGATGGACAACAAGAATTATACCTTTGAAGAACTTTTCTTTCAGTGCTCCTTCTCCCACAATCACGATCTTAACAATACGATCCCGAACGATCACGGACACTACCACCGGATCTTCTCCGTTGTTCTCTAGGTGAGGGAGGAAGGTGGGTTCCCTTTAGGTGAGATGAGATGTTTGTGGGATTGTGAGAGAATGTGTTTGTGGAACCTTTCCAACAACACAACAAGATCACAATCTACGTTTTCCAAGCTTAGCCTATAAGATTCATGGAACCGTACCCGTTGTTTAAGACTTGGAGTCAGTTCTTAAGGGAACAACCTAACTAATTACTTTGTGTAGGAATGAGTGAATTTCATCTTGTATAGTTCAACGAGGTTTTGTCCCTGAAAAGGTAGACTTATTGAGTCGGCTACAAGTCACTCTCACCCATACTAGTCTAAGGACAAACCCCTATAAGCAGGAGTTCTTAAGGGCCTGTTTGGTACGCAATCTGAAAACAGAAATTTGAAAACAAGGGATTCAATGAAAACAGAGTTGTATTTCATGTTTTCAGATATGTGTTTGGTAGCAGATTTAGAAATTTGATTTCATTCTAAATGATTGTTTAAATCTGTGCTTTATAACATATTTATAGATCATGAAATTAGTTGTAGATGCAAAACTAATTATTATATTGAATATAAGTCATTATTAATTAATTTAGGAAATGATTTTGCAAATTTTATAGAATTATCTTTTTATAATATAATATTCTATAATTTATAATATATTATATTCTACATATTTTAATTTAACAAAAGTAAATTGAATTCATAACATGAAATATTGTATTTATTATTTTTATCTTTGTTTAATATAATTACGCATTTTAAAATTTTAAATTCGAGAATCTGGATACAATGAAAACATAAAAATGTTGTTTTCGTAATTTCTACTATTTGGATCCCGAGAATCCAAAATAATTTTTGAAACACATCACTAAACACATATTCACCGAATTCGGTGAATCAGAAAACATAAAACAGATCCGGATTGCATACCAAACAGGCCCTAAGTTACTCAGGATTCATGTCGAATCACTAATGACCATCTATAAATTATCAGTCTTATCCTATTAACGGTGTTACACTGTTAGACTAATAGTTTGCAGTTCGGTCTTGTATGAACTCTTCATACAGGTTGCTCCCACTCACATGACAACCACATGAATGAGTTGAATTACCTCATTTGTACTAATTACAAAGTGGGTCGCATCCATGGTGTTACCAGAATGAGGTTTCCAACCTTATTCTTATACCATAGACCATTTAGGTTATATTCTTGAACACAATCCAAATAGTGTCCACTACACTGATGTTCAAGATATATTATAACCTTCGAGCTTAGTTTATGGATTTATAAAGCAAGAATATAATTTTAACAAAAACAAATAACTCTTTATTTATTTGATCAAAATTACACAAGTTTAGGGCATAAATCCCAACAATCTCCCACTTGACCAAAAGCATATGGAGTACTAAAACATTACTGTAATGTAAATACAATAAACTAGGACATTTAAACCCTTTGTATACAATACTACCACTTACCCTAGTTGGGGAAGACTTGTAAACATAGATCTACTAGGTGACACTCAAACACTTTAGTCATGACAGCCTTTGTAAAAGGATCAACAACGTTGTGCTCCGAGGCTATCTTCGTGGTGATCACGTCTCCTCGATGCACGATCTCCCGAATGAGATGATATTTGGACTCAATATGCTTTCTCCTCTTGTGACTTCGGGGTTCCTTTGAATTCGCCACTGCACTATTGTTATCGCAATACAACGTGATGGGAAAAGACATATTTGGAATAACTTCCAAATTTAGCATGAATTTCCTCAACCAAACGACATCTTTAGTTTCTTCACAAGGTGCTACATATTCGACTTCCAAGGTGGAATTAACGATGCAGCCTTGTTTAACGCTTCGCCATACTACAACTCCTCCGTTAAGAGTGAATACTTACCCTGATGTACATTTTCTAGAATCTTTATCAGTCTAAAAGTAAGAATTCGTGTATCCTGTAAGGATCAAATCCTTAGCCCCATACACAAGCATGTAGTTCCTTCTGTTGGGATTTCTGTCCTAATCTCGTGTTTGTAAAATATTGTTTTGAAAATAAGAGTTATTATTTTCTTCACTTTGTGTCTCGCAAATATTTTAAACCTTTCCAATAAACTAAGCTCCAGAGTCATTGAATATATGAGAGAACTAGAACTTGAACGGTGTGTAGTTGACACACAAGGAGGATCACGTTCGAGTTAATGACCCGAACGGTCTACAGTATAAGGATGGGGTTGGAGACCTAATCCTGGATACACTGTGGATGCGACTCGCTTTGTATTAGATACAAATAAGGTGATCTGACTCGTTCATGTGGTTGACATGCGAGTGGGGGCATCCTGTACAATTAGATTGTACAAGACCGGATCGTGAATTATTAGACTTGCTGATATAACACCGTTGACAGTAAAAGTCTAATAAATTCGTAGATGACCATTAGTGACTCGACCTTAATCCTGAGCGTATTACGGACTCACATGTCTGCGGGTGCGCCCTTTGATTAGTCACAGTGAGGGTGGTCCAAGTCACTCGCCCAATATGCCTATCTTCTCAGGGACTGAACCAAGTAGAGAGTTGGGAACCTAATTACGCATGATGGAATTCACTCGTTCCCGCCTATAGGGAAACTAGAGGGGTTGTTCCCTTAAGTGCTGTCTCCAAGGCTTGGACAACAGGCGCCCACCTTCTCACTGGCCCGAGAAAGGTGTTGTGTATGGTTGGACCATCACAATATGTTGTTCATTAGAGGAGCAGTGGGGACTTAAGGAACAAGATATAGACACAGGGGTAAAACGGTAATTTGACCCAGCCGTGTCTATGAACAAGCTCTGAAGGGTCGACTCATGAGCATTGGTTATATCAGCGGACACGTAATATTCTACACTGATGGGAGTACAGCTACAGGCTTTAGTGGAGTGTTACTGTAGCTAATGAATATTGGTTGACCGGGTCAAAGAGTTTGACTGGTTAACCTCAAATCATTGGAGCCCGTCACTATAGGTCCATTAGGTCCCTTGGTTGGCTCAAACTGAGATAAATGAAGGGTTAATGTTTTGGCATGAAATTGAAATGTTCAATTTCACTTTAACAGTAATTATATCATATAGATGATATAATGTATAGTTTAATATGAATGAGATTCATAATAAACTATATGTTAGCCTAATTGTTGAATTAAAGGCTAATTGGAGAAATTGAAAGAGAGAAAATAAATTGAATAAGATTCATTTTGATTAAATCCACAACTATTGCAAATGAGATTTGCACCATAAGATATGAGATATCTTATATTATAAAATTATGTAAATGAGATTTACATAACATATGGTTGTGGTAAAGTGGTAATTATGTGAAGTTGTGAACTTCATCATTCCACTATTTAAACCCTTTGATAGATGGGTTTTGGAGGCTTAACCTAATCTACACTAAGCTTTGGAGGCTAAGTGATATTCTCTCTACTCTCTCATTTCTCCTCTCTTTCCAAAACACAAAAGAAGTTCCCACCAACTTCCCTTCTCCAAAAGAGAACAACCAAGAAGATCTATTTTGGTAGTGTTTGGAATCCGTTCGTGGGAAGAGTTCGTGGAGATCGAGAAGCGCGAAGAGTTCGTGATCTACAAGGAGAAGTTTGCTGAATCGGTCTACAACAAGTAAGTTACTCTTCTTGTTGTAATTTCTCAGCATGTTTAGCCTAGATCTAATAGGTAGATCGGTTTTAGTAAACACGTTGCATAATGATACCATGACGATTCGATCATCTTCCGCTGCGCGGGGATTCTCATTCCCTTCAATTGATATCAGAGACATTTCAAATGGTTCTTCATCTATGCACTGTTTTATTAAGATTTATGTGGGTAATTTACCATGTTTTCATGAGATGAATGTATGGTTTGCGAATTGGATGTTTTCGGTTTTTGGCACTAGATTAGATTTACAATTATGTTGATGAGATCAATGTAAGTGCCTGTTGTTTTAGGCAATTTTGTTGTAAATCGAGTCTATAAGTCCGGGTCGTTCATGGCAAGAGTTGTCATGAAGAAATTGGAGCGGGAACAGGCGAAAAACCGAGCGAAAAATAGCAAGGAGGTTGCTGTTTGTCGATGGCGTTGAGACGCTGCCCAACGGCGTCTCAACGCCGTGCCCACGATAGATGGCTTTGCAGCAGCATGGCGTTGCAACGCTGGGCGTAGCATTGCAACGCCGCTGGCGTTGAGGACGCGCCTCAACGCTGCAGGCGGCAGCGTTGCAACCCTGCCCACAGTGTTGCAACGCTGTAACGTTGGGGAGTTATTTCGCGCGACTTGGAACGTTTTTATTCATTTTTTATATTAATTTTTTCAGTTGTTTTTTATAAAAACGTTTTTTAATTTATTTATTTAATTATTTTATTAAATATTATTAATATAAATGTTATATTAATTTTATTTAATTAAATAATTGCCCCTAGGTGCCAAAAACCGGTCTAATTTTGCTATTTAATTATTTTATGCATGAGATGTATGATTTTAATTAAATTCTATGTGCATAATGTATGTCATATAGATTTAAAATCTCACCTTAGATTAAACATAATCATGCATCATGTATATTATAAGAGTTATAATATAGTTTGCATGATAGGTTATATTATAAGAGTTATGATGTAATTAAATGCATATTTAATTTAATTAATATAAGTGTTATTTTTTAGATTAAAGTATGCTCATGCATTTATATTCATGTGATGAATGATTACCATGTTATAGTATATAGTTATTCATGTGATGAATGATCAAGCACTATAACATAGAAATGCATGCAACCTAAGTTAATTATTAGTTTTAAAGTGTTTAGAACTTGAATAATTAGACTTAGGTTTTCTAATTTTCTATTGAGATTAGAATTTTAGGAAATCAAATATGATCTTTGAATGGTGACTGATTAGTAACTCTGTCTAAGGAAGGTTTTGTCTAAGGTCAGGTATTTAAGTTGACGCTTGCGGAACACCCCTACCTGGAAACCGACCTGGGAGTGAATTCGGTCCGGAGATTCTTAGATTATATTTACGTGAGCGCCGTTAATTAAGTGTTAATTAATTTTCTCACATAGACCTAAGTTAATAATGTGATTATAGACTTAGGCTAAATACCATATAAGAGTTATATTGGTAGACTTAGGTAATTTTTAGCCGATTATCTAGGTCAATCCCTATTAAAATTAAAGTACTGAGTGGGAGGAAATATGGTGTATAAGATACATTTGAATTTCCAACCACAAATCTCCGTTAAGTCCGCACTGTGAGATCTATACTCGGCCTCGTGGCGCAAATGGTAGCGTCCCCCTTCCGGTGGCATTTGTATAGATCAATATCATCGTGGATGGAGAGAGTACTTATAGTGAGTGGGAGCGGGACTTGTGAATACGAGACCCACGGTCTCTTCTTTCGATTCACACCATGAGACACCTATGATCTGCCTGCTAGTTTGGCCTGGACCAGACAATCCCTTCGGAGGGCTTGATCATAGGAGTCGAAACACAGTGGATTCCCGAAAGGGATACAGTTTCCTGGTTGGTTTTCCTTCTTAGTTCACCTTCGGTGACTGTTGTTTGGACGGATACTTGGAAACTTAAAGATTGAGGGTAACACTCACAGAATTCGTTAAGTGTTAATGAATTCGACCGAACAATGGTAATTGGATGCCTAATGGAATAAGAGTTATTCTGGGATTAGGGTCTGATCGAGAAAGTCTCGTCCTAGAGGAGGAATGTTCTGTTCACCCTTCGGTGGTAGTCATTCTAAACCTTTAAGGTATCATTGCAATATTTTGAATGACTTAGGGATCATGAAAACATTTTTGCTAAAATTTAGATTGGTTTTTCAAAAAGGTTTTTGCGAGACTAATACAAAGTTTTTCTTAAAATTTCAGCTAAAAATGTCTAGCGCTATTATAGCTTTACTTGCTTCCGATAAGTTAGTGGGAGATAATTACGGAGAGCCGAAAAAACAACATCAATACAATTTTGGTGATTGTGACATAAAGTTCGTGTTGTCCGAGGAGTGTCCTCGATGCGGGGGCTCGACCAAGATCGCGTGTCGTTCGCGAGACGTACGATCGATGAATCAGGGCCAATGAAAAGACCAAGGTTTATATAATTGCCAGCATGTCTGATGTTTTGGCAAAGAAGCATGAGCTGATGGTTTCCGCTAATGAAATCATGGAGTCCTTGCAGGAAATGTTTGGACAACAGTCGTTTCAGGTCCGGCATGACTCGCTCAAATACATTTTCAAAGCTCGGATGAAAGAGGGGTCATCTGTCCGTGAACATGTTATAGACATGCTGACCCACTTTAATCTGGCCGAGATGAGTGGGGCTTCGATCGATGAGTCGAGCCAGGTCAGTTTTATCATGGAGACTCTTCCGAAGAGTTTCCCTCGCCAGTATCAATGTCGTGTATGAACAAAATTAGCTACACTCGACTACCCTCCTCAATGAGCTCACAATTTCACCCCTCAACAGGTCGAGAATGCTGGGCAAATGTTGCCTCACGTGTCTCATCACGGGAGTTCGACCTGCAGGATAAAACTCATTGCTCCTTCACGCCCGAAAGGGAAGAAGAAGATGAAGAGGGGTAAAACTGACCGAGCTGCCGCCCAGAAGGGCAAGAAGGCCAAGGAGGTTGCAGAAAAAGGAAAGTGTTTCCACTGCAATGGAAGCGGACATTGGAAGAGAAATTGTCCCAAATTCCTGGTCGAGAGGAAGAACCAAGGTAAATGTGATTTACTTGTGGTAGAAACATGTTTAGTGGAGAGTAATGACTCTACCTGGATTTTGGATTCTGGCGCCATTAACCACGTTTGTTCTTCTTTTCAGGGGATTGATTCCTGGCAGCCGCTGCGAGAGGGTGAGGTGACTCTACGGGTTGGATCCGGGGAGCTTGTCTCTGCTGCAGCATTCGGCACGGTGAAGCTGCATTTTGGCGGGAAATACTTGTTGTTAGACAATTTGTACATAGTCCCAGAGTTTACTAGAAACCTTGTTTCTATTTCCTGCTTAATTGGACAATGTATTTCCGTTTCATTTGAATTAAATAAAGCGTTTATTTCTTTCAAAGGGAATGTTATTTGTTCAGCTTCACTTGAAAATAATCTGTATGTTTTAAAACCCAATTCGGTTAAAAGCGTTTTAAATACTGAATTGTTTAAAACTGCGGAAACACGAACTAAGAAAGCAAAAATTTCTCCAAAAGAAAATGCCCATTTTTGGCATCTAAGGCTAGGCCACATTAATCTCAATAGGATTGAGAAACTAGTGAAGAGTGGACTTCTAAACGAGTTGGAAGAAAACTCTTTATCAGTATGTGAGTCATGCCTTGAAGGCAAAATGACCAAACGTCCTTTTAGTGGAAAAGGATATAGAGCCAAAGAGCCTCTTGAGTTAATACATTCTGACCTCTGTGGTCCGATGAATGTTAAAGCTCGGGGCGGTTATGAGTACTTCGTGTCTTTCATAGACGATACTCCAGATATGGGTATATTTACCTAATGCATAAGAAGTCTGAAACTCTTGAAAAGTTCAAGGAGTATAAGACTGAGGTTGAGAACCACTTAGGTAAATCGCTTAAAACACTTCGATCGGATCGAGGTGGCGAATACATGGACACAGAATTCTAGGACTATATGATAGAACACGGAATTACGTCTCAACTCTCAGCACCTGGTATGCCACAGCAGAATGGTGTATCGGAGAGGAGAAATAGAACCTTGTTGGACATGGTTCGATCGATGATGAGCTATGTTCGTCTCCCTGATTCTTTCTGGGGGTACGCAGTAGAGACTGCGGTTTACATTTTGAACAATGTTCCCTCAAAGAGTGTTTGTGAAACACCCTTTGAGCTCTAGAGTGGACGTAAAGGTAGTTTACATCACTTCAGAATTTCGGGATGCCCGACCTATGTGTTGGTGTCAAACCCGAAGAAGTTGGAACCCCGTTCGAAATTGTGCCTATTCGTAGGTTACCCTAAAGAGGCTAGGGGTGGTATGTTTTACGATCCCAATGAAAATAGGGTGCTTGTGTCGACAAACGCTATTTCCCTAGAGGAAGACCACATCAGGGATCATTTGCCAAGAAGTAAAATTTTATTGAATGAAATGGACAGTACATTAGCAAGAGTTGCTGATGGAGCTAGTACGTCAGCAAGCGTTGTTAACCCTAGCGGGTCTAGTCAAATCCGTTCCCAAGAGTTGGGAATGCCTCGACATAGTTGGAGGACTGTGAGACAGCCCGATCGCTATATGGGTTTAGCTGAAACCTCGATTGTCATTTGCTAACGATGATCGTGAGGATCCATTGACCTATAATCAGGCAATGGCTGATGTTGATAAAGACGAATGGATTAAAGCTATGGACCAAGAAATGGAGTCTATGTACTTCAAGTCTGTCTGGGAGCTTGTGGATCAACCGGATGGGGTAAAACCTATTGGTTGTAAATGGATCTACAAGCGTACACGTGGCGTAGATGGGAAGGTGCAAACCTTCAAAGCTCGACTAGTGGCAAAGGGTTTTACCCAGGTTGAAGGGGTTGACTATGAGGAGACCTTTTCACCTGTTGCCATGGCAAAGTCAATCAGGATCCTTCTGGCCATCGCCGCGTATTATGACTACGAGATATGACAGATGGATGTCAAGACAGCCTTTCTGAATGGCAAACTTGACGAGACTATCTACATGGAACAACCCAAAGGGTTCATTGCCCAAGGCCAATAGCAAAAAGTTTGCAAGCTTCATAAGTCCATTTATGGACTGAAACAAATCTTATGGCTTTGATCAAAATGCCGACGAACCTTGTGTCTACAAGAAAATCGTTGACAAAACTATCGCATTTCTGGTGTTGTACGTGGACGATATTCTTCTCATTGGGAATGAGGTAGAATTTCTTATTGATGTTAAGAAATGGCTAGCTTCACAATTCCAAATGAAAGATTTGGGAGAAGCTCAGTATGTTCTAGGTATCCAGATAGTCCGGAATCGAAAGAACAGAATACTAGCCTTGTCTCAGGCATTTTATATTGACAAGATGTTGTCTAGATATAAGATGCAGAACTCCAAGAAGGGCTTGCTGTCTTTTAGGCATGGGGTTCACTTGTCTAAGGATCAGTGTCCTAAGACTCCTCAAGTTGTTGAGGATATGAGACGTATTCCATATGCTTGAGCCAGTGTAGGAAGCTTTGATGTATGTCATGTCAGTACACAAGGCCCGACATCCATTATATGCAATGGAATTGTTAGTAGATATCAGTCTAATCCAGGATTAGATCACTTGACAGTCGTAAAGACAATCCTCAAGTATCTTAGAAGAACGAGGAACTACAACTTAGTGTATGGGCGTGGGGATTTGATCCTTACAGGATACACGGATTGTGATTTTCAGACTGATAAGGATTCGAGGAAATCCACTTCAGGGTCAACCGTCATTTTGAATGAAGGAGCTGTAGTCTGGCGAAGCATCAAGCAGGGATGCATTGTTGATTCCACTATGGAAGCAGAGTATGTTGCGGCTTGTGAAGCTGCAAAGGAAGCTGTTTGGCTAAGGAAGTTCATGACGGATTTGGAAGTTGTTCCAAATATGAACTTGCCCATCACGTTATTCTGTGATAACAGTGGTGCGGTAACCAACTCACGTGAGCCTCGAAGCCATAAGAGAGGTAAACACATTGAGCGCAAGTATCATCCGATACGGGAAATTGTGCACTGCGGAGACGTGACAGTCCACGCAGATAGCATCAGAGCACAATGTAGTTGATCCATTTACAAAGCCCCTCACGGCTAAAGTGTTTGAGGGTCACCTAGAGAGTCTAGGTATTCGAGAGATTCCTGACTAGGGCAAATGGGAGATGTGTAAACGGGTATTCAATGCCCTAGTTTATTGTAATTTTTTGTAACTCAAATACATTTTTGAAATATACCTTCCCCACTAGCTTAGTTCAAGTGAGAGTTTGTTGGGATTTCTGTCCTAATCTCGTGTTTCTTAAATATTGTTTTGAAATTAATAAGAGTTATTATTTTCTTCACTTTGTGTCTCGCAAATATTTTAAACCTTTCCAATAAACTAAGCTCAAGGGTCATTGAATATATGAGAGAACTAGAACTTGAACGGTGTGTAGTTGACACACAAGGAGGATCACGTTCGAGTTAATGACCCAAACTGTCTACAGTATAAGGATGGGGTTGGAGACCTAATCCTGGATACAATGTGGATGCGACCCGCTTTGTATTAGATACAAACGAGGTGATCTGACTCGTTCATGTGGTTGACATGCGAGTGGGGCCATCCTGTGCGATGAGATTGTACAAGACCGGGACGTGAATTATTAGACTTCACGATATAACACTGGTTGTGATAAAAGACTAATAAATTCGTAGATGACCATTAGTGACTCGACACGAATCTCGAGCGTATTGCAGACTCTCTCACATGCACGGGGTCTATCCTTTGATTAGTACGGGTGAGGGTGGTCCCAGTCACTCGCCCAATATGCCTATCTTCTCAGGGACAGAACAAAGTAGAGAGTTGGGAACCTAATTATGCGAGATGGAATTCACTCGTTCCCGTCTATAGGGAAACTAGAGGGGTTGTTCCCTTAAGTGCTGTCTCCAGGGCTTGGACAACGGGCGCCCACCTTCTCACTGGCCCGAGAATGGTGTTGTGTATGGTTGGACCATCACAATATGTTGTTAATTAGAGGAGCAGTGGGGACTTAAGGAACAAGATATAGACACAAGGGTAAAACGGTAATTTGACCCAACCGTGTCTATGAACAACCTGTGAAGGGTCGACTCATGAGCATTGGTTATATCAGTGGACACGTAATATTCTACACTGATGGGAGTACAGCTACAGGCTTTAGTGGAGTGTTACTGTAGCTAATGAATATTGGTTGACCGGGTCAAATAGTTTGACTGGTTAACCTCAAATCATTAGAGCCCGTCACTGCAGGTCCATTAGGTCCCTTGGTTGGCTCAAACTGAGATAAATGAAGGGTTAATATTTTGGCATGAAATTGAAATGTTCAATTTTACTTTAAGAGTAATTATATCATATAGATGATATAATATATAGTTTAATATGAATGAGATTCATAATATGCGGCAATCGCCAGAAGGATTCTAATCGACTTTACCATGGCAACAGGTGAAAAGGTTTCCTCATAGTCAACCCCTTCCACCTGAGTAAAACCCTTTGCCACTAGTCGAGCTTTGAAGGTTTGCACCTTCCCATCTATGCCACGTTTACGCTTGTAGATCCAGTTGCAACCAATAGGTTTAACCCCATCCGGTTGGCCCACAAGCTCCCAGACGAAATTGAAGTACATGGACTCCATTTCCTTGTCCATAGCTTTAATCCATTCGTCTTTGTCAACGTCTGCCATTGCCTGATCATAGCTCAATGGATCCTCGTAGTCAACATCAAGAGTGACGATTTGGGTTTCAGCTAAACCCATGTAACGTTCAGGCTGTCTCACAACCCTTCCACTACGTCGAGGCATTCCCAACTCTTGGGAACAGACTTGACTAGACAAGCTAGGATAAACAACACTTGTTGACGTACTAACACCATCAGCAACTCTTGCTGATGAACTGTCCATTTCATTTAACAAAATCTTACTCCTTGGTAAGTGATCCCTGATGTGGTCTTCCTCAAGAAAAGTGACGTTTGTCGACACAAGCACCCTATTATCCTTAGGATCGTAAAAGTAACCACCTCTAGTCTCTTTTGGGTAACCTACAAAGAGGCACAACTTTGAACGGGGTTCCAACTTCTTCGGGTTTGACACCAACACATGGGTCGGGCATCCCCAAATTCTGAAATGACGTAAACTTGTTTTACGACCATGCCAGAGTTCGAAAGGTGTTTCACAAACACTTTTCGACGAAACTGTGTTCAAAATGTAAACCGCAGTCTCCACTGCGTAACCCCAAAAAGAATCTGGGAGACGAGCATAGCTCATCATCGACAGAACCATGTCCAACAAGGTTCTGTTTCTCCTCTCCGATACACCATTCTGTTGTGGCATACCAGGTGCTGAGAGTTGGGACGTAATTCCATGTTCTATCATATAGTCCTGGAATTCAGTGTCCATATACTCTCCACCTCGATCCGATCGAAGTGTTTTAAGTGATTTACCTAAGAGGTTCTCAACCTCAGTCTTGTACTCCTTGAACTTTTCATGAGTTTTAGACTTCTTGGGCATTAGGTAAATATACCCATATCTGGAGTAATTGTCTATGAAAGACACGAAATACTCATAACCGCCCCGAGCTTTAACATTCATCGGACCACAAAGATCAGAATGTATAAGCTCAAGGGGCTCCTTGGCTCTATATCCTTTTCCACTAAAAGGACGTTTGGTCATTTTGCCTTCAAGGCATGACTCACATACAGGTAAAGAGTTTTCTTCCAACTCGCTTAGAAATCCACTCGTCACTAGTCTCTCAATCCTATTTAGATTAATGTGGCCTAACCGAAGATGCCAAAGATGAGCACTTTCTTTTGGAGAAACTTTTAATCTCTTAGTTCGCGTTTCTGCTATTTTAAACAATTCGGTGTTCAAAACACTTTTGACCGAATTAGGGTTCAAAACATATAAATTGCTCTCAAGCGAAGCATAACAAATCAAATTTCCATTTCGAGAAATAAACGTTTTATTACTCTTGAAAGGAACAGAAATATTTTGTTCTAATAGGCAGGAAATAGAAACGAGGTTTCTCGTAAATCCAGGAACTATGTACATATTATCCAATAATAAGTACTTCCCTCCAAAGAACAGCTTCACCGTGCCTATTGCTGCAGCTGAGACAACTTCTCCGAATCCAACCCTGAGTGTGATCTCACACTCTTGCAGCCGCTGCCAGGAACTTAATCCTTGAAAAGAATAGCAAACATGGTTAGTCGCGCCTGAATCCAATATCCAAGCAGAGTCATTACTCTCCACTAAACAAGTTTATGTGACAAGTAAATCACATTTACCTGTCATCTTCTTTTCATCAAGGAATTTGGGACAACTCCTTTTCAGGTGTCCGTCTCTGTTGCAGTAGAAACACTTTCTGGCAACATCCTTGATTTCTGTGCCTTTTAGAGCGGCAACGCGGTCAACCTTAACTTCCTTCAACTTCTCATTCTTCCTCTTAGGGCCTGAAAAGTCTACAAACTTTATCCTAGAGGTCATACCCCTGTGAAAAGGTCTTAAGGCAACACTTGCCTCAGCTTCCTGTCCCCTAGTTTGCACCAAGGACTGAAAGGTTTGTAGATTGTTGAATAGGATTGTTGAATCGGGAACCTGAGGACCCTCCTCAGTGAGCACGAACTCTTGGTCGTCATTTACCAAAATCGTGTCTATATTGTTTTTCCACGAAATACTATCGCCGACTAACTAAACGCAAGCTAAAGGAGCGTTAAAAGCGTTTGACATTTTGTTGTTGAAATAAAGTGAAAAACTTTGTATTAGTCTCGCAAAAATTTTTGAAAATCCAATCGGGTTTTAGCAAATTTTTATCCTATGATCCCTAGGTCATTTAAAAATTTGCAATATACCCTAAAGGTTTAGAATGACCGCCACTGTAGGGTAGACAAACACACTCCTCCTCTAGGACGAGACTCTCTCGACCAGACCCTAATACCAGAATAACTCTTATTCCATTAGGCATCCTATTACCATTTTTCGGTCAAAATCCATTAACTCTTAATGAATCCTTTGAGTGTCACCCTCAATCTTTAAATTTCCAAGTATCCGTCCCAACAATAACCGCCGTAAGGAGGACTAAGAACGAAAACCAACAAGGAAATCGTATCCATTTCGAGAATTCACGATGTTCCGACTCCCATGATTAAGGCCTTCCGTAGGGATTGTCTGGTCCAGGCCAAACTAGCAGGGAGATCATAGGCGTCCCACGGTGTGAATCGAAAGAAGAGACCGTGGGTCCCGTTTTCACAGGTCCCGCTCCCACTCACTATAAGTACTTTCTCCATTCACGTTGATATTGACCCATACAAATGCCACCCGTAGGGGGATGCTCCCATTTGCGCCACGAGGCCGAGCATGGATCTCACGTTGCGAACTTTACGGAGATTTGTGGATGGAAAATTAAATGTATCTCATACACTTTATTTCCTCCCACTCAGCAGTTTAAAATAATCGGGATTAACCTAGATAAACAGGCTAAAATTTAGCTAAGTCTACTAATATAACTCTTATATTGGGTTAGGCCTAAGTCTATAATCACATTATTAACTTAGGTCTATGTGAGTAAATTAATTAACTTTTAATTAACGGCACTCTCGAGAATATAACCTAAGAATCTCCAGACCGAATTCACTCCCAAGTCGGTTTCCAGGTAGGGGTGTTCTGCAAGCGTCAACATAAATACCCCAGCCTTAGACAAAACCTTCCTTAGACAGAGTTACTTATCAGTCTCCATTCAAAGGTCATATTTGATTTCCTAATTCTAATCTTATTAGAACTAGAAAACCTAAGTCTAATTATTCAAGTTCTAAACCATTGAAAACTAATAATTAACTTAGATTACATGCATTTCTATGTTATAGTGCTTTATCATTCATCACATGAATAATACTATATTATAACATACATTCATCACATGAATTAAATGCATGAGCATGTTTTTAATTTAAAAATATAACACTTATATTAAATAAATTAAATCATGCCAACATTATATTATAACTCTTATAATATAATCCTATCATGCATACTATATATTATAACTCTTATAATATAAATATGATGCATGAAATGTTTAACCTAAGGTGGGATTTTATATCTATATGACATACTCTATGCACATAGAAATAATTAAATCATACATCTCATGCATAAAATAATTAAATAGCAATATTGGACCGATTTTTGGCACCCTAGGGACACAAAATTAAATTAATTAACATTAATATAACATTTATATTAATATTAATTAAAATAATTAAATAAAATAGAATTAAAAAACCAATTTTACAAATAAATAAATAAAATTAAAAATTAAAAATGGCAGTTGAATAAACCAGGACTCGAACCGCTGCACACATACCACGTCCCCACAAATTCCACGATCCACACACCACTATGCCAGGCGTTGCAATGTCGAAATTATGTTGCAACGCTATAATGTATAGCGTCAAGCCCAGCGTTCTCAACGTCGTGGCGTTGAAACGCCGCCGCTAGCGTTGCAACGCTGCACTGCAGCAGCCTCCAACAGCAAGGATGGCGTCGCAATGTTGAAGAACAGCGTCGCAACGCTGATGAACTTCCAGCAACACAAAATTTGTTGTTTTTCACCGAAATCACCCATTTTTGCTCCGTTTTGTTCACGACAACTCTTGCCACGAACGACACGGACTTACAGACTCGATTTACATTAAAAAAATACCCACAACAACGGGCCCTTACATTGATCTCATCAACTTTAATGTAAATCTAAAAAGTGCCAAAAACCGAAAACATCCAAAATTGCAAACCATTAACATTCATCTCATGACAATTAATGCTACCCACCTAATTTTAAGAATTTACAGAATACACAACGAAGAGCAACGATTGGCTCTGATACCAATTGAAGGGATTTTGAATTCCCGGAGCGGAAGACGTTGTGAAACGTCGTTGATCCGTTGTGTAAAAAGTGTCTTAAAATTGAATCTATCTCATAGATCCTAGGCTAAACATGCAAAGAAGAAGAAGAAAACAGTAAGTAAAAAGTACTAACCTCTTGAAGAACAAACATGCAAAGAAGAAAAAGAAAACAGTAAGTAAAAAGTACTAACCTCTTGAAGAACTCTTCTTCATCGTTTTCTCCTTCTCCGGTCACGATATCTCTCGTACCAACGAACTCCTCGAACTCGATCCTCGATATGAACAAGGAGACACCTCCAAAGGGTCTTCTCGGTTGTTCTCGGGAGGTTGAGGGAGAGTGAGTGGGACTCCCTTTGGTTTTGGGTGAGGAGAGAATTTTTGGAGAACTAAGAGAGGATTTGAGAGAGAATCCCTTGCTCTCTTTGGATGGAAATCCAAAAAATGCCAAGAAGTCTCATGAGATGCCTTTGAATGCATTCTTTTATAATGGTGTGTGGTCGAGTTAAAATCACCACCAATTCACCATTTTACCACAACTATATAATATACAAATCATATTTGCATATTTTATAATATAAGGTATCTCATACCTTATTATACAAATCTCATTTGCATAAATGTCGAATTATAAATTGAATCACATTCAATTTAATTTCTCTCAATTCAATTTCTCCAAATAGCACTAATTAATCAATTAGGTTATACTATAGTTTATTATGAATCTCATTCACATCAAACTATATATTATGTCATCTATATCTCATATAAATGACATAAATACCCAAATAATGAATTTGAACACTTCAAATTCACACCAAACTGTAAACCCTCAATTTGTCCAATTTGAGCAAACCGAGGGACCTAATGGACCTACACGTGACGAGCTCTAATAATCGAGAATAACCTATCAAACTCTTTGACCCGGTTATTCAACATTCATTACCTACAGTAACACTCCACTAAAGCCCGCAACTGCACTCTCATCACTGTAGGACAAGTTGTGTCCATCGATATAACCAATACTCATGAGTCGACCCTTCACAGGTTGTTCGTAGTCACAGCTGGGTCAAATTACCGTTTTACCCCTCTTCTACCTCTTGCTCCTTAAGTCCCACTGCTCCTCTAATGAACAATTACGTTGCATGGTCAAACCATAAACCACAACCCTCTCAAACCAATGAGAGAGTGGGGCCCCGTTGTTCTAGCCCTTGAGACAACACTTAAGGGAACAACCTCTCTAGTATCCCTAAGTCGGGAACGAGTGAATTCCTTCTTCCGTAGTCAAGTTCCCAGCTCCCCATGTGGTCCTGCCCCTGAGAAGATAGGCATATTGGGCGAGCAACAATGACCACCCTCACCCGTACTAGTCAAAGGGACGGACCCCGCAGAGTGCGAGAGTCCGTAACACGCTTCGTGATTAAGGTCGAGTCACTAATGGTCATCTACGAATTTATTAGCTCTATACTCGTTAACGTTGTTACATCAGTAAGTCTAATAATTCACGGTCCGGTCTTGTACAATCTCATTCCACAGGATGCCCCCACTCGCATGTCAACCACATGAACGAGTCAGATCACCTCGTTTGTATCTAATACAAATCGGGCCGCATCCACATGTGTATCCGAGATTAGGTCTCCAACCCTATCCATATCTCAGAGACCGTTTGGGTCATTAATCTGAACGTGATCTTCCTTGTGTGTCCACTACACACCGCTCAAGTTCTTACTTCTCTCATAATGCAATGACCCTGGAGCTTAGTTTATTGGATTAAGTTTATGAAAAATGCGAGACACAAAGTTTAAATAAATAACTCTTATTTATTACACAATGTTGAAATAAATAACTCTTATTTATTTACAACTTGAAATATTACATACTACACAAGATGAGGACATACATCCCAACAACTTATTAGTCTCCATTCAAAGGTTATATTTGATTTCCTAAATTTCTAATCTTATTAGAAAAATAGAAAAACAAGTCTAATTATTAAAGTTCTAAACATTTTAAAACTAATAATTAACTTAGGTTGCATGCATTTCTATGTTATAGTGCTTGATCATCCATCACATGAATAATACTATACTATAACATACATTCATCACATGAATTAAATGCATGAGCATGCTTTTAATTTAAAAATATAACACTTATATTTAAATAAATAAAAACATGCATACATTATATTATAACTCTTATAATATAATCCTATCATGCATACTATATATTATAACAATTATAATATAAAAAAGATGCATCAAATGTTTAACCTAAGGTGGGATTTTAAATCTATATGACATACATTATGCACATAGAAAGTAATTAAAATATACATCTCATGCATAAAATAATTAAATAGCAAAAATGGACCAGTTTTTGACACCTAGGGGAAATTATTTAATTAAATAACATTAATATAACATTTATATTAATATTATTTAATAAAATAATAAAATATAAAATAAATACATTTTTTAAATAATAAAATGAATAAAATACGAAATAACCGCCCACTAAAAAGAAGTGCACGCCCCACTCCTCGCGAAACTGCCGCGAACTGCTCCTCAACGCGTGTAGCGTTGCAACGCTGTCGCCTTCAGCGTTGAGCAGCGTTCTCAACGCCAGCGGGCGTTGCAACACTGCTCTGCAACAATGCCTCCGTCCGCAAGGACAACGTTGAGACGCCATGAGGCAGCGTCTCAACGTCATCGACAGAACAACAAACTCTTTGCTGTTCTTCCATCGATTTTCGCCTGTTTTCGCTCCGAATTCTCCACAGCAACTCTTGCCACGAACAACCAGGACTTACAGACTCAATTTACAACAAAAATACCCAAAAACAACGGGCCCTTACATTGATCTCATCAACATAAATTGTAAATCTAAACTAGTGCCAAAAACCGAAAACATCCATTATGCAAACCAAACATTCATCTCATGAAATTATGGCAATTAACCCACCTAATTTTAACAAAACAGTGCATAAATGAAGAACAATCGAGATGGCTCTGATTCTAATTGAAGGGAATGAAAATCCCCGCGCTGCGGAAGACGATTGAATCGTCGAGGTATCAATATGCAACTTGTATTTATTAAAATGGATCTAACACTTAGACCTAGGCTAAACATGCTGAAATAAGAAGAAATTTACAGCAAGAAGAAGTTTTAATTACTTGTTGTAGACAAACTCAGTAATTTCTTCCTCGGATCACGAACTCTTCGTGCTTCTCGATTTTAACGAATTCTTTCCACGAATGAATCCCGAACACCACAAAATGGTCTTCTCGGTTGTTCTCTTTTGGAGAAGGGAAGTTGGTGGGAACTAATGTGTGTTTTGGAGAAGGAGGAGAAATGAGAGAGTAGAGAGAATTCTTGTTTCTTCTCTTTTATCAAAATCAAAAAATGAGAGATTAGCATACCAATCTCTTCTTGCAAAGGGTTTAAATAGTGGAATGAGGGAGTTAAAATCTCCACATTATTACCACTTTACCACAACCACAGTTTATGCAAATCTCTTTTGCATAACCACATAATATAAGATATCTCATATCTCATATCTGAAATCTCATTTGCAATAATTGTTGATTAATTAAATTGAATCACATCCAATTTAATTTCTCTCAATTAATTTTTCCAATTAGCCTTAATTCAACAATTAGGCTAACCTATAGTTTATTATGAATCTCATTCACATTAAACTATATATTATATCATTCATATCTCATATAAACGACATAAATGCCCTTAAAGTGAAATTGAACACTTCAATTTCATACCAAAACATTAACCCTTCTTTTAACCAAGATTGTGCCAACCGAGGGACCTAATGGACCTACAGTGACGGGCTCCAATGATCCGAGACTAACCTGTCAAACTCTTTGACCCGGTTAAACAACATTCATTAGCTGTGGTAACACTCTACTATAGCCCGTAGCTGCACTCCCGTCATTGCAGAATATTACGTGTCCACTGATATGACCAATTCCCATGAGTCGACCCTTCACAGGTTGTTCGTAGACACGGCTGGGTCAAATTACCGTTTTACCTCTATGTCTACCTCTTGTCCTTAAGTCCCCACTGCTCCTCTAATGAACAACATATTGTGATGGTCCAACCATACACAATACCCTTCTCGGGCCAGTGAAAAGGTGGACGCCCGTTGTCCAAGCCCTGGAGACAACACTTAAGCGAACAACCCATCTAGTTTCCCTAAAGGCGGGAACGAGTGAATTCCATCTCGCGTAGTTAAGTTCCCAGCTCCCTACCTGGTCCTGTCCCTGAGAAGATAGGCATATTGGGCGAGTAACTGTGACCACCCTCACCCGTACTAGTCAAAGGACAGACCCCCGCAGACAGGAGTCCGTAACAGGCTCAGGATTAGGGTCGAGTCACTAATGGTCATCTACGAAATTATTAGTCCTCACTGTCAACGATGTTACATTAGTAGGTCTAAAAATTCACGGTCCGGTCTTATACAATCTCATTGCACAGGATGCCCCCACTCGCATGTCAACCACATGAACGAGTCAGATCACCTCGTTTGTATCTAATACAAAGCGGGTCGCATCCACAGTGTATCCAGGATTAGGTCTCCAACCCTATCCATATATTGTACACAGTTCGGGTCATTAACTCGAACGTGATCCTCCCCAATGTGTCCACTACACACCGCCGTCAAGTTATAGTTCTCTCATAAATTCAATGACCACGAGTTTAGTTTATTGGAAAAGTTTATAAATATTGCGAGACACAAAGTGATGAAATGAATAACTCTTATTAATTTCAAACAATATATTACAAACACGAGATTAGGACAGAAATCCCAACAATGGTATCAATACGAAACTTGGTTTTTGTTAAGATGATCTACTAAAGATCTAGGCTAAACATGCTGGAAAAGGAAGGAAAAGCAGTAAGATTATAGGTACTAACTTGTTGAAGACACTCTTCAAGATTCCTTCCTCAGATCACGAACTCTCTGTGCTTCTCTATCTCAACGAACCACGAACGAAACCCGAACACCACCACTTGGAGTCTCGATTGTTCTCTTTTGGAAAAGGGAAGTTTTTTGGAACTTTGGAGTTTTGGAGAGGGAGAAGAATAGAGAGAAAGTAGAGAGAACATTCTTCTTCTCTTTTGATGAAATTCTTAAAAATGAGAGAATGCTCACCATCCTTCTTGCAAGAAGGGATTATATAGTGGAATTGATGGAGTTAAAATCTCCACATTACTACCACTTTACCACAACCATAGGTTATGCAAATCTCATTTGCATAATCACATAATATAAGATATCTCATATCTCATATTGCAAATCTCATTTGCAACAATTGTGGATTAATTAAATTGAATCACATCCAATTTAATTTCTCTCAATTAATTTCTCCAATTAGCCCTAATTCAACAATTAGGCTAACCTATAGTTTATTATGAATCTCATTCACATTAAACTATATATTACATCATTCATATCTCATATAAATGACATAAATGCCCTTAAAGTGAAATTGAACACTTCAATTTCATACCAAAACATTAACCATTCTTTTAACCCTGATTGAGCCAACCGAGGGACCTAATGGACCTACAGTGACGAGCTCCAATGATCCGAGATTAACCTGTTAAACTCTTTGACCCGATTAACCAATATTCATTAGCTACGGTAACACTCCACTATAGTCCGTAGTTGCACTCCCGTCAGTGTAGAATATTACGTGTCCACTGATATAACCAATGCCCATGAGTCGACCCTTCACAGGTTGTTCGTACACACGGCTGAGTCAAATTACCTTTTTCCCCCTGTGTCTACCTCTTGTTCCTTAAGTCCCCACTACTCCTCTAATGAACAACATATTGTGATAGTCCAACCATACTCAACACTCTTCTCGGGACAGTGAGAAGGTGGGCGCCCGTTGTCCAAGCCCTGGAGATAGCACTTAAGGGAACAACCCCTCTAGTTTCCCTAAAGGCGGGAAGGAGTGGATTCCATCTCGCGTAGTTAAGTTCCCAGCTCCCTACTTGGTCCTGTCTTTAAAAAGATAGGCATATTGGGCGAGTAACTGTGACCACCCTCACCCGTACTAGTCAAAGGACATACCCCCGCTAACAGGAGTCCATAACACGCTCAGGATTCAGGTCGAGTCACTAATGGTCATCTACGAAGTTATTTGTCCTTACTATCAACGATGTTACATCAGTAGGTCTAATAATTCACGGTTCGGTCTTGTACAATCTCATTGCACAGGATGAAAAGTATCAATCCCACGAGGACTAGTTAGACCTAAATTAGTGAGTGTCCTAACAAATTTTCCTTATTTTAGTGCAATGCATGAGTGTGCAAATTATTGTTGTAAATAAATAAATTGATAAGTAAGAAAGATAAGATAAGACAAAAGAAAATAACTGAATTGAAATGAGGGAAGAGGAGAATGCAATCAACAGGGGAGATGCAAGATATGAGATTTTTAATGAAAATAGGCTCGGGTTAGGTTGGAGTTTTCATGCTCAATTAGAATAAAGATGTGATTGATGCCTTGAATTTACCTACACGTGCATTCAAGTGAATCTTTCCGAAATCACTAAATTTTAAAACCTACAATTTTCCAATTGTGATCTAAATTATGCCCATGATTTTAGGTTCTAGGTGGGTTAATTATCCCTAATCAACTCAATAATCCTAGAATGAAATTTTAGTTTTCTAATTCATTAGCTTTCCCAAGTTTATGAATGATAGAGAAGTTAAAAAGGCCAATTTTAATCCTCATGCAACGTTAAATTCAATAAAATTTCATAAATTCAATCAATGACATCAACCATAAATTTAATCCAAAATTACATTAAAACAACCTAACCTTCGCCTAAAGAAATTTAGATCATGATGGAAATTAACTCATAAACTTCTAATTGATGCATATTTTTATCGATCAAAGAATTCATAAAAATAACCCAACGATGTTCACAAATCTAGCCTAAATCAGTCACATTTCTAGCCAAACAACGGCCACGAATTCGGTCTAAAACAACGAGCAAAAATAGTCTAAAATATGTGTCCAATGGCAGAAAAATAGCATTAACAATTAGAGATTAGGAGCGGGTTACGCGAGGTAAGTGACATGTGTTTAGCTTCCGCAAAACACCAAAAAACTCCACAAGGCATCAGCTGATTGGCAGCCCTATCCCTGACTTTGCTTCAACAATTGCAAGTCAATCTCGATAGGTGATCTCCACAGATTGCTTCAAAGAAAGATTGGCGGAGTTGCGGCGGTCGTCTCTTTCGATTTTGCTACAAAGAATTGCCAAGCAACACCTCATCAATTGGTCAAGAATAATGCACTTTGCTTCAAAGAAAGTGCCACGACAGGCTTCAAAGAAATGGGTTATTGATTGCTTCAGCAAAGTCAGCTCTTGCTTCCTCTATCGATTGCTTCAGCAAAGAAAACACAATAGATCCCTACTCATGATTTTTGCTTCAGCAATGCTAGGCCAATCGCATCAGGTGGGAAGTCTCCTATTCACAACTTTGTTTCAGCAAAGGTAGGTCAAACACAATGACTCCACGGTTTGCTACAAAGAAAAGTAGCTATCGGGTTTTACAACGGTGGTCGGAACTTCTCGTGATTTTTCTCTCCCAATTGCTTCAAAGAAAGCGATTGACTCAACCTCCTGTATCCCAGTTTTCTCCTCTGATTGATACAGCAATAGCACACTGAAGCTTGTCAATTTCTTCCTCACTCACCCAATTGCTACAGCAATGTCATTTTCACGATTTTTCTCTTCAATGCACACCTTTGCTGTAGCAATTGCACGGTTTCCCTTCTCTCCTCGGTCTTTTCTACTTTTTGCGGCAACTCTTCTCTCCCTCTTGCACTTGTGAACCCTAGCCTCTTTATACAAGATGATGGTGCCCTAACTCCACAAATTACAAAAATACCCTTAAGGGTAAAAAGACCATATTACCCTTCGGGTATAATGTCTAAAATGCCCTTAGGGACTTCTTGTAATTTTTAAACATCTCCTGCACACAGAAAAATCTCAAATAAATTTATGAAGTCAATTATAAATCAAACTAAATACGCAAGGATTTTTGGAGTTAAGAAAAATCTCAAACTTCAGTCTTTAATTAACCGTTAGCTAATTTTCCTAAATTTCTTAAATTAAAGCACAAAAACATCAAAATTAATTCTTTTTGCACCTAATGCTTAAATTCAAGATTTTAAAGCTAACACACATAATTTAGGTATAAAATAACATGAGGATCACTAAATTAGATGCAATTCAAGTGGATTAAACACTAAAATTCTAGTAAAATAACTCACTTATTGTGAGTTATCAAACCCCCAAACTTGAACTACTCATTGTCCTCAATGAGTTCTATTCCCCCCAAAACTTAAAAGACCTTTAAACACTCATATCATTTGGGTAACTAAATAAGGATTGAGAACTTATGCTCTAGCTACAAGTCACCATTCATTCAATGCTCTCTAAGTGGCTCACCTGGGGTTTCCTAACTACACTTATGCATCAATATTCAAGAGCAAACCAACCAGGATTCAACACCTATCCTCAAGCTCAACCACTAGAATCCTAATCATTTAAATCAAACAACCCATAGTTAAAGACAAGTCACACTCCAAAACTCGCATGACTACAATTTTATGATCATTCCTTTTTATTTTGTTTTCTTTATTATTTTTTTTTTAAAAAACAAAGATGTATGTTATTCTCCTCCATTTCCATAAAACTCACTACTTAGGGCTAGGTTTTTTTTTCTTATTTTATTTTTATTTTTTTTTTACCATTTTCTTTTTATCTTCTTGACTCTCCCGTAGTTCTTAGAATGACACACGTGGTTAGCGTAGCACACCTAAGCAATGGGACTCTCCCGTAGTTCTTAGAATGACACACGTGGTTAACGCAACACATCTAAGCAAGGGGTACAGGCTTCTCGCTTGATACCTTCGCTCCAAGAGGCCAACATGGTTAGTGCCCATACCCCCTGACATCGAGCACCAAGTTGCCTGAACTGACTCTAAATAATAAAATAAGTAGCATATTTTTTTTTAGCCCAACAAAGTTTTAGGGAAATGGAAGGTTTGCACACTCTTTTTTTTTTCTCTTTTTTTTCTTTTTTAAAAAAAAAAAAACACGACGAATTTACCTTTCCCCCCAAACTTAGAGTGCTCAATGTCCTCATTGAGTTAGGGAGGTCCTGTAACTCCCCCAAACATGAAATAATCATAAATTTGAAGTTTACTAATTTTGGAGTGCTCTAAAAAATATATGGGTTACCTAACTTGTCATGGCTTCTAGTTTTCGAAATTTTTGGCCTAGGAGTTGAATCCTAACTACTTTGATTGACACACTAACCATAAGCGCACTAAATAACCCTAATGACAAGCTTGACCTTGAGAAACACAAAACAAGATAGCATACGAGCCTCAAACACAAGCAACAACTCTTATTTTCATTAACCCTGAGATTTGACCTTAACTTTTTTATTTTCAAGGAGATGCATAACAAGTTTCTACAAAAGACAACACACTTTTACCATAAAAACACATGTAGAAACTTAATTTTTAAACAAGAGACAACAACCATTTTTTTTTGCCTATTTTTACTTGCTTAAACACAATGAATCAACTACCTACATCATGCATATCAAAGACCATGAAACCCAACAACTAAACATGGAACCTGGTAGTCAAAATAGATCATTTTGAAGTCCTAAGCAAGTAAATAACTTCATAAACACAGAGGCATGCAACACCCTATATACTCTAGCAGCACACAGTCTCATCAACAGAAAAATTTTCAATTAAGCCCAAAATCAGATTCAGAACAAAACATCTCCTCCTCATTGTTAAAGCACACATTGCTCTTAATGTATAATCTACTCACTTATGCATGCTTAAGGACAACAAAAAAAAAAATGGAAGGGAGAACAATACTGCCCTGAATCGAGGAGACCTCTACTATAGTGCATATCAATCATCAAATCCTAAGGGAGCTGCAAAATAGGTAAGGGTTATTTATTTAAAAACAAAAACAACTAAAAACGAAACAAAAGCAAAAACAAAAAATAAATTGAATTAAAAACAAAACAAAACAAAACAAAATAAACTTTGGGTTGCCTCCCAAGAAGCGCTTGTTTAACGTCCTTAGCTTGACGCAGTATACGTGGGCTCGTCAAGGTACGTAAAAATTCTCCCACTTCTTCGGGCCTCTCTTTCTTGAATCTACAAAACAAATTAGAGCTAGCAAGAATACTAGCTTCTCGTGAGAGCCCGAAACAGATATATTTTTTAATTTTTCATATATTAAAAGAAAAGAAGGCACAACAACAAAGTAAACATTTTTTGATTTTTTATTTGATAGGAGAAAAGACGGAAAAATAGGAAAATGAACAGACTCACAAAAAGACACTGACTCAAGAGAATAGAAAGAAAAACACTCACCAATAAGAGAAAAATCAGAAGAAAGAACTTTCATAAACTCAAAAGCCTCACACTCTACCTCTTGGCCTAACTCAACAGGCTCGACTTCTTCCACACTCTCACTAACTCTATCCCGGTGTGTGCTAAGAGGTTCTAGTTCTTTTACATCTAAAACACAATCCTCTAAATTCTCATGCTCAGAAAAATATGAAGGACTAGGGTCCTGAAGGTTTATCAGCGAGTCAGTGATCAAGTGACTCACCGAACTATCTAAGGGTGTGGGTCCTCCTTCACTCTCTTCCCTAGGGTGCTCAACCTCCGACGAGTCTAAGTACATTTGTTCTCTAAGGGAGGCAAGTGTATCTGTTAGGCGTTGAATTGACTCCCCTATTTGACTATTCATCTCATCTATTTGCCTATTCCTCTCCTCTGTGGTTCTCATATATTCTAATAACAACATTTTAAGGGAAGATTCGTCTTCGACCTGGGTTTCTTGAATATAGGAAGGATATGGCTCAAAACCCATAGGATATATTTCATAGACCCAATTGTTCTTATTATTATCATACATATGGTTCCCATAAGTCATAGGGTTAGTATGATAGTAATTAGGCATTTGGTAGCCATAAGATCCATACACCTCATTGGAAGACTCTAAATTGGCATAGGGATAATCATAAGAAAAAGAACTATATTGTGTTTGTTAATTGGGCACAGAAGACCACCCAAAGTAATCATAAGCCATAAAAAAGTAATGAATCAATTATAACAGGCTCAACAAACACAATATGCACCAACACAACCAGAAAGAATAACAAAGACTCAACAAAGATAAAAATACGAAACAAAGATAACATGACACACCCAAACAAGAAAAACAAGGATAAAATGCTAAAATCAACTCAAACAAAATAAGAATCAAAACTAGTCCCCGACAACGGCGCCAAAAACTTGATGCGAAAATATCGGGTGCCCTAAACTAATGCAAATTAGAATAAAACCCCGACAGCAGGTTTACGACGTGCAAGTATACACACTATCGAGAGCAGCGACAAGTGATAAGTTAAAAGTATCGATCCCACGATGACTAGTTAGACCTAATTTAGTGAGTGTCCTAGCAAATTTTCCTTATTTTAGTACAATGCATGAGTGTGCAATTTATTGTTTAAAATAAATAAGTTGATACGATAAGAAAGATAAGATAAGACCAAAGAAAATAATTGAATTTAAATGCAGGGAGAGAGAATGCAAACAAGAAAGACAGATACAAGAGATGAGATTTGTAATGAAAAATAAGCTCTAAGTTAGATTAGAGTTCTAATGTTCAATTGGAATAAATTTTTAGTGATGCCTTGAATTTACCTACACATGCATTCAAATGATTCTTTCCAAAATCACTAAGTTTTAAAACCTACAATTTCCCAATTGTGATCTAAATTATGCCCATGATTTTAGGTTCTAGGTGGGTTAATTATCCCTAATCAACTCAATGATCCTAGAATGAAATTTTAGTTTTCTAATTCATTAGCTTTCCCAAGTTTATGAATTATAGAGAAGTTAAAAATGCCAATTTTAATTCTCATGCAACGTTAAATTTAATAAAATTTCATAAATTCAATCAATGACATCAACCATAAATTTAATCCAAAATTACATTAAAACAACCTAACCCTTGCTTAAGAAAATTTAGTTCATGTAAATCAACTCACAAATCTATAATTTATGCATGCTTGTGTTGTTTAATAAATTCAAATATGTGTTGTAACAATGTCACAAAACAACCCAAATTAATCACAAATTCAGACCAACAATGGTCACGAATTCGGTCTAAAACAGCGAGCAAAAATAGTCTAAAATATGTGTCCAATGGCAGAAAAATAGCATTAACAATTAGAGATTAGGAGCGGGTTACGCGAGGTAAGTGACATGTGTTTAGCTTCCGCAAAACACCAAGAAACTCCACAAGGCATCAGCTGATTGGCAGCCCTATCCCTGACTTTGCTTCAACAATTGCAAGTCAATCTCGATAGGTGATCTCCACAGTTGCTTCAAAGAAAGATTGGCGTGTTGCACTCAGTCGTCTTTCGATTTTGCTACAAAGAATTGCCAAGCAACACCTCTCATCAATTGGTCAAGAATACGGTGCACTTTGCTTCAAAGAAGTGCCCACGGTAAACCGACAAAATGGGTTATCGATTGCTTCAAAGAAAGTCGCCTCTTGCTTCCTCTATCGATTGCTTGAAAGAAAGAAAACACAATAGATCCCTACTCACGATTTTTGCTTCAGCAATGCTAGGCCAATCGCATCAGGTGGGAAGTCTCCTATTCACAACTTTGTTTCAGCAAAGGTAGGTCAAACACAGCAGCTCCACAGTTTGCTACAGCAAAGTAGCTATCAGTTTTACAACAGGTGGTCAGGAACTTCTCGTGGTTTTTTCTCTCCCAATTGCTTCAGCAAAGCCGATTGACTCAACCTCCTGTATCCCAGTTTTCTCCTCTGATTGATACAGCAATAGCACACTGAAGCTTGTCAATTTCTTCCTCACTCACCCAATTGCTACAGCAATGTCATTTTCACGATTTTTCTCTTCAATGCACACCTTTGCTGTAGCAATTGCACGGTTTCCCTTCTCTCCTCGGTCTTTTCTACTTTTTGCGGCAACTCTTCTCTCCCTCTTGCACTTGTGAACCCTAGCCTCTTTATACAAGATGATGGTGCCCTAACTCCACAAATTACAAAAATACCCTTAAGGGTAAAAAGACCATATTACCCTTCGGGTATAATGTCTAAAATGCCCTTAGGGACTTCTTGTAATTTTTAAACATCTCCTGCACACAGAAAAATCTCAAATAAATTTATGAAGTCAATTATAAATCAAACTAAATACGCAAGGATTTTTGGAGTTAAGAAAAATCTCAAACTTCGGTCTTTAATTAACCGTTAGCTAATTTTACTAAATTTCTTAAATTAAAGCACAAAAACATCAAAATTAATTCTTTTTGCACCTAATGCTTAAATTCAAGATTTTAAAGCTAACACACATAATTTAGGTATAAAATAACCTGAGGATCACTAAATTAGATGCAATTCAAGTGGATTAAACACTAAAATTCTAGTAAAATAACTCACTTATTGTGAGTTATCAGATGCCCCCACTCGCATGTCAACCACATGAACGTCAGATCACCTCGTTTGTATTTAATACAAAGTGGGCCACATCCAAAGTGTATCAAGGATTAGGTCTCCAACCGTATCCATATACTGTAGACCGTTCGGGTCGTTAACTCGAACGTGATCCTCCCTGTGTGTCCACTACACACCGTTCAAGTTTTAGTTCTCTCATAAATTCAATGACCCTGGAGCTTAGTTTATTGGAAAAGTTTATAAATATTGCGAGACACAAAGTGATGAAATGAATAACTCTTATTAATTTCAAACAATATATTACAAATACGAGATTAGGACAAAAATTTCAACAATTTGTGGATGACTTTTCTACCTTTGGTGAAACTTTTGATGTGTGCTAGTTTAATTTGCAGGATATTCTCAAACGATGTGAAGAGACCAACCTAGTCCTCAACTGGGAAAAATGCCACTTTATGGTTCGTGAGGGAACAGTTTTGGGGCACAAAATATCAAAAGTGGGAATCGAAGTGGACAAAGCAAAGATCGAGGTCATTGAGAAGATGTCTCCACCTACCACAGTGAAAGGAGATAGAAATCTCCTAGGACATGCAGGATTCTACAGGAGGTTCATTAAGAACTTTTCAAAGATTGCAAAGCCTCTCTGTATGCTTCTAGAGCATTCGAAGCCTTTTGTCTTTGATGAAAATTGTGACAACGCGTCCGTGAGCTTGAAAGAAGCATTAGTGTTTGCCCCAGTAATTGTTTCTTCTGATTGGTCATTACCCTTTGAAATGATGTGTGATGCAAGCGATTTTGCAGTAGGAGCAGTCTTGGATCAGCGCAGAGGCATGGTCTTTCACTCCATTTATTATGCTAGTAGAACCTTGAATGATGCCCAAGTCAATTACACTACCACTAAGAAAGAGTTGTTAGCAGTGGTTTTTGCATTTGTTAAGTTCAGGGCATATCTGATAGGTACTAAGGTAATCGTCTTCACTGATCATTCAGCAATCAAGTACCTGATCTCAAAGCAGGATTCGAAGCCCATACTGATTCGCTTGATACTCTTGCTTCAAGAATTTGACCTGGAAATCAGAGATAGGAGTGGGACACAAAACCAAGTTGTAGATCACTTGTCCAGACTCCATGTGAATTATGAGACACGCCACCAAGAGCCTATCAAGGAGTCATTTCTTGATGAACATCTTATTAGAGTGACTGAGCATCTCCCTTGGTATGCAGATCTGGTGAACTATTTGGTGAGTGGACTTCTACCTCCTGAGATGAGTAAACAGCAGTTGAAGTGATTCATGGACGAGGTGGCGGTACTTCTATTGGGATGAACCATTCATCTATAAGAAATGCGCTGACCAAATTTTGAGGAGATGTGTTCCTGAAGTAGAGGTTCAGACTATTCTTCACCATTGTCATTCAACACCATATGGTGGCCATTTTGGTGCGGCTCGAACAACAGCTAAAGTGCTGGAATATGGATATTTCTGACCCTCACTTTTCTCAGACGCCCATCAGTTTGCTAAGAGTTTCGACCGTTGTCAAAGGGTGGGCAACATCTCGCAGAAGCATGAGATTCCATTAAACAACATTCTAGAGGTCGATCTTTTTGATGTATGGGGGATAGACTTCATGGATCCATTCCCACCATCTCATGGGAACCTCTATATTTTGCTGGCGGTGGATTATGTGACCAAGTGGGTTAAAGCAATCGCTTCACCATCCAATTACTCCAATGTGGTGAGCAAGTTTCTGAAAAAGAACATTTTTGCACGTTTTGAGACACCGAGAGCACTCATAAGTGATGAGGGGACTCATTTTGGAAGTAGAATGCTTGAATAAATGCTACCTACATATGGGATCAAGCATAAAGTGGCTACTGCCTATCATCCTCATACTAGTGGGCAAGCTGAAGTGTCAAATCGTTAGATAAAGAGAATTATGGAGAAAATGGTGTGTGTATCATGCAAAGAGTGGTCAATGAAGCTAGATGATGCTTTGTGGGCATATCAGACAACTTTTAAAACACCCATAGGTATGTCACCTTATAGGCTTGTATTTGGTAAGGCGTGTCATTTGCCTTTGGAACTCGAGCACAAGGCCTATTGGGCTCTTAAGGCACTAAATTCTGATCTACAAGCATCAGGAAATGAGAGAAAACTGCAGCTTATGGAACTTGAGGAATTGAGGTACTTTTCCTATGTAAATGCCAAACTTTTAAGGAAAAAACCATGGCTTGGCATGACAGTCACATCCTTTCGAGAAAGCTCCTACCGGGACAACATGTGCTTCTTTTCAACTCACGGTTGAAGTTGTTCCTAGGCAAGCTGAAGTCGTGATGGTCTGGGCCCTTTCAAATTGTGAGTATTTCCCAGTATTGTGGATTGGAGCTTCTAGATGAGAATTCGGGAAATACTTTTAAAGTGAATGGCCAACGTGTTAAGCACTATTGGGGAAGCACCATTGATAGAGGGAAGGTGTGTGTGTTGTTTCATGTTGAAAAATGAGCGAAAAATAGTCGGGTTGCAGACTTAAAACCAAGCGCTTGATGGGAGGCCACCCATTTGAGTAAATCTTTTTTTTTTTTAGTTTATTTTTGCTTTAGTTGAGTGGTTTTGTTTTGCTTTGATTCATTGTTTCTTGTTAGCTTTGTTTTCTTTAGTAGAGTTACTTGTTACCTTTGTATTTTATGAGTTGTTGGTAGTTTGTTTGGTTTCAGGTGAAGAAAAGAGCAAAGAAAAGCAAAAGTGACAGGACTGAATTTTTCGCCTAGTTGTGATAGCGATGTGGTAGCATTGCTGCTCCGCTGCGGCATAGGTCACTAGTAAGTCTGTTCAATGTGGTAGCAATGCTATAGCATTGTCGCCACATTAAAACAGGGGAGGCTCTTCGTCAAGACAGTCAAAACGACGACGTTTTATTAAAAAAATTAATTAAAAAAAATCAATATAGAGGGATAAAACGACACCGTTTTGTTCAATTTTTTCCCTCCCCGTGCAATTTCAAGTTATCGACTGCCCTAATTCTTTTTCACATTTTTTTTTTACTTTCGATTCACTTCTTCTTCTTCTTTAGGTTCAGTGGTGACCGGAGCTCGGGTTCGTCAGCCAGCTTCATCGATTTCAGTCACTCTTGTCGTCTTCATCTGCCATTGTCCGCGTCGAATGAGCTCTTCGAAGCTTCTTTTCAAGTTTGTTTTGTGAGCTCATTTCCGATTGTTGGGCAGAGAAGAGGATTTGTGTTCGTTCGCTAGCATCCTCTGTTGTTGCGCTCGTCGGTTTGCCATTCTAGGTTGTCTTGTTGATATTATTGATAGATTCTTCTATCATCTATTAAGGTGGTTAACGTTTAGTTCTTGTTGGGGCAAAGGAAGCTTGCATTCCCTTTTGCTCGATTCCTTTTGCAAGTTTGTTGCGGGGGTGGTGCAACCCTTTTGAGCTTGAGTTGAGGTATTTTGAGTTCCAGCCCTATATTTTGAAATTTTCCTCTGGTTGAAGCTTTGTGGTTATGCCCTTTGTTAGCCATGCATTTTGTTAGCCTTGTGTTGTTTAGGCTCTGCATTTGAAAAGACAATGTTGTCTGGGGTGGTTTTTGAAAAAACAAAGAATGCAACAAGACCTAGAGGACAGTAGCTTCGGTTGGCAGGGAAAACATTCATATTGCTAGAATGTTGCCCAAGTCGCGCTCCAAGGCTAAAGCCGCTAGGTCCGAACCGGCAGAGCACCCTAGTATCCAACGCTTGCTGACATTGTGCCCACATTTGCATCTCCAACGGCTGAAGCTGCATTTCAGTAAATCTCCACAAAACAACCCTACATTGAAAAGGGGTTTGTTTACTCTCAGGGTGAAAATTTTGGACTCCCTAGGTTTATCGCTGAGCCCATACAAGAGCGAAACTGGTTGAGATTATGTTCTCATCAATTCCGAGTGAACCTCCCAGTGGTGCACGAATTCTTGGCAATTTCAGCCATGCCTCAGGCAATGGAGTTTTTGCCAGAAAGCAGTTTGTTCCTTTCAATGCCATTTGGCTCGAGGGCCAGTTTGTGATGATGAGGAGGATGGTGAGCAGTAGTGAGGGGAGTTTTCCTATCATTTCCTTTTATCTCTTTTTTGTTCTCATTTGTTTTTTATTATATGCTCTTAGATCTTGTGCAATCTAGCCCATCCTTTAGTTTTTGTGTTCTCTGTGGCGGTTGTTGTCAGGACACAATGTGTCTTGAAGTTTGGGGGTAGATGTTTGTTTTTGAGTTTGCTACTGTGGCAAAAGATGGGTGTGTATCTCTGTGTTTGGCTTATTGTTATGTTGGTCTATTGTTGGAGTGTAGTCTTGTCTGCTTAGTTGTTTGTTGGTTGTTGTGTTGTTGTTATTGGGTGCCTTTTGCTGGTTAGTTTGTTGCTAGTGATGATACTTTAGACTCTCACCTTTTATTTTCATATAACACTTGAGGTTTGACAAATGAGTGATTGAGTTGAAGTAGTTAATTAATATTGATTTACTGGATCAACGAGTTTGATCAGTAAATCTCACATCATTGGAGCTTATGAACTGTAGGTCCATTACGTCCCTCCGTTTGCTCAACATGGTTATATTGAGGGTATAAAGTTAGGAATGAAATTGAAGGGTTCAATTTTATATATGAGATGTCATATCAGTTATATGTGATATAATTTATATAATATATAGTTTTGATGTGAATTAGATTAACATATTAACTATATACTAAAGAGAGAATGAAAGAGGGATAGGATGGTAATTTCCACCTTATTTCCCTATATATATAGTTGCATGAGATGCAACTTTAACCTAAGCCTTGGAAAAACTCTAGTGTGTCATTTTGTTGTTGGAAAGGTTCCAAAACACAATCTCTCTCACAAATATCTCATCTCACCTAAAGGGAACCCACCTTCCTCCCTCACCTAGAGAACAACGAAGAAGATCCGGTGGTAGTGTCCGTTATCGCTTGGGTTCGTGTTGCTGAGATCGTGATCGTGGGAGAAGGAGCACTCGAAGAAAAGTTCTTCAAAGGTATTATTCTTGTTGTCCATCTTGCTATTGTATGCTTAATCTAGTTAGATTTGTTCTTGAATGTAATCCATGTAATGAAATTAAGAACGCGATTCACAATCGCTTCCGCTGCAGGATTCGATTCCCTTCACATTGGTTATATCAATGAACACAACTTGTCCTACATTGATTGGAGTGTAGCTACGAGTTTTAGTGGAGTGTTACCGTAGCTAATGAATGTTGAATAGCCATCGTCATCTATAGGTCCATTAGATCCCTTGGTTGGCTCAAACTTGATAAATTGAGGGTTTACAGTTTGGTGTGGATTTGAAGTGTTCAAATTCATTAAAAGGGTATTTATGTAAATTTATATGAGATATGATTGACTTAATATATATAGTTTAATGTGAATGAGGATTCATAATAAACTATAGGTTAGCCTAATTGATTAATTAGTGTTAATTTGAACAAATTGAATTTAGAGAAATTAAATTGAATGTGATTAAATTTAAAATTCAATAATTATACAAATGAGATTTGTATAATAAGGTAAGATACCTTATTATATGTAATATGCAAATATGGTTTGCATATAATAATGTTGTGGTAAAATGGTGATTTGGTGGATATTTTAACTCCACCATTCACCATTATATAAAGGCTTGGTGAGAAGCCTATTAGACAAGACAAGTTCAATTTTTGGATTTTGCATCCAAGAGAAGAAAACTCTCTCTCCTTTTCTCTCTACAAAATTCTCTCCAACAAAAACCAAATGGAGTCACACAACTCTCCCTCAACCGATCGAGAACAATCGAGAAGCTCTTTTGAACGTGTCTAATTTGTTCTGTTTGTAAGACCATGATTGTAGAGATCGAAGACATGAATAGTTTCTGATAGGAGAAGAAATTGTCGAAGAAAGGCTTTTCATCAAGTAAGTATTCCATCTACTTTCTATGTTTCTTCTTCTAAATTGCATGTTTAGCCTAGAATTTATGAGATAGGTTTAATTTTAAGAAATAAACTACACAACGAAAATCACAACGTTTCATGTCATTTTCACTGAGGGATTTCCATTCCCGTCATTAGGTCCGTCCGTTGGCTGAACATGGTAATATTGAAGGTATACAGTTAGGAATGAAATTGAAGTGTTCATAACAATTATATGTCATAACAATGATATAATTGATATAATATATAGTTTTAATGTGAATTAGATTCACAAATCAATATATACTAATGAGAGAATGAATGAGGGATAAGATGGTCATTTCCATCCTATTTCCCTATATATAGTTGCATGAGATGCAACTTTGTATGATGTCATTTTGTGCAATCCTATAGTTCTCAACATTTGTGTTGTTGGAAAGAGTTCCAAAAACACTTATCTTAAACATTCACATCTCATCCTAAAGGAACCCACATTTCTCCGTTACCTAGAGAACAACGGAGAAGATCTAGTGGTTGATCTTCACACGTGTTGGGTTCGAGTCACTGAGATCGTAATCGTTGGAGAAGGAGTACGTGAAGAAAGTGTTCTTCAAAGGTAAATTATTTGTTGTCCTATTAATTTATGCATGCTCAATCTAGATTTAATGTTCTTCATATGAATATGTGTAACAATATCATTAACAAGCGATTCGCAATCGCTTCTGCTGCGGGATTCGATCCATTCAGACCAAGTTAAACATTCATCCAGGGATGATGAAGAAGCTGACACATCAAGTCGATCTTGTCCTTCTCAATCGTTGTGAATGCCTCGATGCAGTGGCAGGGTTATTTCACAACCTGACCGCTACTTGGGTTTAGAAGAAACTCATGTTGTCATACCCGATGATGGCATAGAGCATATTGTCTTATAAATAGACAATGAATGATGTAGATAAGGACCAATGAATCAAAGCCATGGACCTTAAAATGGAGTCAATGTACATCAATTCAGTTTGAGAACTTGTAGATCAACCTGAAGGGGTAAGACCCATAGGGTGTAAATGGATCTATAAGTGAAATAGAGACGCAACCATAAAGGTACAAACCTTTAAGGCTATACTCGTAGCAAAATGTTTTACGTAAAGGGAAGGAGTTGATTATGAAGAAACTCTTTCCCCTGTTGCTATGCTAAAGTCAATAAGGATATTCTTGTCCATAGGAACATTTTATGACTATGAAATATGGAAAATGGGCGTCAAGACTACTTTTTTGAATGACAATCTTGGTGAGTGTATCTATATGTCTCAACCTGAAGGGTTCGTAGCCCAAGGTCAGGAGCAAAAAGTTTGCATGCACAATCGATCCATTTATGGGTTGAAGCAAGCTTTCAGATCTTAGAACATAAAATTTGATACTGCGATCAAGTCTTATGGTTTTGACCAGAACGTTGATAAGCCTTGTGTTTACAAGAGAATCATCAACGATAAGGTAGCTTTCTTAGTACTTTATATGGACGATATCCTGCTCATTGGGAATGATGTGGGATACCTCACTGACATAAAGAAATGGCTAGCGACCCAATTCGAAATAAAAAATTTGGGAGAGGTGTAGTATGTTCTTGCAATTAAAATTGTACGGAATCCCAAAAATAGAACACTAACTCAGTCTCAAGCATCCTATATCGACAAAATGCTGGTACAATATTGGATGCAAAATTCCAAAAAGGGGTTTATTACCAATTAGGCATGGATTTCATTTGTCTAAGGAACAGTGTCCTAAGACACCTCAACAAGTTGACAATATGAGACGTATTTCCTATGTTTCGGCAGTAGGTAGCCTAATGTATGTTATGTTATGTACGAGGGCAAACAGTTACTATGCTATGAGAATAGTCACTAGGTACCAGTCGAATCCAGGGTTAGACCATTGGATGCAGTTAAAAGTATCCTCGAGTATCTAAGGAGAATGAGAGACTATATGCTAGTGTATGCGTCTAAGTATTTGATCCTTACTGGATACACTGACTCTGATTTTTCGACCGATAAGGATTCTAGGAAATCCACGTCAGGACTAGTTTTCACCCTTAACGGGAGAGCTATAATATGGTGAAACTTTAAGCAAGGACGCATCGCAGACTCCACAATGGAGGCTGAATATGTAGCTGCTTTTGAAAAAGCTAAGAAGGCTATTTGGCTAATGAAGTTTTTTGTTGATTTTGAAGTTGTTCCAAACATGGAATTTCGTATCACCTTATATTGTGACAAAAGTGGTGCAGTAGCCAACTTTAAAGAACCTCGTAGCCACAAATGAGGGAAGCACATCGAGAGGAAATATCATTCATTCGTGAGATAGTGGAACGAGGAGATGTGATAGTTACGAAGATCGCTTTGGAGCACAACATTGTTGATCCGTTTACGAATACTCTCAAGGCTAAAGTGCTGGAAAGTAATCTGGAGAGTCTGGGTCTACGGGTTATGTACATAGTGTAATCTAGGGCAAGTGAGATATATGTAATTGGTATAAGGATGCCCTAGTTTATTGTATTTATGTAACCCATTGTTTTGGATTGTATGTACCCCACTACACTAGAGTTTTAGTTCAAGTGGGAGTTTGTTCGATTTTATGCCTTAAAACTCGTAGTTTGTTATATCGTTCTATTTCATTAAACAAAGTGTTATTATTTCTTCATTAACTTCTCCATATTGGCTTATATTAACCCTAAAACCAATAAACGAACATCCTAAGCTGTTGTATGTCTCTTTAACTGGATGTAGAAGACATACAAGGATAACAGTTCGAGAAACAGTCTAAAGGGTCTATAGTAAAGGCATGAGGTTGGGTACCTTATCCTAGTGATACTATGGATATCACCCACTTTGTATATGATACAAACACAGTGATCCACGTGTTCGTGTAGACGACATGTGAGTGGAGATATCCTATGTGATGAGATTACATGAGACCTTACCACGAAATAGTATCTAATAGATATAACTCCGTTGACTAGTTAGGTTTCTATTTCAATAGGATGACCTAGGCAACTTGATCACAATCCTGAGTACGTTATGAACTCCTGTTTGCGAGGAATTGACCTTTGACTAGTATGGGTGAGAGTGACCTGACGAGCCGAGTCAATATGCCTACCTTCTTAGGAACAAAACCGAGCAGGTAGTTTGGGACTTAACCTAACAAGATGGAATTCACTCCTTCCCGTCTTCAGGGAAAGAATATGAGTGTTCCTTTAAGTGATGCCTCCGAGACTTGAACAAAGGGCCCTACTGATAACTCACCATAAGTGAGTTATTTTACTAGAATTTTAGTGTTTAATCCACTTGAATTGCATTTAATTTAGTGATCCTCATATTATTTTATCCCTAAATTATGTGTGTTAGCTCTAAAATCCTTATTTAAGCATTAGGTTAAAAAATAATTAATTTTGATGTTTTTGTGCTTTAATTTAAGAAATTTAGGAAAATAAGCTAACGATTGATTAAAGACCGAAATTTGAGATTTTTCTTAACTCCAAAAATCCTCGCGTATTTAGTTTCTTTTATAATTGACTTTATAAATTTATTTGGGATTTTTCTGTGTGCAGGAGATGTTTAAAAATTACAAGAGTCCTTAAGGGCATTTTAGACATTTTACCCGAAGGGTAAGATGGTCTTTTTACCCTTAAGGGTATTTTTGTAATGTATGGAATTAGGGCAACACCATCTTGTATAAGAAGGCTAGGGTTTACAGGAGAAAGAGGGGAGGATTGGTGACAAGAGAAAGAGACCGAGGAGAGAAAAAGAACCGAGCAATTGCTACAGCAAATGTGTGCATTGGAGAGACAAATCATGAAGGTGTATTTGTTGTAGCAATCGTGTGGTCCAACCATTGCTGAAGCAATCGTTGTTGGTGTGGTGAGAATTGCTACAGCAAAGCCAAGAGAGGATTCGTGAAGGGCTTCAATTTGCTGAAGCATTTGGAGGACAGAGGCACTTCGATTTGCTGTAGCAATTTTGAGGGGCGGCATCGAGAGAGCTGACCCATCAATTTGTTGAAGCAATTGTGAAGGAAAGTCAAATGAGCGATTTGCTGAAGCAATATGCACGAGGTTGCTGAGAGGTTGCTGATTGCCAAGAGTTGCTGAAGCAATCATTGGAAGAAAAAATGATTTGCCGAGAGGTTTGCTAAAGCAATCTTGTGAAAGGATTGTCGTTGGGAGTCGCAAGATTTGCCAAGCAATCACGTGAGGTCAGCTGCGCTTGTGATGCTCTGCTTTGCTTTGTTTGAAGCAATCCGTGGATCCAAGGGGTTGTTCTTTCTTTGTTGCTTGCCTTTCTTTGAAGCATTTGGTTGCACTTCTTTGCCGAAGCCAACCCAAGGGCTTTCTTTGAAGCAAAGTGCCTGCGCCGCAGACCATCGATGCAGGCCTCTTTGCTAGGCAATTCTTTGTAGCAAAACAAGGCCACTTGTTGTGTAAATTGTTCCCTTTCTTTAGTGCTTTTGCGTATTGTTTTTGCCAATCATCACTGCTTTTGTTGGGTTGTTTATACACTAATTAGAGGTTAATTTGCTCACTATTCCAAGCAGTTTGTGTGGTTGTTTTGGGTTGTTTTATTGTATGAACTTCTTGATTAGTGAAAACATCTTTAAATTAAAGAAGTGTGATTTGATTCCTATCATGAACTAATTCGTCTTACGCAAGGGTTAGGTTGTTTTAATGTAATTTTGGAATAAATTTATGGTTGATTCCATTGATTGAATTTATGAAATTTTATTGAATTTAACATTGCATGAGAATTAAAATTGGCCTCTTTAATTTCTCTAGAATTCACGAATTTGAGAGAGCTAGTGAATTAGAAAACTAAAATTTCATTCTAGGATTATTGAGTTAATTAGAGATGATTAACCCACCTAGAACCTAAATTCATGAGCATAATTTAGATCTCAATTGAGAGATTGTTGGTTTTAAAACATAGTGATTTTGAAAGAAATCATTTGAACACATGAGTAGGTAAATTTGAGGAATTAATCACATCTTTATTCCAATTGAACATTAGAACTCTAACCTAACCCGAACCTATTTTTCATTATAAATCTCATCTCTTGTATCTCCCTTCTTGTATGCATTCTCCTCTCCCCGCATTTAAATTCAATAATTTTCTTTTGTCTTATCTTATCTTTCTTACTCATCAATTTATTTATTTACAACAATAATTGGCACACTCATGCATTGCACTAAAATAAGGAAAATTTTCTAGGACACTCATTCATTTAGGGTCTAGCTAGTCCTCGTGGGATCGATACTTTAACCTATCACTTGCTGCTCTCGACCGTGTATACTTGCACGTCGTAGAAGTGTTAGAGTCTCATTCTAATTTTCATTGGTTCAGGGCACTGATATTTTCGCATCAAGTTTTTGGCGCCGTTGCCGGGGACTAGTTTTGATTCTTATTTTGTTTGAGTTGATTTTAGCATTTTATCCTTGTTTTTTTTTTGTTGGGTATGCCTTGTTGTCTTTGTTTTAGTGTTTTTATCTTTGTTGAGTCTTTGTTATTCTTTCTGGTTGTGTTGGTGCATATTGTGTTTGTTGAACCTGTTATAATTGATTCATTACTTTATTATGGCTTATGATAACTTTGGGTGGTCTTCTGTGCCCAATGAGCAACCACAATATAGTTTCTTTTCTTATGATTATCCCTATGCCAATTTAGAGTCTTCTAGATAGGGGTATGGATCTTATGGCTACCAAATGCCTAATTACTATCATACTAATCCTTTGACTTATGGGAACCATATGTATGATAATAATCAAAGCAATTGGGCCTATGAGCCATATCCTAGGGGTTTTGAGCCATGTCCTTCCTATATTGAAGAAACCCAGGTAGAAGACGAATCTTCCCTTAAAACATTACTATTAGAATATATGAGAACCACATATGAGAGGAATAGGCAAATAGGGGAGTCAATTCAACGTCTAACTGATACACTTGTCTCCCTTAGAGAGCAAATGTATTTAGACTCGTCTGAGGTTGAGCACTCTAGGGAAGATAGTGAAGCAGGACCCACACCCTTAGATAGTTCGGCGAGTCACTTGATCACTGACCCATTGATAGACCCTCAGGATCCTAGTCCTTCACATTTTTCTGAGTATGGGCAATGAGAGGGTTGTGCTTTAGATGTAAAAGAACTAGAACCTCTTAGCACACACCAAGATAGAGTTAGTGAGAGTGTGGAAGAAGTCAAACTTGTTGAGTTAGGCCAGAAGGTAGAGTTTGAGGCTTTTGAGTCTATGAAATTTCTATCTTCTGATTTTTCTCTTATTGGTGAGTGTTTTTCTTTCTATTCTCTCGAGTCAGTGTCTTTGTTCGAGTCAGTTTATTTTTCTGTTTTTCCTTCTTTTCTCTTATCAAATAAAAACCCAAAAAATGTTTACTCTGTTGTTGTTCCTTCTTTTCTTTTAATATATGAAAAATCAAAAAATATATTTATTTCGAGCTCTCACGAGAAGCTAGTATTCTTGTTAGCTCTGATTTGTTTTGTAGATTCAAGAAAGAGAGGCCCGAAGAAGTGGGAAAATTTTTACGTACCTTGACGAGCCCACATACACTACGTCAAGCTAATGACGTAAAACAAGCACTTCTTGGGAGGCAACCCAAAGTTTATTTCGTTTTTTGTTTCGTTTTTAGTTATTTTTATTTTTAAATAAATAACCCTTACCTATTTTGCAGCTCCCTTAGGGTTTGATGATTGATATGCGCTGTAGTAGAGGTCTCTTCCATTCAGGGCAGTATTGTTCTCCCTTTCATCTTTATTAATTGTCCTTAAGCATGCTTAAGTGAGTAGATTACATATTAAGGGCAATGTGTGCTTTAACAATGAGGGGGAGATGTGTTGTTCTGAATCTGATTTTGGGCTTAATTGAAAATTTTTCTGTTGATAAGACTGTGTGTTGCTAGAGTATATAGGGTGTTGCATGCCTTTGTGTTTATGAAGTTATTTACACGTCGTAGTTCTTAGAATGGCACACGTGGGTAACGCAGAAGTGTTAGAGTCTCATTCTAATTTGCATTGGTTTAGGACACTGATATTTTTGCATCACCTACCTCTCATTGGCTCGAGAAGGACTTCTGTTTATTGGTAAGTCCATAAACAAGTTGTTCATTAGAAGAGGATTGGTACTTAAAATAAATAGGTTGTTGAATTAGGGGATTAATGAGATTAACTTATTAATCTTGTATCATTGGAGCTTATGATCTGTAGGTCCATTAGGCTCACTTCCTAGCTCGTAAAGGGTTCTTTGATCATTAAATATTGATTAGAATTTGAAATGTTCAAATTTGCTTTGGGAATTAGCTTAGTGTATGGAGATACATTATAATTTAACGTTTTTATGCACATTAAAACTTTATAGTATAAATTTATTTTGAATATGATTCAAACTAAATTAATGATAGAATTAAATATTTGTAGGAGTTCAAATATTGTTTACATGTGAATAGGATTCATATTTAAAACTATAAGTTAAAATTTAATATGCATAAGATGTACATTAAAACTATAGGTTTGAGGGAGTGTGATTAAATATGATTTAATCATAGATAACCTAAATTAAATATAAGATATTTAATTAATTGATTGATTTAATTAAATATTCTATTAATTAAATTAATAGGGTATATATTAATTTATATAATTAAATATGGTTTAATTATATATATTATATATTATTAATTAAATATGATTTTAATTAAGTGAGTGAGAATGTGGAATACACACATTACTCACTCACCTCCCTCTTCTCACTCTCTCTCCCAAAACTCTCTCTGTAATTCATTCTCAAAACTAAAGGTTCCCACAAAACCTTAAATCTATGGTTTCGAAAGAATAGATAGTGCTCTTTATTGGTGGTGGTCTCCATTAAACCCACAAACGCATTTTTGGTGTTGGGCATTTTGTAAAAAGTTCACTAAGCAACAATGAGTTGCATTCTATAAATCTAAGGTAAATTTCTTTATCCTATAGATTAGGAATACAAATCAACATGTTTTACTATATTTTGATGCCTTTTGTATGTTTATCGTTAAAATTTACCAATGTATGGGTAATTTAGTTTGCCAAATAAAAAACGTGTTTTTCGATTCAATTGGGACTTCCGTTGTGCAATTGGAATTTTGATTCCATCACTAATGATATATCTTAAATGAAATATACTATGCTATATCAAATAAAAATATATCAGATATAATACTGATATATCGAACATTAGTATGATATGACACGTTTATCATACATCAATCAATAGAAACTTGTCAGTAGTCTATCAATAACATAATGTCGATATACCAAAATAAAGCATATCAATAGTCTATCTAGGGTATATCATCAATGATAAACTGTTGATATATCCTTGATATACCTAGTGCAATAATGATATGTTGGGTTTATCAAGGGCATTGTTCAATACAAACTTGTCAGTAGTCTATCAATAACATAATGTCGGTAAACTAACAATATACCTAATGTAGAATATGTCATTGATACATTACTAGTATACTTATTTCAATTTTTTCGAGAGTAAATTAGTAAGTTGAATGTCGTAGTTTATTGTATTACTTTTTTATTTATTCACTAATATCTAGTATGTATCACTGTGATATACCATCAATATACTTTATTTACATATATAGAAAATAATAAATACTTACTACATCAAGAGTACAATAGTTATTCATAATCGGTATATCAGATTATCTATAGGATGTATATCCATGATATACTACTGATATGCTTTATTTTGGTATATAAATGAACTGAAAATGCTAATATATTCACTATATCAACAGTATATATGTTGCGTATAATTTTAATATTGCAATATCGCAAGTGTACCAGTCAAGTTTTAGTATAATGATCTGAGAGTTCCAAGTAACGTCCTCTGGAATGGGTTTCTAGATTAACTTACCAAGGTATTAATTCTGAATTTTAGCTAACGTAACATAATGTAACGCCCCTACTTTTCTATGACTATAACTCCTAGGGACATTACTACACATGCATGCATTCTTAGGCCAAAGGACATAAAACAATCTTTAAATCTCCACTGTAATCAAAATATCTTTAGGGATCCCGATAAAAAAATTCAAAACATGTAAAAGAAACAATTTAGACTTGGCCTACTTAAAATCCGGAAATTTAAACTTAAACTTTGAAATCATAAAACGACGACATCAGTTATTTAAAGAAAATATGCGGAAAGTATGACTATTCCCATGGTTCTGACAACGTGCCTCCGTCACTCGCCCCGCACGTCCTTGGCCTTACCTGAAAACATTTTAAAACGAAAGGGTGAGTATTGCAATACAATACTCAGTAAGTGACCTCGCTACCGAGGTTTGGGATATGCAAACACATACAATCATGACTTTTAAACTTGGTCAAAATGCACATAGGTGGGACCTAAAACTTTCTCGTATCAACATGACTGTAATACATGACTTACTTTTTCTTTAAGTGGTTAATTGGTCATCCTGAGTCATTTCATTTTGAGTCCCTCACAGACCCCTGTAAACTTGACCCATAGGGTCTCTAATCCATGTTTAACCATGCATACAATGCACTCAGGAGACCAATTTCCACATTTTACTTCAAATCGTTTCATGGCATACATAACATGCATGAGGTCCCATCATCTAACATAACTATAGTGCACAGGTCACGAAACATTATCATTGACATGCAAATCATGACTTTTCACAACAGTTTGAAAATAATACTCTTGTATATAATCATGAAATATTCTCGCATAAAGTACTGTAATATCCTCACTTGCAATTCTGAAATACTCTTACATAAAATACAAAGAGATTCTCACATAGAATACTGAAATATGCTCACATAAAATATTGCGACGTTCTCACGTAAAATCATTAAAACTTTTCAAGTAAAATAATTAACTAATTTCACATAAAATAATGAAATTCGTTTTCTTGAATCCCATTTAAAAAGTTCGGCACAAGGTCCCTTACCTTAGTTCAGATTCTACTCCAACACCTACCCCGAGTTCCTTGAGTACTCTTCTTTTGTAGAACCTGATTCACACATCAATCCCGAAATTATTCTCCAAGCATACACCAATCCATAATCGTAAAGGTACCTAACTTAAGTTCTTAAGGTTTCATGCCCGGCTTACCTCGAGTTCAACGTATAGGCCTAGCAATTCTTAGCTCGCTTGGGTGCTTAGCCTTCAACTCCGCTCTAACTTGGCCCCTAAAAGTCGTGTTCGAACAGTAATTTAAGTTCTTACGCAACCGTTTTAATAACCAAAAACCATTGTATAATTATCTCCAATAGAAAAGTGTAACGAGTTGCTCACCGGACTGCAAAATCAGAGGCTGTAAGTAGTGCTGATCGGCGCTGCGGTCGGAGGCGGAGCTGGACGGCGTCGGCTAGCTCACGAGTAATTGGCGGCGGCGCGATCCACAAGCAGCGGCAGCGGCTGGAGTTGCGTGAAGTCCGACGAAGACTGCCGCTGAACGCCTCCTCGCTCGGCGTGGTGGAGTTGCGTGAAGTCCGGCGCAAAGGACGACACGGCTGGGTAACTTCCGATTGGACTTGCAGGCGTGAGCGGCTGGCGATTTCCGATCGTGGCTTGCCGGCGGTCCTGGCGTGTTCCACTGCAAGCAGACGAATGCAGCAGCTCTGGAGGTGATGAACCACGGCTTGGACGGCTGGAAGGCGACGGCGGCGGCCTCTACACGTGGTTTCTGGTCGGCGGCGAAGGCAACAGTGAAAGCTATGATGGTGGTCGGCTAGGGCATGAAAGTAAAAGGAAGGAGAAGGTGATGGTGAAACTAGGGTTAGGGTTTTGCTTTTGATTGCACTTAAGGAGACTAAATACTACAAAAATTAGGTCAACATCCAAAAGTCCTATGTAACCCTCATTTAGACATTATTAACTAAAGTGCCATTGTCACTTTCTCTTCTTTTGATTTTATAAGAAATTTCATTTCAAAGGGAACAATTTGCTTAAGCCCTCATGAATTGAAGGTTTCACTTATACCGAGCCTGAAAACATTTACTAATCCGACCCCACATAAGGATTGCTAGAATAAAAAAAAGAAATAATTAGTACCTGTGGTTGTGGTCGTCACACATAACATGGATAGATGGTGAAAAAAAAGATAAAAGATAAACACACAACTGAAGGGAATGAAAATCCCGTGCAGCGGAAGACGATTGAATCATCGAAGTATCAATTACGCAAACCGTTTTTGTTAAAATTGATCTAATACATAGATCTAGGCTAAACATGCAATTAAGAAGAAGAAAAACAGTAAGAAAGGATTTTACTTACTTGTTGAAGACTTTCTTCACAATATCTTCTCCAAATCCTCGAACTCTTCGTGCTCCTTTGTATACTACGAATTCCTCCAACGATGATGAACCAAAAAACCACCAAAAAGCCTTCTCGGTTGTTCTCTTTAGGAGAAAGAAGGCTTGTGGGAACCTTTTGGTTTTGGAAAAGGGGGAAGAATTTGAGAGAGAATTGAGAGAGTTTCTCTTCTCCTTTTTGTGTAAAACTAAAAAATGAGAAAGTTAGGTCCCATCCTTCTTGCAAGAAGGGTTTATATAGTGGGATTAGTGGAGTTAAAATGTCCACATTATTACCACTTTACCACAACTATAGGTTATGCAAATCTCATTTGCATAACCACATAATATAAGATATCTCATATCTCATATTGCAAATCTCATCAGCAATAATTGTTGATTTATTAAATTGAATCACATCCAATTTAATTTCTCTCAATCAAATTCTCCAATTAGTCCTAATTCAACAATTAGCCTAACCTATAGTTTATCATGAATCTCATTCACATTAAACTATATATTATATCATTTATATCTCATATAAATGACATAAATGCCCTTAAGGTGAAATTGAACACTTCAATTTCATACCAAAACTTTATCCCTTCTTAAATCCAGATGGAGCCAACCGAGGGACCTAATGGACCTACAGTGACGGGCTCCAATGATCCGAGATTAACCTGCCAAACTCTTTGACCCGGTTAACCAACATTCATTAGCTACGGTAACACTCCACTATAGCCCGTAGTCGCACTCCCGTCGCTCACGAGAATATTACGTGTCCACCGATATAACCAATACCCATGAGTCGACCCTTCACGGGTTGTTCAGAGACACACCGGGTCAAATTACCGCTTTACCCCTGTGTCTACCTCTTGTTCCTTAAGTCCCCACTACTCCTCTAATGAACAACATATTGTGATGGTCCAACCATACACAACACACTTCTCGGGCCAGTGAGAAGGTGGGCGCTCGTTGTCCAAGCCCCGGAGAAAGCACTTAAGGGAACAACCCCTCTAGTTTCCCTAAAGGCGGGAACGAGTGAATTCCATCTCGCGTAGTTCAGTTTCCAGCTCCCTACTTAGTTTTGTCCCTGAGAAGATAGGCATATTGGGCGAGTAACTGTGACCACCCTCACCCGTACTAGTCAAAGAACAGACCCTCGCAGACAAGAGTCCATAACACGCTCAGGATTCAGGTCGAGTCACTAATGGTCATCAAAGAAATTATTAGTCCTTACTGTCAACGGTGTTACATCAGTAGGTCTAATAATTCACGGTCCGGTCTTGTACAATCTCATTGCACAGGATGCCCCCACTCGCATGTCAACCACATGAACGAGTCGATCACCTCGTCTCGTATCTAATACAAAGCGGGCGCATCCACGCATGTATCCGTGATTAGGTGTCCAACCCTATCCATATATCAGAGACCGCTTGGGTCATTAACTCGAACGTGATCCTCCCCGTGTGTCCACTACACACCGTTCAAGTTCTAGTTCTCTCATAAATTCAATGACCCTAGAGCTTAGTTTATTGGAAAAGTTTATAAATATTGTGAGACACAAAGTAATGAAATAAATAACTCTTATTAATTTCAATCAGTATATTACAAACACGAGATTAGGACAAAAATCCCAACAAACTCCCACTTGGACTAAGCTAGTGGAGAAAATACATTTCAGAAATGTACATAAATTACAACGAAGTAATACAATAAACTAGGGCATTGAATACCCGTTTACATATCTCCCACTTGCCATGTCAGGAAGCTCTCGAAGACCTAGACTCTCTAGGTGACCCTCAAACACCTTAGCCGTGAGGGGCTTTGTAAATGGATCTGCTACGTTGTGCTCCGACGCTATCTGCGTGACTGTCACGTCTCTGCGGTGCACAATCTCCCGTGATCGATGATACTTGCGCCAATGTGTTTGTCTCTCTTATGGCTCCGAGGCTCACGTGAGTTGGCTATCGCACCACTTGTTATCACAGAGCGCAGTGATGGGCAAGTTCATGTTAGGAACAACTTCCAAATCATCATGAACTTCCTAAGCCAAATAAATTCTTCCTTTGCGCCTTCACAAGCCGCAACATACTCCGCTTCCATAGTGGAATCGATGCATCCTCGCTGATGCTTCGCCATACTACTGACTCCTCCATTCGTAATGAAGGTCGACCCGAGGTGGATTTCCTAGAATCCTTATCGGTCCGAAAATCGAGACTGCGTGTATCCCGTGAAGGATCAAATCCCCACTACCATACACTAAGTCAGTAGTTCCTCGTTCTCCTAAGATACTTTAGGATTGCCTTTACGGCTGTCCAGTGATCTAATCCTGGATTGGACTAATATCTACTGACAATTCCTACTTCATAACAGATGTCGGGCCTAGTACACAGCATGGCATACATGAGGCTCCCTACACACCAAGCATATGGAATCTGTCTCATATCCTCAATACAATCTTACTCTTTGGTACATGATCCCTGACGTGGTCTTCCTCTAGGAAAGTGGCGTTTGTCGACACAAGCACCCTATTTTCCCTAGGATCATAAAACAGACCACCTATAGTCTCTTTAGGTTAACCTACGAATAGGCACAATTTCGAACGGGGCTCCAACTTTTTCGGGTTTGACACCAACACATGGGTCGGGCATTCCCAAATCTTGAAGTGATGTAAACTGCCTTTACGTCCACTCCAGAGTTCGAAAGGTGTTTCACAAACACTCTTCGAGGGAACATTGTTCAAAATATAAACCGCAGTCTCCACTGCGTATCCCCAAAAAGAATCAAGGAGACGAGCATAGCTCATCATCGACCGAACCATGTCCAACAAGGTTCTGCTTTCTCCTCTACGATACACCATTCTCATTGGGCATACCAGCGCCGAGAGTGGGGCATAATTCCGTGTTCTATCATATAGTCCTGGAATTCAGTGTCCATATACTCTCCACCCCGATCCGATCGAAGTGTTTTAAGCGATTTACCTAAGAGGTTCTCAACCTCAGTCTTGTACTCCTTGAACTTTTCAAGAGTTTCAGACTTCTTATGCATTAGGTAAATGTACCCATATCTAGAGTAGTCGTCAATGAAAAAAACAAAGTACTCATATCCGCCTCGAGCTTTAACATTCATCGGACCACAGAGGTCAGAATGCACTAACTCAAGAGGCTCTTTGGCTCTATATCCGTTTCCACTAAAAGGACGTTTGGTCATTTTGTCCTCAAGGCATGACTCACACACTGGCAAAGAGTTTTCTTCCAACTCGTTTAGAAGTCCACTCTTCACTAGTTTCTCAATCCTATTGAGATTAATGTGGCCTAACCGAAGATGCCAAAGGTGGGCATTTTCTTTTGGACAAACTTTCGCTTTCTTAGTTCGTGTTTCTGCAGTTTTAAATAATTCAGTATTCAAAACACTTTTGACCGAATTGGGTTTCAAAACATACGGATTATTTTCCAGTGAAGCTGAACAAATCACATTCCCTTTGAAAGAAATAAACGCTTTATTCGATTCAAATGAAACTGAAATACATTGTTCAATAAGGCAGGAAATTGAAACAAGGTTTCTAGTAAACCCTGGAACTATGTACAAATTGCCCAACAATAAGTACTTCCCGCCAAAGCTTAGCTTCACTGTGTCGATCGCTGCAGCAGAGATAAGCTCCCCGGATCCAACCCGTAGAGTCACCTCACCCTCTCGCAGCGGCTGCCAGGAATCAATCCCCTGAAAAGAAGAACAAACGTGGTTAGTGGCGCTCGAATCCAGTATCGATCCAGCAGAGTCACTACTCTCCAAGAAATGTGTTTTGATCCACAAGTAAATCACATTTACCTTGATTCTTCTTCTCGGCAAGGAATTTGGGACGCTTTCTCTTCCAAAGGACCGCCCCATTGCGGTGGGAAACATTTTCCTTTCTCTGCAACTTCCTTGACCTTCTTGCCCTTGTGGCGCGGCAAAGACGGTCGCTTTACCCTCTTCATCTTCTTCTTCCCTTTCGGGCGTGAAGTAGCAACAGGTTTCGTCCCAGAGGTCGAACCCCTGTGGTAAGACCTATAGGCAATATTTGCCTCAGATTCTCTGACCCTATGTAAGGATTGGAAATTCTGTAGCTCGTTGAGGAGGGTTGTCAGTGTGTAGCTAATTTTGTTCATAACAGCATTGCTACGAAACTGAAGGAAACTCTTCGAAAGAGTCTCCAAAATAAAACTGACCTGGCTCGACTCATCGATCGAAGCCTCGTTCATCTCGGCCAGATGGAAGTGGGTCATCATGTCTAGAACGTCTTCACGGACAGACGACCCCTCTTTCATCCGTGCGTTGAAAACGTATTTGAGCGAGTCATGCCGGACCTGAAAAGACTGTTGTCCAAACATTTCCTGCAGATACTCCATGATCTCCTTAGCGGAAACCATCAGCTCGTGCTTCTTTGCCAAGACATCAGACATGCTGTCAATAATATAGACCTTGGCCTTTTCTTTGACCCTGATCCATCGATCGTATGTATCGCGAACACTTCGCGATGCTGTCGAGCCCGGTATCTGAGGACACTCCTCAGATAACACGAACTTAATGTCGTCTTGTACCAAAATTGTATTTATGTTGTTTTTCCAACTTTGATAGTTATCTCCCACTAATTTGTCCGAAGCGAGTAAGGCTATAATTGCGCAAGACATTTTTAGCTGAAAAACAAGAAAACCTTTGTATTAGTCTCGCAAAAAAAACTTTTGAACTCCAATCATGTTTTAGCAAAATTTGTTTCATGATCCCTAGGTCAATCAAAATTTTGCAATGATACCTAAAAGGTTTAGAATGACCGCCACCGAAGGGTGAACAGAACACGCCTCCTCTAGGACGAGACTTTCTCGATCAGACCCTAATCCCAGAATAACTCTTATCCCATTAGGCGTCCAATTACCATTGTTCGGTCGAATTCATTAACAATTAACGAATTCTGTGAGTGTCACTCTCAATCTTTAAGTTTCCAAGCATCCGTCCAAACAATAACCACCGGGGGTGAACAAAGAAGGAAAACCAACCAGAAATCAGATCCCTTTCGAAATTCACGGTGTTCCGACTCCCATGATCAAGCCCTCCGAAGGGATTGTCTGGTCCAGGCCAAACTAGCAGGCAAATCATAGGCGTCTCACGGTGTGAATCGAAAGAAGAGACCGTGGGTCTCGTTTTCACAAGTCCCGCTCCCACTCACTATAAGTACTCTCTCCATCCACGATGATATTGACCTATACAAATGCCATCCGAAGGGGGGACGCTCCCATTTGCGCCACGAGGCCGAGTATAGATCTCACGGTGCGGACTTAAAGAAGATTTGTGGTTGGAAAATCAAATGTATCTCATACACTTTATTTCCTCCCACTCAAAGACTTTAATTTTTTTAATAGGGATTGACCTAGATAAACCTAGCTAAAATTTACCTAAGTCTACCAATATAACTCTTATATGGTAATAACCTAAGTTTATAATCACATTATTAACTTAGGTCTATGTGAGTAAATTAATTAACACTTAATTAACTAAGACTCACGAGAATATAACCTAAGAATCTCCTGACCGAATTCACTCCCGTGTCGGTTTCTGTGTAGGGTGTTCATGGCGTCAACTTAAATACCCCCTTAGACAAAACCTTCCTTAGACAGAGTTACTTATCAGTCACCATTCATAGGTTATATTTGATTTCCTAAATTTCTAATCACATTAGAAAATTAGAAAACCTAAGTCTAATTAAAAAGTTCTAAACACTTTAAAACTAATAATTAACTTAGGTTGCATGCATTTCTATGTTATAGTGCTTGATCATCCATCACATGAATAATACTATATACTATAACATGAATTAAATGCATGAGCATGCTTTTAATTTTAAAAAAAAATATAACACTTATATTTAAATAAATTAAAACATGCATACATTATATTATAACTCTTTTAATATAATCCTATCATGCATACTATATATTATAACTCTTATAATATAAAAATGATGCATGAAATGTTTAACCTAAGAGAATGGATCGATTTAAATCTATATGACATACAATATGCACATAGAAATTAATTAAAATATACATCTCATGCATAAAATAATTAAATAGCAAAAATGGATCGATTTTTGGCACCTAGGGGCAATTATTTAATTAAATAACATTAATATAACATTTATATTAATATTATTTAATAAAATAATTAAATAAAAATAAATAAATTACATTTTATAAAAAAAAAATAAAACGTGTGAAAACCGCCCAAGAGAGGCCTTGAACCCACGACCTCGCAGAATCGCCGCGAATCGCTCTCAACGCAGCATGCGCGCGGTAACGCCATGGGCGGCGTTACAACGCCGCTGCCTCTCAAGATCGACCCGCATTCTCAACCCCAGTGGCGTTGCAACGCTACGCCCAGCGTTGCAACGTTGTTCTGCAGCAGGGCCTCCAACCGCAAGGATAGCGTTGAGACGCCGTTGGGCAGTGTCTCAACGCCATCGACAGAACAACAAACTCCTTTGCTGTTCTTCGTCGATTTTCGCCTGTTTTCGCTCCGATTTCTTCACAGCAACACTTGCCACGAACGACACGGACTTACAAACTCGATTTATTTTCTAAAAATGTCCAAAAACACGGGCCCTTTACATTTGATCTCATCAAACAGAAAATAAATCTAAAAGTGCCAAAAACCGAAACATCCATTATGCAAACTAAAACATTCATCTCATGAATAATGGTAAAATACCCACCAAATTTTAACAAAACACTGCATAATTAAGAAACCATCGAAATGGCTCTGATACCAAATGAAGGGAATGAAAATTTCGTGCAGCGGAAGACGATTGAATCGTCGAAGTATCAATTACGCAAACCGTTTTTGTTAAAATTGATCTAATACATAGATCTAGGCTAAACATGCAATTAAGAAGAAGAAAAACAGTAAGAAAGGATTTTACTTACTTGTTGAAGACTTTCTTCACAATATCTTCTCCAAATCCACGAACTCTTCGTGCTCTTTCGTATACTACGAATTCCTCCAACGATGATGAACCAAAACACCACCAAAAAGCCTTCTCGGTTGTTCTCTTTAAGAGAAAGGAGGCTTGTGGGAACCTTTTAGTTTTGGAAAAGGGGGGAGAATTTGAGAGAGAATTGAGAGAGTTTCTCTTCTCCTTTTTTTGTAAAACTAAAAAATGAGAAAGTTAGGTTCCATCCTTCTTGCAAGAAGGGTTTATATAGTGGATTAGTGGAGTTAAAATGTCCACATTATTACCACTTTACCACAACTATAGGTTATGCAAATCTCATTTGCATAACCACATAATATAAGATATCTCATATCTCATATTGCAAATCTCATTTGCAATAATTGTGGATTTATTAAATTGAATCACATCCAATTTAATTTCTCTCAATCAAATTCTCCAATCAGTACTAATTCAACAATTAGGCTAACCTATAGTTTATCATGAATCTCATTCACATTAAACTATATATTATATCATTTATATCTCATATAAATGACATAAATGCCCTTAAGGTGAAATTGAACACTTCAATTTCATACCAAAACTTTATCCCTTCTTAAATCCAGATGGAGCCAACCGAGGGACCTAATGGACCTACAGTGACGGGCTCCAATGATCCAAGATTAACCTGCCAAACTCTTTGACCCGGTTAACCAACATTCATTTGCTACGGTAACACTCCACTATAGCCCGTAGCTGCACTTCCGTCGGTCACGAGAATATTACGTGTCCACCGATATAACCAATACCCATGAGTCGACCCTTCACAGTTGTTCGTAGACACACTACTGGGTCAAATTATCGCTTTACCCAGTGTCTACCTCTTGTTCCTTAAGTCTCCACCGCTCCTCTAATGAACAACACATTGTGATGGTCCAACCATACACAACACCCTTCTCGGGCGGTGAGAAGGTGGGCGCCGCTGTCCAAGCCGGAGACAACACATAAGGGAACGACCCCTTTAGTTTCCCTAAAGGCGGGAACGAGTGAATTCCATCTCGCGTAGTTAAGTTCCTAGCTCCCTACTTAGTTCTGTCACTGAGAAGATAGACATATTGGGCGAGTAACTATGACCACCCTCACCCGTACTAGTCAAAGAACAGACCCTCGCAGACAGGAGTCCATAACACGCTCAGGATTCCGGTCGAGTCACTAATGGTCATCAAAGAAATTATTAGTCCTTCATCACAACGGTGTTACATCGGTGGGTCTAATAATTCACGCGATCCTGATCTTGTACAATCTCATTGCACAGATGCCCCACTTGCATGTCAACCACATGAACGAGTCAGATCACCTCGTTCGGTATCTAATACAAAGCGGGCGCATTCACAGTGTATCCAAGATTAGGTCTCCAACCCTATCCATATATCAGAGACCGTTCGGGTCATTAACGCGAACGTGATCCTCCCCGTGTGTCCACTACACACCGCTCAAGTTCTAGTTCTCTCATAAATTCAATGACCCTGGAGCTTAGTTTATTGGAAAAGTTTATAAATATTGCGAGACACAAAGTAATGAAATAAATAACTCTTATTAATTTCAATCAGTATATTACAAACACGAGATTAGGACAAAAATCCCAACAACAACGATAAGAGTTTTGACAGACTTCTAAGAGTTTTGAACTTCTTTATGTGTTCCCCTTAGACTTCTAGGTCATTCTCATGCAAGACTTCTAAGAGTTTTCACAACTTTGCTCTAATCTAAGCGTTTTCTCTCGAGTCCCCTTAACCAATCATGATAAGAGAATTTAAGAACGAATTGCAAAAAAAATAAATAACAAAACACAGTTCAATACATAAGTAAACAAATCTTAAACAAGCAAACAAATTCTAACTACAACTTTTAGTCACTTTAAATCACAAAAAAACCAAACTAAAAGTATATAAAACGTCTTAGAACGATGTTACAATCTCAAAGAAAGAAGAAATAAAGTTATATGTCTATGTCGGTCCCTCATCCCCGAGGACCGTCACGATCTCGAACCTCCATGAATGCTTTAGCTCCCAAGGAATGCTCACTTTTCTCTTCTTATAGAGTGTAATTTGAAATTAGGGTGCAATCTCTATCAATTTCGGCTCCCTTTGCAAGAAGAAATCATGTTCTATTTATAAGGATTTTCGGCACAATGTTGCAACGCTAGGGAGAGCGTTGCAACGCTTTTCCCTAGGCGGCTGGCATATAAGAAAACTATCGACAGCGTTGCAACTCTGCTACCTTAACGTGTGCGTCCTTATCGATCTGGGGTTGCGACGCTCTAAGGCAACGTTGCAACACCCTCACCACTACCCTTTATATGAGTCTTCTTATCGAGATAGCGTTGTGACGCTGCAAAGCAACGTTTCAATGTTATCGACATGATCCTTCAACGCACAAAATCTGCAAGTTGGGCGTTGCAACGCTCTGCACGGCGTTGCAACACCATCACTTCGGGTTTACTAGCTTTTGTTGGTTCTACTTTCAATTGATATTATTTTTAGCTCCAAAAGGCCTCGTTTCGATCCCGAGTGATCCAAAATGTCTCCAATTGTCCTGTTTAAGCTCTTAACGTGAAATTCAATGATTAACACACATAAAAGCCCTGAAATTATCATAAAACTAGCAATAATTAAGCCTAAGAATAACACATTTTGTGTGTTATCAATGTCACAAATAGCAATATATGCTTGGTAGTGATTTATGTTGATATATCAGCTCTGTTTCATTTATCAAGAATATTATAGTGATAGAAATAGTTATATACTCAATGTTTATAACTCACATATGATAGTGTTCATTTCACTGATATACTACTGATATGATCAATGTTAGGTATATCAATGAAATGAACATATCTAAAATGAAGTATATGAGTAATATACCACGATGCAAAATATCTGTGGTATGCTACGAATGTATATCAAGTATATCATTGAAGTGATATACTTTACATTTAGTATATCAAATATACTACTGATATACTAAATGTAATGTATATCAAATATACTACTGATATACCAAATGTAAAGTATATCAGATTTACTACCGATACACCAATATGAGTAAAATTGGAAAAATAAAAAAATAAAAAATCAGATTCTTACAAATTTTTCTATATTTACAAATATAAAAAATTGTGGTTAGATTTTTAAATATACATATATTGCCACCCATTAAAATTCCCCAAAAATTTCATGTGACTAATAGTCATACAATAATTTGAAAAATACAATAGTTTTATTTTTTTCATGTTCAAGGACATGGAATGAGATTCACACATTTGACCTTTGATTAATAACATATGTCTTAATCAACTATGCTCGATTTGCTACAAAATAAGTTGTTTGAATACCTTAGCCTAGACAAAATGTTCTTGTAGTTAGTTTTATTTTCATTTTACATTGGATAGATTTTTGGAAAATATTTGTTTTCTCTTTTGGTTTTTTTTTTCTTACAACTGTACTAGCAATTTACGTGTAAAATTCTAGTGAGTGAGCCCAAGCTTGGGCGATTCTATGTGAATGAGTCAAAGTAGATTTATGTTGCATTATTTTAAGTAGTGACAAGTACTCGAAAGTTGAGAGAGATGCTCCCATTTGCGCCACGAGGCCTAGTATGGATCTCACGTTGTGAAATTCACGAAGATTTGTGGATGGAAACTTAAATGTATCTTATACCCTTAATTCCCTTCCACTCAACACTTTATATTAACGGGATTGACTTAGATCAATCAGCTAATATTTATCTATTTCTACTAATATAACTCTTATATTAGATTACCCTAAGTCTATAATCATATTATTAACTTAGGTCTATGTGAGTATATTCAATTAACGATTAATTAACGACACTCAAGTGTAATATAACATGTGGATCTTCGGACCAAATTAACTCCAAGGTAGGGGTGTTCCGCAGAACGTCAGCTTAAATACTTCAGCCTTAGATAAAACCTTCCTTAGACAGAGTTACTAATTAGTCTACATCCATTAGTCACATTTTGATTTCCTAATTCTAATATTATTAGAAATAGAAAACCTAAGTCTAATTATTCATGTTCTAAACCATTTCAAACTAATAATTAACTTAGGTTACATGCATTTCTATGTTATTGTGCTTGATCATTCATCACATAATAATTAAACTATAACATGCATACATCACATGTATAAATGCATGTCAATGCTTTTAATATAAGTAATATAAAACTTATATTAACTAAATTAAAACATGCATTTTATTATAACTCTTTTAAAAAAATCCTATCATGCAAACTATATATTATAACATTTATAAAAGAAACATGATGCACGGAATGCTTAACCTAAGGTGGGATTTTAAAACTATATGACATACATTATGCATAAAATCTAAGTCATGCAACACTTGCATAATAAAATAGAAAAATGGACCAATTTTGGCACCCTAGAGACATTAATTTAATTAATTAACATTAATATAACCCTTATATTAACATTGAACGGATTTGGAATTCCCGTAGCGGAAGACATTGTGAAACGTTGTTGATCCGTTGTGTAATTATATCTTAAAGTCGAACCTATCTCATAGATCCTAGGCTAAACATGCATAAAAGAAGAGGAAAAATAGTAAGGAATCTCGGTACTTACTTGTTGAAGAACACTTCTTGAATGCTTTCCTCCTCCAGTCATGATCTCTCTCGAACGGATGATCTCCTCGATCCGAACATCAAGACACCTCCACAGGGTATTCTCAGTTGTTCTTGAGAGGTTGAGGGAGAGTGTGTGGACTCCCTTTTGATTTTCGGTGACGAGAAATATTAAAGAAAATGAGAGAGTTCTTGAGAGAGGATGTTTTTCTCTCTTTGGATGGAAATCCAAAAAATGCCAAGAGCTCCACCAAAAGCTTCTTGCAAAGCCTTTAAATACTATTGTGTGATGGAGTTAAAATCTCCATCAAATCACAATTTTACCACAACCATATGATATGCAAATCATATTTGCATATCATATAAGGTATCTCATACCTTATTCTACAAATCTCATTTGCATAAATGTGGAATTATAAATTGAATCACATTCAATTTTATTTCTCTCAATTCAATTTCTCCAATTAGCACTAATTAATCAATTAGGCTATACTATAGTTTATTATGAATCTCATTCACATCAAACTATATATTATGTCATTTATATCTCATATTAATGACATAAATACCCAAATAATGAATTTGAGCACTTCAAATTCACACCAAACTGTAAACCCTCAATTTGTTCAATTTGGGTCAACCGAGGGACTTAATGGACCTACACGTTGAAGGGAATGAAAATTTCCGCGCAGTGGAAGATGATCGAATCGTCAAGGTATCGTTACGCTACTAGAAGTTTGTTAAAACGATCTAACGCTTAGATCTAAGTTAAACATGTAAAATAAGGAATAAATTACAACAAGAAGAATATACTTACTTGTTGTAGACAAAACTTCAAAGTTTCTTCCTTGATCACGAAGACTTCGTGCTGCTCAACGAATGCTTCTCTCGAACAAAACGAACACCACCAACGGCCTTCTCGGTTGTTCTTCCTTTGGAAGAAGGAAGGTGGTGGGACTTTTTGTTTTGGAGAGGGAGGAGAATTGAGAGAAAAAGTTGAGAGAAAACTCTTCTTTTTGGGTGAGAATCCAAAAAATGAGAGTGTTAAGTGTGTTTCCTTCTTGCAATAAGGGATTAAATAGTGGAATAATCATGGAGTTAAAATCTCCACATTATTACCATTTTACCACAACCATAGGTTATGCAAATCATATTTGCATAACCATATAATATAAGATATCTCATATCTCATATTGCAAATCACATTTGCAATAATTGTGGATTAATTAAATTGAATCACATCCAATTTAATTACTCTCTATTAATTCTCCAATTAGCCCTAATTAAACAATTAGGCTAACTTATAGTTTATGATGAATCTCATTCACATTAAACTATATATTATATCATTCATATCTCATATAAATGACATAAATGCCTCTAAGTGAAATTGAACACTTCAATTTCATACCGAAACATTAACCCTTCTTTGAACCCAGATTGAGCCAACCGAGGGACCTAATGGACATGCAGTAACGAGCTCCAATGATCCGAGATTAGCCTATCAAACTATTTGATCTGGTTAATCAACATTCATTAGCTACGGTAATACTCAACTATAGCCCGTAACTGCACTCCCGTCAGTGCAGAATATTACGTGTCCACTGATATAACCAATGCCCATGAGTCGACCCTTCACAGGTTCTTCGTAGACACGGTTGGGTCAAATTACCGTTTTACCCCTGTCTTTACCTCTTGTTCCTTATGTCCCCACTACTCCTCTAATAAACAACACATTGTGATGGTCAAACCATACACAACACCCTTCTCGGGCAAGTGAGAAGGTGGGCGCCCATTGTCCAAGCCCTAGAGACAACACTTAAGTGAACAACCCCACCAGTTTCCCTAAAGGCGGGAACGAGTGAATTCCATCTCGTGTAGTTAAGTTCCCAGCTGCCTACTTGGTCCTGTCCCTGAGAAGATAGGCATATTGGGCGAGTAATTGTGACCACCCTCACCGTACTAGTCAAAGGACAGACCCCCGCAGACTGGAGTCTGTAACACGATCAGGATTCAGGTCGAGTCACTAATGGTCATCTACGAAGCTATTAGTCCTTACTGTCAACGGTGTTACATCAGTAGGTCTAATAATTCACGGTCCGATCTTGTACAACCTCATTGCACAGGATGCCCCAACTCGCATGTCAACCATATAAACGAGTCAGATCACCTCTTTTGTATCTAATACAAAGCAGGCCGCATCCACAGTGTATCTAGGATTAGGTCTCCAACCCTATCCATATAATGTACACCGTTTAGGTCATTAACTCAAACGTGATCCTGCGTGTGTGTCCACTACACACCGTTCAAGTTCTAGTTCCCTCATAAATTCAATGACCCTGGAGCTTAGTTTATATTAAGAGTTTGTAAATATTGCGAGACACAAAGTAATGAAATAAATAACTCTTATTAATTTCAAACAGTAATTTAGAAACACGAGATTAGGACAAAAATCCCAACACACGTGACGAGCTCCAATGATCCGAAACTAACATGTAAAACTCTTTGACCCGGTTATTCAACATTCATTAGCTACGGTAACACTCCACTAAAGCCCGTAGCTACCCTCTCATCACTGTAGGACAAGTTGTGTCCATCGATATAACTAATACCTATTAGTTGACCCTTCAAAGGTTGTTCGTAGACATTGTTGGGGCAAATTACGATTTTACCCATGTGTCTACCTCTTGCTCATTAAGTCCCACTACTTCTCTAATGAACAACTATGTTGCATTGTCCAACCATAAACAACAACCCTCCGGGCTAGCGAGAGAGTGGGGCCCCGTTATTCAAGTTCTGGAGACATCACTTAAGGGAATAACCCCTCTACTTTCTCTAAAGTCAGGAACGAGAGAATTCCTTCTTGCGTAGTCAAGTTCCCAGCTCCCCAGGTGGTTCTGTCCCTCAGAAGATAGGCATATTGGGCGAGCAACAGTGGCTACCCTCACCCGTACTAGTCAAAGGACACACCCCTGCAGACAGGAGTCCGTAACACGCTCAGGATTAAGGTCACGTCACTAATGGTCAGCTATGAAATTATTAGCCCTATACTGTTAACGGTGTTACATCAGTAAGTCTAATAATCCACAGTCCGGTCATGTGCAATCTCATTGCATAGGATGCCCCCACTCGCATGTCAGCCACATAAAGGAGTTAGATCACTTTGTTTGTATCTAATACAAAGCGAGCCGCATCCACAGTGTATCCAGGATTAGGTCTCCAACACTATCCATAAACTGTAGACCGTTCGGGTCATTAACTCGAACGTGATCCTCCTTGTGTGTCCACTACACACCGTGCAAGTTCTAGTTCTCTCATTAATATAATGACCCTGGAGCTTAGTTTATTGGATTAAGTTAATGAAATATGCGAGACACAAAGTTTAAATAAATAACTCTTATTTATCACATAAAGTTCAAATAAATAACTCTTATTTATTTACAACTTGGAATATTACAAACTACACGAGATGAGGACATACATCCCAACAAACTCCGACTTGGACTAAGATAGTGGAGTACATGATACATTTCTCAAATGTACAGTAGAGTAATACAAAAAAGTAATACAATAAACTACGACATTGAATACCAATTTACAATACTCCCACTTGCCCTAGTCAGGAAGCACTCGAAGACTTAGACTCTCTAGGTTACCCTCAAACACCTTAGCCATGAGGTCATTTGTAAATGGATCAGCAACGTTGTGCTTCGAAGCTATCTGCGTGACTGTCACGTCTCCGCGGTGCACAATCTACCATATCAAGTGATACTTACGCTTAATGTGCTTGCCCCTTTTATGACTACAAGGTTCGCTCGATTTGGCTACTGCACCACTATTGTCACAGAACAACGTGATCAACAAGTTCATATTTGGACCAACTTCCAAATCCGTCATGAACTTCCTGAGCGAAACAGCTTCCTTTGCAGCTTCACAAGTCGTAACATACTCGACTTCCATCATTGAATCAGCGATGCATCCCTGCTTGATGCTTCGCCATCCTACAACAACTTCATTGAGAATGAAGGCTGACCCTGAAGTGGATTTCCTAGAATCCTTATCGGTCTGAAAGTCAGAATATGTGTATCCCGTAAGGATCAAATCCCCACTCCCATACACAAAGCTGTAGTTCCTCGTTCTCCGACGATACTCGAGGATTGCCTTTACGGTTGTCCAGTGATCTAATCCTGGATTGGATTGATACCTTGTGACAATCCCAACTGCATAACAGATGTCGGGCCTAGTACACAACATGACATACAGCAGGCTCCCTACAACTGAAGCATAGGGGATTCGTCTCATATCTTCAACCTCTTGAGCTGTCTTAGGACATTGATCCTTAGACATGTGAACCCCGTGCTTAAAAGGCAACAAGCTATTCTTGGACTTCTGCATCTTATATCTAGACAAGATCTTGTCAATATAAGATGTTTGAGACATGGCTAGTGTTCTATTCTTCCAGTTCCCGACTGTCTGGATACCTAGAACATACTGTGCCTCTCCCAAATCTTTCATTTGGAATTGTGAAGCCAACAATTCCTTAGTGTCAGTAATAAATCCTATCTCATTCTCAATGAGAAGGATATCATCCACATACAATATTAGAAACACGACAGTACTGTTAACGATTTTCTTGTGGACACAAGGCTTGTCAACATTTTGATCAAAGCTATAAGATTTGATCGCCTCATAAAACCTTATATTCCAAGACCTCGAGGCTTGTTTCAATCCATAAATAGACCTTTGAAGCCGCCAAACCTTTTGCTGTTTGCCTTGGGCAATGAACCCCTTCGGTTGGTCCATGTAGATGGTCTCGTCACGGTTGCAATTCAGAAAGGCGGTCTTGACATCCATCTGTCATACCTCATAGTCATAATATGCAGCAATGGCTAGAAGGATTCTAATCGACTTTACCATGGCAACAGGTGAAATGGCTTCCTCATAGTCAACCCCTTTGCCACTAGTCGAGCTTTGAAGGTTTGCACCATCCCATCTACGTCGCGTTTATGGTTGTAGATCCACTTGCAACCAATAGATTTAACCCCATTCGGTTGGTCCACAAGCTCCTTGACGGAATTGAAGTACATTGACTCCATTTTCTGGTCCATAGCTTTAATCCATTCATCTTTGTCAACGTCTGCCATTTTTCTGATCATAGGTCAATGGATCCCCACAATCATCATCAGGAGTTACGACTTGGGTTTCAGCTAAACCCATGTAACGTTCAGGCTATCTCAAAACCCTCCCACTACGTCGAGGCATTCCCAACTCTTGGGAACGAACTTGCTTAGACGAGCTAGGATCAACAACACTTGTTGACGTACTAGCACCATCAGGAACTCTTGCTGATGAACTATCCATTTCATTCAACACAATCTTACTCCTTTATAAGTGATCCCTGATGTAGTCTTCCTCAAGGAATGTGGCGTTTGTCGACACAAGCACCCTATTATCCTTAGGATCGTAAAAGAAACCACCTCTAGTCTCTTTTGGGTAACCTACAAAGAAGCACAACTTTGAACGGGGTTCCAACTTCTTCAGGTTTAACACCAACACATGGGTCGGACATCCCAAAATTCTGAAATGACATAAACTGGTTTTACGACCATGCAAGAGTTCGAAAGGTGTTTCACAAACACTTTTCGAAGGAACTGTGTTCAAAATGTAAACCACAGTCTCCACTACATAACGCCAAAAAGAATTAGAGAGACGAGCATAGCTCATCCTTGACCGAACAATGTCCAACAGGGTTCTATTTCTCCTCTCTGATACCTCATTCGGCTGTGGCATACCAGGTGCTGAGAGTTGGGACGTAATTCCATGTTCTATCATATAATCCTGGATTTTAGTGTCCGTATACTCTCCACCTCAATCCAATCGAAGTGTTTTTATAGTTTTACCTAACAGGTTCTCAACCTCAGTCTTGAACTCCTTGAACTTTTCAAGTGTTTCAGACTTCCTATGCATTAGGTAAATGTACTCATACCTCGAATAGTCATCTATAAAAGATACGAAGTATTCGTAACTTCCTCGTGTTTTAACATTCATTAGACCACAGAGGTCAGAATGTATAAGCTCAAGGGGCTCCTTGGCTCTATAAAGGACGTTTGGTCATTTTGCCTTCAAGGCATGACTCACACACCACTAAAAGGATGTTTAGTCATTTTGTCTTCAAGGCATGACTCACACACCAATAAAGAGTTTTCTTCCAACTCGCTTAGAAGTCCACTCTTCACTAGTCTCTCAATCCTATTGAGATTAATGTGGCCTAACCGTAGATGTCAATGATGGCCACTTTCGTTTGGAGAAACTTTTAATATCTTAGTTCGCGTTTCAGCTTGTTTAAAAAATTCGGTGTTCAAAACACTTTGGACAAGATTAGGGTTCAAAACATACAAATTTCTCTCAAGCGAAGCAGAACAAATCAAATTTCCATTTCGAGAAATAAACGCTTTATTACTCCTGAGAAACGAAAATATTTTGTTTTAATAGACAGGAAATAGAAACTAGGTTTCTCGTAAACCTAGGAACTATGTACATATCCAATAATAAGTACTTCCCGCCAAAAAACGCCTTCACCGTACCTATTGCTGCAGCTGAGACCACTTCTCCGGATCCAATCCTGAGTGTTATCTCACCCTCTTGCAACCACTGCCATGAACTTAATCCTTGAAAAGAAGAGAAAACGTGATTAGTGGCGCCGGAATCCAGTATCTACACTAAGTCATTACTCTCCACTAAACAAGTTTCTGTGACAAATAAATCGCATTTACCTGTCATCTTCTTTTCATCAAGGAATTTAGGACAACCCCTTTTCAGGTGTCCGTCATCGTCGCAGTAGAAACACTTTTTGGCAACATCCTTGGTTTCTTTGCCCTTTAGGGCGGCAGTGCGGTCAACCTTAACCTCTTTCAATTTCTTTTTCTTCCCTTTTGGGCCTGAAGAGCCTACAAAATTTATCCCAGAGGTCAATGTTGGGATTTCTGTCCTAATCTCGTGTTTGTAAAATATTATTTTGAAATTAATAAGAGTTATTTATTTCTTCACTTTGTGTCTCGCAAATATTTTAAACCTCTCCAATAAACTAAGCTCCAGGATCATTGAATATATGATAGAACTAGAACTTGAACGGTGTGTAGTTAACACACAAGGACGATCACGTTTGAGTTAATGACCCGAACGGTCTACAGTATAAGGATGGGGTTGGAGACCTAATCCTTGATACATTGTGGATGCGGCCCGCTTTGTATTAGATACAAACGAGGTGATCTGACTCGTTCATGTGGTTGACATGCGAGTGGGGGCATCCTGTACAATGAGATTGTACAAGACCAGACCGTGAATTATTAGACTTACTGATATAACACCGTTGACAGTAAAGACTAATAAATTCGTAGATGACCATTAGTGACTCGACACGAATCCACGAGCGTACACGGACTCCCATCTGCGAGGTCCGTCCTTTGAATAGTACGGGTGAGGGTGGTCTTGGTTACTCGCCCAATATGTCTATCTTCTCAGGGACACAGCCAAGTAGAGAGCTGGGAAACTAATGACGCGAGATGGAATTCACTCGTTCCCGCCTATAGGGAATCTAGAGGGGTTATTCCCTTAAGTGCTGTCTCCAGGGCTTGGACAACGGGCGCCCACCTTCTCAATGGCCCGAGAAGGGTGTTGTGTATGGTTGGACTATCACAATATGTTGTTCATTAGAGGAGCAGTGGGGACTTAAGGAACAAGATGTAGACACAGGGCTAAAACGGTAATTTGACCCAGCCGTGTCTACGAACAACCTGAGAAGGGTCGACTCATAGGCATTGGTTATATCAGTGGACACGTAATATTCTACACTGATGGGAGTACAACTACAGGCTTTAGTGGAGTGTTACTGTAGCTAATGAACATAGGTTGGCTGGGTCAAAGAGTTTGACTGGTTAACCTCAAATCATTGGAGCCCGTCACTGTAAGTCCATTAGGTCCCTTGGTTGGCTCAATCTGGGATAAAAGAAGGATTAATGTTTTGGTATTGATGTGTGATAATCCCATGAAATGGGATTATTGTTGGCACTTTCCATTGCTTATTTCTACTAAAAATTGAGTGGTAGGCGTGTTTTTAGTCATTTTCTTAGCATGTTTTTGTTCAGTTTTGGAGTGTAACATTTTTAGTGCCTAGTTGTTCATTTTCCTTGTTGTGTTAGGTTAATCTTAACATTTTGTGTTTATTTAGTTTTGTTGAGTTGGCGTGTATTATGCTCATTGTTTGTTGAGTTTTGTGTGTTCGGTTATTGTTCGTGTTTGTGTTTGTGTTTGGTGTAGGGGGAAGAGGATTGTTGAGTGTGGCAACATCAATACTACAATGCTGCTGCAACACTGCTTTTAAGAGCAGAAGGCAAGTACACTATGAAGTAGCAATGTCACAGCATTGTTGCAGCATTGGAGTCGGGCAGAAAAGTCAAAGTGGGGCCCACCTCTCAGGATGACGCAACAGAAGTCTCCTTTTCTGAGTTAAATCAGTAGTTTTGGGTTTTTTTTGGAATTTTTGGACAGTAGAAGGACTTGGGAGCAAAAGGGGGAAGTAGAAATACTTAACCTAATTTAGAAAAGGGAATGATCTATCGAAAAACACACAAGGAGGCTACCCTTATCGATAAGACAGAAGAAAAAGAAAAAGGAGGAGATTATCGATATTCATGGAGAAGAAGAAAGCTGCTGCCTCACCTCCTCCCAGCTCGTGTCCATCTTTTCCTCTCTTCTATTAGCTTTGTTTTTCTTATTTGTGTAGTTGATCTTTTGTAGTAACTTTGAATTCAACGTTAGTATGTTTACAAGTTTCAAGCATTTTGTTCTTGAGTTCTATGTAGTAGTCATGGGCTAAGTTCTTTTTACGCTGGAATTTATGGGATGAGATTCTAAATTCTTGAAGTTCTTTTGTTGGGAAACTGCTAAACATGTAGTAGTTTGCTTATGGATGTTTATGCTTTATTGTTCTTCTTAAGATTGATCACCTTAGGATTGAACACTAGTTCGTTTTAATTCTGAAAAGGTTGAGATGGATGGAAAAGCATAAGCAATGCATGTTTGTCTTTCTTTTGACTAAAAAGAAAAAGCTCCAAAGGTATAGACATATGCTTTTGGCTTGTAAACTTGGGTAAATTTGTGTTAATTTTTATGTTTGGAAGCTGGGTATTCATAGATATATGTTAAACTTTGCTTTTAGGCTAAAATTCGAAGTTAGAAATAATTTTCGGAAGCCATTGGATAATTTCCTGTTTCTGCACAGTTTAGCAGTGAAACAGCAATGTAATAGCATTGCTGCAGCATTAGACAACAGAATCTTGATTTTCTTTTCCATAAATTCCAGTGCTTTTATTACTTCATCCTCAGCTTGTTTATTGTCCATTTGAGTTGTTTATCGCTCTTAGATAGCTTGATTCAATCTCTCTTATGCTAAGCTCATTTTTGTTGCTTTTGAGTTGTTTAGGCGCTTTAAGTCTAGTTTAGCATTACTTATCTTCTCAATCTTTTGCAAACACTAGTCCCTGTGGGATCGACCTTATTCACCAATTACTACCTATGATTGCGTATGTTTGCGTAGTGAGTTTTTGTACAACAAGTTTTTGGCGGCGTTGCCGAGGACTAAGTTTTGTGAATTTTGTGAAACTGAGTACTTTTATTTGTTATTTTTCGTTTTAGTTAACTCACTCAACATTTTGATTGGTTACCTCTTTGTCATGCTAGGTGCTGAAATCCTTATATGAACGAGGAGCACGATCCTGAATTGCAGCCTCTTGATCCCGAGATCGAACGCACATTTCACCGTCGAAGAAGGGAACAAAGAGGACGAGCAGAACCTGAAGGTATGGCTGAACCACCGCTGAGAATTGATAATAATGGGGGTGCTAGAGCAGTGGAAGATGAGAGAGATCGAGTTATTCAGGAGTATGCAGTGCCAATTCGGATTCCGGGGATCATGCCACCAGAGATAGAGGCACCGCATTTTGAACTGAAACCGGTCATGTTTCAGATGCTCCAGCACACAGGCCAGTTTGGGGGTACGCCAATGGAGGATCCTCACCTACATCTCCAGTTATTCATTGGTGTGTGTAAGTCCTTTGTAATCAGAGCGGTAAGTGAGGATACTCTGAGGTTAACGCTTTTCCCTTACTCACTAAGAGGGAAAGCACTCGAATGGTTGAATACGATACCACCGGGAGCTATTTCGAGTTGGAATGAATTGGTGGAATAGTTCCTGATAAAGTATTTTCCACCCACCAAGACTGCAAAGCTCAGGAGTGAAATTACTTCCTTTTAGCAGCAGGATGACGAATCTCTGTATGAAACTTGGGAGAGGTTTAAAGAGTTGCTTCGCGAATGCCCGAATCATGGTATTCCCTATGGCATTCAGATGCAGACTTTTTATAATGGGTTGAATACCCACACGAGGATGGTAGTTGATGCTTCAGCTGGAGAAGCACTGTTGTCAAAAACATACAATGATGCATATGAGATCCTAAAAAAGATTGCAAAGAACAACTACCAGTGGCCTACTTCACGCCTTAATCCTACTCGCCAGGTAGTAGTGGTGCAAGATGCGAGTACAGCGAGCTTGGCAGCAAAGATTTCCACTCTTACCAACACGCTGAAATCAATGAATATGGATTCAGGAAATCAGTTTGGGCATCCAGTGTCAGTATCATGTGTTTATTGTGGGGAGGGCCACACTTTTGATGTATGTCCTTCCAATCCGGCATCAGTAAATTACGTGGGGTACAACAAAAATTTCAACCCCTATTCGAATACATACAACCCGGGTTGGAAGCATCATCCGAACTTTGCATGGAACAATAAAGGAGTTGGGCCTTCAAATCAGCAAGTGAGACCTCCAGTGCCTCCAGGGTTTCAACAACAGGGATACCCTCAACAGATTTTGCAAAACCCTAAGGTACAGACTCATGAGCCCACATCCTCATTAGAATCATTGTTGAAAGAGCACATGGCTAAAACTGATGCCATAATGCAGAGTCAAGCTGTAGCAATAAGAAACTTAGAAAATCAAATGGGTCAATTAGCCTCAGCCTTAAACAATAGAGTTCAGGGTACCTTGCCTAGTGACACTGAGGATCCAAGAGGCAAGGGCAAAGAAACATGTAAAGCAGTGCAGCTTCGGAGTGGGAAAGAGTTAGAGGTAGTCAAACCCAAGGCTCCTAAAGGAAAAGAGCCCACTTCAATTCAAGTTAATAGTGAACGTGGAAAGCATACACAAGGAAAGGTGGTAACATCTCCACAACATCAGGCTGAGATAGAGCAGGCAGAAGACATTGTGGCAAAGCGGTGCGATGACATCGAGCGCGCGATGTGAAAAATACAAAGCGCTTCTTCCACAAGTTCAACCAGCCGAACAAGTTGTTTTGAGACCACCACCACCATTCCCTCAACGTTTTCAAAAGAAGCAACAAGATGAACAATTCGATAAGTTTTTGGACATTCTGAAGGAGCTACACATAAACATCCCCTTAGTGGAAGCCTTGAAACAGATGCCCAACTATGCGAAATTCATGAAAGGCATTTTGACTAAAAAGAGGAGGTTGGGAGAGTTTGAGACGGTTGCACTCACCTCAGAATGTTCATCTATTGTTCAACAGAAAATCCCTCAGAAGTTAAAAGATCCAGGGAGCTTTACCATACCTTGCACCATTGGGAATACATATTGTGGGCAAGCCTTGTGCGATCTAGGGGCTAGCATCAACTTGATGCCTATGTCCATCTTTAAAAGACTCGGCATTGGAGAGGCAAGACCCACCACAATCTCATTACAGCTAGCTGATCGCTCGGTAGTCTATCTAGAGGGTAAGATAGAGGATGTGTTGGTAAGTGTGGATAAGTTTATCTTCCCCTCTGATTTCATTATACTTGACTACGAGGCTGATAAAGACATCTCAATCATTCTTGGGCGACCTTTCTTAGCCACAGGAAGGACACTCATTGACGTGCAAAAGGGAGAGTTGACAATGAGAGTTAATGATCAAAGGATAACGTTCAATCTTTTTAATTCTTTACATTTTCCTAATGATGTTGAGGAGTGTTCCCTTATGCATGTTTTAGACACAGCAGTGGTGGAAAGTTGGCATGAAAGATCAGCTGGATCAAATGATTTTGCTGGAAATGAGAATGAGGCTGACTCTAATAAAAGAGGAATGATTGCTCATGTGGGTGCCAAACAGTATGGTGGTGTGAATCGAAGCAAGTTTGAGTCATTGGGTCTTGCAGAGAAAACTTTACTTGCAATCATACCATCAGATGAAGAGCCACCTACTTTGGAGCTTAAACCGCTGCGCACACACTTGAAATATGCATACCTCGGATAAAATGACACTTTGCCAGTAATCATATCATAAGCCTTGAGTGGAGAATGTGAACAGAAACTGTTAGATTTATTGAAACGGCATCAGAAAGCAATTGGGTGGTCCATGGCAGACATAAAAGGCATCAGTCCATCAATATGTATGCACAAAATCCTGTTGGACAATGATTGTTCAAATTCAGTTGAGCATCAAAGGCGGTTGAACCCTGTCATGAAAGAGGTGGTGCAGAAAGAGATTCTTAAGTGGCTTGATTCAGGTATCATCTTTCCTATCTCTGATAGTGCATGGGTAAGCCCAGTTCAGTGTGTGCCTAAGAAGGGAGGGATCACAGTGGTAGAAAATCTGAATAACGAACTGATCCCAACAAGAACAGTCACTGGATGGCGTGTTTGCATGGATTATCGTAAGTTGAACAAAGCCACTAGGAAGGACCATTTTCCCTTGACTTTTATTGATCAAATGCTTGACAGATTGGCAGGAAAGGAGTATTATTGTTTCCTGGATGGGTATTCTGGGTACAATCAGAACACGATAGCACCAGAGGATCAAGAGAAGACCACATTCACTTGTCCTTACGGCACATTCGCATTTAGGCGAATGCCTTTCGGGTTATGCAATGCTCCTGCAACTTTTCAGCGATGCATGATGGCAATCTTCAGTGACATGGTGGAGAAAACACTAGAGGTATTTATGGATAACTTTTCTACATTTGGTGAAACTTTTGATGTGTGGTTGTTTAATTTGCAGGATATTCTGAAACGTTGAGAGAAGACCAACCTAGTCCTCAACTGGGAAAAATGTCACTTCATGGTTCGTGAAGGAATAGTTTTGGGACACAAAATATCAAAGGTGGGAATCGAAGTGGACAAAGCCAAGATCGAGGTCAGTGCGAAGATGTCTCCACCTACCACAGTGAAAGGAGTTAGAAGCTTCCTAGGACATGCAGGGTTTTACAGGAGGTTCATTAAGGACTTTTCAAAGATTGCAAAGCCTCTCTGCATGCTTCTTGAGCATTCCAAGCCTTTTGTTTTTTATGAAGATTGTGTGAAGGCATTTGAGAGCTTAAAGGGGACATTAGTTTCTGCTCTAGTGATTGTTGCCCTTGATTGGACCCTGCCCTTTGAAATGATGTGTGATGCCAGTGATTTTGCTGTGGGGGCAGTCTTGGGTCAGCGCAGAGGCAAGATCTTCCACTCAATTTATTATGCTAGCAGAACCTTGAATGAGACCCAAATCAATTATACTACCACTGAGATAGAGCTGTTAGCAATGGTTTTTGTATTTGATAAGTTCAGGGCATATTTGATAGGTACAAGAGTCATAGTCTTCACTGATCACTCTGCAATCAAGTACTTGATATCGAAGAAGGATTCGAAGCCCAGACTGATTCGATGGATACTCTTGTTGCAAGAATTTGATTTGGAAATCAGAGATAGGAGTGGGACACAGAACCAAGTTGCTGATCACTTGTCTAGACTCCATGAGACTAACGAGACACTCCACCACGAGCCTATGAAGGAGACATTTCCTGATGAACAACTCCTTAGAGTAACTAAGCATCTCCCTTGGTATGCGGATCTGGTGAACTACTTGGTAAGTGGACTTCTACCTCCTGAAATGAGTAAACAACAGTTGAAAAGATTCATGCACGAGGTGAGATACTTTTATTGGGATGAACCATTCCTCTACAAAAAATGCGATGACCAAATTTTGAGGAGATGTGTTCCTGAAGAAGAGGTCCAGAATATTCTTCACCATTGCCATTCAGCACCATATGGTGGCCATTTTGGTGGGGCTCGAACAGCAGCTAAAGTGCTGCAATCTGGATATTTCTGGCCCTCACTTTTTAGAGACACCCATCAGTTTGCTAAGTGTTGCGATCATTGTCAAAGGGTGGGCAACATCTCACAGAAGCATGAGATGCCATTAAACAACATTCTAGAGGTCGAACTTTTTGATGTATGGGGGATAGACTTCCTGGGCCCATTCCCACCATCTCATGGGAACCTCTATATTTTACTAGCGGTAGACTATGTATCCAAGTGGGTCGAAGCAATCGCTTCATCATCCAATGACTCCAATGTGGTAAGCAAGTTTTTGAAAAAGAACATTTTCACGCGCTTTGGGACACTGAGAGCGCTCACAAGTGACGAGCGGACTCATTTTGAATCGAAAGAAGAGACGAGGTAAACACATTGAGCGCAAGTATCATCTGATACGGGAAATTGTGCACCGCGGAGACGTGACAGTCACGCAGATAGCATCAGAGCACAATGTAGTTGATCCATTTACAAAGTCCCTCACGGCTAAAGTGTTTGAGGGTCACCTAGAGAGTCTAGGTATTCGAGAGCTTCCTGACTAGGGCAAGTGGGAGATGTGTAAACGGGTATTCAATGCCCTAGTTTATTGTAATTTTTTTGTTGTAACTCAAATACATTTTGGAAATGTACCTTATCCACTAGCTTAGTCCAAGTGGGAGTTTGTTGTGATTTCTGTCCTAATCTCGTGTTTGTAAAATATTGTTTTGAAATTAATAAGAGTTATTCTTTTCTTCACTTTGTGTCTCGCAAATATTTTAAACCTTTCCAATAAACTAAGCTCCAGGGTCATTGAATATATGAGAGAACTAGAACTTGAACGGTGTGTAGTTGACACACAAGGAGGATCACGTTCGAGTTAATCACCCGAAAGGTCTACAGTATAAGGATAGGGTTGGAGACCTAATCCTGGATACACTGTGGATGTGGCCCGCTTTATATTAGATACAAACGAGGTTATCTGACTCGTTCATGTGGTTGACATGCGAGTGGGGGCATCCTGTACAATGAGATTGTACAAGACCGGACCGTGAATTATTAGACTTACTAATATAACACCGTTGACAGTAAAGACTAATAAATTCGTAGATGACCATTAGTGACTCGACCTGAATCCTTAGCGTATTACGGACTCCTGTCTGCGGGGGTCTGTCCTTTGACTAGTACGAGTGAGGGTGGTCTTGGTTACTCGCCAATATGCCTATCTTCTCAGGGACAGAACCAAGTAGAGAGCTGGGAACCTAATTACGCGAGATGGAATTCACTCGTTCCCGCCTATAGGAAATCTAGAGGGGTTGTTCCCTTAAGTGCTGTCTCCAGGGCTTGGACAACGGGCGCCCACCTTCTCACTGGCCCGAGAAGGGTGTTGTGTATGGATGGACCCTCACAATATGTTGTTCATTAGAGGAGCAGTAGGGACTTAAGGAACAAGATGTAGACACAGGGGTAAAACGATAATTTGACCCAGTCGTGTCTACGAACAACCTGTGAAGGGTCGACTCATGAGCATTTGTTATATCAGTGGACACGTAATATTCTACACTGATGGGAGTACAGCTACAGGCTTTAGTGGAATGTTACTGTAGCTAATGAACATTGGTTGACCGGGTCAAAGAGTTTGACTGGTTAACCTCAAATCATTGGAGCCCGTCACTGTAGGTCCATTAGGTCCCTTGGTTGGCTCAATCTTGGATAAAAGAAGGGTTAATGTTTTGGCATGAAATTGAAGTGTTCAATTTCACTTTAAGAGTATTTATATCATCTCGGGCCAGTGAGAAGGTGGGCGCCCGTTGTCCAAGCCCTGGAGACAGCACTTAAGGGAACAACCCCTCAAGATTTTCTATAGGCGGGAACGAGTGAATTCCATCTCACATAATTAGGTTCTCAGCTCTCTACTTGGTTCTGTCCCTGAGAAGATAGGCATATTGGGCGAGTAACCAAGAACACCCTCACCCGTACTAGTCAAAGGACGGACCCTTGACGATGTGTGTGTAATACACTCGAGATTCAGTCGAGTCACTAATGGTCATCTACGAATTTATTAGTCTTTACTGTCAACGGTGTTATATCAGTAAGTCTAATAATTCACAGTCCGGTCTTGTACAATCTCATTATACAGGATGCCCCCACTCGCATGTCAACCACATGAACGAGTCAGATCACCTCGTTTGTATCTAATACAAAGCGGGATGCATCCACAGCGTATCCAGGATTAGGTCTCCAACCCCATCCTTATACTGTTGACCGTTCGGGTCATTAAATTGAACGTTATCCTCCTTGTGTGTCAACTACACACCGTTCAAGTTCTAGTTCTCTCATATATTCAATGACCCTGGAGCTTAGTTTATTGGAAGGTTTAAAAAATTTGCGAGACACAAATTGAAGAAAAGAATAACTCTTATTAATTTCAAAACAATATTTTACAAACACGAGATTAGGACAGAAATCCCAACAAACTCCCACTTGGACTAAGCTAGTGGAGAAGGTACATTTCTAAAATATATTTGAGTTACAATAAGAAATTACAATAAACTAGGGCATTGAATACCCATTACACATCTCCCACTTGCCCTAGTCAGGAAGCTCTCGAATACCTAGACTCTCTAGGTGACCCTCAAACACTTTAGCCGTGAGGGGCTTTGTAAATGGATCAGCTACATTGTCCTCCGATGCTATCTGCGTGACTGTCACGTCTCCGCAGTGCACAATTTCCTGTATCAGATGATACTTTCGCTCAATGTGTTTACCTTTTTTATGGCTTCGAGGCTCACGTGAGTTGGCTACTGCACCACTGTTATCACATAACAGCGTGATTGGCAAGTTCATATTTGGAACAACTTCCAAATCTATCATGAACTTCCTTAGCCAAACAACTTCCTTTGCAGCTTCACAAGCCGCAACATACTCTGCTTCCATAGTGGAATCAGCAATGCATCCCTGCTTGATGCTTCGCCATACTACAACTCCTCCATTCAAGACGAAGGCTGACCCCGAAGTGGATTTCCTAGAATCCTTATCGGTCTGAAAATCAGAATCCGTGTATCCTGTAAGGATCAAATCCCCACGACCATCACTAAGCTGTAGTTCCTCGTTCTCCTAAGATACTTGAGGATTGTCTTTACGGCTGTCTAGTGATCTAATCCTTGATTGGACTGATATCTACTGACAATTCCTACTGCATAACAGATGTCGGGCCTAGTACACAACATTGCATACATTAGGCTCCCTACAGCTAAAGCATATGGAATGCGTCTCATATCCTCAACATCTTGAGGAGTCTTAGGACATTGATCCTTAGACAAGTGAACCTCATGCCTAAAAGGCAGCAAGCCCTTCTTGGAGTTCTGCATCTTATATCTAGACAACATCTTGTCAATATAAGACGCTTGAGACAAGGCTAGCATTCTGTTCTTTTGGTTCCGAACTATCTGGATACCTAGAACATACTGAGCTTCTCCCAAATCTTTCATTTGGAACTGTGAAGCTAGCCACTTCTTAACGTCAGTAAGAAATTCTACCTCATTCCCAATGAGAAGAATATCGTCCACGTACAAAACCAAAAATGTGACAGTTTTGTCAACGATTTTCTTGTAGACACAAGGTTCGTCGGCATTTTGATCAAAGCCATAAGATTTGATTGCTTCATCAAACCTTATATTCCAAGACCTCGAAGCTTGTTTCAGTCCATAAATGAACCTATGAAGTCGGCAAACCTTTTGCTCTTGGCCTTAGGCAATGAACCCTTTGGGTTGGTCCATGTAGATGGTCTCATCAAGTTTGCCATTCAGAAAGGTTGTCTTGACATCCATCTGCCATACCTCGTAGTCATAATACGCGGCAATGGCCAGAAGGATCCTGATTGACTTTACCATGGCAACAGGTGAAAAGGTCTCCTCATAGTCAACCGCTTCAACCTGGGTAAAACCCTTTGCCACAAGTCGGGCTTTGAAGGTTTGCACCTTCCCATCTACGCCACGTTTACGCTTGTAGATCCATTTACAACCAATAGGTTTTACCTCATCCGGTTGATCTACAAGCTCCCAAACATAATTGAAAGTGCATAGACGCCATTTCTTAGTCCATATCTTTAATCCATTCGTCTTTATCAATATCAGTCATTGCCCGATCATAGGACAATGGATCCTCACAGTCATCGTCAGGAGCGACAACTAAGGTTTCAGCTAAACCCATGCAGCGATCGGGCTGTCTCACAGTCCTCCCACTAAGTCGAGGCATTCCCAACTCCTGGGAACGGATTTGACTATACGTGCTAGGGTCAACAACTCTTGCTGACGTACAAGCCCCATCAGCAACTCTTGCTGATGTACTGTCCATTTCATTTAATACAATTTTACTTCTTGGTAAATGATCCTTGATGTGGTCTTCCTCTAGGAAAATGGAGTTTGTCGACACAAGCACCCTATTTTCCTTGGGATCGTAAAACAGACCACACCTAGTCTCTTTAGGGTAACCTACGAATAGGCACAATTTCGAACGGGGTTCCAACTTCTTCGGGTTTGACACCAACACATGGGTCGGGCATCCCCAAATTCTGAAGTGATGTAAACTGCCTTTACGTCCACTCCAGAGTTCAAAGGGTGTTTCACAAACACTCTTTGATGGAACATTGTTCAAAATATAAACCACAGTCTCTACTGCGTACCCCCAGAAAGAATCAGGGAGACGAGCATAGCTCATCATCGACCGAACCATGTCCAACAAGGTTCTGTTTCTCCTCTTCGATACCCCATTCTGCTGTGGCATACCAGGTGCTGAGAGTTGGAACGTAATTTTGTGTTCTATCATATAGTCCTGGAATTCAGTGTTCATGTACTCTCCACCTCGATCCAATCGAAGTGTTTTAAGCGATTTACCTAAGAGGTTCTCAACCTCAGTCTTATGCTCCTTGAACTTTTAAAGAGTTTCAGACTTCTTATGCATTAGGTAAATATACCCATATCTGGAGTAATCGTCTATGAAAGACACGAAGTACTCATAACCGCCCCGAGCTTTAACATTCATCGGACCACATAGGTCAGAATGTACTAACTCAAGAGGCTCTTTGGCTCTGTATCCTTTTCCACTAAAAGGACGTTTGGTCTTCAAGGCATGACTCACATACTGGTAAAGAGTTTTCTTCCAACTCGTTTAGAAGTCTACTCTTCACTAAATTCTCAATCCTATTGAGATTAATGTGGCCTAACCGTAGATGCCAAAGATGGGCATTTTCTTTTGGAGAAATTTTTGCTTTCTTAGTTCGTGTTTCCGCAGTTTTAAACAATTCAGTATTCAAAATACTTTTAACCAAATTGGGTTTTAAAACATACAGATTATTTTCATGTGAAGCTGAACAAATAACATTCCCTTTGAAAAAAAAAAATAAATGTTTTATTCAATTCAAAAGAAACGGAAATACAGTGTTCAATTAAGCAGGAAATAGAAACAAGGTTTCTTGTAAACCCTGGAACTATGTACAAATTGTCTAACAATAAGTGCTTCCCGCCAAAATGCAGCTTCACTGTGTCGATTGCTACAACAGAGACAAACTCCCCGGATCCAACCCGTAGAGTCACCTCACCCTCTCGCAGCGGCTGCCAGGAAGCAATCCCTTGAAAAGAAGAACAAACGTGGTTAATGGCGCCTGAATCTAATATCCAGGAAGAGTCATTACTCTCCACTAAACATGTTTCTACCACAAGTAAATCACATTTACCTTGGTTCTTCCTCTCGGCCAGGAATTTGGGACAGTTTCTCTTCCAGTGTCCGCTTCCATTGCAGTGGAAACACTTCCATTTCTCTGCAACCTCCTTGACCTTCTTGCCCTTCTGGGCGGCAACTCGATCAGTTTTACCCCTCTTCATCCTCTTTTTCTCTTTCGGGAGTAAAGGAGCAACAGGTTTTGTCCCGGAGGTCGAACCTCAGTGATAAGACCTGTAGGCAACATTTGCCTCAGATTCCCTGACCCTGTTCAGGGACTGGAAATTCTGCAGCTCATTGAGGAGGGTAGTCAGATTGTAGCTAATTTTGTTCATAACAGCATTGCTACAAAACTGAAGGAAACTCTTCGGAAGAGTCTCCATGATAAAACTGACTTGGCTCGACTCGTCGATCGAAGCCCCATTCATCTCGGCCAGATTAAAAGCGGGTCATCATGTCTAGAACATGTTCACGGACAGACGACCCCTCTTTCATCCGAGCGTTGAAAATGTATTTGAGCGAGTCATGTCGGACTTGAACGGACTATTGTCCAAACATTTCCTGCAAGGACTCCATGATTTCCTTTGCGGAAACCATCAGCTCATGCTTCTTTGCCAAAACATCAGACATGCTGGAAATTATATAGACCTTGGCCTTTTCATTGGCCTTGATCCATCAATCGTACGTATCGCGTACAACTCGCTACGCGGTCGAGCCCGACATCTGAGGACACTCCTCAGACAACACGAACTTTATGTTGTCAGTTACCAAAATTGTATTGATGTTGTTTTTCTAGCTCTGGTAATTATCTCCCACTAACTTATCGGAAGCAAGTAAAGCTGTAATAGCGCTAGACATTTTTAGCTGAAAAATTTAAGAAAAACTTTGTATTAGTCTCGCAAAAACCTTTTGAAAACCAATCTAATTTTAGCAAAAACATTTCATGATCCCTAGGTCATTTAAAATTTTGCAATACACCCTAAAGGTTTAGAATGACTATCACCGAAGGGTAAACAGAACACTCTTCCTCTAGGACGAGACTTTCTCGATCTGACCCTAATTCCAGAATAACTCTTATTCCATTAGGCATCCAATTACCATTGTTCAGTCGAATTCATTAACACTTAACGAATTCTGTGAGTGTCACCCTTAATTTTTAAGTTTCCAAGTATCCGTCCAAACAATAGTCACCGAAGGGTGAACTAAGAAGGAAAACCAACCAGAAATCAGATCCCTTTCGGAATTCATCAGTGTTCAGACTCCTATGATCAAGCCCTCCGAAGGGATTGTCTGGTCCAGGCCAAACTAGCAGGCAGATCATAGGTGTCTCATGGTGTGAATCGAAAGAAGAGACCGTGGGTCTCGTTTTCACAAGTCCCGCTCCCACTCACTATAAATACTCTCTCCATCCACGATAATATTGACCTATACAAATGCCACCCGAAGGGGGACGCCACGAGGCCGAGTATAGATCTCACGGTGCGGACTTAAAGGAGATTTCTAGTTGGAAATTTAAATGTATCTCATACACTATATTTCCTCCCACTCAGTACTTTAATTTTAATAGGGCTTGACCTAGATAATCGGCTAAAAATTACCTAAGTCTACCAATATAACTCTTATATGGTATTTAGCCTAAGTCTATAATCACATTACTAACTTAGGTCTATGTGAGAAAATTAATTAACATTTAATTAACGGCGCTCACGTAAATATAATCTAAGAATCTCTGGACCCAATTCACTCCCAGGTCGGTTTCCAGGTAGGGGTGTTCTGCAAGCGTCAACTTAAATACCCCAGCCTTAGACAAAACCTTCCTTAGACAGAGTTACTAATCAGTCACCATTCAAAAATTATATTTTATTTCCTAAAATTCTAATCTTATTAGAAAATTAGAAAACTTAAGTCTAATTATTCAAGTTCTAAACACTTTAAAACTAATAATTAACTTAGATTGCATGCATTTCTATGTTATAGTGCTTGATCATTCATCACATGAATAACTATATACTATAATATAATAATCATTCATCACATGAATATAAATGCATGAGCATACTTTGATCTAAAAAATATAACACTTATATTATTTAAATTAAATATGCATTAAATTACATTATAACTCTTATAATATAACCTATCATGCAAACTATATTATAACTCTTATAATATGTATGATGCCTGAATATGTTAAACCTAAGGTGGGATTTTAAATCTATATGGCATACATTATGCACATAGAAATTAATTAAAATTATACATCTCATGCATAAAATAATTAAATAGAAAAATTGGATCGATTTTTGGCACCTAGGGGCAATTATTTAATTAAATAAAATTAATATAACAATTATATTAATAAAATTTAATAAAATAATTAAATAAATAAATTAAAAACATTTTAATTAAAAAAAACTGAAAAATTAATAAAATAAACGAAAAACGGTCACGTTCGCGCGTTATTAATCTCCAATCGTTACAGCGTTGCAACACTGTCGCCTGCAGCGTTGAGCTACGTTCTCAACGCCCGCGGCATTGCAACGCCACGCCAAGCGTTGCAACGCTGCTCTGCTGCAGAGCCTCCTACCGTGAGCATGGCGTTGAGATGCCGTTGGGCAGCGTCTCAATGCCATCGACAGACAACATGCTCCTTGCTTGTTTTGTCCCGAAGCTTTACTTTGTTTTACCTCCGATTTCTTCACAAAGAACTCTTGCCACGAACGACCGGACTTACAGACTCGATTTACAACAAAATTGTCCAAAACAACGGGCCCTTACATTGATCTCATCAACATAATTGTAAATCTAATCTAGTGCCAAAAACCGAAAACATCCATTTCGAAAACCAAACAATCATCTCATGAAAACATGGTAATTTACCCACCTAAATCTTAATAAAACAGTGCATAGATGAAGAACCATCGAAATGGCTCTGATACCAATTGAAGGGAATGAGAATCCCCGCGCAGCGGAAGACGATCGAATCATCGTGGTATCATCATGCTACATGCTTATTAAAATTGATCTAACTATTAGATCTAGGCTAAATATGCTAAAATTTTACAGCAAGAAGAAAAACTTACTTGTTGTAGACCAATTCAGCAAATTCTCCTTCTCGATCACGAACTCTTCGTGCTTCTCGATCTCTACGAACTCTTCCACGATCAGATCCCAAACACAACCAAAATGATCTTCTTGGTTGTTCTCTTTTGGAGAAGGGAAGTTGGTGGGAACTTTTGGGCTTTGGAAAGTGAAGAAAATTGAGAGAGAAGAGAGAATTTCACTTTTGGATTCTTAGGGCAAAATCCAAAAATGACAACTTCGCCTTTCAAACCCATCTTACAAAGGGTTTAAATCTCATAATTACCACTTTACCACAACTATATGTTATGTAAATCTCATTTGCATAATTATATAATATAAGATATCTCATATCTTATGTTGCAAATCTCATTTGCAATCATTGTGGATTTAATCAAATTGAATCATATTCAATTTATTTTCTCTCTATCAATTTCTCCAATTATCCTTTAATTCAACAATTAGGCTAATATATAGTTTATTATGAATCTCATTCATATTAAACTATATATGATATAAATACTCTTAAAGTGAAATTGAACACTTCAATTTCATAGCAAAACAATAACCTTTCTTTTATCCCAGATTGAGCCAACCAAGGGACCTAATGGACCTACAGTGACGGGCTCCAATGATTTGAGGTTAACCAGTCAAACTTTTGACCCGGTCAACCAGTGTTCATTAGCTACAGTAAAACTCCACTAAAGCCTGTAGCTGTACTCCCATCAGTGTAGAATATTACGTGTCCAATGATATAACCAATGCTCATGAGTCGACCCTTCACAGGTTGTTCGTAGACACGGTTGGGTCAAATTACCGTTTTACCCCTATGTCTACATCTTGTTCCTTAAGTCTCCACTGCTCCTCTAATGAACAACATATTGTGATGGTCCAACCATACACAACACCCTTCTCGAGCCAGTGAGAAGGTGGGCGCCCGTTGTCCAAGCCCTAGAGAAAGCACTTAAGGGAACAACCCCTCTAGATTCCCTCTAGGCGGGAACGAGTGAATTCCATCTCGCGTAATTAGGTTCCCAGCTCTCTACTTGGTTCTGTCCCTGAAGATAGGCATATTGGGCGAGTAACAAAGACCACCCTCACCCGTACTAGTCAAAGGACAGATCCCCGCAGACAGGAGTCCGTAATACGCTCAGGATTCAGGTCGAGTCACTAATGGTCATCTACGAATTTATTAGTCTTTACTGTCAACGGTGTTATATCATTAAGTCTAATAATTCACGGTTCGGTCTTGTACAATCTCATTGTACAGGATGCCCCCACTCGCATGTCAACCACGTGAACGAGTCAGATCACCTCGTTTGTATCTAATAAAAAGCGGGTCGCATCTACAATGTATCCATGATTAGGTCTCCAACCCCATCCTTATACTGTAGACCGTTCGGGTCATTAACTCTAAGGTGATCCTTCTTGTGTGTCAACTACACACCGTTCAAGTTCTAGTTCTCTCATATATTCAATGATCCTGGAGCTTAGTTTATTTGAAGGTTTAAAAAATTTGCGAGACACAAAGTGAAGAAAAGAATAACTCTTATTAATTTCAAAATAATATTTTTACAAACACGAGATTAGGACAGAAATCTCAACAATTGCAACGCTGTCTTGCAGCGTCGCAACACCAGATCGATAAGGGGTGCACGCTTAGGGTAGCGGCGTTGCAACGCTGCCCTCGGCGTTACAACGCCATCGATTATTTCCATATCTGCCAGCCGCCTAGGGTACAGCGTTGCAACGCTGCCCCTAGCGTTGCAACACTGCACCTATTCCTTCTATAAATATATCCTTATGATTTCATTACAAGGGAGCCGAATTTGGTAGAGTTTTGCTCTAATGTAAGAAGAGAGAAAAGAGTAATTTTGGGAGCCAAAGCATTCGTGGAGGTTCGAGATCGAAGACGGGAGCTCGGAGACGAAGGACTGGCATCGACACCTAAGTTTATTTTTTTTTCTTTCAATTTGTAATAGCGTTCTAAGATGTTTTCTACTTGTTTAATTTAATTTTCATGTGATTTAGAGTAGCTAAACTTTGTAGTTAGGATTTGATTTGCTTGTTATGACTTTATTACAATGTATTGAAGCATGTTTTGTTCTTATTTTTGACAATTCGTTCTTGACTTCTTAATTTGTTGATTTAAGTGGACTCGAGAGATAAAGCTTGAATTAGAGCAAAATTGTCAAAACCCTTAGAATTCTGGCATGAGAATGACTTAGAAATCTTAGGGAAACACATAAAGAAGTTGCTTAATGTCATGCATGTCGTAGGTTCATATGGAGACTATGAAGTTTATTTCATGTGTGAGGCTCACTAAGAATCGAGAGATTTTCTTGAGTATTTTACTTCTTGTTTATAATTTCATCTCATTGGTTCAATGCATGTGCTAGTTAGGTCTTTAACTTGTAAAATCACTTCCCATAAATCTAGCAATTCGTGTCTCCACATGTTTATTTGTTTGTTTGTATTTACTTCAACCAACTATCCATCTTATGTTTTTTTAGCTAAAATTGAGAATTTGTACCTTAGTAATTAATTAATCTAGAAACCCATTCCCGAGGACGATACTTGGACTCATTAATCACTATACTAAAACTTGACCCGTACACTACGATATTGCAATATCATAAATATCACGCAACAAGTTTTTGGCGCAGTTGTCAGGGAATGGCGATTATTTAGATTAATTAATATTAGGAGAAAATTTGAAATTTTAGACTAAAGCTTGTTTGTTTGTCTTTCCTTAATTGTTTTGTGTGATTGTTTGTTTCCTTATTTGTGTTATTTTAGTTTTGTGTGTTTTTGAGTCTTTGTTTCCTGTTTTGGTTGTGTTGATATTGTGTGAAGTCTTGTTGTGAAATTACTGATTTTTTAGTATTACTTTGCATAATTTTGAGTTTCCACCATTCTATTGTCCCTCTCAGGACCCTAGTTTTGTCAATCATGATTTTTCTGAATACCATGTGTCTAATTTTTACCATTTTGTACCTGAGATATATGAAAATTCACATGAGGGTAGTTATTTAGGCACTTGGAACCATAATTTTTCGTACCTTAACCAACCCCTAGAAAAATCTTCTCTTATGGGCCAATTGGCAGAATATACGTTAGAATTGAAATTTAAAAAATTGGTTCATAGTGAATTAGAAATGTTGGATAGGTTAGAAACTGAGGTGGTAGGACTTTGGAAAATAGTACAAGATAGAGCTCAATACCTTGACCAGTTAGTAGTTTCCCTTAAGGCCTTACAGGAACAATTTCTTATCCTTACCACTCAGGAGGTGCCACCTAGGAGGATTTGTTTAGATGTTAGTGAGGATAGTTTTGGGGAGACTGAGGCACACCATGATCAGGTTAATGAGGAGAACATTGGTGATACACTTAGTTCCACAGGAGAGATCCAGGTGATAGAGTTAGAGGCTGAGAAGTCTTCTTTTCTTTTATCCCCAGAAATTTCCTTTATTTTTTTATAACCATTTGTCTTATACTCACGAGTCTTGCTTTGATTTCAATTCTTTTCTTTTGATAAATAAAAATCCCAAAAATAATTTTCTGTCTGGGGCTCAAAAAAAACAGGATAGCCTTTTAGACTTAAAAGGCCACATCGATTCGAGCAACAAGGGCTCGAAAAAATATGAGCAATTTTATGTGCCCTGATAAGTCGCCGTCTAGCTAAAGACGTTAAAGAAAGCGCTTCTTGGGAGGCAATCCAAGTTTTATGTTTTATGTCTTTATTTTCTAGTTGTTTGTGTTTTTCTTTTTTATCTAATTTCTTTCTTTTTGTTCCTCCAGGTGTATTCCCAAGGGGAGAGCTGCAGATTTGCACCCTTTTGATCCTGAGATCAGAGGACCTGTAGGAGACTCCTAAGGGAAGGAAAAGCAGAAATTCATACTATGGCTGATCAGGAGCTCGTTAATAACCCTAAACCTATCAGGGAGTATTTCCAACCTGTGTTTAATTCTGAGCAGGCTGGAATAGTCCATGTCCCTATAAATGCTAACAATTTTGAACTTAAGACAGGGCTGATACAAATGGTTAGGGAAGGTGCTTTTAGAGGCTTAGCCACAGAAGATCCTAACTCTCATCTTCAAAATTATTTAGAAATCTGTGGTACATTTAAAATGAATGGTATCTCTGCACGATAGTATTCGCTACGCTCTTTTCCTTTTTCTCTTTGCGGGGTAGAGCCAAAGAATGGCTAGGGTCCCTTCCCTCAGGGAGTATCACTTCTTGGGAGGAGTTGGCCCAAGCCTTCATGACCAAATTCTTTCCACCTGTAAAGGCTGCAAAGTTAAGGACAGAGATTGGAACATTTAGGCAACAGGAGGGAGACCAGCTATTCGAGGCATGGGAAAGGTACAAAGACATGCTCAGGAGGTGCCCACAACATGGATACCCAGATTGGCTCCAGGTACAATTGTTCTATAATGGACTGGAAGGTAAGACTAAGACAATCCTGGATGCCACTGCTGGAGGGGCTTTCATGGCGAAGACTGTGCCAGAAGCATGTGCCCTCCTCGAGGAAGTGTCAACTGCCAGCTACCAGTGGCCTACAGAAAATGACAGATCTAAGCCAGTAGCTGGATTATATCAATTGGATGAGGTGACCTCTCTTAGATCTCATATGGCATCTCTCACTCATGCCCTGAATAATTTTGAAGGATCACCACAGACAGGGATGTCCTCTCAATGCTCCCAGACCAATGGAGAATCCACTATAGAGCAATTGCACTACCTGAACAATAGAAGCAACCACTATGGAGGAAATCAGACTCAGAATAACCTACCAATACATTACAATCCAGGTTTGAGGTATCATGAGAATTTCTCTTATGCTAACAACAAAAATGTGTTGAATCCTCCTACAGGGCATGCTTCTACATTAGAGAAGAAACCATCTCTGGAAGACACATTGCACTCCTTCATAGTCAATCCGTAAGTCGGTCCAACCACCGGAGAATCCAAATACCGATTTATCTGGTATAGTGACCAGTCATGGAGCTGCAATAAAGAATATAGAGACCCAGATTGGTCGAATGAACACATCACTCCAGGCACTGCAAGCAAGGAAAGAAACACGAGGGAGTACAATCTAGCTAAAGACGTTAAACAAAGCGCTTTTTGGGAGGCAACCCAAGCTTTACTTACTTTTGTTTTCCTGTCTTTAGCTTGCTTTAGTTTGTTGTTTTTCAATTCTTAGTTAGTTGTTGTTTTACTTCGTAGGTTGTGGAGATGCCCTTCTTCGTTGAAATCCATGCTCCCATTCTGAGGAACTCCAACACACATGCTTTGGCTATCCAAGGAACTCAGAAAGAGCTCCATAAATCAGGATAGTATTGTTCACTCTTACCCTGATACTTAATTTGTGCTTATTTCTGCAAACATTGGGGATAATGTTTAGTTTAAGTTTGGGGGTGGGATGTTATTTATTTTGACTGTCCTGAGTGTGTGCTGAATTGTTGATTGATCTTTGTATAAGTATGATCATGATAGCCTAGGATGAGATTTAATTGGAAATTCTTGTGATTATGCTGAAACTTGAGAGCATGATACGAATTCGAGCTAATTTAAAAATTTTCTTGAGTTTTTCCTGCACTATTATGCACATAGCATGTGTTCCTGAAGTTTTGAAATGTTTTGGTTTTTTTTTTGTTTGCTAAAGAAAAAAAATCGTGAGGGCAAAAAGAGCTACCTTCACTATGATCAGTTAGGTCACTCATTGAGCGAGTGCTTTGGGTAAGGGTCCCTGCAGTGGATGTGTGAAAGCTAGTGTCCTTGCATAAAAAAAAAAAAAGAAGAAAATAGAAAAAGTGGCATCAAAAGAATGATTAAGTGCTGAGTAAAGTTGTTTATTTCTTGAATGTGGGAAGGCTCAAAGATTAGTAATTAAGACCAGTGTAGGGGGAAGTTGAATGGAGAACTTAATAAAGTTGATCCGGGCTTAGTAAAAATGAAGGGAACATAAGCTAATCACACACACAAGTAGGAACACTTAGGGAAAGTTTTAAATTGCTTGCTGAAGTGTCATGTTTGAATGTTACCTGTGATTGCTAGATTTTCTCTTAAATTTTTTTTAGGCTTGAATCAAATGTATGTTTAAGAACAATCTGATGTTTAATTCCGTTTTTGCTCAGGACTAGCAAAAGTTTAAGTTTGGGGGTGTTTGATAGCACACAAAATGTGTTATCTTTAGGCTTAATTATTGCTAGATTTATGATAATTTCAGGGCTTTCACGTGTTTAATTCATTCAATTTCAGGTTAAGAGCTTAAACGGAGCTATTGGAGACAAATTGGATCACTCGGGATCAAAACAAGGCTATTTAGAGCTAAAAATAACATCAATTGGAAGAAAAAGAACCAATCCAAGCATGAAGACCCGAGGTGATGGCGTTGCAACGTCATGCTTGCTGTTTAAAGGCTTTGAAGACTCCAGGTGATAGCGTTGCAACGCTGCCTTATAGCGTTGCAACGCTATCTCGATAGAAAAGCATGCATGAGAAGTCGCATAGTGGCGCTGGTAACGCCGCTTTGCAGTCGCGCGCAACGCCGTATCATCAATAAGGGCGCGCGCTTAGGGTAGCGGCGCTACAACGCCTCAGCGTTAACGCCATCGATTATTTCCATATCGCCAGCCGCTTAGGTGCAGCGTTACTGTAACGCTGTCCCTAGCGTTGCAACACTGCACCTATTCCTTCTATAAATATATCCTTATGATTTCATTACAAGGGAGCCAAATTTGGTAGAGTTTTGCCCTAATTTCGATTCGTGGAGGTTCGAGATCGAAGACGGAAGCTCGAAGACGAAGGACCGGCATCAACACCTAAGTTTAATTTCTTTTTCTTTCAATTTGTAATAGCGTTTTACGACGTTTTCTACTTGTTTAGTTTGATTTTCATGTGATTTAGAGTAGCTAAACTTTGTAGTTAGGATTTGATTTGCTTGTTATGACTTTATTACAATGTATTGAAGCATGTTTTGTTCTTATTTTTTACAATTTGTTCTTGACTTCTTAATTTGTTGATTTAAGTGGACTCGAGAGATAAAGCTTGAATTAGAGCAAAATTGTCAAAACCCTTAGAATTCTTGCATGAGAATGACTTAGAAATCTTAGGGAAACACATAAAGAAGTTGCTTAATGTCATGCATGTCGTAGGTTCATATGGAGACTATGAAGTTTATTGCATGTGTGAGGCTCACTAAGAATCGAGAGATTTTCTTGAGTATTTTACTTCTTGTTTATAATTTCATCTCATTGGTTCAATGCATGTGTTAGTTAGGTCTTTAACTTGTAAAATCACTTCCCATAAATCTATCAATTCGTGTCTCCACATGTTTGTTTGTTTGTTTGTATTTACTTCAACCAACTATCCATCTTATGTTTCTTTAGCTAAAATTGAGAATTAGTACCTTAGTAATTAATTAATCTAGAAACTCATTCCCGAGGACGATACTTGGACTCATAAATCACTATACTAAAACTTGACCCGTACACTGAGGTATTGCAATATCATAAATATCACGCAACAATGCCTCACAGCGTTGCAATGCTGATGCGAGCATTGCAACGCCCACTTTGTCCTTTTCCGCGCCTGCTATCGGGGTAGCGTTGCAACGCTGAGGGGAAGCATTGCAACGCCGCTGACCCCTTGAACGTCTACGTCGATAGGGAACGTTGGCGTTGCGACGCCGTTCTTCAGCGTTGCAACACTGATGCTTCGGCAGCAGCCTTCTTCTTCGAACACAACAGCTTCTTTCTTCAATTTCTTCTTCGATTATCAATCGAATTGCATGGAACTGGTCCCGAACGACTTGTAACTCAATTACAGACTCAATTATGTACTTTATTTGCCCAAAAATGCAAGGGCCTTTACAATAATTTGATCAAATCAAAAGTAAACTATGGGCAAAAAACTCCTAAACAGTTTTACAGCAAACCAAATGCATTTCCCAATAAATCAATGCAATTTTGTTTCAAAACAAAACAATACAAGCATTGCTCTGGTACCAATTGATGGAAATCGGATCTCCTTGAGCAGCGAAAACGTGGTTTTGAATCGTAATATGCTTGATTGTTTTAATTGAAACAAAAACCAGTACATTGGCAAATATAGAACAAGCATGAAAATTCTAATCCTATTAGACATGGATAATAGCATACATGCAAACATACTATGTTTATCAATTAAACTAAAGGGAAGAAGAAGAATATCTTTGTAGTTTTTCTCAGCAGCAACTCCTTGCTCCAATTAGTACAGCAACACAAAAAGCTTTAGTTTCTCTGTTTTTACAGAACACCACCAACAAGAGAACCTCCTATATGTAACGCCCCTACTTCTTAATGACCAACTCCTAGGGACATTACTACACATGCATGCTTTTATAGGCCGGGAGGTAAAAGAACTTAAAAGAAATTTCCAATTAACATAAATAGTTCCAGGGATCCCAAAAAAAAAACAAAACATTAAAATCAGTTAAAAAACATCAATTCAGCTTGGCCTATTAAAACCGTAAATAAGTTTAACTCCAATTGAAAACATAGAGGCAACAACAGTTCGAAACAAGAATATGCGAAAATCATGCTGGTTCCCATGGTCTTAGTAACGCTCCTCCGTCACACGCCCTGCACGTCCTTTCCTTTACCTGTAAAACATTTTAAAAGAAAAGGGTGAGTATTGCAAAACAATACCAGTAAGTAACCTCGCTAATGAGGTTTGGGATATGCATACACATACAATCATGATCTCTAAACTCATTCGTTACATACATAGATGGGACCTAAAACTTTCTAGTATTGTCAGGTCTTTAATCCATGACTGCTTATTTAATTGTCAGGCCTTTAATCCATGACTGCTTATTTAGTTGTCAGGTCTTTAATCCATGGCTGCTCATTTAATTTTCAGGTCTTTAATCCATGATCGCTCATTTAGTTGTCGTGTCTTTAATCCATGATCGCCATTTAGTTGTCGTGTCTTTAATCCATGATCGCTTATTTAATTGTGGGGCCGATCGTCATCCTGGGTCATTTCGTTTTGAGTCTCTCACAGCACTTCGTATTTTGACCCCTAGGTCTCTATTGCATGTTTGACCATGCACATAACGATCTCGTGATAACCAATGTCCACACTATTCGCTAATTCATTTCGTGGCATACAAAACATGCATGAGGTCCCATCAGTCACATAATAATAGAGTACATGTCACAAACATCATCATCAATATATCATTCATACTTTCTCATGGACAGTTTGAAGATCATACTTTTATAAGAAAACATGTATCATTCTCATACAAACTACTGTCCTAATCTCACATGAAATAATGGAATACTTTTACATAGCATACGAGAATAATCTCGCATAAAATAATGGGTTATTTCCACTTGATGCATCAAGTATTTGCACATAAAATATCACGTATTCTCACATGAATATCTCAGATATTTTCGTATAGAAAATTATAACTATTTTTCGCATGAAATCATAAAAATCGTTTTCATTTAATCCCGTTAAAATTCGGCACAAGGTCCCTTACCTCGAGCTTCGATTTTACTCCAAAACCTAATTGAACTCCCTGCTTACTCTCCTTTTAGTGAAACCTGATTCACACCATAATTTCCGAATTCAAACTCCAAGTATTCACTAAAACCCTAATCATGCGATACTCAAATTACTGCATTAAGATATCGTGTCCCGCTTACCTCGACCTCAATGCAAAAACCCCTTATCTCTTAGTCCGTTTTGACGATCAAACCCGCTCCAAGTTCGCTTCCTACAAAAGGTATTCGAACCCGTAACCTAAGTTCTCAATCAAACGCTTAAGTAATCCACAGGACACAAATAATTCTCAATCGAACTCGATACCTAGCAAGATCGCTCACCGAACGACAAACCCTTGCTGCTGTAAAGTCACGACGGCCGACGTGCGTGGAGTCCGGCGAACGGCTGAAACTTCGGGCTGCTGCAGGCGACGGCTGGAGCTCCGGTGCTTCTGCGGCGACTGCTCTCGAGCGGCTTCAAAGGAGTCACTTCACGACCGGCTGGCGAACTTCGGCTGCAGACGAGGAACGGCTTCGACGGCGGCTAACGACTTCGGTTGCGGTTGGCTGAAGACTCGCGGACGACTGGCTCCGATCGCGTTCGTGGATCGGCGGGGATGGCGGCGTGCTGATGAAGACGATCGTGGCTTGCCGGGATCGCTGCACCTCCCTCGACTCGAAGGCAGCACGGTGCGGACGAAGGTCGAGTCTGCTTCGTGAGGCTGCCGGCGGCGGCTGGAGAATTGGCTGGACGTGCGATCTTCTCTTCGTGATGGCCGGCGGGAGGTTGTATTCGAAGAGGGGAGGTTGCCGGCTAGGTCAACTTGTGGAGGTAGGCTAAAATGTTCCTAGGGTTAGGGTTTTTGTTACAAGAAGGAGTAGATGTGAAGGCTAGGGTTTCTCTATTGATCTTCCCATGATCTTGAGTTTATATACCCTCTATCTAGGTCAAGTCATGTGCTAATGATCACCCTAATTTAGACCTAAATCACCAAAACGCCCTTAAAATTACCTTTCCCTTTAATTTTCATATTTAATCTCATCTTAAAAGAAATAATTCACATAAGCTAAACAAAATTACGGCCTCCCTCTCGCCGAGCTTGATTAGAATCACTAATCCAGCTAAGCACGGCGTTTACTAGAGCGTTAAATAAAATAAATAATAATACCTGTGGTGATGGTCGTCACAATCTTCCCTCCTTAAGAACTTTCGTCCTCGAAAGTTCCTATTCTTGGAATAGTTCAGGATATTTAGCGCGTGCTTTCCTCTTCTCGCCTCCCAGTAGCTTCTTCCGTATGCGGTGGTTCCGCCACAACACTTTAACTAAGCCGATCTCGCGGTTCACGAGGGTCTTTCGGTCTCTTGCAATAATTTGTACCGGCCGCTCGCCATAACTCGGATCTTCATTAATCGCAATGGTTCAAGCCTATGACATGAGTCGGGTCCGGAACGTATTTTCAACATGGAGACATGGAATACGTTATGAACTCGCACGAAAGAGAAGGCGGCAGTGCTAATCAGAGGCCACTTTGCCAATCCTCTCTAAAATCTCAAATGGTCCGATGAATCGCGACTCAACTTCCTTTCCGCCAAACCTTAGAATTCCCTTCATTGGGGCCACCTTGAGAAATATGTGGTCCCCAACATCGAATTTTAGGTCTCTTCGTCTCGTGTCGGCATAACTCTTCTCATCACGCTTTGGGCGGTGCTGCATTCGCGCCTAATCTTTTGTACTTGCCTCATTAGTGACTGTACTAATCTCGACCCAACAATCGGCGTTCACCAACCTCCTCCCAGAAAACGGGAGTTCTGCAACGTTTTCCATAGAGAGCTTCAAATGGAGCCATTCCGATGGTCGACTGATAACTGTTATTATAGGCAAACTCCATCAAATGCAAATGAGTGTCCCAACTGCCTGGGAAGTCTAAAGTGCAAGCTCGCAACATATCTTCCAATATCTGGTTTAAACGCTTCTCCGTCTGCCCATCCGCTCGTGGATGGAAAGTCAGCATTAAAGTTCAATCGCGAACCTAACGCTCTCTCGTAAACTCCTCCGTAAGTTGGAGGTGAAACGTGGATCCTGGCCTGATAATCTTGACTGGAATCCCATGCAAACGGACTATCTCTTCCAGGTAAAGTTGTGCCCACTTATCTGTAGAATAGGTGGGTTTCCCTGGTATGAAATGTGCTGACTTTGTTAATCTGTCCACTATGACCCAAATTACTGTGTAACCTCGTAAAGTTCTAGGCAGTCCAACTATGAAATCCATGGAGATCTCCTCCCATTTCCACTGAGGCACATGTAAAGGTTGCAGCAATCCCGCGGGTCTCTGTCTAGGTGCCTTCACCTGCTGACAAGTCAAACACTTGGCGACAAACTCGCCACGTCGCGCTTCATGTTGCACCACCAAAACAATCAAGCTTTGAGATCTCGGTACATCTTGGTACTGCCAGGGTGCATAGAAAATGGTGAGTTATGGGCTTCGCTCAATATTTCAGTTTTCAGTTTGTCGTCGCCTGGCACACATAATCGACCTTGAAATAGTAATCCTCCATCTGTGGATAGGGCAAACTCTGTCAACTCACCTGTAGTTACTGCAGTACGCTTTTCTACTAATTGGGGGTCCACCACCGAGCCTCAATGATACGTTGTCTCAAGGTCGGTTGTACTCGTTAATCGGGCTAATCTAAGCGAGTCGTGGTCTTTCCTACTAATACCGCAATTTCACCGAGCAAACTCTCGCTCAGTAACTCTGTACCCGCTCGTCTACTCGCGCGTAAGTATGCATCGCTTCTCGCGAGGGGCATCGGCCACTACGTTAGCCTTACCTGGATGGTATTGTATGTCAATATCATAATCTTTCACTAATTCCAACCATCTGCGTTGCCTCATGTTCAGTTCCTTCTGGGTGAACAGATACTTCAGACTTTTATGATCCGTAAAAATCTGAATTTTCTCGCCATACAGGTAGTGTCTCCAGATCTTTAATGCAAATACCACTGCTGCTAGTTCCAGGTCATGAGTTGGATAGTTCCTCTCGTGCGCGCTTCAATTGTCGGGATGCATAAGCTATTACTTTACCGTCTTTGCATCGCGAAGACACACCCAACCCTTTCTTAGAAGCATCACCAGAAACCACAAAGCTCCCTGTTCCCTCGGGAACTGTAAGAATCGGGGCCGACACTAATCTGTGCTTGAGTTCCTGGAAACTCGCCTCACAAGCATCATCCCAAACAAATGAGTTTCCCTTACGCGTCAGCTGAGTCATAGGCATGGCTATCTTGGCAAAATCCTGCACGAAACGTCTATAGTATCCTGCAAGACCCAGAAAACTACGTACCTCTGTTACGGTGGTCGGACGAGGCCACTGTGTGACGGCCTCCACTTTCGCTGGATCCACAGAGACCCCAGCTTCGGACACCACATGCCCTAGGAAAGATACTTGTCTGAGCCAGAACTCACACTTGGAAAATTTTGCATATAACTTATTCTCCCTCAGCGTGAGTAACACTTTCCTCAGGTGCATTTCATGCTCTTCATCACATCTGGAGTATATCAATATATCATCGATGAACACAATCACGAACGTATCAAGAAACTCCTTGAATAACCTGGTTCATCAAGTCCATGAAAGCGCAGGGCGTTGGTCAAACCAAACGGCATCACTGTGAACTCGTAATGCCCATAACGTGATCTGAATGCTGTTTTAGGAATATCCCCTTCACTGATTCTCAACTGATGGTAGCCTGATCTCAGATCAATCTTAGAGAATACTGTTGCTCCCTGTAACTGATCGAACAAGTCATCTATTCTGGGGAGGGGGTATTTGTTCTTGATCGTAACTTTATTCAACTCCCTGTAATCTATACACAGCGCATGGATCCGCTTTTTCTTTTCACGAACAATACCGGGGCTCCCCAAGGCGAAACGCTTGGGCGTATAAACCCCTTGTCTAGCAAGTCTTGTAACCTGTACCTTTAGTTCTTTCAACTCTGCGGGTGCCATTCTGTACGGGGCCTTGGATATCGGGGTCGCCCCAATTCCAATCCGATGTTAAAATCTACCTCTCTCGACCGGAGGTATTCCGGGAGGTCCTCGGGGAAGACGTCAGAAATTCATTCCTCACGATGCCGATGTCACCGAGATCTCCGTACACCTTGCATCTAGTATGCAAGCTAAGACGCCCCAAGCTCCCCGATGCAATAACTTTCGCCTTGAGGCGATAATTACCTTAGGCCTACTTCCCGCTATCGTGCCTCCAACTCAGAGTTAGTGCTTGGTCGTGAGGAGTGAACACTACCTCCTTCCCGAAACAATCAATGCAAGCATGGTTCTCACTGCTAACCACCCATACCCAATATTACATCAAAATCAAACATGTCTAAGACTACTAGATTCATCGCTAACTCATGGTCCGCGATGGTCACACTACCATCCTTGACTTTCATATTGGCTAACAAATTTATTCCCAGCAGAGGTGGAAACAGACAGGGCATCATCAGTGTTTGTTCTAGTTCTAACTCACTTTGACTTACAAAGGATGCGAGAAATAAACGAGTGCGTAGAACCGAATCAAATAATACAAAGGCAAGGTGCCCAAGTAATGGAAGTGTACTGTAACCACCGAAGTCCAACCATAGATGTCTCTACCGGTGCTTGCATAAGCTCTCCCCGATGTATGGCCGGCTTCACAAAGCGGGCCCACTATTCATAACTCGTGGGTCGGCTAGTGTTTGGCTTGACTCGGCAAACTATTAGCTCTGTGCCCTTCCTTTCCGCACTTTGAAAACACACTCCGACCGGGCCAAACACTTACCCAGTCTTTGCTTACCACATTCTTTGCACTGTGGGCCTATCTCATTGCTATTTCCGATCTGTTGACTTGTGGTTTCGCCGAACTCGTCATTTAAAATGCCCAGTCTATGCGGTGTATCTGGGGCGCTGTGAGCTGGAATTGGGCCGGTCCCACTTCCTCTTGTGATTTGCTATGGGTCGCCCGGGTTAACTTCTGCCACAGGCGATGCAGGCTCACACCTGATCAATTCCGCCACTCTCACTGCGGGCGTAATCGGGAGGTGCTAATGCTTGGATAAAGCCTCGAACGTTCTCATCCACCCCCATAATGAAGCGCTCGGTCTTCTTTGCTTCAGATCTACCGGCTCGGGGCAAACGGGACAAACGGGTAAATTCCCTCTCATACACCTCCACCGCCCTCCTGCTTACGCAAAGTCAGTAAGAACTCGCCGCTTCTCAGTAACGAGTGCAGCAGCAGATAAAATTTCCGCTTGAATGCTTCTTTAAACAGATTCCGTAATCGCTTTCTCCGCCGCAACGATGGTTCCTCGGGCGGACTCCCACCATAAGTACGCGTCATCCTCAAAGATAAAGGTAGCACATGACACCTCTCGGTCCTCGTGGCGGTTCATCAATCAAGATGGTCTCAATGGAGGACGACCACAACTCCGCCACGGTGGGGTCACCAAAGACCCATTGAAAGATCTAGGATCATACTTCACGAAGTCCTTCGGTAACGACTCGAGAGTTGCATCGTTTCGACCACTCGATTTGCTTGAGCCACCGGGTGGCTACTCGTAGCTCGCACTGCACTCTCTGCATAGCCTCCACCATCATAGTCATAACATTGGCGTTCCCTTGATCTGCCACTGGGGCAACTGCAGGTACATTCTCTTGGCGGTCAGGCTGGTCCTGGGGGAGGTCTCGAACGGGTGGAGTAACCTCTTCCTGATCTAGGGGTAATTCCGGTTGGGCGTCAACGTTTTCCCTTGCCCTCCGGCCCCTACCTCTCCCTCGGCCTCTAGGTGGCATTTTGTCAAAACTACAATATAGAGAGTTTCTAACTCAGTTTTCTTTACTTTCAAATCATAAGATAGGATCACCCCTTGGGGCTTTTAAGGTTATGTATGTGTATAAAACCGTATCATATCATAATCATTTACTTTCTTAATAAAATATCAGAACGTACCTGGCGGTGACTGGAAAGCGTTGTTAAACCATGGGAACTACTCTGTGCTTACTCTGTAAGCAAGTCTACAGAACCCTTAAACCTAGGGCTCTGATACCAACTGTAACGCCCCTACTTCTTAATGACCAACTCCTAGGGACATTACTACACATGCATGCTTTTATAGGCCGGGAGGTAAAAGAACTTAAAAGAAATTTCCAATTAACATAAATAGTTCCAGGGATCCCAAAAAAAAAACAAAACATTAAAATCAGTTAAAAAACATCAATTCAGCTTGGCCTATTAAAACCGTAAATAAGTTTAACTCCAATTGAAAACATAGAGGCAACAACAGTTCGAAACAAGAATATGCGGAAATCATGCTGGTTCCCATGGTCTTAGTAACGCTCCTCCGTCACACGCCCTGCACGTCCTTTCCTTTACCTGTAAAACATTTTAAAAGAAAAGGGTGAGTATTGCAAAACAATACCCAGTAAGTAACCTCGCTACCGAGGTTTGGGATATGCATACACATACAATCATGATCTCTAAACTCATTCGTTACATACATAGATGGGACCTAAAACTTTCTAGTATTGTCGTCTCTTTAATCCATGATCGCTTATTTAATTGTCGTGCCTTTAATCCATGATCGCTTATTTAGTTGCCGTGTCTTTAATCCATGGTCGCCATTTAATTGTCGTGTCTTTAATCCATGATCGCTCATTTAGTTGTCGTGTCTTTAATCCATGATCGCTCATTTAGTTGTCGTGTCTTTAATCCATGATCGCTTATTTAATTGTGGGGCCGACTCGTCATCCCGGGTCATTTCGTTTTGAGTCTCTCACACACCACTGTATTTTGACCCCTAGGTCTCTATTGCATGTTTGACCATGCACATAACGATCTCGGGATAACCAATGTCCACACTATTCGCTAATTCATTTCGTGTGGCATACAAAACATGCATGAGGTCCCATCACCACATAATAATAGAGTACATGTCACAAACATCATCATCAATATATCATTCATACTTTCTCATGGACGGTTTGAAGATCATACTTTATAAGAAAACATGTATCATTCTCATACAAACTCATCATCCTAATCTCACATGAAATAATGGAATACTTTTACATAGCATACGAGAATAATCTCGCATAAAATAATGGGTTATTTCCACTTGATGCATCAAGTATTTGCACATAAAATATCACGTATTCTCACATGAATATCTCAGATATTTTCGTATAGAAAATTATAACTATTTTTCGCATGAAATCATAAAAATCGTTTTCATTTAATCCAGTTAAAATTCGCACAAGGTCCCTTTACCTCGAGCTTCGATTTTACTCCAAAACCTAATTGAACTCCTCTCACTTTTCTCCTTTTAGTGAAACTGATTCACACCATAATTTCCGAATTCAAACTCCAAGTATTCACTAAAACCCTAATCATGCGATACTCAAATTACTGCATTAAGATATCGTGTCCCGCTTACCTCGACCTCAATGCAAAAACCCCTTATCTCTTAGTCCGTTTTGACGATCAAACCCGCTCCAAGTTCGCTTCCTACAAAAGGTATTCGAACCCGTAACCTAAGTTCTCAATCAAACGCTTAAGTAATCCACAGGACACAAATAATTCTCAATCGAACTCGATACCTAGCAAGATCGCTCACCGAACGACAAACCCTTGCTGCTAAGAAAGTCACGACGGCCGACGTGTGCGTGGAGTCCGCGAACGGTGAAACTTCGGCCGCTGCAGCGACGGCCGAGCTCGTGGTGCTTCGCGGCGATCGCTCTCGAGCGGCTTCAAAGGAGTCACTTCACGACCGGTGTGGCGAACTTCGCTACGAGACGAGGAACGGCCGGCGGCGCTAACGACTTCGTTGCGGTTGGTCAAGACTCGCGGACGATCGCTCCGATCGCGTTCGTGGATCGGCGGGGATGGCGGCGTCGCCGATGAAGACGATCGTGGCTTGCCGGATCGCCGCACCTCCTCGACTCGGCGGCGCGACGCATTGACGGGCGGTCGGTCAGTCCGCTTGCGAGAGCGCCGCGCGCCACCGGGAGAATTGGTGGGACGTGCGATCTTCTTCTTCGTGATGGCCGCGGAGGTTGTATTCGAAGAGGGAGGTTGCTTGCCAGGTCAACTTGTGGAGGTAGGCTAAAATGTTCCTAGGGTTAGGGTTTTTGTTACAAGAAGGAGTAGATGTGAAGGCTAGGGTTTCTCTATTGATCTTCCCATGATCTTAAGTTTATATACCCTCTATCTAGGTCAAGTCATGTGCTAATGATCACCCTAATTTAGACCTAAATCACCAAAACGCCCTTAAAATTACCTTTCCCTTTAATTTTCATATTTAATCTCATCTTAAAAGAAATAATTCACATAAGCTAAACAAAATTACGGCCTCCTCTCTCGCCGAGCTTGATTAGAATCACTAATCCAAATGCAAGCACGCTGCTTACTAGAGCGTTAAATAAAATAAATAATAATACCTGTGGTGATGGTCGTCACACTATATCTCTGAGTTCTACTTAGATCTACCTTGGTGGGAAGGATCCAACAATTGGAAGGTATTTGGGAATAAGAGTGTGAGAGAGAGAAAATTCTTCTGTCAATTGAAAAATGATCAATCGATCAATTCACACCCCTTCTCCCTGTTAAGCTATCGATAGGGAGAAGGAAGGGGATAGTGGGAACGTGTCTGGATGACACGTTCCCTTATTTTATTATTAAAATAATAATAATAATAATAATATAATTAAATCAAATTTAATTATTAATTTAAATCATATTTAAATAATACAAATTAAATATCATATATTAATTTGGATTAAATCTCATTTAATCATATTACCCTTTAACCTATAGTTTTAATGTACATCCAGTGCACATTAAATTTTAACCTATAGTTTTCTAATGTGAATCACATTCACATTTAATATAATATTTGAACTCTTCCAAATATTCAATTCTCTCATATAATTTAATATGAATCATATTCGCATTAAATTTATAATATATAGTTCCAAAACTATATATTATATCGTATCGAAATACTATATATTCCCTAATGAATTTGAACATTTCAAATTCAAATGATCTAAGAACCCTTTATGAGCTAGAAGGTGGACCTAATGGACCTACAGATCAGAAGCTCCAACGATACGCGATTGCTCGGTTAATCTCATTAACCTCCCAATCAACATTCGTTAACTGCGGGAACACTCCACTAAAGTCCCACAGCTGCACTATGTTTACTGCAGATATATTTATGTGTTCATGGATATTGACCCATAACAGTCAACCCCACACTTTCTCTTGTAGATCAACTTACAACCTATAGGTTTTACTCCATCATGTTTATCTACAAGATCCCAAACAGAATTGAAGTGCATAGACTCCATTTCTTGTTCCATGGCTATGACCCATTTGTTTTTGTCTTTGTCAACAATTGCTTGATTATAAGTCAATGGATCCTCATAATCGTCATCTGATATGACAACTTGGGTTTTAGATAAACTCATATAACGCTCAGGTTGTGTTATAACTCTCCCACTATGTCGAGGCGCTCTCAACTCTTGAGATGGACACTCTTAACCAGACAGTCCATTATCAATAACTCTTGTTGATGTACTAGCATTATCAGCAATCTTTGTTGTTATTTTGTCTAACTCACTCAACACAATTTTACTTTTTGGTTTGTGGTCCCTAACGTGGCCCTCCTCAAAGATAGGTGCATTTGTCGACACAATTACCTTATCTTCCTTATGATTATAGAATAATCCACCTCTTGTTTCTTTTGGGTAGCCTACAAATAGGCAGAATTTTGAACGTGAATCCAATTTCTTTCGGTTTGTAACAAGCACATGTGTTGAATATCCCCAAATTATGAAATGACATAAACTACCTTTACGTCTTTTGCAGAGTTCAAAAGGTGTTTCAGAAACACTCTTTGATGTCACATTGTTCAAAATGTATACTGTTGGGATTTGTGTCCTACAACTCGTAGTTTGTAATTATGTTCTAATTAATGTAATAAAATGTTATTAATTCAATAAAGTGTTATTGTTCGTTATCTACAAGTTTGCCTTTATTTAAACCATAAATCCAATCAACTAAACATCCAAGGTTGTTAAATGAATCTTTAACTGAATGTAATGTACATAAAAAGGATCTCGGTTCGAGATGCAGCCCAAAGGGTTTATAGTTAGGGGATAAGGTTTGGGTACCTTACCCTGGTTAAACTATGGATGTGACCCACTTTGTATTTGATACAAACACTGTGATCCTAACGTGTTCGTGTAGATGACATGTGAGTGGGGATATCCTATGTAATGAGATTACATAAGACCGGACCACGAAATAGTAACCTCTAGTCAGAATCTCGTTGACTAGTTAGGTTTCTATTTCACTAGGATGACCTAGGCAACTTGATCTCAATCCTCGAGCGAGTTACTTAACTCCTGCTTATGAGGGATTGTCTTTTGACTAGTATGGGTGAGAGTGGCCAGATTCGCCGACTCAATATGCCTACCTTCTTGGGGACAAGACCGAGTGAGTGGTTGGGAACTTAACTTACCAAGATAGAATTCACTCCTTCCCGCCTACTAGGGTAAGTAGAGGAATGTTCCCTTAAGTGGTGTCTCCGGGACTTGAACAAAAGGTCCAACCCTCTCATTGGCCCGAGAGGGACTCTGTTTGTTGGTAGGACTACAAACAAATTGTTCATTAGAGGAGCACTGGTACTTAAGGCACAAGATGTAACCCAGGGGTAAAACGGTAATTTGACCCAGCTGGTGTTACAAACATTCGTGAAGGATTGACTCGTTGTTATTGGTCAATATCCGTGGACACAGAAATATATCTACAGTGAGAAGAGTGCAACTGTGGGACTTTAGTGGAGTGTTCCCGCAGTTAACGAATGTTGATTGGATGGTTAATGAGATTAACCGAGCAATCTCGTATCGTTGGAGCTTCTGATCTGTAGGTCCATTAGGTCCACCTTCTAGCTCGTAAAGGGTTCTTAGATCGTTTGAATTTGAAATGTTCAAATTTATTAGGGAATATATTTAATGTATTTAGATACGATATAATACATAGTTTTGGAACTATATATTATAAATTTAATGTGAATATGATTCATATTAAATTTTGTGAGAGAATTAAATATTTGAAAGAGTTCAAATATTGAATTCAAGTGTGAATGTGATTCATGTTTGAAAACTATAGGTTAAAATTTAATGTGCACTGGATGTACATTAAAACTATAGGTTAAAGGGGTAATATGATTAAATGAGATTTAATCCAAATTAAATATATGATATTTAATTTGTATTATTTAAATATGATTTAAATTAATAATTAAATTAGATTTAATTATTATTCAATTATTATTATTATTATTATTATGATAAAATAAGGGAACGTGTCATCCAGACACGTTCCCCACCACCCCTCTCTTTCTCCCTTTCGGCAGTTTAACAGGGAGAAGGGAGTTGATCATAGGTAATTTTTGATCGATCAATTTTCTTAAGGAAAGAAGGAAAATCTCTCTCTCACTCTCAAATTCCCTTCACATTCCAAAAGTTGGATTACCTTTCCACCAAGGTAGATCTAAGTAGAACTCAGAGGATAGAAGGTTTTCCTCGTGGTGTTGTCCAACTGAAGAAAACAGAGAAGCATCTTGGAAGTTCCTGTGTTGCTGTATTATTTGGAGCAAGGTGGTGCTGCAAGTTGAAACTACAAAGGTATTCTTCTTCCCTTTAGTTTAATTGTTAAACTTATTATATGTTTGTATGTTTGCATTTAATCCAGCAAGGTGTTCCTAAACTTGTTTTTGTTTCAAGCAAAACAATCAAGCAATTTACGATCCCAAACACGTTTCCGCTGCTCAAGGAGATCAGATCTCCATCAATTGGTATCTGAGTTATGCTTGTATTGTTTTGTTTTGAAACAAAATTGCATTGATTTTTGTGGGAATTGCTTTGGTTTGCTGTAAAACTAGTTTAGGAATGTTTTGGCCTTAGTTTACTTCTTTTTTGTTCAAATTGGATGTAAAGGCCCCTGCGTTTTTGGGCATAAAGTGCAAAATTGAGTCTGTAATTGAGTTACGAGTCGTTCGGGACAAGTTTCATTCCATTTGGTTGAGAATCAAAGGAGAAATTGGAGTTCGAAGTTGCTATGTTCGTGGAAGAAGGTTGTTGCCAAAAGCGGCGGCGTTAACGCCAAGAAACGCTGTCGCAATGCCGCTGTTCCCTATCGTCGCGCGCGCGCTCAAGGGTCGGGCGCGTTACGCGCCCCCTCATCGTTGCAACGTCATCCGATATAGCAGCGTGCGCGAGGATGATACTGACGCGGTAACGCTAGCATCAGCGTTTAAACGCCGTGAGGCGCTCAAGCAAAGAGCGCACCGGTTCGAGCTGGTTCGTTGTTTTTGGTCTGGTTCGAGCGGTTCAAGGCCGGTTCAGGGTGTTTTTGGACCGATTTCATGAAATAATTTAATGTAATTTATTTTTTTGCGCTTTAAGGGCCAAATTATTCTGGTTTTACAACTTTTTATCGATATGAATGTCATTTAGATTATTCCCACCTTAGGATAAGCATGTTCATGCATTTTATTTATAAAAATGTTATATGAATATGGTTTAATGCATGACTAATTTGTTTTTCCATGAGTAATTAATTATAAGTGTTATGATTAGATTATATGGAAAATAAATTGCATGGAGCATGAAATTACTTAGTTTAAAATAAATGTTATTTTTGTTTAGGTAATTTTATAATTCAAGTAGTTGAATTTCTTATATAACTCCAATTAGAATGTTGATTGTTGGATTTATAATATAGTTTATTTATCATAGGTTAATTATTAAAATTTATAAGAGTTATAAATTAAAGGGGTTTTAGAAACCATAACCTATAATAAAGAAATGCATGCAAACATAGGAACTTCGGTTAAATTTAATTAGTTTTAAATCGTTTAAAATTAATTTAGACCTAAGTTTCAATTTCTAATAGGATTAGAAATAAGTCTTACGTAGTATTTTAAATAGTTTAAAATATAGTAGGACTTTAGAACTTTGGTTATAAGGGAACTCTACCGGTGAAGTTCTCGTCTAAAGGTCAGGGTACTTAGTTTCACTGACTTTGCAACTAACACCTCCTACACGGGAATGACACCTAACCCGAGTTGAATTAACCTCGATTCTGTTTTATCTCTAGGTAATTAAAATGTTTATTGACCTAGACATAAGGTTTTAAAACCTAGTTATAATAGTTATAATAGGCATAGACTTAGATAGATTCTTTTAGCCAGAATCCGACTAAGTTAAATCCATACCCTAATTTTTGGAACTTCAGTGGGAGAAAACGAGATGTTCGCATCGAGTTTACTCTCACGCCCTCAAGAGTTCACACCGTGAGTTCCATGCTCGGCTACGCGGCGTCAATAGGGTGTCCCCCTACGGTATGTGTTTGCATGGTTCAATACCAAGGTGAATGAGGGAAGTATCCATAGTAAATGGGAGCAGGACGCGTGTCAACGTATTCTACGGTCTCCTCCATTAGGTCGCACCGTGAGATTTCTATAGTCCGCCTGCTAGGTTGTCCTAGAATAGCCAAACCCTACGGAGGGCCTGACTATAGGGATCGGAACACCGCGAACTCCAGAAATGGATAGGGTCTTTTAGGTTGTTTGCCAGCAGTTGTCTTTCTTAATAGTAGCTTGTTGGCTCGGGCCTATTGGATCTGAAAATGGTAGGGTTACATTTACGGGATGAGTTAAGTTAGTTAACAAGTCCTTGACCAAACAAACGGTAGCTAAGGACCATTGGGACATGAGATGTTCTGGGAGTGAGAATTGGCTGAGAAAGTCTCAATTAAAGGGAGGAATGACTGGCCGCCCGGTGGAGGCTTTTGTTCTAAACCCTTGAAGTATTGTTGCAAAATTAAAGGTTTAACTTAAACAGTGAGTTTTAGTTTAAACACTAGGGTTCTTTAATAATTTTGCTAAATTAGATTGGTTTTATAATGGGTTTAAAAGACATAACTAATTAGAAATATTTTGGATTTTTAGCATGTCGTCCTCAATAATAGCCTTACTTAAAAGCGACTGTTTCACTGGTGAGAATTTTACTACGTGGCAGTCCAACTTGAATACGATTCTTGTTGTTGACGACCTTCGGTTCGTACTAACTTAGGCATGTCCTCAGATTCCTGCTCGTAACGCTCCTCAATCTGTTAAGGAGGCGTACGATCGCTGGACCAAGGCCAATGATAAGGCCAAGGTCTACATTTTGGCTAGTGTTTCTGAAATTCTGGCCAAAAAGCACGAGGGCATGGTCTCAGCTCGTGAGATCATGAGTTCACTGTAGGAAATGTTTGGACAACCGTCTGGACAGATTCGGCACGAATCCCTCAAATACGTTTATAACTCCCGTATGAAGGAGGGGTCATCGATGAGAGAACACGTTCTTGATCTGATGGTCCATTTCAACGTGGCTGAGATGAACAGAGCGGTCATTGACGAGCAGAGTCAGGTATCGTTCATCCTGGAATCTTTTCCGAAGAGTTTCCTGCAATTCCGCAGCAATGCGGTGATGAACAAGATAGTGTATAACCTGACTACTCTCCTTAATGAACTACAGACTTTCCAGTCTCTTATGAAGAATAAGGGACAGGCTAATGGAGAGGCAAATCTGTTTGTCCATTCCAGAGGTTCCAGAAAGGTTCATCCTCTGGGACCAAGTTCTGTAGCTCATCTTCTGGGCTTAAGAAGACCCAAAAGAAGAAAATAGGAGGGAAAGGGAAGGCACTTGCTACTGACAAGGGCAAGGGAAAAGCCAAGCTTGCAGATAAAGGAAAGTGTTTCCACTGCAACATGGATGGGCACTGGAACAGAAACTGCCCAAAATACCTTTATGAGCTCAAAGAGAAGAAAGGTAAATTAGATTTACTTGTTCTTGAAACATGTTTAGTGGAAAATGATGATTTAACCTGGATACTTGATTCAGGAGCCATTAATCACGTTTGCTCTTCCTTTCAGGAAACTAGTTCCTTCAAGGAGCTCGAAGAGGTGAGATGACGCCGTGGTCTGAACTGAGACGCCATCTCACTGCATGCGATGGGGAGATGCCAAGTTATTTTTTCGGAGATAGATTTCTTTTATTTAAAAATCTGTATATAGTTCCTAAGCTTAAAAGGAACTTAATTTCTATCTCTTGTTTAATAGAACTTGGATATTGTATTTCTTTTTCTGTTAATAAAGTGTTCATTTTGAAAGAGGGTGTCAATATTTTTTCTGCTAAATTGAAAAATGGCTTGTATGTACTGAAACCGAATAAAACCAAAGAAATTTTAAATCATGAGATGTTTAAAAATACTAGTACTCAAAATAAAAGGCAAAGATTTCTCCAAATAATAATACCTATCTGTGGCATCTTAGACTTGGTCATATTAATCTCAATCGGATTGAGAGACTTTCTAAGAATGGACTTCTAAACAAGTTAGAAGATGACTCTTTACCGCCTTGCGAGTCTTGCTTGGAAGGTAAAATGACCAAACGACCTTTTACTGGAAAAGGTTACAGAGCCGTAGAGCCTCTAGAACTTGTGCATTCGGATCTTTGTGGTCCGGTGAATGTTAAAGCTCGAGGAGGGTACGAATATTTCATCACTTTCATAGATGATTATTCGAGGTATGGTTATCTATACCTAATGCATCACAAGTCTGAAGCTCTTGAAAAGTTCAAAGAGTATAAGGCTGAAGTAGAGAATGCATTAGGGAAAACCATTAAAACACTTCGATCCGATCGAGGTGGAGAGTATATGGATTTGAGATTCCAGGACTATATGATAGAACATGGAATTAAATCTCAACTCTCTGCACCTAATACACCACAGCAAAATGGTGTGTCAGAAAGGAGAAATAGAACCTTGTTAGACATGGTTCGTTCTATGATGAGCTATGCTCAATTACCTGCCTCGTTTTGGGGATACGCAGTAGAGACTACAATTCAAATCTTGAACAGTGTTCCATCAAAAAGTGTTTCAGAAACACCTTTTGAACTTTGGAAGGGGCGTAAACCTAGTTTACAACACTTCAGGATTTGGGGTTGTCCGGCACACGTGCTCGTGACAAACCCAAAGAAACTGGAACTTCGTTCAAGATTGTGCCAATTTGTTGGCTATCCCAAAGAAACGAGAGGTGGTCTTTTCTACGACCCACAAGAAAACAAGGTGATTGTATCGACAAACGCCACATTCTTGGAGGAAGATCACATGAGGAACCATAAACCGCGTAGTAAATTAGTACTAAATGAAGCTACACATGAACCAACAAGAGTTGTTGGTCAAGCTGGACCTTCATCAAGAGTTGATGGAAGAGCCAGCACCTCAAGTCAGTCTCGTCCTTCTCAATCGTTGGGAATGCCTCGACGCAGTGGGAGGGTTGTTTCCCAACCTGACCGCTACTTGGGTTTAGCTGAAACTCAAGTTGTCATACATGATGACGGCGTAGAAGATCCATTGTCTTATAAACAGGCAATGAATGACGTAGACAAGGACCAATAGATCAAAGCCATGGACCTTGAAATGGAGTCAATGGACTTCAATTCGATATGGGAACTTGTAGACCAACTCAAGAGGTTAGACCCATAGGGTGTAAATGGATCTATAAGAGAAAGAGAGATGCACTTAGGAAGGTACAGGACCTTTAAGGCTAGACTTGTAGCAAAGGGTTTTACCCAAAGGGAAGGAGTTGACTATGAAGAAACTTTTTTCCCTGTTGCTATGCTGAAGTCTATAAGGATACTCTTGCCCATAGTCGCGTTTTATGATTATGAAATTTGGCAAATGGACGTTAAGACTGCCTTTTTGAATGGTAATCTTGACGAGAGCATCTATATGGTCTCAGTCCGAGGGGTTCATAGCACAAGGTCAGGAGCAAAAAGTTTGCAAGCTTAATCGATCCATTTATGGATTGAAACAAGCATCAAGATCTTGGAATATAAGATTTGATATTGCGATCAAGTCTTACGGCTTTGACCAAAACGTTGACGAGCCTTGTGTTTACAAGAGGATCGTCAACGACAAAATAGCTTTGTTAGTACTTTATGTGGATGATATCCTACTCATTGGGAATGATGTAGGATACCTAATCGACATAAAAGAATTGGTTGTGACCCAATTCCAAATGAAAGATTTGGGAGAGGCGCAGTATGTTCTTCGGATTCAGATGTTTAGGAATCGCAAGAACATAACGCTAGCACTGTCTCAAGCGTCTTGTATCGACAAAATGTTGTCCAGATATTCGATGCAGAATTCCAAGAGGGGCTTATTACCCTTCAGGCACGGAGTTCATCTGTCTAGGGAACAGTGTCCCAAGACACCTCAAGATGTTGAGGATATGAGACATATTCCCTATGCCTCTGCAGTAGGTAGCTTAATGTATGCTATGCTATGCACGAGGCCAGACATTTGTTATGCAGTGGGAATAGTCAGTAGGTACCAATCAAATCCAGGGTTAGACCACTGGACAACAGCTAAAAATATCCTCAAGTATCTAAGGAGAACGAGGGACTATATGCTTGTGTATGGGTCTAAGGATTTGATCCTTCCTTTAGATCGTTTGAATTTGAAATGTTCAAATTCATTAGGGAATATATTTAATGTATTTAGATACGATATAATATATAGTTTTGGAACTATATATTATAAATTTAATGTGAATATGATTCATATTAAATTTTGTGAGAGAATTAAATATTTGAAAGAGTTCAAATATTGAATTCAAGTGTGAATGTGATTCATGTTTGAAAACTATAGGTTAAAATTTAATGTGCACTGGATGTACATTAAAACTATAGGTTAAAGAGGTAATATGATTAAATGAGATTTAATCTAAATTAAATATATGATATTTAATTTGTATTATTTAAATATGATTTAAATTAATAATTAAATTAGATTTAATTATTATTCAATTATTATTATTATTATAATAATGATAAAATAAGGGAACGTGTCATCCAGACACATTCCCCACTACCCCTCTCCTTCTCCCTTTCGGCAGTTTAACAGGGAGAAGGGAGTTGGTCATAGGTAATTTTTTATCGATCAATTTTTCTTAAGGAAAGAAGGAAAATCTCTCTCTCACTCTCAAATTCCCTTCACATTCCAAAAGTTGGATTACCTTTCCATAAAGGTAGATCTAAGTAGAACTCAAAGGATAGAAGGTTTTCCTCGTGGTGTTGTCCAACTGAAGAAAATAGAGAAGTATCTTGGAAGTTCCTGTGTTGTTGTATTATTTGGAGCAAGGTGTTGCTGCAAGTTGAAACTACAAAGGTATTCTTCTTCCCTTTAGTTTAATTGTTAAACTTATTATATGTTTGCATGTTTGCATTTAATCCATGCCTAATAGGATTAGAAAGTATATGTTTGTTCTGTATTTTTATCAATGTACTGGTTTTTGTTTCAAGCAAAACAATCAAGCAATTTACGATCCCGAACACGTTTCCGCTGCTCAAGGAGATCAGATCTTCATCATATACTACAGTCTCTATTGCATAACCCCAAAAAGAATTAGGGAGATGAGCATAACTCATCATTGATCGAACCATGTCCAACAAGGTTCTATTTCTCTTTTTCGATACACCATTTTGCTGAGGCATATCGGGTGCTGAGAGTTGCGATGTAATTCCATGTTCTATCATATAGCTCTAGAATTTTAAATCCATGTACTCTCCACCTCGATTTGATCGAAGTGTTTTAATTGTTTTACCTAATTGATTTTCAACTTCAGCCTTGAATTCCTTGAACTTTTCAAGTGATTCAAACTTATGATGCGTTAGGTAAATATGCACAAATCTCGAATAATCATCTATAAAAGCGATGAAATATTCACAACCTCCTCTGGCTTTAACATTCATCGGACCATAAGGGTCTGAACCTATAAGCCCAAGAGGTTCTTTGGCTCTATCATCTTTTTCACTAAAAGGTCTTTTAGTCATTTTGGCTTCTAGGCAGGATTCACATATAGGTAAATTATTTTCTTCTAACTCATTTAGAAGTCCACTTTTTACCAATCTCTCACTCCTATTTAGGTTTACATAGCCCAGTCTAAGATGTCAAAAATGAGCATTTTCTTTAGGAGAAATTTTACGTTTCTTATCAGTTCGTGTATTTTCTATTTTGAATAACTCGATGTTTAAAACTATTTTAACCGAATCAAACCATTGCAAATAATTCTCAAGAAGAGCAACACATAGTCCAATACTTTTCTAATGAAATAAACACTTTATTCAATTGAAAAGAAATTGAAGTACATTGTTCGCTAAGGCAAGAAATAAAAATAAGATTTGTAATAAACCCTGAAACTACATACATGTTATCAAATAACAACATTTTCTTGCCATACTATTGCTCATTATTTGCTCTTTCTTTTTTTCTTCCGTATCTTCTTAAGTTCAGAAAAATAACTGCATTACTTAGTTCCAGAGGGTGAACCCTTCTGAGAACTTTTGGAATGGACAAACAGATTTTCCTCTCCATTATGTTGTCCCATATAATCCATAAGAGACTAGTAAGTCTACAACACATTTAGCAGAGAGGTCAGATCATACTCTATGTTTTTCATCGTTGCATTATTGTGGAATTGAAGAAAACTCTTCGGAAGAGATTCTAGGATGAACGATACCTGAATTTTCTCGTCTATGACCGCACCGTTCATTTTCGCTATGGGGAAGTGAGCCATCAGATCGAGAACATGTTCTCTTACTGACATTCCTTCCTCCATGTGCGTGTTGTAAACGTACTTTAGGGCTTCATGTCGAATTTGTTTGGGCGGTTGTCTTGACAAATTTATCATAAAATTAATGATCTCACGAGTTGAGACCTTGCCCTCCAGCCTCCTGGCTAAAACATCAGATATGCTAGCCAAGATGTAGGTTTTTGCCTTTTCATTGGCATTGATCCAGCGGTCTCATGCATCCTTAACAGATTGAGGTGCGTTTTGAGAAGGGAATTGAGGACACTTCTTATTGAGAACGAACTTAAGATCATGTGCAACCAAGATTATGTTGAGTCTTTTCTTCGAAGTCATTATGTTCTCTTCGGTCAATTTTTTTGCACCCAGTAAGGAAATAATTAAGCTAGACATTTTGCTGAAATTTACAAATAAGACTTGTATAAGTTTCTCGCTAAGAACTATCTAATCCAATCATATTTTAGCTAATTATCTAATGATTCCTAGGTCATTAACAATTTGAAATGATACTCCAAAGGTTTAGAATGTATGACACCGAAGGGTAATAAAAAACACTCCTCCTCTGGATCAAGACATTATTGACCAAAACCTAATGCAAGAATAACTCTTATTCCTATAGGCTTTAGTTACCATTATTTAGTCAGGATACATACACTTCTTATGTACCTTGTGAGTGTAACCGTTTGTCTTTAGACCCCAGAGTCCTCATCCAACAAAATCTGCCGAAGGGAGGATTAGGTTGAAAAACAGACTAAGAAAATCTTTATCCCTTTCGGGTGTCCACTATGTTCGATCCCCTATGATCAAGCCCACCGTAGGGATTGTCTGGTCCAGGCCAAACTAGCAGGCTGACCATAGTGATCTTACGGCGTGAACTGACAGAAGAGACCATAGGTTTTGTTTTCACTAAACCTGCTCCCACTAACTATAAGTACCCTCTCCATTCACCTTGCTATTGACTCATACAAACACCATCTGAAGGGAGACGTTCTCGTTTGCGCCACGAGGCCAAGTATGAGTCTCACGATGTGAACTTCCCAGAGAAACGTAGGTGGAATTATAAGTATCATATGCACTTTTCCTCCCACTGGATACTTTAACTCTATAGAAAATTGGCCTAGGTTAAACCCGGCTAATGGTTTTAGCTAAACTTATCAATATTACTCTTATATTGATAATCAATATAACTCTTATATCGATTTTATCCTATGTTTGCTAATATAACTCTTTATATTAAACCTAGGATTTCTAGTTTATTAACCTTTTAATAAACTCGTTGACGCTACTATAATTTATAAACCCGCGGATTAAAATTCACTCCTAGGTCAGTTCCCAAGTAGGGGTGTTCCGTTTCCGTCAGCTTAAATACCCAAGCCTAGACAGAACCTTCCTTAGACAGAGTTCCTCTTTTAATCATTGTTTATCAATTACATGGTTCCTAATTCTAATCTAATAAAAAGTAGATAATCTAAGGTCTATTAATTTCATGTTCTAAACATTTTAAAACTACAATTTAACCTTAGGTGACATGCATTTCTATGTTATTGTGCTTGATCATTAATCATATGAATAATAAAACATACATAACACATTCATCTCATAAAAAATATGCATGTCAATGTTGTCCATAATGTTGGGTTTTATGCCCTAAACTTGTGTAATTTTGATCAATTAAATAAAGTGTTATTTGTTTTGACAAGATTACAGACTTGCTTTTATAAATCCAATAAACTAAGCTCCAAGCTTATAACATTTATCTTGAAATCAGTGTAGTGGACACTATTTGGGTTGAGTTCAAGATTATAACCTAAATAGTCTATGGTATAAGAATAAGGTTGGAAACCTTATTCTGGTTTCACCATGGATGCGACCCACTTTGTAATTAGTACAAATGAGGTAATCCAACTCATTCATGTAGTTGACATGCGAGTGAGGGAATCTGTATGAAGAGTTCATACAAGATCGGATCGCAAATTATTAGTCTAACCAAAGATAACACCGCTAATGTAATAAGACTAATAATTTATAGATGGTCATTAGTGACTCGACCTGAATCCTGAGCAAGTTTAGAACTCCTGCTTATAGAGGGTTGTCCTTAGACTAGTATGGGTGAGAGTGGCTTGTAGCCGACTCAATAAGCCTAACTTCTAAGGGACAGAGCCTCGTAGGTAGCTGGGAACTTAACTGTGCAAGATGGAATTCATTCATTCCTCTACTGAGGAATTAGATAGGTTGTTCCCTTAAGAATTGACTCCAAGTCTTGAAAAATGGGGCCCCGCCCTCTATGAGGGTATGAGTCTAAGGTAGGACATTAGACTTGTTGTTCATTAGAGGATCAGTGGTGCTTAAGGAACAAAGAGGTAATCACAGGGGTAAAACGGTAATTTGACCCAACTATGATTACGAACAACCTGTGAATGGTCGACTCATGGGTAATGACTATATCAGTGGACACAATAATATCTACAGTGAGGAGAGTACAGCTACAAGTCTATAGTGGAGTGACTTGTAGTTAATGAATATTGATTAACTGGATCAAAGAGTTTGATCAGCTAATCTCGCATCATTGGAGCTCATGATCTGTAGGTCCATTAGATCCCTCTGTTAGCTCAATATGGTAATATTGAGGGTATAAAGTTAGGAGTGAAATTGAAGTGTTCAATTTCAAACATGAGGAGTTATATCAATTATATATGATATAATTGATATAATATATAGTTTTAATGTGAATTAGATTCATATATAAACTATATACTAAAGAGGGATTAAAGGAGGGGTAGGATGGTCATTTCTATCCTAACCTATGGTTGTGGTAAAGTGGTAATAATGTGGAGATTTTAACTCCATCATTCCCACTATTTAAACCCTTCTTGCAAGAAGGATTGTGGGCAACACTCTCATTTTTTGGATTCTCACCCAAAAGGAAGAGTTTCTCTCAACATTTTTCTCTTAAATCTCCTCCCTTTCCAAAATCAAAGAGTCCCACAACGAGAAGCACGAATTGTTCGTGATCAAGGAAGAATTTTGAAGAATTGTCTACAATAAGTAAGTAGATTCTTCTCGCTGTAAAATTCTTCCTCTTTTGCATGTTTAACTTAGATCTAAGGGTTAGATCATTTTGACAAAATTCAAGTAGCATAATGATACCATGACGATTCGATCGTCTTCTGCTGCGCGGGGATTTTCATTCCCTTGAATTGGTTTCAGAGCCATTTCGATGGTTCTTCATTATGCACTGTATTTTGTTAAAATATGTGGGTAATTTACCTTTTATTCATGAGATGAATGTTGGTTTGCAAATTTGGATGTTTTCGTTTTGGCATTTTAGATTTACAATTTTTATGTTGATGAGATCAATGTAAGGGCCCGTTGTTTTTGAGCATTTTGTTGTAAATCGAGTCTGTAAAGTCTGAGTCTTTAGTAGCAAGAGTTGCTGTGAAGAAATCAGAGCAGAAATGGGCGAATTTCGAAGCAAAAACAGCAAAGGAATTTGTTGTATAAGCGACGGCGTTGAGACGCTGCTCTTTGGCGTCTCAACGTTGTGCCATCGGGAGCAAGGCGCGATGCAGATAACAGCGTTACCAACGCTACCGGCGTTGAGAACGCCGGCTCGTCGCCGAAGCGGCGGCAGCGTTACGCGTTACGCGCGTTGAGGGGCAATTCTTGGGCAGGTTTGCAAAGAACGTGGGCAAGTTGGCTAGTGGGCAGTTTTTTCTGAAATAATTTGTATTTTATTTTTTTTTATTAATTGTAAAATGTATTTATTTATTTATTTATTTATTTATTTATTTATTTTGTTAAATAATATTAATATAAGTGTTATATTAATGTTATTTAATTAAATAATTGCCCCTAGGTGCCAAAACCGACCCATTTTTGCTATTTAATTATTTTATGCATGAGATGTATGATTTAATTAAATTCTATGTGCATAATGTATGTCATGTAGATTTAAAATACCACCTTAGATTAAACATTTTCATGCATCATTTATATTATAAGAGTTATAATATATAGTTTGCATGATAGGTTATATTATAAGAGTTATAATATAATTAAATGAATGTTTAATTTAATTAATATAAGTTTTATATTTTTAGATTAAAGTATGCTCATGCATTTATATTCATGTGATGAATTATATTATGTTATAGTATATAATTATTCATGTGATGAATGATCAAGCACTATAACATAGAAATGCATGCAACCTAAGTTAATTATTAGTTTTAAAGAGTTTAGAACTTGAATAATCAGACTTAGGTTTTCTATTTTCTAATGAGATTAGAAATTAGGAAATCAAAGTTTAGTCTATGAATGGAGACTGATTAGTAACTCTGTCTAAGGAAGGTTTTGTCTAAGGCTTGGGTATTTAAGTTGACGCTTGCGAAACACCCCTACCTGGAAACCGACCTGGGAGTGAATTCGGTCCGGAGATTCTTAGATTATACTTATTGTGAGTGTCGCTAATTAAAAATGTTTTAATTTACTCACATAGACCTAAGTTATAATGTGATTATAGACTTAGGTTAATACCATATAAGAGTTATATTGGTAGACTTAGGTAAATTTTAGCCGGTTTATCTAGGTCAATCCCTATTAAAACAAAAATGTTGAGTGGGAGAAAATATAGTGTATGAGATACATTTGAATTTCCAACCACAAATCTCTTTTAAGTCCGCACCGTGAGATCTATACTCGGCCTCGTGGCGCAAATGGGAGTGTTCCCCTTCAGATGGCATTTGTATAGGTCAATATCATCGTTGATGGAGAGAGTACTTATAGTGAGTGGGAGCGGGACTTGTGAAAACGAGACCCACGGTCTCTTCTTTCGATTCACACCGCGAGACGCCTTGATCCGCCTGCTAGTTTGGTTTGGATCAGACAATCCCTTCGGAGGGCCTGATCATGGGAGTCTGAACACCGTGAATTCCTGAAAGGGATACGCTTTCTGGTTCGCTTTCCTTCTTGGTTCACCCTTGGTGGCTATTGTTTGGACGGATGCTTGGAAACTTAAAGATTGAGGTGACACTCACGAGTTAAGTTAAGTGTGAATGAATTCGACCGAACAATGGTAATTAGACGCCTAATGGAATAACAGTTATTCTGGGATTAGGGTCTGATCGAGAAAGTCTCGTCCTAGAGAAGGAGTGTTTTGTTCTCCCTTCGGGGGCGGTCATTCTAAACCTTTAAGATATCATTGCAAAATTTTGAATAACCTAGGGATCATGAAACAATTTTGTTAAAACTTGATTGGTTTTCAAAAAGTTTTTTGCGAGACTAACACAAAGTTTTCTTAATTTTTCAACTTAAAACATGTCTAGCGCAATTATAGCTCTACTCGCATCCGATAAATTAATGGGAGATAATTATCAAAGTTGGAAAAACAACATAAACACGATTTTGGTAAATGACGACCAAGAGTTCGCGCTCACTGAGAAGGGTCCTCAGGTGCTCGGTTCAACAGTCCAATTCAACGATCTACAAACCTTCCAGTCCTTGGTGCAAACTAAGGGACAGGAAGTTGAGGCAAGTGTTGCCTTAAGACCTTTTCACAGGGGTATGACCTCTGGACAAAGTTTGTAGGCTCTTCAGGCCCTATAGGGAAGAAGGAGAAGTTGAAAAATGATAGTGTTGACCGCACTGCCGCCCTAAAAGGCAAAGAAACCAAGGATGTTGCCAGAAAGTGTTTCTACTGCAACAGGGACGGACACCTGAAAAGGAGTTGCCCCAAATTCCTTGATGAAAAGAAGATGACAGGTAAATGTGATTTACTTGTCACAAAAACTTGTTTAGTCGAGATAATGACTCTGCTTGGATATTGGATTCAGGCGCCACTAACCACGTTTGCTCTTCTTTTCAATGATTAAGTTCCTGGCAGCGGCTGCAAGAGGGTGAGATAATACTCAGGGTTGGATCCGGAGAAGTTGTCTCAACTTCAGCAATAGGCACGGTGAAGTTGTTCTTTGGCGGGAAGTACTTATTATTGGATAATCTGTACATAGTTCCTGGGTTTACGAGAAACCTAGTTTCTATTTCCTGCCTATTAGAACAAAATATTTTTATTTCATTCAAGAGTAATAAAGCATTTATTTCTCGAAATAGAAATTTGATTTGTTCTGCTTTGCTTGAGAGCAATCTATATGTTTTGAACCCAAATTCGGTCAAAAGTGTTTTGAACACCGAATTGTTTAAAACAGTTGAAACGCGAACTAAGAGAGCGAAACTTTCTCCTAAGGAAAATGCCCATCTTTGGCATCTACGGTTAGGCCACATTAATCTTAATAGGATTGAGAAACTAGTGAAGAGTGGACTTCTAAACGAGTTGGAAGAAAACTCTTTACCGATATGTGAGTCATGCCTTGAGGGCAAGATGACCAAACGTCCTTTTAGTGGAAAAGGATATAGAGCCAAAGAGCCTCTTGAGTTAGTACATTCTGACCTCTGTGGTCCAATTAATGTTAAAGCTCGGGGCGATTATGAATACTTCGTGTCTTTCATAGACGATTACTCGAGGTATGGGTATATTTACCTAATGCACAAGAAGTCTGAAACTCTTGAAAAGTTCAAGGAGTACAAGACTGAGGTTGAGAACCTCTTAGGTAAATCGCTTAAAACACTTCGATCGGATCGAGGTGGAGAGTACATGGACACTGAATTCAAGGACTATATCATAGAACAAGGAATTACGTCCCAACTCTCAGCACCTGGTATGCCACAGCAGAATGGTGTATCGGAGAGGAGAAACAGAACCTTGTTGGACATGGTTCGGTCGATGATGAGCTATGCTCGTCTCCCTCATTCTTTTTGGGGTTACGCAGTGGAGACTGCGGTTTATATTTTGAACAATGTTTCGTCGAAGAGTGTTTGTGAAACACCTTTCGAGCTCTGGAGTGGACGTAAAGGCAGTTTACATCATTTCAGAATTTGGGGATGCCCGGCCCACGTGTTGGTGTCAAATCCGAAAAAGTTGGAACCCCGTTCGAAATTGTGCCTATTCGTAGGTTACCCTAAAGAGACTAGGGATGGTCTGTTTTACGATCCTAATGAAAATAGGGTGTTTGTGTCGACAAACGCCACTTTTCAAGAGGAAGACCACGTCAGGGATCATTTACCAAGGAGTAAGATTCTGTTAAATGAAATGGACAGTACATCAGCAAGAGTTGTTGATGGGGCTAGTACGTCAACAAGTATTGTTGATCCTAGCACGTCTAGTCAAATCCGTTCCCAAGAGTTGGGAATGCCTCGACGTAGTAGGAGGGTTGTGAGATAGCCTGATCGCTACATGGGTTTAGTTGAAACCTCAGTTGTCGCTCCTGATGATGACTGTGAGGATCCACTGACCTATGATCAGGCAATGATTGATGTTGACAAAGACGAGTGGATTAAAGCTATGGACCAGGAAATGGAGTCTATGTACTTCAATTCTGTCTAGGAGCTTGTGGATCAACCGGATGGGGTAAAACATATTGGTTGTAAATGGATCTACAAGCGTAAACGTGGCGTAGATGGGAAGGTGCAGACCTTCAAAGCCCGACTAGTGGCAAAGGGTTTTACCCAAGTTGAAGGGTTAACTATGAGGAGACCTTTTCACTTGTTGCCATGGTAAAGTCGATCAAGATCTTTCTGGCCATTGTCGCGTATTATGACTACGAGGTATGGCAGATAGACGTCAAGACAGCCTTTCTGAATGGAAAACTTGATGAGACCATCTACATGGACCAACCCAAAGGGTTCATTGCCTAAGGCCAAGAGCAAAAGGTTTGTCGGCTTCATAGGTCCATTTATGGGGTGAAACAAGCTTCGAGGTCTTGGAATATAAGGTTTGATGAGGCGATCAAATCTTATGGCTTTGATCAAAATGTCGACGAGTCTTGTGTCTACAAGAAAATCGTTGACAAAACTATCGCATTTTTAGTGTTGTATGTGGACGATATTCTTCTCATTGGGAATGAGGTAGAATTTCTTACTGACGTTAAGAAGTGGTTAGCTTCGCAATTCCAAATGAAAGATTTGGGAGAAGCTCTGTATGTTCTAGGTATCCAGATTGACCGGAACCGGAAGAACAAGACGCTAACCTTGTCTCAAGCGTCTTATATTGACAAGATGTTGTCTAGATATAAGATGCAGAACTCCAAGAAGGGCTTGTTGCCTTTCAGGCATAGGGTTCACTTGTCTAAGGATCAGTGTCCTAAGACTCCTCAAGATGTTGAGGATATGAGACGGATTTCATATGCTTCGGTTGTAGGGAGCCTAATGTATGCCATGTTGTGTATTAGGCCCGAGATCTGTTATGCAGTAGGAATTGTCAGTAGGTATCAGTCCAATCCAGGATTAGATCACTGGACAGCCGTAAAGGTAATCCTCAAGTATCTTAGGAGAACGAGGAACTACAGCTTAGTGTATGGCGGTGGGGATTTGATCCTTACACGATACACGCAGTTCGACTTTCGGGCCGATAAGGATTCTAGGAAATCCACTTCGGGGCCACCTTCATTCTCGAATGGAGGAGTTGTAGTACAAGCAGGGATGCATCGCCGATTCCACTATGGAAGCGGAGTATGTTGCGGCTTGTGAAGCTGCAAAGGAAGCTTTTTGGCTTGGGAAGTTCATGACCGATTTGGAAGTTGTTCCAAATATGAACTTATCGATCACGTTGTTCTATGATAATAGTGGCGCAGTTGCCAGCTCACGTGAGCCTCGGAGCCATAAGAGAGGCAAACACATTGACCGCAAGTATCATCTGATACGAGATTGTGCAATCGCCGAGACGTGGATATCACGCGAGATAGCGTCGAGCACAACGTGGTTGATCCATTTACAAACCCCTCATGGCTAAGGTGTTTGAGGGTCACCTAGAGAGTCTAGGTCTTCGAGAGCTTCCTGACTAGGGCAAGTGGGAGATGTGTAAACGGGTATTCAATGCCCTAGTTTATTGTATTACTTTTTGTAATTTATGTATATTTCATAAATGTATTTTTTCCACTAGCTTAGTCCAAGTGGAAGTTTGTTGGGATTTTTGTCCTAATCTCGTGTTTGTAAATTACTGTTTGAAATTAATAAGAGTTATTTATTTCATTTCTTTGTTTCTCGCAATATTTACAATCTTTTCCAATAAACTAAGCTCCAGGGTCATTGAATTTATGAGAGAACTAGAACTTGAACGGTGTGTAGTGGACACACAGGGAGGATTACGTTCGAGTTAATGACCCGAACGGTCTACAGTATATGGATAGGGTTGGAGACCTAATCCTGGATACACTGTGGATGCGGCCCGCTTTGTATTAGACACAAAAGAGGTGATCTGACTTGTTCATGTGGTTGACATGCGAGTGGGGGCATCAGGTGCAATGAGATTGTACAAGGTCGGACCGTGAATTATTAGACCTCATCGATGTAACACCGCTGTGATGAGACTAATAAATTCATAGATGACCATTAGTGACTCGACCTGAATCCTGAGCGTGTTACAGACTCATGTCTGCGTGGTCTGTCCTTTGACTAGTACGGGTGAGGGTGGTCACAGTTACTCGCTCAATATGCCTATCTTCTCAGGGACAGGACCAAGTAGGTAGCTGGGAACTTAACTACGTGAGATGGAATTCACTCGTTCCTGCCTTTAGGGAAACTAGAGGGGTTGTTCCCTTAAGTGTTGTCTCCAGGGCTTGGACAACGGGCGCCCATCTTCTCACTGGCCCGAGAAGGGTGTTGTGTATGGTTGGACCATCACAATATGTTGTTCATTAGAGGAGCAGTGAGGACTTAAGGAACAAGAGGTAAACACAGGGGTAAAACGGTAATTTGACCCATCCGTGTCTATGAACAACCTGTGAAGGGTCGACTCATGGACATTAGTTATATCAAGTGACACGTAATATTCTACACTGACGGGAGTGCAGCTACGGTCTATAGTGGAGTGTTATTGTAGCTAATGAATGTTGATTAACCGGGTCAAAGAGTTTGACAGGTTAATCTCGGATCATTGGAACGCGTCACTGTAGGTCCATAAGGTCCCTCAGTTGGCTCAATCTGGGTTAAAAGAAGGGTTAATGTTTTGGTATGAAATTGAAGTGTTCAATTTCACTTAAAGGACATTTATGTCATTTATATGAGATATGAATGATATAATATATAGTTTAATGTGAATGATATTCATAATAAACTATAGGTTAGCCTAATTGTTAAATATATATAATAAATAATCTATAATAAATAATCTAATTAATTATTATATTAATTTAAACAAATTTAATTAAATTAAATATCTTATATTTAAATAAGATTAAATCACATTTAATCATATTTCCCTCTAACCTATAGTTTTAATGCACATCTTATGCACATTAAATTTTAACCAATAGTTTTTAAATATGAATTTCATTCACATTTAAATTAATATTTGAACTCTTTCCAATATTTAATTCTCTCACGTAATTTAATATGAATCATATTCACATTAAATTTATAATATAAAGTTCCAAAACTTTATATTATAATGTATCTATATACATTAATGTTTATTCCCTAATTGAATTTGAACATTTCAAATTCAAACGATCTAAGAACCCTTTATGAGCCTAATCAACATTCGTTAACTGCGGGAACAATTCACTAAAGTCCCGCAACTGCACTCTTCTCACTGCAGATATATTTTTGTGTCCACGGATATTGACTAATAATAGCAAGTCAATCCTTCACGAATGTTTGTAACACCAGCTGGGTCAAATTACCATTTTACCCCTGGGTTACATCTTTAACCTTAAGTCCCAGTGCTTCTCTAATGAACAATTTGTTTGTGGCCCTATCAACAAACAGAAGTCTCTCTCGTGCCAACATTTGTTCACGTCCCGGAGACACCACTTAAGGGAACATTCATCTACTTACCCTAATAGGCGGGAAGTAGTGAATTCCATCTTGCTAAGTTAAGTCCCCAGTTGTTCACTTGGTCTTGTCCCCAAGAAGGTAGGCTTATTGAGTCGGAGAATCTGGCCACTCTCACCCATACTAGTCAAAGGACAATCCCTCGCAAACAGGAGTTCGTAACCTGTTTAGGATTGAGATCAAGTTGCCTAGGTCATCCTAATGAAATAGAAACCTAACTTGTCAACGAAGTTACACCAAGTGGTTACTATTTTGTGGTCCGGTCTTGCAATCTCATCACATAGAATATCCCCACTCACACTCGTATACACGAACACGTTAGGATCACTGTGTTTGTATCATATACAAAGTGGGTCATATCTATAGCATTACCATGGTAAGGTACCCAAGCCTTATCCCCTTACTATAGACTATTTAGGTTGTATCTTGAACTGAGATCCTTTATATGTATATTACATTCAGTTCAAGAGACATATTACAGCCTTGGATATTAGTTTATTGGATTTAGGGTTAATAAAAAGGGCAATATTGTAAATAATGAACAATAACTCTTTGTTGATAATAATAACTCTTTATTGGAGTAATTAGAACAATATTTACAAACTACGAGTTTTAGGGCACAAACCCCAACATAGTCAAATAGGGGAGTCAATTCTGAAGGGAATCGAGTCCCGCAGTGGAAGCGATTATGAATTGCGCGCTCTTGATTTAGTTACAACGATTTAATTCAAGAACATAAAACACTAGATTAAGCATATAAACATAATGGACAGCAAGAAATATTACCTTTGAAGAACCTTTCTTCAAGTGCTCCTCCTCTCTCACGATCAAGATCTCAGCAACACGAACCACGAACGGAATAAGACATGACCACTGGATCTTCTCCGTTGTTCTCTAGGTGAGGGAGAAATATGGGTTCCCTTTAGGAGATATGAGATGTTGTGAGAGAGATGTTTGTGTTTTGGAACCTTTCCAACTACACAACAAAGGCTTGGAAAACACTTCACCTAGTTGCATCTCATGCAACCATTTATATAGGGAAATAGGATGGAAATGACCATCCTACCCCTCATTTATTCTCTCTTTAGTATATGGTTTATATGTGAATCTAATTCACATTAAAACTATATATTATACTAATTATATCATATATAATTGATATAACAGCTCATGTATGAAATTGAACACTTCAATTTCATTTCTAACTTTATACCCTCAATATTACCATGTTGAGCCAACGGAGGGACCTAATGGACCTACAGTTCATGAGCTTCAATGATGTGAGATTAACTGATCAAACTCTTTGATCCAGTTAATCAATATTCATTAACTACAAGTCACTCCACTATAGACTTGTAGTTTCACTCTCCTCACTGTAGATAATATTGTATCCACTGATATAGTCATTACCCATGAGTCGACCCTTCACAGGTTGTTCGTAATTACAGTTGGGTCAAATTACCGTTTTACCCATGTGATTACCTCTTTGTTCCTTAAGCATCACTGATCCTCTAATGTACAACAATTCTAAGGTCCTACCTTAGACTCATACCTAGGGATGTCCATTTTCCCCGCCCGTGTAAACCTCAGCAGATCCGCCCCGTTAGGGGCGAGAATCCGTTTATGCAGTGGAATGGGGAGGGAGCGGGAGAAAATTTTCCCCGTTATTAATGGGGGCGGGGACGGGAATACATTCCCGTCCCCACCCCATTCCAAATCCCCCCCCTGCCTCGTCCCCGCCCCGATTTATATATATATTTTTAAATATGTATATTTGTATATATATAATAAACTATAATTCAATTTTTTTATTAAATATCATTTTATTTTTTAAAGGAAATTGAAAAAAGTATCTAAAATATAAATCCTTAATTAAGAATTAACCATTTAAATGAAAATTTTCAAAATAAAAAAAGAAATTATTTAATAAAATTTAGAAAGATGAAAAAGATAAACGGGGAATAATTCCCATGAGAACCCATCCCCTCACATTCCCATGAGAATCCTCGCCCAGTTCCCGCGAAATTAAATGGGGAATTTCGCGGGGATGGGGAATAAAATAGGGGGCGGGGACGGGGACGGGGAAGCATTCTCCGACCCCGCCCCGCCCCGTGGACATCTCTACTCATACCCTCATAGAGGGCGGGGCCTCGTTGTTCAAGACCTGGAGTCAGTTCTTAAGGGAACAACCTATCTAATTCCTTAGTGTAGGAATGAGTGAATTCCATCTTGCACAGCTTAAGTTCCCGGCTACCTCACGAGGTTACGTCACTCCCGAGAAGGTAGGCTTATTGAGTCGGCTACAAGCCACTCTCACCCATACTAGTCTAAGGACAAACCCTTATAAGCAGGAGTTCTTAACTTGCTCAGGATTCAGGTCGAGTCACTAATGACCATCTATAAATTACTAGTCTTATCCTGTTAACGGTGTTACACTGGTTCGACTAATAATTTGCGGTCCGGTCTTGTATGAACTCTTCATACAAGATGTCCCCACTGGCATGTCAACTACATGAATGAGTTGGATTACCTCATTTGTACTAATTACAAAATGGGTCGCATCCATGGTGTTTCTATTATGAGGTTTCCAACCTTATTCTTATACCATAGACCATTTAGGTTATATTCTTGAACACAATCCAAATAGTGTCCACTACACTGATGTTCAAGATATATGTTATAACCTTGGAGCTTAGTTTATTGGATTTATAAAGCAAGACTGTAATTCTATCAAAACAAAGAACCCTTTATTTAATTGATCAAAATTATACAAGTTTAGGGCATAAATCCCAACAAATTCAACGCCTAACAGATACACTTCTCCCTAAAAGAACAAATGTATTTAGACTCGTCTGAGGTTGAGCACCCTAGGGAAGATAGTGAAGGATGACCCGCACCCTTAGATAGTTCGGTGAGTCACTTGATCACTGACCCGCTGATAGACCTTCATGATCCTAATCCTTCACATTTTTTCTGAGTATCGGTATTTAAAGGATAGTGTTTTAGATGTAAAAGAATTAGAACCTCTTAGCACGCACCAGGATAGAGTTAGTGAGAGTGTGGAAGAAGTTGAGGCTTAGGTTGTTGAGTTAGGCCAGGAGGTAGAGTTTGAGGCTTTTGAGTCTATGTCAGTTCTATCATTTTAGTTTTCTCTTATTGGTGAGTGTTTTTCTTTCTATTCTCTCGAGTCAGTGTCTTTGTGTGAGTCTGTTCATTTTCCTGTTTTTCCTTTTTTTCTTTTACCAAATAAAAAACTAAAAATTGTTTATTTTGTTGTTTTTCCTTCTTTTATTATATGAAAAATAAAAAAAAAATATATGTTTCGAGCTCTCACGAGAAGCTAGTATTCTTGCTAGCTTTGATTTGTTTTGTAGATTCAAGAAAGAGAGGCCCGAATAAATGGGAGAATTTTTATGTACCTTGACAAGCCCAAGTGTACTACGTCAAGCTAATGACGTTAAACAAGTGCTTCTTGGAAAGCAACCCAAAGATTATTTCTTTTAGTTCATTTTTTTTAGTTGTTTTTGTTTTTGAATAAATAACCCTTGCCCATCTTGAAGCTCCCTTGGGGTTTGATTATTGATATGCACTTTAGTGGAGTCTCCTCGATTTAGGGTAGTATTGTTCTCCCTTCGATATTTATTAGTTGTCCTTAAGCATGCTTAAATGAGTAGTTTATACATTAAGGGTAATGTATGCTTTAACCATGAGGGAGAGATGTGTTGTTATGAATCTGATTTTGGGCTTAATTGAAAATTTTTCTGTTGATGAGATTCTGTGTTGTTAGCATTTATAGGGTGTTGCATGCCTTTGTGTTTATGAAGTTAATTGCTTGCTTTATGACTTCAAAATGAACTAATTTGACTACCGAATTCCATGTTTAGTTGTTGGTTTTCATGGTCTTTGATATGCATGATGTAGGTAGTTGATTAATTATGTTTAAGCAAGTAAAAATAGGAAACATGGTTGTTGTCCCTTGTATAAAAATCAAGTTTCTGCATATTTTTAATGGTAAAAAGTGTGTTGTCTTTTGTTGAAACTTGGTGTGCATCTCCTTGAAAATGAAAAGTTAAGACCAAGTCTTAGGGTTGATGAAAATAAGAGTTGTTGCTTGTATTTAAGGCAAGAGTATACTATCTTGTTGGTGTTTCTCGAGGTCAAGCTTTAGTAGGATTCTTTAGTGTGTTTATGGTTAGTGTGTTAATCAAACTAGTTAGGGTTCAACTCCTAGGCCAAAAAGTTTGAAAGCTAGAAGCCATGACAGGTTAGGTAACCTATACATTTTTTTTAGTGCGCTCGAAAATTAGTAAACTCCAAATTTGTGATCATTTCAAGTTTGAGGGATTTATCCGACCTCCTTTACTCAATGAGGACATTGAGTACTCTATGTTTGGGGGGAAAAGTAAATTCTTCGTGAAAAAGAAGAAGAAAAAGAAAACACAAAAGAGAAAAAAAGAAAGAGTGTGCAACCCTTTCGTTTCCCTAAAACTCCATTAGGATAGACAAAATATATGTTATTTATTTTGTTGTTTAGAGTCAGCAGGCAACTTGTGCTCGATGTCAGGGGGTCTTGGCACTAACTATGTTGGTTGTTGCAACACTACCTACACGGGTCTTCAACACATAATGGCAGCATGGATGGCGTTGCAACGCCATCACCTCGGGTCAATTGGCTTGAATTGCTCCTTCTACTTCTATTTGGTGTTATTTTAAGATTCAAAAAGCCTCGATTTGATCCCTAGTGATCCAAAATGTCTCCAAATATTCTGTTTAAGCTCTTAATCTGAAATTCAATGATTAAAACACATAAAAGCCCTGAAATTATCTTAAAACTAGCAATAAATAAGCCTAAGGATAACACATTTTGTGTGCTATCAAATACCCCCAAACTTAAACTTTTGCTAGTCCCGAGCAAAAACTGAATTAAACATGAGATTGTTCTTATACATACATTTGATTCAAACCTCAAAGATTTAAAAGAAAATTTTGGCAATTATAGGAAACACTCAAACATAGTACTTCAATGAGCAATTTAAAACTCTACTTAAGTGTTCCTACGTGTGTGTGTGATTAGTCTATGTTCCCTTCATTTTTACTATGCCTGGATCAACTTTATTAGGCTCTCCATTCAACTTTCCCCTACACTGGTCATAATTACTAATCCTTGAGTCTCCCCACATTCAAGAAATAAATAACTTTACTCAGAACTTAATCACTTTTTATCACTTTTTTCTATTTCTTTTCTTTTTTTTTTTTTTTTGTGCAAGGACACTAGCTTTCACACATCCACTGCAGGGACCTTTACCCCAGAGTACTCACTCAATGAGTGGCCTAACTGATCACAGTGAAGGTAGCTCTTTTTGTCCTCACGATTATTTTCTTTAACAAACAAACTTTTTCACATAAAGCACATATTATACAAATCATGCACTTCATATTGTCATTCACCCTATACTGTAGTTTAACTCTCAAATCAGTTCTTAGACTTATCAAGGTGACATCAAACTTCTAAACCTAATAACTTTGATCTAAGCATTTCAAAACTATAGGAACACAGACTATGTGCATAATAGTGTAGGAAAAACTCAAGAAAATTTTTAAATTAACTTAAATTCATATCATGTTCTTAAGTTTCAGCAGAATCTTAAAAAAAAATTCAATTAAATCTCATCCTAGGCTATCATAATCATACTTATGCATAAGATCAATCATCAATTCAGTATATACTCAGGACAGTCACAATAGAATCACAACTTCCCACCCCCAAACTTAAACTAAACATTGTTCCCAATGTTTGTAAAATAAACTCAAATCAAGTAAAAAGGGTAAGAGTGAACAATATTGTTAAGAGTGAACAATATTGTTCTGAGTAATGGAGATCTTCATTTTTTAGATTCATTGGATAGTCAAGACACGTGTGTGAAGTTCTACAGAATGGGAGCATGGGTTTCAACAAGGGGTAGCTTCAACAACAATCTAACAAAGAAAAACAAACAAACTAATAAAAAAACAAACAACTAAAACAAAAACTCAAAAGAAACAACAAAGAACTAAAACTTAAAACTTGGGTTGCCTCCCAAGAAGCGATTTTTTTAACGTCTTTAGCTAGACTGTACTCCCTCAAGGTGTGTTCTTTAAATCATGCAGCTCATTGTCCTTCAAATCCTTTCTTGTTTCTTTTGCTATTCTGTCTAAGGAATCACTCAAAAGAATGTCAGACCCTATGTTAAAAGAAAAATCATTAGTCAATTCAATGTTTAAATAGGAATTCATTTCAGACTCATCTCTCTAAAGGGTAAAGATTTGAAATTTAATCTCTTCTTGCCCTACATGCACCTTTAGGGTGCTCTCATGTAAGCTTATGTCTGCCTTACTTGTAGCCAGAAAGGGTCTCCCCAAGATGATGGGGATCTTTACATCTTTTTTCATGTCCAGGACAAGGAAGTCCACAGGGAATACAAATTTATCTACCTTTACTAAGATGTCCTCCACTATTCCTCATGGGTATGTGATAGACCTATCTGCTACCTGCAAAGATACTGTGGTGGGTTTTACCTCCCCCAAACTTAATCTTTTAAACACAGAGTAAGGCATTAAGTTTATACTAGCCCCTAAATCAGATAAAGTATTAAAACTAAAATTGCCTATAGAGCAGGGAACAGTGAAACTCCCTGGGTCCTTCGACTTTTGTGGCAACTTTTGCTGTATGATGGCACTACATTCCACTACAGGAAAAATGGTCTACGATAGCTTCGAAAAAATGTTGTAATAGACCTTTTATAGCTTTTTCTGCAGAGTCATGACAGCCCAAACTATGAAAAGTACACTTTTTACAGCATTTTAAAAAAGCTGTAAAAGATTAGACTTTTTACAGCATTTAATAAAAGTTATAAAAGTTAGATTTTTTATAGCATTATATAAAAGTTATAAAAAATGTTATATCAAAAGTCTTTTAATAGCATAATTTCCTCTTAATGATAGCATTTCATAAATGTTATAATATTATAGTAATCTACGATAGCATTTTAGTAATTATAGCATTTATTTGTAGTTATTTTTTTTTAACTTAAATTAAAGCTGTAATATACTTTTGAATTGTAAAATTTTTTTGCTATTGTTGTAACTTGATGGCTTTTGAAATTATTCATAATGATCTTATTCATGCTTCCTACCTTAGTTCAAATTAGAATAGACATGAATGAAAATGTGTCTTAATCCAAGGAAACATTCATTCAATGTTTACATTATCCCACACTTAATGTTGATACAAAACATAACAATCTATTGTTTACAAAATAGATATAGTAATGAATATCAACTTTGGTATGCCACTAAATATAACTTTGTCAATTACTATTTATTAAATTACAAAATGTTTCATACATCAAAATCAAAATATACAACTCTCGAGCTAGTAGTTTTGGTGGCCAAAAAGTACTTCCAATGATATTCTTTCATCAACCTACAAAAAGTCATCAAGAAAGAAATGAAAAAGAATATTTACTTAAAGAAAATAATTATTAAACAAATCAATAATTTTAAATAATAATACATAAATGTACATACTGATTAAAACTTTGTCAGAAGGGCATGCAACTGTACTACCAATAGCATCTTCAATATATGTCATTTCTGAGTTGGGTCTCCATAAAAATGCATCTGATTTCACTGACAAGTCTACCCAAACTCTGACTAGCTTTTGGACCGAGGGGGAGCATGATGAACTAGAACTTTTGGATCATTTGATGACCATCGACCTTCAGCAACTACCTCCCCTATACCACACCAATCTAGCAACTTGCACTTCCGAATCTTCAAAAGTGTCTTAAACTCTCTTTAGCATACTTTAAGGCCTAAAGTAACTCACTAACGATCTAAAACTACCCATGGAACCTACAAAGTTACAGAAAAGAGGGTATAAAAAGAGTTTAAGTCTCATTTTCACGCTCAAAGAAACTAAAAAAGTGCCTAAACTGAAACTTATGCATACAACCGACCCCTCGAATCTTCAAAAGTTTCTTAAAGCCTCTTTAGCATACTTTGAGGCCTAAAGTAACTCACTAACGATCTAAACTACGTATGGAACCTACAAAGTTACAAAAAAAGTGTATAAAAGGAGTTTACGTCTCATTTTCACGCTCAAAGAAACTAAAAAAGTGCCTACACTAAAACTTATGCATACAACCGACCCTTGAATCTTCAAAACCGAACCTTTAATCACATTGTTTCCTTGATTACCAGGCTCATTTATACGCACACAAAATAACAAGCACCCTAAAACACTCATACATCAAGCAGTAAGCTCTCACTCTCTCTAATAAATAAAACTTGAAGAAATCAACCTATGAAGTGTCTCTCACTCTCTCTAGTTAATAAATAAAACTTGAAGAAATCAAACGATAACTACCTCCTCCGCCCACATAGGAAATGAAAAGTGTTCTCATATTAATAACTATCCCTCCCAAGTTAAATTTAAAGTATCTCACATCTCCATTAATAGCTAGTTAATGAGGCTCTACTCTTTTTTCTAACAAGCATTTACAACAAAAGAAGAATGAAAAACTAACAATATAACCAACCATCAATGCATGATGCATAATACATAACATTAAAAGATTTTACCTTGTTACTTTTTGAACCAAAAATCAGGTTGCTAGCCACCATTCAATCCCATGGCTGAAGAAGATTCATATCTAAACTCCATTCTATAGTAATGTCTAGAAAAAAGATATTCAAGTAATGGTCTCCATTAATAATTAACACAAAAAAGTATTCCTACAACTCCAATCATTTACCAACACCAGGTCAAAAATATGTTCTTTTGCTTCATTTATATCCACAGGTTTTCCCAATTTATTTCCACTACCAACAACAACAACCTGTAAACAAAAACTTCCAACTGGAGTGCTCTAGCTTTTTGAAAAGGTAAAATGCACGAGAAAAGTCTAAACACAACAAATAATTACTTGGACCCATACCATAAACTAGAAAGGATGGGAGTATAGTGTCAAAATAACAATAACCAAATAAGGTACAAGTGCCTTAACTGGTGCAAAAAGTATGATTGAACATATAAGCCTATTATAAAGAAACGGTGCAAGAACAAACCCTGACAACAATACAATCAAGCTTATTATAATCGAACCTATTATTATTCTTTTTATTTAAAAAAATTATGATCGGCACCATTAGATTACGAGGTATTAATTAAATGAAATGAATGACATCCAAGGCCATTAGTTTCAGAGCAGTTACCAATAGATTGGCATATAAATAAGCATCGTTATCTCATTCTACATTTTCTTTACTTTGGTACTAAAAAAACTACATATAAAACAAACATGGAAAATTCAAAAAATGTTTGTTAATGAGCAACACAACTTTAAGCCTAGGGATACTGTACTTACCTAAAACAAATTTTAAAGTTCCAATTTTTGGAACATTAGAGTACTTTCATGGTTTGAACCATGACATTTCAACTTCTGCATAATCAGAATATAAAAATAAGTGATAGAAAGAACAATGATAAGGAGCTAGTTTAATGATGGGTACAATAAGAAAGTCTTTTTTCTCTTTCTTTCTTCTCTTTGTTCCTCACTCTTATCTGTAAAAAATTTAATGATGGTGCAATAAGAAATTCTTACTACTCAGTTAAAGATAAGTATAGTAGTGAGTAGAATAGTACTAGTTCATTTTATTCACAAGTTGATACATTATTCACAACAATCCACAAGGTAAACCAACAAGTTCCCAAATGAACCAATATTCTAAATATGTAAAGTATTAGACCAATTCATTAATTTCCAACAAACACAATCCACAAGGTAAAGTCTCTACTGCAATCCAAGACATCAATTACTTGAACGTTTAATTAAGTATACTTTGAGGCCTAAAATAACTCACTAACGATCTAAAACTACCCATGGAACCTACAAAGTTACAAAAAAAAGTGTATAAAAAAAGTTTAAGTCTCATTTTCACGCTCAAAGAAACTAAAAAAAGTTGTGTAGCCAAAGCCAAGTACACACCTTTTTTTATCTTTGGTTAAGTAAGATAAGATTTCCATTGATTATTCTGGAAAGAAAATTGAAAAGCCACTATATTTAGCTGATTGAAAAAGATGTGAGATTAAACTACTATTGAACTTTTTCAAACCTGACGAGACGATTCTCTAGAGATTACTGAAGCTGAATCTGCATTTTGGTTCGCTCTCGCCATTGTCTCAAGGTGAAATTCCTTCAACAATCATGTAATCGATTAGTCAAACAAAGTGAAAACTCTAAAAAAAATCGTCATTACTCTTCCTTTTAATGCTCCCTCGCCTAGAATTCAGGAGGCTGAGGTGTGCTCCTCGGTACTACAGGTAATTTGGGAGCTTCCAAGATCTATATAGTATAACATAAGGAACAGATAAATTATATTCAGTGTGCCTATCATCAATCAACTAAGTAAAAAGACCAGAAGAATCGTGAAAGTGTCAAGTTCCCTAATATTTACCTTTTTGTTTCGTGGTCTAGCTTTGAATTTCGGCATTTTGGCCATCATCTCCTCCTCTAGCTCAGCTGAACTCTTCACCTTGGTAGAGCGAACTCTTTGAGCTATTTCAAATTCAAGAACCTTTGGCCTAGTCAATTTTAGTTTGGGCTTCGTTTGTGTTTGAGGTGTAGAGTATTCTACAGGAAGAACACGAATATCAAAAGAAACTAGAACAAGTTTCAAGAATAGAAAAAGGGCTTAGAAGAGAGAGAGAGAAACATACCATAAATAATTCAATCATTCATTTAAGGCATGAAAATATTGAACTCAAAAAGTTTGAGGGAGTCGGTTCTCTTCCGAAATCTCATCTCATCTCGTTAGAAGAACATAACATACATTAAATTCACTAAATTGAGAAAGAAAATATTCATTCTCTTCACATTAAAGCTCTATGACATATATATAGGTATACAAAGAACCCCTAATACTAAATAATGTATAATTACGATAAAGGACAACAATATATATTATAACAAGGATAACTACTACTATTGTGGAAATGATATGTGAAGGAACATTGGGTGTGAATAAACGCATCTGTTACAAAGAGTTGACATCGACGACAGTTTTATGTTCCAAAAAATGTACACATAGAATTTATTGATTTTAGTACTTTGAAACCAAGCGGCAGGTGTACAATTGAATGTGTATTATGATCTTTGATAGATAATTAGGACAACTATCAACCAGAGTACGTTATGTAAATCTACTCAAATAAGCACATACGTATTTAAGCAAGCACACTTTGCACAAATAACAGGCTTGCACAGTGATAAAATTAAAAATTTGGCTGACCTTGAGCAGGGATTTCCTAGTGCCCAGAACAAATCCTGAAAAGTACTACCAAATCCACTAGAAAATTGACCAAGTGCACTGGTTGTGTAAGTATAAGAGTTTGTACCAAGTGCGACCTGAAGATGTGAACCATTCCAAAAATACTATTTAACATGAAATCACAAAGAAGAGTAAACCATAGTAAAAAAGACAAGCATCTCAAAGGAATATAATCTCCCTAGGCTACAGTGAGCTCCTTTGCTAATGCAACGTGACAAGCACCTTCTTGAGATAACACACTCCACATCCCTTTTTTGTGCAAAAAACAAAATTCAAACGTGTCAAAATTTTTACATTATACACTGCAAGGAACAAGAGTTTGATTTGCTACCAAAATTCGTAAATATACCTCAGTAACCCAAGCTCATAAACCACGTTGGCATATCCAACCCAACCTTTCGTTTAACATTCTCGAATTCAAGGAATGTTGCATACCAAATACAAACCAAAGAATTTTCAATGCATATCTTCTCCTCCAACAATTATTTCAAGATCCTCCCTTATACCAATGTACTTACACGAACAACATACACTCTTGCTCCCATGTCATAAAGAAAATCACGAATAGTTTTAAAGCATGAAATTACAACCACCTAAATCTTACCGAAAAGGACTAGTTGAAAGGTGTTCGAATGAGTTTAATTTCACAGATCTGAACTCTAAAGACTATAAGTAATCCAAGTTGATGTTAGACGGATTGTGGGTTGCTGGCAAATGTCGCCTCAGGAGAGAAATCACGTTGTTGGAGACTCCGATTGCTGGAATGTGCGTTGTTGCTTGTGGGTGGGTCGTGGGTTTCACCGTTGTGAGATTCGAAGCACGTTGCAGGTTGCCGGTCATCAAAAACATTGTCCCCGCTAGCCTGCACAGTTCTTGGGAGGCGTTGGAATCGCATGGGTTTGCTGCCAGCTGAGAAGAAGTTATGGCATTTTCGTCGCTCGTGGAGGTTTTTCGGAGCTATCAGTGGTTGCTCGTCACGTCGCCAAGGAACGTGTGGTCGCCGGTGAGGGGTTGTTGGGATTTATGCTCTAAATTTGTGTAATTTTAATCAATTAAATGAAGTGTTATTTGTTTTGATAAGATTAGAGTCTTGCTTTTATAAATCCAATAAACTAAGTTTCAAGGTTATAACATTTATCTTGAAATCAGTGTAGTGGTTGAGTTCAAGATTATAACCTAAATAGTACATGGTATAAGAATAAGGTTGGAAACCTCATTCTGTAACACCCTGATGCGCCCACTTTGTAATTAAGTACAAATGGGCGAATCCAACTCATTCATGTAGTTGACATGCGAGTGGGGCATCCTGTATGAAGAGTTCATACAAGACCGGATCATGAAATTATTTGTCTAACCAAAGATAACAATCGCTAATGAGGATAAGACTAGTAATTTATAGATGGTCATTAGTGACTTGACTCGAATCTGCAGTGAGTTAAGAACTCACTAACATAGGGATTTGTCCTTAGACTAGTATGGGCGAGGATGACCATGAGCCGACTCAATAAGCCTACCTTCTCGGGACGTAACCCGTAGGTAGGTGGGAACTTAATCTGCGAAGATGGAATTCACTCATTCCTTTATCGAGGAATTAGATAGGTTGTTCTCAAGAATCGACTCAGTGTCTTGAACAACGGGGCCCACCCTCTATGAGGTATGAGTCTAAGGTAGGACCTTAAGACATTTGTTCATTAGAGGATCGGTGGTACTTAAGGAGCAAAGAGGTAATCACGGGGGTAAAACGGTAATTTGACCCAACCGTGATTACGAATAACTGTGAAGGGTCGACTCGTGGGTAATGACTATATTAATGGACACAATAATATCTACAAAGGTGAGGAGAGTGCAACTCTGATCTATAGTGGAGTGACTTGTAGTTAATGAATATTGATTAATTGGATCAAAGAGTTTGATCAGTTAATCTCACATCATTGGAGCTTATGATCTGTAGGTTTATTAGATCCCTCTGTTGGCTCAACATGGTAATATTGAGGGTATAAAGTTAGGAGTGAAATTGAAGTGTTCAATTTCATACATGAGGAGTTATATCAATTATATATGATATAATTGATATAATATATAGTTTTAATATGAATTAGATTCATATATAAACTATATACTATAGAGAGATTAAAGGAGGGGTAGGATGGTCATTTCCATCTCATTTCCCTATATATGGTTGCATAAGATGCAACTAGGTCAAGACATTAGAAGTGTATCCTAGCTTTTTGTTGTTGTTGGAAAGGTTCCAAGACAACAAAGATCTCTCTCACAAAATACCTCATTATTCCTAAAGGGAACTCACCTTCCTCCCTCACCTAGAGAACAACGGAGAAGATCCGGTGGTGGTGTCGGTGTTCATATGAGTTCGTGTTGTGTGGATCTTGAGCGTGAAGAGAGGAGGAGCACTTGAAGAAATATTCTTCAAAGGTAAATTATTGTTGTCCAAACTCTTATTCTTATGTTTAATCTTTGTTATATGTTCTTGAATTAATCGTTGTAACTAAATCAAGAGCGCGCGATTCGCAATCGCTTCCGCTGCGGGGACTTCGATTCCCTTCATTCCTTTGGCTACTTCACGAAGGGAGAGGGAGGAAGAAGGCTAGGGGATCGGTCGGCGGCTGTCGGCTGATGGCTTGGGACGGCGGAGCAGCGACAATCGATGCTTGCGACGGCGAGGGAGAGCTACGAAGAAGAGGGGGATCAGGGGGGCTTGCTTGCGCGAAGGGCAGGGCTTCCTCGTTTTCTTCTTTTTTTTTATATAAAAAGTCCGGTTTTTCCTTTTTTTTTTAAATAGCCTTTTGTAAAAATGCTTTAAAAAAAAGCAATAATAGGTCATTTTTCTTGTAGTATTCCTTAGATAGATTTATGGTTTCGTACTCCTTCAACTTCTACTTCTTGGACATGATCTACTTCATGAACTTTGCATAGTTCGGTACCTGTTCCAAAGCATCAGAAAGAAGAATACTCACATTCAACTTTCTTAAAATATCTAAAAATTTCAGAAACTGTAGATCATCATTTTTCTTTGCAAACCGTTGAGGATAAGGAATGGAATTGAAATGAGAAGGCTTAGTTTGTTTCTCCTTTTTGTTGTCACTAGCAGGTTGTGACTTATCTTTTACCATCTCAGGATCCTTTTCCTTTTCAGCCTTTTCCCTTATTATGTTCCTTCCACTTCTCAGTGTGATTGCATTGCAGGTTTTCATTGGATTTACCTCTGTGTCACTCCTTATCTTTCTGCGTCTCTATATTCTTCAGGGCAGCTCCATAACTTGTCACAACACCAGTTAGACTGGTGACTGCATTCTCCTGCTGGTTAGACCTATTTCTAGATTCAACAATAAAGGAGTGCATTGTTTCTTCTAGAGATGGCTTCTTCTCAGATGTAGAGGCATAACATTTAGAAGGATTCAACACATTTTTATTATCAGCATAGAAAAAATTTTCATGATACCTCAAACCTGGAGTGTAATGTGTTGGAATAGTATTCTGATTTTGATTTCCTCTATAGGTATTACTTCTATTGTTCAGATAATGTGCTTGCTCCATAGTAGATTCTCCGTCAAGTTGGGAGCATTGAGAGGGTACCACTGCTTAGGATGTTCCTGCAAATTTATTTAAGGCGTGAGTGAGAGATGCCATATGAGACTTAAGAGCAGTTACCTCATCCAGTTGATAAAGTCCAACTACTTGTTTGGATTTGTCATTATCTGTGAGTCATTGGTAGCTGGCAGTTGATACTTCTTCTAGGAGGGTGTGCGCTTCTGGCACCATTTTCGCCATGAAAGCCTCTCCAGCAGTGGCATCCAGAATGATCCTAGTCTGACCTACAAGTCCATTATAAAATAATTGAACCTGGAGCCAATCTGGATACCTATGTTGTGGGCATTTCCTAAGCATGTGTTTATAACGGTCTCATGCCTCAAATAATTGTTCTCCCTCTTGTTGCCTGAATGTTCTTATCTCTGTCCTTAACTTTGCAGCTTTTACAGGTGGAAAGAATTTGGTCATGAAGGCTTGGGCCAACTCCTCCTAAGAAGTGATACTTCCTGGTAGGAGGGAACCTAGCCACTCTTTAGCCCTACCCTGCAAAGAGAAAGGAAAGAGACGTAAGCGAATACTATCAGCAGAAATACCATTTAATTTAATTGTACTACAGATTTCTAGAAAATTTGCAAATGTGAATTAGGGTCTTCTGTGGCTTGTCCTCTAAAAGCACTTTCCCTAACCATCCGAATAAGCCCTGTTTTTAGTTCAAAATTATTAGCATTTATAGGGGCATGGATAATTCTAGCCTGCTCAAAATTAAACACAGGTTGGAAATACTCCCTGATGGATTTTGGGTTGTTGACTAGCTCCTGATCTGCCATTGTCTGAGTTTTAGCTCTCCCTTGCCTTAGGAGTCTCCTACAGGTCCTCTCAATCTCAGGATCAAAAGGGTGCAAGTCTGCAACTCTATCCTTGGGCATACACCTTGAGGTATCAAAAAGAACCAAGAATTAGATAAAAAAAATAGAAAATGAAATAAAACATAAAAAAAAAATAAATAAGGAAAATCACAGACACTTTAGTCTAAAATTTTAAATTTTCTCATAATATCAATTAATCTAAATAATCGTCATCCCCGACAATGGCGCCAAAAACTTGTTGCGTAAAATTATATTGCAATACCACAAGTGTACGGGTCAAGTCTTAGTATAGTGATTTTAGAGTTCCAAGTATCGTCCTTGGGAATGGGTTTCTAGATTAATTGATTACCAAGATACTAATTCTCAATTTTAGCTAAAGTAGCAAAACGTGGATAGATAGTGAAAACGAAGATAGAAAATAAATGTACAATTGGAGACACGAATATGAGAGAATTGAAGGAAGATGATTTCATAAGTTAAAACCTTATTTAACACATGCAATGAACTAACATAATGAGTTTATAAACAAGAAGTGAAGATACTCAAGAAAACCTCTCGATTCATAATGAGCCTCATGCACACGATAAATTCTAAAGTTTTCTTATGAATTTTAAAAGCATGCACGACATTGAGCAACTTTTTTATATGTCTCCCTTAGACTTCTAGATCATTCTCATTCCAGGTTTCTAAGAGTTTTGACAACTTTGCTCTAAACTAAGTTTCTTTCTCTCGAGTTCACTTAAACCAACAAGATCAAAGAATTGAAGAACGAATTGCCAAAAATAAATAACAAAATATAGTTCATTACATAAGCAAATAAGTCTTAAACATGCAAATCAAATCCTAACTACAACGTTTAGCCAATCTAAATCACAATAAAGTCAAGCTAAAGTTATAGAAACGTCTTTAAACGGTATTACAATCTAAAAGAAAGAGAAAAGAAACTTATGTGTCGATGCCCGTTCCTCATCCCCGAGCTCCCGTCACGATCTCGAACCTCCACGAATGCTTTGGTTCCCAAGGAATGCTCTTTTTTCTCCTCCTAGAGAGTATATTTCGAAATTAGGGTGCAAAAACTATCAAATTTAGCTACCTTTGAAAGTTGGACAAAGTGTTGTATTTATAGTGTGATCGGCAAAATATTGCAATGTTGTGCCCTAGGCATTGGAGTAAATAAGGAAAATATCGGCGGCATTGTAACGCTTAAGGTAGTGTTGCAACGCCGCTACCCTAAACGCGCGCCTCCTTATTGAAGTAGCGTTGCGACTCTGCAAGGCAGCGTTGCAACGCTACTTACACGGGTCTTCAACACATAACGGCAGCACGGACGGCGTTGCAACGCTCTGCAGGGCGTTGCAATGCCATCACCTCGGGTCAATTGGTTTTAATTGCTCCTTTTACTTCTATTTGATGTTATTTTAAACTTCAAAAAGCCCCGATTTGATCCCGAGTGATCCAAAATGTCTCCAAATGTTTTGTCTCTTAACCTGAAATTCAATGATTAAAACACATAAAAGTCCTGAAATTATCATAAACCTAGCAATAAATAAGCCTAAGGATATCACATTTTGTGTGCTATCACTGGCCTCTTGGAGCAAAGGTATTAAGCAAGAAGCCTGTACCTATTGCTTAGATGTGTTACGCTAACCACGTGTGCCATTCTAAGAACTACGGGAGAACCTCATTGCTTAGGTGTGTTGTGCTAACCACTTGTGCCATTCTACGAACTATAAAAGAGTAAGAAAAAACTAGCTCTAAATAGTGTGTGTTTTTAGGGAAATGGAGGGGATAATGTACATCTTTGTTTAAAAAAATAATAAAATAAAAAAAGAATGATAATAAAATTGTAGTCATGCGAGTTTTGGAGTGTGACTTATCTTTAAATATGGGTTGCTTGATTTGAATGATTAGGATTATAGTGATTGAACTTGAGGGTAGGTGTCAAATCCTAGTTGGTTTGCTCTTGGTTATTGATACATAAGTGTAACTAGGAAATCCCAGGTGAACCACTTAGAGAGCATTGAATGAATGGTGATTTGTAGCTTAGCGCATAAGTTTTTAATCCTTATGTTTAACTAACCCGAATGATTTGAGTTTTGAAAGGTCTTTAAAGTCTTTAGGGAATAGAACTCATTGAGAACAATGAGTAGTTCAAGTTTGGGGGTTTGATAACTCACCATATAAGAGTTATTTTACTAGAATTTTAGTGCTTAATCTACTTGAATTGCATATAATTTGTTGAGCCTCATGTTATTTTATCCCTAAATTGTGTGTGTTAACTTTAAAATCTTGAATTTAATCATTAGGTTCGAAAAAAATTAATTTTGATGTTTTTTATGCTTTAATTTAAGAAATTTGGAAAATAAGCTAACAGTAATTAAAGACCGGAAAACGAAATTTTAACTCCAAAAAAATCCTCTCATATTTAGTTGATCCATAATTTAATTGATGAATTTATTTGAGAATTTTATGTGTGCAGGAGATGTTTAAAAATTACAGGAGTCCCTAAGGGCATTTTAGACATTTTACTTGATGGGTAAGATGGTTTTTCTACCCATAAGGGCATTTTTGTAATTTATAGAGTTAGGACAATACCATCTTATATAAGAAGGCTAGCGTTTACAAGTGCAAAGTGGAGTTGGAGTGGTGACAAGAGGAAGAGACCGAGAGGGCGAGAAGAGGAACCATAAATTTTGCTATAGCAATCAAGGGGAAAAATTGAGAGGATCAACTCGATTTTGCTGCAGCAATCAAGAGGGAAGAGTTAAGGAGTTGTCGTTGTTTGCTGCAGCATTGGCGTATGGGTTGTCCGTGCGTTGCTGAAGCAATTGTGTGGAAGTTGTGTGTGAGCAGAAATCGAAACCTTTTGCTGAAGCAATCGACAGTCCTGTGTTGAGGCCAAAGGGCTTTGCTGAAGCAAACAGAGTGCAGTTGAAGGAGATGCCATGGTCTTTGTTGAAGCAATTGGGCGATTGAGGGAGGCAATCAGTTTTTTCTGAAGCAATCCGAGAGCAAAGGAATAAGGGATCGACCTTGCAGTTGTTTGCTGAAGCAATCCGTTGAACCAAGGGGATGTGTTGTTGTTACTCGCCTTTGCTGAAGCAATAGATTGACCTGTTGCTGAAGCCAACCGAAGGGCTTTACTGAACCAAAGTGACAGTTGCAGACCATCGACATAGTGTTGCTGCTAGGCAATTGCTGACGCAAAGACAAGGCAACCTGTTGTGTAACCTTTTCCCTATCTCTAAGTGTTATTGATTGTTGTCAACTACCAATCTAATACTGACTTTTTGGGTTATTTATATACTGATTTAGACTACTTTTACTCACTTTTTTAGGTCGAACTCATGACTGTTTTAGGCTAGAATTGTGGCTGATTTAGGCTAATTTAGTGAATGTTGTTGGTTATTTTGCATGAACTCATTGATCAATAAAAGCATGCTTAAATTAGAGATGTGTGACTCGATTCCCATCATGAACTAAATTGTCTTAGGCAAGGGTTAGCTAGTTTTAATGTAAATTTTTGAATGAATTTGTGATTAATGCCATTGTTGTTTTAAGTCATATTTGGAACAACTTCCAAATCTGTCATGAACTTGTCAATCACGTTGTTTTGTGACAATAGTGGTGTTGTAGCCAACTCCAGAGAGCCTCGGAGCCATAAGAGAGGCAAACACATTGAGTGGAAGTATCACCTGATACGGGAGATTGTGCACCGCGGCGACGTGACAGTCACGCAGATAGCGTCGAAGCACAATGTTGCTGATCCATTTACAAAGGCCCTCACGGCTAAGGTGTTTGAGGGTCACCTAGAGAGTCTAGGTCTTCGAGTGCTTCCTGACTAGGGCAAGTGGGAGTATTGTAAAAGGGTATTTAATGCCCTAGTTTATTGTATTACTTTATTATAATCCTGAGCGTGTTACGGACTCCTGTCTGTGGGAGTTTGTCTTTTGACTAGTATGGGTGAAGGTGGTCATAGTTACTCGCCCAATATGCCTATCTTCACAGGGACAGGACCAAGTAGGGAGCTAGGAACTTAACTACGCAAGATGGAATTCACTCGTTCCCGCCTTTAGGAAAACTAGAGGGGTTGTTCCCTTAAGTGCTGTCTCAAGGGCTTGGACAACGAGTGTCCACCCTGTAACTGGAGAGGTGTTGTGTATGGTTGGACCATTACAACGTAGTTGTTCATTAGAGGAGCAATGGGGACTTAAGGAGCAAGAAGTAGACATATGGGTAAAACGGTAATTTTTGACCCAACAATGTCTACGAATAACCTGTGAAGGGTCGACTCATGGGCATTGGTTATATCAGTGGACACAACTTGTCTTACACTAACGAGAGTGCAGCTACGGGCTTTAGTGGAATGTTACCGTAGCTAATGAATGTTGATTAACCAGGTCAAAGAGTTTGTCAAGTTAATCTCGGGCGTTTGCATTCCCTCGGTTGGCTCAAACTGGATTAATAAAAGGTTTTCATTTTTGGTGTGAATTTGAAGTGTTCAAGTTCACTAAACGGTAATTATGTCATTTATATGAGATATGATTGACATATTATATAGTTTAATGTGAATGAGATTCATAATAAACTATAGGTTAGCCTAATTGTTGAATCAGGGCTAATTTGGAGAAATTAGATTGAGAGAAATTAAATTGAATGTGATTCAATTTAAAAATCCACAATTATACAAATATGATTTGTAAAATGAGATATGTGATATCTTATTATATGTGGTTATGCAAATATGATTTGCATAACCTATTTTTGTGGTAAAATGGTAAATAGGTGGAGATTTCAACTCCAGCTATCACCATTATATAAACTCTTTTGCAAGAAGAGGTGGCAAGGCACTTGCTCATTTTTAGATTTCTCACCAAGAGCACTTACCAATTCTCTCTCTCAATCTCTCCTCCCTACACCAAAGAAGAGAATCCCAACATTCTCCTTCTACCAAACGTAGAACAACTGAGTAATCGAGTGAAAATGTCCAGATCGTTTGTTCGTGCGAGGAGATCGAGATCGTTGAGAATGAGTACATGAAAAGTTCGTGATTGAAGGAAGGAAAACTTGAAAACGTTCTTCAACAAGTAAGTGGTTCTTGCTTGCTGTTTTTCTTCTTTAATTGTAGCCTAATTCTATGTGATAGTTTAGTTTTAAGAAAATCAATTTCACAACGATACCATGACGATTTGATCGTCTTCCACTGTGCGAGATTTTCATTCCCTTCACGAACGACCTGTGGAGGGTTGACTCATGAGCATTGGTTATATCGATGGACACAACTTGTCCTACAGTGAGAGGGAGTGACCTTTTAGTTAACGAATGTTGATTGATGGGATCAAAGAGTTTGGTCAGAGGTCCATTAAGTCCCTCGGTTGGCTCGATTATGGATTTAATGAGGGTATAAAGTTTAGTGAATTCGAAGTGTTCAAATTCACATAAAAGGTATTTATGTCAATTACATGAGATATAATTGATATAATATATAGTTCGATGTGAATGAGATTTATATTAAACTATACTATTGCCTAATTATGGAATTAAGGCATAGTTGGAGAAATTAATTTGAGAGACATGTAAAATTGAATGTGATTCAATTTAATTCCACATTATGCAAATGTGATTTGCATAATAAGGTATGTGATACCTTATACTATATGATTATGCAAATATGATTTGCATATTATATAGTATGTGATTAATTAGAAAAATGGGTGGAGAATTTCTCTGTACCCCATCCCATTATAAAAGAGTGCTTGGAGAAGCATTCCCAAAGTTCATTCTCACATTTTTGGAAATCAATGTTCCAAATCCTCTCAAATTCTCTCTACTTTCTCCAAACCCAAATCCAAAGGAAGTCCCACAATTCTCTCTCATCCGCTAGGGAACAACCGAGAAGTCCTTGTGGAGGTGTCCAAATTTCTTGTTCGGTTTGTGGATTCGAGAACGAGAGATTGTTGAGGAGATCATTGAGATCGTGATCGTGGGAGGAGGAAAACGAGAAGAAAGGTTCTTCAAAGGTTAGTCAATGTTTTTCCTTCTCTTTGTGTTTAACCTACTAAAAGCATGTGATATATGTTGAATTTTAACTATATCGTGATTCTCATCACTTCCGCTGTGAGATTCAATCCCATCACCTACACCTAATTGTTGTTTGTCGTAATAGGCAAAAAAAAGAAAGAGTCATTATAGGCTACACGAGAGCGAGAGTATACCCTGAAACCCTAGACCGAGAGTTTTGACGGTTGTCTATTATTACATTTATCAGAACAAGAGCAAGATTATGTATGTGCAAGTTTGATGAAGCACCTAGAGCGAGAGTCTTGTTTATCGGATTCGTCGGCGAGCCATTAATTTTTTATCTGGGATGCAAATGCCAGATCGAGAGCCCAGCTAGTCAGATGACAATCGACATGCACAACCACCCCGATTGAGAGTCATGTCCGATGAATGAAAATATAAGGGATGCTTGATTAAACGCTTGGCAAAGTGTGACATAAATTGTGATTATCATGTCCACATTTTAATCAGTAATCTAATCTTTGTTGTTCGCGGTAATAGGCAAAAAAGAACAAGTTAATTGTAGTGAAAAGTTAATTCAAGTTAACTTTATTTTGTAATCGCATAGACCTAGACTCAATGAAGAGGGACTCTCGATTGATGCTTCCAAGCACAATCACCTAGACCGAGATTGTCGGATGGGTAACTAAGGCGAAAGTTGAATGAAACATAAAACGAAATGGTTGGACGACATTAACGAGTGTTTAGTCCAACCACCCGTTATAGCTTATTTGAAGTATACGGATGTGTGAAACCAATAATGTATGCAGAGACATTATTTGAGCTAGATCAAGAGTGATAACAACAACCAAAAGTTACATATCGTTAAATCTAAAATGTGGGTCATTCATCGATAATCCCACAGAAGAGAGGACATTCGTACAAAATCCTCGAGTTGGTGGAGATATTAACTCCTCCCAATTCTATTCCCTCGAACTCTCCAACCTAAACATCCCCTCAGTGATAAAGAACCTTTTAAACCTCTTCTTTGGAAATTTAAAGACTAAGAAGTTTACCTTAAAAATTCAAAATAAAATAGTATATTTTAAAAATTCAAAAATCAAACACAAATGGTAGACTAAAATGACAAGCATCTGTTTGGTAGGCAATCTTGATTCTATTTTAGGTTTTCGGATTCATGAGTTCAGTGAATATGTGTTTAACAAATGTGTTTTCGAAAACTCTTTCTGGATTTTGTGATATTTAGTGAAAATTCTGAAAACAACATTTTTATCTTTTCAGTATATCCAAATTTTGAATTTGAAAATTTAAAATGTTGAATTATATAAAAAAAAAAGATAAAAACTTAAAAAAATATAGTATTTTATATTATAAACTTAATTTATTTTGTTAAATAAAAATATGTATAATATAATATGTTGATGTCGGAATTTGGTTGGACAGATCAACGGTGAATTTGTATTGCTGGGACAACGATTTCCTACAAAACAGGTAGCTAACACCAGTGTGGTGCTCTGCCACACACACTCCGACGCTCAAGTTAGAGAGGGTAATCTCGCACAAGAATCAGTCTCAAGCTAGAACACAGGCCAAAAGATTGCTTACCTTCCTGGGCGCTATCGACGAGATCATATAGTCGCGCAATCGTAACGGTCCTCCAAAGCTTAATTATCTACTAACCGTCCATGATTGCGCGTGTTTAATGACAACGGTTACGAGAGGGGAATCGTTTCGCAACGTCCTCACCTCTTCCATTATCTGTCATAACGGTGCGCGTGACATATGAAGGGACTCTCGTCGACCCCGAGGGGTCGGCTCCCCTTGGCTCGGGGCCAACCCCATGGGGTCGGCCTCCTGGTCGGAGCCGACCCGTAAGGGGCGGCTCCTCTTGGCTCGGGGCTGACCCCATGGGGTCGGCTTCCCGATTCCAACCGGTCAAGTTCCTCTGTCCACTCTTAGGATCGCCTGCGCGATTGGATCGGATCCTATTTTTTGGCCATAAAAGTTGCCCCCACTTCTAGTCTAACCTCACGGACTACCCCTCTTATAGTTAGACTTGAAGTAGACGGACATCTCCCTCGCATCTCTTTCGGGCGATTCTCCTTTCACCACGAGAGTTGAGGTGCAAGCCTCGACCTTGATGCCAATGCTCCCGAGTCTCTTCGTCCCATGCCTTGTTCCAGGTATTCCCTTACTTAGCACTCGAGTTGGATCGAGATCGTTCTTCTATCTTTTATTATTTTTCACAATTTTTGATATATATTACCTAATCTTTATGCTAACTAATTTTACTTCCTTCTTGACAGTCAACATCAGACCGGAGTCGACCCTTGCCGCTATCGATCTTCAATAGTTTGCTTGGAGGACTGTCGAGCCACTGCGAAGGTTAACTGTTATCGTTGGGTGACACCCTTTGACGATACTTCTTAGCGATACTCTCTGGCGACGCTCTATCTATGCCAAAATCATGTCTCCTAAGAGGAACTGAAGCAGGCTCACAATTTACATGTCTAGGCAGCTCAGACCATGCAGATTGTACAAGGGAGACTACAACCCCTCCAGGTTGAATACGGCTCCTACCGCTAAGCTCAAAGACTCCAGGTACTTGCCCGTGACATTCAAACGTTTTGAAGAGTATGCTGACTTATAGAACAAAACTATGTGCTTGCAGGAATATTGTAATCCTACTGAATCTTGCTTTGGACCACCTGTCAATTTTGGCCCTAGGGAGCCCTCTGGGTTGGGGAATGACGACCAGGTAACCGGATTGGAGAACACAACCCCCAGAGAGAGCTTCCTAAGTGACATTCCCCTTGATGACGATCACGAACCTTGATCCTTATGTATTCGTTATTTTCATATTAACTTCCTTGTATTATACAACTTTGTATCGGGAATCAAACTGCACTTTCTTACTAGAGAACTCTGATATCCCATTTTTCTCATATTTATTATCGTATCAGCATGTCCCCCACTCACACAATTTGAAGATAAGCAAATCGTTTGAGTGAAAAAATTCATCTTTAACTTGACAAAATTGGGTAATACACTGGTAACTTCACACAAATGATAATTAAAAATACATCTCGAGAGGTTCAGAGTTTTATGGGTGAGGCATACGTCTTTCAACAAGGTTTGTTATTTCGTAAGTGCTGAGATTTCAACGTCCATCTCGACCTCTTCGACATCCACAAGTCGTTAAACTCGTGCCTCAACCGTCGCGACCTCTTCCACCTCTCTTGTTGATTCTTTCATGGCATTGTGGTAACACTCTCGGGACATAAGTTGTTCACCATGGATAATCCCCACTCCGTTGGGGGTTGGGAATTTTAACATCTGGTGGTATGTCGAAGCTACCGCCTTCATGTCGTAAATAGTTGGTCTGCCCAGGATAGCGTTATAGGCAGAGTTGTCATTCACCACGATGAACTCTACCATAGTTGTAATGTATGTCAACCCTCCCCCGAAAGTTACTGGCAATTCAATACTTCCCTCTAGGTACACCTTGCTACCTCCGAACCCTACTAGAGGAGAGAGACTAACCTTGAGTCGATCTCGCCCTAGCTTCATCGCATCGTAAGCACTCAAGAAAAGCACATAAGCGGAACTCCCTCTATCGACTAGGATACGTCGGACTTTGACATTGGCTATCACCAAAGAAATTACCAGCGCATCATTGTGAGGTTGATTAAGCTTTGTGCTTCTTCTTATGAGAAACTAACAACCTCGTTAGATAAAGTAGTTGAACAAACCTCTCATTCGACTGGTGGAACACGTGCCACCCGAGCCTTGACTTTTCTTTTTCGGTTCGAATTCCCACCAGTTGATCCTCCAAGGATGGTTTGGATCTCTCGGGGTGGAGGTGAATCTTCTTCCTTACTGCTCAGTTCTCATCTGTTTAACCCGACCTCACGCTCTCCACTTTCACCCACGTATTCCTTCAGCTGACCCTTCTGGATCAAAGCCTCTATGGCTTCCTTTAGGTCATAGCAGTCAGAAGTAGAATGACCGTGATCGCGATGGAATAGACAATATTTGTCCTTATTCCTCCTGTGTGATCCCACCTTCAACTTGGTCAACCATTTGAGCATGTTTTTGTCACGAACTTCCATCAGTATCTGTTCGATGGGTACATTCGTCGGGGTATACCATTCGAACTTACTTGGTGGGAGTCCCTTCCTTGTGGTCTTATCACTGGGCTCAACTCGTTCTTCTTGCTTTCACTTTCTAGAGTCGCTCTTATCTCTTTCCATGCGACTCCTCCTCTTCTCGTGGTCGACTCTTTCATGTCGATCCTCCGGGGCATGTCTCAAACGGAGCAGCTCTCCTGCACTCATATACTTTTGCGCCCTGGTTAATAATTAAACGTAAGTCAAAGGCGCTTTCTTACCTAGCGACCAAAGGAACCTCTCGTCCCGTAATCCAGCTACGATTGTTATTAGAGCCGCCCCATCGGTGTACCATTCAATCTGGAGAGCCTCGCTGTTGAAACGGGACACATATTCCCTCAACGTCTCATTACTACCTTGTTTGATTGTGAGGAGATGCGTAGCTGGTCGTCTTTGATCCCTGCCCCCAAGGAACTGGGTCACAAAGGCTTGGGCCAGCTCCCAGAAGGAAGCGATTGACTTCCTCCTCAACTATCTGAACCACTTTCGAGTTGGTCCCGTCAACGTGAACGAGAACGCCCTACACTTGATCGCATCTCGAACTCTATGGAGGGTCATGACCGAAATGTGTCAAGGTGCTCCACTGGATCTTTCGATCCATCATAGGCCTTGATCGTCGGTAGCTTGAATTTCGGGGGGACTTCCTCCTGCATTATTTCGTCAATAAAAGGAGGGCCTACCTGGTAAACGAGGTTTTCCAAGTCCAGTCCGCCGTGATCTTGAGCCTTCTTCATATCTCCGAGTTCATTTTGGATCCTCTGCAGCTCTGCTGTCCAAGGTTGACTCTCGACCTCTAGCTCTTTCCGTTTCTGGTTGATCAATTCTCTTAGATCTGACCCTGTGTAAGGTCACCTTGATCGGTCATCCCTTCGACCTTGTTGTTGCTTGACTTCAGACGCGTGGTGGTTGCTGTGTCCTCGGCTTCCGCGAATCACTTGTGTCTTAACTTGGGATTCTCCCACTCGAGACACAACCCTGTGCTGCTCCAATTGATGGGATCGTATGTCGTTGCCTCCTAACCTTAGTTTGTCATTAGACTTGTGGGGTGGCACCCGAGACTCTCCCTTCCCTTCCTCCGCCGGGCCCTTACCCTTGGCCTAGTCTCGGATTGAAGGCAGGGATTCACGTGGTGCCGGAGCGTGAATCTGTTCTTCGAGTTGGACATCGTTGAGATTCTGCTCTGGTCCATCCTTTAGAACCTCCACAATAGGGTTTGGACGATTCAACATCTCCAGAATTCTTGCGATGTTTTCGTCCGGTGCCCCCGCACTCGCTACTCCGGCGCCCGCGCATCGATTCGCCTCCCGCCGGCAGGCAAAGACGGTTAACCTCCTTAGGTTGGGCATTCTCAAGTCCCCAGCCGTGATCCGTGCGGTGTCAATCATTATCCGACTCCTCTCTGTAGTTCATCGGGTTGACACTATTCAAGTGGTTACTCATGGTAAATGGTGTAAGGATTCCGCAAAACGCGACACTTTGCAAGAAAAAATGTTCCCCACAGACGCTGCCAACTGTTGATGTCGGAATTTGGTTGGACGGATCAACGATGAATTTGTATTGCTAGGACAACGATCTCTTGCAAAACAGGTAGCTAACATCGATGTGGTGCTCTGCCACACACACTCCGACACTCAAGTTAGAGAGAATAATCTCGCACAAGAATCAGTCTCAAGCTAGAACACAGGCCAAAAGATTGCTTACCTTCTTGGGTGCTATCGACGAGATCATAAAGTCGTGCAATCGTAACGGTCCTCCAGAGCTTAATTATCCACTAACCGTCCATAATTGTGCATGTTTAATGACAACGGTTACGAGAGGGGAATCATTTCGCAACGTCCTCACCTCTTCCATTATCTGTCATAACGGTGCGCTTGACATATGAAGGGACTCCCGCCGACTCCGAGGGGTCGGCTCACCTTAGACCGGGGCCGACCCCTTGGGGTAGGCCTCCCGGTCGGAGCCAACCCCCCTGGGCTCGAGGCCGACCCCATGGGGTCGGCTTCCCGATCCCAATCGGTCGAGTCTGCTCTATCCACTCTTACGATCGCTTGCGCGGTTGGATCAAATTCTATTTTTTGGCCATAACATAATATATTATAAATGATATCTTATTGTAAAATAAGTATTATACACAATCCTATAAAAAAGATTTATAAATTAATTAATAATAGTTTGCATTCACCTTAATATTTAGTTTTACAACTACCAGTAGGCTCATGATCTATCAATATATTATAGAACATATTTTCAACCATTACTTCAATTAGAATCTAATTTTTAGATATGTTATTAAACACACATATTTAAAAATAGAAAATACAACTCTAATTTGTTTGAATCTCTTTCAAAATTCTGATTTTAGATGGCCTACTAAAAATGTCCAAATTTTTCCAAGGAGGAACTTACAAAATGGACAGATCGAAAAAAATAGTTATTTAAAGGAAGAAGCCACGTCGTAGTCAAGGGCCCCAGCCTGTGTTGAACTGTGCCGTGTAAATGTCTGGCTCTAGTGGAACTGGAACAACGACAAAAGTCCAATCCTTAAAAAAAGAAGAGTTTAACCATGGTTGGCTGCCACCACTTAACCCTGATTAAAAATAAACCATAACAAGAAAGAAACCCACAAAACGACATCCACGACCCGCCGTTTAAAATCACCTGAATTTCTAAAGCCAGTCCACACACACAAATCGTTCCAACGTCCTTCTTTACGATTCACAGCTCTACCAACCACCATCGTCTCCGATTCCTTTGCTCTTTCCCTTCCGCCATGGTTGTTTCTTCTCACGGCAGATTCCTCGGCTCAGCCTCCTTTGAGTGCCGCTCGGATCCCCATTTCGCCATCGCAGCTCCTCTTCGAACGCACAACTATGGCCCATTCGCTCACGGAGCCAAATCGGTGAAGGGGACGGTGGCGTCTCACGGCTTATCTTACTCTCGGATTTTCAAGTTTCCACCGAATTTCGTCAGGCAACTCAGTAACAAGGCGCGTAGGAACTGCAGCAATATTGGTGTTGCACAGGTTGTTGCGGCTTCGTGGTCGAACAACTCCCCTCCTTCTCCCTCGGCGGCGGCCGCGGCGGCTACTGCCGTCGATGCCGCTGCCTCAGTGCCTGCCGCGTCTGATGCGGCGGCGCTGGAAGGTTGCGCTGGGAATGAGAGTTTGAAGATGGAGGAGGGTCTGGGTGATTCCAGAACCTCTGTATTCGATTTCGATGGGAGTGTTGCTATCCACGCTGGTAGGGTTTAGTAAGAATTTTGACTTCGTCTTTGATTCTTTGAGATTCTTACAAGCTATTTTTTTCGCTTTTAGGAATATTTTTATGATTTTTGGCAACATGTACTTAATATTTCGGTGCGGATTTCAGGCGAAAGATTGGGTCGTGGTAGAGTTGACGACGCTATTACTACGCCGGTGGTTAATACTTCCGCTTATTTCTTTAAGAAAACTGCTGATCTAATTGATTTCAAGGTACTTATTAACATTCCATGTTGATTCAAAACGGTTGACTTCAACTCTGTAGCGCTTACTATCATTTTTCTTTGCTCCTCATACATACATCAAAATTGAAAAAAAAAAAAAAAACATCTGGATCTTCTTTCTTACTCTTTAATAATACATATTGGATCTGGCAGGAGAAGCGCGCTGTGAGTTTTGAGTATGGGCGCTACGGAAATCCAACAACAATTGTTGCGGAGGAGAAGATAAGGTTTTGTTTCTGAACTAGTTGTTGTTTATTTCTTTTGTCATTCGTACCAAATAGAATTGAGTGTTGAAGTTATTTTGGTTTTGAAACAGTGCTTTAGAAGGAGCTGAATCTACCCTGATTGTGGCCTCAGGCATGTGTGCTAGCACGATGATGTTGCTGGCGTTGGTTCCAGCTGGAGGGCATATTGTGACGACCACAGATTGCTATAGGAAGACGAGGATATTTATTGAGACCATTCTTCCCAAAATGGGAATCACGGTAGTAATACCTTTCACTTGATTCTGTTTATTAATTTTTTCTACCGAGTTGTGTTGAACAACATTTTAGGGTGGAGGTTCAAACCTCTAACCTCTTGGTCGAGCGCACGTGCCAATTAAAGGTTAAGCTCACTTTGGGATTCTCTTTATTTTATTTATCTTCTTTTTGGTGGTTTAATTAATTATTTCGCTAGTATTAGTCTTACTTAACATTTTTGTCTCATTGAATGATTTGGTGCCAACTTTGATCTCTCTTATATGTAAATATAGTCTTTTCCCGTATGTATGCATTAATTTTGGGCAGAGACTGACAGAATAATTTTTGTTTTCATTCAAAGTAATATGAGAACTTATTTTCTACTGAAAAAAAGGCTTATTAAAATGAGGTTAAAAAACACTTTTGGTCCCTACACTCTTATGATAGTAACAATTTAGTTCCTAAACTTTATTTAGTAACAAACTTTCAAATTGTAACAATTTAATCACTGCCTTAAAATTTTTTATCAAAAATAAATATCAACTTTCATTATTTAAGGATTTAGACATTGTAGCTTATAAATATACTGGGTTTCTAATTAATTTTTTTTTGGGTAAGAAACCAAACTTTCATTGAACAAATGAAAGAATACAAGTGCATAAAAAAATAAGCCAAAAGAAGAATGAGAGCCTAGAAACAAACTACAAAAATGACTCCAATCCAAAAGGACCATACCAAAACCATAATTACAAAAAGGTTGAGTAACCGACGCCTGCAAGGAAGCATTAAACCTAGCAAGCTCCCAAACCTCCTCACTTGACTTCTCCTTCTCTCTAAAAATCCTATCGTTTTTCACAAGCCAAATACCCCACAAAACAATAAAGAAACTAGCCTGCCACAACACTATGCCTCTCTCACTAAAGGGGGATGCACCTCCCCCATCAATGACCGACCATCTTTATTATGCGCCCCACTAACACCAAATGAACTCCTCCATTGACGACAAATAATGTTCACTCCCACCGTAAATGAGTTAGACCCTCCTCATGCCTCAAATTCACCATTGCAGATACAAAACTAAGGAAGAGTGTCATTGGACACGATATAAAGTGTTAACCTTCCCAAGTAAAACTTGCCATGCATAAAACTTCACCTTCTTACGAATATTAACCTTCCAGAGAGAGGCAAAAGCATAAGCCTCAGGAGCATTTAACGAGGTAGGAGAGAGAGACAGAATGAAAGTAGGACTGACTAGAGCAACCCCTAGAAGGATTAGGGGTCCAGACCCTAGCTTCTCTCCTCCCCAGAGTAACAACCTGATCTTGTAGGATATAAAGAAGCCCTCACCACATCAACTGCCTCCTTATCAGTAAGAGAACGATGAAACCCTAAAGAGATCAAAGAAGAGAGATTAGGAGAAGACAACTGACGATGCACGTCACACACAGTCAAAATAAATTTATAACCGATCACTAAGGCCTCGTTTGATAACCATTTGGTTTTTTATTTTTAGATTTTGGAAATTAAGCCTATAAATACTATTTCCACCTATGGTTTTTATGTTTTCTTATCTACTTTTTACATGTGTTTTCAAAATCCAAGCCTAGTTTTTAAAACTAAATAAAGTAGTTTCCAAAAACTTGTTTTTGTTTTTGAAATTTAGCTAAGAATTCAAGTGTTTTCTTGAAAAAGATGAGATCTATTATAGGGAAGATGAAAATCATTGTAGAGAAATGTTTAGAAAACAAGTACAATTTTCAAAAACCAAAAATAAAAAACCAAATGGTTATCAAACAAGGCCTAAATTTGTAGAAATAGTGGTTGCGTCGAACACAAGGAGGCAAACTGTGCTATTTTGCAATTTTCTTTTGTTTTGAAGAATGGTAGGGGGTGAAAAATAAAAGCGAAAAGTGAATAGATGCGGGAAAAATATAAAATTAAAACAACAAAAGTGAAGAATAACCAAACTAAGCATAAAACTAAAATTAAAGGCAGATGATCGAAAGTACTCACAAAATGAGGGGAGCGCTAGCTCAAGGTAAGTTAGGTTCATTTTGCAACACCAATCACATGATTACGCGAAAAGTTAAACCAATGCATGAATTAAAGACCAACTGACTCCTCGATGGTCACGGAGGAGCTCCCCAAAGAACCAAAGTTCTAAGATATGGGATAGGTCAGAGCACAACAGAATAAAACAATGGGTCCTATCGAATTATCCAATCACATGTGTCTTATCTCTAGGACCTACTTTGCTCTAATAAGTTGAGTAGCCTCTACCCACACAAAACTGACAACCACCACCAACCCCTTTACTACTATAATTAAGCTAGAATTTGAAGTTACCCACAAAGACTAGCATAGCTAAGCAAGACTTCCCGTTGTCAGTTTCATTAATGAAGAGCATGCTAAGAAATATACTCAAGAGATAATAAACCAATAATCATACATTAATATTGAAATTAATACAATACCCTCATAAATGTTGCAAAACTCCCCTAATTACCTCGAACTAGTTGAGAACCGCTACCATGAAACTCGGGATCAAAATACAAGCCCAAATAATGAAAAATGCAATAAAAAGTACCAAAACTGGTCTAAGAGGGGGAGAAATCGACGGGTTGTGGGATTTAGACTCTCTTAACCTAAAAACGAAAAAAAAAAGCTTTTATAAAAATCGCAACAGCGTCTCAATGTTGCCAGCATAGAGCAAGGCTTGGCTTGTCGCAACGTCGCGCAACGCTCGCTTGAGGAAACTGGCAACAACGTCTCGACGTTGTTCTACATCCGAGGCTACTACTTTCCAGCGTCGAGCATGCCCTCCTTCTTGCGTCTTGACGCTCCTTCAAAGGAAAAATGGTCAATCCTCCATAACTTTTCGCTCGGGCATCCAATTGACCTCCAATTTTGCTTGATTTCACCTTAATTTCTTGCTATTTCCAAAATTAGGTCTTGCTCCTAACTTCCTACAAAATATTCAATTAATTCAACAAAAAAGAGGAGGAAACACATGATTTAGGCATGAAAAGACATGCTCTAATTAGGTCTCATCAACAACACGAAGGCCACCGAATGCAATCTCTTATCCAAAAGGAAATAGAGACGAGGAAGAATAATGCACAAGGACTAAATTGTTCCTTATTAGATCTCAATAATAATTTTCACGATAGGGACTAACTCGTTACAAATTTTAAAGTATATGGACTAAATTGTTATATGCTAAATTTCAAGGACTAAAGTGTTACAAAATTGAAAGTATAGGGAGCAAATGGTTACAAATCAAAGTTGGATCTTGAGCTTTTTTAATAGATAGATATATATGGGATTTCTCAACTCTATAAGGGATAGATTTGTTTATAAGTTGGTGCCTCATACGTTGTGGTTGGAAAGCTCTATTCTTTAAGCCATTTTTCTTTTTATGTTGCGTTAGTTATGTTAAACCAGAAATTACTGTACAAATATAAAAAATAGTAAATAAATAAAATATAATGCCAAAATTAAGTTTAAAAAATTTGTTTTTTTGTTCAATGGAAAAACCGTAGGAGGTTCCCAAGAATGTTTATTTGTGTATTCAAATTTAGTGTTAATTGCTTGGTAACTATAACTATAACTTGGAACGCAGGCTACCACCATTGATCCGGCGGATATGAATGCCCTTGAAGTAGCTCTGAAAGAGAATAATGTGTGACCATCTACCAACGTTTTTTCAATTTTTTAAAAAGGTTTTGTGTTCGGTCTTAATTTAAATTGATGCCTGTCTCTTCCTTGTATGTAGGTTTCTCTTTTCTTCACTGAATCACCAACGAATCCATTTCTGAGATGCGTTGACATTAAACTCGTTTCAGAGCTGTGTCATCGACATGGAGCATTGGTATGCATAGATGGTACCTTTGCAACACCATTGAACCAGAAGGCGCTTTCACTTGGGGCTGACTTGGTTCTTCACTCTGCTACAAAGTATATTGGGGGCCACAATGATGTAAGCCCACATTTGATATTTTTGTTTTTTATTTGACTAATCTGGATTTGATGTATTGATAAGTAGGAGTTTTGTGAGCAGTTTTCCTTAAAAAATGAATTTTACAAAGCATTGTCTCTTAGGTCCTTGCTGGTTGTGTAAGTGGTCCTCTGAAATTGATTTCGGAGATTCGAAATCTTCATCATGTAATAGGTGGCGCGTTAAATCCAGTGAGTCATTCTCTTCTTGTCCCGTTTAATTCTTGCACCTTTTCAGTTCTTGATTGTAAAGTATTGTTTATTGATGATTGAATTCTCCTTTGGTTTTCTGCGCTCATTTCAATCTTTTTTTTGCATCAAGTCTTACTATCTAATTAGTTGCTATTTCTTCATCCCACAGAATGCTGCTTACTTAATTATACGAGGCATGAAGACGTTGCATCTTCGTGTTCAGCAGCAGAATTCCTCAGCTCTGAGGATGGCGAAGCTTTTAGAGGCTCATCCTAAGGTATGCCCTTTAATTTATCTAGCTGCAGTGCTTGTTTCGTACGTTTAATTTACTACCTAATAATTGACCAAGAAAGTGCAAAGGAACAAAGTAAGTTTAATTACTGAAGCTGTAATTCTAATAGTTGATGCTTTCGAGGCTTTTAATGGCGAGCATGTAATCATAAACCTCAAAGCTTAAAGTCTGCAGCACTGAAGTAGAGTATACGTCTCATACACCTGTTGAGAAATTAACACATGTAGCGTATTCAAATTGAGTTTATGCCCCTATTAATCGATCACTGATGAGATGACAAACTTATTCATTAACATGCTATAATCATCTGCTCGCCAATTCATTTACATTATAAGATGAGACGTGACAAATTATTACTCTACTATTTGCAGATCAAATGTGTTTACTACCCTGGACTGCCGAGTCATCCTGAACATGATCTTGCCAAAAGGCAGATGACCGGTTTTGGGGGCGTAGTTAGTTTTGAGGTTAGAAAAACAAGAGCCCAACTCTTTTTGAAGGGTTTACCCCCACAGGTCTTTTACCTCACCTGGTTTGGTTCATCAATTTCTTCATTCTGGTGCAGGTTGATGGCGATTTAACAACCACCATAAAATTCATTGACTCATTAAAAATTCCATATATTGCTCCATCGTTTGGTGGGTGCGAGAGTATCATAGACCAGCCAGCAATAATGTCATATTGGTAAAGATCCAATTCTTGACTTTTGACACCTTTGTTTAGTAGGATAATATTTATTTATGGCTTATGTGGTGGGTGGTGGGAGGTAATTAAGTTTTTGGTGATGAAAATGAAACAGGGATCTTAACCAGACGGAGAGGCTTAAGTATGGGATAAAGGACAATTTGGTGCGCTTCAGCATTGGAATTGAAGAATTTGAGGATTTGAAGGCTGATATTCTGCAGGCTCTTGATGCCATTTAAAGCCTAAGTCTGGAAAAAGCAGTTAGTTAAGCCCTCTCTCTCGTTTTAGATATCATCTGTGCTTTGGTATTCAGTGTTGTTTTATCAATTGAATTTTGTTGGCTGTGCTTTGGCGTTGAGGGGTTGGTTTATCTATTGAATTTAGATTTGCCAACTTGATATCGATTCGATTGAAATGGAGCCTTCTGTGTTTGTATGGTAACACCCTCATCAGGAACGGACAATGAATCTGGACATTTGTGTTGTTATTTTTCCTATCCAATTATTCAAAATCAGATTGGCCATTACTTTCTTTTGCTAAAGTCAAAATCAGGTTCAGAAATTTCACTCTGTAGAAATATGTATTTTGTAAGAATGTTATTAATTTCAAACTTGCTATTTTTGTTAAATGCATCATTCAGATTTGCCATCAATTGCTTCTGACCCACAAAGATAACTAAATGGTTAAATGTTTATTATTATCATCATAATCATTTTCTATAATGGTGAAGAAAGGGAATGATACTGTGGTAGAAATATTTGCGAGCCGTATGCATTTTTGTGACTAGCTCTTGTTAATTGGGTTGTTTTTATGATGAGACATTGATGTGACAATGTGTTTGGACATTGGAGCAGGAGTTGAAATTTGAACTTGGATGTATTAGGTTAATAATTGGGATTGTTAGTCGTATTTTTTTTTATATTTTCGTTAGTCATTATATTAACAATGGAATGGACAATATCTTGGGTTGCTACTATTTTCTTCTCCAAAATATATGTTCTAAAATAGGATTATCTTTGATCTCTCTCTAAAGAGTTTGAATAATAATAATAATAATAATAATAATAATAATAATAATAATAATAATAATAATAATAATAATAATAATAATAATGCATTTCTTCTACAAGTCCACCTTACAAAAATTTGCCAATGTGCTACATCTTCAAATCAAAGGCTCTCTGGCATATTTTCTAATTTGATTAATGTTATATCTTTTAGGGGTAACAAGAAAAATGTCTAAATCTACCACCTCACGTGAAAAATGTCTAAAATAGTTTCAATTTGTAAAAATGACAAACGATTTTTCCATGAAATATAATAAAAATCTTGAGACGAAAATACCCTTATTGTGAATATTTGGAAGTTGCACTTAACTATGACTAATAAAATAAAAGGTTACAAAAAAAGCAAGATTTTAAGGGGAGAGAGAGTTAAAATATAAAAATAGAGGATTCTAAGGGGAGAGAGAAATATTAGCTAACAAAACATAAAAAACTTGAATCGAATCTAAACTATTAAGTTAACATTGACATTGTTTAAAGAAGAAAATAATGCATTGGTTACATAAATGAGTAGAATGATTTAAACTACTAGCTTATTGGATTTATCGTATGTATTGGACATACATTTATGTTGATTTAATGAAATGTAAATGTGTAATTATCCATTAAGCGAGTAAAATTAAACTTAATATAAAAATCGATACCTCATACATGTCGGTTAATCGAGGTAAAAATTTCATTATTAACCACCTGTCATACTTAATACTCCACATAAACCTCATGCGCTTCCTGTTGTTTATACCGTAGCTTCTTATTGGAGCATTAGGTATTTCCTTTTATTTATGGGTTCCTTTTAACGATCCATCGTATACATAATGACCTCTCTTATTGATATTTCCTCTTGTTTCCTGGTTTCTCTAGACTTGCTTGTCCATGTGTATATTAGTATCTACAACGCTCCCTTGTTGTTTATATTGTTGAATCATTAGATATTTACCCACAATATACACAATGATCTCTCTCATTTCCTCTTATTTCCTGGATTATCTAGTTTGCATCATCCCTTGTATATTAGTATCTACAACACAAATATTTTCTATCTACCGTCGTTTTTGCTTTCGAATATTGAATGTCTTTGTTCAATTTTTTCATTTATACAACTTCTTCTTTGGGGGACAACACACGATATATACAAAGATTTCTTCGGTTGGTATTTCCTTTTGCTTACTGTTTTCTTTAGGCTTGTCTCTTCTGATGTATATATTTCTATGTACGGTCGTTTCTACCTTCGAAAATCAAATGTGTTCAATCAAGTTTTATTATGCAGGTTCTTTTCAGAGTTCTTTTCTAGGTTTGTTTTCCTTCCATTTATCTAAGAACAATTTTTATTTGTGAACCGCTAGATCTCAGAAAATTAAAAAAATTACGAAAATTGGTCTTCTTCCCCGACCATTTCATTTGAAACTCTCGTATTTTCTTCGATATTCAATGTTGTTTCATCTCCCTTTGGTCTCTATGAACTCTGTCAACAATGTTTCATCATCTCCCCTTGCCCTCTCAAAAACCATCATAGAATCTAGTTTCGTGCAACCTCCACGAGAGAACCTACAACACATTCAATAACTATTTACAAAAAAATTGATGGGAGCCCCCAAAAATGGGGAGACGAATATTAAGAAAAATCTGTTGGAACAGATTTAGGATAAATTAAGTTTGACTGTAAATATAATTATATACCAGGAGAAAATTAGGTATACAATTTTCTTCACACTCCTTCCTGAAAAATAGGTAGACAACATTGCAATATGAAATATTTTTAGACATTTTTCATTATAGACTATTTATTTTAGACATTGGTTACAATTCCCCTATCTTTTATTGAAAGACCAAAAGTTTGAATGTTTACTCTATGTTGGTTTTTGGAGGATAAGTTTGGATTGAATTGGATTGTATTCGTAAATCCAAACCCGGGAAGCATCCATAAGATTCAAGTAACAAACTCCGTCTAAACTAATGGAATATCTATTCTAAATTCATGAGGTTCTTTTGAATTTATAAAAGGTTAGTAGGCTGATCACTTTTTCTCTATTTTTGCAATAATTATGACGAGTTCTACCAATTTTCTCTCTATTTTTTTCATAATTATGATGGGTCCCATCAGGTCATCATTCCTCTTTCCCTCCCTATCTATATTTCTCCATTAAAAGGTTTTTTAACTTTACAATTCTATAGTTTTTCTTCAATTAAAAGTGTAGAGTTATACTATTTTAATCTAAATAAAATTACTCCTTTTGTTTATTTATATTTAATTCAATTAACAATAATTCAAAATATGTATAAAACTTTAAGATAAGAAAAATATATTTTACATAACTCATTTATATATTTTAAAATTTAAGCCTATATTCTATTTTTAAATTAATAATATTCAATGTAACAAAAATAAATAGTATTTTATTTTTAATTTATTAGAATAGAATAAAATAGTATTTAATTTTAAATTAGTTATAGTAAAAAAATATATTTAATTTTAAAATTAGATAAAAAATGAAAGTATATGTTAATATTAGTTTTGAACTTAGTTATATTAAATAACTTAATTATATGATATTTTATTTTTAATTTAGTCATTTTAAAATAACATATAAAATATATTTTATTTTAATTTAATGTAACGACCCTAAAAACTGAGACGAACCTATGATAGGGAAGTTACTCTGCCACACCGTTCGCACCGAAATTTCGATAACATAACAACATAGCAAGGAGAAAACCAAATTTTTTCCTAGAATCTAACAAGCAGAAAACACTTAAAAAAAAGTCTCAAAGAATGCCCAACCCCCACCAAACTACAAACAGAGAAAGGGTTAGGCTACAACCAGAGTTCCAAAACACATTCTCTTGGATGAACGAACACAGCGGAAAAGAACTCAACCAGAATGAGAATTCATTGACTAAGAGGTACAAAAGACAACATAGTGACGTGCGACCAGGTAAATAAAGTAGAAACTAAAATATGACAATTTCAAGCGAGTACTCTAAGCCAAAAGAAAACAGGAAGGAAATATGGTCCCACAGCCTCTTCGGGTCGTCACCGTCGTCAACTGCCTCAGGGTTTCTTACCTGCAACAAAAAACAACAAAGTAGACGGGTGAGTATAAAAATACTTAGTAAGTAGCCCACTCACGTCCAAACAAGCTAACATGCAATCAAAACAAGACTCAACTTCTAAACTCACTCAACCCCCAACAGGTCTCACATTTAGCACACTTCACCCTGAGCCCCCTGCGGTAAAACTCGAGCTCTACCTTCAGTCCTGGAACTTTGATTGACGATGCAATGAGAGAAAGCTACTCTCACACCACTACACACTGGCATAGAGCAGAGCAGGTACGTATCCTACACGCCCTATGAGGAATCGCCCCTAAGCCAACACGGGATAATGGAAAGCAACCACTCCTTGATGGGGACGTATCCCAGACTCTCACAACGCAACACGTTAGCATAGTGCAGTGAGGTACGTAACCAACACGCCCTATGGGGAATCGCCCCTAAGCTAGCACGGGATAATGGAAAGCAACCACTCTCTGATCACAACGGAGACACACACCAGTCTCACGAGCCTATCATATATCGTCAACCTATAGGTTCCAACTCGCTCAAGCGTAACTCAGGGTTTAGTAAGTGTTGGGTTCTGCGCTTCATAAGGTTACTTAGAGTTCTAACTAGGCACTCTTAACATCCTCGACCCATTCTCAAGGGTCACAAATTCAGCAAGGTCCTCACTTTTAGCCAACACCTCAAACTTCCCAAATTCCACTTTTATACCACACTCAACTAGATGTCCGACTTAGTCTTACCCCAAGCCCACACATGATTGCTCAGCTCCTTGCTTCACGTCGGTATACGTCTCCGTAACTAGCATTCTAACATAGCCCAGACCCGCCCTACAGGACGCTTGTAAGCTATGTCTCACTCTAAGTCTGTTGCCATAATCATTGTGACTCACCTCGAGGCGCTCTCGTCTTTGGTCTGTTGCCATGACTACTATGGCTCACCACAAGACATCATCAATACACATGCTTCGTGCTAGTTTCTCGCCACATAAGGTTGTAGGATAACATGCCTAGATAAGGAGTGAGGTAGGGACTACTAGCCTAAGGGGTTCCATGATACAACTCTCTTGACTTGGTACTAGAACCACAATCGAAAACACATACTAATGATCATGCGAGCAATACAAGCTGCATATCGTTAATGATCCTTAACCACACATGTGTGAACTCATTCACGGTCGGAATCAACCCCTTTAACATACACAACAACACAAGGTTTCAATCCACAAGTTATGCAAGCCAACTCTCTCACCTATGAGCTTGCTCACTGGATCAAGTTGGCTACATACATTGATTCGAGGATCCATGAAATAACCACTTTTTTCAAAAGTCAAACACAAGCTTGCCTAAAACAATTCCAAGGAAAAGACTGGTCACTAGCATGGCCTAAGGCTCCCCCTTAACACCCAACCAAGTTAGTTATAGCGATCCAAACGACTAAAACACGAATCGAATCTCAAGGCGTTGCACCCAACGGTCACATTTGGCCCAAACCACAACAACAAAAACATTAGTTTGCAACCTCGACTTTTTTACAAGAACAGTCTGACGCTTAGGTGACTTTAAGCCCAACACCATAATCCTCTAATTGGTTTGGTCAACTACACTTTGTCGCACTCGCCCATCTAGGGTTTACTCATGACTCACAAATTCCAACTACCAACCTCGAGGTGGAATCCGAGCATAGAACCACCTTTCAACTATATCGGACTCAGACCCACAAGGTTCGTTCTCAACTCATTACGATCAAAGACTTTAAGTCTCACCATTGACATGTAGCCTTAAGCCCCTATCTCCATAACAATACCGCCTTAGTCCATTCCTAGTTCATACAACGCTAGCACGACCTCAAAATCAAATGTATGCATCGTATCACAATTTCAGCGCATCAATTCATAATTCACGAGTTACCAATATTCAAACACACTAAATGATAACTTTAAGGGCTTAATCCAACTGACTACTTACCTCGACATCCAAGGTTCGGGAGTTCGATCCCGAGTTCCACGCACTTCCTTAACACGCACGAACCCCTAATCGATAAACAAAAGACCTTAAAAACACGCTTCTAACAACCATAACCAAAAATAATTTGACTTAAATGACCAAACTAACGCATGGAGACTTAAAACGAAATCGAGAAAATGAATTCGACCGATTGTACCTATCCGACGGCTGCAGGATCCAGCGAGTGGCGACGACGACAACTTTCAGTGAATGGCGGCGCGTGGAGAATAGATTCGGGATGCCCGTGGCCTGATCTATCCAAAACCAAACTTGAAACATTAAGAATCGGTCTAAAAAAATCGAACCAACTGAACCAAAAACTAAAAAGTCATTGAAATCTTACCGGTGGAGCTCGCAGTTGCTGCCGACGACGGGGAGACAGATGGCGAGTCTCTTGCAGTCGGTGTCGGCGCGTTGGTCGACAACGGGATGGTAGGAGACGGACGACGAGAGGAAGAGAACCACAAAGTCGACGTCGAACGTTGGAGTTGGCCGACGAACTCAGAGGACGGCGCGATTGTTGCTGCTTCGACTCAGGGGAAGAGACGCCGGGGTTGCTAAGCTGCGCACGAGGAGAGGAAGAAGGAGAGGAGGTGGTCGACGATGGTCTGTCGTCGGCGACGAGGAGACCACCAGTTGTGCGGCTGCCAAACGAGAAGGGGGAGAACGAGAGAGAGGGGGCGCAACTGAGGGTTTCTTTTTTTTGAATTTTTTTTTAAAGAAAACTCAATTTGAAAAAAATACCAGGCATCACATCCTCCCCACCTTAAGAACTTTTTCCCTCGAAAGTTGCTAGTCCTTGAACAACTCAGGGTAGTTTGCTCGCATCTCGTCCTCACCCTCCCAAGTAGCTTCCTTAAGCTGATGGTCTGCCACAGGACCTTGACAAGGTCGATTCCTCTGTTGCTTAACACTTTCCTCTCATGGGCTGAAATATCCTTTGGTCTTTCCTTGAAGCTAAAATCTTGATCGACCTGAAGTGGCTCAAAATCTAACACGTGAGATGTATTTGACACAAAGCCTCGCAGTTCGACGCGTGAAACATGTCGAACACGACATGCTAAGGACGGTGGGAAGGCTAAACGAGACGCTACTGGACCAATCCGCTCGAAGAGCTAGAATGCTCTAATTACCCAGGGGCTCAACTTTCCTTTCATGCCTTTGATAGGTGCAACCTTCCAGAAAAGCGAAATCCCCAACTACAAAAACTAGGACACAAGCCAGAAGCATGTCTTCTAAGATCTGATTCAACCTTTTAGGCTGATCGTCATCCTATGGGTGGAACGTCGTGCTGAAACTACACTCAGCCCTTGGGGCTCACTGGAAGCTCATCCAGAAGTTAGATGTGAAACGAGGATCCCTATCGGAGACTCTCGTAACTGGAACTCCTTACAACCTGATAATCGTTTCCATAAACAGCTTCACCCACTTTTCACTGTATAAGTCAGTTTCCCGGGAAGGAAAAACACCGATTTAGTGAACCTGCCCACAATTACCTAGATCATTGCAAATCCTTTAACGGTTTGGAGAGGGTCGGAGATGCAATCCAACGAAATCTCTTATCATACCAGTGCGGTACTTCCAAGGGTTAAGAACTCTCGATCTCGTAACATTTCACTAACTCCTGCCATCTGTGTTGTCTCATACTCGGTTCCTTCTGAATAACCCAGTATTTCAAGCTCTTGTGATCAATATACATCTGGATTTTCTTCACCGTAAAGGTAGTGCCACAGACTTTCAAAGCAAAGCCCACAACAACTAGTTGCAAGTCATGGGCCGGGTAATTCTGCTCACACACCTTCAACTGGTGGGAGACATAGGCAATAAACTTCCCAATCTGCATCAAAGCGCTACCCAAACCCTCTTGGAGGCATCACTATACACCACGAAACCTCCTAACCCATCGGGCTCTATGAGTAGCAGCGCCACGATCAACCTCTGTTTCAAATCTTGGATAGACGTCTCAACAAGAAAGCATCCCCTTTCCGTGTCAACTGGGTGAGAGGTGCAACAAGCTTGGAGAAATCCTTCACGAACCATCGGTAATAGCCAACGAGGCCCAAGAAATCGCGAACTTTGGTAACAGTCTTGGGTCATAGCTATTCTGAAACTGCCTCCACCTTTGGTGGGTATACTGAAACGTTTTCCCTAGATACAATGTGCCCCAACAAGGATACCTGATTCATCCAAAATCGCAGTTGGAGAACTTAGCGTACAACCGATTCCCCTTCAAAGTAAACAAGGCTCTCCTCAAGAGGCTCTTGGTAATCAATGCACAAGCGCATCGATCCTTCTTTCTTTTCACAAAGAGCACGACGCACCTTATAGTGAAACACTCGGCTGAATGAAACCCTTGCCTTGGAGCTCCTGTAACGGGGTCTTGAATTCCTTTAACCCAGCTGGAACCATTCGATACGGGGATTTTGATAGAGGTGTGGTGCCCGACTCCATCTTGATACTAAAATCCCCCTTCCAAACTAGAGGTAAATCGAGTAAATCCTCGGGACACACATTCACACGCTCCCTGACTACTGGGACTGTTGGTACGACCCCCTTCCTCGTTCCTCAGGTTTGCCACACTTGCCATGAAGGCCCAAGCTCCTTGTCCACCAACCTGCTTGCCTTTAAGGCTGAAAACACCTTTGGAACCGTTCCTGACTTGGTCCTCTTGAACTTGAAGCTCGGTCCTGGTGGAGGTTTGAACACGACCTCCCTGCGGTGACCATTAAAGTGGGCATGATTCGCAACCAACCCAATCCATACTAGATTTTGTCCACGACCTCTATGACCATGACCCCTCGACACCCCAACCACGTCTGCCGGTGGCTGGCCTTCCACGACCCCTTCCACGGGCCATTAACCTGAATTTCAAGTCAGCAAACAAGCAAGCATTTCACAACTGCCCACACTAAGAGCGAGGTTAGAAAAAAAATAACGCATAACAATGCAAGAAAAGTAAGATGAGCAAACACAATAGTCCCTATCTACTTTACTAATTAGTTAACAGATACCAAACCTAGCAGCGACGAGACGACTTCCCTACGAGAGGCTGTGAAGAACACGAAGCTCACGATGTGAGCGAGTCTACAAAATCTATAACCTAAGGCTCTGATATCAACTGTAACTGAAGGTAATGAAATCCCGCGCAGCGGAAGGGTGATCGAATCACTGTGGTATCGTTGTGAAATAAGTTTTCTTAAAACCGTTTCTATCACATAAAAACTAGGCTAAACATAAAAATAAGAAGAAAAACAGCAAGTCTACTTACTTGTTGAAGAACCGTCTTCAAGTTTTCCTTCTCCGTTCACGAACCCTTCGTGATCACGATCTCAACGTATTCGATCTCCTCGAACAGTGAGTAACCCGAACACCTCCACACAGTTTCTCGGTTGTTCTACTTTTGGTAGAAGGAGAGTTGTGGGACTCCTTTTGGTGAGGGGATGAGAGATTGAGAGAGGAGAGTTGAGAGAATTTTGATTGTTGTTTTTGGTGAGAATCCAAAAAATGAACAACAAGCCTATCAAACCCTTCTTGCAAAGGGTTTATATAATGGTGATAGGTGGAGTTGAAATCTCCACCTATTTACCATTTAACCACAACCATAGGTTATGCAAATCATATTTGCATAACCACATATAATAAGATATCTCATATCTCATTATACAAATCACATTTGTATAATTGTGGATTTTTAAAATGAATCACATTCAATTTAATTTCTCTCAATCCAATTTCTCCAAATTAGCCCTAATTAGACAATTAGGCTAACCTATAGTTTATTATGAATCTTATTCACATTAAACTATATAATATGTCAATCATATCTCATATAAATGACATAATTACCCTTTAATGAACTTGAACACTTAAAATTCACACCAAAACTGTAAACTCTCTATTAATCCAGTTTGAGCCAACCGAGGGACCTAATGGACCTATAGTGACGAGCTCCAATGATCCGAGATTAATCTGTCAAACTCTTTGACCCGATTAATCAACATTCATTAGCTACGGTAACACTCCACTAAAGCCCGTAGCTGCACTCCCGTCACAGTAAGACAAGTTGTGTCCACTGATATAACCAATGCTCTTGAGTCGACCCTTCACAGGTTGTTCATAGACACTGTTGGGTCAAATTACCGTTTTACCCCTGTGTCTACATCTTGATCCTTAAGTCCCCACTGCTCCTCTAATGAACAACAACGTTGTAATGGTCCAACCATAGACAACACCCCTCTCGGGCCAGTGAGAGGGTGGGCGCCTGTTGTCCAAGCCCTGGAGACAACACTTAAGGGAACAACCCCTCTAGTTTTCCTAAGGTCGGGAACGAGTGAATTCCATCTCGCGTAGTTAAGTTCCCAGCTCCCCACGTGGTCTAGTCCCTGGGAAAATAGGCATATTGGGCGAGTAACTGTGACTACCCTCACCCGCACTAGTCAAAGGACAGACCCTTGCGCATGTAAGTCCGTAACACGCTCGTGATTCGTGTCGAGTCACTAATGGTCATCTACGGTTATTAGTCCCATATTGTTAACGGTGTTACATCGTGAGGTCTAATAATTCACGGTCCGGTCTTGTACAATCTCATTGCACAGGATGCCCCCACTCGCATGTCAACCACATGAACGAGTCAGATCACCTCGTTTGTATCTAATACAAAGCGGGCCACATCCACAGTGTATCTAGGATTAGGTCTCCAACCCTACCCATATACTGTAGACCGTTCGGGTCATTAACTCGAACGTGATCCTCCCCGTGTGTCCAATACACACCGTTCAAGTTCTAGTTCTCTCATAAATTCAATGACCCTGGAGCTTAGTTTATTAGATAAAGTTTGTAAAATTGCGAGACACAAAGTGATGAAAGAAATAACTCTTATTAATTTCAAATAGTTATATTACAAACAAAACGAGATTAGGACATACATCCCAACAAACTCCCACTTGGACTAAGTTAGTGGATCAAACATACAATAGATTACAATGAAGTAATACAATAAACTAGGACATTGAATACCCTTTACAATACTCCCACTTGCTTTAGTTAGGAAGCACTCGAAGACCTAGACTCTCTAGGTGACCCTTAAACACCTTAGCCGTGAGGGCCTTTGTAAATGGATCAACAACGTTGTGCTCTGACGCTATCTGCGTGTCTGTCACGTCACCGCAGTACACAATCTCCCGTATCATATGATACTTTCGCTCAATGTGCTTTTCCCTCTTATGACTCCGAGGCTCTCTGGAGTTGACTACAACACCACTGTTGTCACAAAACAACGTGATCGACAAGTTCATATTTGGAACAACTTCCAAATCCGTCATGAACTTCCTAAGCCAAATCAATTCCTTTGCAGCTTCACAAGTCGAAACGTACTCAGCTTCCATAGTGGAATCAGTGATGCATCCCTGCTTCATGCTTCGCCATACTACAGCTCCTCCATTCAGAATGAAGGCTGACCCCGAAGTGGATTTCCTAGAATCCTTATCGGTCTGAAAGTCAGAGTCTGTGTATCCCGTAAGGATCAAGTCTCCACTCCCATACACTAGGCTGTAGTTTCTCGTTCTCCTAAGATACTTGAGGATTGCCTTTACGGCTGTCCATTGATCTAATCCTGGATTGGATTGATACATACTGACAATCCCTCTTGCATAACGATGATGCTGGGCCTAGTACACGAAGATGACATACATCGGGCTCCCTACAGCTGAAGCATAGGGGATCCGTCTCATATCCTCAACCTCTTGAGGAGTCTTAGGACATTGATCCTTAGACAGGTGAACCCCATGTCTGAAAGGCAGCAAGCCCTTCTTGGAGTTCTGCATCTTATATCTAGACATCTTATCAATATAAGACGCCTAAGACATGGCCAACATTATGTTCTTTTGGGTCCGGACTATCTGGATACCTAAAACATACTGAGCTTCTCCCAAATCTTTCATTTGGAATTGCGAAGCCAACCATTTCTTTACGTCAGTAAGAAAACCTACCTCATTCCCAATGAGAAGGATATCATCCACGTACAATATAAGAAATGCGACAGTTTTGTCAACAATTTTCTTGTAGACACAAGACTCGTCAACATTCTGATCAAAGCCATAAGATTTGATCGCCTCATCAAACCTTATATTCCAAGACCTCGAGGCTTGTTTCAGTCCATAAATGGACCTATGAAACCGACAAACCTTTTGCTCTTGGCCTTGGACAATGAACCCCATGGGCTGGTCCATGTAGATGGTTTCGTCAAGGTTGCCATTCAGAAAGGCGATCTTGACATCCATCTGCCATACCTCATAGTCATAATATGCGGCAATGGCCAGAAGGATCCTGATCGACTTTACCATGGCAACGGGCGAAAAGGTTTCCTCATAGTCAACCCCTTCAACATGGGTAAAACCCTTTGCCACTAGTCGTGTTTGAAGGTTTGCACCTTCCCATCTATGCCACATTTACGCTTGTAGATCCATTTGCAACCAATAGGTTTTACCCCCATCCGGTTGATCCATAAGCTCCCAGATGGAATTGAAGTACATCGACTCCATTTCCTGGTCCATAGCTTTAATCCATTCGTCCTTGTCAATGTCTGTCATTACCTGATCATAGGTCAATGGATCCTCACAGTCATCATCAGGGGTGACGACTTGGGTTTCAGCTAAACCCATGTAACGTTCAAGCTGTCTCACAACCCTCCCATTACGTCGAGGCATTCCCAACTCTTGGGAATGGACTTGACTAGACGTGCTAGGATCAACAACACTTGTTGATGTACTTGCCCCATCAGCAACTCTTGCTGATGTATTGTCCATTTTGTTCAACACGATTTTGCTTCTAGGCAAATGATCCCTGACGTGGTCTTCCTCAAGGAAAGTGGCGTTTGTCAGCACAAGCACCCTATTTTCCTTATGATCGAAAAATAGACCACCCCTAGTATCTTTTGGGTAACCTACAAATAGTCACAATTTTGAACGGGGTTCCAACTTTTTCGAGTTTGACACCAACACGTGGGCCGGACATCCCCAAATTCTGAAATGGTGTAAACTGCCTTTACGTCCATTCCAGAGTTCGAAAGGTGTTTCATAAACACTTTTTGACGGAACGTTGTTCAACATATATACCGCAGTCTCCACTGCGTAACCCCAAAAAGAATCAGGGAGACGAGCATAGTTCATCATCGACCGAACCATGTCCAACAGGGTTCTGTTTCTCCTCTCCGATACACCATTCTGCTGTGGCATACCAAGTGCTGAGAGTTTGGACGTAATTCCGTGTTCTATCATATAGTCCTGGAATTTTGTGTCCATATACTCTCCACCTCGATCCGATCGAAATGTTTTTATCGTTTTACCGAACAAGTTCTCAACCTCAGTCTTGTACTCCTTGAACTTTTCAAGAGTTTCAGACTTCCTATGCATTAGGTAAATATACCCATACCCTGAATAGTCATCTATAAAAGATACAAAATATTCGTAACCATCTCGTGCTTTCAACTAAAAGGACGTTTGGTCATTTTGCCTTCGAGGCATGACTCACATACAGGTAAAGAGTTTTCTTCCAACTCGCTTAGAAGTCCACTCTTCACTAGTCTCTCAATCCTATTGAGATTGATGTGGCCTAACCGTAGATGCCAAAGATGGACATTTTCATTTGGAGAAACTTTTACTCTTTTAGTTTGTGTTTCTTCAGTTTCAAATAATTCAGTGTTCAAAACGCTTTTGATCGAATTTGGTTTCAAAACATACAGATTAGATTCAAGTGAAGCAGAACAAATTAAGTTTTCATTTTGGGAAATAAACGCTTTATTACCACTGAATGAAACGAAAACACAATGTTCTAATAAGTAGGAAATAGAAACAAGGTTTCTAGTAAACCCTGGGACTATATACAAATTATCTAATAATAAGTAATTCCTGCCGAAAAAGAGCTTCACTTTGCCGATCGCTGCAGTAGAGACAATCGCCTCGGATCTAACCCGTAGAGTCACCTCACCCTTTCGCAGCTGCTGCCAGGAACTAATTCCCTGAAAAGAAGAACAAACGTTGTAAGTGGCGCCTGATTCAAATATCCAGGTAGAGTCATTACTCTCCACTAAACAGGTTTCAGTTACTAGTAAATCACATTTACCTGTATTCTTCCTCTCGGCAAGGAACTTGGGACAATTACGCTTCCAGTGGTCGTCCCCATTGCAGTGGAAACACTTTCCTTTCTCTGCAACGTCATTGACCTTTTTGCCCTTTTGGGCGGCAGCACGGTCAACTTTACCCTTTTTCATCTTCTTCTTCTTCCCTTTTGGGTAAGAAGGAGCTACAGGTTTTGTCCTAGAGGTCGAACCCCTGTGATAGGACCTGAAGGCAACATTTGCCTCAGCTTCCGGTGTCCTGATCCTCATCAAGGGCTGGAAGTTCTGTAACTCGTTCAGAAGGGTGGTTAGATTGTAGTTAATTTTGTTCATAACAACATTGCTACGAAACTGAAGGAAACTCTTCGAAAAAGTCTCAAAGATAAAGCTGTCCTGGCTCGACTCATCGATCGAAGCCCCGTTCATTTCCGCCAGATTAAAGTTGGTCATCATGTCTAGAACGTGTTCTCGGACCGACGTCTCTTCTTTCATCCAGGCGTTGAAGAGGTGTTTGAGCGAGTCATGTCGGACTTGAAAAGACTGTTGTCCAAACATATCCTGCAATGACTCCATGATCTCCTTAGCGGTGACCATCAACTCATGCTTCTTTGCCAAGACTTCAGACAAGCTGGCAATTATGTAGACCTTGACCTTTTCATTGGCCCTGATCCACCGATCGTATGCATCACGAACACTTCGTGACGCAGTCGAGCTCGACAACTGAGGACACTTCTCAGTGAGCACGAACTTAAGGTCGTCAGTTACTAGAATTGTGTTTATATTGTTTTTCCATGTTTGGAAATTATCTCTCACTAATTTGTCGGATGCTAGTAACGCTATAATTGAGCTATACATTTTTGCTGAAAAAAAATCAAATAAAAGCTCAGTCTCACAAAAACCTTTTGAAATCCAATCAAGTTTTAGCAAAAATTATCCTATGATCCCTAGGTCATTAAAAATTTGCAATGATATCCCAAAGGTTTAGAATGGCCACCACCGAAAGGTGAACAGAAACACTCCTCCTCTAGGACGAGACTATCTCGACCATACCCTAATCCCAGAATAACTCTTATTCCATTAGGCGTCCAGTTACCATTTTTCGGTCGAATCCATTAACTCTTAATGAATCCCGTGAGTGTCACCCTCAATCTTTAAGTTTCCAAGTATTTGTCCAAACAATAGCCACCGAAGGGGGAACCAAGAAGGAAAACCAACAAGGAAATCAGAGTTTCAGAATTCACGGTGTTCCAGGCTCCCATGATCAAGGCCCTCTCAAGGGGGATTATGCGGTCCAGCCAAACTAGCGGCGCGATCATAGGGGTCTCACGGTGTGAATCGAAAGAAGAGACTGTGGGTCCCGTTTTCACAGGTCTCACTCCCACTCACTATAAGTCATTTCTCCATCCACGTTGATATTGATCCATACAAATACCATCCGAAGGGGGACACTCCCATTTGCGCCACGAGGCCGAGTATGGATCTCTTGGTGCGGACCTTAATGGAGATTTGTGGTCAGAAATTAAATGTATCTTATACACTTTATTTCCTCTCACTCAACACTGTATATTATTCGGGATTGACCTAGATAAATCGGCTAATATTTACCTAAGTCTACCAATATAACGCTTATATTGATTTAGCCTAAGTTTATAATCACATTATTAACTTAGGTCTATGTGAGTAAATTAATCAACTTTTAATTAACGCCATTCACGATAATATAACCTAAGAATCTCCAGACTGAATTCACTCCCAGGTCGGTTTTCAGATAGGGGTGTTCTGGAAAGCGTCAGCTTAAATACCTCAGCCTTAGACAAAACCTTCATTAGACAGAGTTACTTATCAGTCATCATTCAAAGGTCATATTTTGATTTCCTAATTCTAATCTTATTAGAACTAGAAAACCTAAGTCTAATTATTCAAGTTCTAAACATCTTAAAACTAGTAATTAACTTAGGTTACATGCATTTCTATGTTATAGTGCTTGATTATTCATCACATGAATAATACTATACTATAACAAATATTCAGCACATGAATTAAATGCATGAGCATACTTTTTAATCTAAGAAATATAACTCTAAATTAAAACATGCTTTAATTATATTATATCACTTATAATATAACCTATCATGCATACTATATATTATAATACTTATAATATAAATATGATGCATGAAATCTTTAACCTAAGGTGTGATTTTAAATCTATATGACATACATTATGCACATAGAATACAAATATTTCATACATCTCATGCATAAAATAATTAAATAGCAAAAATTAGACCGGTTTTGGCACTTAGGGGCATTAAATAAATTAATTAACATTAATATAACATTTATATTATATTAATTAATTAATTGAATTAAAACAAAAATAATTTACATTTTACAAAAATAAAAATTAAATTAAAACAAGTAAAAAAACGCCCCACTAAGTGATGAAGCTCGTCACGCCCACGTTGCACGCGAACCGCCCGCGAACTGCCCCTCAATGCACGCAACGTTGCGTTGCGGTGGCGGCGTTGCGTAACGCAGCAAAGACTTTTCGGCCACACACGCCGCATGCTCCACGCCAGGGCGTTGTAACGCTGATCTACAACAGGGACTCCTTCCGCGCGGACAACGTTGAGACACCGAAGAACAACGTCTCAACGCCGTCGATAGAACAACAAGCTCCTCTTGCTATTCTTCGTCGTTTCTCGCCCGTTTCCGCTCCGATTTCTTCACAGCAACTCTTGCCACCAAAGACACGGACTTACAGACTCGATTTATTTTCTAATTTTTCAAAAACACGGGCCTTTACATTTGATCTCATAAAACAGAAAATAAACCTAAACTAGTGCCAAAACCGAAACATCCAATTATGCAAACCAATTGCATCTCATGAATTGAAGCAATTACCCACCTAATTTTAAGAAAATAGATGCACAACGAGAAGCCAACGATTGGCTCTGATACTAATTGAAGGGAATGAAATCTCGCGTAGCAGAAGGGTGATCGAATCACCGTGGTATCATTGTGAAATAAGATTTCTTAAAACCGTTTCTATCACATAAAAACTAGGCTAAACATAAAATAAGAAGAAAAACAGAAGGTCTACTTACTTGTTGAAGAACCGTTTTCAAGTTTTCCTTCTCCGTTCACGAACCCTTCGTGATCACGATCTCAACGTACTCGATCTCGTCGAAAAGTGAGTAATCCGGACACCTCCACACAGTTTCTCGGTTGTTCTACTTTTGGTAGAAGGAGAGTTGTGAGACTCCTTTTGGTGAGGGGAGGAGAGATTGAGAGAGGAGAGTTGAGAGAATTTTGATTGTTGGTTTTGGTGAGAATCCAAAAAATGAACAACAAGCCTATCAAACCCTTCTTGCAAAGGGTTTATATAATGGTGATAGGTGGAGTTGAAATCTCCACCTATTTACCATTTAACCACAACCATAGGTTATGCAAATCATATTTGCATAACCACATATAATAAGATATCTCATATCTCATTATAAAAATCACATTTGTATAATTGTGGATTTTTAAATTGAATCACAATCAATTTAATTTCTCTCAATCCAATTTCTCCAAATTAGCCCTAATTAGAATATTAGGCTAACGTATAGTTTATTATGAATCTCATTCACATTAACTATATAATATGTCAATCATATCTCATATAAATGACATAATTACCCTTTAATGAACTTGAACACTTCAAATTCACACCAAAACTGTAAACCCTCTATTAATCCAGTTTGAGCCAACCGAGATTAACCTGTCAAACTCTTTTACCCGGTTAATCAACATTAGTTAGCTACGGTTGTTGGGATTTATGCCCTAAACTTGTGTAATTTTGATCAAATAAATAAAGGATTATTTGTTTTGATAAAATTATATTCTTGTTTTATAAATCTAATAAACTAAGCTACAAGGTTATTATATATCTTGACCATCAGTGTAGTGGACACTACTTGGATTGTGTTAAAGAATATAACCTAAATGGTCTATGGTATGGTAACACCATGGATGCGACCCATTTTGTAATTAGTACAAATGAGGTAATCCAACTCATTCATGTGGTTGACATGCGAGTGGGGGCATCCTGTATGAATGAAAGAGTCTAGATTAAGAAAGCGGAAGCAATTTTGGATCTTGAACACTCTAAGTTGATCAATTTTGTAAAATAAAAAACATGCTCAAAACTGGAAAAACAGAGGGATAGAAAACTCAACTTTGAAGATCAAATTCTCTTCACTCGGTTGATGGTTTTCAAAGACGAACACTTCGTGGACAAATTAGAGTCTTCCCTACTACCCTCGGGCCTTAGAACGGATTGTGGGATCCTTGGTTGAGAGAATTTGGAAGAAAAGACCTCAAAGGTCACTAATTCGGGAATATTGAGTTTTCTGTGTAATTCTCACAAAACACCTCAAATCACCATTATATAAAGCTTCAAAAAGCTTCAATGGAGTGACAACTCAAGGATGATGAGGATGCTTTGAGATGGAGGTGGCCAATTTTGGTGAATTTTGAAGATGAGTAAGATTGGGCAAGTTGGCAACTTGTTTTTCATGAAAATCCCTCATTTTACATTTAATTTTAATTCAAAAATCAATATTAAATTGATTTTTAATTAAAATTAATATAATTAATTAAATAATTCAAAATTAATTTAATTAATTAATTTTTAATTTAATTTAATATCAAATATTAAATTAAATAAATTGCCCGATCTCGATCGATTTTTTGAACATGAATCCTTATTCATGCTATAAACCGATCCCTGTGACGCCCGAGGAAGAGGGGTACATGAATGAACCGAGTCCACATCTGAATGAGAGGGATCCTGAGGATATGAAAGCATGGTGCCCGAGGAAAAGGGGTACATGCGAGTGACCATGAGGATATGAAAGGAAAATTGAGAAAGGCTTAAAAGAATTTGATAGCTACTACCTATACCAACAAGGTGCACCTTCCTTTTCGGTGGCTCAATCATAGGAACTCCACGATTAAGCGTGCTTAGTTTGGAGCAATTCTATGTTGGGTGACCTCCCTGAATTTCCTGGGAGCATGTGAGTGAGGACAAAGCATGCTAAAAGGACCCGTGTTGGTTTGTGGGAAAAGTCTTCACTCTTACAAGCAGTCTTGGATGATATGGTGACGCAGCCAGGTCGCAGAGGATCCTGGGCCTGGGGCGTTACAATCCCAATATTTAAATCATATTTAAATATATCCACCTCTTATTAATCATAGTTTAATTCATAATTAAGCTATGATTCGTTAAATATATCACATATAAATAACGCTTTCTCCCAAACTTGAATTTGAACAATTCAAATTCTTTTCTCTCAAAAAGTTATAAGGCTAAGTCCGAGCTAGTAAGGAGGACCTAATGAACCTCACTGGATCATGAGCTCCAACGATACGAGATTAACCTACCAAACTCTTTTTTAGCCTAGCTAATCAACATTCGTTAACCACCGTGACACTCCACTAAAGCCCGGTGGGTTGCACTCTCCTCACCAGTAGATATATTTATGTCCACTCGATATAACCATGATTAGTAAGTCGATCCTTCACGAGTCATTCGTAATTACACCGGGTCAAAATTACCGCTTTACCCAGTAATTACCTCTTGTTCCTTAAGTTCCACCGATCCTCTAATGAACAATTGGTTTGTGGTCCAACCAAAGAAACCAAATCCTCTCGGGCCAATGAGAGGATGGGCCCATTGTTCAAGACCCGAGTCGATGCCAGGGAACAACCTTTCTACTAATCCCTAAAGCGGGTAGGAATGAATTCCATCTTGCCGAACTATGTTCCCACTATCTACCCGGTTTTATCCACGAAATGGCGGGCTTATTGAGTCGGCGGTCTCGAGCCACTCTCACCCATGCAAATCTAAGGATAATTCGAATAAACAGGAGTCCATAGAACACTCAAGATTAAGATCGAGTTACCTAGGTCATCGGATGAATATAGTCAGTTAAGACAGTAAACGGAGTTATAAAGTCTAAATGACTATTATGCGCGTCCAGATCTTATGCAAACTCATTGCATAGGCGCCCCCACTCACATGTCTCCACATGAACGATTAAGGATCACATCGTTTGTTCTTTACAAAGTGGGCGCGTCCATAGTGTCCCCGTGGATAAGGTCCCCAACCCTATCCTTATACTATAGACTGCTTACAGCTATAACTCGAACTTGATCCACTTTTATGTCACAAATAAAGTTCAAGTATTCATCCTATAGCCAAGGGTTCTTTATTGGATTAAGGTTACACAATACACAATAGTTAATAACACCTTTAGTGAATAAATTTCAATAACAACTTTATTGTGATATAGAATATACATTCAGTTTACAAAACCACGAGTTTTAGGACATAAAACCCAACAATCTCCCACTTGGACTAAAACGTCTGTGGGGGTAAAACATGTTTGAGCAAAGAAAAAGCGCCCTACTATACAACCCGTAGTCCTAGACTCTCTAGGTGTCCCTCAAACACTTTAGCCGTGAGGGGCTTTGTAAACGGATCAGCAATGTTGTGCTCAGAAGCGATCTGCGTGACAATCACGTCTCCTCGTTGCATAATCTCCCTGATGAGATGGTATTTGCGCTCTATGTGCTTTCTCGCGCTTATGGCTTCTAGGTTCTTTAGAATTTGCCATTTGCACCACTATTATCACAATAAAGGGTGATAGGCAAATTCATATTTGGAACAACTTCCAAATCGGTCAAGAACTTTCTAAGCCATACTGACCTCCTTCGCCATTTCTGCGGCGCGACGCACTCACCCTCCATTGTGGAGTCGACAATACAACCTTGTTTTATACTCCTCCATACTATAGCTCCTCCGTTAAGAGTGAACATCGATCCTGATGTGGATTTCCTCGAATCCACATCGATCTGGCATCAGTCGATGTATCCTGCAAGATCAAATCCTTTGCACCATACACAAGCATATAGTCCCTCGTTCTCCTAAGATATTTGAGGATGTTCTTAACGGCGATCCGGTGATCATATCCTGGATTAGATGATATCTGCGACTATTCCCACTCGATGCAGCATATGTCGGGTCGAGTACATAACATGACATACATCGGACTACCGACACGGATGCATAGGGAATGCGTCTCATATCCTCAACTTCTTGAGGTGTCTTAGGACACTGCCCTTAGACAAATGAATTCCATGCCTAAAAGGTAATAAACCCTTCTTGGAATTCTCATCTTCTTATATCTAACAAACATCTTGTCAATATAAGATGCAGCGTGATAAGCTTAGCGTTTTGTTCTTGTGATTCCAACAATTTGGATTCCAAGAACAAATCGAGCCTCTCCCAAATCTTTCATTTGGAATTGGGTCGCTAGCCATTGCTTAACGCTAGTCAAGAATCCTGCATTATTCCCAATGAGCAAGATATCGTCTACGTATAGAACTAAGAAAGCTACGATGGTATTGACTATCTTCTTGTAAACACAAGGCTCGTCAATATTCTCGTTTCAAAGCCATAAGATTTGATCGCAGATCAAATCTTATATTCCGAGATCTAGAAGCTTGTTTCAATCCATAGATGGATCGTTTAAGCTTGCAAACCTTTTGCTCTTGACCGGAACTATGAACCCTTCCGGTTGATCTATATAGATACTCTCTTCAAGATTGCCATTTAGAAAGGTCGTCTTGACATCCATTTGCCAAATTTCATAGTCATAAAACGTGACAATGGACAAGAGTATTCTAATGGACTTAAGCATGGCAACAGGGAGAAGGTTTCTTCATAGTCCACCCCTTCCCTTTGGGTATAACCCTTTGCCACAAGTCGAGCCTTAAAGGTTTGCACCTTACCGAAGCGATCTCGTTTCCTCTTGTAAATCCACTTGCAAACCGAAGCGGTGTTTTTCACCATCCGGTTGATCTACAAGTTTCCGGTGAATTGAAGTACATTGACTCCATTTCAAGGTCCATGGCTTTAATCCACTCGTCCCTATCTATATCATTCATTGCTGTTTATAAGTCAATGGATCCTCAACGCCATCATCGGTATGACGACTTGGGTTTCAGTCAAACCCATGTAACGATCGGGTTGTCTAACATCCTCCCACTACGTCGAGGCATTCTCAACTCTTGAGAAGGACCACTTTATCAACAACTCTTGTTGATTTATCCGTAGCTTCCTTGGAAATTTCACTTAAGACAATCCTACTACGAGGTCGATGATCTCTCATGTGGTCTTCCTCTAAGAACGTGGCGTTTGTCGACACAAACACCTTGTCCTCTTGAGGATCATAAAATGACCACCTTTCGCTTTCTTTGGGGTATCCTACGAATAGGCATAATTTTGAACGATGTTCCAGCTTTCTTTGGATTGGACACTAGCACATGTGCCTGGACATCCCCAAATCTGAAGTGACGTAAACTACCTTTACGCCCTTTCCATAACTCATGTGGGTGTTTACGAAACACTCTTAGAGGGAACCATGTTCAAAATATATGCAGCAGCCTTCTCACTGCATATCCCCAAAACGAACTAGGCAAATGAGCGTAGCTCATCATGGATCGAACCATGTCTAACGTGGGTTCTATTTCTCTCTCGAGATATACCATTCTGTTGAGGTGTACCGGTCTTGAGAGTTGGGATACGATTCCATGTTCTATCATATAGTCTTGGAATCTCAAATCCATATACTGCTGGTCTTAACATATATAAGTTTGTTTTTACGCCTTTTATTTTGAGTATCAATTTGTTTTAAACATCTCGGTATTCAAAATAGCTTTTACTTCTGTTGGTCTTAACATATATAAGTCATTTTTTTCAAGTTTAGCGAGAACATATTCGTACACCTCTTTTGCAAATGAACACTTCATTATGATCAAAAGATACTTTATACATATGTTCAAGCAAACAAGAGATAGATACAAGATTTCTTTTGATTCCAGAACCAAAAGTACATTTTCTAATAAAACGAATCTATCTCTAAAAATGCGACTTCACTTCTCCCATCTTTGGCTTGAGACAACCTCTCCGTTTCCAACCACGAGAGATATCTCTCCATCGCAGAAGTCTTTGCGCGAGAACTAGTTTCTGAAAAGAAGAACAAACATGGTTAGTGGCTCCTGAATCTAATATCCAGCGGAATCATCATGTTCCACTAAACATGTTTCAATAACGAGTAAATCATATTTACCTTGTTTTTCTTTCTCGACTTTCTTTTCTCGCAAGGTACTTGAGCGGTTCCTCTTCCAAAGCCGTCTGCACCACACAGTGGAAACATTTTCCTGTGGCTTTGGCCTTGCGTCATGGGAGCTGTCCCTTCCTTTGTCCTTCTTCTTCTTTTTTTCAATACCCTATTCTTAGAAAAGGAAGGACTGAACTTGGTCCCAGAGGACGATCCTCTTAGGAACTTCTTCGAAGTGAAAACATTTGCCTCCTTCTCTTTTCCTTTTGATTTCATCAGGGACTCAAAAGTCTGAAGCTCGTTGAGGAGAGTAGTCAGGTTATACTCTATTTTATTCATCACCGCATTTGTGCGGAATGGCAGAAAACTCTTCTAAGGATTCCATAATAAAGGTTACCCGACTTCTCTCATCAATGATCGCCCCATTTACTTCACCACGTTGAAGTGGGTCATCATGTCAAGGACATGTTCCTAACAGAGGCCCTCCTTCATACGGAGTTGTAAACGATTTGACAAAGATCATAATGGACCGATGAGGACGGTTGTCCAAACATCGCTTGTAATGATCCCATGATCTCCTTTGCGTGACCATGGTCTCATGTTTCTTAGACAACACATCGATATCTTCGGCTAAGATATAGACTCGGGCCTTCTCATTAGCCCTAATCCATCTTTCATAAGCATCCCGAACCATTCGGTTTGCGATGAGTGGGAGGAGGACATTCCTCCGTTAAGACGAACCTCGATCATCATCAAAAACAAGAATCGTATTCAAGTTTGACTTCCGTGTTCCATAATTATCGCCGCTAAGTTTATTGAAGCGCGAGTAATTGGATAAAAGAGTTTGACATCTTTGAAAAAGAATGAATTCTATTAGTGAATTGTTTGTAACCTATCCAATTTAAGAATTTAGCAAAAGTAATAATGTACCCACAAACTCATTATTGTTTTTGCAACGATACTTCAATGAGTCGAGCAACCGCTACCGAGGCGCGTCAATCACTCCTTCACCGAACCAAGACATTCTTGACTAAATGTTAATACCTAATAACTCTATTCCTATAACATTCTAGTTATCGCTACTTTGGTCAAGAATTTACTAACACTTAGCAATTCTTGTAAGTGTGACCCGCCATTTTCGGACCTCGAGGTCGACCCCCAACAATGTTACCGAACCGGAGAAACAAAGTGCGGGAATGGACCTAAGAGACCTATCCATTTCTCGGAGTTTGAGTTGTTCCGAATCCCATGTTACATCCCTCCGAATGGATGGTGCTACTTGCACTCTGCAGCGCAACATGGGAATCTCACGGTCCAACCTAATGGAGGAGACCGTAGGATGTGTTGACACACCTCCTTCGCTCACTTACTATAAATACTTTCTCCATTTACCTTGCTCTTGATTTATGCAAACACCATCCGAATGGGGATGCCCTATTGACATCACGAGGCCGAGCATAAATCTCACGGTGTGAACATCGAGGAGAGCGTAAGAGGAAATTGATATATCATATATACCTTTTCACTCCCACTAAGTATTTTAAAATCGTTTGGGTAAACTTTTACTTAGGCATATTTCTGTTAAAACAATATTACCTAAGTCTACCAATATAACAATTATCTTCGGAATTACCTAAGTCTATTAACCTTTTAATAAACCTAGGTCTATGAGTTTAATTTATTAACTTTTAATAAACGCCACTCACGAAAAGATAATTTATAAACCTATGGATTAAATTCACTCCCGTGTCGGTTCCTGGTAGGGGGTGTTCCGCTTCCAAATCGACTTAAGTACCCCAACCTAGCGTAACCTTCCTTAGTCGAGTCCTCTTTAATTAAAGTTTATAAATTATTAGTTTCCTAATTCTAATCTTATTAGAATTAGATAACCTTAGATCTAATTAATTTCCAGCTTCTAAAACCATTTTAAAACTAATTAATTAACCTTAGGTTACACGCATTTCTATGTTATAAATTATTTCATCATTCATCACATGAATAAACATACATTTATAACAAATTCATCACATGAATAAATGCATAACAATTATATGTTTAATTTTTAATTAATATAACCCTTATATTAATTATAATTAAAACATATAATATTTGTTTCATAAATTAATATAACTCTTATATTAATTCTTATGAAACCCAATTAACATGCATACAATATATTATAACACTTATAACATACTTTCAATGCATGGAGCATGCTTCCTATGGTGGGATTTTAAAATCTATATGGCATACTTTATGCACATATAATTAGGAATTTAATTAAAACATACATTCACAATGCATAATTAATTAAACACACTAAAGTGGACTGATTTTGGCATCTAATGCAAGCAAACTACTAAATTATTACAATAATAATCTAGAAATAATATCGAACCACTTGAACACTTCAATTTGGGTCGAACAGAAACTTGGTAAATGTGTGAACCTGACCTTCAAAAAGGTTGAACTGGGCAGTAAAAGGATGAACCGGGCCTCCAAAAGGTGAAACGGACCTCCAAAATGGGAAAACCGGCCTCGAAATAGTCGAACCGATCTTAAACCACCCAACCTGACCGAAAATGAGCCGAACCGGTCCAAAATTAATTGAACCGGTCCAAAGTCAACATAGGTTGGTCAAAGTCAACACATCCATCTTCAATTTGAAAACCAAATTCACGCGGGCCTCAAAGGAAGAAAAATCACTGTAGCTGAAAAATTAAAAAAAAAACACAGCAGACTTGCTCTGCTTTTCCGATTCGATGACCTCTTCACTTCAAACGTCAAATTGAAGGCCTTCCCGAACTCCAATCGATCCAAAATTTTTACACTTATTCTACACACATTAATGCTCAAACACACTTGAGCAATTTGAAAATAAAGCACAAATAGATGCTCAATTTAAATGCCAAAGTCGGAAGAACACTTTAGATGCCCGAAAAAATTGTATTTCATAAAACATCCACCACGAACACAATTGATCAAATTGAGTCTTTGAAAATTGCTCGATACCAATTGAAAGAGTCTAGATTAAGAAAGCGGAAGCAATTTTGGATCTTGAACACTCTAAGTTGATCAATTTTGTAAAATAAAAACATGCTCAAAATCGGAAAAAGCAGAGGGATAGAAAACTCAACTTTGAAGATCAAATTCTCTTCACCCGGTTGATGGTTTTCAAAGACGAACACTTCGTGGACAAACTGTTAGAGTCTTCCCTACTACCCTCGGGCCTTAGAACGGATTGTGGGATCCTTGGTTGAGAGAATTTGGAAGAAAAGACCTCAAAGGTCACTAATTCGGGAATATTGAGTTTTCTGTAATTCTCACAAAACACCTCAAATCACCATTATATAAAGTTTCAAAAGTTTCAATGGAGTGACAACTCAAGGATGATGAGGATGCTTTGAGATGGAGGTGGCCAATTTTGGTGAATTTTGAAGATGAGTAAGATTGGGCAAGTTGGCAACTTGTTTTTCATGAAAATCCCTCATTTTACATTTAATTTTAATTCAAAAATCAATATTAAATTGATTTTTAATTAAAATTAATATAATTAATTAAATAATTCAAAATTAATTTAATTAATTAATTTTTAATTTAATTTAATATCAAATATTAAATTAAATAAATTGCCGATCTCGATCGATTTTTTGAACATGAATCCTTATTCATGCTATAAACCGATCCCAATATTTAAATCATATTTAAATATATCCACCTCTTATTAATCATAGTTTAATTCATAATTAAGCTATGATTCGTTAAATATATCACATATAAATAACGCTTTCTCCCAAACTTGAATTTGAACAATTCAAATTCTTTTCTCTCAAAAAGTTATAAGGCTAAGTCTGAGCTAGTAAGGAGGACCTAATGAACCTCACGGATCATGAGCTCCAACGATACGAGATTAACCTACCAAACTCTTTAGCCTAGCTAATCAACATTCGTTAACCACCGTGACACTCCACTAAAGCCCGGTGGTCGTGCACTCTCCTCACCGAGATATATTTATGTCCACTGATATAACCATGATTAGTAAGTCGATCCTTCACAGTCATCATTCGTAATTACACCGGGTCAAAATTACCGCTTTACCCTCAGTAATTACCTCTTGTTCCTTAAGTTCCACTCGATCCTCTAATGAACAATTGGTTTGTGGTCCAACCAAAGAAACCAAATCCCTCTCGGGCCAATGAGAGGATGGGCCCATTGTTCAAGACCCGAGTCGTCGATTTCTTAAGGGAACAACCTTTCTACTAATCCCTAAAGCGGTAGAATGAATTCCATCTTGCCGAACTATGTTCCCGACTATCTACCCGTTTTATCCTCGAAATGCGCGGCTTATTGAGTCGGCGGTCTCGAGCCACTCTCACCCATGCAAATCTAAGGATAATTCGAATAAACAGAGTCCATATAACACTCGTGATTAAGATCGAGTTACCTAGGTCATCTGGATGAATATAGTCGATTAAGACAAGATAGGGAGTTATAAAGTCTAAATGACTATTGCGCGGTCCAGTCTTATGCAAACTCATTGCATAGGGCGCCCCCACTCACATGTCTCCACATGAACGATTAAGGATCACATCGTTTGTTCTTTACAAAATGGGCCGCGTCCATAGTGTCCCCGTGATAAGGTCCCCAACCCTATCCTTATACTATAGATCTGCTCAGCTATAACTCGAACTTGATCCACTTTTATGTCACACATAAAGTTCAAGTATTCATCCTATAGCCAAGGGTTCTTTATTGGATTAAGGTTACACAATACACAATGGTTAATAACACCTTTACTGAATAAATTTCAATAACAACTTTATTGTGATATAGAATATACATTCAGTTTACAAAACCACGAGTTTTAGGACATAAAACCCAACAATGAAGAGTTCATGTCACACCCCCTCCCGAACCACTTGCTAACTTAGCCCGGGAGACGGCATGAAGCCAACAGACATTGTTACCTCTTAACAATACCTGCTGACACTACTTTACCTGAAAACAAACTATGTTCGCATATGGAACACTTTAAACTTAACTCAATGAAACTGGACATCTATAAGACGTACGCGAGAAGAAACTCTTCTTAAGTCTCTCTTGGAAACTAAGATGAGCAAGAACATCGAGAACCACAAACAAATCCAAACCACTAATCAAGCAACCACAACCTCTAAAGCACATACGACTCTAACTACATAGTTCTCTTAAAATAATTTACGAGACATATGGACTTGCCAAACCACACCAAACCACGTACAACATATCAAACATGAGAAGCTTCCAAAGAGACTATGGCGAGTTATCGTGCACCGGAGCTCGATCTAGTCATTACCCATGAGTCGACCCTTCACAGGTTGTTCGTAATCACAACTGGATCAAATTACCGTTTTACCCCCGTGATTACCTCTTTGCTCCTTAAGCACCACTGATCCTCTAATGAACAACAAGTCTAAGGTCCTACCTTAGACTTATACCCTCATAGAGGGTGGGGCCCCGTTGTTCAAGACCTGGAGTCAGTTCTTAAGGGAACAACCTATCTAATTCCTGAGTAGAGGAATGAGTGAATTCCATCTTGCACAGTTAAGTTCCCAGCTACCTACGACGTTCTGTCCCTGAGAAGGTTGGCTTATTAAGTCGGCTACAAGCCACTCTCACCCATACTAGTCTAAGGACAAACCCCTATAAGCAGGAGTTCTTAACTTGCTCAGGATTCAGGTCGAGTCACTAATGACCATCTATAAATTACTAGTCTTATCCTGTTAATGATGTTATGCTAGTTAGACTAATAATTTGCGATCCTGTCTTGTATGAACTCTTCATACAGGATGCCCCCACTCGCATGTCAACTACATGAATGAGTTGGATTACCTCATTTGTACTAATTACAAAGTGGGCCGCATCCATGGTGTTACCAGAATGAGGTTTCCAACCTTATTCATATACCATAGACTATTTAGGTTATAATCTTGAACTCAACCCAAATAGTGTCCACTACACTGATTTCAAGATAAATGTTATAACCTTGGAGCTTTGTTTATTGGATTTATAAAAGCAAGACTGTAATCTTATCAAAACAAATAACACTTTATTTAATTGATAAAAATTACACAAGTTTAGGGTATAAATCCCAACAATCTCCCACTTGACCTAAAGCTTGTGGAGTACTAAACATTACAATAATGTAAATACAATAAACTAGGGCATTTAAACCCCTTTGTACAAAATACTCCCACTTGCCCTAGTTGGAGAAGACTTGTAAACTTAGACCTTCTAGGTGACTCCCAAAAACTTTAGACGTGAGAGCCTTTGTAAAAGGATCAACAATGTTGTGCTCTGAGGCTATCTTCGTGACAATCACGTCTCCTCTATGCACGATCTCCCGGATGAGATGATACTTCCGCTCTATGTACTTTCCTCTTGTGACTTCGGGTTCCTCGAATTTGCCATCGCACCATTAAGTATCGCAATACAAACGTGATGGGCAAAGTCATATTTGGAACAACTTCCAAATTTAGCATGAATTTCCTTAACCAAACGACCTCCTTAGCTGCTTCACAAGCTGCTACATATTCGACCTCCATGGTGGAATCAGCGATGCATCCTTGCTTGACGCTTCGCCATACTACAACTCCTCCGTTAAGAGTGAAAACTGACCTTGATGTAGATTTCCGAGAATCTTTATCAGTCTGAAAGTCAGAATCCGTGTATCTTGTAAGGATCAAATCCTTAGCCCCATACACAAGCATGTAGTTCGTTGTTCTCCGAAGATACTTAAGGATTGTTTTAACCGCTGTCCAGTGTTCAAGTCCTGGATTGGAATTATACCTACTGACCATCCCAACTGCAAAACAGATGTCAGACCTGGTAAACAACACTTTATTATAATAATTAGAACAAAATTACAAACTACGAGTTTTAGGGCATAAACCCCAACAGCTTTGCAGCATCGCAACGCTATTTCGATAAGGAGGCGCGCGCTATGATAGCAGCTGGTCAGCGTTGCAACACCGTCGAGAGTTTCCATATACTTTCAGTGCCTAGGGCACATCGTTGCTGAAGGGATTTTGAATTCCCGCAGCGGAAGTTGTTGTGAAACATCGTTGATCCGTTGTGTAAAACATGTCTTAAAATTGAATCTATCTCATAGATCCTAGGCTAAACATGCAAATAGGAGAAGAAAACAGTAAGGAAAAATACTACTTGTTGAAGAACACTTCTTCAATCCTCTTCTCCTCCGGTCACGATCTTTCTCGATCTAGCGTTCTCCTCGAACACGAACCACGATCCGAACAGGGAGACACCTCCAAAGGGTCTTCTCGATTGTTCACGGGAGGTTGAGGGAGAGTGAGTGGGACTCCCTTTGGTTTTGGGTGAGGAGAGAATTTTGGAGAATTGACAGAGTTCTAGAGAGAAAACACACTAGAAGAAAAAAGGGTTTTAATGACGGGCATTGCCCGTCATTAAGGGTGTGTTTGGCCCATGGGTTTGGATTTGGATGGGTTTGACATCCAAATCCAAACCCATGTTTGGAGCAAGGTGTTCCAAATCCTTGGTTTTGAAATCCATTCCCATGGGGTTACAACAATACAACCCCATGGGTTATAATAGTGTAATCTCATGAAATTTGTTCAATGTTTTTCTCATCCATTTGTCGACTACTTCGAGAACTTCGGGAAAAACTCCAACGACCATCGACAACGATAACTCCGACGACCGCACCGACGACCACTTTGGCAACAACTCCGGTGACAACTCCGACGACCACTCAACGACCACCGACAACGACAACTCCGATGACCGTACCGGCGACCACTTTGGCAACAACTCCTGTGACAACTCCGACGACCACCCGACACCATCGACAACGACAACTCCGACGACCACACCAGCGACTCGACTATCGCTGACGACTGCCTCCGAAAAACACTTGATTTTCCATTTGCTCTTCAATTTTTTCCGTTTTTCATTATCGGAGACCGCTTCGACAATAACTCCGATAACAACTCCAGCGACCACCCGACAACGACAACTACAACTACAACGACCACACCAGGGACTCAACCACCGTTGACTGTTACCTCTTGCGACCACTTGGTTTCTCATTTGCTTTTTCATTTGTCATTACCATTTTTCAGCCACCACTTCGACAACACAACTTCAGTGAGAACTCCGACGACCATAGACAACGACAACTCTGACGACCACATCGACGACTAGCAACCACTGATGGCTGCCTCAACGACCTTTTCAACAACAACTCCGACGACCCGATGACCACCGACAACCAAAAATCCAACGACCACCTCGACAATCACACCACCTCATCAACTTGACCATTCCAACAATTCGACAATCTAGTCAATTTTTTAAAAGGTTAAAATAAAACTAAAAAATGGCTAATAAATAATTTTTTATGCTACTCTCATCACCTTTGAACTTTGTGAATTTTTATTTAAAAAAAAAAACTTGGTATTTTTTTAATGTACACTCAAATGGCTCAATTTTGTAATTTATTTTTAAAAGTTAGAAAAAATAAAATAATTTTTTTATTTCGCGCAAAAGGCATTTTATGTTCTTTTGTTTCATGTTAGTTGCAACACTTCCGGCGATGTATCCGTATGTGTAAACTCGTCGTAGGGGTGTTCAAAAATCGATGACCCGAAAAATCCAATCAACCCAACCCATTCGTTGGGTTAAAAATCTAATTCGTTGGGTTGAAGATATTTGCAACCCGAATAGTTGAGTTGGGTCTAAATGCTAAAAATTGTTCTAAAGGTTTAAAACTCTTTTTTATTCCTCAACAACTACCTAAATTGAAAGCTTCATGGAAAAGTTACTCAAAAATTGATCCTTGTTAGACATTAACTTCTACAATTCACATAAGATCAATTACAAAAATTTAAAAGGAACAAAATAGCTAAAAGAAAAAGGTGAAACAAAATCATATCAAACCTAGAGTTGTAAAATCGCACTCAAGACACACAGTATCTCGATTCCCGAGCTTGAGAACACTACACCCCAAACACGATTTTCTAATTCCCGGACTTCATAACACTGCACTCCCAAACACGGTTTTTCGATTCTCGAGCTTGAACCCTCGTAACAAACCCTCCGTGCTTACGATTCCAACTGCGCCCAAACCAAATTTCTAAAGGTTTTGATGACGAGTAGCGCGTCCAAATCATCTATGCGAGTGTCATTGTATGTTACAATGACGGGCGAGAGTTTAATAGCGAACATTGCCGTCATTAAAAAACGACCGTCATTGTAACATATAATGACAGACATTTTTAATTACGGGCAATGCCCGTCATTGAAGGTCTTTGACCGTCATTAAATGTGTCTGTCATTATAGCCTATAATGACAGACACTTTTAATGACGGGCATTGCCCGTCATTGTTTTGATCGTAATTTAAGAAAAAAAAATTGTTGCTTGCCTCAATGACTCTAACAAAAAATATTAATATTTTGTAAATTTTGTACAAAAAAATCTCAATACTAATATATTTTTACACAAATAATCTTACCAACTTACTTTAATTAATAAAATATAAAGTATGTATTAAAACAAGTGTATTACATATCAAAAAAATATATATACAAACTACATTTACTTTACAAAGATATAAGAAAAATTGCTAAACAAAATAAAGAACTCAACTTCTACTTCATGCTCTTCTTCTTCCTCTTATCATCAAGCGATTGATCTTCATGCCTGAAACTTTCCATATCGCAATAGCTACGATATTGACATAAAAATCGATTAAGATTGTCACCATTAACCTTAAATGGTAAAAGTTTGTAAATAGCAAAAATGTAAACTAGTTTTCAATTTTTCCCTCCAAGACTTTCAAATAAAATTAATTTGCAACAAAGTTCTTCCACAATCTAACCTTTTGGTACAATTCAGTAACAAAACACTAAAGAAAAGTGATCATGAATCTTTCAAACTCCTAGACTCCAAATGAACCACAAACAGAGCAAATTGAACAATATTCAAACGTAATTAACTTAAAACACTTCTTAAGACCTATAAACAAGTCCCTTCTTTTCGAGAATTTAAAATTACCGATGAAATATTCATGAGGCATAGACAAGACCAACACACCTTCCCTTTTTTTAACTTCCACTTTTGAAAAAAAAAAACTCTCCATTAGACTCTACATAAGATTTCAAGAACAAATAACATAAGATTTCACGAACGAAGCTACAAAAGTTCTCAAATGAAGCATAAGTATATAAGAACTACATTTAAATTGAATGCACATTAACTACATCCAAAATAAACAAAAAAAGTTTTACGCACCTGGATTAACTCATGTCATCAACCTGTAACTGCATTTGATATTTCCACCAATATACACAAATTTCAGGAAATTAAAACAAAATCAAGTCTAAGAGAGAAGCATTCCAAAAAAAGACATAACAAACAAATAATAGTACATTAGAAGAACTACAAAAGAAAAATAAGAAAGTTCATAAAAATTTCTTCATTTCATTAACCCACATTGAACACATATCAAAGAAAAGAAGAGGGCTAAACAAAAACGGAAGATGAACAAATCTCAATTGCATATAGGTTAAACAAAATCAAATGTAGCAGAGAAGTACTCAAATATCAAACAGAACTCATATAGAAACCACAAACGTAACATCCAAATCAAATTGCACAAAACCCTCAATTTCAAGTGAACCGATATAAAAAGGGTAGAACGGTCCTTAAATTCTCTTGAAACTAAAACAATGCCTTCTATTTATGAATTTAGCATTCTAAACCATAGATTCTTCAAACCCCACTAATTATAAGTTGTCATTGATGGTATTCATTGTTTCACTTTTTGAAATATGTAATGAAGATGTTATTATCCTAAGTCATTCAATATGTTTATATCAAAGAAGGGAAACAATTCTCTCTTACCTCATTAACCCAACCAGGACAAATCAAAGCAAAAAAAGTTAATAGAAACAAAAGATGAACAAATCTAAATTGCACATAACTCAATTAATTGACAAACTAATTCAATTTCACAACCAACAAAAGCATAAAAAGAAGGAAGGTGAAAGCATAAAAATGCATAGACTTCATCTTAAATCAAAATGACTTACAAGTACCGCAAGTTTGTGAGTTGATCAAGTTGTGGAAACTGAGAGCTAAAACATGATATCAGAGATTAAAACATAAATAATCTATTCCTTGGCTCATAGTTGATCACCCATTGATTTTTGCAATTGAAAACAAAGTAGTTAAAAAGGCTCTTGAAAGTTAAAACAAAAAATCAAGTCCAAACAGTATGCTAACTCCAAAAAAGAATAGGCATTGTCCATGATTATTACTTATATCTCAAATTAAGGATGAGAAAATACTCTGTGAGAGATAAAGTTTGGTGGAATTAAAGAGAAAATTAAGGATATGGAGTTTATCTCAAATTAAGGATGAGAAAATGGGAATTCTAACACCCTCTCTTTAACTAAATGAATTCCACAAACTTCATATCCTTCATTTGCCAATCTCCTTGCACTACCTAATCAATAAAAAATAAATCACATTTTCTTCTTTTTCAAATTAAAAACTTAAAAATGATAATTTCCCAAAAAAAAAAAACAAAATTAAAATTCAAAGAAAACTTACTGTTCATGGTGATGCTACATTCCATGGCATAACCATGACAGATAAAAACCAGAGCTTTAGGTTCTTCATTCATCGGAATCCAACTGCACGTGAACAGCTTCAACCCACGTCCATTCACTATAAATTCCTACAAATTTCAAAAACTGTTCCCACTCATTTTCCTGGGAAATACCCAGAAAAGAAAACCAATTTTAGAATTCTAAAAAACTCACCTCTTCGTATCTTACATTCTCCATCTCGATTGCCTGTGAGAACAGAGAAATCGTAGTCGTTAGAAAAAAGAAAAATGAAAAAAAAAACCCAATTTCATGAACTTTCGATTAGAGAGAAAGAAATGAGGGATGGGCAGGTAAGATTTTATTATCTATGTTTAATGACGGTCATTCGGAAGTCCACAGCATTTTTTCTTAGTCCGTCATTAAATGTAAGCGTGAATTTTTAAAGACTGTCATTAAAAAGCAAGTTTGTTGTAGTGTATAAAGGATTGCAAAAAAAAAATAAGAACAAGTTTTTTAATTCTACTAACTCTAACAAGAAGAGAAGACATGTATATCGATAAAAAGCTCGTACAAAAAGTATAAAATGAAAATTCTAAACTCTGAGAAGATAGAAGAAGTTCCTGATTCAAAGGCATAAATTTAAAAATTGCACCAAGTATCTAACCAAACAAAATTTCTATACATTTTCAATCCTGTAGCACAAAAGGATAACAATAAAAGAAGGCTATAATGTAAAGAAGAGTTGAAAAATATGACGTTGAACGAGTGGAAACTATGAAATTGTTGAGATGCTCTCAATTCTTATACTAATTTGGATATTTCCACTAGTCTAACACGACAAACATCTTATACTCTCTTTAAAGTATGATGCAACATTAATTAGAACCAACAAGCAAATAAATTTCAAGCATAGATCACATAAATTTTGTGGGGGAGAATAAAACCTTTGTCTTCTAAGGTAAGTAGAGAGTAGACATGCATGGTTTAATCTTATTTCTCTTGTGGTGAATTGCCCAATAGTTGGCATTGCCATCCAAATCACTATCACAACTTTGTAGAAATTCTCTTTTTAATTTTTTGTATATGGTCTACTTATCTGCATAAAAATAGCTAACTAGAAAATAAAAGAAAAGTTACTTCAAAAATACACTACCGTACTGAATCAAGTAGGTTAAAAAATTAAAAAATGATAAGCATACTTAAACGAACTAGATTCAAAAGAATGGGTAAAACAAGACATATTAGTACATGAAACTTATAGGAATTTTGTCAGCCAATATCAAATTTTGATTGAGATACAATATTAATTTCTTGACTAAGGTACCTCAGCCACTAATTTTTCAGCCAACAACAAATGAGTTCCAAGGAAAAGACACCTCAATCATTAATTTTCTCAGGCAACAACAAATGAGTTCCTAGGAAGAGTCAAGAACTTTCACTACACAACATATTTTTTCTCTCATGTCTTCTAAAATTTAAAAAAGCTGAAAATGCCACAAACACAAGGCAATTTAACACAATAAAAAATCAAGAACATACTTGGGAAACCTAAATGTTTCATAAAAAATGACACCTCCATTAGTGGTCTAGCTCACACATCAATACCATCTAGGAAGCTCCTTCCGAAGGATCGTGATAACAGAAGTTGGGTAATGTCCATTCGAGGAACACAAATAAAGATCTCCCAAAAAGTATGCAATTTTACAAGTAGATCTAGTGTTTCTTCATAATCTAACCACTTTCTCAAAATAAGCAAGTACATCTCAATGGTTTAGAGCATTTTGGAAGTAAATCCCAAATAATAAATGCAAGAATAAGTGAAATTAACTACAAGATAAAAAAAGCTTATCAACAATAAAAGAACCCCCAAAATTTACCGTCTTTGAACCCCAAATTTAGAAATGTGCTAGTGTAGTCATGAAAATGTCTAAAAAAGCCTTAAAAAGAAACCCTAATTGAAAGATATGAACTCAAATTTAAGGGAACAAGGATGAGCAAGCAGCCAAAGTTAGGACTCAAATGGACGAGAGGAAAGTGAATTAGGTAAGCATAAAGAAGATTGAAAAGAAAAGAAAAAAGGACGAAGCAGTTAAATCTGAAATGGCGCAGGAGTTAGAACGAACAAAAAATTAGATCTGAAGCAACATAAAAGAAGCGGATGAGCGATCAGATTGAAAACAATAGTGTTGCTACCTGGCGGAGGAGGCAGTCACAAACGACGATGGTGTTGCTATCCACGACAAATGAGGCAGCCACGACAAATCTACAAAACCCACAACACACAGATCTAAAAATGGAGGCAATAGTAAAGGAAATACGATGAACATGGAGGTTCAACGTGGCGGGTCGGCGAATGAAACTCCCTCATGAACGGTGGTGTTGAATGGAGAGAACAAAGGCGAGGAAGAAGGGTTTGCGAGAGTCTGTGGGAGAGTAAAAAAACAGAGATAAAAATGTTAAAAATAAGAAGAAAAAAATATTTTTTACATTATGTATGTGTATGGCCCACCATCAAAACTATCTTTTATTATTATGCGAGAGTCTGTGGGAGAGTAAAAAAGTAGAGATAAAAATGTTAAAAATAAGAAGAAAAAAATATTTTTTATATTATGTATGTGTATGGCCCACCATCAAAACCATCTTTTATTATTACAATTTAATTTTAACGCTTTTTTTTTCTGCCCGACATTGTTTCTCTCCGCAAATTTTTTTTGACCGACATTAAATGTCAAATTTGTTGTAGTGACACTTGCTCTCTTTGGATGAAGATCCAAAAAATGGCAAGAAGAGTCATGAGATGCCTTTGAATGCATCCTTTTATAATGGTGTGTGGTGGAGTTAAAATCTCAACCAATTCACAATTTTACCACAACTATACAATATACAAATCATATTTGCATATTATATAATATAAGGTATCTCATACCTTATTATACAAATCTCATTTGTATAAATGTGGAATTATAAATTGAATCACATTCAATTTAATTTCTCTAAATTCAATTTCTCCAATTAGCACTAATTAATCAATTAGGCTATACTATAGTTTATTATGAATCTCATTCACATCAAACTATATATTATGTCATCTATATCTCATATAAATGACATAAATACCCAAATAATGAATTTGAACACTTCAAATTCACACCAAACTAATGAACCCTCAATTTGTCCAATTTGAGCCAACCGAAGGACCTAATGGACCTACACGTGACGAGCTCTAATGATCCAAACTAACTCGCACACACTCTTTTGACCTTTATTCAACATTCATTAGCTACTGTAACACTCCACTAAAGCCCATAGCCGCACTCTCATCATCAGTAGGACAAGTTGTGTCCATCGATATAACCAATACTCATGAGTCGACCCTTCACAGGGTTGTTCAGTAGTCACAACACTGGTCAAATTACCATTTTACCCCGTGTGTCTACCTCTTTGCTCCTTAAGTCCCATCGCTCCTCTAATGAACAACTACGTTGCATGGTCCAATCATAAACAACAACCCTCTCGGTCCAATGAGAGAGTGTGACCCCGTTGTCCAAGCCACAGAGACAACACTTAAGGGAACAACCCCTCTAGTTTCCCTAAGGTCGGGAACGAGTGAATTCCTTCTTACATAGTCAAGTTTCTAGCTCCCCACGTGGTCCCCGCCCCGAGAAGATAGGCATATTGGGCGAGCAACAAAGTGGCCACCCTCACCTGCAGTACTAGTCAAGCGGCGGACCCCGCAGACGGGAGTCAGTGACACGTGACACGCCGAGATTAAGGTCGAGTCACTAATGGTCATCTACGAAATTATTAGCTCTATCATCATTAACGGTGTTATATCGGTAAAGTCTAAGAATTTACTGGTCCTGGCCTTGTACAATCTCATCATTGCACAGATGCTCCCACTCGCATGTCAACCACATGAACGAGTCGATTACCTCGCTTGTATCTAATACAAAGCGGTCGCATCCACAGTGTATCCAGAATTAGGTCTCCAACCCTATCTATATACTGTAGACCGTTCGGGTCATTAACTCGAACATGATCTTCCCTGTGTGTCCACTACAGACCGTTCAAGTTCTTAGTTCTCTCATAATACAATGACCCTGGAGCTTAGTTTATTGGATTAAGTTTATGAAAATGCGAGACACAATGTTTAAATAAATAACTCTTATTTATTTACAACTTGGAATATTACAAACTACACGAGATGAGGACATACATCCCAACATACTCCCACTTGGACTAAGCTAGTGGAGGACATGATACATTTCTCAAATGTACAGTAAAGTAATACAATAAAGTAATACAATAAACTAGGGCATTGAATACCCCTTTACAATACTCCCACTTGCCCTAGTGAGGAAGCACTCGAAGACATAGACTCTCTAGGTGACCCTCAAACACCTTAGCCGTGAAGGTCTTTGTAAATGGATCAGCAACGTTATGCTCGGCTTATCTGCGTGGATCATTACGTCTCCACGGTGCACAATCTCCCGTGATAAGTGATACTTACGCTCTATATGCTTGCCCTTTCATGACCTCGAGGTTCTCTCGAGGTTGGCTCTCGCACTGCTTGTTGTCACGCGAGCAGTGTGATCGACAAGTTCATATTTGGAACAACTTCCAAATCTACCATGAACTTCCTAAGCCAAACAACTTCCTTTGCAGCTTCACAAGCCGCAACATATTCGGCTTCCATCGTGGAATCAGCGATGCATCCTTGCTTGATGCTTCGCCACACTCTGACTCCTCCATTCGGAATGAAGGTGACCCAGAAGTGGATTTCCTAGAATCCTTGCTCGATGCCTGAAAGTCGAAATCTGTGTATCCCGTAAGATCAAATTCCCAACGCCATACACTAAGCTATAGTTCCTCGTTCTCCTAAGATACTTGAGGATTGCCTTTACGGTACATCCAAAGATCTAATCCTTGATTGGATTGATACCTCTACCGACAATCCCAACTACATATAACGGATGTCGGGCCTAGTACACAACATGGCATACATCGGGCTCCCTACAAACCAAGCATGCAGGGGATTCGCCTCATATCCTCAACCTCTTGAGGCGCCTTTAGGACATTGATCCTTAGACGTGTGAACCCCATGCCTGAAAGGCAGCAAGCCCTTCTTGGAGTTCTGCATCTTATATCTAGACAACATCTTGTCAATATAAGACGCTTGAGACATGGCTAGCGTTCTGTTCTTCTGGTTTCAGACAATCTGGATACCTAGAACATACTATGCCTCTCCCAAATCTTTCATTTGGAATTGCGAAGCCAACCATTCCTTAATGTCAGTAAGAAATCCTACCTCATTCCCAATGAGAAGGATATCATCAACATACAATATAAGAAACGCGACAATACTGTTTCCGATTTTCTTGTAAATACAAGGCTCGTCATCATTTTGATCAAAGCCATAAGATTTGATCGCCTTATCAAACCTTATATTCCAAGACCTCGAGGCTTGTTTCAGTCCATAAATAGACCTTTGAATCCGGCAAACCTTTTGCACTTGGCCTTGGGCAATGAACCCCTTGGACTGGTCCATGTAAATGGTCTCGTCAAGGTTGCCATTCAAAAAGGCGGTCTTGACATCCATCTTCCATATCTCATAGTCATAATATGCGGCAATGGCTAGAAGGATTCTAATTGACTTTACCATGGCAACAGGTGAAAAGGTTTCCTCATAGTCAACCCCTTCCACCTGGGTAAACCCCTTTGCCACTAATCGAGCTTTGAAGGTCTGCACCTTCCCATCTACGCCACGTTTACGCTTGTAGATCCACTTGCAACCAATAGGTTTTACCCCATCCGGTTGGTCCACAAAGCTCCCGCATTTAATTGAAGTACATCAACTCCATTTCTGGTCCATAGCTTTAATCCATTCGTCTTTGTCAACGTCGGCCATTGCACGATCATAGGTCAATAGATCCTCACATCATCATCGGGGACGCGACTGGGGTTTCAAATTAAACCCATGTAACGCTTGAGTGTCTCACGACCCTCCCACTACGTCGAGGCATTCCCAACTCTTGGGAACGGACTTGACTAGACGAGCTAGGATCAACAACACTTGTTGACGTACTAGCACCATCAACAACTCTTGCTGATGAACTGTCCATTTCATTCAACACAATTTTACTCCTTGGTAAGTGATCCCTGATGTGGTCTTCCTCAAGGAAAGTGGCGTTTGTCGACACAAGCACCCTATTATCCTTAGGATCGTAAAAGTAACCACCTCTAGTCTCTTTTAGGTAACCTACAAAGAGGCACAACTTTGAACGGGGTTCCAACTTCTTGGGGTTTGACACCAACACATGGTTCGGGCATCCCCAAATTTTGAAATGACGTAAACTGGTTTTACGACCATGCTAGAGTTCGAAAGGTGTTTCACAAACACTTTTCGAACGGAACTGTGTTCAAAATGTAAACCGCAGTCTCCACTGCGTAACCCCAAAAAGAATCAGGGAGACGAGCATAGCTCATCATCGACCGAACCATGTCCAAAAGGGTTCTGTTTCTCCTCTCCGATACACCATTCTGCTGTGCCATACCAGGTGCTGAGAGTTGGGACGTAATTCCATGTTCTATCATATAGTCCTGAAATTCAGTGTCCATATACTCTCCACCTCGATCCGATCGAAGTGTTTTAATCGATTTACCTAACAGGTTCTCAACCTCAGTCTTGAACTCCTTGAACTTTTCAAGTGTTTCAGACTTCCTATGCATTAGGTAAATGTACCCATACCTCGAATAGTCATCTATGAAAGATACGAAGTATTCGTAACCTCCTCGTGCTTTAACATTCATCGGACCACAGACGTCAGAATGTATAAGCTTAAGGGGCTCCTTGGCTCTATATCCTTTTGCACTAAAAGGACGTTTGGTCATTTTGCCTTCAAGGCATGACTCACACACCGGCAAAGAGTTTTCTTCAAACTCGCTTAGAAGTCCACTCTTCACTAGTCTCTCAATCCTATTGAGATTAATGTGGCCTAATCGTACTAGCCAAAGATGGGCACTTTCTTTTGGAGAAACTTTTAATCTCTTAGTTCGCGTTTCAGTTGTTTTAAATAATTCGGTGTTCAAAACACTTTTGACCGAATTAGGGTTCAAAACATGTAAATTACTCTCAAGCGAAGCAGAACAAATCAAATTTTCATTTCGAGAAATAAACGCTTTATTACTCTTAAAAGAAACGAAAATGTTTTGTTCTAATAGGCAGGAAATAGAAACTAGGTTTCTTGTAAACCTAGGAACTATGTACATATTATCCAATAATAAGTACTTCCCACCAAAAAACAGCTTCACCGTACCTATTGTTGCAGCCGAGACAACTTCTTCGGATCCAACCCTGAGTGTTATCTCACCCTCTTGCAGCTGCTGCCAGGAACTTAATCCTTGAAAAGAAGAGCAAACATGGTTAGTGGTGCCTGAATCCAATATCCAAGTAGAGTCATTACTCTCCACTAAACAAGTTTTTGTGACAAGTAAATCACATTTACCCGTCATCTTCTTTTCATTAAGGAACTTGGGACAACTCCTTTTAAGGTATTCGTACCCGTTGCAGTAGAAAAAATTTCTGGCAACATCCTTGATTTCTTTGCCTTTTAGGGCGGCAGCGCGGTCAACCTTAACTTCCTTCAACTTCTCCTTCTTCCCATTAGGGCCTGAAGAGTCTACAAACTTTATCCCAAAGGTCGTACCCCTGTGAAAAGGTCTTAAGGCAACACTTGCCTCAGCTTCCTGTCCCCTAGTTTGCACCAAGGGTTGGAAGGTTTGTAGATCGTTGAATAGGACTGTTGAACCGTGCACCTGAGGACCCTCCTCAGTGAGCGCGAACTCTTGGTCGTCATTTACCAAAATCGTGTCTATATTATTTTTCCACGAAATACTATCGTCGACTAACTTAACGGAAGCTAAAGGAGCGTTAAAAGCATTTGACATTTTGTTGCTGAAAAAATGAAAAAACTTTGTATTAGTCTCGCAAAAAACTTTTGAAAATCCAATCAGGTTTTAACAAATTTTTATCTTATCATCCCTAGGTCATTTAAAATTTGCAATGATACCCTAAACGTTTAGAATGACCACCACCGTAGGGCAGACAAACCCACTCCTCCTCTAGGACGAGACTTTCTCGACCAGACCCTAATACAAGAATAACTCTTATTCCATTAGGCATCCAGTTACCATTTTTCGGTCTGAATGCATTAACACTTAATGAATCCTGTGAGTGTCACCCTCAATCTTTAAATTTCCAAGTATCCGTCCAAACAATAGCCGTCGTAGGGAGGACTAAGAAGGAAAATCAACAAGGAAATCGTATCCCTTTCGGGAATTCACAGTGTTCCGACTCCCATGATCAAGGCCCTCCGTAGGGATTGTCTGGTCCAGGCCAAACTAGCAGGCGGATCATAGGCGTCTCACGGTGTGAATCGAAAGAAGAGACCGTGGGTCCCGTTTTCACAAGTCCCTCTCCCACTCACTATAGGTACTCTCTCCATTCATGTTGATATTGACCCATACAAATGCCACCCGTAGGGGGACGCTCCCATTTGCGCCATGAGGCCGAGCATGGATCTCACGGTGCGAACTTAACGGAGATTTGTGGATGGAAAATTAAATGTATCTCATACACTTTATTTCCTCCCACTCAACACTTTAAAATATTCGAGATTGACCTAGATAAACCGGCTAAAATTTACCTAAGTCTACCAATATAACTCTTATATTAGATTAGCCTAAGTCTATAATCACATTATTAACTTAGGTCTATGTGAGTAAATTAATTAACTCTTAATTAACGGCACTCACGAGAATATAACCTAAGAATCTCCGGACCGAATTCACTCCCAGGTCGGTTTCTGTGTAGGGTGTTCATGCGTCAACTTAAATACCCCAACCTTAGACAAAACCTTCCTTATACAGAGTTACTTATCAGTCTCCATTCAAAGGTCATATTTGATTTCCTAATTCTAATCTTATTAGAACTAGAAAACCTAAGTCTAATTATTCAAGTTCTAAACCATTTAAAACTAATAATTAACTTAGGTTACATGCATTTCTATGTTACTACTATAACATACATTCATCATATGAATTAAATGCATGAACATGCTTTTAATCTAAGAAATATAACACTTATATTAAATAAATTAAAACATGCAAACATTATATTATAACTCTTATAATATAATCCTATCATGCATACTATATATTATAACTATTATAATATAAATATGATGCATGAAATGTTTAACCTAAGGTGGGATTTTAATCTATATGACATACATTATGCACATAGAAATAATACAATCATACATCTCATGCATAAAATAATTAAATAGCAATATTGGACCGATTTTTGGCACCCTAGGGACATAAAATTAAATTAATTATCATTAATATAACATTTATATTAATATTAATTAAAATAATTAAATAAAATAAATTTATAAAAACAAATTTACAAATAAATAAATAATAAAAAAATAAAACGACAGTTGCACAATCACGACTCGAACCGCTGTGATGTATAGCGTCAGCATTGAACTTTGTTATTATGTTGCAACGTTGTGATGTATAGCGTCGCGCCTAGCGTTCTCAACGCTGTAGCGTTGCAACGCCACCGCTAGCGTTGCAACACTGCACTACAACAGCATGGATGGCGTCGCAACGCTGATGAACTTCCAACAAACAACTTTTATTGTTTTTCACCGAAATCGCCCGTTTTTTGCTCTGTTTTCTTCACGACAACTCTTGCCACGAACGACATGGACTTACAGACTCGATTTACATTAAAAGATGCCCAAAACAACGGGCTCTTAGATTGATCTCATCAACTTTAATGTAAATCTAAAAAGTGCCAAAAACCGAAAACATCCAAAATGCAAACCATTAACATTCATCTCATGAAAATTAATGCTACCCACCTAATTTTAAGAATTCACAGAATACACAACAAAGAGCAACGATTGGCTCTGATACCAATTGAAGGCATTTTGAATTCCCGCAGCGAAAGACGTTGTGAAACTGAAGGGAATGAGAATCCCGCGCAGCGGAAGACGATTGAATCGTCGTGGTATCATTTTGCAACATGATTTTATTAAAACGATCTACAATAGATCTAGGCTAAACATGCTGGAAAAAAGGAAGAAAAACAGTAAGAATAAAGGTACTTACTTGTTGAAGACTTTCTTCAAAGTTTCTTCCTCAAAATCACGAACTCTTCGTGCTCCACGAACTCAACGAACTCTTCCCACGAATGGTCTTGAACACCATCAATTGGCCTTCTCGGTTGTTCTCTTTTGGAGAAGGGAAGTTTGTGGGAACCTTTTGTGTTTTGGAGAGGGAGGAGATTAGAGAGAAAGTAGAGAGAACTTTCTTTTTCTCTTTTGTGAAAATCTAAAAAATGAGAGAAGTGATTACAATCCCTTCTTGCAGAGGGTTTAAATAGTGGAATGAGGGAGTTAAAATCTCCTCATTATTACCACTTTACCACAACCATAGGTTATGCAAATCTCATTTGCATAACCACATAATATAAGATATCTCATACCTCATATTGCAAATCTCATTTTTAATAATTGTGGATTAATTAAATTGAATCACATCTAATTTAATTTCTCTCAATTAATTTCTCCAATTAGCCCTAATTCAACAATTAGGCTAACCTATAGTTTATTATGAATCTCATTCACATTAAACTATATATTATATTTGTCACACCCCCTCCCGAACTACCTGCTAACTTAGCCCGGCAGACGGCGTGAAGCCAACAGACATCGTTCACCTCTCTAACGATACCTGTTGACTCTGTTTTACCTGATAAGCACACTAAACTTGTATAAGAAACACTTAAACATAACACAGCGGAATATTGACAATTACGTAACCTACGTAAGGGGTAACCCTACTTAAGACTCTCTGGAAAACTGAAAGAGATATGAACATCACAACCATAAACATTCCCAACCATGGCTTACACAGCCACAACCTAGAATGTACACATAAACATAACTTCAAAATCCTTCTACAATACATATAGACTTCCTATACATCTCCACCCACGTACAAAGCATCAAACTCTTGGAGCTTTCAGCAGACTATGGCAGGTTTTCATGCACCAGGAGCTCGGTTTCTACCTGAAAAAGGGGGAAAACACTGAAAGAATGAGCTATGAAGCTCAGTTAGTGACTTGAATTTAAAAGAAAACTATTAACTCGTAAATCATATCACCTGGCCATCTATGAGCATATGCATCTGTAATCAAACGTTAAAAGTAACTGTGTAATCATAATAGCTTTTCAGGAAAACCAGCAAGTATATCGTTAAAATCTCGTAAGGCATGTAAATGATATAAACTCTTTTTAAAACATGTCACAACCTACGTTGTGTAGGGCACGCCCAGTACAACCAACGTTTATTCTACGATGTAGTGGGGCCCGCCCAACACTCCCATCGTCTTTGTCGTAGTGGGGTCCGCCCAGCACTCACGACAGCGCTGTTGTCATGGAGTACACTCAACGTCGACAACAGAAATGACCTGTGTGCACACGGTACCATAAAGCCTCGGGCTCAACATCTCAGAAGATCACATGAAAACATTTAAACATGCCTACTTATCTTTTCTTTCATAAAACTCAAGCTTACTTAGCTTGTTCATAAAACTGGAAATCTTTAAAAACATACTTGCTAATACATACTTGCTCGAAATCATAACATTTCCATAAACTTCAGAAAATTCAATAAACATATGCTCGTGTATAAATTTCATCAAGACATTTAGGCTCATCATGACCAGTTTAAAACATTTCTAAGAAGCCATGAATGCTCATAAACAAGTGTTCAAGGAAAACAATAAACATCTAAACCCTTTTCATTCAAGCAAAACTTGTATTTCTTAAAACTTAATTCAAGCATATAGAACATTTTTGAAGTTCGTTTTGTCACTCACAGTGTTAAACTAGAACCTTGACCCGTACACATGACCTATTTGCTCTTGGCCTGTCAAACAAACCAAATTCAACCATTAGAACCTCGAGCTCATGCTTTTTAACCTTAAAATTACAAGAAAACACACTTTCAAATTTTCCAGCATTTTCAGATTTTCTGCGCTGTTTTCAGACAGCCATAACTTCTTCTTTACTTATCCAAAAATAATGTAATTTATACCAAACTCTTCCTTTTTGGACCCTCTAAAAATCATATGAAGACATGAAATTGAGATTCCCAACGGATTTGTTCGGAAATACCTCGAAAGCTTCTTTCTCAGGAACTAACTTCTGCTGTTTCCAGATTCGGATTTCCTGCTGCACAACAAATTTAACCTGATATTTAAAACATCTTCTAGACATTTTATACTCACGATTTCTTCATAATAGTTGTAGGAAATTCAATAATCTTTCGAACCATACCAATTAGAGCATCTAACTCCAAGTATACAGATCAGTACAACCAAAACATCGAGACTTCTCTCGATTTGACAAAGAAATTCTCGTCTTACTGTCTTCCTCTTCACAAAACAGCAACTTAAGGTCAGAATTGGCTCAAGTATCCTTCACGAACTTTGTTAAAAAATGAATTAGCGTTCAAGAAAACCAAACTTCAACTGTTACCTCTTCATGTGGAGCTCGAGATGTACAAAATATCGTAATCTAGTGCAGTTGTTCACCTTCTTTGCTACACAAACAAATTTTGAGTTCTTCTCCTTTCTTCTGCAACTTCAACACATGAAAAACCCTTTCTTCTTCTTCCTTTATCCTTCTCTCACGAAACCCTTACCTTCCTTTTGATTAATGAAGAATAAAATCGATGGAAAGATAGTTTTTAAAAAGAAAACAAAGGTGGGGGTCCCACCTCCCACCTCCCACTTTCTCTTTTTCATTCTTTCCTTTTCCTTTATCTCTTTCTTTCTTTTCTTTTCTTTTCTTTTCTTTTCTTTTCTTTACAAAACAAAACTAAACTTAATGTAATAAACATTTCTTTTATTTTCTTTTCTTCTTTATCTTTAGAGCAAACTAAACCAAAATGGTTTAGACTTTTCCTTCCTTGTTTTCCTTTTGTCTTTCACTTCATTTCTTTTCTTTTTAAAACAAGGGAAACCAAGTCTTAAACATTCATTTCTTCTTTTCTTTTATTTTTTTTTATAAGGAAATTCCAGAGAAAGATCACGGGCTTACAACTTACTTCCCCCTTAAGAAATTTCGTCCTCGAAATTTAGCAGTCTTAAAGTGAAAATCGTCGGGTACTTCCTCCTCATTTGGTTCTTTAACTCCCAGGTTGCCTCCTCCAATCTATGATGTCTCCAACGAACCTTTACGAGTGGGATCGTCTCGTTTCTCAAAATTTGTTCTTTCCTGTTGAGGATTTGAACTGCATCCTTTACGTAACTCATGTCTTCCTTTAGTTCAACTGGTTGTGCTTGCAACACATGTGTCGGATCTGGAATTACTTCCTCAACATGGACACATGAAAAACATCATGTACTCGAGATAGTTCCGTTGGCAACTCCAGTCTGTAGGCTGCTAGCCCAACTCGTCCCATTACTTGATAAGGATCAATAAATCTGGGACTTAACTTACCTTTCTTTCCACAATGAAAGACACCTCTCCACGGAGATAACTTCAAGAAAACTTGATCTCCAACCTGAAATTCTAAGCCCTTCTATTGCTTATCTACATAATTCTTTGACGGTCTTGAGTTATCTTCAAATTCTTTCTGATTACCTTAATGTTGTTCGTGGTAATTTGCACCAACTCAAGATCGATTAGCTTCCGCTCTCCTAGTTCATTCCAATATATGAGCGTTCTACAGGGTCTTTTATCCAGAGCCTCAAATGGTGCCATGTCAAAACTAGACTGATAATTGTTATTGTAAGCGAATTCCATAAGTGATAGGTGTGTATCTCAACTTCCCTTAACTTGAAGGACACATGCTTTCAACATGTCTTCTAGGGTCTGGATGGTCCTCTCTGACTGACCATCTGTCTGAGAATGGAGCGCTGTACTAAAACTCAGCTTTGTCCCAATAGTTTCCTGTAAGCTAGGCCAGAACATAGAAGTAAATCTCGGATCTTTATTTGAAACTATGGACACTGGCACTTCGTATTGACTCACAACTTTCTCGACGTATAGCTTAGCAAGCTGATCAAGCGTAGACGTTGCTTTAATCGGTATAAATCGTACTGTTTTAGTGAGTCTATCCACTATTACCCAAATATCATCATGTCCACATGAAGTACGTGGTAATCCAAAAAGAAAATCTATAGTGATATGCTCCCATTTCCATTCCGGCACTGGCAATGGATTAAGGAGTCCTCCTGGTCTCTGTCTAACTGGTTTAACCTGTTGGCAGATCAAACATCTATCAACATAGTCAGCTATCTCCCGCTTCATCCCAGGCCACCAATAAGTCCCCTTCATAGTTTTACACACTTGGTGCTTCCTGGATGCATAGCGTAGCTGAATTGTGAGCTTCCTCTAGAATAGCATCTTTAAGCTCACTAATACTCTGGACACATAATCTTCCTTGTCTCTCTATGGCCCCGTCTGATCTCATCTTAAACTCTGCTTCTGGGACCTGTTTGGACATTTCAAACATTTTCTGCAAGTTACTATTCTCTGATTGTCTTCTCACAATCTCTATTACGAGTGAAGGCTTGATCTGAAATTAATCTAAAGACCCCACAGATTCTCTGCGATTACAACCGCCTTAGAATCCTTAGAGTACATAAAAATGTTGCTCGAATACCACACAAGGTATCCCTAGGAAGTCTTCACTTCCTGCTCAATGCATCTGCTACCACATTCACCTTACCAGGATGGTATTCTATGGTACAATCATAATCTTTAATCTGTTCTAACTATCTTCTCTGTCTCATAATAAACTTTCTTTGATCAAAGATATACTTCAGACTCTTATGATCTGTAAAAAATATGACACCTCTCACCAAACAGGTAATGTCTCCAGATCTTCAATGCTAGAACAACTGCTGCTAACTCAAGATCATGGGTAGGGTAATTACACTCGTGCTTTTCAATTGCCTTAACGCATAAGCTATTACTTTTTCTTCTTGCAGGAACACACACCCTAATCCTTGTCCTGAAGCATAACAAGTAAATCACATATTCTTTTCCGATTCAGAAGTGTTAGAATAGGTACTATCATCAACCTTGTTTCCAGCTCCTGAAAAACTCTATTCACACTTATCTAACCATTCAAGCTTAACATTCTTCCTTGTTAAAACTGTTAAGGGTAATACTAATCGTGAGAAGTTCTCAACAAATCATCTGTAGTATCCTGCCAACCCTAGGAAACTACGTACCTCTGTCACACTTGCTGGTCTCTCCCAGTTGACTACAACTTTAACTTTATTTGGATCCACACTAACACCATTTGTTGAGACAACATGCCCCAAAAACACTACCTGATCCAACCAAAACTCACATTTGGTGAATTTAGCATATAACTGTTTATCACGTAGTGTTTGCGAAATAATCCTCAAATGTTCCTCATGGGCTTTCCTGTCAACCGAGTAGACTAGTATATCATCAATGAATACTATCACAAACTGATCCAAATACTGGCGAAAAATCCTGTTCATGAGATCCATGAAAACTGCTGGTGCATTCGTCAAACCGAATGGCTTTACTAAACACTCATAATGCTTGTACCTCATTATGAATAATGTCTTAGGAATGTCTGATTCTCTGACCTTTAACTGATGATATCCTGATCTTAAATCAATCTTACAAAACACCGATGCACCTCTTAACTTGTCAAACAAGTCATCTATTCAGGGTAAAGGATACTTGTTACGTATCGTGACTTTGTTTAACTCGCTCTATAATCAATGCATAATCTCACGGTACCATCTTTCTTTTCACGAGATAACACTTTGGAGCTCTCCAAGCGATACACTAGGTCTGATGTATCCCTTATCAACCAGTCCTTGTAACTGCATCTTTAGCTCCCTGATCTCACTTGGAGCCATTCTATACGGCACTTGCGAAATAGGTGCCATTCCTGGTAACAGTTCAATAGTGAACTCAACTTCCCTATCAGGTGGCAATTCTGATAGATCTGCTAGAAGAACATCAAGAAATTCATTCACAACAAGAACATTTTCTTGTTTTAGCTTTTCTTCCTGCACCTCAACTACATGTGCAAGAAACGTCGTGCAACATTTCCTCAACAACTTTTCAACTTTTAATGCTGAAATCAAACTCATAGGGATAATCTTTCTTTCATCCCATAAAACCACTTCAGCTAATCCTGGTTTCTTGAAAACAACTTCCTTTATATGGCAATCTCTGGAAGCATAATGAGTAAAAATGAAATCCATCCTTAAGATTGCATCTCACACCTGCAACTCTAGTGGAAGAAGATCCACTAACTTATTGAGACCTTCTACTAAGACCTCACAGTTCCGCAACACTGCATCGACTAGTAAAACATCACCAACTGGAGTGTATATAACTAACCTTTTACATAAAGGTTCTAGCTTCCCATTCAACTTAGTCAAGAACATACTAAAAACAAAGAAATGTGTAGCACCTGGATCTATTTTAACAGGTGCAGGTACATTACAAATACTAATCGTACCAGTAATGACATCTGGTGCATCCTCCACTTATTGCTGAGTCATAGTGTAGACCTTCTCCTGTTTTGCCTAGGTCTCCCTACTACTCTCTTTAGTCTAGCATCGTTGGTGCCCTCTCTTGCAGCTACTGAAACTCTCGGCTGCTCAACTGTCTGGGACTCAACTCCCTAGTCCCTCTGTGCGGCTGTCCATAGCTGTGGACAATCCTTCTTGACATGTCCTGGTTGTCTGCACTGGTAGCACACATTGACACCAACAAGACATTGGCCTCGATGATTCTTGCCACAATTTGAACATGAAGTTCTCCTTGCTACACTAGCAACAGACTCCTGCAATGTCTGTGGTCTTGTTGTGGATCTGGCAGATTGACTAGGTGCTCTTTGACTCTGCCTCTGATAGGCACCACTCACATGCATCTGCCTCGATGCCTGGCCGCCAGCTCGACTTTTAAAGTCCCGACGACTCGAAACATTCACTCCAGGTGTGAATCGTCGCTGCTCACTACCCCAGAAACTGCTCGCTGTTGAAGGCCCTCGAGTAGGCGCCACTACTTCTTGTGCCTTTGTTATACTCTTCTCAACACGTAGAGCAGTCTCTACCAGTAGGGAAAAGCCAGTCCACTTTGCAATGGCTGTGACTGGGGTACGTATCTCAGGACGTAACCCTCTTTCAAATCTTCGACACCTGTCATTCTCAGATGCCACAATCACATCAACATACCGCGACAACTCGGTATACCTTCTCTCATACTCAGCCACTAAAAGTGTCCCTTGCTTCAGTTCTAAAAATTTATCCCTCTTTGCCTCTCGGTACGTGCTAAGGTAATATTTATCTTCAAATATATTTCTGAAAGTTTGCCAGTGTAAAGTACGTGCATTACTACAACTGGCTAACATTGATTTCCATCATCCTTCTGCCCTCTTTAGCAGCAAGAGTGTGGCCAACTTAACATTTCGCTCCTCAGAGCAACTCATCACATCAAAACATTTATCAAGCTTATTCAGCCAAACCTCAGCTTCAGCTGGATCTTTGGAACCCTCAAACACTGTGGCTCCTAATTCTTTTAGGTGATCTATTCTATATGTCTTGTCAAGATTACTTAGCCCTGCTCTCTATGGCTTACCTACCTCAGTGAGGAATTAGCATGCTGCTTAATTCTGGCCCCTATCTAGACTCTCAGGGCTCTAGATCCTCTCTTAGATTGGGCTTGGTAGGATCCTGCGTCCCGTCCTGATCCTGCCTGCATCGTCTGCTAGTACGTGGTGGCACGACTTCTCTAACATATCAACATACTAGACATGTAATGAATACTCTCAAATGCACAACTCTAGACTTGTATTCACATTCTAGTCCTGACTGGACTTACTATTATCGTTACTTGGATCATGCTCTGCTAGTTCGATCTGAACTAACTCAATAACTTGCTATTTACTTTTCAGTTTCTTCTAGAGCTAACTTGCTCTGTCTCATTCCCATGGAGCTAACTGCTCTGATACCAAGTTGTCACACCCCCTCCCGAACTACCTGCTAACTTAGCCCGGCAGACGGCGTGAAGCCAACAGACATCGTTCACCTCTCTAACAATACCTGTTGACCCTGTTTTACCTGATAAGCACACTAAACTTGTATAAGAAACACTTAGACATAACACAGCGGAATATTGACAATTACGTAACCTACGTAAGGGGTAACCCTATTTAAGACTCTCTGGAAAACTGAAAGAGATATGAACATCACAACCATAAACATTCCCAACCATGGCTTACACAGCCACAACCTAGAATGTACACATAAACATAACTTCAAAGTCCTTCTACAATACATATAGACTTCCTATACATCTCCACCCACGTACAAAGTATCAAACTCTTGGAGCTTTCAGCAAGTGATTATGGCGGGTTTTTGAGGCACCGGGAGCTCGATCTCTACCTGAAAAGTGGGAAAAACACTGAAAGAATGAGCTATGAAGCTCAGTGAGTGACTTGAGTTTAAAAGAAAACTAATAACTCGTAAATCACATCACCTGGCCATCTATGAGCATATGCATCTGTAATCAAACGTTAAAAGTAACTGTGTAATCATAATAGCTTTTCAAGAAAACCAGCACGTATATCGTTAAAATCTCGTAAGGCATGTAAATGATATAAACTCTTTTTAAAAAATGTCACAATCTATGTTGTGTAGGCACGCGCCAGATAAACCAACGTTTATTCTACGATGTAGTGGGGCCGCCAAAGACTCCCATCGTCTTTGTCGTAGTGGAGCCCGCCCGGCACTCACGGCGGAGCACATGTTTGTCACGAGTACACTCAACGTCGACAACGAAAATTACCAATGTGCACACGGTACCATAAAGCCTCGGGCTCAACATCTCAGAAGATCACATGAAAACATTTGAACATGCCTACTTATCTTTTCTTTCATAAAACTCAAGCTTACTTAGCTTGTTCATAAAACTGGAAATCTTTAAAAACATACTTACTAATACATATTTGCTCGAAATCATAACATTTCCATAAACTTCGGAAAATTCAATAAACATATGCTCGTGTATAAATTTCATCAAGACATTTAGGCTCATCATGAACACTTTAAAACATTTCTAAGAAGTCATGAATGCTCATAAACAAGTGTTCAAGGAAAACAATAAACATCTAAACCCTTTTCATTCAAGCAAAACTTGTATTTCTTAAAACATAATTCAAGCATATAGAACATTTTTGAAGTTCTTTTTGTCACTCACAGTGTTAAACTAGAACCTTGACTGCATACACACACGACCTATTTGCTCTTGGCCTGTCAACAAACCAAATTCAACCATTAGAACCTCGAGCTCATGCTTTTAACCTTAAAATTACAAGAAAACACACTTTTAAATTTTCCAAAGATTTTCAGATTTTCTCGCCTATTTTGATTACAGCCATAACCTCTTCTTTACTTATCCAAAAATAATTTAATTTATACCAAACTCTTCCTTTTTTAACCCTCTAAAAATCATATGAAGACATGAAATTGAGATTCCCAACGGCTTTGTTCAGAAATACCTCGAAAGCTTCTTTCCCGGGGAACTAACCTGTTTGTTTCCAGATTCGGATTCCTGCTGCACAACAAATTTAACCTGATATTTAAAATATCTTCTAGACATTTTCTACTCACGATTTCTTCATGAAAGTTGTAGGACATTCAATAAGCTTTCGAACCATATAAATTAGAGCTTCTAACTCAAAGTATACATATCAGTACAACCAAAACATCAGAGACTTCTCAGATTTGACAGCAAATTCTGTCTTCTGTCTTCCTCTTCACAAAACAGCAACTTAAGGTCAGAATTGGCTCAAGCATCCTTCATGAATGTTGTTAAAAAATGAATTAGCTTTCAAGAAAACCAAACCTCAACTCCTACCTCTTCCTGTGGAGCTCGAGATGTGCAAAATATCAGAACTGGTCTGAGTTGTTCACCTTGTTGATACACAAACAAACTTTGAGTTCTTCTCCTTTCTTCTGCAACTTCAACTCACGAAAAACCCTTTCTTCTTCTTCCTTTCTCCTTCTCTCACGAAACCCTTACTCTCTTTGGATGAAAATCCAAAATATGGCAAGAAGAGTCATGAGATGCCTTTGAATGCATCCTTTTATAATGGTGTGTGGTGGAGTTAAAATCTCCACCAATTCACCATATTACCACAACTATATAATATACAAATCATATTTGCATATTATATAATATAAGGTATCTCATACCTTATTATACAAATCTCATTTGTATAAATGTGGAATTATAAATTGAATCACATTCAATTTAATTTCTCTCAATTCAATTTCTCCAATTAGCACTAATTAATCAATTAGGCTATACTATAGTTTATTATGAATCTCATTCACATCAAACTATATATTATGTCATCTATATCTCATATAAATGACATAAATACCCAAATAATGAATTTGAACACTTCAAATTCACACCAAACTGTAAACCCTCAATTTGTCCAATTTGAGCAAATCGAGGGACCGAATGGACCTACACGTGACGAGCTCCAATGATTCGAGACTAACCTGTCAAACTCTTTGACCCGGTTATTCAACATTTATTAGCTACGGTAACACTCCACTAAAGCCCATAGCTGCACTCTTGTAAACCCGAGATCTTTCTTTGAAATTTCCTCACAAAAAAAAAACAAAATAAAAGAAATAAAATAAAGTGATGTTTGGATTTGTTTTGTTTTTAAAAAGAAAAAAAAATGAAGTGAAAGATAAAAGGAAAACAAGGAAGGAAAAGCTTAAACCATTTTGGTTGGGTTTGCTTTAAAGTAATGAAGAAAAGGAAATGAAAGAAATGATTAAATATTAAGTTTTGTTTTGTTTTGTAAAGAAAAGAAAAGAAAAGAAAAGAAAAGAAAGAAAGAGATAAAGGAAAGAAAGAAAAAGGAAAAAGAAAAGCAAAAGGGAAAAAGGGGTAAAAGACAAACTCCACCGTTTATTTTTTTTAAAACAATTTAAGTTCATTTTCCTTCCATTTTGGTTTTCATTTTTAACAAGGAGAAGAAGGTTTTCATGGGAGAAGGAGAAAGGAAGAGGAAGAAGGTGAATTTTTGGGTTGAAGTTGCAGAAGAGAGGGATAGAACTCAAAGGATTTTGGTATAGCAGCAAGGTGAACAACTCAGACAAGTTCTGATGTTTTGAACTTTAGGAGCTCCACAAGAAGAGGTAAGTGTTGAAATTTGCTTTTCCTGGAAGCAACTCATTTTTCAACAAAGTTCATGAAGGAAGCTCGAGCAAATTCTTAAGTTAAGTTACTGTTTTGTGAAGAGCTAGGCAGAAGACAGAATTTGCTGTCAAATCCGAGAAGTCTCTATTTTTTTGGTTGCTTTGATCTGTAGCGTTGGAATCAGAAGCTCTATTTGGTATGGTTGGGAGGCTTATTGATTTTTCTACAACTTTTATGAAGAAATCGTGAGTAGAAAACGATTGGATTATGTCTTAAATCGCAGGACAAATTTGTTGTGCAGTAGGAATTTGATTCTGGAAACAGCAGCAGGTGGATTTTAGGGAAGAAGTTGTTGAGATATTTTCGAACCTATTCGTTGGGAATCTCAATTTCATGTCTTCATATGATTTTTAGAGGGTTCAAAAAGGAAGAATTTGGTATAAAGTACATCCTTTTTAAATTAATAATGAAGAAGTTATGACTGTTTGAAGACAGGGTATAAAATCTGTAAAATGCTGGAAAATTGGTTGGAGTGTTTTCTTGTAGTTTTAAGGTTAAAAACAATGAGCTCGAGGTTCTAAAACATGGTTTTGCTTTGTTTGGCAGGCCAAGAAGAAATAGGTCAAGTGTACGGGCCAAGGTCCTAGTTCTAACACTGTGAGTGACAAAATGAACTTCGAAAATGAATCATATGCTTGAAATATGCTTTAAGAAATGCAAGTTTTGCTAGAATGAAAGATTTCAATGCTTTATGTTTTATTTTTGAACACATGTTTATGAGTATAAATATTTTCCTAGATATGGTTTCAAGTATTCATTGTGATCCTAAATGTCTTGAAGAAATTTATACATGAGCATATGTCTAATGATTGCCGAAATTTATGGAAATGTTATGATTTCGAGCAAGTATGTACTAGCAAGTATGTTTTAAAGTTTTTCAGTTTTATGAACAAAAATTTGAGTAAGCTTGAGTTTTATGAAAGAAAAATAAGCGGGCATGTTCAAATGTTTTAATGATGTTTTCTGAGATATTGAGCCCGAGGCTTTATGGTACCGTGTGCACACAGGTCTTATTCTGTTGTCGACGTTGAGTGTACTCCGTGACAACAATGTTGTCGTGTGTGCTGGGCGGGCCCCACTACGACAAAGACGATGGGAGTGTTGGGCGGGCACCACTACATCGTAGAGTAAACGTTGGTTGTACTGGGCGTGCCCTACACAACGTGGAATGTGACATGTTTTTAAAAGTGTTTATATCACCTATAAGCCTTACAAGATTTTAATTACATACTTGTTGGTTTTCTGAAAATCTATTATGATTCCACGTTTACTTTGAACGCTTGAATACAAATGCATATGCTCATAGCTTTCAGATCACATGTTTTACAAGTTATAGATTTTGAACACAGTCACTCACTAAGCTTCATAGCTCATTCTTTCAATGTTTCAAACTTTTCAGGTAGAGATCGAGCTCCTGGTACCTGATATCCTGCCATAGCCTGCTGGAAGCTCCTTAAGTCTTGATACTTTCTACGTGGCTGGCGTCGTATAGCAAGTCCTTATGTGTTATAGTTTATTTTGAGAGGACTATGTAGTTATAGTTGGTTGTACATTAAGGGTTATATAAACAATGGTTTGTCTTGTTTGGTTTCTGATGCACTTGTCGTTTTAGTTTTTCAAGAGAGACTTATGAAGAGTTTCTCCTTATGTATGTTTAGTAGTTGTCAAGTTTCCGCTGTATTATGTTAAAGTGTTCCATATGCGAACATAGTATGTTTATCAGGTAAAACAGGGTCAGCAGGTATTGTTAAGAGGTAAACAATGTCTGTTGGCTTCACGCCGACTTTCGGGCTAAGTTAGCAGGTAGCTCGGGAGGGGGTGTGACAAAATGGTATCAGAGCAGTTAGCTCCATGGGAATGAGACAGGGCAAGTTAGCTCTGAGAATAAATTAAAAAGACATAGCATGTTATTGAGTTAAGTATCCATAGCATGTCTAATATGTTGATATGTTATAGGAGTCATGTCACCACGTCTTAGAAGGCAGCGCGAGCGGGGATCGGGGCGGGGCGAGATCCTACCCAAGGGCAATCTGAGAGGGGATCTAGTGCCCCGAGGGTCCAAACTGAGGCCAGAGATGAGCAACATGCCATTTCCTCACAGGAGGTAGGCAGACCAGAGAGAGTAGGGCCAAGTGATCCAGAGAGGGCATATGGAATAGAAAGACTGAAGACACTAGGAGCCACAGTGTTTGAGGGTTCCACAGATCCAGCTGACGCCGAGGTTTGGTTGAATAACCTGGAGAAATGTTTTGACGTGATGAGTTTCCCTGAAGAGCGAAAAGTCAAGTTAGCAACATTCCTGCTAGAGAAGGAAGCAGAGGGTTGGTGGAAGTCAATACTAGCCAGGTGTAGTGATGCACGCACTCTAGATTGGCAAACTTTCAAAGGCATATTTGAAGATAAATATTATCCTACCACGTATCGTGAGGCGAGGAGAGATGAATTTTTAGAACTGAAGCAAGGGTCACTATCAGTGGCTGAGTACGAGAGAAAGTATACTGAGTTGTCGCAATATGCTGATGTGATTGTGGCATCTGAGAGTGACAGGTGTCGAAGATTTGAAAAAGGGTTACGTCCTGAGATACGTACCCCAGTCACCGCCATTGCAAAGTGGACTGATTTTTCCCTGCTAGTAGAGACTGCTTTACGTGTTGAGCAGAGTATAACAGAGGCACAAGCAGTAGTGGAGCCTACTCGTGGGCCTTCAACAACGATCAGTTTTCGGGGTCGTGTGCAGTGACGATTCACACCTGGGGTGAATGTTTCGAGTCGTCAGGACCTTAAAAATTGAGCTGGCGGCCAGACATCGAGGCAGATGAATGTTAGTAGTGCCTATTAGAGGCAGAGTCAAAGAACACCTAGTTAGTCTGCCAGATCCACAGCAAGACCACAAACAATGCAGAGTCTGTTGCCAGTGCAGCAAGGAGAACTCCATGTGTAAATTGTGGCAAGAATCATCGAGGCCAATGTCTTGTTGGTGTCGATGTGTGTTACCAGTGTGGACAGCTAGGGCATTTCAAGAGGGATTGTCCACAACTTAGAGCAGCTGCACAGAGGGACCAGGGAGTTGGGTCCCAAACAGTTGAGCAGCCGAGAGTTCTAGTAGCTGCAGGAGAGGGTACCAGTGGTGCAAAACAGAAGGGAGTTGTAGGGAGACCTAGGCAACAGGGAAAGGTCTACGCTATGACTCAGCAAGAAGCAGAGGATGCACTAGATGTGATTACTGGTACAATTTCTATTTGTAATGTTCCTGCACGTGCTTTGATAGATCCAGGTGCTACGCATTCCTTTATTTCTAGTATATTCCTAACTAAGCTGAATAGAAAGTTAGAGCCTTTATTTGAGAGATTAGTTATATACACTCCAGTTGGTGATGCTTTACTAGTCAATTTAGTGTTGCGGAATTGTGAGGTCTTAGTAGAAGGTCTCAATATGTTAGTGGATCTTCTTCCACTAGAGTTGAAAGTGTTAGATGCAATCTTAGGGATGGATTTCTTATTCACTCATTACGCTTCCATGGATTGCCATAGAAAGGAAGTCGTTTTTAGAAAACCAGGGTTGGCTGAAGTGGTTTTCAAGGGTGAAAAGAAGATTATTCCTACGAGTTTGATTTTAGCATTAAAAGCTGAGAAGTTATTGAAGAAAGGTTGCACGGCGTTTCTTGCACATGTAGTAGAGGTGTAGGAGGAAAAGCTAAAACCATAAAATGTTCTTGTTGTGAACGAGTTTCTTGATGTTTTTCCAGCAGATGTGTCAGGGTTACCACTTGATAGGGAAGTAGAGTTCACTATTGAATTGCTACCAGGAACAACACCTATTTCGCAAGCGCCGTATAGAATGGCTCCAAGTGAGCTCAAGGAGCTGAAGATGCAGTTACAAGAACTAGTTGATAAGATCAGACCTAGTGTATCGCCTTGGGGAGCTCCAGTGTTATTTGTAAAGAAGAAAGATGGTACCCTTAGATTATGCATTGATTATAGACAGTTAAACAAAGTCACGATACATAACAAGTATCCTTTACCCCGAATAGATGACTTGTTTGACCAGTTAAGAGGAGCATCAGTGTTTTCTAAGATTGATTTAAGATCAGGATACCATCAGTTAAAGGTAAGGGAATCAGATATTCCTAAGACAACATTCAGAACGAGGTACGGACATTATGAGTTCTTAGTAATGCCATTCGGTTTGACGAATGCACCAACAGTTTTCATGGATCTCATGAACAGGATTTTTCACCAGATTTGGATCAGTTTGTGATAGTATTCATTGATGATATATTGGTTTATTCGATTGACAGAAAAGCCCATGAAGAACATATGAGAATTATTCTACAAACACTACGTGATAAATAGTTGTATGCTAAATTTAGCAAATGTGAGTTTTGGTTGAATCAGGTAGTGTTTTTCGGGCATATAGTCTCAGAAAATGGAGTTAGTGTGGATCCGCATAAGGTGAAAGCTGTGGTCAACTGAGAGAGACCAGCCAGTGTGACAGAGGTACGTAGTTTCCTAGGCTTGGCAGGATACTACAGACGATTTGTTGAGGATTTCTCATGATTAGCATTACCCTTAACAGCTTTGACAAGGAAGAATACTAAGTTTGAATGGTCAGATAAGTGTGAACAGAGTTTTCAAGAGCTGAAAAAGGGATTAGGGTGTGCTCTCATGCAAGAAGGAAAAGTAATAGCTTATGCGTCAAGGCAATTGAAAAAGCACGAATGTAATTACCCTACCCATGATCTTGAGCTAGCAGCAGTTGTTTTAGCATTGAAGATCTGGAGACATTACTTGTTTGGTGAAAGGTGTCACACCTTTACAGATCATAAGAGTTTGAAGTATATCTTTGATCAGAAGGAGTTAAATATGAGACAGAGAAGATGGTTAGAACTGATTAAAGATTATGATTGTACCATAGAATACCATCCAGGTAAGGCGAATGTTGTAGCAGATGCACTAAGTAGGAAGTCAAGACTTCCCAGGGACGCCTTGTGTGGTATTCGAGCGATATTCTTAAGTACTCTAAAGGATTCTAAGGCGGTTGTGAGTGCAGAGAATTCATTGAAGTCTTTAGCTCAATTCAAGTCAAGTCTTCGCTCAGAGAGAGATTGTGAGAAGACAAATGACGAGAGGATAGTAACTCAGAAAATGTTTGGAAAGTCCAAACAGCGGGGCCGAAGCGAGTTTAAGATGAGATCAGACGGGGCCATAGAAAGGCAAGGAAGATTATGCGTTCCGAGTTTTAGTGAGCTTAAAGATGCTATTCTAGAGGAAGCTCACAGTTCAGCTTTACGCTATGCATCCAGGAAGCACCAATATGTACAAAACTTTGAAAGGGACGTATTGGTGGTTTGGGATGAAGCGGGAGATAGCTGATTATGTTGATAGATGTTTGATCTGCCAGCAGGTTAAACCAGTTCGACAGAGACCAGGAGGACTCCTTAATCCATTGCCAGTGCCGGAGTGGAAATGGGAGCATATCACTATGGATTTTCTGTTTGGATTACCATGTACTACAAGTGGACATGATGGTATTTGGGTAATAGTGGATAGACTCACTAAAACAACACGGTTTATACCGATTAAAGCGATGTCTACGCTTGATCAGCTTGCTAAGCTATACGTCGATAAAATTGTGAGTCAATACGAAGTGCCAGTGTCCATAGTTTCAGATAGAGATCCGAGATTTACTTCTAAGTTTTGGCCTAGCTTACAGAAAGCTATGGGGACAAAGCTGAATTTTAGTACAACATTCCATCCTCAGATAGATGGGCAGTCAGAAAGGACCATCCAGACCTTAGAGGACATGTTGAGAGCATGTGTCCTTCAATTTAAGGGAAGTTGGGATACACACCTATCACTTATGGAATTCGCTTACAATAACAGCTATCAGTCGAGTATTGGTATGGCGCCATTTGAGGCTCTGTATGGAAGGCCATGTAGAGCGCCCATATGTTGGAACAAAGTAGGAGAGCGGAAGCTTATCGATCCTGAGTTGGTGCAAGTTATGACAGATAATCTTAAGGTAATCAGAAAGAATTTGAAGGTAGCTCAAGACCGTCAAAAGAGTTATGCAGATAAGCGACGAAAGGACTTAGAATTCCAGGTCGGAGATCAAGTTTTCTTGAAGTTATCTCCGTGGAGAGGTGTCCTTCGTTTTGGCAAGAAAGGTAAGCTGAGTCCTAGGTATATTAAGGTCGAGTCACTAATGGTCTTCTACGAAATTATTAGCTCTATACTGTTAACGGTGTTACATCAGTAAGTCTAATAATTCACGGTCCGGTCTTGTACAATCACATTGCACAGGATGCCCCCACTCGCATGTCAACCACATGAACGAGTCAGATCACCTCGTTTGTATCTAATACAAAGCGGGCCGCATCCACAGTGTATCCAGGATTAGGTCTCCAACCCTATCCATATACTGAAGACCGTTCGGGTCATTAACTCAAACGTGATCTTCCCTGTGTGTCCACTACACACTGTTCAAGTTCTTAGTTCTCTCATAATACAATGACCCTGGAGCTTAGTTTATTGGATTAAGTTTATGAAAAATGCGAGACACAAAGTTTAAATAAATAACTCTTATTTATTTACAACATGGAATATTACAAACTACACGAGATGAGGACATACATCCCAACAGTTGCAACACTGTCCCTAGCGTTGCAACGCTGTGCCTATTGTTCCATAAATACAACATGTTGCACACCTTGCAAAGGGAGCTGAAATTGATAGAATTTGTACCCTAATTTCAAAATACACTCTCTAAGAGGAGAAAGAAGAGCATTCCTTGGGAGCCAAAGCGTTTGTGGAGGCTTGAGATCGTGATGGGAGCTCGGGGACGAGGGACCGACATCGACACATAAGTTTATTTTTCTTTCTTTTACATTGTAACTTAGTTTTAAAGACTATCATACAACTTTAGCTTGTTTTTATGGTGATTTTGAGTGGCTAAACGTTGTTGTTAGGATTTGATTACCTTGTTTTGGATTTATTTAATTATGTACTGAAATTTGTTGTGCTATTTATTTTTGGGAATTCGTTCTTAATTTTATCAATCTTGTTGGTGTAAGTGGACTCGAGAGAAAGAAACTTAGATTAGAGAAAAGTTTTCAAAACCTTAGAAATCTGGCATGAGAATGACTTAGAATTCTTTGGGAAACATATAAACAAGTTGCTTAATGTCGTGCGTGCTTTTAAAATTCATAAGGAAACTTTAGGATTTATCGTGTGTGCGAGGCTCACCATGGGTCGAAAGATTCTTCTGAGTAATGTACTTCTTTTTTATAAATTCATAATATTAGTTCATTGCATGTGTTAGATAAAAATATAACTTGTGAAATCAACTTCCTTTAATTCTATCGTATTCGTGTCTCCAATTGTACATTTATTTTCTTATCTTGGTTGTCACCTATCTATCAAATTTGTGTTACATTAAATAAAATTTTGAATTAGTAACTTGGTATTTAATCAATCTAGAAAACCCATTCCTGAGAACCATACTCTGTACTCAAAACAATATATTAAAACTTGACTCGTATACTTGCGGTATTGTAAATATCATATTACGCAACAAGTTTTTGGCGGCGTTGCCGAAGAATGACGATTTAGATTGATTAATATTAGGAGAAAAATTGAGATTTTAGACTAAAGTTTTTTTTTCTTTTGTGTTTTCTTTCGTTATTTGTTTTTTTTGTGTTTGTTTCTTTTTTCCTTATGTGTTCTTAATTTAGTTTTGTTTGTTTTTCGAGTCTTTGTCTCCTATTTTTGTTGTGTTGACTTTTGTGTAAAAGTTTAGAATTGAACTGTTGTGATTTAAAGTATGACTTTTCATGATTTTAATTTTTCGCCAATGTACTATCCTTCTCAAGACCCTAGGTATGTGAATCATGATTTCTCTAGATACCAAATGTCTAATCCTTACCATTCTGAATCTATGATTTATGAAAATTATTTTGATGGTAATCATATAGACACTTGGAATCAAATTTTTTCCAACCCAAACCAATCTATAGAAAACTCTTCTCTTGTGGATTTATTAATGGAGTATACTTTGGAGTTGAGGGTTAAAAATTTGTGTCATGTTGAATTAGAAAGGTTGGATAGGTTAGAAGATAAAGTGGTAGAACTTGGGGCAATAATACATGATAGGACTCATCGTTTTAATCAACTGGTAGAATCACTTAAGTCCCTACCGGAGTAAATTCTTATTCTTGCCACCAAGGAAGAGCAGTCTAGGAGGACTTATGCATATGATAGTGAGGATGAGTTGGAGGAGACTGAAACACACAAAAAAAAAAGGTTTGTGAGGTCGAGCATGGTAATGCAATCACATTCACAAAAGAAATCCAAGTGATAGAGTTCGAGGCTGAAAAATCTCCCTTCCTTTTATCTCCAAAAGTTTCTTTTAATCTTGATAACCATTTTTCCTATACTCACGAATCTTGTTTTGAATTTTGTTCTTTTATTTCGATAAACAAAAATAACAAAAATATTTTGTTGGGGTTTGTGCCCTAAAACTCGTAGTTTGTAATTATGTTCTAAATAGTTATTATTTCAATAAAGAGTTATTATTCGTTATTTACGATATTGCCATTGTTTTAACCCTCAATTAAATAAATTAAAAATCCAAGGCTGCAAAATGTATCTTTAACTAAATGTAGTGTACATATCAAGGATCTCGGTTCGAGATACAACCTAAAGGGTCTATATTAAGGGGATAAGGTTTGGGTACCTTACCCTGGTGACACTATGGATGTGGTCCACTTTGTATATGATACAAACACTGTGACCCTAACGTGTTCGTGTAGATGACATGTGAGTGGGGATATCCTATGTAATGAGATTACATAAGACCGGACCACGAAATAGTAACCACTAGGTGTAACTTCATTGACTAGTTAGGTTTCTATTTCACTAGGATGACCTAGGCAACTTGATCTCAATCCTGAGCAGGTTACGAACTCCTGTTCGCGAGGGATTGTCCTTTGACTAGTATGGGTGAGAGTGGCCAGATTCGCCGACTCAATATGCCTACCTTATTGGGGACAAGACCGAGTGAGCAGTTGGAGACTTAGCCTAGCAAGATGAAATTCACTCCTTCCCGCCTACTAGGGTAAGTAGATGAATGTTCCCTTAACTGGTGTCTCTGGACTTAAACAAAGGGCCCGACCCTTGTTGGGGTTTGTGCCCTAAAACTTGTAGTTTGTAATTATATTCTAATTATAGTAATAAAGTGTTATTATTTCAATAAAGAGTTATTGTTCGATATTGCTTTTGTTTAAACCCTAAATCAAATAAACTAAACATCCAAGGCTGTAATATGAATCTTTAACTGAATGTAGTGTACATATAAATGATCTCGTTTCGAGATACAACCTAAAGGGTCTATAGTTAGGGGATAAGGTTTGGGTACCTTACCCTGGTAAAACTATGGATGTGACCCACTTTGTATATGATACAAACACTATGATCCTTTTTGAACCCTCTAAAAATCATATGAAGACATGAAATTGAGATTCCCAACGGATCTGTTCAAAAATACCTCAAAAGCTTCTTTCCCAGGAACTAACTTCTGCTGTTTCCAGATTCAGATTTCCTGCTGCACAACAAATTTAACCTGATATTTAAAACATCTTCTACACATTTTCTACTCACGATTTCTTCATGAACGTGAAGGAAATTCAATAAGCTTTCCAACCATACCTATTAGAGCTTCTAACTCCAAGTATACAGATCAGTACAACCAAAACATCAGAGACTTCTGGATTTGTGACAAGTTCAATCTTCTGTCTTCCTTTTCACAAAACAGCAACTTAAGGTCAGAATTGGCTCAAGCATCCTTCACGAACTTTGTTAAAAAATGAATTAACTTTCAAGAAAATCAAAGCTCAACTCTTACCTCTTCTTGTGGAGCTCGAAATTAGTTATACATCAGAACTGGTCTGAATTGATCAAAGAATTTCCATGGAAGTTGAATGATTCTTCTCCTTTCTTCTTCAACCTCAAACCATAAACTTTCTCCCCTTTTTTTTCTCTCAAACCTCTCCCACGAAGCTCTGCCTTTTCTTGGTTGAAAATGAAAATAAAATGGGTTGGAAATGAATCAAAAAAATGGTTTAAATAAGCCAAACGGTGATTTTTGTCTTTTTGTCTTTTTCTTCTTTTTCTTTTTCCTTTTCTCTTTTCCTTTATCTCTTTATTTTACTTTTCTTTTCTTTTCTTTTGTTTTCAAAGCAAAACCAAACCAAAATATGTTCCTTTCTTGTTTTCTTTTGTTTTCTTTTTTTTTATAAGGAAATTCCAAAGAGAGATCTCGGATTTACAACTTACCTCCCCCTTAAGAAATTTCGTCCTCGAAATTTAGCACTCTTTAAGTGAAAATCGTCGGGTACTTCCTCCTCATTTGGTCCTTTAACTCCCAGGTTGCCTCCTCCACTCCGTGATGTCTCCAACGAACCTTCACGGGTGGGATCGTCTTGTTTCTTAAAACTTATTCTTTCCTGTCGAGGATTTGAACTACATCCTCCACGTAACTCATGTCTTCTTTCAGCTTAACGGGTTGTGCTTGCACCACATGTGTCGGATATGGAATATACTTCCTTAACATGGACACATGAAAAACATCATGTACTTGAGATAGTTCTGCTGGCAATTCTAGTCTGTAGGCTGCTGGCCCAACTCGCCCCGTTACTTGATAAGGACCAATATACCTAGGGCTTAGCTTACCTTTCTTGCCAAAGCGAAGGACACCTCTCCACGGAGATAATTTCAAGAAAACTTGATCTCCGACTTGGAATTCTAAGTCCTTTCGTCGCTTATCTACATAACTCTTCTGACGGTCTTGAGCTACCTTCAAATTCTCCTTGATTACCTTAATATTATCGGTCGTAATTTGCACTAACTCAGGACCGATTAGCTTCCGCTCTCCTAGTTCATTCCAATATACGAGCGTTGTACACGGTCTTTTATCCAGGGCCTCAAATGGTGCCATGTCAAAACTAGACTGATAATTGTTATTGTAAGCGAATTCCATAAGTGATAGGTATGTATCCCAACTTCCCTTAACTTGAAGGACACATGCTCTCAACATGTCTTCTAGGGTCTGGATGGTCCTTTTTGACTGACCATTTATCTGAGAATGTAACGCTGTACAAAACTCAGCTTTGTCCCCATAGTTTCCTGTAAGCTAGGCCAAAACATAGAAGTAAATCTCGAATCTCTATCTGAAACTATGGACACTGACACTCCGTATTGACTCACAATTTTGTCGACGTATAGCTTAACAAGCTGATCAAGTGTAGACGTCGATTTAATCGGTATAAATCGTGTTGTCTTAGTGAGTCTATCCACCATTACCAAATACCATCATGTCCCTTTGAAGTACGTGGTAATCTAAATAGAAAAATCATAGTAATATGCTCCCATTTCCATTTCGACACTGGCAATGTATCAAGGAGTCCTTCTTGCTTCTTTCTAACTGTTTTAACCTGTTGGCAGATCAAACATCTATCAATATAGTCAGCTATCTCCCGCTTCATCCCGGGCCACCGATAAGTCCCCTTCACAGTTTTACACATCTTGGTGCTTCCTGGATGCATACCGTAGCTGAATTGTGAGCTTCCTCTAGAATAGCATCTTTAAGCTCACTAATACTCGGGACACATAATCTTTTCTGCTGAACTATGGTTCTATCTGTTCTCATTTTGAATTATGCCTTTGGGCCCTGTTTGGACAATTCAAACATTTTCTGCAAGTTACTATTCTCTGATTGTCTTCTCACAATCTCTGTTACGAGTGAAGACCTGATCTGAAATTAAACTATAAGATCCCCTGAATTCTCTGCAGTTACAACTGCCTTAGAATCCCTTAGAGTACATAAAAATGTTGCTCGAATACCACACAAGGCATCCCTAGGAAGTCTTGACTTCTTGCTCAATGCATCTGCTACCACATTCACCTTACCAGGATGGTATTATATGGTACAATCATAATCTTTAATCTGTTCTAACTATCTTCTCTGTCTTATAATAAACTTTCTTTGATCAAAGATATACTTCAGACTCTTATGATCTGTAAAAATATGACACCTCTCACGAAGCAGTAATGTCTCCGGATCTTCAATGCTAGAGCAATTTGCTTTGCTAACTCAAGATCGTGGGTAGGGTAATTACACTCGTGCTTTTCAATTGCCTTAACGCATAAGCTATTACTTTTCCTTCTTGCAGGAACACACACCCTAATCCTTGTCCTGAAGCATAACAGTAAATCACATATTCTTTTCCCGTTACAAGAAGTGTTAGAATAGGTACTGTCATCAACCTTGTTTCCAGCTCCTGAAAAACTCTATTCACACTTATCTAACCATTCAAGCTTAACATTCCTCCTTGTTAAAACTGTTAAGGGTAATACTAATCGTGAGATGTTCTCAACAAATCATCTGCAGTATCCTGCCAAGCTTAGGAAACTACGTACCTCTGTCGCATTAACTGGTCTCTCTAAGTTGACCATAGCTTTTACTTTTATGCGGATCCATACCAACTCCATTTGTTGAAACAACTTACCCCAAACACTATCTGATTCAACCAAAACTCACATTTGGTGAATTTAGCGTACAACTGTTTATCTCGTAGTGTTTGTAGAATAATACTCATGTGTTCCCCATGGGCTTTCCTGTCAACTGAGTAAACTAGTATATCATCAATAATTACTATTACAAAGTTATCCAAATACTGGTGGAAAACCTGCCCATGAGGTCCATGAAAACTGCTAGTACATTGTTAAACCGAATGGCATTACTAAACACTCATAATGCTCGTACCTCATTATGAAAATTGTCTTAGGAATGTTTGATTCTCTGACCTTTAACTGATGATATCCTGATCTCAAATATGAAGCAAAAGTGTGATCGGCAAGGTCATATTTGGAACAACTTCCAAATCCGTCATGAACTTCTTGAGCCAAACAGCTTCCTTTGTAGCTTCACAAGCCGCAACATGCTTTGCTTCCATAGTGGAATCAGCGATGCATCCTTGCTTGATGTTTTGCCATACTACAGCTCTTCTATTCAGAATGAAGGCTGACCCCGAAGTGGATTTCCTAGAATCCTTATCGGTCTGAAAGTCAGAATCCGTGTATCCCGTAAGGATCAAATCCCACTGCCATACACTAAGCTGTAGTTTCTCGTTCTCCTAAGATACTTGAGGATTGCCTTTCACGGTGTCGGTGATCTAATCCTAGATTGGGTGATATCTCTTGACAATTCCCTCTTGCATAACAGATGTCTGGCCTAGTACACAACATGGCATACATCAGGCTCCCTACAGCCGAAGCATATGGAATCCGTCTCATATCCTCAACATCTTGAGGAGTCTTAGGACACTAATCCTTAGACAAGTGAACCCCATGCCTGAAAGGCAACAAGCCCTTCTTGGAGTTCTGCATCTTATATCTACACAACATCTTGTCAATATAAGATGCCTGAGACAAGGCTAGCGTTCTGTTCTTCCGGTTCCAGACAATCTAGATATCTAGAACGTACTGAGCTTCTCCCAAATCTTTCATTTGGAATTGCGAAGCTAGCCACTTCTTCACGTCAGTAAGAAATTCTACCTCATTCCCAATGAGAAGAATATCGTCCACATACAACACCAAAAATGCGACAGTTTTGTCAACGATTTTCTTGTAGACACAAGGCTCGTCGACATTTTGATCAAAGGCATAAGATTTGATTGCCTCATCAAACCTTATATTCCAAGACCTCGAAGATTGTTTCAGCCCATGAATGGACCTATGAAGCCGGCAAACCTTTTGCTCTTGGCCTTGGGCAATGAACCCTTTCGGTTGGTCCATGTAGATGGTCTCATCAAGTTTGTCATTCAGAAAGGCTATCTTGACGTCCATCTGCCATACCTCGTAGTCATAATACGCGGCAATGGCCAGAAGGATCCTGATCGACTTTACCATGGCAATAGGTGAAAAGGTCTCCTCATAGTCAACCCCTTCAACCTGGGTAAAACCCTTTGCCACTAGTCGGGCATTGAAGGTCTGCACCTTCCCATCTACGCCACGTTTACACTTGTAGATCCATTTGCAACCAATAGGTTTTACCTCATCCGGTTGATCCACAAGCTCCAAGACAGAATTGAAGTACATAGACTCCATTTCCTGGTCCATAGCTTTAATCCATTTGTCTTTGTCAACATCAACCATTGCCAAATCATAGGTCAATGGATCCTCACAATCATCATCAGGAGCGACAACTGAGGTTTCAGCTAAACCCATGTAGCAATCGGGCTGTCTCACAGTCCTCCCACTACGTCGAGGCATTCCCAACTCTTGGGAACGAATTTGACTTGATGTTCTAGGATCAACAACACTTGTTGACGTACTAGCCTCATCAGCAACTCTTGCTGATGTACTGTCCATTTCATTTAACACAATTTTACTCCTTGGTAAATGATCTCCGACGTTGTCTTCCTCTAGGAAAGTGGCGTTTTTCGACACAAGCACCCTATTTTCCTTAGGATCGTAAAACAAACCACCCCTAGTCTCTTTAGGGTAACCTACGAATAGGCACAATTTCGAACGGGGTTCCAACTTTTTTGGGTTTGACACCAACACGTGGGTCGGGCATCCCCAAATTCTGAAATGATATAAACTGCCTTTACGTCCACTCCAGAGCTTGAAATGTATTTCACAAACACTCTTCGACGGAACGTTGTTCAAAATATAGACCGCAATCTCCACTACGTAACCCCAAAAAGAATCAAGGAGACGAGCATAGCTCATCATCGACCGAACCATGTCCAACAAGGTTCTGTTTCTCCTCTCCGATACACCATTCTCATTGTGGGCATACCGATCATTGAGAGTTGGGGCGTAATTCGTGTTCTATCATATAGTCACGGAATTTCGGTGTTCATGTACTCTCCACCTCGATCCGATCGAAGTGTTTTAAGCGATTTACCTAAGAGGTTCTCAACCTCAGTCTTGTACTCCTTGAACTTTTCAAGAGTTTCAAACTTCCTGTGCATTAGGTAAATATACCCATACCTCGAGTAATTGTCTATGAAAGACACGAAGTACTCATAACCGCCCCGAGCTTTAACATTCATCGGACCATAGAGGTCAGAATGTACTAACTCAAGAGGCTCTTTGGCTCTATATCCTTTTCCACTAAAAGGACGTTTGGTCATCTTGCCCTCAAGGCATGACTCACACACTGGCAAAGAGTTTTCTTCCAACTCGTTTAGAAGTCCACTCTTCACTAGTTTCTCAATCCTATTGAGATTAATGTGGCCTAACCGTTGATGCCAACGATGGGCATTTTCTTAAGGAGAAACTTTCGCTTTCTTAGTTCGTGTTTCTGCAGTTTTAAACAATTCAGTATTCAAAACACTTTTGACCGAATTAGGTTTCATAACATACAGATTATACTCAAGTAAAGCAGACCATATAAGATTACCATTCCTGGAAATAAACGCTTTATTACCATGAAATGAAACGGAAATACATTGTTCTAAAAGGCAATAAATAGAAATTAGATTTCTAGTAAACCCTGAAACTATGTACAAATTGTCCAACAAAATGTAGTTCCTGCCAAAATGTAGCTTCACTGCGAGTCATTGCATGAGAGACAAGCTCCCTGGATCCAACCCGTAGAGTCACCTCACCTCTCTCAGTGGTGTGCGCAGAAGCAATCCCCTCGAAAAGAAGAACAAACATGGTTAGTGGCGCCCAATCCAATATCCAGCAGTCACACTACTCTCCAAAACAAGTTTCTGTCACAAGTAAATCACATTTACCTTGATTCTTCTTCTGGGCCAGGAATTTGGGACAGTTCCTCTTCCAGTGTCCGCCCCCGTTGCAGTGGAAACATTTTCCTTTCTCTGCAATGTCATTGACCTTCTTGCCCTTGTGGGCGGCGGCTCGGTCAGTTTTACCCCTCTTCATCCTCTTCTTCTCTTTCGGGCGTGAAAGAGCAACAAGTTTCGTCCTAGAGGTCGAACCCCTGTGATAAGACCTGTAGGCAACATTTGCCTCAGATTCCTTGATCATGTTCAAGGACTGAAAATTCTGTAGCCCATTGAGGAGGGTAGTCAGAGTGTTGCTAATTTTGTTCATAACAGCATTGCTACGAAACTGAAGGAAACTCTTCGGAAGAGTCTCCATAATAAAACTGACTTGGCTCGACTCTTCGATCGAAGCCCCATTCATCTCAGCCAGATTAAAGTGGGTCATCATGTCTAGAACATGTTCACGGACAGACGACCCCTCTTTCATCCGTGCGTTGAAGACGTATTTGAGCGAGTCATGCCGAACCTGAAAGGACTGTTGTCCAAACATTTCCTGCAAGGACTCCATGATCTCCTTGGCGGAGACCATCAGCTCATGCTTCTTTGCAAACGCATCAGACATGCTGGCAATGATGTAGACCTTGGCCTTTTCATTGGCCTTGATCTATCGATCGTATGCATCGCGAACACTTCGCGACGCAGTCGAGCTCGGCATCTGAGGACACTCCTCAGACAGCACGAACTTAATGTCGTCAGTTACCAAAGTTGTGTTAATGTTGTTTTTCCAACTTTGGTAATTATCTCCCACTAATTTATCGGATGCGAGTAGAGCTATTATTGCGCTAGACATGTTTTAAGCTGAAAAATCAAGAAAACTTTGTGTCAGTCTCGCAAAAAATACTTTTTGAAATCCAATCAAGTTTTAGCAAAAATGTTTCATGATCCCTAGGTCATTCAAAATTTTGCAATGATACCCTAAAGGTTTAGAATGACCGCCACCGAAGGGTGAACAGAACACTCCTCCTCTAGGACGAGACTTTCTCGATCAGACCCTAATCCCATAATAACTCTTATTCCATTAGGCGTCCAATTACCATTGGTTGGTCGAATTCATTAACACTTAACGAATTCTGTGAGTGTCACCCTCAATCTTTAAGTTTCCAAGCATCCGTCCAAACAATAGCCACCGAATTGTGAACCAAGAAGGAAAATCAACCAGGAAACTGTATCCCTTTCAGGAATTCACGGTGTTTCGACTCCCATGATCAGACCCTCCGAAGGGATTGTCTGGTCCAGGCCAAACTAGCAGGCGGATCATAGGCGTCTCACGGTGTGAATCGAAAAAAGAGACCGTGGGTCTCGTTTTCACAAGTCCCGCTCCCACTCACTATAAGTACTCTCTCCATCCACGATGATATTGACCTATACAAATGCCACACGAAGGGAGACGCTCCCATTTGCGCCACGAGGCCGAGTATAGATCTCACGGTGCGGACTTAAAGGAGATTTGTGGTTGGAAATTCAAATGTATCTCATACACTATATTTCCTCCCACTCAAGACTTTAACTTTAACTGAGGATTGACCTAGATAAACCAGGCTAAAATTTACCTAAGTCTACCAATATAACTCTTATATGGTATTAACCTAAGTCTATAATCACATTATAACTTAGGTCTATGTGAGTAAATTAAAACACTTTTAATTAGCGGCACTCAACGATACTTATAATCTAAGAATCTCGGACCAAATTCACTCCCGGATCGGTTTCCAGTAGGGGTGTTCATAGCGTCAACTTAAATACTGACCTTAGACAAAACCTTAGACGAGTTACTAATCGGTCTCCATTCATAGACTAATCTTTGATTTCCTAATTTCTAATCTCATTAGAAAATAGAAAACCTAAGTCTAATTATTCAAGTTCTAAACTCTTTAAAACTAATAATTAACTTAGGTTGCATGCATTTCTATGTTATAGTGCTTGATCATTCATCACATGAATAACTGTATATTATAACATAATATTATTCATCACATGAATATAAATGCATGAGCATACTTTAATCTAAAAAATATAACACTTATATTAATTAAATTAAACATGCATTTAATTATATTATAACTCTTATAATATAACCTATCATGCAAACTATATATTATAACTCTTGTAATATAAATGATGCATGAAATGTTTAACCTAATGTGGGATTTTAAATCTATATGACATACATTATGCACATAGAATTTAATTAAATCATACATCTCATGCATAAAATAATTAAATAGAAAAAATGGACCAGTTTTTGGAACCTAGGGGCAATTATTTAATTAAATAACATTAATATAACTTTTACATTAATATTATTTAATGAAATAATTAAATAAATAAAATAAAATTACATTTTACATTTAATAAATATGAAAAACCGAAAATATCTGCCCATTATCTCCACATGCCCACGTTATTGCGAAACTGAAGCTGGAACTGCCCACTACGCGTGTGGCATTGCAACGCCTTGGGCAGCGTTGCAACGCTGCCGCGTCCAGCGTCGAGGCCAGCGTGCTCCACGCCGTGGCATTGCAACGCTGCTCTGCAGCCAAGCCAGCGCCCGCAAGGATAGCGTTGAGACGCCGATGAACAACATCTCAACGCCATCAACAGAACAACAAATACCTTTGCTGTTCTTCATCGATTTTTGCCTGTTTCCGCTCCGATTTCTTCACAACAACTCTTGCCACGAACGACCCGGACTTACAGACTCGATTTACAACAAAATGTCCAAAAAACAACGGGCCCTTACATTGATCTCATCAACATAAATTGTAAATCTAATCTAGTGCCAAAAACAGAAACATCCATTATGCAAACCATCATTCATCTCATGAAATTTAAGGCAATTTACCCACCTATTTTAACAAAAACATTGCATAATGAAGAACCATCGAAATGGCTCTGATACCAATTGAAGGGAATGAAAATCACCGCGCAGCGGAAGACGATCGAATCGTCATGGTATCATTACGCTACTCAAAATTTTGTTAAAACGATCTAACTACTAGATCTAGGCTAAACATGAAAAGAAGGAAGAAATTTACAGCAAGAAGAACATACTTACTTGTTGGAGACGGTTCTTCTAAAATCCTTCCTTGATCACGAACGCTTCGTGCTTCTCGAACTAAACAAAGTCTTCTCTCGAACGAAACGCGAACACAACCACTTGGAGTCTCGGTTTTTCTTCCTTTGGAAAGGAGGAGAGTTGTGGGACTCTTTGTGTTTTGGAGAGGGAGGAGAGTTTGAGAGAATAGTTGAGAGAATTCTCTTCTTCTCTTTGATGAAAATCAAAAAAATGTGAGAGTGAACTTACAATCCCTTCTTGCAAAGGGTTTAAATAGTGGAATTGATGGAGTTAAAATCTCCATATAATTACCACTTTACCACAACCATAGGTTATGCAAATCTCATTTGCATAATCACATAATATAAGATATCTCATATCTCATATTGCAAATCTCATTTGCAATAATTGTGGATTAATTAAATTGAATCACATCCAATTTAATTTCTCCCAATTAATTTCTCCAATTAGCCATAATTCAACAATTAGGCTAACCTGTAGTTTATTATGAATCTCATTCACATTAAACTATATATTATATCATTCATATCTCATGAACGAGTCAGATCACCTCGTTTGTATCTAATACAAAGCAAGTCGCATCCACAGTGTATCCAGGATTAGGTCTCCCACCTTATCCATATACTGTAGACCGTTCGGGTCATTAACTCGAACGTGATCCTCCCTGTGTGCCCACTACACACCGTTCAAGTTCTAATTCTCTCATAAATTCAATGACCCTGGAGCTTAGTTTATTGGAAAAGTTTATAAATATTGCGAGACACAAAGTAATGAAATAAATAACTCTTATTAATTTTAAACAATAATTTACAAACACGAGATTAGGACAAAAATCCCAACATGGGCCAGACAAACTAGCAGGCAGATCATGGGCGTCTCACTGTGTGAATCGAAAGAAGAGACCGTGGGTCCCGTTTTCACAGGTCCCGCTCCCACTCACTATAAGTACTCTCTCCATTCACCTTGAATGTTGACCCATACAAATGCCACCCGTAGGGGGACACTCCCATTTGTGCCACGAGGCCGAGTATGGATCTCACGGTGTGAATTTAACGGAGATTTGTGGATGGAAACTTAAATGTATCTTATACACTTAATTTTCTCCCACTCAACACTTTATATTAACAGGATTAACAAAGATAAATTGGCTAATATTTACCTAAGTCTACCAATATAGCTCTTATATTGGATTAGCCTAATGCTATAATCATATTATTAACTTAGGTCTATGCGAGTATATTCAATTAACGATTAATTAACGACACTCACGCGTAATATAACCTATGGATCTCCGGACCAAATTCACTCCTAGGTAGGGGTGTTCCGCAAAGTGTTAGCTTAAATACCACAGCTTTAGACAGAACCTTCCTTAGACGGAGTTACTAATTAGTCACAATCCATTAGTTATATTTTGATTTCCTAATTCTAATCTTATTAGAAATAGAAAACCTAAGTCTAATTCTTCAAGTTCTAAACCATTTAAAACTAATAATTAACTTAGATTACATGCATTTCAATGTTTTTGTGATTGATCATTCATCACATGAATAATTAAACTATAACATGCATACATCACATATATAAATGCATGCCAATGCTTTTAATCTAGGTAATATTACTCTTATATTAACTAAATTAAAAAATGCATTTTATTATAACTCTTATAATAAAACCCTATCATGCAAACTATATTATAACATTTATAATACAAACATGATGCATGAAATGCTTAACCTAAGGTGAGATTTTAAAACTATATGACATACATTATGCATATAATTTAAATCATATAACACTTGCATAAAATAGCAAAATGGACCGATTTTGGCAGCCTAGAGACATTAATTTAATTAATTAACATTAATATAACCCCTTATATTAACATTAATTAAATTAAATTAATTAAAACTCAAATTACATAAAAATATATTAAATTAAAATAGAAAAATGGAGAAAATGGTCTTCAAAACCGCCAAAAAGACTCCCCATCATCCCTCTTTTGCGCGAAATGAGCACTGTAACTGTCCACTATCGGACCAGTAATGCAACGCTGCGCTTCATGCACGTCTACTACGCGCGGTACGCACATAGCGTTGCAATGCCGCCACTGGCGTCACAACGTTGAGCTTGCAGCGCGCGCCTCCACGCTCTTCATCGTTGCAACGCAGCGCCTTGCGTTGCAACGTTTGCTTGCTGCAAGCCATCCATCCACGTGGATAGCGTTGCTGAAGGGATTTGGAATTCCCGCAACAGAAAACGTTGTGAAACGTCGTTGATTCGTTGTGTAATTCTTATCTTAAAATCGAACCTATCTCATAGATCCTAGGCTATACATGCATAAAAGAGAAGAAAAAAAGTAAGGAAACAAGTTACTTACTTGTTGAAGAACTCTTCTTCAACACTTTCCTCCTCCAGTCACTATCTCTCTTGAACCAACGAACTCCTCGAACTCGATCCTCGATCCGAACAGGAAGAAACCTCTAAAGGGTCTTGTCTGTTGTTCTCGGAAGGTTGAGAGAGAGTGAGTGGGACTCCCTTTGGTTTTTAGGCGAGGAGAAGAGATAGAGAGAATTGAGAGAGATTGATAGAATTGTGGGATGCTCTCTTTGGATGAAAATCCAAAAAATGGCAAAAGTCACCTAAAAGGATTCTTGCAAGCCTTTTATATATTGGTGTGTGGTGGAGTTAAAACCTCCACCAAATTAGCACTAATTAATCAATTATGCTATACTATAGTTTATTATGAATCTCATTCACATCAAACTATATATTATGTCATCTATATCACATATAAATGACATAAATACCTAAGTAATGAATTTGAACACTTCAAATTCACACCAAACTGTAAACCCTCAATTTGTCCAATTTGAGCCAATCGAGGGACCTAATAGACCTACAGATAACGAACTCTAATGATCCGAGATTAACCTGTCAACCTCTTTGACCCGGTTATTCAACATTAATTAGCTACGGTAACACTCCACTAAAGCCCGTAGTTGCACTCTCATCACTGTAGGACAAGTTGTGTCCATCGATATAACAAATACCCATGAGTCGACCCTTCATAGGTTGTTCGTAGTCACAGCTGGGTCAAATTACCGTTTTACTCCTGTGTCTACCTCTTGCTCCTTAAGTCCCACTCCTCCTCTAATGAGCAACTACGTTGCATGGTCCAACCATAAACAACAACCCCCTCGGGCCAACGAGAGAATGGGGCCCCATTGTTCAAGCTCTAGAGACAGCACTTAAGGGAACAACCCCTCTAGTTTTCCTAATTCGAGAATGAGTGAATTCCATCTCGCGTAGTCAAGTTTCCAGCTCCCCATGTGGTCCTATCCCTGAGAAAATAGGCATATTGGGCGAGTAACTGTGACCACCCTCACCCGTACTAGTCAAAGGACATACCCCCACAGAAAAGAGAGATTAAGGTCAAGTCACTAATGGTCATGTACGAATTTATTAGCTCTATACTATTAACTGTGTTACATCAGTAAGTCTAATAATTCACGATTCGGACTTGTACAATCTCATTGCACAGGATGCCCCCACTCGCATGTCAGCCACATGAACGTGTTGGATCACCTCGTTTGTATCTAATACAAAGAGGCTCTTTGGCTTTATAACCTTTTCCACTAAAAGGTCGTTTGGTCATTTTGCCTTCAAGGCATGACTCACAAACCGGTAAATAGTTTTCTTCTAACTCGCTTAGAAGTTCACTCTTCACTAGTCTCTCAATGCTATTGAGATTTATGTGGCCTAACCTTAGATGCCAATGAAAGAGTGTACATTAAAAAAGCGGAAGCAATTTCGGATCTTGAACACTCTAAGTTATCAATTTTACAAAATAAAAAGCATGCTCAAAACTGAAAAAACAGAGGGATAGACAACTCAACTTTGAAGATCAAATTCTCTTCACTCGGTGGACGATTTACAACACGAACACTTCGTCGACCACCTCCAGTATCTTCCCTACTATCCTCAGGCCTTGGAATGGATTGTGGGAACCTAGATTGAGAGAATTTTGAATAGAAAGGGAGAAAAGTTCAAAACCGAGAACCCATAAAGTTTTTGTCAAATTCTACTTAATCCACTCATTTTTTCTCTAATTAAAGGCCATATCTAGCTTCTTTAAGCTAGGAGAAGAAGCCAACAAAAAGATGATGAGGATTAAGCAAGAAGGTGGTGGCCAATTTCGGTGAATTTGACTTTCAAAGAAGGTTATTCACCTAATTGTGTATTTGGTCCTTTTTTATTTAAAAAAATGAATTTGAATTTGTTTTTAATTTTAATTCAAAATTTATCTAAATTAATTTTTAATTAAAATCAATTTATTTATTTACTTAATTAAATAATTTAATTAATTAATTTTAAATAATTATTTAATTTATATATCAAATATCCAATTAAATAAATGGACCAATCCCGATTTCTTAAATCGACCGTTCGAACATGAATCCCTATTCATGTTATAAACCGAACCAATATTTAAATCATATTTAAATATGTCCACCTCTTCTTTGTCATAGTTTAATTCATAATTAAACTATGAAACGTTAAATATATCACATATATTTAACGCTTTCTCCCAAAATTGAATTTAAACAATTCAAATTCTTTTCTCTCAAATTGTTTCAAGGCTTAGTCCGAGCTAGTAAGGGGACCTAATGGACCTACAGACATAAGCTCCAACGATATGAGATTAACCGACCAAACACTGTAGCCTAGCTAATCAACATTCGTTAACCACCAGGACACTCCACTAAAGCCCAGTGGTTGCACTCTTCTCACTGTACATATATTTCTGTCCACTCAATATAACCATGATTACTAAGTCGATCCTTCATAGGTCGTTCGTAATTACAGCTGGGTCAAAATTACCGTTTTACCCCTATAATTACTTCTTGTTCCTTAAGTCCCACTGATCCTCTAATAAATAATTGATTTGTGGTCCAACCAACAAACCGAATCCCTCTCGAGCCAATGAGAGGGGTGGGCTTTTTGTTCAAGACCCGGAGTCAACACTTAAGGGAACAACCTCTCTACTAATCCCTAAAGCGGGTAAGAGTGAATTCCATCTTGCAGAACTATGTTCTCAGCTATCTACCCAGTCTTATCCTTGAAATGGGAGGCTTATTGAGTCGACAATCTCAGGCCACTCTCACCCATGCAAATCTAAGGATAATCCGATTAAACAGGAGTTCATGGCACGCTCAGGATTAAGATTGAGTTACCTAGGTCATGTATGAATATAGTCAGTTAAGACAGTAAACGGAGTTATAAAGTCTAAGTGACTATTTCTTGGTCCAGTCTTATGCAAACTCATTGCATAAGACACCCCCACTCACATGTATCCACATGAACGATTCAGGATCACATCGTTTGTACATTACAAAGTGGGTCGCGTCCATAGTGTCCCCAGGATAAGGTACCAAACCCTATCCCTATACTATCGACCGTTCTGGCTATAACTTGAACCTAATCCCTATCCCTATACTATCGACCGTTCTGGCTATAACTTGAACCTGATCCACTTTTATGTCACACATAAATTTCAAGTATACATCCTATAACCATGGGTTCTTTATTAGATTAGAGTTTTAAAATATACAATTCATTTTATTCAATAACACCTTTATTTGAATAAATCCTAATAATATCTTTATTGAAAAATAGAATATACATTAAGTTTAAAAATCCACGAGTTTTTGGACATAAAACCCAATAGCCAAAGATGGGTGGGTGTTTTCTTTCAGAGAAACTTTTAATCAGTTAGTTCGCGTTTCAGCTGTTTTAAACAATTCATTATTCAAAACACTTTTGAACAAATTTGGCTTTAAAACATATAGATTATTCTCAAGTGAACCAGAACACAACACATTACCTTTATGAGAAATAAACGCTTTATTTAACTCGAAGGAAATGTAAATACAGTGTTCAATAAGACAGAAAATTGAAACAAGGTTTTAGTAAATCCTGGAACTATGTACAAGTTATCTAATAACAAGTATTTCCTGTCAAAGAAAAGCTTCACCGTGCCCACCGCTGCAACCGAGAAACTTCTCTGGATCCAACGCTGAGTGTTATCTCACCCTCTTGCTGTCGCTGCCAGGAACTAATTCCCTGAAAAGAAGAGCAAGCATGGGTAGTGACACCTTAATCAAGTATCCAGATAGAGTCAATACTATCCACTAAATAGGTTTCTGTAACAAGTAAATCATATTTACCTTCCTTCTTCTTCTCGACAAGGAACTTGGGACAATTCCTCTTCCAGTGGTCATTCTCATTGCAGTAGAAATACTTCCCTTTATCTGCAATTTCCTTGACCTTCTTGCCCTTTTGGGCTGCAACGCGGTCAGTTTTTCCCTTTTTCTAATTATTGTAATAAACTCTTATTACTTCAATAAAGTGTTATTGTTCGTTATTTATGATATTACCATTGTTTTAACCCCAAATCCAATAAACTAAACATCCAAAGTTGTAAAATGTATCTTTAAGTGAATGTAGTGTACATATAAAGGATCTCAGTTCGAGATACAACCTAAAAGGTATATAGTAAGGGGATAAGGTTTGGGTACCTTACCCTGATAAAACAATGGATGTGACCCACTTCATATATGATACAAACACTGTGATCCTAACTTGTTCGTGTAGATGACATGTGAGTGGGGATATCCTATGTAATGAGATTACATAAGACTGGACCACGAAATAGTAACCACTAGATGTAACTCCGTTGACTAGTTAGGTTTCTATTTCACTAGGATGACCCAGACAACTTGATCTCAATCTTGAGCAGGTTACGAACTCCTGTTTGCGAGTGATTGTCCATTGACTAGTATGGGTGAGAGTGGCCAGAATCGCTGACTCAATATGCCTACCTTCTTGGGGACAAGACCGAGTGAGCGGCTGGAGACTTAGCTTAGCAAGATGGAATTCACTCCTTTCTGCCTTTTAGGGTAAGTAGAGGAATGTTCCCTTAAGTGGTGTCTCCGGGACTTGAACAAAGGGCCCGACCCTCTCATTGGCCCGAAAGGGCATCTGTTTGTTTGTAGGTCCACAAACAAATTGTTCATTAGACGAGCACTGGTACTTAAGATACAAGATGTAACCTATGGGTAAAACGGTAATTTGACCCAGCTGGTGTTACGAACATTCGTGAAGGATTGACTTGCTATTATTGGTCATTATCTGTGAACATAGAAATATATCTGCAGTGAGAAGAGTGCAGTTGCGAGACTTTAGTGGAGTGTTCCCGCAGTTAACGAATGTTGATTAGGAGGTTAATGAGATTAACCGAATAATCTCGTATCGTTGGAGCTTCTGATCTGTAGGTTCATTAGGTCCACCTTCTAGCTCGTAAAGGGTTCTTAGATCGCTTGAATTTAAAATGTTCAAATTCATTTGGGAATAAATTTAATGTATATAGATACGATATAATACATAGTTTTGGAACTATATATTATAAACTTAATGTGGATTTGATCCATATTAAATTATATGAGAGAATTAAATATTTGAAAGAGTTCAAATATTAAATTCAAATGTGAAAGTGATTCATATTTGAAAACTATAGGTTAAAATTTAATGTGCATTAAAACTATAGGTTAGAGGGACATATTAATTAAATGTGATTTAATCCAAATTAAATATATGATATTTAATTTGTTTTATTTAAATATGATTTAAATTAATAATTAAATTTGATTTAATTATTATTTTATTAATTTAAATTGAAATGAGGGAACGTGTCATCTCGACACGTTCCCACTATCCCTCTCCTTCTCCCTATCGATAGCTTAACAGGGAGAAGGGGGTTAGGGAATCGATCGATTGATCTGCTGCAATTTGGATATTGCTTCTCTGTAAAAATTCTCTCTACCAATTTCCCTTCTTCCAATTGTTGGAATTCCTTCCCACCAAAAGACTTGGTCTAAGTGGATACTTAGAGAATAGAAGGTTCTCAAAGTGGTTGTGTTTTGTTGGAGAAAACAGAGAAGCTTGGTGTTCTTGCTTGTTGTGTTGCTGCAAAAGGAGCAAGGAGTTGCTGGGAGACTAAAACTACAAAGGTATTATGAATTCTCTTTTGGTTTACTTTAATTTCTATAGCATGTTTGCATATTTTATCCATGCCTAATTAGATTAGGAAATGTATGCTTATCTCTGTTAATTTTCCAATGTACTAGTTTTTGCTTTTCAACCAAAATGAACTTGCAATTACGATTCCAAACTCGTTTCCGCTGCTCAAGGGGATAAGATCTCCATCACTTGCCCTTCTGGGTAGCAATGCGATCAACTTTTCCCTTTTGCAACTTCTTCTTCTTCCCTTTTGGGCCTGAAGAACCTATAGACTTCGTCCCAGAAGTCGAACCTCTATGAAAGGACTTGAAGGCAACATTTGCCTCAACTTCCTGTCCCTTGGCTCGCATCGAGGACTGGAAGATCTGTAGTTCGTTGTGGAGGGTGGTCAGAATGTAGCTAATTTTGTTCATAACAGCATTGCTACGAAATTGCAAGAAACTCTTCGGAAGAGGCTCCATAATAAAGTTGACCTGGCTCGACTCATCGATCGAAGCACCGTTCATTTCCGCAAAGTTGAAGTGGGTCATCTTGTCGAGAACATGTTCCTAACAGACGTCCCTTCCTTCATCCTAGCATTGAACACATGCTTGAGAGCATCATGCCTAACTTGAATGGACTATTGTCCAAACATGTTCTGCAACGGCTCCATGATCTCCTTGGCGGTGTCCATGGCATCGTGCTTCTTAGGCAAGACTTCAGACAAGCTGGGTATTATGTAGACCTTGGCCTTTTCATTAGCCTTGGTCCAACGATCGTACACATCACGAACACTTTGTGATGTAGTCCGGTCGGGCACCTAAAGACCCTCCTCAATAAGCGCAAACTTTAGGTCGTCAGTTACTAAGATTATGTTTATATTTTTTTTCCACGTATGATAGTTATCTCCTACGAGCTTATCAGAAGCTAAAAGGGTTATTATAGCGTTAGTCATTTTTGCTGAAAAGAAAAAGTTTGTGTGAGATCTCGCAAAAACTTTTGAAAATCCAATCAGTTTTTAGCAAATTTTTATTCTATGATCTCTAGGTCATTAAAAATTGCAATGATACCCCAAACGTTTAGAATGATCGCCACCGAAGGGTAGACAGAATCACTTCTCCTCTCGGACGAGACTTTCTCGATCAAACCCTAATGCCGAAATAATTCTTATTCCTATAGGCATCCTGTTACCATCTTTCGGTCGAATCATTAACTCTTAATGATTCCCGTGAGTGTAGCCCACTATCTTTAAATCCCCATAGTTTCTATCCAAACAATAGCCACCGAAGGGAGGACTACGATGGAAAAACAAACTAAGGGAACCGTATCCCTTTCGGGAATTCACGGTGTTCCTGTTGCGGTGTTTGCCCTAATCTCGTGTAGTTTGTAATACAATTGATTTAAATGAATAAGAGTTATTTATTTATCAAACTTTGTATCTCGCATTACACAAACGTAATCCAATAAACAAGGCTCCAGGGATATATTATATGAGACAACTAGAACTTGAACGGTGTGTAGTTGACACACGGGGAGGATCACGTTCGAGTTAATGATCCGAACGGTCTAAGTATTTTGATATGGTTAGAAACATCATCCTGGTGACACTGTAGATGCGGCCTACTTTGTATTAGATACAAATGAGATGATCCAGCTCGTTCATGTGGTTAACATGCGAGTGGGGGCATCTTGTGCAATGAGATTGTACAAGACCAGATAGTGAACTATTAGACCTACTGATGTAACACCGTTAAAAGTATAGAACTAATAACTTCGTAGATGCCCATTAGTGACTCGTCCTTAATCCTGAGCGTGTTACGAACTCCTGTCTGCGAGGGTTTGTCCTTTGACTAGTACGGGTGAGGGTGGCAAGAGTACGCCCAATATGTCTACCTTTTTGGGTACAGGACCACGTGGGGAGCTGGAAACTTAACTACGCAAGATAGAATTCACATATTCTCGAGCAAGAGAAACTAGAGGGGTTGTTCCCTTAAGTGTTGTCTCTAGGGCTTGGATAACGGGACCCCACCCTCTCGCGCTGTTTATGGTTGGACCATGCACCAAAGTTCTTCATTAGAGAAGCAGTGGGACTTAAGGAGCAAGAGGTAGACATAGGGGTAAAACGGTAATTTGACCCAACTGTGACTACGAAAAACCTGTGAAGGGACGACTCACGGGATTATATCGATGGACACAACTTGTTCTACAGTGATGGGAGGCAGCTGCGGGCTTTAGTGGAGTGTTACCATAGTTAATGAATGTTGAGTAACCGGGTGAAAGAGTTTGATCGGTTAATCTCGCATCATTGAAGCTCGTCATTTGTAAGTCTATTAGGTCCCCCAGTTGGCTCAAATTGGATAAAATGAGAGTTTACAGTTTGGAGTGGATTTGAAGTGTTCAAATTCATTAAAAGGGTTTTTATGTCATTTATATGTGATATAGTTGACATAATATATAGTTTAATGTGAATGAGATTCATAATAAATTATAGTATGACCTAATTAATTAATTAGGGCTAATTTTGAGAAATTGAGTTGAGAGAAATTAAATTGAATGTGATTCAATTTAAAGTTCCACAATTATGCAAATGTGATTTGTATAATAAGGTATGAGATACCTTATATTATATGATATGCAAATATGATTTGCATATCATATGTTTGTGATATTTTGGTGAATTGGTGAAAATTTTAACTTCACCACACACAATTATATATGGGTGCTTGGAGAAGCACTTGAAAGCTTAATCTCTCATTTTTTGGATTTTGATCCAAAGAGAAAAGAGAATTCTCTCTACTTCTCTCTCAATTCTCTCTACATCCTCCAAAACTCGAAATCCAAAGGGAGTCCCACAACTCTCCCTCATCCTCCTGAAAACAACCGAGAAGATCAAGTGGAGGTGTCCCCCTTGCATTGATTCGTGGTTCGTGTTGGAGAAGTTCGTTGGATCGTTGAGATCGTAATTGGAGATGAGAAAACTCGAAGAACGGTTCTTCAAGAGGCAGGTTTATGAAACCTTTCTGTTTGTCTTCTCGAATTGCATGCTTAACCCATAAATGTATGAGATACTTTCTATTTTAAGAAAATTAGAACAACAATGAATCAACGATGTTTCACAACGCTTCCACTACGAGAAATTAGTTCCTTTCAGTTCTGACTCGCATGATCAAGGCCCTCCGAAGAGATTGTCTGGTCCATGCCAAACTAGTAAGAGGATCATAGGCGTCTCACGGTGTGAATCGATAGAAGAGACCGTTGGTTCCGTTTTCACAGATCCTACCCTTAGGCAAAATCTTCCTTAGACAGAGTTACTAATTAGTCACCATTCATAAGTTACTTTTGATTTCCTAATTCTAATCTTATTAGAACTAGAAAACCTAAGTCTAATTAATTAAGTTCTAAACCATTTAAAACTAATTAATTAACTTAGGTTATATGCATTTCTATGTTATAATGCTTGATCATTCATCACATGATAACCATACTTTATAACATACATACATCACATGTATAAAAATGCATGTCAATGTTTTTAATCTAAATAATATAACACTTATATTAATTAAATTAAAACAGATATTATATTATAACACTTATAATATAAATATGATGCATGAAATGCTTAACCTAAGCTGGGATTTTAAACTATATGGCATACATTATGCACATAAATATTTCATATAACACTTGTAGAAAATAATTGTGTTGGTAGCGTTGCAACGCTGTTGTTTCGGCAGCAGCAGATTTCTTCGAACACAACAGCTTCAAACATCGATTTCTCCTTCGATACTCATCCGATTTGCACGAAACTTGTCCCGAACGACTCATAACTCAATTACAGACTCGATAATGCACATAAATGCCCCAAAACACAGGGACCTTTACATATAATTTGATCAAATCAAAGGTAAACTATGGCCAAAATTTTCCTAAACAGTTTTACAGCAAACCAAAAATGAAATTCCCACCTAACCAATGCAAATTTGTTTCAACCAAAGCAAAATAAGCATTGCTCTGATACCAATTGATGGAGATATGATCTCCTTAAGCAGCAGAAATGTGTTAGAAATCGTAATTTTGCTAGTTTGTTTTGGTTGAAAATCAAATATCCATACATTGGTAAAAATACAGAACAAACATATACTTATAATCTAATTAGGCATGGAAATTTACATGCAAACATGTTCTTTAATTAAAGTAAACTAAACGAGAATTCATAATACCTTTGTAGTTTCAGTCTCCAGCAACTCCGTGCTCCTATTGCAGCAACACAGCAAGTAAGAACACTTCTCTGTTTTCTACAATAGGACAGCACCACGAGGAAAACCTCCTATGACTCTGAGTTTCTACTTAGATCTTCCTTAGGTGGGAAAGATCCAACAATTGGAGAATTAGGGAATAGTAGAGAGAATTCTTGATAGAACCATTAACCAGAGAATCGTCGATAGATTTCTTCTCACCAGGAGAAGAAAACTACACTGATGGAATAACTTCCCCTAGTCCTTATCGATGGGGAGTTTGAGGGAAGTGGGGAACGTGCCACACGTTCCCCTCATTTTTTTATTTATTTATTATATTATAAAACAAATAATCAAATTATTAATTAAATAATATAATTAATTAATCAAATCATATTTAATTGATTATAAATTAAATATCATATTTTAATTTGGATTAAATCACATTTAATCAATTTTCCCTCTAACCTATAGTTTTTATGCACATCTTATGCACATTAAATTTTAACCTATAGTTTTTTCAAATATGAATCACATTCACATTTAAAATAATATTTGAACTCTTATGAATATTTAATTCTCTCATATAATTTAATATGAATCATATTCACATTAAATTTATAATATATAGTTCCAAAACTATATATTATATCGTATCGATATACATTAAATTTATTCCCTAATGAATTTGAACATTTCAAATTCAAACGATCTAAGAACCCTTTATGAGGTAGAAGGTGGAACTAATGGACCTACAGATCACAAGCTCCAACAATATGAGATTGCTCGGTTAATCTCATTAACCTCCTAATCAACATTCGTTAACTGCAGGAATACTCCACTAAAGTCCCGCAGCTGCACTCTTCTCAATCCTTCACGGATATTGACCAATAACAGCAAGTCAATCCTTCACGAATGTTCGTAACACCAGCTGGGTCAAATTACCGTTTTACCCTTGGGTTACATCTTGTACCTTAAGTACCAGTGCTCCTCTAATGAACAATTTGTTTGTGGTTCTACCAACAAACAGAAGTCCCTCTCGGGTCAATGAGAGGGTCGGGCGCTTTGTTCAAGTCCCGGAGACACCACTTAAGGGAACATTCATCTACTTACCCTAGTAGAGGCGGGAAGGAGTGAATTCCATCTTGCTAAGTTAAGTCCCCAGCCGCTCAGTCAGTCTTGTCCCCAAGAAGGTAGGCATATTGAGTCAGCGAATCTGGCCACTCTCACCCATACTAGTCAAAGGACAATCTCTCGCGAATGGAGTTCGTAGTAACTTTTTCGAGATTGAGATCAAGTTGCCTAGGTCATCCTAGTGAAATAGAAACCTAACTAGTCAACGGAGTTACATCTAGTGGTTATTATTTCGGGGTCCGGTCTTATGTAATCTCATTACATAGGATATCCCCACTCACATGTCATCTACACGAACACCTTAGGATCACAGTGTTTGTTACTTATACAAAGTGGGCCACATCCATAGTTTTACCAGGGCAAGGTACCCAAACCTTATCCCCTTTCTATAGACCCTTTAGGCTGTATCTCGAACTGAGATCCTTTATATGTATACTACATTAAGTTAAAGATACATTCTACAATCTTGGATGTTTAGTTTATTAGATTTAGGGTCAAAACAATGGCAATATCGTAAATAACGAACAATAACTATTTGTTGAAATAATAACACTTATGGGTGCGATGAGTAGAACATAATTACAAAGTACGAGTTTTAGGACACAAACCCCAACAAACTCTCATTTGAACCAAAAACTCTAGTGTGGTACATCATAATCTAAAACAGTTGTTACAGAGATAGAATTACAATAAACTAAGGCATCCATATACCCCGTTACATATCTCCCACTTGCCCTAGATTAGCCTATGTACATATCTCGTAGACCTACACTTTCCAGATGTCCCTCGAACACTTTAGCCGTGAGAGTCTTTGTAAACGAATCAGCATTATTGTGCTCCAAAACGATCTTCGTGACTGTCACATCTCCTCATTGCACTATTTCTCGTAAGGTGATACTTCCTCTCGATGTGTTTGCCTCGCTTATGGCTGCGAGGTTCCTTCGAATTGGCTACCGCACCACTGTTGTCACAGCATAAGGTGATGGGAAATTTCATATTTGGAACAACTTCCAAATAAGTAAGGAATTTGCTTAGGCAAACAACCTCTTTAGCTGCTTCACAAGCAGCGACATACTCAGCCTCAATCGTGGAGTCAGCGATGCATCCTTGCTTGATGGTTCACCATACTATACCTCCCCCGTTTAGGGTGAAAACTGATCCTGATGTGGATTTTCGAGAATCCTTATCGGTCTGAAAATCAGAATCTGTGTATCAAGTAAGGATCAAATCGTTAGTCCCATACACAAGCGTATAGTCCCCCGTTCTCCTAAGATACATGAGGATATTTTTAACTATTGTCCAGTGGTCTAACCCTAGATTGGATTGGTACCTACTGAATATTCCCACTGCATAGCAAATGTCTTGCCTTTGTCACAACATAACATACATTAAGCTACCTACTGCAGAGGCATAGGAAATTCGACTCATATTCTCAACTTCTTAAGGTGTCTTAGGACACTGTTCCTTAGACAAATAAACTCCATGCCTGAAGGTTAATAAGCCCCTCTTGGAATTCTGCATCGAATATCTAGACAACATTTTGTCGATATAAGATGCTTGAGACAAAGCTAACGATTTGTTCTTTCAATTCCTGAAGATCTGAATCCCAAGAATATATTGCGCCTCTCCCAAATCTTTCATTTGAAATTGGGTCGCCAGCCAATTCTTTATGTCAGTAAGGTATCCAACATCATTCCCAATGAGTAGGATATCATCCACATAAAACACTAAGAAAGCTACTTTGTCGTTGATGATCCTCTTGTAAACGCAAGGCTCATCAACGTTTTGGTCAAAACCATAAGTCTTGATCGCAATATCAAATCTTAGATTCCAAGATCTGGATGCTTGTTTCAACCCATAAATGGATCGATTGAGCTTGCAAACTTTTTGCTCCTGACCTTGGGTTATGAACCCTTCGAGCTGAGACATATAGATGCTCTCGTCAAGATTACCATTCAAAACGACAGTCTTGACGTCCATTTGCCAAATTTCATAATCATAAAAAGCGGCTATAGACAAGAGTATCCTGATAGACTTCAGCATAGCAACAGGGGAAAAAGTTTCTTCATAATCAACTCCTTCCCTTTGGGTAAAACCCTTTGCTACAAGTCTAGCCTTAAAGGTCTGTACCTTTTCGGCGGTATCTCTCTTTCTCTTATAGATCCATTTACACCCTATGGGTCTAACCCCTTCAGGTTTGTCTACAAGTTCCCATACTGAATTGAAGTCCATTGACTCCATTTCAAGGTCCATGGCTTTGGTCCATTGGTCCTTGTCAACATCATTCATTTCCTGTTTATAAGACAATGGATCTTCTACGTCATCATCAGGTATGACGACTTGAGTTTCAGCTAAACCCAAGTAGCGGTCAGGTTGGGAAACAACCCTCCCACTGCGTCGAGGCATTCCCAATGATTGAGAAGGACGAGACTGACTTGAAGTGTTGGCTTCTCCATCAACTATTGATGAAGGTCCAGCTTGATCAACAACTCTTGTTGGTTCATCTGTCGCTTCATTTAGCATTAATTTACTACGCGGTTTATGGTTCCTCATGTGAACTTCCTCCAAGAACGTGGCGTTTGTCGATACAATCACCTTGTTTTCTTGTGGGTCGTAGAAAAGACTGGAGGGAATCGAAGTCCCCGCAGCGGAAGCGATTGCGAATCGCGCGCTCTTGATTTAGTTACAACGATTTATTCAAGAACACAAATAACAAAATTAAGCATATATAATAGAATGGACAGCAAGAAAGTTACCTTTGAAGAACCTTTCTTCAAGTGCTCCTCCTCTCTCACGATCAAGATCAACGCAACACGAACTTGTACGAACACCGACACTACCACCAGATCTTCTCCGTTGTTCTCTAGGTGAGGGAGGAAGGTGGGTTCCCTTTAGGAAAAGTGAGGTGTTTTGTGAGAGAGATATTTGTTGTCTTGGAACCTTTCCAACAACAACAAAATGCTAGGAATCACTTAGAATGACTTCACCTAGTTGCATCTCATGCAACCATATATATAGGGAAATGGGATGGAAATGACCATCCTACCCCTCCTTTATTCTCAATTTAGTATATAGTTTATATATGAATCTAATTCATATTAAAACTATATATTATATCAATTATATCATATATAATTGATATAACTCCTCATGAAATTGAACACTTCAATTTCACTCTAAACTTTATACCCTCAATATTACCATATTGAGCCAACGGAGGGATCTAATGGACCTACAGTTCATGAGCTCCAATGATGTGAGATTAACAGATCAAACTCTTTGATCCAGTTAATCAATATTCATTAACTACAAGTCACTCCACTATAGACTTGTAGCTGCACTCTCCTCACTGTAGATATTATTGTGTCCACTGATATAGTCATTACCCATGAGTCGACCCTTCACAGGTTATTCGTAATTACAGTTGGGTCAAATTACCATTTTACCCCTGTGATTACCTCTTTGCTCCTTAAGCACCACTGATCCTCTAATGAACAACAAGTCTAAGGTCCTACCTTAGACTCATACCCTCATAGAGGGCGGAACCCATTATTCAAGACCTGGAGTAAGTTCTTAAGGGAACAACCTATCTAATTCCTTAGTGTAGGAATGAGTGAATTCCATCTTGCACAGTTAAGTTCCCAGCTACCTACGAGGTTCTATCCCTGAGAAGGTAGGCTTATTGAATCGGATACAGGCCACTCTCACCCATACTAGTCTAAGGACAAACCTCTATAAGCAGGAGTTCTTAACTTGCTCAGGATTCAATGCGAGTCACTAATGACCATCTATAAATTACTAGTCTTATCCTGTTAATGGTGTTACACTGGTTAGACTGATAATTTGCGATCCAGTCTTGTATGAACTCTTCATACAGGATGCCCCCACTCGCATGTCAACTACATGAATGAGTTGGATTACCACATTTGTACTAATTACAAAGTAGGTCGCATCCATGGTGTTACCAGAATGAGGTTTCCAACCTTATTCTTATACCATAGACTATTTATATTATAATCTTGAACTCAACCCAAATATTGTCCACTACACTGATTTCAAGATAAATGTTATAACCTTGGAGCTTAGTTTATTGGATTTATACAAGCAAGATTGTAATCTTATCAAAACAAATAACACTTTATTTAATTGATCAAAATTACACAAGTTTAGGGCATAAATCCCAACAAAGACCACCTCTCGTTTCTTTGGGATTACCAACAAATTGGCATAATCTTGAACGTGGTTCTAGTTTCTTTAGGTTTGTCACTTGCACGTGCGTCGGACAACCCCAAATCCTGAAGTGTTGTAAACTAGGTTTACGCCCCTTCAACAATTCAAAAGGTGTTTCTGAAACACTCTTTGATGGAACAGTGTTCAAGATTTGAACTGCAGTCTCTACTGCGTACCCCCAAAACGAGGCACGCAATTGAGCATAGCTCATCATAGAACGAACCATGTCCAACAAGGTTCTATTTCTCTTTTCTGACACACCATTTTGCTGTGGTGTATTAGGTGATGAGAGTTGAGATTTAATTCCATGTTCTATCAAATAGTCCTTGAATCTCAAATCCATATATTCTCCACCTCGATCGGATCGAAGTGTTTTAATGGTTTTCCCTAATGCATTCTCTACTTCAACCTTATACTCTTTGAACTTTTCAAGAGCTTCAGACTTATGATGCATTAGGTATAAATAACCATACCTCGAATAATCATCTATGAAAGAGATGAAATATTTGTACCCTCCTCGAGCTTTATCATTCACCGGACCACAAGAATCCGAATGTATAAGTTCTAAAGGTTCTATGGCTCTGTAACTTTTTCCAGTAAAAGGTCGCGTAGTCATTTTACCTTCCAAGCATGATTCTCAAGGAGATAAAGAATCATCTTCTAACTTGTTTAGAAGTCCATTCTTAGAGATTCTCTCAATCCGGTTGAGATTTATGTGACCAAGTCTATGATGCCATAGATAGGTATTATTTTGAGAAATTCTTTGCCTTTTACTTTGAGTATTAGCAGTTTTAAACATCTCATGATTCAAAATTGTTTTAGTTCTATTCGGTTCGAGTACATATAAGCCGTTTTCTAATTTAGCAGAACAAACATTGACACTCTTTTTCAAAATGAACGCTTCATTAAAAGAAAAGGAAATACAATATCCAAGTTCTATTAAACAAGAGATAGAAATTAAGTTCCTCTTAATTTTAGGAACTATATACGCATTTTCTAAAAATAAAAATCTATCTCTAAAAATAGCTTGGCATCTCCCATCGCATCAGTGAGAGACGATCTCTCCTGCTTCGACTTCTGAGCGTCATCTCACCCTCTTCGAGCTCATTGAAGGAACTAGTTTCTGAAATGAAGAGCAAACGTGATTAGTGGCTCCCAGAATCAAGTATCCGTAAAAATCATCATTTTCCACTAAGCGAGTTTTTCAAGAATAAGTAAATCTAATTTACCTTTCTTCTCTTTGAGCTCAACAAGGTATTTTGGGCAGTTTCGCTTCCAGTGCCCATCCATGTTGTAGTGGAAACACTTTCCTTTGTCTACAACCTTGGTTTTTTCCTTGCCTTTATCAGCAGCAGGTGCCTTCCCTTTCCTTCCTATCTTCTTCTTTTGGGTCTTCTTAAGCCTAGAGGATGAACCACAGGACTTTGTCCCAGAGGATTAACCTTTCTGGAACCTTCTGGAATGGGCAAAAAAATTTGTCTCTCCATCAGCCTGTCTCTTATTCTTCATAAGAGACTGGAAAGTTTGTAGTTCATTGAGGAGAGTAGTTAGGTTATACTCTGTCTTGTTCATCACCGCATTGCTGTAGAATTGCAGGAAACTCTTCGGAAGAGATTCCAGGATGAACGAGACCTGACTTTGCTCGTCAATGACCGCTCCATTCATCTAAGCCACGTTGAAGTGGACCATCAAATCGAGAACGTGTTCTCTCACCGATGACCCCTCCTTCATACGGGAGTTATAAACGTATTTGAGGGATTCGTGCCGAAGCTGTCCAGACGGTTGTCCAAACATATCCTGCAACGAACTCATGATCTCACGATCTGAGACCATGCCCTCGTGCTTTTTGGCTAGAACTTCAGAAACACTAGCCAAAATGTAGACCTTGGCCTTATCATTGGCCTTGATCCAGCGGTCGTACGCCTCCTTAACAGATTTAGGAGCGTTTCGAGCAGGGACTTGAGGACTTCCTCAGTCAATACAAACCGAAGGTCGTCAACAACAAAAATCGTATTCAGGTTGGACTTCCACGTAGTAAAGTTCTCACCAGTTAAACGATCGTTTTTTAGTAAGGCTATGATCGAGGACGACATGCTGAAATTCCAAAATATTTCTAATTAGTTATGACTTTTAACCCTTTAAAAACCAATCAAATTTAGCAAAATTATTAAAGAACCCTAGTGTTTAAACTAAACCCAGTGTTTAAATTAGACCTTTAATTTTGCAACGATATTTCATGTGTTTAGAACAAAACTTCCGTCGGGCGGTCAGTCATTCCTCCCTCGAATTGAGACTTTCTCAGCCAATTCTCACTACCAGAACATCTCATGTCCCAATGGTCCTTAGCTACCGTTTGTTTGGTCAAGGACTTGTTAACTAGCTTAACTCATTCTATAAATGTGACCCTAACATTTTCAGATCCAATAGGTCCGAGCCAACATGCTACTATTAAGAAAGACAACTGTTGGCAAATTACCTAAGAGACCCTATCCATTTCTGGAGTTCGCGGTGTTTCGATCCCTATAGTCAGGCCCTCCGTAGGGTTTGGCTGTTCCAGGACAACCTAGCAGGCAGACTATAGAAATCTCACGGTGCGACCTAATGGAGAAGACCGTAGGATACGTTGACACGCGTGCTGCTCCCATTTACTATGGATACTTCCCTCATTCACCTTGGTATTGAACCATGCAAATACTTACTGTAGGGGGACGCCCTATTGACGCCACGTAGCCGAGCATGGAACTCACGGTGTGAACTCTTGAGGACGTGAGAGTAAACTTGATGCGAACATCTCGTTTTTTCCCACTGAAGCTCTTAAGGTTAGGGTATAAGTTTAACTTAGTCGGATTCTGGCTAAAAGGATCTATTTAAGTATATGCCTATTATAACTAGGTCTTTTAACCTTATGTCTAGGTGAATAAACATTTTAATTACCTAGATATAAAATAGAACTAAGGTTAATTCAACTCATGCTCAGGTCGCCTCAGGTAGGAGGTGTTCCTAACAACTCGACCTTAAGTACCCCCAACCTTAGACAAAACTTCACCCGTAGAGTTCCCTTATAACTAAAGTTCTAATGTCTTACCATATTTTAAACTATTTAAAATACTATGTAAAACTAACTTCTAATCCTATTAGAAATTAAAACTTAGGTCTAAATTAATTTTAAACAATTTAAAACTAATTTAATTTTAACCCAAGTTCCTATGTTTGCATGCAATTCTTTGTTATAGGTTATGGTTCCTAAAACCCCTTAATTTATAACCTTTATAAATTTAATAATTAACCTATGACAGGAAACTAAATTATAAAACCAATATTGGAATTATAAAAATTATTCAACTAATTGAATAACTCATAATACTTAAATAAAATAACATTTATTTAAAACTAAGTAATTTCATGCTCCATGCAATTTATTTTCCATATAATCTAATTATAACATTTATAATTAATTACCCATGAAAAATAAATTAATCATGCATTTAAACCATATTTATATAACATTTATACAAATAAAAAATGCATGAACATGCTTATCCTAAGGTGGGAAAAATTCTAAATGACATTCATAAAGAAAAATAGCTGTAAAACTGGAAAAATTTGACCCCTAAAGTACAAAAATAATAAAATTACACTAATTTTATTACATAACCGGTCCAAAACTCCTTGAACCGAGCTCAAACCGCTCGAACCAGACCGAACCGCTGCTGAACCAGTCTGCTTGACCCAGATGCTGCGACAGCGTTGCAACGCTGAGGAGAGCGTTACAACGTTGCCACCCGAAAGTATCGGGGTAGCATTGCAACGCTGCTGCCCCCCTGGGATTCCTTATCAATAGGAAGCGCTGGCGTTGCGACGCCGCTCTTCAGCGTTGCAACGCTTATGAACGGCGTTGCATCGCAACTGGTAGCATTGCAACATTGTTGCTTCGTCAGCAGCAGATTTCTTCGAACACAGCAGTTTCAAACATCGGTTTCTCCTTCGATACTCATCCGATTTGCACGAAACCTATCCCGAACGACTCATAACTCAATTACAGACTCGATAATGCACATAAATGCCCAAAAACACAGGGGACTTTACATATAATTTGATCAAATCAAAAGTAAACTATGGCCAAAATTTTCCTAAACAGTTTTACAGCAAACCAAAAATGCAATTCGCACCTAACCAATGCAAATTTATTTGAACCAAAGCAAAACAAGCATTGCTCTTATACCAATTGATGGAGATCTGATCTATTTGAGCAGCGGAAACGTGATAGAAATCGTAATTTTGCTAGTTTGTTTTGGTTGAAAATCAAATACCCATACATTGGTAAAAATACAGAACAAGCATATACTTCTAATCTAATTAGGCATGGAAATTTACATGCAAATATGTTCTGTAATTAAAGTAAACTAAAAGAGAATTCATAATACCTCTGTAATTTCAGTCTCTAGCAACTCCTTGCTCCTATTGGAGCAACACAACAAGTAAGAACACTTCTTTGTTTTCTCCAACAGGACAACACCACAAGGAAAACCTCCTATGACTCTCAGTTTCTAATTAGATCTTCCTTAGGTGGGAAGGATCCAACAATTGGAGAATTAGGGAATAGTAGAGAGAATTCTTGATAGAAACATTCACTAGAGATTCATCGATAGATTTCTTCTCACAAGGAGAAGAAAACTACACTGAGGGAATAACTTCCCCCACTCCCGATCGATGGGGAGAAGAAAACTACACTGAGGGAATAACTTTATATTATATCATATCTATATACATTAAATTAATTCCTTGATGAATTTGAACATTTCAAATTCAAACGATCTAAGAAACCTTTACGAGCTACAAGGTGGACCTAATGGAACTACAGATCAGAAGCTCCAACGATACGAGATTGCTCGGTTATTCTCATTAACCTCCTAATCAACATTCGTTAACTGCGGGAACACTCCACTAAAATCCCGCAGCTGCACTATTCTCACTATAGATATATTTCTGTGTCTACGGATATTGACCAATAACAGCAAGTCAAACCTTAACGAATGTTCATAACACCAGCTGGGTCAAATTACCGTTTTACCCCTGGGTTACATCTTGTACGTTAAGTACCTGTGCTCCTCTAATGAACAATTCGTTTGTGGTCCTACCAACAAAAGTCCCTCTCGGGTCAATGAGAGGGTCGGACCCTTTGCTCAAGTCCCGGAGACACCACTTAAGGGAACATTCATCTACTTACCCTAGTAGGCGGGAAGGAGTGAATTCCATCTTGCTAAGTTTAGTCCCCAGCCGCTCACTCGGTCTTGTCCACAAGAAGGTAGGCATATTGAGTCGACGAATCTGGCCACTCTCACCCATACTAGTCAAAGGATAATCCCTCGCGAACAGGAGTTCGTAACCTGTTCAGGATTGAGAACAAGTTGCCCAGGCCATTCTAGTGAAATAGAAACCTAATTAGTCAACGGAGTTACATCTAGTGGTTACTATTTCGTGGTCCGGTCTTATGTAATCTCATTTCATAGGATATCCCCACTCACATGTCATCTACACGAACACCTTAGGATCACAGTGTTTGTATCTTATACAAAGTGGGCCACATCCATAGTTTTACCAGGGCAAGGTACCCAAACCTTATCCCCTTACTATAGACCCTTTAGGTCAGATATCTCAACCGAGATCCTTTATATGTACACTACATTCAGTTAAAGATACATTCTACAGCCTTGGATGTTTAGTTTATTGGATTTAGGGTTAAAACAATGGCAATATCGTAATAACGAACAATAGCTTATTAATGAAATAATAACACTTTATTATAATAATTAGAACATAATTACAAACTACGAGTTTTAGGGCACAAACCCCAACAAATACAAAGCAGGTCGCATCCAAAGTGTTGAAGGGAATGAAAATCCCACACAGCGGAAGGGCGATTGAATCGTCGTGGTATCGTTGTGAAAAATACTTTCTTAAAATTGAAACTATCACATAGTAACTAGGCTAAACATGCATTTAGGAAGAAAGACAGTAAGAATTAGTTACTTGTTGAACAACCGGTCTTCACGTTTTCCTCCTCCGGTCACGAATTCTTCGTGAACACGAGCTCAACGAACTCGATCTCCTCGAAGGAACCAACGAACCGGACACATCCGTTAGGCTTCTCGGTTGTTCTCTTTTAGGTAAAGGGAGAATATGTGGGACTCCTTTTTGGTGAGAGGGAGGAGAGATTGAGAGAAGGTTGAGAGAGAAGTGTTTGTTGTTTTTTGTGAGATTCCAAAAAATGAACAACAAGCTAATGAAATCCTTCTTGCAAAGGGTTTATATAATGGTGATAGGTGGAGTTAAAATCTCCACTTATTTACCAATTAACCACAACCATGAGTTATGCAAATCATATTTGCATAACCATATATAATAAGATATCTCATATCTCATTATACAAATCACATTTGTATAATTGTGGATTTTTAAATTGAATCACATTCAATTTAATTTCTCTCAATCCAATTTCTCCAAATTAGCCTTAATTAAGCAATTAGGCTAACCTATCGTTTATTATGAATCTCATTCACATTAAACTATATAATATGCCAATCATATCTCATATAAATGACATAGTTACCCTTTAATGAATTTGAACACTTCAAACCCACACAAAAACTGTAAACCCTCTATTAATCAAGTTTGAGCCAACCGAGTGACCTAATGAACCTACAGTGACAAGCTCCAATGATTCGAGATTAACTTGTCAAACCCTTTGACCCGGTTAATCAACATTCATAGCTACGGTAACACTCCACTAAAGCCCGTAGCTGCACTCTCATCACTGTAGGACAAGTTGTGTCCATTAATATTACAAATGCCCATGAGTCGACCCTTCACAGGTTGTTCGTAGACATGGCTGGGTAAAATTACCGTTTTACCCCTATGTCTACTTCTTGCTCCTTAAGTCCCCACTGCTCCTGTAATGAACAACAATGTTGTAATGGTCCAACCATACCCGACACCCCTCTCGAGCCAGTGAGAGGGTGGGCGCCCGTTGTCCAAGCCCTAGAGACAATACTTAAGGGATTAACCCCTCTAGTTTCCCTAAAGTCGGGAACGAGTGAATTCCATCTTGCGTAGTCCTGCCCCTGAGAAGATAGGCATATTGAGCGAGTAACTGTGACCACCCTCACCTATACTAGTCAAAGGACAGACCCCCGCAGACAAGAGTTCATAACACGCTCAGGATTAAGGTCGAGTTACTAATGGTCATCTACGAAGTTATTAGTCCTATACTGTCAAAAGTGTTACATCAGTAGGTCTAATAATTCACGGTCCGGTCTTGTACATTCTCATTGCACAGGATGCCCCCACTCGCCTGTCAACCACATGAATGAGTCAGATCACCTCGTTTGTATCTAATACAAAACGGGTCGCATCAACAGTGTATCCAGGATTAGGTCTCCGGATCCATATACTGTAGACCGTTCGGGTCATTAACTCGAGCGTGATCCTCCTTGTGTGTCCACTACACACCGTTCAAGTTCTAGTTCTCTCATAAATTCAATGACCCAGACGCTTAGTTTATTGAAGAAAGTTTGTAAAATTGCGAAACACAAAGTAATGAATGAAATAACTCTTATTTATTTCAAATGGCAATGTTACAAACAAAACGAGATTAGGACATACATCCCAACAAGTTTCACCAGGATGAGGTTTCCAACCATATCATATATTGTAGATCGTTCGGGTCAATAACTCGAACGTGATCCTCCTCGTGTGTCAACTACACACCGTTCAAGTTTTAGTTCTCTCATACAATGTGACCCTAGAGCTTAGTTTATTGGATCAAGTTTATAAAATGCGAGATACAAAGTTTGATAAATAAATAACTTTTATTGAATTAAAACAACTGTATTACAAACTACACGACATTAGGGCATACACCCGAACACATCTACCGCTTGGCTGGAGTCCCTTGGAGTCTGAATAAGAAACTTATCCAGCCCCGTGCTGTCATGGACTAGAGCTTCATCATGGGACTTCGTGGATGGGACCATATGGTTGAGGATGAGGTTGAGTGTGATGAGGAAGACCACGATAAGGACCAACCTCAACATCTACCTACTCCTGTTGTGCACCACGAGCCGTTCCAAGATTGGAGTTCCATCACATCGCGGTTGGATAGGATCAAGTGATGGTAGATTCGAGGAGAAGCCTACCACCAGCACTTGTATCATTGCCTCTGTCACATGTCGTGTGGCGATCCCCCATTTCCAACTCTGATGCAACTATACCACTCCTCAGACGATAAGTGATTTTTTCATGTACTTCAGGGCAATCTCTTTCCCTTTTCTCGCTTTAGATTTTTTTTCAAAATTTCCTCTTTTTATATATTTAGTTGTTTCTACTTTTAATACATTGAGGGCAATGTAATGTTTTAAGTTAGGGGTGGGATGTTTATAAATTGATGCTTAATCTATTTTTTCTGTTTGGTAGTATATCTGATTTTTAAGAATGATTAATTAGTAGTATATTTGGTTTTAAAAAATAACTTTCAAAGTGATCTGCATCTGAAACATCTAAGTTCATGAAATGTTACATACATCTGATACATCTGACAGATATTTGAGCATCTGAGTTCTTAGATCTTTATCTATATTTATTTTTAAGATTTTCATGTTGAAGTACTGCAACTTCGTGATTAGGATATCTTGTGATTGTCTGTTTAAGCTAAATAATAGTTTTGCAGTAAAGACAGACATGTCGACCTATGATTAGTGTAGTTGGTTGGAAATGAACTTCTAGTTTTCCTCTAACTCTCTAACCACATTTTAGCCTTTCTTTTATGATCTAAAAGTTAGACAAGTCTTACATGAATTAGATGTTAGTGTCACCTCGATAGGCTCAACTTAATTGCAAGTATGTGAACACAGTGAGAAGTTATTAATACTTAGGATATAAAAGCTTGGTGTCTTTTGTTATAAAAATTAAAAAATAGAAAACAACAAAAATAAAAAAATATTTATATCAGTCATTTATAGCATAATTGGGGTACTCCTCTTTATTTAATAGGTTGAGTAACCCGAGGTGGCCGTGAAACCCACGATTTCCTTTGCATGAAAAATCTAGATAGGAAATGAGTATGTTGTTATCTTGAATGTGGGTTATGCTCATAGTCAGTTATCTTCACCACAATGTGTCCATAAGTTGGAACGAAGGTATAGACGACTGGAAAGACTCCCTTTTTGCTTTTAATTGTTCGAGTCGATTGAATAAAGGCCTATAGAATTGTTTGAAACGTAAGCATTCTTCTACTTATTGATTGTTCAGTGCTTTTTTGCCAGTTGCTTAGCCAGTGTAGGGGAAACTAATTGATGTTCTTGTAAACTTGTCCTGGACTAGTAAGCATCCTGACTGATAGGTTAAAAAGCACACACTCACTTGAAGAAAGGAAGAATGTTGCATTGGCATGTAACTTACTCATTGTAGGTGATATATGTTTGTTTCTTTTCTAAGGTGCTATCTATATAGTTTGCATGCCATTGAAGATTGAATTACACTTTGTAGGGCTTTACATTCTAGGTTTTGCTAGAAGACTAGCGAAGATTTAAGTTGAGGGTATTTTGATAGTACCATAAAAGTGTTATTTTATCTATCTTTCTTATGTTAGTTCTACTACACTCACATGCTTAATTGTTTATTTTATAGAGGATTTGCATCTTGAGGCAATTCCAGAGGCTTAGGAAAAATCGAAGATTAAAACGATGAAATTGAGCCAAGAAATGCATCAAATCAAGAGAAAAAGAGCTAGGCAAGCCAAAGTGACCGCCTGCACAGCGTCTACACGTATAAAAGGAGTGTCTAGACGTTGATCATTCTCAAGGACGAAGACTCGCACAAAGAACATCTAGTGAAGGGAATGAGACTCCCACGCAGCGGAAGACGATTGAATCGTCATGGTGAAGTTGTACAATTGAATTTCATTAAAATAATTTAACTCTTAAATGTAGGCTACACATACATAATATGGAAAGAAAAACACAACAAGTACTAGAACACTTACTTGTTGAAGACGTGCTTCGATTTTTCCTTTCTGGTCACGAACTCTTTGTGTATTCCAAACGATCCCGAACTTCTCGAACTCTTCTCTCGATCAAGAATGAACACCACCCTTTGGAATCTCAGTTGTTCTTCTTTTGAAAGAAGGAAAGTTGTGGGACTTTCTTTGTTTTGGAGAAGGGAGGAGAAAAAAATTGAGAGAATGCCCCCATGAAACCCTTCTTGCAAAGGGTTTAAATAATGAAAATGATGGAGTTAAGATCTCAACATTATTACCATTTTACCCCAACCATAGGTTATGCAAATCATATTTGCATAACCATATAATATAAGATATCCCATATCTCATATTACAAATCATATTTGTATAATTGTGGATTTATTAAACAGAATCACATTCAATTTAATTTTTCTCAATTAATTTGTCCAATTAGCCCTAATTCAACAATTAGGCTAACCTATAGTTTATTATGAATCTCATTCACATTAAACTATATATTATATCATTCATATCTCATATAAATGACATAATTGCCCTTAAGTGAAATTGAACACTTCAATTCACATCAAAACATTAACCCTTCTTTTAACCGAGTTTGAGCAAATCGAGCGACCTAATGGACCTACAGTGACGAGATCCAATGATCCGAGATTAACCTATCAAACTCTTTGACCCGGCTAATCAACATTCATTAGCTACAGTAACACTCCACTAAAGCTCGTAGCTGCACTCCCATCAGTGCAAAATATTACGTGGCCACTGATATAACCAATGCCCATGAGTCGACCCTTCACAGGTTGTTCGTAGACACTACTGGGTCAAATTACCGTTTTACCCCTGTGTCTACTTCTTGCTCCTTAAGTTCCCACTGCTCCTCTAATGAACAACAACGTTGTAATGGTCCGACTATACACAACAACTCTCTCGTGCCAGTGAGAGAGTGGGTGCTCGTTGTCCAAGCCCTGGAGACAGCACTTAAGGGAACAACCCCTCTAGTTTCCCTAAAGGCGGGAACGATTGAATTCCATCTCGCGTAGTTAAGTTCACAGCTCCCTACTTGGTTCTGTCCCTGAGAAGGTAGGCATATTGCACGAGTAACTTTGACCACCCTCACCCGTACTAGTCAAAGGACAGACCCCCGTAGACAGGAGTCCGTGACACGCTCAGGATTCAGGTCGAGTCACTAATGGTCATCTACGAAGTTATTAGTCCTTACTGTCAATGGTGTTACATCAGTAGGTCTAATAATTCACGGTCTGGTCTTGTACAATCTCATTGTACACAGGATGCCCCCACTCGCATGTCAACCACATGAACGAGTCAAATCACCTTGTTGTATCTTAGTACAAAGCGGGCCGCATCCACAGTGTATCCAGGATTAGGTCAGGATTAGGTCTCCAACCCCATCCATATACTGTAAACCGTTCGAGTCATTTACTCGATCGTGATCCTCCCTGTGCATCCACTACACACCGTTGAACTTCTAGTTCGCCCATATATTCAATGACCTTGGAGCTTAGTTTATTGGTCAAAGTTTGTAGAAATTGCGAGACACAAAAATGATGAAATGAATAACATTTTATTAATTTCAATGTATATTTACAAACAGTACGAGATTAAGACAAACATCCCAACAAACTCTCACTTGGACTAAGCTAGTGGAAGAAATACATTTCTGAAATGTACATAAATTACAATGAAGTAATACAATAAACTAGCGCATTGAATACCAGTTTACATATCTCCCACTTGCCTTTGTCAGGAAGTAATCGAAGACCTAGACTCTCTAGGTGACCCTAAAACACCTTAGCCGTGAGGGGCTTTGTAAATGGATCAACTACGTTGTGCTCCGACACTCTCTGCGTGACTGTCACATCTCCGCGGTGCATAATCTCTCGTATCAGGTGATACTTCCGCTCAATGTGTTTGCCTCTCTTATGGCTCCGAGGCTATCTGGAGTTGGCTACTGCACCACTGTTATCACAAAACAGTGTGATCGGCAAGTTCATATTTGGAACAACTTCCAAATCTGTCATTAACTTCTTTAGCCAAACAGCTTCCTTTGCAGCTTCACAAGCCGCAATGTACTCCGCTTTCATAGTGGAATCAGCGATGCATCCCTGCTTGATGCTTCGCCATACTACAACTCCTCCATTTAGAATGAAGGCTGACCCCGAAGTGGATTTCCTAGAATCCTTATCGGTATGAAAATCAGAATCCGTGTATCCCGTAAAAATCAAATCTCCACCGCCTTACACTAAGCTGTAGTTCCTCGTTCTCCTAAGATACTTGAGGATTGCCTTTTACGGCTGTCCAGTGATCTAATCCTGGATTGGATTGATATCTACTGACAATCCCTACTGGATAACAGATGTCGGGCCTAGTACACAACATGGCATACATCAGACTCCCTACAGCTGAAGCATAGGGGATCCGTCTCATATCCTCAACCTCTTGAGGAGTCTTAGGACACTGATCCTTAAACAAATGAACCTCGTGCCTGAAAGGCAGCATACCCTTCTTGGAGTTCTGCATCTTATATCTAGACAACATCTTGTCAATATAAGACGCTTGAGACATGGCAAGCGTTCTGTTCTTCCGGTTCTGGACTATCTGGATACCTAGAACATACTGAGCTTCTCCCAAATCTTTCATTTGGAATTGCGAAGCTAGCCATTTCTTTACGTCAGTAAGGAATTGTATCTCATTCCCAATGAGAAGAATATCATCCATGTATAATATCAGAAATGCGACAGTTTTGTCAATGATATTATTGTAGACACAAGGCTCGTCAACATTCTGATCAAAGCCATAAGATTTGATTGCCTCATCAAACCTTATATTCCAAGATCTCGAGGCTTGTTTCAGTCCATAAATGGACCTATGAAGCCGGCAAACCTTTTGCTCTTGGCCTTGGGTAATGAACCTTTTGGGCTGGTCCATGTAGATGGTTTTGTCAAGGTTGCCATTCCGAAAGGCGGTCTTGACATCCATCTGCCATACCTCGTAGTCATAATACACGGCAATGGCCAGAAGGATCCTGATCGACTTTACCATGGCAACATGTGAAAAGGTTTCCTAATAGTCAATCCCTTCGACCTAGGTAAAACCCTTTGCCACTAGTCGTGCTTTGAAGGTCTGCACCTTCCCATCTACGCCACGTTTACGCTTGTAGATCCATTTACAACAAATAGGTTTTACCCCATCTGGTCGATCCACAAGCTCCCAGACAGAATTGAAGTACATCGACTCCGTTTCATGATCCATAGCTTTGATCCATTCGTCCTTGTCAACATCAGTCATTGCCTGATCATAGGTCAATGGATCCTTGCAGTCATCATCAGGATTGACGACTTGGGTTTCAGCTAAAACCCATGTAACGTTCAGGCTGTCTCACAACCCTCCCACTAAGTTGAGGCATTCCCAACTCTTGGGAACGGACTTGACTTGACGTGCTAGGATCAACAACACTTGTTGACGTACTAGCCCCATCAGCAACTCTTGTTGATGTACTGTCCATTTCGTTTAACACGATTTTGCTCCTAGGCACATGATCCCTAATATGGTCTTTCTCAAGGAAAGTGACGTTTGTCGACACAAGCACCCTATTTTCCTTAGGATCGAAAAACATACCACCTCTGGTCTCTTTTGGGTAACCTATGAATAGACACAATTTTGAACGGGGTTCCAGTTTTTTTGGGTCCGACACCAACACGTGGGTCGAGTATCCCCAAATTCTGAAATGGTGTAAACTACCTTTACGTCCAGTCCAGAGTTCAAAATGTTTTTCACAAACACTCTTCGACGGAACGTTGTTCAAAATGTAAACCACAGTCTCCACTTCGTAACCCAAAAAGGAATCAAAGAGACGATCATAGCTCATCATCGACTGAACCATGTCAAGCAGGGTTCTGTTTCTCCTATCCGATACACCATTCTGCTGTGGCATACCAGGTGCTGAGAGTTGGGACGTAATTCTTTGTTCTATCATATAGTCGTGGAATTCAGTGTCCATATACTCTCCACCTCGATCCGATCGAAGTGTTTTTATGGTTTTACCTAACAGGTTCTCAACCTCGGTCTTGTACTCCTTGAACTTTTCAAGAGTTTCAGACTTCCTATGCATTAGGTAAATATACCCATACCTCGAATAATCATCAATGAAAGATACGAAGTATTCGTAACCACCTCGTGCTTTAACACTCATCAGGCCATAGAGGTCAGAATGTATAAGCTCAAGGGGCTCCTTGGCTCTATATCCTTTTCCACTAAAAAGACGTTTGGTCATTTTGCCTTCGAGGCATGACTCACACACCGGTAAAGACTTTTCTTCTAACTAACTTAGAAGTCCACTCTTCACTAGTCCCTCAATCCGATTGAGATAAATGTGGCCTAACCTTAGATTCCAAAGATGGCCATTTTCTTTCGGAGAAACCTTAATTCTCTTAGTTCGTGTTTCTGCAGTTTTAAACAATTCAGTATTTAAAATGCATTTGACCGAATTTGGCTTTAAAACATACAAGTTAGACTCAAGTGAAACTGAACAAATCAAATTGCCTTTGAAAGAAATAAACGCTTTATTAGAATCAAAGGAAATTGAAATACAACGTTCAATGAGACAGGAAATAGAAACAAGATTTCTAGTAAACCCCAGGACTATATACATATTGTCCAACAATAAAAAATTCCTGCCAAAATAGAGCTTCACTTTGTCGATCGCTGTAGCAGAGACTATCTCCCCGGATCCAACTCGTAGAGTCACCTCACCTTCTCGCAGCGGTTACCAGCAATCAATTCCCCGAAAAGAAGAACAAACGTGGTTAGTAGCGGCCGAATCTAAAATCCAGACAGAGTCACTACTCTCCACTAACCATGTTTCAGTTACAAGTAAATCACATTTACCTTGATTCTTCGTCTCGACAAGAAACTTGGGACAGTTTCTCTTCCAGTGGCCATCTCCATTGCAGTGGAAACACTCTCCTTTCTCTGCAACTTCCTTGACCTTCTTGCCCTTTTGTGCGGCAGCTCGGTCAGTTTTGCCCCTCTTCATCTTCTTCTTCTTCCCTTTCGGGTGAGAAGGAGCAACAGGTTTAGTCCCAAAGGTCGAACTCCTGTGATAAGACTTGTAGGCAACGTTTCCCTCAACTTCCGCTGCCCTGATCCTCATCAAGGACTGATAATTCTGTAGCTCATTAAGGAGGATAGTCAGAGCGTAGCTAATTTTGTTCATAACAGCATTGCTACGAAACTGAAGGAAACTCTTCGCAAGAGTCTCTAGAAAAAAGCTGACCTGGCTCGACTCGTCGATCGAAGTCCCGTTCATCTCCGCCAAATTAAAGTGGATCATCATGTCTAGAACGTGTTCTCAGACAGGCGACCCTTCTTTCATTCGGGCATTGAAGACGTGTTTGAGAAAATCGTGCCTGGCCTGAAAGGACTGTTGTCCAAACATGTCTTGCAACGAATCCATGATCTCCTTAGCGGTGACCATCAACTCATGCTTCTTTACCAAGACTTCAGATAAGCTTGCAATTATATAGACCTTGGCCTTTTCATTGGCCCTGATCCATTGATCGTAAGCATCACGAACACTTCGTGATGCAGTCGAGCTCGGCAACTGAGGACACTCCTCAGTAAGCACGAACTTCAGGTCGTCAGTTACTAGAATCGTGTTGATATTATTTTTTCATGCTTGGAAGTTATCTCCCACTAATTTGTCGGAAGCTAGTAAAGCTATTATTAAGCTAGACATGTTTTTAGCTGAAAAATCAAATAAAATTTTGTGTCAGTCTCGCATGAACTTTTTGAAAAACAATCAAGTTGTAGCAAAATTTAATCCTATGATCCCTAGGCCATTTAAAAATTGCAATGATATCTTAAAGGTTTAGAATGACAGTCACCGAAGGGTGAATAGAAACACTCCTCCTCTAGGACGAGACTTTCTCGACCAGACCCTAATCCCAGAATAACTCTTATTCCATTAGGCCTCCAGTTACCAATATTTGGTCGAATTCATTAACACTTAACGAATTCTGTGAGTGATACACTCAATCTTTAAGTTTCCAAGTATCTGTCCAAATAATAGCCACCGAAGGGTGAACCACGAAGGAAAACCAACAAGGAAATTGTATCACGGTGTTTCGACTCCCATGATCAAGGCCCTCCGAAGGGATTGTCTGGTCCAAGCCAAACTAGCAGGAGGATCATAGGGGTCTCACGGTGTGAATCGAAAGAAGAGACCGTGGATTCCGTTTTCACAGGTCCCGCTCCCAGTCACTATAAGTGCTCTCTCCATCCACTTTGATATTGACCCATACAAATACCATCTGAAGAGGGACGCTCCCATTTGCGCCACGAGACCGATCTCACGGTGTGGACTTAATGGAGATTTGTGGTTGGAAATTAAATGTATATCATACACTATATTTCCTCCCATTCAACACTTTATAATTTTCGGGATTGACCTAGATAAACTGGCTAAAAATTACCTAAGTCTGCCAATATAACTCTTATATGGTATTTAGCCTAAGTTTATAATCACATTATTACTTAGGTCTATGTGAGTAAATTAATCAACTTTTAATTAACGACACTCACGATAAATATAATCTAAGAATCTTCGAACGGAATTCACTCCCAGGTCGGTTTCCAAGTAGGGGTGTTCCGCAAGCGTCAACTTAAATACCCCAGCCTTAGACAAAACCTTCCTTAGACAGAGTTACTAATCAGTCACCATTCAAAGACTATACTTTGATTTCCTAATTCTAATCTTATTAGAACTATAAAACCTAAGTCTAATTATTCATGTTCTAAACACTTTAAAACTAATAATTAACTTAGATTGCATGCATTTCTATATTATAGTACTTGATCATTCATTACATGAATAACTATATACTATAACAAAATAATTCATCACATGAATATAAATGCATGAGCATACTTTAATCTAAAAAATATAACACTTATATTAATTAAATTAAAACATGCATTTAATTATATTATAACTCTTATAATATAACCTATCATGCAAACTATATATTATAACTCTTATAATATAAATGATGCATGAAATGTTTAACCTAAGGTGGGGTTTTACATCTATATGACATACATTATGCACATAGAAATTAATTAAATCATATATCACATGCATAAAATAATTAAATAGGAAAAATGGACCCATTTTGGCACCTAGGAGCAATTTAATTAATTAAATAACATTAATATAACAATTATATTAACATTATTTAATAAAATAAATTTAAATAAATAAATTAAATTACATTTTATAAAAAAAGTAAAAAAAATCACGTTGCAAACTGCCCCACGAAGCCACATCTTCAACTGCCCACGTTCACGCGAAAAAGCCTCGCGAAATGCTCCTCTACGCTCACGCAGCGTTGCGCGCGGTAAGCGGCGTTACGCCGCAGCGGCGTCAACGTTGTACGGCGTTCCCAACGCCAGCAGCGTTGCAACGCTACGCCTAGCGTCGCAATGTTGTCCTGCAGCGCGCCTTGCTCCCGCATGCGCAGCGTTGAGATGCCGATGAACAGCGTCTCAACGTTGTCGACAGAATAGCAAGCTCCTCTTGTTGTTCTGTCGTTTCTCGCCCGTTTCCGCTCCGATTTCTTCATAGTAACTCTTGCCACGAACGACTTGGACTTACAGACTCGATTTACAAAAAATTGCCTAAAAACAACAGGCCCTTACATTGATCAAATCAACATAAATTGTAAATCTAAACTAGTGGCAAAACCAAAAACATCCATAATTACAAACCAAAAATTTATCACATAAATTAAGGCTATACCCACCTATCTTTAACGAAAAACAGTGCACAAAATCAAGCCAATGTATGGCTCTGATACCAATTGAAGGGAATGAGACTCCCACGAAGTGGAAGACGATTGAATTGTCATGGTGAAGTTGTGCAATTGAATTTGATTAAAATGATTTAACTCTTAAATCTAGGCTAAACATACATAATATGGAAAGAAAAACACAGCAAGTACAAGAACACTTACTTGTTTAAGACGTGCTTCGATTTTTCCTTTTAGGTCACGAACTCTTTGTGTATTCCCAACGATCTTGAACTTCTCGAACTCTTCTCTCGATCAAGAACGAACACAACCCTTTGGAATCTCGGTTGTTCTTCTTTTGGAAGAAGGAAAGTTGTGGGACTTTCTTTGTTTTGTAAAAGGGAGGAGAAAAAATTGAGAGGATTTGAGAGAATATTGAATCTCTTCTCTTTGGTGAAAATCCAAAAATTGAGAGAATGTCCCCATGAAATCCTTCTTGCAAAGGGTTTAAATAATGAAAATGATAGAGTTAAAATCTCCAATTTATTACCATTTTACAACAACCATAGGTTATGCAAATCATATTTGCAAAACCATATAATATAAGATACCACATATCTCATCTTACAAATCATATTTGTATAATTGTGAATTTATTAAACTGAATCACATTCAATTTAATTTCTCTCAATTAATTTCTCCAATTAGCCCTAATTAAACAATTAGGCTAACCTATAGTTTATTATGAATCTTATTCACATTAAACTATATATTATATCATTCATATCTCATATAAATGACATAAATGCCCTTAAGTGAAATTGAACACTTCAATTCACACCAAAACATTAACCGTTCTTTTAACCCAGTTTGAGCCAACCGAGGGACCTAATTGACCTACAATGACTAGCTCCAAGATCCAAGATTAACCTATCAAACTTTTTGACCTGGCTAATCAAGATTCATTAGCTACGGTAACACTCCACTAAAGCCCGTAGCTGCACTCCCGTCAGTGCAGAATATTACGTGTCCACTGATATAACCAATGCCCATGAGTCGACCCTTCACAGGTTGTTCGTAGACACTGTTGGGTCAAATTACCGTTTTACCCCTGTGTCTACTTCTTGCTCCTTAAGTTCCCACTTCTCCTCTAATGAACAACAACGTTGTAATGGTCCGACCATACACAACAACTCTCTCGTGCCAGTGAGAGAGTGAGTGCCCATTGTCCAAGCCCTGGAGACAGCACTTAAGGGAACAACCCCTCTAGTTTTCCTAAAGGCAGAAACGAGTGAATTCCATCTCGCGTAGTTAAATTCCCAGCTCGCTACTTGGGTCTGTCCCTGAGAAGGTTGGCATATTAGGCGAGTAACTGTGACCACCCTCACCTGTATTAGTCAAAGGACAGACCCCCGCAGACAAGAGTCCGTAACACGCGCTCGTGATTCGTGTCGAGTCACTAATGGTCATCTCACGGTTATTAGTCCTTCATCACAACGCGGTGTTACATCGAGTAGGTCTAATAATTCACGGTCCGGTCTTGTACAATCTCATTGTACAGGATGCCCCCACTCGCATGTCAACCACATGAACGAGTCAGATCACCTCGTTTGTATCTTAATACAAAACGGGTCGCATCCACAATGTATCCAGGATTAGGTCTCGAACCCCATCCATATACTGTAGACCATTCAGGTCATTTACTCGAACGTGATCCTCCCTGTGTATCCACTACAGACCGTTCAAGTTCTAGTTCTCTCATATATTCAATGACCCTGGAGCTTAGTTTATTGGTCAAAGTTTGTTTAAAATGCGAGACACAAAAATGATGAAATGAATAACACTTTATTAATTTCAAATGTATATTTACAAACAGTACGAGATTAGAACAAACATCCCAACATCTAGGCGCTGCTTGAAGCGTCTCGATGCTGGCAAAATTCAATTGCAAAGAGGTTCGCTTTACTATTCGAGGAGGCTCTACTCGACACTTGAAGCGTCAAGAAGCTGTACTAAGCATCTCGACGTTGTCTATATTCTTAAAAGATGTTTCCCTTATGTAGACGGAGAATTTCTAGATGCTCTCCTTGGCGTCTAGACGCTTCCAATGATTTAAAAAACCAACATTTCCTTTAGATTTTGCACGAACTCTTGGAGACCTTTCTCTTACTTTTGAGATTAGCTTTAGTTTGGAGTTTAGAATAGTTTCTTTTTGTACTTTTATTGTGTTCAAGTTGTATCGATGAAGACCATGGAGGTCGACGATGTGTTTGTGACTATGCTTGATAAGCATCCTCTTCTGGTTCATAGGTCGGTCAAAACCAATTGTAATGTGGTGAGGTTTGTTTGTAATTCTTAACTCTATAGACATTTAATTCTTAAATTCTCTACTTTAATCTTATGACTATGTATCTTTTGATGGAGATCCGATCTCCTTGAGTAGCGGAAACGTGATAGAAATCATAATTTTGCTAGTTTGTTTTGGTTGAAAATCAAATACCCATACATTGGTAAAAATACAAAATAAGCATACAAAAATCCTAATCTAATTAGGCATGGAGTAAACATGCAAACATGCTATGTAATTAAAGTAAACTAAAAGGGAATTCATAATACCTTTGTAGTTTCAGTCTCCAGCAACTCCTTGCTCCTATTGCAACAACACAGCAAGTAAGAACACTTCTCTGTTTTTTCCAACAAGACAGCGACACGAGAAAAACCCTCTATCCTCTGAGTACTACTTAGACCAATTCCTTTGGTGGGAACGAATTCCAACAATTGGAGAAAGTTTTTGGAAATTTGAGATAGAGTTTCTTGAGATCGCAATTCCAAAATTGCATCAATTTTCTCGATTGATTTTCTTCTCACCAGGAGAAAAAACTAGTCAGAGTGAAAATTTTCCCCACTCCCTATCGATGGGGAGTTTGAGGGAAGTGGGGAGCGTGCCACACGTTCCCCATTTTTCTTTTATTTATTATAAAACAAATAATCAAATTATTAATTAATTAATCAAATCATATTTAATTAATTATAAATTAAATATCATATATTTAATTTGGATTAAATCACATTTAATCAATTTTTCCTCTAACCTATAGTTTTAATGCACATCTTATGCACATTAAATTTTAACGAATAGTTTTAAATATGAATCACATTCACATTAATATTTGAACTCTTTCAAATATTTAATTCTCTCATATAATTTAATATGAATCATATTCACATTAAATTTATAATATATTATTCCAAAACTATATATTATACCGTATCTATATACATCAAATTTATTCCCTAATGAATTTGAACATTTAAAATTCAAATGATTTAAGAACCCTTTACGAGCTAGAAGGTGGACCGAATGGACCTACAGATCAGAAGTTCGAACGATACGAGATTGCTCAGTTAATCTCATTAACCTCCTAATCAAAATTCGTTAACTACGGGAACACTCCACTAAAGTCCTGCAGTTGCACTCTTCTCACTGCAGATATATTTCTGTGTCCACGAATATTGACCAATAACAACAAGTCAATCCTTCACAAATGTTCGTAACACCAACTGGGTCAAATTATCGTTTTACCCCTAGGTTACATATTGTACCTTAAGTACCAGTGCTCCTCTAATGAACAATTTGTTTGTGGTCCTACCAACAAACAGAAGTCCCTCTCGGGCCAATGAGAGGGTCGGGCTCTTTGTTCAAGTCCCGGAGACACCACTTAAGGGATTATTCATCTACTATCCCTAGTAGGCGGGAAGGAGTGAATTCCATCTTGCTAAGTTATGTTCTCAGCCGCTCACTCGATTTTGTCCCCAAGAAGGTAGGCATATTGAGTCGGCGAATCTGGCCACTCTCACACATACTAGTCAAAGGACAATCGCTAGCGAACAGGAGTTCGTAACCTTCTCAGGATTGAGATCGAGTTTCCTAGGTCATCCTAATGAAATAGAAACCTAACTAGTCAACGGAGTTACATCTAGTGGTTACTATTTCGCGGTCTGGTCTTATGTAATCTCGTTGCATAGGATATCCCCACTCACATGTCATCTACACGAACACCTTAGGATCACAGTGTTCGTATCTTATGCAAAGTGGGCCACATCCATAGTTTTACCAGGGTAAGTTACCCAAACCTTATCCCTTACTATAGACCCTTTAGGCTGTATCTCGAACTGAGATCCTTTATATGTACACTACATTCAGTTCAAGATACTTTTTACAACCATGGATGTTTAGTTTATTGGATTTAGGGTTAAAACAAAGGTAATATCGTAAATAACGAACAATAACTCTTTATTGAAATAATAACACTTTATTACAATAATTAGAACATAATTACAAACTACGAGTTTTAGGGCACAAACTCCAACATCTTTGATTGAATTTACACCTCAATTGTTTATGTATTGTCTACTGTTATTTCATGGTTGATGTGAAACCTCAATCATGGCCTTAATTTTGGAACACTAGAGTTATAATGATGTGTGAGTCTTGGGGAATTATTTATTCATAGTTGGCATGTTAGACTCTAGGGAATTTGAGAAGCATGTTAATTAGATTATTCTAATTAAAGTGTCTTGGTCTTCCACATTACTTAATACCTTTGTCTTAATTGTATATGACATGGAGAGTGCTAGATAATTAAGATAATTTAGATTAACGATACTGGAGAGGTAAAGTTAATGAACATAGAGAAATATCTTTTTAGGGGAACCACTAAGCCGACCAAGTTAATTGTAAATTTAGTTAAAATCGATTTTGGGAATGCTTGTGATCTATATTACAATTGGGATAACCGTACCTTTGAACTGGAATTTGGTAAGATTTGATTTGGAATTTGGAATTTGGAATTTGGTAAGATTTATTTTCAAACCAAACATTTTAAATCCCCTTTTTTCCTTCTTGTTTTGGAATATTATTCTTGAAAGTTGAAATTCATTGCTCCCTGTGGTTCGACTTGGTCCACTATTAAGTACTACAAGTATTTAATTTAGATCAATTATATAAATTATATTTGATCGAGCTCTCGACAACCTTACAATTACCAAGAAATTGGAAGCGATCACAATTGCACATAAACATTCCATTAGTTGAAGAATTAGAGAAGATGCCTACCAAATAAACACCCATGGAAATAGTTTATGACTGTAGCATTGACAAAAGGATGCAGTGCAAGTTATCGCCCAAGCTCAAGCATCCAAGAAGTTTTACCATTTCGTGCTCTATAGGAATAGACGTGAGGCATGTTCTATGTGATTTAGGCGCAAATATAAATTTAATACCGTTATCAATGTTCAAAAGGATTTGTATAGGAAAAGCTCGTCCAACTACCATGACACTGCAACTCGCAAATAGATTTATCGTGTACCTTGAAGGAAAAATGAAAGATGTATTGATAAGAGTGGATAATTCTATTTTTCCAGCTTACTTCATTATTCTTGATTATGAAGTAGATATTGAAATGCCAATCATATTGGAAAGACCATTTTTGGCAACAAGTGACACAATGATCAGTGTGAAAAAAAGGGGGAACTCTAGATGCGAGTGATGACGAAGAAATTTCGTTCAACATCCTTAACCCACTCAAGTATCCTGATGAGGTGGAAGAAGAGAATGTTCACCAGAGTGTGGCTGCAGTAGAGATCCTGTTAAACGAGGATTTCAAAGCAAGTGAAAGTGAAGATGAACTCATACCAGAAGTAAATCAGGCGGTAGAGTATGGAGAAATGTTGAATTATAAGCAGCTGAAAAGATATAAGGAAGAAAAGCCACAAAAACCCTTTGTGGAAGAGCAACCTACGGTAGAGCTTAAGCCATTACCGTCACACCTTAAATACTGATTTCTAAGAGATGGAAGTATTATGTTGGCCATCATCTCAGTAGTCCTCGATGATCAGAGAGAGAGCAAACTCCTTGAAGTCCTAAGTCGTCATACAAAAGCCATGGGATGGAGTTTTGCTGATCTCAAAGGAATCAAACCCTCTTACTGTATGCACAAGATACAAATAGAAGAAGGCAATGAAGGATTCATAGAAAGACAACGAAGGCTAAACTTGACAATGATGCAAGTAGTACAAAAAAAGATCATCAAATGGATAGATTTAGGAATAGTTTATCCTATTTTTTATAGCAAGTGGGTATGCCCGATACAATGTATCTCAAAGAAAGGGAGAATGAAAATAGTTTCAAATGAACAAAATGAGTTGATACTAATGCGCACGATGATTGGATGGCGCATATGCAGGGACTAGAGAAAACTCAATGCGGTAACAAAGAAGGATCATTTTTCGTTTCCATTCATCGACCAGATGCTGGACAGATTCGCATGTAATGCTTATTACTGCTTTCTAGTTGGCTATTTTGAGTACAATCAGATCAACATCGCACCAGAGGACCAAGAATAAAAAACATTCACATGCCCGTATGGCACATTTGCTTTCAAATGCATGTTATTTGTACTATGGAATGTGTCAGGGACATTTCAGCGTTGTATGATTGCAATCTTCTCAGACTTGTTGGAGACATCGATCGAGGTATTTATGGATGATTTTTAAGTTTATGGAAACTCGTATGAGGAATGTTTGAATATCTTTAATGATGTGTTGGAAAGATATGAAAAAAAATTTGGTTCTTAATTGAGAAAAATGTCACTTTATGAAAGAAGAGAGAATAGTCCTAGGTCACAAAATTTCAAAAGCAGGAATAGAGGTAGATAAAGCAAAAATTGATGTCATATCTAGGCTACCCTATCCTTCGAATGTCAAAGGGAATTAGAAGTTTTTTTGGGACATGTAGGCTTCTACCGTCACTTTATAAAAGGTTTTTCGCATATTACTAAACAATTGTGTGATTTGTTAGAGCTGGACATGAAGTTTGAGTTTAGCAAGTCTTGTTGCGAGGCATTTGACGTATTGGACGATGCATTAGTCACTGCATCGATCCTGGTCACACCTAATTTGAATTTACCATTCGAGTTGTTGTGCGATGCTAGCTGATCGAGTGAACTTTGAGTAAAGAAAAATGAAGAAATTACGCTCTACCCAGTGCAAGTGCACACTCTCGATGAAAGTATTAAAACAAGAGTAGTCCTGAGTATCAATCCCTCAGGGAACGGTGTTAACAAAATTAAAGCTTAGCAAAAATGCAAGAGAGTTTCAAGGAGAAAAACAAAATTGCAAAATCAAGGTTGGAAATGATGTGTTTGGAAAACTAAAATTGATTTCAAAGTCAAATTGCAAAACTGGATTTCCAAACTTGTCCTTTTTCAATTTGAAGAACAAACAAACCAGAAACTACAGAAGCTGAAGACAGTGAAAATTGAAAAATTGGATTGCAAAACTGAGAGTTCTGCAATATGTATACAAATCGATGAAATTGTATTAACTGAAAAGGCGAATAATGAAAAACTGTATTGCAAAATTGGTAGTATTGCAAGCTCACAACGAATTATAGAATGCTAATCAATGATGACTTGAACAATCTAAAAAGGATATTTTAAATGCAATGTGAAGGGATGGAATCCCGTAGCGGAAGCGATTTTGATCGCATTGCCCCGATTGTGTTACATGAGTTTGTAGTCAAACATACATCCTTGGTTAAGCATAAGAGGGGGAAAAAAATTACCTTTGAAGAACCTTTCTTCTTGTCATCCTCTCCACGATCTCTACGAAAACACGAACCGATCACAAACTTAGACACTTTCAGGACGTCTTCTCGGTTCTTCCCAAGAAAGAGGGAAGCTTGTGGGAACCCTTTTGGAGAAGAAGATTGTAGATAGATTTTGAGAGAATGAGAGAAAGCTTTTTCTTTTTGGAGTTGTAAATCAAAAAACTGAGGTTGATCCTCCCAAAATGCTACACAAAGCATTTATTTATAGTGGGTGAGGATGGAGAGAAATTCTCCACCCATTTAGCCCAGTACTTCCACAAACCATATATTATGCAAATCATATTTGTATAATATAAGGTATCATATACCTTAATGTGCAAATCACATTTTCATAATGTGGAATTAAATTGAATCATATTCAATTTTCATATCTCTCAATATTAATTTCTCTAATTATGTCATAATTCCATAATTAGGCAATAGTATAGTTTATTATGAATCATATTCACATTAAACTATATATTATATCAATTATATCACATATAATTGACATAAAATCCCTTTATGTGAATTTGAACACTTTAAATTCTTTCCAAAACTTTATACCCTCATTATTTCACTATTGAGCCAACAGAGGAACCTAATGGACCTACAAATCATGCGCTCCAATGATTCGAGATTAACTGATCGAAATCCTTAATCTTGTTAATCAACATTCATTAACTACGAGTCACTCCACTATAGACTCGTAGTTGCACTCTCCTCACTGTAGGACAAGTGGTGTCCATCTATATAACCAATGCCCGTGAGTCAACCCTTCACAGTTTGTTCGTAGTCACTGTTGGGTCAAATTACTGTTTTACCCCTGTGACTACCTCTTGCACCTTAAGTACCACTAATCCTCTAATTAACAACATGTTTATGGTCCTACCATAAACAACGTCCCTCTCAGCCAAGTGAGAAGGTGGGGCCTCGTTATTCAAGTCCTGGATTCAGTCCTTAAGGGAACAACCTTTCAAGTCCTGGATTCAGTCCTTCTTGTGTAGTTAAGTTCCCAACTACCTACGAGGTTCTGCTCTTGAGAAGGTAGGCTTATTGAGTCGGAAACTCTAGCCACTCTCACCCATACTAGTAAAAGGACATACCCTTGCAAACAAGAGTCCGTAACCCGCTCAGAATTGTACATGTGAGTCCCATCCTGTGCAATGAGATTGTACAAGACCGAATCATGAATTATTAGACCTACTGATGTAACACCGTTGACAGTATAGGACTAATAACTTCGTAGATGACCATTAGTGACTGGACCTTAATCCTGAGCGTCTTACGGACACCTGTCTGCGGGGGTCTGTCCTTTGACTAGTACGGGTGAGGGTGGTCACAGTTACTCACCCAATATGCCTATCTTCTCAGAAGCAGGACTACGTGGGGAGCTGGGAACTTAACTACGCGAAATGGAATTCACTTGTTCCCGACCTTAGGGAAACTATAGGGGTTATTTCCTTAAGTGTTGTCTCTAGGGCTTGGACAACGGGTGCCCACCCTCTCACTTGCCCGAGAGGGGTGTTGTATATGGTTGGACCATTACAATGTTGTTGTTCATTAGAGGAGCAGTGGAGACTTTTGAAGCAAGAAGTAGACAGAGAGGTAAAACGGTAATTTGACCTAGCAGTGTCTACGAACAACCTGTGAAGGGTCGACTCATGGGCATTGGTTATATCAATGGACACAACTTGTCCTGAGGATGATGAGTGCAAGTCGGGCTTTAGTGCGATTATTCAGTAGCTAATGAATGTTGATTAATCGGGTTTAAAGAGTTTGACAGCTAATCTCGGATCATTGGAGCTCGTCAATGATCCGAGATTAACCTGTCAAACTCTTTGATCCGGTTAATCAACATTCATTAGCTACGGTAACACTCCACTAAAGCACATAGTTGCACTCCCATCACTATGGGACAAGTTGTGTCCATTGATATAACCAATGCCCATGAGTCGACTCTTCACAGGTTGTTCGTAGACACGGCTGGGTCAAATTACTGTTTGACCCATGTGTCTACTTCTTGCTCCTGAAGTCCCCACTGCTCCTCAAATGAATAACAACGTTGTAATGGTCCAACCATATACAACACCCCTCTCGGGCCAGTGAGAGGGTGGGAGCCCGTTGTCCAAGCCCTAGAGATAGCGTTTAAGGGAACAACCCCTCTAGTTTTCCTAAAGTCGGGAACGGGTGAATTCCATCTCGCGTAGTTATGTTTCCAACTCCCCACATGGTCCTGCCCTTGAGAAGATAGGCATATTCGGCAAGTAACTTTGACCACCCTCACCCGTACTAGTCGAAAGACAGACCCCCGCAGACAGGAGTTCGTAATACACTCAGGATTAAGGTCGAGTCACTAATGGTCATCTACGAAGTTATTAGTCTTATACTGTCAACGGTGTTACATCAGTAGGTCTAATAATTCACGGTCCGGTCTTGTACAATCACATTGCACAGGATGCCCTCACTCGCATGTCAACCACATGAACGAGTCAGATCACCTCGCTTGTATCTTATACAAAGCGGGTCGTATCCACAGTGTATTGGGATGTTTGTCCTAATCTCATTATATTTGTAAATATACGTTTGAAATTAATAAAGGTTATTTATTTCATCATTTTGTGTCTCGCATTTATTACAAACTTTGTCCAATAAACTAATCTCCAGGGTCATTAAATATATGAGAGAACTAGAACTTGAACGGAGTGTAGTGGACACAAAGGGAGGATCACATTCGAGTAAATGACCCAAACGGTCGACGTGAATCCTGAGCGTGTTATGGACTCCTGTCTGCGGGGGTCTGTCCTTTGACTAGTACGGGTGAGGGTGGTCACAGTTACTCGCCCAATATGCCTATCTTCTAAGGGACAGAACCAAGTAGGGAGCTGGGAACTTAACTACGCGAGATGGAATTCACTCGTTCCCGCCTTTAGGGAAACTAGAGGGGTTGTTCCCTTAAGTGCTGTCTCCAAGGCTTGGACAACGGGCGCCCACCCTTTCACTGGCACGAGAGGATTTTTGTGTATGTTTGGACCATTACAACGTTGTTGTTCATTAGAGGAGCAGTGGGGACTTAAGGAGCAAGAAGTAGACAAAGGGTAAAACGGTAATTTGACCTAACAGTGTCTACGAACAACATGTGAAGGGTCGACTCATTGGCATTGGTTATATAAGTGGACACATAATGTCTTACACTTATGGGAGTGCAGCTACGGGCTTTAGTGGAGTGTTACCGTAGCTAATGAATGGTGATTGATAGCACACAAAATGTGTTATCCTTAGGCTTAAAAATTGATAACTTTATAATGATTTTAGGGCTTTTACATGTTTAAATCACTCAGTTTCATGTTAAGAGCTTAAACAAAACATTTAGAGACAAATTGGATCACTCGGGATCGAAACGAGGCTATTAGGAGCTCAAAATAACATCAATTGGAAGAGAAAGGATCAATCCAAGCATGATGACCCGAGGTGATGGCGTTGCAACGCCATGAAGAGCGTTGCAACGCCATGCTTGTTATTTAGATGCGTTGAAGACCCCAGGCGATAGCGTTGCAACGCTGCTTTGCAGCGTCGCAACGCTATCTTGATAAGAAGATGCGCAAGAAGAACCGCACAACGGGCGTTGCAACGTTGCCTTGCAGCGTCGCAACGCCATTTTAATAAGGAGCGCGCACATTAAGGTAGCGGCGTTGCAACGCTGCCCTCAGCGTTGCAACGCCATTTAGAGTTTCCTTATTTACCAGCGGCCTAGGATGTTGCGTTGCAACGCTGTCCCTAGCGTTGCAACGCTGCACCAATTCCATCTATAAATATATCCTTATGATTTCATTACAAGGGAGCCGAATTTGGTAGATTTCCCACCCTAATTTCGAAATACACTTTGTAAGAAGAGAGAAAAGAGCGTTTTTGGAGTCAAAGCATTCGTGGAGGTTCGAGATCGGAGATGGGAGCTCGAAAACGAAGGACCGGCATCGATACATAAGTTTAATTTCCTTTTGTTTCAATTTGTAATAGCGTTCTAAGACGTTTTCTACTTGTTTAGTTTGATTTTCATGTGATTTAGAGTAGTTAAACACTGTAATTAGGATTTGATTTACTTGTTATGACTTTCTTGCTTTGTATTGAAGCATGTTTTGTCCTTATTTTTGACAGTTCGTTCTTTACTTCTTAACTTGTTGGTTTAAGTGGACTCGAGAGATAAAGCTTGAATTAGAGCAAAATTGTCAAGACCCTTAGAAATCTGGCATGAGAATGACTTCGAAATCTTAGGGAAACACATAAAGAAGCTGCTTAATGCCATGCATGTCGTAAGTTCATATGAAGACTATGGAGTTTATTGCATGTGTGAGGCTCACTAAGAATCGAGATATTTTCTTGAGTATTTTACTTCTTGTTTATAAATTCATCTCATTGGTTCATTGCATGTGTTAATTGAGTCATTAACTTGTATAATCACCTCCCTCAAATCTATCAATTCGTGTCTCCACATGTTTGTTTGTTTGCTTGTCTTTACTTTCAACCAACTATTCATGTTCTATTTCTTTAGCTAAAATTGAGAATTAGTATCTTAGTAATTATTTAATCTAGAAACCCATTCCCGAGGACGATACTTCGACTCATAAATCACTATACTAAAACTTGACCCGTACACTGCGGTATTGCAATATCATTAATATAAATGTTGCATCAACAGTGATTAACCGGGTCAAAGAGTTTGATAAGTTAATCTCGGATCATTGGAGCTCGTCACTATAGGTCCATAAGGTCCGTCGGTTGGCTCAAACTAGATTAAAAGAATGTTTAATGTTTTGGTGTGAATTGAAGTGTTCAAGTTCACTAAAGGGCATTTATGTCATTTATATGAGATATGAATGATATAATATATAGTTTAATGTGAATGAGATTCATAATAAACTATAGGTTAGCCTAATTGTTGAATTAAGGCTAATTAGGAGAAATTAGATTGAGAGATATTAAATTCAGGTTAATCTCAGATCATTGGAGCTCGTCACTATAGGTCCATTAGGTCTCTCGGTTTGCTCAAACTTGATTAATAGAGAGTTTACAGTTTTGGTGTGGATTTGAAGTGTTCAAATTCATTAAAGGGTAATTATGTCATTTATATGAGATATGATTGACATATTATATAGTTTAATGTGAATGAGATTCATAATAAACTATAGGTTAGCCTAATTGTCTAATTAGGGCTAATTTGGAGAAATTGGATTGAGAGAAATTAAATTGAATGTGATTCAATTTAAAAATCCATAACTATACAAATGTGATTTGTATAATGAGATATGAGATATCTTATTATATGCGGTTATGCAAATATGATTTGCATAACCTATGGTTGTGGTTAAATTGTAAATAGGTGGAGATTTTAACTCCACCTATCACCTATATAAACCCTTTGCAAGAAAGATTTCATAAGCATAAGTTTCAATTTTTGGATTTCTCACCAAAGAAACTTGCAATTCTCTCTCAACACTCCTCTCTCAATCTCTCCACCCTTCACCAAAAAGGAGTCCTACCTACTCTCCTTCTACCTAAGGAAGAACAACCGAGAAATCTATCGGAGGTGTCCGGTTCGTTGGTTCGTTCGAGGAGATCGAGTTCGTTGAGAACATGAACACGAAGGGTTTGTGACCGGAGGAGGAAAACGTGAAGACCGATTCTTCAACAAGTAAGTAATTCTTACTGTTTTTCATCCTAAATGCATGTTTAGCCAAGTTACTATGTGATAGTTTCAATTTTAAGAATGCATTTTTCGCAACGATACCATGGCGATTCAATCGCCCTTACGCTGCGTGGGATTTTCATTCCCTTCATCCGATGCATCCCTTCTTGATTCTTTACCAAACTAGAACTCTTCCATTAAGAGTAAACACTGACCCCGATGTGGATTTCCTAGAATCCTTTTCAGTCTGAAAGTCAGAGTCTATGTATCCCGTGAGAATCAAATCCTTAGTTCTATACAGAAGCATGTAGTCTCTTGTTCTCCTAAGATACTTGGGGATTGCCTTAACGACTGTCCAGTGATCACATCCTGGATTGGATTGATACCTACTGACTATCCCAACTGCATAACAGATGTCGAACCTAGTACACAACATTCATTTGGCAACCTACAGCTTATGCATATGGGATTCGTCTCATATTCTCAACCTCTTGAGGTGTCTTAAGACATTGCTCCTTAGACAGATGAACCCAAGGGGTCTGTATCTTATATCGTACCAACATCTTGTTGATATAAGACACCTCAGACAAGGCTAACATCTTGTTCTTACGGTTCCGAACAATCTAGATACTCAAAACATATTGCGCTTCTCCCAAATCCTTCATTTGGAATTGGCGTTGCTAGCCAGTTTTTAACGTTAGTAAGGAATTTTACATCATTCCCAATGAGTATGATATCATCCACATACAACACTAAAAATGCGACAGCGTTGTTGATGATTTTCTTGTATACACAAGGTTCATCAACATTTTGACTAAAGCCATAAGATTTGATTGCCTCATCAAACCTTATATTCCAAGACCTCGAGGCTTGTTTTAGTCCATAAATAGACTGTTTAAGCCTGCAAACCTTTTGCTCCTACCCTTGTTCAACGAACCTTTTGGGTTGGTCCATGTAGATGTTTTTGTCAAGATTGTCATTCAAGAAAGTTGTCTTGACATCCATCTGTCATACTTCATAGTCATAATATGCAGTAATGACAAGAAGGATCCTGATAGACGTAATCCTGGTAAAAAGAGAAATGGTTTCCTCATAGTCCACCCTTCTCGCTAGGTATAACCCTTTGCCACGAGTCTTGCTTTGAAGGTCTGCACCTTTCGATCTACACCACGTTTCCTCTTGTAGATCCATTTGCAACTTATGGGTTTGACCCCATCAGGTTGATCCACAAGTTCCCAAATAGAATTCAAGTATATGAACTCCATTTCCTGGTCCATGGCTTTAATCCATTCGTCCTTGTCTACATCATCCATTGCTTCATCATAAGTCAATGGATCCTCACAGTCGTCATCAGGTATGACAACTTGGGTTTCAGTCAAACCCATTTAACGGTCAAGCTCGTTAACAACCCTCCCACTACGTCGAGGCATTCTCAACTCTTGAGAATGATGTACTTGACTTGACGAGCAAGGGTTAACAACTCTTGTTGACATACTAGCACCATCAACAACCTCTGCTGATGAACTGCCCATTTCATTCAACATGATTTTGCTCTTTGGTTTATGGTCCCTTATGTGATCTTCCTAAAAAAAAGTGACATTTGTCGACACAAGCACCCTATTTCCCTTAGGATCATAAAATAGACCACCTCTAATTTCCTTAGGGTAGCCTACAAATAGGCATAATTTCTGACGAGGTTCCAGTTTCTTCGGGTTTGTCACAAGCACATGGGTTGGACATCTCCAAATTCTGAATGATGTAAACTACCTTTACGTCCTTTCTCGAGTTCAAAACGTGTTTTAGAAATACTCTTTGATGGAACGTTGTTCAAAATGTATACAACAGTCTCCACTGCATAACCCCAAAACGAGTAAGGGAGATGAGCATAACTAATCATTAATCGAACCATGTCCAACAGAGTTTTGTTTCTCCTTTTCGATACACCATTTTGTTGTGGCATACAAGGTGCTGAGAGTTGGGACGTAATTCCATGTTCTATCATATAGTCATTGAATTCTATATCCATATACTCTCAACCTCGATCGGATCAGAGTGTTTTGATCGATTTGATTAATTGGTTCTTAACCTCAGTCTTTAACTCCTTGAACGTTTCAAGTGCTTCAGACTTGTGATTCATTAGGTAAATTTGTCCATATCTTGAATAGTCATATATAAAAGAGATGAAGTATTCATACCCTCTTTTGGCTTTAACACTCATCGGACCACAAAGGTCTGAGTGTATAAGTTCCAAGGGCTCTTTGGCTCTATGACCTTTTCCACTAAAAGGTCTTTTGGTCATTTTGCGTTCAAGGTATGATTCACACAATGGCAAAGAACTTTCTTCTAACTCGTTTAGAAGTCCATTCTTCACAAGTCTCTCAGTCTTATTGAGATTAATGTGACCTAACCTTAGATGCCAATGTTGGGCATTTTCTTTAGGAGTAACTTTTTGTTTTTTAGTTTGCGTATTTTCCGTTTTAATTAATTCAGTGTTTAAAACTATTTTAACTGAATTAGGCCTTAAAACATACAAATTGTTCTCAAGTAAAGCTGTACAAATCTCAACTCCTTTCAATAAAATAAACATTTTATTGAGATTGAAGGAAATTGAAATACATTGTTTGATAAGACAAGAAACGAAAATAAGGTTTCTAGTAAACCCTAGTACTATATACATGTTATCCAATAACAACCGCTTCTTACCAAACAACAGCTCTACCGTGTCCATTGCTACAACTGAGACAACCTCCCAAGTACGGACTCTAAGTGTTATCTTCTCTTCCTGCAGCTGCTGCTAGGAACTAATTCCCTAAAAAGAAGAACAAACGTGGTTAGTGGCGCCTGAATCCAATATCCAGACAGAGTCATTACTCTCCACTAAACAAGTTTCAACTACTAGTAAATCACATTTACCATCATTCTTCTTGTCGACCAGGTACTTGGGTTAGTTGTGTTTTCAATGCCCGTCAGTGTTGCAATAGACACACTTTTCTTTGTCTGCAACTTCCTTAGTCTTCTTTCTCTTCTGGGTGGCAGCATGATCAGCTTGTTTTGCCTTACCAACCTTCTTCATTTTCTTCTTTTTCCCTTTCGCGCATGAAGAGGACGAAGCTGCAGGTTTGATCCCCAAGGTCAAACCCTGTGGAAGGATCGGTAGGCAACATTTGTCTCACTTTCCTATCCCTTGACTCTCATCAGAGACTTTAGCTTGTTCAGAAGAGTGGTGAGGTTGTAGCTAATTTTGTTCATAACAACATTGCTACGAAACTGCAGGAAACTATTCGGAAGAGTCTCCAAGATAAATCTGATCTAGCTCGACTCATCGATAGAAGTTCCATTCATCTCCGCGAGATTGAAGTGGACCATCATATCGAGAACATGTTGCTGAACAGACGTTCCCTCTCTCATCCTGGCATTGAAAATGTGCTTGAGAGCATCGTGCCTGACCTGAAAGGATTGTTGTCCAAACATGTCCTGCAACGATCCCATGATCTCCTTGGCGGTGACCATGTTCTCGTGCTTTTTAGCCAAAATATTAGATAAGCTGGCAAAGATGTAGACCTTGACCTTGTCATTGCCTTTGATCCGTCTATCGTATTCATCATGAACATTTCGTGTCGCGGTTGAGCTCGGCACCTAAGGTCATTCCTCAGTGAGTTCGAACTTCAAGTCACCGACTACCAACATTGTATTTTTGTTATTTTTCCAGGTTTGGTAGTTATCATCGTTTAATTTTTCGGAGGCTAAGAGTGCAATAACTGAACTGGAGATTTTGCTGAAAAATAAAATCCTTGTATTAGCTTCTCGCAAAAACTTTTGTTATAAATCCAATCATCTTTTAGCAAAATTAATCTACCTAGGTCTGATGGAGATCTGATCCCTGTGAGCAGCGAAAACGTATTTTATTAGATAAATTGCTTGATTGTTTTGGTTTAATCCAAATACCAATACATTGGTAAAATACAGAGAATAAGCAACATTTATTCTAGTAATTCGAAGTTATTTACCTTTATAGTTTCTCAGTTGGCAACAACGTCTTGTTCCAAAGTGCATAGCAACACAGCAAACAAAAGGTCTTCTCTGTTTTCAACAGGACACCAACCACTCAGCAAACCTTTTATCCTTTGGATTCCACTTAGGTCTCTCTTAGTGGGAAGGGACCAACAATTTGGTAGTGAAAGGGAATTTTGTGAGTTAGAGAGAATTTCACAACAATTTCACAAATTACAATGAAATGATCGATCAAAATCATTGATCTCTCTTCTCCCTATAGAACTATCGATAGGGAGAAGAAGACGGGTAGTGGGAACGTGTCTGGATGACACGTTCTCTTAATTTAATTAATAAAATAATCAAATTATTATTTAATTAAATCTAATAAATAATATAATATAATTAAATCATATTTAGTTATATAATTATCAATTTAAATCACATTTAATCAAATCAAATTAAATATCATATATTTAATTTGGATTAAATCACATTTAATCAATTTTCCCTCTAACCTATAGTTTTAATGCACATCTTATGCACATTAAATTTTAACCTATGGTTTTTAAATATGAATCTCATTCACATTAATATTTGAACTCTTTCAAATATTTATTTCGCTCATATAATTTAATATGAATCATATTCACATTAAATTTATAATATAAAGTTCCAAATCTTTATATTACAATGTATCTATATACATTAATATTTATTCCATAATTGAATTTGAACATTTGAAATTCAAACAATCTAAGAACTCTTTACGAGCTAGAAGGTGGAACTAATGGACCTACAGATCAGAAGCTCCATCGATACGAGATTAATCGGTTATTCTCATTAACCTCCTAATCAACATTTGTTAACTGCGGGAACACTCCACTAAAGTTTCACAGCTGCACTATTCTCACTGCAGATATATTTTTGTGTCACGGATATTGACCAATAACAGCAAGTCAATCCTTCACGAATGTTTGTAACACCAGCTGGATCAAATTACCGTTTTACCCCTGGGTTAGATCTTGTACCTTAAGTACCGGTGCTCCTCTAATGAACAATTTGTTTGTGGTCTTACCAACAAACAGAAGTCCCTCTCGGGTCAATGAGAGAGCCGGGCCTTTTGTTCAAGTCTCGGAGACACCACTTAAGGGAACATTCATCTACTTACCCCAGTAGGCGGGAATGAGTGAATTCCATCTTGCTAAGTTAAGTCCCCAACCGCTCAATCGATCTTGTCCCCAAGGAGGTAGGCATATTGAGTCGACGAATCTAGCCACTCTCACCCATATTAGTCAAAGGACTATCCCTCGCAAACAGGAGTTCGTAACTTGCTCAAGATTGAGATCAAGTTGCCTAGGTCAACCTAGTGAAATAGAAACCTAACTAGTCAACGGAGTTACATCTAACTGTTACTATTATGCGGTCCGGTCTTATGTAATCTCATTACATAGGATACCCCCACTCACATGTCATCTACAAGAACACGTTATGATCACAATGTTTGTATCATATACAAAGTGGGCCACATCCATAGTGTTACCAGTGTAAGGTACCCAAACCTTGTCTCCTTACTATAGACCCGTTAGGTTGTATCTCGAACCAAGATCCTTTATATATAAACTACATTCAGTTCAAGAGACATTTTATAGCCTTGGATGTTAGTTTATTGGATTTTGGGTTAAAACAAGGGCAATATCGTCAATAACGAACAATAACTCTTTATTACAATAATTGGAACAAAATTACAAACTACGAGTTTTAGGGCACAAACCCCAACAAACTCCAACTTGATCTAAAACTCTAGTGGGGTACATCACAATCTAAAACAGTGGTTACAAAGATACAAATACAATAAACTAGGGCATCCATATACCCATTACATATCTCTCACTTACCCTAGATTAGCCTATGTACATATCTCGTAGACCTAGACTTTCCAGATGACCCTCGAACACTTTAGCCGTGAGAGTCTTTGTAAACGGATCAACAATGTTGTGCTCCGAAGCGATCTTCATGACTGTCACATCTCCTCGTTGCACTATTTCTCATATCAGGTGATACTTCCTCTCGATGTGCTTGCCTCGCTTATGGCTGCGAGGTTCCCTCGAATTGGCTACGACACCACTGTTGTCACAATATAAGGTGATGAGAAATTCTATATTTCGAACAACTTCCAAATTAGTAAGGAATTTTCTTAGCCAAATAGCCTTTTTAGCTACTTCACAAGCAACGACATACTCAACCTACATCGTGGAGTCAGCGATGCATCCCTGCTTGATGCTTTTCCATACTATAGCTCCCCCATTAAGGGTAAAAACTGATCCTGATGTGGATTTCCTAGAATCCTTATCAGTCTGAAAATCAGAATCAGTGTATCCAGTAAGGATCAAATCCTTAGTCCCATACACAAGCGTATAATCCCTCGTTCTTCTAACATACTTGAGGATATTTTTAACTCCGGTCCAGTGGTCTAACCCTTGATTGGATTGATACCTACTGACTATTCCCACTGCATAACCAATGTCTGGCCTCGTGCACAACATAGCATACATTAAGCTACCAGCTGCAGAGGCAGAGGGAATACGTCTCATATTCTCAACTTCTTGAGTTGTCTTAGGACACTGCTCTTTAGACAACCGAACTCGATGCCTGAAGGGTAATAAGCCCCGCTTGGAATTCTGCATCGAATATTAGGCTAACATTTTGTCGATATAAGAAGCTTGAGACAGAGCTAGCAGTCTGTTCTTGTGATTCCTGAAAATCTGAATCCCAAGAACATATTGCGACTCTCCCAAATCTTTCATTTGGAATTGGGTCGCCAACCAATTCTTTATGTCAGTTAAGTATCCTACATCATTTCCAATGAGTAGGATATCATCCACATAAAGTACTAAGAAAGCTAGTTTGTTGTTGATGATCCTCTTGTAAACGCAAAGCTCATCAACATTTTGGTTGAAGCCATAAGACTTGATCGCAGTATCAAATCTTATGTTCCAAGATCTGGATGCTTGTTTCAACCAGTAAATGGATCGATTGAGATTGCAAATTTTTGCTCCTGGCCTTGGGTTATGAACCCTTCGGGTTGAGACATATAGATGGTCTCGTCAAGATTACCATTCAAAAAGGCAGTCTTGACATCCATTTGCGAAATCTCATAATCATAAAATGCGGCTATGGACAAGAGTATCCTGATAGACTTAAGCATAGCAACAGGGGAAAAAGTTTTCTCATAGTCAACTCCTTCCCTTTGGGTAAAACCTTTTGCTACAAGTCTTGCCTTAAAGGTATGTATCTTTCCGGCTGCATCTCTCTTTCTCTAATCGATCCATTTACACCCTATGGGTCTTACCCCTTCAGGTTGGTCTACAAGTTCCCATACTGAATTGAAGTATATTGACTCCATTTCAAGGTCCATGGCTTTGATCCATTGGCGCTTGTCTACGTCCTTCATTGTCTATCTATAAGACAATGGATCTTCTACGCTGTCATCAGGTATGACGACTTGAGTTTCAGCTAAACCCAAGTAGCAGTCAGGTTGGGCAACAACCCTCCCACTGCGTCGAGGAATTCCTAACAACTGAGAAGGACGAGACTGACTTGATGTGCTGGCTTCTTCATCAACTCTTGATGAAGGTCCAGCTTGATCGACAACTCTTGTTGGTGCAATTGTAGCTTCATTTAATACTAACTTACTACGCAGTTTATGGCTCCTCATGTGATCTTCCTCCAAGAAAGTGACGTCTGTCGATATAATCACCTTGTTTTCTTGTGGGTTGTAGAAAAGACCACCTCTCGTTTCTTTGGGATAACCAACAAAAATAGTATAATCTTGAACGAGGTTCCAATTTCTATGGATTTGTCACCAGCACGTGTGCCGGACAACCCCAAATCCTGAAGTGTTGTAATCTAGGTTTACGCCCCTTCCATAACACAAAAGGTGTTTCTGAAACACTCTTTAATGGAACAGTGTTAAAGATTTGAACCGCAGTCTCTACTGCGTAACCCTAAAACGATGCATGCAATTAAGCATAGCTCATCATAGATCGAACAATGTCTAGCAAGGTTCTATTTCTCCTTTCATATACACCAGTCTGCTGAGGTGTATTAGGTGCCGAGAGTTGAGATTGAATTCCATGTTCTATCAAATAGTCCTGAAATCTTAGATCCATGTACTCTCCATCTTGATCGGATCGAAGTATCTTAATGTTTTTCCCTAATGCATTCTCTACTTCAGCCTTATACTCTTTGAACTTTTCAAGAGCCTCAGACTTATGATGCATTAGGTATAAATAACCATACTTCGAATAATCATCTATGAAAGAGATGAAATATTCGTACCCTCCTCGAGCTTTAACATTCACCGGACCACAAAGATCTGAATGTATAAGTTCTAAAGGTTCTTTGGCTCTATAACCTTTTCCAGAAAAAAGGTTGCTTAGTCATTTTACCTTCCAAGCATGTCGCAAGGAGGTAGAGAATCATCTTCTAACTTATTTAGAAGTCCATTCTTTGATAATCTCTCAATCCGGTTGAGATTTATATGACCAAGTCTAAGATGCCAAAGATAGGTATTATTATTTGGAGAATTTTCTTGCCTTTTACTTTGGGTATTTGCAGTTTTAAATATCTCATGATTTAAAATTGCCTTAGTTTGATTCGGTTTAAGTACATACAAGCCGTTTTCTAACTTAGTAGAACAATATTGACACTTTTCTTTGAAATGAACACTTCATTAATTGAAAAGGTAATACAATAGCCAAGTTCTATTAAACAAGAGATAGATATCAAGTTTCTCTTAATCTTGGGAACTATGTACAAATTTTTTAAAAATAAGAATCTATCTCTAAAAAATAGCTTGACATCTCCCAGTGCTCGAGCTGAGACGACGTCTCCCGTTCCGACCCTGAGCGTCATCTCACCCTCTTCGAGCTCCTTGAAGGAACTAGTTTCCTGTAAAGAATAACAAACATAGTTAGTGGCTCCTGAATCAAGTATCGAGGTAAAATCATCATTTTCCACTAAACAAGTTTCAAGAACAAGTAAATCAAATTTACCTTTCTTCTATTCGAGCTCAATGTCTGCAGTAGCAGAAGCTTTCTCTTTTCCTCCTTTCCTCTTCTTCTGAGTTTTCTTAATCCCAGAAGACGAACCGCAGGGCTTGGTTCCAGAGGATGAACCCATCTGGACCCTTTTGGAATGGGCAAACTAATTTTCCTCTCCATCAACCTGTCCCTTATTATCCATAAGAGACTAGTAAGTCTGCATTTCATTTAGGAGGGAAGTCAGGTTATACTCCTTTTTGTTCATCTCCGCATTGCTACAGAATGGAAGAAATGTAACGCCCCAGAACTTCAAGTACCTTTTAATTTGTGACTAGGATTAATTTATTGGAGATTAAATCAATTGGGCCTTGGGGCTTTGTAAATTATTGAAAGGTTATGTAAATTAAGGATTTGTATAAGCAAAGGACCTTTTGAAGCAATTAAATAGGAATAAGGGCTTGTTGTGATTAAAAGAAAGAGAAATGGGCATAGTTGTAATTTTTGTTAATTGATTTAGGGTTTTGTTTTTTTTAGGCACGCATTTCAAGGTTGTGTAGCACCTCATCGTTCTCCTTCCCAGCCGACTGCCCACCCACACTGTTCTTACGTTTTCTTCCGGCAGCCAGCGACGAGGGACGACTCACCTTGCTGCCACGCCTCCCCCAGAGCCGAAGTCGAGCCTTCATCTACCCGTCGATGTCCCTTGAAGCCAAGTCGACCTGCTCGCGCCGCCAACAACCTCCAGTCGAACGCCGAAAGAGTGCCACACGTTGACCACCAAAGGCCGAGCCTTTCACCGCTAACAAGTACGTCTGCCATCGCCGTCGAGTTGCCAGCTCCGAGTAGACGATGTCGATCGCCCGATCGCGGCAGACGAACCCGGTCGAGAATTTCTCATTGCGCATAGATCGCCGTGGCCCGCCGGAGTTTCGTCGATAGAGGGCCTTCAAGCCGAACGAAGTTGGTTCAAGTGTTTGACATGATTCTGACCGGTTTTGACTGAGTTAGGATCGGTTTCGGATAGATCAGGCAACAAGCTCTCTAATGGTATGCCCCACGCGCTGTCTCCGCCACCACACGCGCGCCACACGCCCGCCACGCGGAGTCTGTTTTCCACTGTTTTGATCCCTCGAGTTCGTTTTCAGCCTCCGTTAATGGTAATTCGACTTATCTTTTACCCGATTGAAAAATAAGATCACTCATTATGTGTTTGATTAGGAAAATGGGTTGGTTTGAAGGAATTCGAGTACCGAGCAAGTTTGAGAGGAACCTTGAATTAGGAACGAAGCTTGAGGAGTTCAAGTTATGCTAAGGTAAGGGATTTTTCTATAAATTATTTTAAAAGGGAAGTAAATATGTTTCCGAAAGTATTAGTTTAAAAAGAACGAATTTCAAGATTTATCTAAAGACAGAATTTAGAAAAGTATTTCACTCTTTAACTGGAGATGAATCCAAAAGATTTAAGGGTTGAGAGGGCCCAAACTGAAATGATTTCAAAGTATTTGGAATAAATTTTGATACAGTCATGTATAGTAATGTAATCTGAGATCTTTCATATCTGTCACTGTGTTGGATATATATACGTATTTTAATTGCAACCGTATTTATGATTTATGATTGAACGTCATGCTATGAATTATGATTTATATGATTGTTGCATCATTATGAATGCATAGGTATATCTGATTAAATAATGGGACCTCATGCATATTGTATGTGTACGAACATGTTATGTAGGTCGTGGCAATTGTTCTCCTGAGAATTTGTGCATGGTAAAACATGCATCAGAGACCCTATGGGTCAAACTTATAGGAGTCTGTGAGGACTCAAACTTATAGGGTCCATGAGGGACTCAAAACTTATAGGGGTCTGTGAGGGACTCAACATGAAAAGACTCAGGTAGACTCAATTGACCACGCATAGCCAAAGCGAAAAAGTCATGATTTTATGAAAGAAAGTTTTAGGTCCCACTACAGAAAGCTTTAGGATTTTAAAAGTCACGAACAATAGTCATGTTTAAAAGTCAGGTTCGAAGGAAAGTCATATGCATGTGTTTGCATTTCCCGACCCCCCACTTACTGGGTATTTTATAATACTCACCCCTTTACCGTTGTTGTGTTTTCTCTGTTTTAAAAATGTTTTCAGGTAAAGGCGAGAGCATACCAGGCGAGTGGCAGGGATGCGCTACAGAAGCCATGGGAACCGAGTCATGAATTCCGCATCCATGATTTAGAAAGAGTTTTTAAATGATTATTGTCTTCCGCTTATGTAACATAGAGTTTTGAAACTAGAGGCCGAACTTAGTTATGTTTCTCGTAAACGTTTTGTATTTCTATGGGATCCCAAATTAAATTGATTTTTACTTATCAACTTTTACTTATTTAAGGTCAGTTAGGGCCTCAAACGCATGCATGAGTAGTAATGTCCCTAGGAATTTATGTTATAAAAGTAGGGGCGTTACAGTTGGTATCAGAGCCCAAGGTTATAGGTCTTGTAGACTCGCTTACAGAGTAAGCAACAAGTATCCCATGGCTAAGTAGCAACTCTAGGTCACCGCCAGGTATGCCTTTGAACTAAAGTTTTATTTGTTCATGAAAAGAAAATTAGGTATTCTATGTAAAGTTATTTTTATATAAAAATCGAGTTTAATGAATTTCCAAACTAAGAAGAATGAGAATGTATGCGCTAAACTATATGTCTATAAAAAGGAAATGCATAAAGGAAATGCTTATATGTGAATCTATATGCGTATATGTCGTAAACTTGACGTGATTTTACGCCGAAAGGAAAGAGAATACATGTGATCCCTCCTATTGACGATAGAAAGGAAAATGTTTTAGTTAAGAATGTTTACGCTAAAAATGAAGTTTTATAGCCATAAAACACATGTTGTGGGTTATTAAAAGGTCCGCTTTGACCAAGGGAGTGAAGAGTAAGACTTAAGAGGTTAGAGTGTTAAAGGTTGCTAAGCAACTAGATTACTTAAGTATAGTTTTCAAAAATAAAAGTTAAGACTACTCATGAGAAGTTCAAGGTTTGAATGTGTTCGGTAAGAGGTTAGTGGTCTCATTCATTCATGCTGGAACAAATGGATAAAAAGGTATGAGATTTAGTAAACGTACCACTTTGGAGTTCTCGACTTTGTTGGTTCCTAAATAAAGTCCCTTCATCTTTAAGTGAATACATAACCATGGTATTTAAGGAGTTGAAAAGTAAAGTGAGCAAGGGTGTTTTGAAAATGGGCTCGAGATTTAAATGGAAAAAAAAATAGAATGTTAAGGTTGAAACGAAAATTAATTTTTCAAAATACTTGAAACACTTCGATTTCATTTATACTATTGCTTTGATAGGAAAAGTTACAGGAATAGACACAATTAATGTGTTACTGCAGATAGGTGTGGTATGAAGTTTCAAAAGTGATACCATAAACTAAATAAACTTAATAAAGACAAGTATAAAGAAGAAAAGTAAGGAGTTAGAGTTTTAGTTTGATAACACAAGAGAATTGATTGTCGGGACTCCAGAAACTTGTGCACGAATTGACATTCATATGATCACTTGTGTATTCAAGCTTGTGGAATGTGTATAAGGAACCTTGCCACTAATTTCTACCTGTTGGACTAGATATATGTGTACAACTTGAAAGAGATAACATGAGGTGTTAACCTTGAACTCTTATGTAGTAAAGTTTCCTTTTTCCCGGTCAGAGGATTAAGGAGAGAGGATTCGGTTAATAGAGGAAAGTGCTTTGAATCTCTTCTCCGTTATGTAGCAGTCAAGCTGAGGAACTCCTTTCAATTAGTAAAGTGTATAGTGGTAGTGGTCGAGCGACCATTAGAAACATGAAACTATAAGGTTCCTTTAGTAAAGGCTAGGTTGATGGCTTCTTAAGAGAGGTTTTAGTGAATTTGACTTTATAACCAAACTAGTACAGATAGTTAAGAAAGTCCTTAATCTTACTAAAAGAAGAAAGTCAAGTTTAAGGAGAGTAAGCATGAGGAACAATGCGTTAGTGTTAGATAAGCAAGGTTTTATCTTTTAAGGTTACCCCTAACACAAGAGATAGACTTAAGTATGGAATTAAAAGTAGAGAGTATCAATAATTTCTAATACTCCTTACAGAGTGCTCCAGTAAAGTAAAAGAACTCAAGTTATAGGTACATAACCTTCTATATAAGAGTTAATAGTAGTTTATCGCCATAAGGAGTATTAGGGGGGGTGCGTAAAGGAGAAAGGTGTATCCTTATGCTTGTGCATAGGGGATGAGAAGTGGAAGACAGTTGTTGCTAAGAATAAATCTCTTCGTCTTTGAATGAACGACCTATTCCACCAGTACAAGGAGCATAGTGATCCTTAAGATGATTTTGGAGTCAAGCTAGCGCCTGTCATGAACCAAGGATTAGATATTTCGAGACAACTTTCAAATTACGTTATGAACATTATGAAGTTATAGGACCCGGCTAGAACACCCACGATGTTTATAGACATGACGGATTTACGGCTTAAGGAGATGCTAAAATATTGTTGTGCATAAGTTACTGGAGATGTTTTGGTTTAGCCTAAGTCTAAGTAGGGATAGAGAAAGTACTTTAGAACGATTGGTTTAGGCATAAGGAGGGAAGAGTAAGTCCTAATAGGTGAAAGTAGTCGAAAGGTCACTAAGGAGTTAAGTGCTCAAGTAAACTTCAAAAGATGAGCATAATGAAATTTGTTAAGCTAAGAAAAGACGAATATGTGACCTCAAGTGTTTGATGTTAGAAAGGAAATGTCCGAGTTCAGGATGTAAGGCTTAAAGGAAACTTTGTCAAGATAAGACTCACTTGCGCGTTATAAAAAAGGGGTAGTTTGGACAAAAGAAGGAAAGAGTATACATTACGAGGTGAAAGTCTTTCAAGAAACCTTGAACAACTAAGTTCGCGAGTAGAACCTTAACAGAGGAATATTGTAGTTCTTGAAAAGTTCAAAGTCTAGAGGTGTTGAATGAACTATTCGTATTCGAAGTTGAACGTTAGGGTTTCATGACAAAAGAGTCGGAACAGTTAAGAAGTGTAGAGGATACTATTATAAAGTATCCAACCCCTTTGGTGTTAAGAAAATTTTCATTATATTCGAGTGATCACCTGATCAGGCTATTTAAAGAGTTAGAAGGTAAAGGGAGAATGAGTTTTAAAAGACTAAATTCATTTTGGCAAGATCGCTTAGTATCGAAATTGTTATCAGTTGAGTTATTTTAAAGGAGAGTGATATGAATGATCATTGCGTAAAGTGCCATAGGTTGAGGAAAGGTTAAAAGAGATAGAGTACGAGTTGTATCATGAATAACTTGCTTTAAAAGGTTCATTCTATTTCCTAGAACTTGTAATAAAAAAAAAATAAATTTTTGACACTTGATGCGATAACCTATAAATGTTTAGTCTCTAAAGCAAGGTAAGTCAAGAGAATTTCATTACACTCTTTTAAAGTTTGTTTTAAAGTTGATATCGCAATCTGATTGTTAGATTATTTTGTCTTTAAAGAATCATTATTTACGATTAAAGAAACTTAGTTTCACTTATATTTGTTGTTCAACATTCCTACGTATTGTGTGTTCTGAACTCTGAGTAAATCTTGAAATGAAGTTTGGAGGCGTGACTGGTTGGTTGTCTGATTTTAGAAGTGCATTTTCTATCAAACAGGTGTTAGAGAAAATTTTGGCATTGTGGTAGTTATGCCGTTATGCTGCCGAAATTTTCGGAGCATTTTTGTAATAAGACTGACGGAGTGTATGGAACATTTCACGTGTCGATAACAACCAAAGGAGACCTAAGTTTGAGTTACTCCTACCATGACTTAAAACATTCATCGAGATATTGATTTCAATAGAAAGCCCCAAAGTTAAGTAAGTGCGCGAGTGAGATTGTCACTGCAACTTACTAAAAGGTCGTTGAGAGTAGCGAGAGGTTAACTAATAATGTGATGAGTCTTGAACAATCGAACAAAGTTGTTGACCCTATCTTTAGCAACGTCACATCTTTGGGGAAAGTGATAAGGTTATGGAAGTAAATGTCCAAATGAAACGATCGAGTCATGCCACGAGGTAAATGCTAGTAACCTATACAGTAGGCCTTAAGAGGGTTTTGGAGAATCAACCAAAAAGAAATTGGTTTAGTAAAGCGTTCCATCCAAGGATCGTAAGACAGAAGAGACTAAGTAGGGGACGAAAGATGAAAACGTGAACCATCTTATCCCAAGCTATTTCAAGATTAGAAACTTTCGAGGACGAAAGTTCTTAAGGAGGGAAGATTGTAACGCCCCAGAACTTCAAGTACCTTTTAATTTGTGACTAGGATTAATTTATTGGAGATTAAATCAATTGGGCCTTGGGGCTTTGTAAATTATTGAAAGGTTATGTAAATTAAGGATTTGTATAAGCAAAGGACCTTTTGAAGCAATTAAATAGGAATAAGGGCTTGTTGTGATTAAAAGAAAGAGAAATGGGCATAGTTGTAATTTTTGTTAATTGATTTAGGGTTTTGTTTTTTTTAGGAACGCATTTCAAGGTTGTGTAGCACCTCATCCTTCTCCTTCCCAGCCGACTGCCCACCCACACTGTTCTTACGTTTTCTTAGCAACAAATGACGAGGGACGACTCACCTTGCTTTGCAACGCTCCCCCCGAGCCGGTCGAGCCTTCATCTACCCGTCGATGTCCTCGAAGCCAAGTCGACTGCCTTTCGCGCCGCCAACGACCTCCGTCGAACGCCGAAAGAGTGCCACACGTTGACCACCGGCGGCGAGCCTTTCACCGCTAACAAGTACGTCGCCATCGCCGCCGAGAAGCCGACTCCCGAGTAGACGATGTCGATCGCCCGATCGCGGCACGAACCGGGCCGAGGATTTACGCATAGCGATCGCCGTGGGCCCGCCGGAGTTGCGTCGATAGAGGGCTTCAAGCCGAACGAAGTTGGTTCAAGTGTTTGACATGATTCGACCGGTTTTGACTGAGTTACGATCGGTTTGGATAGATCGAGCAACAAGCTCTCTAATGGTATGCCCCCACGCGCACGTCCGCGCGCCACGCAGCACCGCCGTGGCCGGAGTGCTTTTCAGTCCACTGTTTTGATCCTTCGACTTCGTTTTCAGCCTCCGTTAATGGTAATTCGACTTATCTTTTACCCGATTGAAAAATAAGTTCACTCATTATGTGTTTGATTAGGAAAATGGGTTGGTTTGAAGGAATTCGAGTACCGAGCAAGTTTGAGAGGAACCTTGAATTAGGAACGAAGCTTGAGGAGTTCAAGTTATGCTAAGGTAAGGGATTTTTCTATAAATTATTTTAAAAGGGAAGTAAATATGTTTCCGAAAGTATTAGTTTAAAAAGAACGAATTTCAAGATTTATCTAAAGACAGAATTTAGAAAAGTATTTCACTCTTTAACTGGAGATGAATCCAAAAGATTTAAGGGTTGAGAGGGCCCAAACTGAAATGATTTCAAAGTATTTGGAATAAATTTTGATACAGTCATGTATAGTCATGTAATCTGAGATCTTTCATATCTGTCACTGTGTTGGATATATGTACGTATTTTAATTGCAACCATATTTATGATTTATGATTGAACGTCATGCTATGAATTATGATTTATATGATTGTTGCATCATTATAAATGCATAGGTATATCTGATTAAATAATGGGACCTCAAGCATATTGTATGTGTACGAACATGTTATGTAGGTCGTGGCAATTGTTCTCCTGAGAATTTGTGCATGGTAAAACATGCATCGAGACCCTATGGGTCAAACTTATAGGAGTCCATGAGGACTCAAACTTATAGGGTGCATGAGGGACTCAAAACTTACAGGCTCTGTGTGAGGACTCAAATCTTATAGGGAGTGCAGTGAGGACTCAAACCTTAGGGTCCTGTGTGAGGACTCAACATGAAAAGACTCAGGTAGACTCAATTGACCACGCATAGCCAAAGAGAAAAAGTCATGATTTTATGAAAGAATGTTTTAGGTCCCACTACAGAAAGCTTTAGGATTTTAAAAGTCACGAACAATAGTCATGTTTAAAAGTCAGGTTCGAAGGAAAGTCATATGCATGCGTTTGCATTTCCCGACCCCCACTTACTGGGTATTTTATAATACTCACCCCTTTACCTTTGTTCTGTTTTCTCTGTTTTAAAAATGTTTTCAGGTAAAGGCGAGAGCATACCAGGCGAGTGGCAGGGATGCGCTACAGAAGCCATGGGAACCGAGTCATGAATTCCGCATCCATGATTTAGAAAGAGTTTTAAAATGATTATTGTCTTCCGCTTATGTAACATAGAGTTTTGAAACTAGAGGCCGAATTTAGTTATGTTTCTCGTAAACGTTTTGTATTTCTATGGGATCCCAAATTAAATTTATTTTTACTTATCAACTTTTACTTATTTAAGGTCAGTTAGGGCCTCGAACGCATGCATGAGTAGTAATGTCCCTAGGAATTTATGTTATAAAAGTAGGGGCGTTACAAGAAAACTCTTTAGAAGAGATTTCAGGATGAAGAATACCTGACTTTTCTCATCCAAGACCGCTCCGTTAATTTCGGCCATGTTGAAGTGAACTATAAGATCGATAACATGTTTTCTCACTGAAGTTCCCTCCTTCATGCGTGAGTTATAAACGTACTTGAGGGATTCGTGGAGAATTTGTTCAGACGGTTATCCAGGAAAACTCTGCAGATAACCCATGATCTCACGAGCTGAGACCATTCCCTCCAACTTCTTGGCGAAAACATCATATATGCCAGCCAGGATATAGGCCTTGGCCTTTTCATTGGCCTTGGACTAGCGGTCAAACGCATCCTTAACTTATTGAGGTGCGTTTTGAGCAAGGACCTGAGGACATTCCTCAGTCAGTACAAACCGATGGTCATCCATGTCACACCCCCTCCCGTACTACCTGCTAACTTAGCCCGGAAGACAGCATGAAGCCAACAGACATTGTTTACCTCCCAACAATGCCTGTGGACCCTATTTAACCTGATAAACATACTATGCTCGCATATGAAACACTTTAACATAACACAACGAAAACTTGAGAACTACTAAACATACATAAGGAGAAACACTTCTTAAGTCTCTCTTGAAAACTAAAACAGACAAGAGCATCAAAACCACAAACAGGCCAAACCATTGATTACACATCTACAACCTCTAAAACACATACAACTATAACTACATAGTCCCCTTAAAATTAAGTACAACACATATGGACTTGCTATACAACTCCGCCTACGTACAAAATATCAAGCTCGTGGAGCTTCCAATAGACTATGGCAGGATGTCAGGTACTAGGAGCTCGATCTCTACCTGAAAAGTTTGGAAAAACACTAAAAGAATAAGCTATGAAGCTCAGTGAGTGACTGAGTTTAAAATCTATAACTCGTAAAACATATCACCTGGAAACTTATGAGCATATGCATATGTAAACAACCGTTAAAAGTAAACATGGAATCATAATAGCTTTTAAGAAATCCAACAAGCATGACATTTAAATTCTGCAAGGCATATTGATAATATTAACCTATATAGAACATATGAAAATCTACGTAGTGTAGGGTACGCCCAGTACAACGAACGTTTAATCTACGATGTGGTGGGGCCCGCCCAACACTCCCATCGTCTCTGTCGTAGTGGGGCTCACCCAACACTCACGACAGCATTGTTGTCACAGAGTACACTCAACGTCGACAATAGAATATGACTTGTGTGCACACGGTACTATACAACCTCGGGCTCAATATCTTAGTCATTTACTCAATAGAGTCTCAGAAAATCACATAATAATATTTGAACATGTCTGCTTATCTTTTCTTTCATAAAACTCAAGCGTACTCAGCTTGTTCACAAAAACTAGAAATCTTTAAATCATACTTGCTAGTACATGTTTGCTCGAAATCATAACATTTCTACTAAATTTTGGAAATCAATAACATATGCTCACATATAAACTCCATCAGGAAATCTAGGCTCACAACGAATACTTGAAACCATTTCTAGAAAAACATGAATACCCATAAACATGTGTTCAAAGGAAAACAATAAGCATTAACCATTTCGTTTTAGCAAAACCATGCATTTTCATAAGCATAATACAAGCCTATAAACCATTTTCGAGGTTCGTTTTGTCACTTACAGTGTTAGAACTAGAACCCTGGCCCGTACACTCGACCTATTTCTTCTTGGCCTGTCAAACAAACCAAAACCAAGCATTAGAGCCTCGAGCTCATGAATTTCAACCTTGAAATTACAAAAAACACACCATTTAATTTTCCAGCATTTATAGATTTCATGCCCTGACTTCAAACATTCATAACTCCTTCATTACTTAGCCAAACAGGATGTCCTTTATACCAAAGTCTTTATTTTTGAACCCTCTAAAACTCATGTGAAGAAATCAAATTGAGATTCCAAATAGATTGGTTCGAAAATACTTCGAAAGCGTTTTCCCCAAAAACAAACATCTGCTATTCCAGATTCATTTCCCTACTGCAACCCGAAATTTACCTAAAATTTTAAACATCTTACAGTTGATTTCGACTCACGAGTTCTTCATGAAAGTTGTAAGAAATTCAATAAGCTTTCCAACCATACCTATTAGAGCTTCTGATTCAAAGCCTACTGATCACCACGACCGAAAAACCAGAGGCTTCTCGAATTTGACAGCAAATTCTCTCCTCTGCCTTCCTCTTCACAAATCAGTAACTTAAAATCCGAATTTGCTCGAGCTTCCTTCACGATATTTGTTCAAAAATGGATTAAATTTCAAGAAAACCAAACCTCAACTCTTACCTCTTCTTGTTGAGCTCAAAATACAAAAAACATCAGAACATGGTTGAATTGTTCATCTTGTTGCCATGGGAGGTTGGATTGAACTTTCTCCCTTTATTCTTCAACTTTAAACCAAAAACTAGTTTCTTCTCCTTCCCTCAACTTTCTCTCACGAGGGTCTCTGGTTTTCTTTCATAAAAATGACAAGGAAATGGAATGAAAGTAAATTAAATAAACTTAGAAAATCTTTGGCGATGGACTTTTTTTCTTGTCCTTTTTCCTTTTCCTTTTTCTCTTTTTCCTTTATTCTTTCCTTTATCTCTTTTCCTTTTTTTTTTCTTTTCTTTTCTTTTCTTTTTAAAGTAGAACAAAATATTTAAACATTTTCTTTCTTGTTTTCTTTTGGTTTTTTTTTTTTAGGAAAATTTAAAAGAGAGATCTCGAGTTTACAATCCATAACCAGAATCGCATCCAGGTTGGACTTCCACGTAGTATAGTTTTAACCAGTTAAATGTTCGCTTTTCTATAAGGCTATAATTGAGGACGACATGCTGAAATTTCAAAAGTAGTTCTAATTAGTTTTGCCTTTAACCCATTATAACCAATCAAATTTAGCAAAATTATTAAAGAACCCTACTGTTTAAATTAAACCTTTAATTTTGCAACGATACTTCAAGAGTTTAGAGCAAAAGCCACCGTCGGGTGGTCAGTCACTCCTCCCCTGAATCTAGACTATCTCAACCAATTCTCACTACAAGAACATCTCATGTCCCAATGATCCTTAGCTACCGTTTGTTTGGTCAAGGACTTGTTAACTAGCTTAACTTATCCCGTAAATGTGACCCCACCATTTTCAGATCCAATACGTCCGAGCCAACAAGCTACTATTAAGAAAGACAACTGTTGAAAAATTACCTAAGAGACCCTATCTATTTCTGGAGTTTTCGGTGTTCCGATCCCTATAGTTAGACCCTCCGTAGGGATTGGCTGTTCTAGGACAACCTAGCAGGCGGACTATAGAAATCTCACGGTGCGACCTAATGAAGGAGACAGTAGGATACGTTGACACGCGTCCTGCTCCCATTTACTATGGATACATCCCTCATTCACCTTGGTATTGAACCATGCAAACACTTACCGTAGGGGGATGCCCTATTGACGCCACGTAGCCGAGCATGGAACTCACAGTGTGAGCTCTTGAGGACGTGAGAGTAAACTTAATGCGAACATTTCGTTTTCTCCCACTAAAGCTCCTAAGATTTGGGTGTACGTTTAACTTAGTCGGATTCAGGCTAAAAGAATCTATCTAAGTCTATGCCTATTATAACTATTATTATTGGGTATTTTATCATTATGTCTAGGTGAATAAACATTTTAATTACCTAGATATAAAATAGGACTAAAGTTTATTCAACTCAATCTCCATGTCAGTTCCTGTGGGAGGTGTTCATGCAAACCGTCACTTAAGTACTTTCCTTAGACGAGAACTTTACCAAAGAGAGTTCCCTTATAACTAAAGTTCTATTGTCCTACTATATTTTTAAACTATTTAAAATACTATGTAAGACAAACTTGTGATTCTATTAGAAATTAAAATTTAGGTCTAAATTAATTTTAAACAATTTTAAACTAATTTAATTTAACCCAAGTTCCTATGTTTCCATGCAATTCTTTGTTATAGGATATGGTTTCTAAAATCCCTTTAATTTATAACTCTTATAAATCTTAATAATTAACCTATGACAAGGAACTATATTATAAAACAAAATTAGAATTATAAAAATTATTAAACAAATTGAATAATTAAAATTACTTAAATAAAATAACAATTGTTTTAAACTAAGTAATTTCATGCTCCACGCAATTTATTTTCCATATTATCTAATTATAACAATTATAAATAAATACTTATGGAAAATAAATTAGATCATGCATTTCTACCATATTTATATAACAATTATACAAATAAAATGCATGAACATGCTTATCCTAAGGTGGGAAAAATTCTAAATGACATTCATAAAGAAAAATAGTTGTAAAACCGGAATAATTTGGCCCCTAAAGTACAAAAATAAAAAAATTACACTAATCCTATTACAAAACCGGTCTAAAACTCCTTGAATCGAGCTCAAACCGCTCGAACCAGACCAAAACAAACCAAACCGCCCAGACTGGTCTGCAACTTCAGGTTGGCGTCACTGCATTGCAACGCTGATGGGAGCGTTGCAACGCCACCTCATCTCGTGCGGGCGCCTGGCATCGGGGTAGCGTTGCAACGCTGAGGGGCAGCGTTGCAATGTTGTTAACCCATGGAAATTATGCATCGATAGGGAGCCTCGGTGTTGCGACGCCGTTACTCAGAGTTGCAACGCTGATGAACGGCGTTGCAACGCTGCTGGTAGTGTTGCAACGCTGTTGCTTCGGCAACAACAATTTCCTTCGAACACAACAGCTTCAATTGCCAATTACTCCTTCGATACTCATCCAAATTGCATGAAACGGGTCTCAAACAACTCACAACTTGGTTACAGACTCGATTATGCACTTAATTGCCCAAAAATACAAGGGCCTTTACATTTAATTTGATCAAATCAAAAGAAGCTAAGGCCAAAAAATTCCTAAACATTTTTACAGCAAACCGAAATGAAATTTGCAACTATCCAATGCAAATTTGTTTCAACCAAAACAAAACAAGCATTGCTGTGATATCAATTGATGGAGATCGAATCCCTTTGAGCAATAGAAACGTGATTTGAAATCGAATTGCAAGTTTATTTTTGGTTGAACACAAATACCAGTATATTAGTGTAAAAACAAAGATAAGCATACATTTCTAATCTAATTAGGCATGGATATAATAATGCAAACATGTTGTAGAAATTTAACTAAAAGTAAAGTAATAATTACCTTTGTAAATACAACAGCAACTCCTTGCTCCAGTTAAGTTCTACAGCAACTCAGCAACATAGAGAAAATCCTCTGTTCTTTCTTCACCACAGGGAGAACACCAAAAGTGAAAACCATCTATCACTCTGAGTTTCTACTTAGATCTTCCTTGGTGGGAAGGATCCAACAATTGGAATGTAGAAGAAGGGAATTGAGAGAGAATTTTCCAGAAAATTTCACTACATTTTTTCACAGAATGAATCGATCTATCATCCTCTCCTCACCAAGAGAAGAAGCATTCTTTTGAGGGATAACTTCCCTCACTCCCTATCGATAGGGAGTTGGAGGGAAGTGGGAACGTGTCCTCCTGACACGTTCCCATTAATTTAATAATAAAATAAAATTATATAATAATAATTAATCTAATTAATTAAATCATATTTAATTAATTAAAATTAAATATCTTATATTTAATTTAGATTAAATCACATTTAATCAACTTACCCTCTAACCTATAGTTTTAATGCACATCTAATGCACATTAAATTTTAACCTATAGTTTTCAATTATGAATCACATTCACATTTAAATTTAACATTTGAACTCTTTCAAATATTTAATTCTCTCATGTAATTTAATATGAATCATATTCACATTAAATTTATAATATAAAGTTCCAAAACTTTATATTATATCATATCTGTATACATTAAATTTATTCCTTAATGAATTGGAACATTTCAAATTCAAAAGATCTAAGAACCCTTTACGATCTAGAAGGTGAACCTAATGAACCTACAGATCAGAAGCTCCAACGATACGAGATTACTCGGTTAATCTCATTAACCTCCTAATCAACATTCGTTAACTGCGGGAACACTCAACTAAAGTCCCGCAACTGCATTCTTCTCACTGCAGATATATTTATGTGTCCACGGATATTGACCAATAACAGCAAGTCAATCCTTCACAAATGTTCGTAACACTAGCTGGGTCAAATTATCGTTTTACCCCTGGGTTACATCTTGTACCTTAAGTACCAGTGCTACTCTAATGAACAATTTGTTTGTTGTCCTACCATCAAACAGAAGTCCCTCTCAGGCCAATGAGAGGGTCGGGCTCTTTGTTCAAGTTCCGGAGACACCACTTAAGTGAACATTCATCTACTTATCCTAGTAAGCGGGAAGGAGTGAATTCCATCTTGGTAGGCTAAGTCCCCAGCTGCTCCCTCGGTCTTGCCCCGAAGAAGGTAGGCGTATTGAGTCGGCGAATCTGGCCACTGTCACCCATACTAGTCAAAGGACAATCCTTTGCAAATAGGAGTTCGTAACCCGCTCATGATTGAGATCAAGTTGCCTAGGTCATCCTAGTGAAATAAAAACCTCACTAGTCAACGGAGTTACATCTAGTGGTTACTATTTCGTGGTCCAGTCTTATGTAATCTCATTACATAGATATCCCCACTCACATGTCATCTACACGAACATGTTATGATCACAGTGTTTGTATCATATACAAAGTGGGCCACATCCATAGTTTTATCAGGGTAAGGTACCCAAACCTTATCCCCTTACTATAGAGCCTTTAGGTTGTATCTCGAACCGAGATCCTTTATATATACGCTACATTAAGTTCAAGATACATTTTACAGCCTTGGATGTTTAGTTTATTGGATTTTGGGTTAAAACATGGGCAATATCTTAAATAACGAACGATAACTCTTTATTGAAATAATAACACTTTATTACAATAATTAGAACATAATTACAAACTACGAGTTTTAGGGCACAAACCCCAACACCATGAAATTCTGATGGTGACCGAGAAAAAATAACTTGAAAAAATTATTAAGGACAAAGTGAAAGAAGTGGAGGTGTCGCCAGAAAAGGAACAATCAAAAGAAAGGTCGAAGGAAGAAGATACGTTGTTGGACCTAAACAGGTAGTTTGTTCTTGAAAGATAAGCCAAGGTGGTAACCAAAGAAGAAAAGGGAAGGAGCTCATTGAGGTCGATTCTTGAGCAGGAAGCGAAGAGGATTAAGATTGTGTGGCTCTGTCGGAAAGAGCAGTGCGTCAAAAAAAGAGGCAGCAGGAAACACCTATTCTGAAGAAAGTAAAAAAGGAGAAGGTGGAGGAAAGGAAAAAAGAAAAAAGAAAAGAAGCAGGAGGAGGCGCGAGCACATCACGTCGATAGATGGAAAAGCGCAACAGGAAAAATGTTCTTAGTAAAAAGGGGTTTGTTACGCTTGACTTTGAGATGTCCGACGTAGTTCTAACGAGAATTGAGTTGAGGGTGGAAGGGTATTTGTTTGAAAGATTTAACCTTCTACCCAAGATTAGTAGAAGAATTATACGTGACAGATTACACCGAAGGAAAACGGGAAGTTAAGGTAAGAGGCGTTACAGTTCAATTCAGCAGGACTTCAAATTAATCGGGTGTTTGGAATGCCAAACCCTAAGGAGGCACTAGAACAACCTTGTTTTATTCCTGCATGAAGGGGATTGAGGTGAACTTGGGAGAAGTATCGTAGAAAACATTGAGACAATATTTGACAAGCCGCATAGGGGACAATTTTTCTCATGGATTATCATAAGTATCTGCCCCTTGGCGGGAGTAGAATTCGAAAAGGGTGAGCCTACTACCAAGATGACCTAAGCATTTCATAACCAATGGTACCCCAGAATTACAAGGAACCACACGATAAATTCCAGGGCGTTAAGCGAGAAGGTCTATACCGCACAGAAGAATGAGTGTGAAGCAAAAAGACCAAAGCGCTAAAGCCTTCTACTAAGCCTCCCACATCGAAGAAGAGAAAGATAACTCCCAACAAGAAGACCTCACCTTCACCCAGCAAGATGGTTGAAGCAAATCCAAAGAACCTCCCACCTAGTAATGCTCTACCTGAAGCCCAACCTACCCAAGAAATAACTCCTCCTCCTCCACAGAATGAAGACATTGAAGAAATATCGCCTACCTCTTTTGAAGAAGAGGAAGAAGAAGAATAGCCTCCTACTGCCCAAAATGTTGTTGACCAATTTCTCCCTCTGAAACTAGAGACTCAAAAATCCCCCTCCTCAAAATACTATGGAAAAAGAAATCCTCCTTACGTAAAGTCAAGGAACTCAAGACTCGTCGCCTTAGAATGTAGAGCGGCAACAAGCCAATGAAAAGCAAGCGTAACAAGGCACCAAAAAATGGTTGTCAGTGTTTATGAAGCCCAATTCTTAGAGCAAGTGTGCACGATGGTCAAAGAAGAAATCCAAAGTGCTTTATGAAGTGTTCATATGTGCTTCGAATATTTCTTCCTATACTTCAATAGGTGGGTGACAGCCTTCAGGCAATTGCCAACAATTCCACCAAATATCTTAACATGCACTCGCCTTGAGACACATGTTGTAGCTCCTGGCTTACCCTCTACCCCATTTGAACCAGACTCAAGAATCGTCAGCAAGCAAGAATGATTGAATGCTTATTTCTTTTTATGTTTACCGCCTAGTTTGTTTCTTGTTTTTAATTTCTGTAATCACTTTTCTAATTAATAAATTTTTTTTGTCTACTGCTCAATTGTTTGCAAGCTTTACTATATTTTAACTTTTCTTCAAAATAACATGACTTAATTATGTCGCATCATATAGATATTATCTTTTCTAAGGTTCTTGCTAATGTTTAAAACTTCTCCAAGTTTAATTAAACCTTTGGCTTCCAGAAATACTTTCCTTACTCACTAAAAAATACTTTGTAGAGCTTTGAAGATAACAAGCATCGCTAAAAGCCTAAATTTTCCCACAATGAGGTATAATGTAAGCTTGAGGGCATTGCCCAATTTAAGTTTGGGGCGGGGGGGGGGGGGGGCAAGGCTTAAGGCTTTCTTTATTTTGACAAAAAAAATTGTGTTCCACCTCCCTTAGAAATCCAAGTTACCAAGGGCATTCATGATCGTTTGTCTTTGCATGAAAGCGCAGATTAGCAAGAGAACATGTTGTAGCAGCTTGAAAGGAAGCACTGCTCATAGTTCGATGCATGTCATTATCCATGATAGCAAGCCAAAGTGGAGGCAGTACGTTTTGGACAAGTAAATTCCTGAATAAAGTCTAGTATAGACTAAAGCAGTTTTAAAAAGGTCTAGTAGACCTTGTGCAATAAGGATGTATTTTTTATCGAAGAGTTAATCAGAGTTTCTTTCAGCATGAAAGGGAAGGAAAATGGCAGCCAAATTTGTTTAAGTAGTAGCATAGTTAGGCACCGGGAGGGTCTATTCTTTATGGAAGGAAGTGAAGAAGAGCAAGGGTGATATGTAATCACCAGATTGACTTAGGGATAACTCAATCTCTTGTAGATAAAAATAGGGTGGTAGCTATCGAAGCAGTAAGAGTATGGACGAATCTGACCCTTATCGCGTTAGTATGCAATACCGGGACGGAAGCATTCTTAGGACCCTCTGTCTAGGCTGTCATCATTAACCTATCATATTAACATTGACACTTATTAGTACAATAGCATGAGGCACCAAGCCAAAGTCTTGAGTCTATTACAATACAAGTATATTCAGTTATCTTTAGTATCTGTACCTTGCACTATTTGGTTTTCAACATATCATTTCTCAACAATTCTCTTTATCTCTTTCTTAACAAGTAGTTGTTTGCATGTCTTATTTCACTTAAAAACAGAAAGAAAAAGTTACCACCCTTCCCTGTTGAGATCAACCTTGGAATACATTCCATTGTATTAATGACTGCGATGCATGCGTGTCGAACAGAATTACAAATTAATTACAACACACATCAGAATATGCAAGTATACATAGTCTTGTTGCAACAAGTGATAAGTATAAGAGTATCGTCTCCACAGGGACTAATTGTGATTCTTAGTTAAGTTCAAGTTTTTTACAGTGAATTTTAAGGTAACCAAAAAGAAAAGAAAAGTGTAGAGTTGATTTTGAAAAATGAATTTAAATTTGAAGAAAGTAAATACAAGGAATGTAAATCAAAGAATGTAAATGAAAGCGATAAAAGAAAGCGAGTAAATGAAAGCAGTAAATGAAAACAAGTAAAGGAAAGAAAGATAAATAACATTAAAAGTAAAGGAAAACAAATAAATAACAAGAAATAAATGTTCACATGGTGAAGATGCCTGGGTTCATTTTAAAGACAAATAGGCGCAAACTAAAGGACTCTTATGTAGTTAATTGCTTCCTATTAAGCCTATACAAACGTCTTGATATCATAGCAAGTGTTCATGGAAGTTTTCCCCAAAACTTACCTGAATTTTCAGCAAATGAAATCTCATTTGAAATGCCTAATATATGCTTATTAATATTCTAGGTGAGAGATCGTCCCCAATCTTTCCTTTTCCGACAGAAGATTACTCTTAGTGCTCTATCCTAGAGTGGAGATGGTAAATCAACTTCCTCTCTTTTTCAAAAGCAAAAAAAGGGGATGAAAATTAAATTGGCCAAATTAATCCCCACATTCATCAATTAAAATAACCAATCTTCCAACATCAAGAGACATACATACACCCAACAATAACCAAACAACTTCACAAGGTCATTTAACCATAACCATTAACATGAAAGTGCATAATATTTAAAAATTAGATGATAGAAATAAAGTATATTACAGCTAAAGGCTCTCAGCCAAAAGGATTCGGACAAGAAAAGGAAACGGTTAAGAGGAAAAGTCTAATTTATAACAAAGAAAGCAATACAAAGATGACTCTATGTGAAAACTCCCTTTTTTATGAAGCATCTTAGCCCACACGATCCCTTCTTGATCTTCCTTCTTGCTCTTCTGCCTTGGAGAACAATGCCCTAGCCAAAAATGATATCCAAATATCTCCCACACTTCAATTGATAAAATGAAATGCTTTTATAAGCTTCAAATGAACCCTAACTAAAGCCCAAGTATTTCTAACTAGAGTTAGATGTGGTAGAGAGACCAATCACGTGCTCAATTTGAGAAAATCTCATGCAGGTGCTACAGTAACTGTCAAATACAGTATTTCAGATTGTTGAAGCAAAGCCAACTTCCAGATTATTGAAGCAAAGTTTTCCAGAATAGCCTTTAGCTTTTCCAAAGCTTTATCTTTTCAACTTTATTCTTTCTAAACTAGCAAAATAACTCCGTTAAGACACAAATTTCATAATTTCAATGTTATGGTCAAGTAATGATCAAAACAAAAGCAACATGCACAAGTTCGGAAGATAAGAAGCTAAAAGGCAACAAATAGTTGAAGCACAATAATGCAAAGTTTAGTAGCAAGAATAAAGATAAATAACTCTCTACTGGAGAGTTATCAAACCCCCAAACTTAAATTACTTATTGTCCCCAATGAGTTCTAGCTCCTTAAGGAAAATGATAAATTTTGTTCAACTTTAAACTTCACAAATCTAAATTAGCGAAATGCACAATATTGTTTTTCATGCTTTCTTTGATTAACCTTCAAAGGATTCAACAAGATAGACATACTTTCTCATAGGCTTTCAATGCAACCCCAACCAAGCCTTAACACACTTTTCCCAATTTCCACCAACTAGATTTTCAATCCTTCATCCCTAGCAACTCTCCTTGCACAAGGCATTACGCAAAAGTGTTCTTTGCTTCCAAATTTTTTCATCATTTTATTCATTTTAAAGCTATAGGTTAATGCTCTCTTCAATTCCTTAAAGTTCTTAAAAGAGAAAATCTCTTCCATAGTTCTTAACATGGTCACATTGGTGATGCAACATAACTAAGCAAAGGAGAAGTTCAATTCCCTAAGGCTTTTTCATTCAATTTTTTTTAACTTCTCATAGTTCCTAAATTGGTCACATTGGTGATGCAACACACCTAAGCAAATTAGAAGGTAGAGTTTTTGACAAAGCACCTTCGATTTAAGTGACAACATGGTTAGTGAAGTGCACCTAACAATGAGCACAGGGTTTAACTCTCACTTTAACTTATTAGCCCAATAGAACTTTATAAAATTGAGGTTTTTCAATTATTTGATTTTTCATAACTTTTCACACTTTTTCTTTTAATAAATTTTTCTCTTGAAGGCTTCCTCACCCCCAACATAAAATCTCAATATCCTCATTGAGGTAACTAGTTGACATTAGATACAAACCCCCAAACTTAAAATGATCACTAATGACAAAGAAGCAAACTTTGGAGTATTATGTATTTTTAAGGGTTGCCTAGAATGTCATGACTACTAGCTTCTAAAATTTGTTAAATGAAGTGTTAAATCTTAGTGGGCTTGCTTAGCATATTAAGCATGTAGCATGTAGCTTGGATTCCTTACAAGAAAGCTCAAAGAGAATAAAAAAAAACATGCTAGTTTCGACCATAGCAGAAAAAAATAGCATCAGAATGAGAAATTTCAGCAACATTCGTTTAACTCCAACACAGCAGCATGAGAAACTTAAAAAAACACAACAAACTCAAAATAACAGCAGCAAACACAAGGAAACATAACCAACAACAAGCACATATAAAGCAAAAAAAAAAAAAAAAAACAACCACAATGAAACAAGACCTCCCCTTGAATTCGGCCTTGCTAAGCATCTCCATCATCTCCAAGCAAATCATCATCTTCTCCCAAGTTGTCTTAAGCATCTGAAGGGATCAACGATTGTAAAATAGTGTGAGGAAATTCTAGAAACTCTGACTATGGATGCGTGAAATTAGCATGCATGACCTCCTTCAAAGCAAAGTCCCTTTTGTTGGCATAATCCCAAAGATCTTCTTGGTTGTTCTCTGACGGATGAGGAAGAATAGGTGAGATTCCCTTTGGATTGGGTATCTAGAGTTGAGAGAAAAATGAGAGAGTTCTATTTTTGTGAAATCCGAAAAATGATGGAATCATCTATCAAATGCTTCTTTAAGCACCTGTATATAGTGGTGAGGGGTAGAGACAAATTCTCCCACAACTATGTAATATGCAAATCATATTTGCACAATTTTATTGTATAAGGTATCACATACCTTATTAAATAAATCCTATTTGCATAATGTGGAATTAAAATTGAATCACGTTCAATTTTATAAATCTCTAAAATCAATTTCTCTCACTAAGCCTTAATTTCATAATTAGGCTATTGTATAGTTTAATGTGAATCTCATTCACAACAAACTATATATTATATCAATTATATCTCATATAAATGACATAAATACTCTTTCTATGAATTTGAACACTTCAAATTCACTCCAAACTGTATACCCTCATTGAATCCATAATTGAGCCAACCAAGGGACCTAATGGACCTACAGATCATGAGCTCTAATGATCCGAGATTAACTGACCAAACTCTTTGATCTCGTCAATCAACATTCATTAACTTCGCGGTCACTCCACTATAGACTTGTAGTTGCACTCTCCTCACTGTAGGACAAGTTGTGTCCATCGATATAACCAATACCCATGAGTCGATCCTTCACAAGTTATTCATAGTCACAACTGGGTCAAATTTATCGTTTTACCCTTATGCTTACCTCTTGCTCCTTAAGTCTGTTGGGATTTATACCCTAAAACTCGTGTATTTGTAATTATTCAAAGAAATATATAAAAGTGTATTTTTTCCTCAAATCTTGTATTCTCGCTATTACAAACTTAAATCCAATAAACTAAGCTTTAGGGTCAAATTTAGGAGATCTTGAACCATGTGTAGTTGACACATAACTAGGATCAAGTTCAAGTAGTTGACCCGAAGGGTCCATAGTACATGGATTAGGTTGGGAACCTTCTCCTGGTAAAACTATGGATGCAACCCACTTTGTATTTGATACAAACGAGGCGATCCAGCTCGTTCATGTAGTTGACGTGCATGTGGGGTCATCCTGTGCGATGAGATTGTACAAGATCGGACTAAGAATTGTTAGACCACTCTAGTAACGTCGTTGATAGATTAGGGTTAATAGTTCAATGATGACCATTAGTGACTCAACCTGAATCCTGAGCAAGTTACGAACTCCGGTGTGCAGGGGTTTATCCTTAGATTAGTACGGGTGAGAGTGGCCACAGTTGCCGACTCAATATGCCTACCTTGTCAGGGATGAAACCTCATATGGAGCTGGGGACTTAGCTTCGCAAGAAGGAATTCACTCGTTTCCGAACTAGGGTAACTAGATAGGTAGTTCCCCTAAGAACTGAATCCAGATCTTGAACAACGGGGCCCCTCCCTCTCGCTGGCCTGAGAGTGACATTGTTTATTAGAGGATCAGTGGTGCTTAAAGAGCAAGAAGAAGTCATAGGGGTAAAACGGTAAATTGACCTAGTTGTGACTACGAACGATCTGTGAAGGGTTGACTCACGTGCATTGGTTATATCAATGAACACAATTTGTCCTACAGTGAGGAGTGTGCAGCTACGAGTTTTTACTGGAGTGACTCGCGGTTAACGAATGTTGATTAACGGGATCAAAGAGTTTGATTAGTTAATCTCGTATTGTTGGAGCTCATGATCTGTAGGTCCATTAGGTCCCTTAGTTGGCTCAATATGGAAATAATGAGGGTATAAAGTTTTGGAATGAATTTGAAGTATTCAAATTCAATTTAGGGAATTATATCAATTATATATGATATAATGGATATAGAATATAGTTTAATGCGAATATGATTCATAATAAACTATACTATTGCCTAATTATCGAATTAAGGCATAATAAGAGAAATTAATTTGAGAGATATGTAAATTGAATATGATTCAATTTAATTTTCCCTTTATGTAAATATGATTTACAAAATAAGGTATTTGATACCTTATATTATGCCTTTATGTAAATTGATTTTGCATAATGCATAATTAGTGAAAATATTGGCATCATGGGTGGAGAATTTGTCTCCACTCACATTGCCTATATAAGCATCCTTTTGGATGCAAAATGGAACATTTAATTCATTTGCCAAGTTTTGCAATCTAAGTAAAAGGCTTTTCTCTGTCAAATTCTCTCTACAAAATTCCTTTTCCAAAAGGATTACCGCTTCTCTCCCTCTCCTAGAGAACAACCGAGAAGACTCATTGGAGGTGTTCGATCGTTGAGAACGTGGAGATCGTAGACGGCGAGAGGATTACAAGAAGAATAGTGTCTTCAAAGGTAATCTGTTATTCTATTGTGCTTTCATAGTTAGTCTTAGCCTTAGTTTACTGTTTTTGGTAATTTCTATGGAAACGTAATCAAGAAGAAAGGCGATCAATCGCTTCCACATCGGAATTCCATCCCTTAAAAGTCCCACTAATCCTCTAATGAACAACTTTGTTTATGGTCCTATCATAAACAATGTCCCTCTCGGGCCAATGAGAGGGTGAGGCCTCTTTGTTCAAGCCCTTGAGTCAGTACTTAAGGGAATAAGTCATCTAGTTTCCCTAGGTTAGGAATGAGTTCTCTCGTAGTTAAGTTCCTAGCTACCCACGTGGTATTTCCCCTTAGAAGATAGGCATATTGAGCGAGCAACGCAGGTCACTCTCACCCGTACAAGTCAAAGGACAGATCCCCGCAGACAGGAGTCCGTTACACGCTCAGGATTAAGATCGAGTCACTAATGGTCATCTACGAATTTATTAGTCCTAAACTGGCAATGGTGTTACATTTATTGGTCTGATAATTCACGGTCTAGTCTTGTACAATCTCATTGCACAGGATGCCCCCACTCGCATGTCAACTACATGAACGAGCTGGATCGCCTCGTTTGTATCAAATACAAAGTGGGGTGCATCCACAGTGTTACCAAGATAAGGTTCCCAACCTTATCCATATACTGTAGACCATTTGGGTCAATTACTCGAACGTGATCCTACCTATTTGTCCACTACACACCGTTAAAGATTTCATAAATGTGAAAGACCCTGAAGCTTAGTTTATTGGAGTAAGTTTAAAATGTGAGATACAAGGTTTGATGATAAAATAACTTTTATTTATCAATACAATAACTGTTACAAATGATACGAGTTTAGGGAATACACCCCAACAAACTCCCACTTCAACTAAAGCTAGTGGAGTACATATACATTTCAGAAATGCAAATAATACACTAAACTAGGGCATTGAATACTCCTTTTACAATACTCCCACTTGCCCTAGTCAAGAATCACTCGTAGACCCAGACTCTCTAGGTGACCCTCAAACACCTTAGTCGTGAGAGCCTTTGTTAATGGATGAACAACATTGTACTTCGAAGCTATCTTCGTGACGATCACGTCTCCGCGATGCACAATCTCCCGTATGAGATGATACTTCCGTTCAATGTGCTTGCCCCCTCTTATGACTCCGAGGTTCCCTTGAGTTGGCTATTGCACCACTGTTTTCACAATAAAGGGTGACTGGCAAGTTCATGTTTGGAACAACTTCCAAATTCATATGAACTTCCTAAGCCAAACTGCCTCCTTAGTTGCTACATACTTGACCTCCATCGTGAAATCAACGATGCATCCCTGCTTCATGCTTCGCCATACTACATCCCCTCCGTTAAGAGTGAACACTGACCCCTATGTAGATTTTCTAGAGTCTTTATCAGTCTGAAAGTCAGAATATGTATATCTCGTAAGGATTAAATCCCTATTTCCATACACAAGCATGTAGTCCCTTGTTCTCTTAAGATGCTTGATGATTGGCTTTACGATTGTCCAGTGACGTAATCCTGGATTGGATTGATACCTACTGACAATCCCAAATACATAACAGATGTCGGGCCTGGTACACAACATGACGTATATCACGCTCCCAACAGCAGAAGCATAAGGGATCCATCTCATTGAGGTGTCTTAGGACACTGTTCCTTAGACAGGTGAACCCCATGCCTGAAAGACAATAAGCCCTTCTTGGAGTTCTGCATCTTATACCGTAAAACAACTTGTCAATATAAGACACTTGAGATAAGGCTAGCGTTTTGTTCTTCCAGTTCCAGACAATTCGGATACCTAGAACATATTAGACTTCTCCCAAATCTTTCATTTGGAATTACGTAGCTAACCATTCCTTAACTCCAGTAAGGAACCCTACATTATTCTCATTGAGTAGAATATCATCCACATACAATATAAGAAATGTGAAAGTATTATTGACGATTTTCTTGTAGACACAAAGTTCATCAAAATTTTTATTAAATCCATAAGATTTGCTAGGTTCATCAAACCTTATATTCCAAGACATTGAGATCTGTTTCAGTCCATAAATAGACCGTTGTAGCCTGCAAACCTTTTGCTCCTAGCCTTGAATAATGAACTCTTTGGACTGGTCCATGTAGATGTTCTCGTCAAGATTAGCATTCAGAAAGCTCGACTTGACATCCATCTGCCATACCTCATAGTCATAATGTAACAACCGTTAAAAAAAGGGGGGGTTTAATATATTTTAATTATTTTAAAGAATTTAGTGAATCCTTTTTAGAATAGGATTTTGTTTTCTTTTTAAATTGGGATTTAAACCTTTTTATCTCCTTTTGTTTTTTTTTTAAAAAGAAACATTATCTTTTTTCACAGTTTCAAGTTAGGGTTTCTTATAAAAAGGTCACTTGAAGCCTTAGCCCTTTTTACAAAATTATTTTGACGTCCGCAATAAAGAAAATGACGTTTTGCATTTTCTTCTCTAATGAAAAGCAGTAAGTTTTCTTCCTTTCTCTCGTTGATTTTTTTTTTCTTTTCTTGATTATTGAAGTTTTCTTTCAAGGTTTTGGGTTTTATTCTTATTCTTGAATTGTTAAAAGAAAATATTCTTGAAATCCTTTTCCTAAAGAGTTTTTAGGTTTTGTTTGCTTATTTTATTTATCAAAATTTTTCCTCTTCTGATTCTTAAATTAAATTGAAGGCTTTGATGATGGAAATTTTTTCAGAATTTTTAGCTTTTACTTTTTTGTAAAATTGAGATTGTTTTAAGTGTATTTTAGGTTCTTTTTGTACAAAAAATTTACCAAATGATTGTTACTTCAATGCATGATTTATAGTTTTGATTTTCACATGAAAAGAGTATGTTTTAAAGGTTTTTATAGCAGTTTTAATTACTTTACAAATCTGATTTTATTTGTAAAACAGTAGAAATCTTGATTGTTTTAGATCAAAAACTCTTTCTCTGGGTTTTTGTCCCTAATTTATGATAGTTTTGAAGAGTTTAAAAGTTGTAGATTTAAAAAGTTGTTTGGTATTTTATAATACTTTGAAAAGCATTGATTTTATCAATTTTAGTATTTTTTAATTGGGTTTTTAAAGTGTTTTAACTCAGTTTTTCAATGCTATAATTTTTATCCAAGAACCCTATTTTTCCATACCTTTTACGTAAAAATTATTTTGAATGGGAAACTTTGGGTGGATAAGTTTGTCTAGCTTTTAGATAACCTTTTGGGCCTTTAAGATAGAATTTTTGTTTCTAATAAGTGGACATGTTTGGACTTCTAGGAGAAGTTGATTGTGTAAGAAAGTGGAATTAAATTTGGATTTTGAGATTGAGATTTGTAAGGATTACGATTGAGGTAAGTAGTTTCCACATCCCTTCCAAAATAGATATTTGAGATAATTATGTTTTGATTTGATGAAATATTTGAAGGCATGGTTTTATATGAATTGCATTTGCTTTGAATTGTTTTACTAAGCGAAAGTATTTGTTAATTTTTTATTATTTGAAAAGTATTTTGTTCGATTTGTTAGAGTTATCCAAATGTAACGACCCAAAACTCCAAGTACCTATTAACGGTGTCTTGAACTAATTTTATGGAAAAATATTTAAGTTGGGTCATTAAATTTAAGAAATTGATTTAGTATGCTTGAGTGATTAAAGAAATCGGACCAATGTAGGTTCTAATCTAATACAATGGCATGAGTGTGGTTAAAAAGAAGTTGAGGGGCATTCTTTGTAAAAGGGGCCATTAGGGTTTTGAGAAGAGGGCCTTTAATTGGCTTATTGTGCACGCGTTTTTCGAGGCAACCATCTCCACTTCTCTCACCTTCTTCTTCACGAAAAGTGCAACCCCATCTACCATAGCCGCCGCCGATTGAAGCTGCAGGCGCCGCCATGCCGCACGAAGTCGCCGCCACCGCTCGGCGTCAATCGCCGGGCCGCATTCGACCAGCCGTGCCGCCGATTTGCTTGCAGCTCAACCTCGGACGCCGGTCTCCGTTCGCGAGTTCAACTCGCGCGAAATCCACGCCGACGGAAGCTCCTCGTTCAGACGTCGAACGATCGGCGTCCCGCCGATCGGCCCTCCCGTCGGTAGTCGTGGATCTGCCCGCCAACGGACTCCACACCGCCGCCGCTGCCGCCTCCTCTGCAGCGGGTCTCGCGCTCGTGAAGCAGCAGCCGACGGACCCCAAACCGGCACCACCTTGGTTTGAGGGGATTGTTCTGTTTCTGGTTGGTTTTCAAAGTTTAGGGGTCGGCTCCGAGTAGATCAGCTCGCGAGCAATCCAAGGACGTCCTCCACGCGCCAAGACTTGTCGTCGCCAGTCGCTGCACGCGCCGCCGCCGCTCGGTCACGCGCCACCGCTCACCGGAGTTAGTCCAATCGAATCAGTTTCGTTTTCCGAGCACGCCTTGGGTCCCTATTGTGGTAATTCGAATAGTTATGACAAGTTGTTTCAAGAAATTCATGTATGGACACTTTAATTGGTCAGTTTGTCTTCTTATCAGGGAATTGAAACAATTGGGATTGCGAGAATATTCAAGCTCGAATCACTAAAGAGTAAAGTCAAGGTTCAAAGGAAATTTGAGTAGAGCGAGGACTTGGAAAGTTTAGGAAGCTAGAATGAGGATCGAGGATGTCATGTCTCCAAAGAATTAAGCGAAAAGGGAGTGTAGGCCCTTTGGAGCTAAAGTTTGAGGTAAAGGAACCCACGCCAACTCTAAAATTTAGAATTTAAGGATTTGTTTGAAAAATGCCATGTTCTGCTGGAAAAGTCTGTTTAAATGTCATGTTCCGTTTGAAAAGTCTTTTATAAATGCCATGATTTGAATGAAAGGTTCGTTTTAAATGCCATGATCTGGTTGACTTGATATTTATCTTAGAGGCCATGAATGCCATGTTATAGTTGGTTTAAGATTGAACATTTTGACTTTTTATATAACTATGCCATGAAAATTTTGCATGAATGTTGTTATTATTGCAGTTGGGACCATAAGCATGTATTTTCAAAAAAATGTTTGCGAAGGCTGTGGTGAAATCTTCCTGATTATAATCATTATATAAGTTATGTATGTGTTAGAGTCGACTCAAACTAGAGGCCATGATTCGGGATAATTTAATCGTCCACTAAAGGCTGAAGAGAAACTTTATAAAAATGAAAATGCTTACGAAGGCCGTGGCGTTAAACTCCCTATATATGTATATGTTTACGTACTTGATGCTATGTAAGTCACGAAAGACTTAGAGTCGACCTAAACTAAGAGGCCATGGATCAGGAAGTCTTAATTTCCCACTGATAGCCGAAGAGAAAAGGTCATGAAATATGTTTTTATTTATGTATGGGTCCCACATAAAGCCACGGTTTGTTTTGACAACTTGTTTTCCAACCCCTAGTAGTGGGGACACTTACGAGTATTAATTCATAATACTCACCCTTTCTTTTAAAAATGTTTTCGTGTAAAGCAATAACTTACAGGTATGATGACGGGAATGCGTTGCGAAGGCCATGGGAATAGAAGTCATGTCTTCCGCACATTTTAAACTTGTTTCATGTTTTAAGTTTGTTCTTATTTAAAATTCTTTTGTCAAATGGTGAACTTCATTTGAACAGAGGCCAGAATTTGAGTTTTCCTTATTTTAGCTCGAGTGAATCTTGTTTTAAATGATCTTTTTATTTGGGATCCCAATAAAGAAAGTATTTCGTTCTTTGTTTTATTTCTTGACTCTTTGTTTTTGGCCTCGAATGAATGCATGGTTAGTAACGACTCTAGGAAAAGAGTTTAGAAAAGTAGGGTCGTTACACCAAATATGCTAAATTTTTCTGTTTTGAGATTGCATGCCTATTTGTTTAGTAGCCAAATTTGTATTGTAAGTTCTGGTCGATTGAATCGACAACCTCTGATGGTTGGGATTTTTGTCCTAATCTCGTGTTTGTAATATATTGATTGAAATTAATAAGAGTTATTTATTTCATCACTTTGTGTCTCGCAATATTTATAAACTTTTCCAATAAACTAAGCTCCAGGGTCATTGTATACATGAGAGAACTAGAACTTGAACGGTGTGTAGTGGACACACAGGAAAGATCACTGTGGATGCGGCCCGCTTTGTATTAGATACAGACGAGGTGATCTGACTCGTTCATGTAGTTGACATGCGAGTAGGGGCATCCTGTGCAATGAGATTGTACAAGACCGGACCGTGAATTATTAGACCTCACGATGTAACACCGCTGACAAAGGTGAAACTAATAATTTCGTAGATGACCATTAGTGACTCGACACGAATCCGAGCGTGTTACGGACTCGCATCTGCGAGTGTCCGTTCTTTGACGAGTACGGGTGAGGGTGGTCACGATTACTCGCCCAATATGCCTATCTTCTCAGGACGAACCAAGTAGGGAGCCGGGAACTTAACTACGCGACGAGATGGAATTCACTGCTCCGCTTTAGGGAAACTAGAGGGGTTGTTCCCTTAAGTCTTTGTCTCCGAGGCTTGGACAACGGGCACCCACCTTCTCACCGGCACGAGAAGGGTGTTGTGTATGGTTGGACCATCACAATATGTTGTTCATTAGAGGAGCAGTGGGGACTTAAGGAACAAGAGGTGAACACGAGGGTAAAGCGGTAATTTGACCCACCGTGTCTCACGAACAACCCGTGAAGGGTCGACTCATGGGTATTGGTTATATCGGTGGACACGTAATATTCTCGCAGACCGACGGGAGTGCAAACTACGGGCTATAGTGGAGTGTTACCGTAGCTAATGAATGTTGGTTAACCGGGTCAAAGAGTTTGGCGAGTTAATCTCGGATCATTGGAGCCCGTCACTGTAGGTCCATTAGGTCCCTCGGTTGGCTCCATCTGGATTTAAGATGGGATAAAGTTTTGGTATGAAATTGAAGTGTTCAATTTCACCTTAAGGGCATTTATGTCATTTATATGAGATATGAATGATATAATATATAGTTTAATGTGAATGAGATTCATAATAAACTATAGGTTAGCCTAATTGTTGAATTAGGGCTAGTTGGAGAATTTGATTGAGAGAAATTAAATTGAATATGATTCAATTTAATAAATCCACAACTATTGCAAATGAGATTTGCAATATGAGATATGAGATATCTTATATTATGTGGATATGCAAATGAGATTTGCATAACCTATGATTGTGGTAAAGTGGTAAATATGTGGACATCTTAACTCCACTAATCCACTATATAAACCCTTCTTTCAAGAAGGATGGTACTTTACTCTCTCATTTTTTAGTTTTACACAAAAAAGAGAAGAGAAACTCTCTCTATTCTCTCTCAAATTCTCCGCCCTCTCCAAAACCAAAAAGTTTCCCACAAGCCTCCTTTCTCCAAAAGAGAACAACCGAGAAGGCTTCTTGGTAGTGTTTGACTCACAATCGTTGGAGGAAATCGTTGTGTACGAGGAGCACGAAGAGTTCGTGGATTTGAAGAAGATATTGTGAAGAAAGTCTTCAACAAGTAAGTAAAATCTTTTCTTACTGTTTTTCTTCTTCTTAATTGCATGTTTAGCCTAGATCTATATATTAGATCAATTTTAACAAAGACGGTTTGCGTAATTGATACATCGACGATTCAATCGTCTTCCGCTGCACGGGATTTTCACTGATCTGTTAAGGCTTATTTGTGGGAAGGCACATTAGTGGCTTGGCGTTCCTTGGAATGCAGATTCATGTGTGTGTTACACTCAAATGGCCTCACATTTAAGTAATTTATTTTGTAAGTTCTAGTCGGTTTGTAATCGACATCTCTAATTGATCTGTGTTACCGACGGGTAACAATATTTTTCTGGGCTACTCCATATATGCATCTTTTTCACTATGTATTTGAAAGTTTGAAATGAATGAAAGATTTGTTTATGATTTGTCCGATCACTATTTGTATGTTTTGTCTTTAAGGAAAATGAATTTCTGAAACTGATTGTGGTTATTACTTACTAGGTATTTTTGTACTCATTTTTGTTTTTCAAAATGCTTTCAGATGATGAATCAAGAGATAGTTCCGATAGTGAGTGAGGTCTAGCGTTCTTGCAGGACGAAGAAGTTTTTCTTAGAGTTTTCCTTGCATTTGTAGTTTTGGTTCTTGGACTTAGTCTTAGTTATTCTTTACTTTAATTCATTTCTATTTGTTGGTATTTAGCTTTTGACTCTTGTGTCTAATTTTTGTTTATGTTGGTTTTGAAGTTCAGTTATTTCGCTTCTGCACTTTTGTTAGTTTGACCGTATTCCTAAAAATACGGGTTGTTACACATAATATGAAGCAATAGAAAGAAGGATTCTGATAGATTTTACCATGACAACAGGAGAAAGGGTATCCTCATAGTCAACCCCTTCTTGCTGGGTAACCCCCTTTGCCACTAGTTTGGCTTTGAAGGTTTGTACCTTCCCATCTATACCACGTTTATGCTTATAGGTCTACTTGCAACCTATAGGTTTTACCCCATTAGGTTGGCCCACAAGATGCCAAACCTAATTAAAGTACTTAGACTCCATTTCTTGGTCCATGACGTTAATTCATTCATCTTTGTCAACATCATCCATTGCCTGATCATAGGTCAATGGATCCTCACAGTCATCATCAGATATGACGTTTCATGAAGGGATTGAAATTCCCACAGCAGAAGTCGTCATGAAACGTCGTTGTTTCGTTGTGAAATTCGTTTCTTAAAATTGAATTAAACTACTTAATTCTAGGCTAAACATGCATAAAACTGAGAAGAAAACAGTAAGTAATAGACCTACTAACCTCTTGAAGAACTCTTCTTCAACGTTTTCTCTTTCTCGATCTCGATCTCGATCCCTCTAGGTGAGATGAGAACGGTGGGTTCCCTTTAGGTGAGATGAGATGTTTGTGGGATTGTGAGAGAATGTGTTTGTGGAACCTTTTCAACAACACACAAGATCACAATCTAGGGTTTTCCAAAGCTTTTCCTAAAGTTGCCTCTCATGCAACTATATATGTAGGGAAATGGGATGGAAATTACCATCCTATCCCTCCTTTATTCTCCCACTATTATATGGTTTATATGTGAATCTAATTCACATTAAAACTATATATTATATCAATTATATCATATATAATTGATATAACACCTCAAGCATGAAATTGAACACTTCAATTTCATTCCTAACTTTATACCCTCAAAATAACCATGTTGAGCCAACGGAGGGACCTAATGTACCTACAGTTCATGAGCTCCAATGATGTGAGATTAACTGATCAAACTCTTTGATCCAGTTAACCAATATTCATTAACTACAAGTGATTCCACTATAGACTTGTAGCTGCACTCTCCTCACTGTAGATTATATTGTGTCCACTGATATAATCATTACCCATGAGTCGACCTTTCACAGGTTGTTCGTAATCACAACTGGGTCAAATTACCGTTTTACCCCTGTGATTACCTCTTTGTTCCTTAAGCACCACTGATCCCCTAATGAACAACAAGTCTAAGGTCCTACCATAGACTCATACCCTCATAGAGGGCGGGGCCCCGTTGTTCAAGACCAGGAGTCAGTTCTTAAGGGAACAACCTATCTAATTCCTTAGTGTAGGAATGGGTGAATTCCATCTTGTATAGTTAAGTCCCCAGCTACCTACGAGGTTTTGTCCCTGAGAAGGTAGGCTTATTGAGTCTGAAGGGATTTTGAATTTCCGCAGCGGAAGACATTGTGAAACGTCGTTGATCCGTTGTGTAATTCCTATCTTAATATTGAACCTATCTCATAGATCCAAGGCTAAACAAGCAAAATAGTAGAGAAAACAGTAAGTATAATGGATACTAACCTCTTGAAGAACACTTCTTCAACGTTTTCTCCTTCTCCGGTCACGATCTTTCTCGTACCAACGAACTCCTCGAACTCGATCTTCGATCCGAATAGGGAGACACCTCCAAAACATCTTCACGATTGTTCTCGGGAGGTTGAGGGAGAGTGAGTGGGAGTCCCTTTGGTTTTGGGTGAGGAGAGTATTTTGGAGAATTGAGAGAGGATTAGAGAGAATTGTTTTGCTCTCTTTGGATGGAAATCCAAAAAATGGCAAAAGCTTCACCAAAGGCTTCTCGCAAAGCCTTTAAATAATTGTGAGATCTGGAGTTAACATCTCCACCAAATCACCATTTTATCACAACTATGTAATATACAAATCATATTTACATATTATATAATATAAGGTATCTGATACCTTATTATATAAATCCCATTTGCATAAATATGGATTTATAAATTGAATCACATTCAATTTAATTTTTATCAATTCAATTTCTCCAAATAACACTAATTAATCAATTAGCCTATACTATAGTTTATTATGAATCTCATTCACATCAAACTATATATTATGTCATCTATATCTCATATAAATGACATAAATACCAAAATAATGAATTTGAACGTTTCAAATTCACACCAAACTGTAAACCCTCAATTCGTCCAATTTGAGCCAACCGAGAGACCTAATGGACCTACACGTGATGAGCTCCAATGATCCGAGACTAACTTGTCAAACTCTTTGACCCAGTTATTCAACATTCATTAGCTAAAGTAACACTCCACTAAAGCCCGTAGCTGCACTCTCATCACTGTAGGACAAGTTGTGTCCAGCGATATAACCAATACCCATGAGTCGACCCTTCACAGGTTGTTCGTAGACACTGCTGGGTCAAATTACCATTTTACCCCTGTGTCTACCTCATGCTCCTTAAGTCCCACTGCTCCTCTAATGAACAACTACGTTGCATGGTCCAACCATAAACAACAACCCTCTCAGGCCAATGAGAGAGTGGGGCCCCGTTGTTCAAGCCCTGGAGACAGCACTTAAGGGAACAACCCCTCTAGTTTCACTAATTCGGGAACGAATGAATTTCTTCTTACATAGTTTAGTTCTCAGCTCCCCACGTGGTCCTGTCCCTTACAAGATAAGCATATCTGGCGAGCAACTATGGCCACCCTCACCCGTACTTGTCAAAGGATGCGGACCATGAGCGAGTCCATGAACACGCTTCGAGATTAAGGCGGCGAGCCACTAATGGTCATCTACGAATTTATTAGTCCTATACTGTTAACGGTGTTACATCACTAAGTCTAATAATTGACGGTCCGGTCTTGTACAATCTCATTGCACAGGATGCCCCCACTCGCATGTCAACCACATGAACGAGCTTGATCACCTCGTTTCTATCTAATACAAAGCGGGTCACATCCACAGTGTAACAAGGATTAGGTCTCAAACCCTATCCTTATATTGTAGACCGTTCGGGTCATTAATGAAGGGAATAAAACTCCCGCAGCGGAAAACGAATTTGAATCGTCGTGGTTTTCGTTGTGAAAATAATTCTTAAAATTAAATCTATCTTATAGAAATTAGGCTATGCTTTAAAGAAGGAAAAACAGTACGAAGTTGTACTTGTTGAAGAACACTTCTTCATGAAATCCTTCTCTGGTCACGAACTCTTAGCGCTCACGATCTCTACGTTCACGATCTCACGTATAACGATCAATTCGAACACCTCTGAAAGCTCTTCTCGGTTGTTCTCCTTTGGTAAAGGGAGAGTGGTGGGACTCCATTGGTTTAGGGGAAGAGAGAATTTTGAGAGAGATTGAGAGAGTTTTGAGAGAGTGATTTTGGTGAGGTTCCAAAAAATGAACCAATGCCTCACCAATACCTTCTCACAAAGGCATTATATAATGGTGATAGGTGGAGTTGAAATCTCCACCTATTTACCATTTTACCACAACCTTAGGTTATGAAAATCATATTTGCATAATCACATATAATAACATATCTCATACCTTATAATACAAATCACATTTGTATAATTGTGGATTTTAAATTGAATCACATTCAATTTAATTTCTCTCAATTCAATTTCTCTAAATTAGCCCTAATTAAGTAATTAGGCTAACCTATAGTTTATTATGAATCACATTCACATTAAAATATATAATATGTCAATCATATCTCATATAAATGACATAAATAGCCTTTTAATGAATTTAAACACTTCAAATCCACACAAAACTGTAAACCATCTATGTATCAAGTTTGAGCCAACTGAGGGACCTAATGGACCTACAGCTGACGAGCTCCTATGATCCAAGACTAACCTGTCAAACTCTTTGACTCGGTTATTCAACATTCATTAGCTACGGTAACACTCCACTAAAGCTCGTAGCTACACTCTCAACATTGTAGGACAAGTTGTGTCCATCGACATAACCAATGCCCATGAGCCGACCCTTCACAGGTTGTTCGTAGACACAGTTGGGTCAAATTACCGTTTTATCCCTAGGTCAAATTACCGTTTTACCCCTGTGTCTCCTCTAGTGAACAAGAACGTTGCATGGTCCTACCATATGCAACATCCCTCTCGGACCAGTGAGAGGGTGCGCGCCCGTTGTCCAAACCCTGGAGACAACACTTAAGGGAACAACCCCTCTAGTTTCCCTAATGTCGAGAACGAGTGAATTCCATCTCGCGTAGTCAAGTTTTCAGCTCCCCACTGTTGGGATGTATGTCCTCATCTCGTGTAGTTTGTCATATTCCAAGTTGTAAATAAATAAGAGTTATTTATTAGAACTTTGTGTCTCACATTTTTCATAAACTTAATCCAATAAACTAAGCTCCAGGGTCATTGCATTATGAGAGAACTAAGAACTTGAATGGTGTGTAATGGACACACAGGGAGGATCACGTTCGAGTTAATGACCCGAACGGTTTGCAGTATATGGATAGGGTTGGAGACCTAATCCTAGATACACTGTGGATGTGGCCCGCATTGTATTAGATACAAACAAGGTGATCCAGCTCGTTCATGTGGTTGACATGCGAGTGGGGGCATCCTGTGCAATGAGATTGTATAAGATCGAAACGTGAATTAATAGACTTACTAATGTAACATCGTTAACAATATAGAGTTAATGGATTCGTAGATGACCATTAGTACTCGAACTTAATCCTAAGCGTGTTATGGACTCCTGTCTGTGGGGGTCTGTCCTATGACTAGTACGGCTGAGGGTGGTCACAGTTACTCGCCCAATATGTCTATCTTCTCAGGGACAGGACCACGTGGGGAGTTGGGAATTTGACTATGCAAGAAGGAATTCACTCGTTCCCGATTTAGGAAAACTAGAGGGGTTGTTCCCTTAAGTGTTGTCTCCAGGGCTTGAACAACGGGGCTCCACCCTCTCACTGGCACGAGAGGGTTGTTGTTTATGGTTGGACCATACAACGTTGTTGTTCATTAGAGAAGCAGTGAGACTTAAGGAGCAAGAGGTAGACATAGGGGTAAAATGGTAATTTGACCCAGCTGTGACTACGAACAACCTGTGAAGGGTCGACTCATGGGCATTGGTTATATCGATGGACACAACTTGTCCAACAGTGATGAGAGTGCAGCTACGAGCTTTAGTGGAGTGTTATCGTAGCTAATGAATGTTGAATAATCGGGTCAAAGAGTTTGACAGGTTAGTCTCGGATCATTGGAGCTCGTCATCTGTACGTCCATTAGGTCCCTCGGTTGGCTCAAATTGGACAAATTGAGGGTTTACAGTTTGATGTGAATTTGAAGTGTTCAAATTCATTATTTGGATATTTATGTTATTTATATGAGATGTAGATGACATAATATATAGTTTAATGTGAATGAGATTCATAATAAACTATAGTATAGCCTAATTGATTAATTAGTGCTATTTAAAGAAATTGAATTGAGAGAAATTAAATTGAATGTGATTCAATTTAAAAATTCCACAATTACGCAAATGAGGTTTGTATAATAAGGTATGAGATACCTTATATTATGTGATATGCAAATAGGATTTGCATATCATATAGTTGTGGTAAAATGGTGATTTAGTGGAGATATTAACAACACATCTCACCATTATTTAAAGGCTTTGTGAGAAGCCTTTGTAAGCCATTTTGCCATTTTTTGAATTTTCATCCAAAGAGAGCAAAAGAATTCTCTCAAACTCTCTCAATTCTCCCAAACTCTTCTCACCCAAAATCCAAATGGAGTCCTACCTACCCTCCTTCAACCTCCCGAAAACAACCGAGAAGACCCTTTGGAGGTGTCTCACCATTTGGTTCGAGGATCGAGTTCGAGGAGATCGTTGGTTCGAGAGAGATCGTGTTTAGCCTAGGAATGTATGAGATAGTTCGTTTTAAGATTAGAATTACACAACGAAACAACGACGTTTCACAACGTCTTCCGCTGCAGGAATTCACAATCCTTTCAATTAGTATCAGAGCCAATCGGTTCTCTTCGTTGTGTATCCTGTGAAATCTTAAAATTTGGTGGGTAGCATTAATTTTCAGGAGATAATTGTTAATGGTTTGCGTTTTGGATGTTTTCGATTTTTGGCACTTAGTTAGATTTACATTTAATGTTGATGAGATCAATGTAAGGGCCTGGTGTTTTGGGCATTGTTTAGTGTAAATCGAGTCGGTAAGTCCATGTCGTTCGTGGCATGAGATGCTGTGAAGAAATCAGAGCGAAAATGGGCAAAAAACGACGAAGAACAACAAATGTTTGCTGTTCTATCGACGGCGTTAAGACGCTGTTTATCGGCATCTCAACACTGTCCATGTTGATCAGGGCGCGCTGCAGGCACAATGTTGCGACGCCATGCGCGACGTTGCAACACTGTGGCCGTTTAGAATGCAGGTTCAACGCCAACGCCGCGGCGTTACAACGCTGCCACGATGATGTTTGCAACGCCGCAGCGTTACAACGCTGTAACGCCGTCGTGAGTGGGCGGTTTCAACGTGCAGATCGTGCGGTTAGTGGCATTAAGGGACCTGTGTGTGTGACGGTCGAACCCCAGCAGTAGCACGTTTTTATTTTTAATTTATTTTCTTTGTAAAATAGTTTTATTAAATATTTTTTATTTATTTTTATTAATTAATATTAATATAATTGTTATATTAATGTTAATTAATTTAATTTATGTCCCTAGGGTGCCAAAAATCGGTCCAATAATGCTATTTATTTATTTTATGCATGAGATGTATAAAATATTTTTTCTATGTGCATAATTTATGTCATATAGATTTAAAATCCTACCTTAGGTTAAACATTTCATGCATCATATTAGAGTTATAATATATAGTATGCATGATAGGTTTATATTATAAGAGTTATAATATAAAGTTTGCGTGCTTTAATTTATTTAAATATAAGTGTTATATTTTTAGATTAAAAGCATGCTCATGCATTTAATTCATGTGATGAATGTATGTTATAGTATAATGTTATTCATGTGATGAATGATCAAGCACTATAACATAGAAATGCATGTAACCTAAGTTAATTATTAGTTTTAAAATGTTTAGAACTTGAATAATTGACTTACAATTTCTAGTTCTAATAAGATTAGAACTAGGAAATCAATATGACTTATGAGTGATGACTGATTAGTAACTCTATCTAAGGAAGGTTCTGTCTAAGGCTGGGGTATTTAAGCTGACGCTTTGCGGAACACCCCTACGTGGGAACCAACCTGGTTGTGAATTCAGTCATAGGTTATATTCTCGTGAGTGTCGTTAATTAAGAGTTAATTAATTTACTCACATAGACCTAAGTTAATAATGTGATTATAGACTTAGGCTAATCCAATATAAGAGTTATATTGGTAGACTTGGGTAAATTTTAGCCGGTTTATCCAGGTCAATCCCGATTAATTTAAAGTGCTGAGTGGGAGGAAATAAAGTGTATGAGATACATTTGATTTTCCATCCACAAATCTCAGTTAAGTTCACACCGTGAGATCCATACTCGACCTCGCGACGAAAATGGGAGCGTCCCCCTACGGGTGGCATTTGTATGGGTCAATATTCAACGTAAATGGGGAGAGTACTCATAGTGAGTGGGAGCGGGACTTGTGAAAATGGGACCCATGGTCTCTTCTTTCGATTCACACCATGAGACAACTATGATCCGCCTGCTATTTTGGCCTGGACCAGACAATCCCTACGGAGGGCCTTGATCATGGGAGTCGGAACACCGTGAATTCCCAAAAGGGATACGATTTCCTTGTTGGTTTTCCTTCTTAGTCCTCCCTATGACGGCTATTGTTTGGACGGATACTTGAAAAATAAAAAATTGAGGGTGACACTCACAGGATTCATTAAGAGTTCATCAATTCAGATAGAAAAATGGTAATTGGATGCCTAATGGAATAAGATTTATTCTGGTATTAGGGTCTGGTCGAGAAAGTCTCATCCTAGAGGAAGAGTGGCTTTGTCTACCCTACGGTGGCGGTCATTCTAAACCTTTGGGGTATCATTGCAATTTTTAAATGACCTAGGGATCATAGAATAAAAATGTTATAAAACCTTATTGGATTTTCAAAAGTTTTTGCGAGACTAATACAAAGTTTTTTTCATTTTTTTTCAGCAATAAAATGTCAAACGCTTTTAACGCTTCTTTAGCTTCCAAAAAGTTAGTCGGCGTTAATTTTTCGTGGAAAAACAATATTAACACGATTTTGGTAAATGACGACCTAGAGTTCGCGCTCACTGAGGAGGGTCCTCAGGTGCCCGGTACAACACTCCTATTCAACGATCTACAAACCTTCCAATCTTTGGTGCAAATCAAATGACAGGAAGCTGAGGCAAGTGTTGCCTTTAGACCTTTTCACAGGGGTTCGACCTCTGGAACAAATTTTGTAGATTCTTCAGGCCCGAAAGGGAAGAAGAAGAAGTTGATGGAGGTTAAGGTTGACCGCGCTATCGCCCTAAAAGGCAAAGAGATCAAGGAAGTTGCGAGAAAGTGTTTCTACTACAATGGAGACGATCACTTGAGAAGGAGTTGTCCCAAGTTCCTTGATGAAAAGAAGAAGACAAGTAAATGTGATTTACTTGTTACAGAAACTTGCTTAGTGGAGAGGAATGACTCTGTCTGGATATTGAATTCAGGCGCCACTAATCATGTTTGCTCTTATTTTCAAGGATTAAGTACCTGGCAGCAGCTGCAAGAGGGTGAGATAACACTCAGGGTTGGATCCGGAGAAGTTGTCTCAGCTGTAGCAATTGGCACGGTGAAGCTATTCTTTGGCGGGAAGTACTTATTATTGGATAATATGTACATAGTTCCAGGGTTTACTAGAAACCTAGTTTCTATTTCCTCCCTATTAGAACAAGATATTTCTGTTTCATTCAAGAGTAATAAAGCGTTTATTTCTCGAAATGGAAATTTGTTGTGTTCTGCTTTGCTTGAGGGTAATTTGTATGTTAAAGCCTAATTCGGTCAAAGGTGTTTTGAATACCGAATTGTTTAAAACAGCAGAAACGCGAACTAAGAGAGTAAAAGTTTCTCCAAAAGAAAGTGTCCATTTTTAGCATCTAAGGTGAAGGGAATAAAAGTCCCAGCGTAGCGGAAGACGATCGAATCGTCGTAGCATTGTTGTGCAATTTCAATTTCGTTAAAATTAATTATCACATAGTATAGATTAAACATGCAATTCTAGAAAGGAAATTCAACAAGTTTAAGGCTACTTACTTGTTGAAGGCGATCTTCAAGCTTTCCTTTCCGTAGAACACGAACTCTTCGTTTTCTCCTCGTTCTCAACGAACTCGAACTCCTCACACGAACACCGAATCGAACACTTCCACTTGGTTTCTCGGTTGTTCTACTTTAGGAAGATGGAGGATTGTGGGATCCTTCTTTGGTTTTTGGGAGGAGAATTTGAGACAATTTTGAGAGAGAAGAGACTTGCTTATTTTGGTGAAAATTCCAAAAATGAGCAAATGGATTGCCTTCCCCTTCTTGCAAAGGGGTTTAAATAATGGTGATAGGTGGAGTTGAAATCTCCACATATTTACCATTTTACCACAACTATAGGTTATGCAAATCATATTTGCATAACCACATATAATAAGATATCTCATTTTACAAATCACATTTGTATTATTGTTGATTCTTAAATTGAATCACATCCAATTTAATATCGCTCAATCTAATTTCTCCAAATTAGCCCTAATTCAACAATTAGGCTAACCTATAGTTTATTATCAATCTCATTCACATTAAACTATATCATATATCATTCATATCTCATACAAATGACATAATTGTCGTTTAGTGAACTTGAACACTTCAAATTCACACCAAAATTGTAAACCTTCTATTAATCCAGTTTGAGCCAACCGAGGGACCTTATGGACCTACAGTGACGAGCTCCAATGATTCGAGATTAACCTATCAAACTCTTTGACCCGGTTAATCAACATTCATTAGCTACGGTAACACTCCACTAAAGCCCGTAGCTGCACTCCCGTCAGTGTAAGACAAGATGTGTCCACTGATATAACCAATGCCCATGAGTCTATCCTACACAGGTTGTTCGTAGACACTGCAGGGTCAAATTACCGTTTTACCCCTGTGTCTACTTCTTGCTCCTTAAGTCCCCACTGCTCCTCTAATGAACAACAACGTTGTAATGGTCCGACCATACACAACAACCATCTCGTGCCAGTGAGAGGGTGGGCGCCCGTTGTCCAAGCCTTGGAGACACCACTTAAAGGAACAACCCCTTTAGTTTCCCTAAAGGCGGGAACGAGTGAATTCCATCTCGCGTAGTTAACTTCCCAGCTCCCTACTTGGTCTTGTCCCTGAGAAGATAGGCATATTGGGCGAGTAACTGTGACCACCCTCACCCGTACTAGTCAAAGGACAGACCCCCGCAGAGAGGAGTCCGTAACACGCTCAGGATTCAGGTCGAGTCACTAATGGTCATCTACTAAGTTATTAGTCCATACTGTTAATCTGTTACATCGATGAGGTCTAATAATTCACGGTCCAGATTTTGTACAATCTCATTGTGCAGGATGCCCCACTCGCATGTCAACAACATGAACGAGTCAGATCACCTCGTTTGTATCTTAATACAAAGTGGGTCGCATCCACAGCGTGTCTAGGATTAGGTCTCCAACCCCATCCATATATTGTAGACCGTTCGGGTCATTAACTCGAACGTGATCCTCCCTGTGTGTCCACAACACACCGTTCAAGTTCTAGTTCTCTCATATATTCAATGACCCTAGAGCTTAGTTTATTGGACAAAGTTTGTAAGAACTACGAGACCCAAATGATGAAATAAATAACTTTTGTTAATTTTAAATGTAAAATTTACAAACTAAACGAGATTAGGAAAAACATCCCAACATAAGGTTAGGCCACATAAATCTCAATAGGATTGAGAGACTAGTGAAGAGCGGACTTCTAAGATGTTGGGATTTGTGCCCTAAAACTCGTAGTTTGTATTTCTGTTCTAATTAATTGTAATAAAGTGTTATTATTTCAATAAAGAGTTATTGTTCGTTATCTGCGAGTTTGCCTTTAGTTAAACCTTAAATCCAATATACTAAACATCCACGGTTGTTAAATGAATCTTTAACTGAATGTAGTGTACATATAAAGGATCTCAGTTCGAGATACAGCCTAAAGGGTCTATAGTTAGGGGATAAGGTTTGGGTACCTTACCCTGGTAAAACTATGGATGTGACCCATTTTGTATTTGATACAAACACTGTGATCCTAACGTGTTCGTGTAGATGACATGTGAATGGGGATATCCTATGTAATGAGATTACATAAGACCAGACCACGAAATAGTAACCTCTAGTTGTATCTCCGTTGACTAGTTAGGTTTCTATTTCACTATGATGACCTAGACAACTTGATCTCAATCCTGAGCAAGTTATAAACTCCTGTTCGCGAGGGATTGTCCTTTGACTAGTATGGGTGAGAGTGGCCAGATTCGCCGCCTCAATATGCCTACCTTCTTGGGGACAAGACCAAGTGAGCGGCTGGGAACTTAAGTTAGCAAGATGGAATTCACTCCTTCCCGCCTACTAGGGTATGTAGAGGAATGTACCCTTAAGTTGTGTCTCTGAGACTTGAACAAAGGGTCCGACCCTCTCATTGGCCCGAGAGGGACTCTGTTTGTTGGTAGGACTACAAACAAATTGTTCATTAGAGGAACACTGGTACTTAAGGCACAAGATGTAATCAAGGGGTAAAACGGTAATTTGACCAAGCTGGTGTTACGAACATTCGTGAAGGATTGACTTGCTGTTATTGGTCGATATCCGTGGACACAGAAATATATCTGCAATAGGAAGAGTGTAGCTGCGGGACTTTAGTGGAGTGTTCCCGCGGTTAACGAATGTTGATTAGGAGGTTAATGAGATTAACCGAGCAATCTCGTATTGTTGGAGCTTCTTATCTGTAGGTCCATGAGGTCCACCTTCTAGCTTGTAAAGGGTTCTTAGATCATTTGAATTTCAAATGTTCAAATTCATAAGGGAATAAACTTAATGTATATTGATACGATATAATATATAGTTTTAGGACTATATATTATAAATTTAATGTGAATATGATTCATATTAAATTACATGAGAGAATTAAATATTTGAAAGAGTTCAAATATTAAATTTAAATGTGAATATGATTCATATTTGTAAACTATAGGTTAAATTTAATGTGCATTAGATTTGCTTTAAAACTATAGGTTAGAGGGACATATTGATTAAATGTGATTTAATCCAAATTAAATATATGATATTTAATTTGTTTTATTTAAATATGATTTAAATTAATAATTAAATATGATTTAATTATTATTTACTTATTATTTACTTATTTTAATAATAAAATGAGGGAACGTGTCATCCAGACACGTTCCCACTACCCCTCTCCTTCTCCCTATCGATAGCTTAACAGGGAGAAGGTGGTTGATGATCAACCGTTCGTTCATCTTGCAATTGGTGAATTGCAAACACACAGAAGAAAAAATTCTCTCTCTCCAACACTCTGTATTCCCAAATACTCTCTTCCAAATTGTTGGAACCCAACCCACCTAGGGAGATCTAAGCACTCAGAGATATAGAAGGTGCTCTCTATTGGTAGTGTTCTTGCTGAAGAAAAACAGAGAACTTTTGGAAGTTCTTGAGTTGTACGTTTTGGAGCAAAGAGTTGTTGTTCTGTGGAAATCAACAAAGGTAATTAATCTTCATCTCCCATTTAGTTTAACAGTTAAACAAAGTATGTTTGTATGTATTTATCCATGCCTAATTAGATTAGAATTTACATGTTTGTTATGTTTTATCAATGTACTGGTTTTTTGTTTCTAACTAAAACTATCAAGTAATTACGATCCAAAACTTGTTTCCGCTGCTCAACAGGATCGGATCCCCATCAATCGGTATCCGAGCCAAATTTGTTTTGTTTTGGTTGAAACAAAATTGCATTGATTTGGTGGGAAATGCATTTGGTTTGCTGTAAAACTAGTTTAGGAATATTTGGCCATAGTTTGCTTTTGATTTGATCAATTTGTATGTAAAGGCCCCGTGTGTTTTTGGGCATAAAGTGCATTATCGAGTCTGTATTCGAGTTAAGAGTCGTTCTAAACTAGTTTCATGCAATTCGGTTGAGAATCGGAGAAGAAATTGAAAATTGTTGCTGCTTTAATTTGTTCCAAGAAGATAGCTGCTGCCGAAGCAGCAGTGTTGCAACGCTGAGGAACGGCGTCGCAACGCCAACATCCTTATCGACGCGGGAGTTCCAGGGGTCAGCGGCGTTGCAACGCTGCCCCTCAACGTTGCAACGCCACCCCGATAAAAGGCGCACGCGCGGACGAAGCGGGCGTTGCAACGCTAGCATCAGCGTTGCAACGCCGTGATGGCATTCCAGGAGCTGCTAATCGGTTCAGCGATTCAGTTTGTTTTCGGTCTGGTTCGAGCGGTTCAAGCCCGGTTCAATGTGTTTTGGATCGGTGTTATGTAATAAAATTAGTGTAATTTTATTATTTTACACTTTAGGGGCCAAATTATTCCGGTTTTATAGCTATATGTCTTTATGAATGTCCTTTAGATTTTTCACACCATAGGATAAGCTTGTTCATGCATTTTATTTGTATAATTGTTATATGAATATAGTTTAAATGCATGATTAATTTATTTTTCATGAGTAATTAGTTATAAATGTTATAATTAGATTATATGGAAAATAAATTGCATGGAGCATGAAATTACTTAGCTTAAAATAAATGTTATTTTATTTAAGTAATTTTATTATTCAATTAGTTTAATATTTTATAATTCCAATTTGAAAAATAATTGTTGGATTTAGAATATAGTTTCTTTATCATAGGTTAATTATTAAATTTATAAAACTTATAAATTAAAAGGGTTTTAGAAACCACAAGCTATAATAAAGAAATGAATGCAAACATAGGAACTTGGGTTAAAATTAAATTAGTTTTAAATTGTTTAAAATTAATTTAGACCTAAGTTTTAATTTCTAATAGGATTAGAAATTAGTCTTACATAGTATTTTAAATAGTTTGAAATATAGTAGGACCTTAGGACTTTGGTTATAAGGGAACTCTACTGGTGAAGTTCTGTCTAAGGTTGGGGGTACTTAAGCTGACGGTTAGCGGAACACCTCCTACCTGGGAACTGATCCAGAGCTTGAGTTGAATTAACCTTAGTTCTATTTTATATCTAGGTAATTAAAATGCTTATTCACCTAGACATAAGGTTAAAAGACCTAGTTATAATAGTTATAATAGGCATAGACTTAGATAGATTCTTTTAGCCAGAATCCGACTAAGTTAAACCTATACCATAATCTTAGGAGCTTCAGTGCGAGAAAACGAGATGTTCGCATCAAGTTTACTCTCACGTTCTCAAGATTTCACCCCATGAGTTTGATGCTCGGCTACATGGCGTCAATAGGTTGTCTCCATACGGTATGTGTTTCCATGGTTCAATACCAAGGTGAATGAGGGAAGTATCCATAGTAAATGGGAGCAGGACGCGTGTCAATGTATCCTACAGTCTCCTCCATTAGGTCGCACCGTGAGATTTCTACAATCCGCCTGCTAGGTTGTCTTGGAACAGCCAAACCCTACGGAGGGCCTGACTATAGGGATCGGAACACCGCGAACTCTAGAAATGGATAGGGTCTCTTAGGTTATTTACCAACAATTGTCTTTCTTAATAGTAGCATGTTTGCTCGGGCCTATTGGATCTGAAAATGGTAGGGTCACATTTACGGGATGAGTTCAGCTAGTTAACAAGTCCTTGACCAAACAAACAGTAGCTAAGTACCATTTGGACATGAGATGTTCTGGTAGTGAGCATTTGCTGAGAAAGTCTTAATTCAGGGGAGGAATGACTGACCGCCCGACGGAGGCTTTTGTTCTAAACCCTTGATGTATCGTTGCAAAATTAAAGGTTTAATTTAAACACTGGGTTTAGTTTAAACACTAGGGTTCTTTAATAATTTTGCTAAATTTGATTGGTTTTATAATGGGTTAAAAGGCATAACTAATTAGAACTATTTTGGATTTTCAGCATGTCGTCCTCGATTATAGCCTTATTAAAAAGCGATCGTTTAACTTGTGAGAATTTTACTACGTGGAAGTCCAACCTAAATACGATTCTCGTTGTTGACGACCTAGGGTTCGTACTAACTGAGGAATGTTCTCAGGTCCCTGCTCGAAACGCTCCTCAATTTGTTAAGGAGGCGTACGACCGCTGGATCAAGGCCAATGATAAGGCCAATGTCTATATTTTGGCTAGTGTTTCTGAAGTTCTAGCCAAAAAGCACGAGGGCATGGTCTTAGCTCGGAGAGTTCATAAGTTCGTTGCAGGATATGTTTGGACAACCGTCTGGATAGATTCGACATGAATCCCTCAAATACGTTTATAACTCCCATATGAAGGAGGGGTCATCGGTGAGAGAACACGTTCTCGATCTGATGGTCTAATTCAACGTGGCTGAGATGAACGGAGCTGTCATTGACGAGCAAAGTCAGGTCTCGTTCATCCTGGAATCACTTACGAAGAGTTTACTGCAATTCCGTAGCAATGCGGTGATGAACAAGATAGAGTATAACCTGACTACTCTCCTAAATGAACTACAAACTTTCCAGTCTCTTATGAAAAAAATGGGCATGTTGATGGAGAGGAAAATCTGTTTGCCCATTCCAGAAGGTTCCAGAAGGGTTCATCCTCTGGAACTAAGTCCTATGGTTCAACTTCTGGGCTTAAGAAGACCCAAAAGAAGAAGTTAGGAGGGAAAGGGAAGGCACCTATTGTTGATAAAGGCAAGAGAAAGGCCAAGGTTGCACATAAAAGAAAATGTTTCCACTGCAACGTGGATGTGCACTGGAAGCGAAACTGCCCAAAATACCTTGCTGGGCTCAAAGAGAAGAAAGGTAAATAAGATTTACTTGTTTTTGAAACCTGTTTAGTGGAAAATGATGATTTTACCTAGATACTTGATTCAAGAGCCACTAATCATGTTTGCTCTTGGTTTCAGGAAACTAGTTCCTTCAAGAAGCTCGAAGAGGGTGAGATGACGCTTAGGGTCGAAACGGGAGACGTCGTCTCAGCTCGTGCAGTGGGAGAAGCCAAGCTGTTTTTCGGAGATAGATTTATTTTATTAAAAAATCTTTATATAGTTTCTAAGATTAAGAGGAACTTAATTTCTATCTCTTGTTTAATAGAACTTGGATATTGTATTTCCTTTTTATTAAATGAAGCGTTCATTTTAAAAGAGGGTGTCAATATTTGTTCTACTAAATTGAAAATCAGATTGTACGTACTTAAATCGAATCGAACTAAAACAATTTTAAATCATGAGATGTTTAAAACTGCTAATACTCAAAGTAAAAGGCAAAGAATTTCTCATAATAATACCTATAGATGGCATCTTAGACTTGGTCATATAAATCTCAACCGGATTAAGAGACTATCTAAGAATGGACTTCTAAACAAGTTAGAAGATGATTCTTTACCTACTTGCAAATCATGCTTGGAAGGTAAAATGACCAAGCGACCTTTTACTGGAAAAGGTTACAGAGCCATAGAGCCCTTAGGACTTGTACATTCGGATCATTGTGGTCCGGTGAATGTTAAGAAGCTCGAGGAGGGTACAAATATTTCATCTCTTTCATAGATGATTATTCGAGGTATGGTTATCTATATCTAATGCATCACAAGTCTAAGGCTCTAGAAATGTTCAAGGAGTATAAGGCTGAAGTAGAGAATGCATTAGGGAAAACCATTAAAACACTTCGATCCGATCGAGGTGGAGAGTATATGGATTTGAGATTCCAGGACTATATGATACAACATGGAATTAAATCTCAACTCTCAGCACCTAATACACCACAGCAAAATGGTGTGTCAGAAAGGAGAAATAGAACCTTGCTGGACATGGTTCGTTCTATGATGAGCTATGCTCAATTGCATGCCTCATTTTGGGGATACGCAGTAGAGACTGCAAATCAAATCTTGAACACGGTTCCATCAAAGAGTGTTTCAGAAACACCTTTTGAATTGTGGAAGGGGCGTGAACCTAGTTTACAACACTTCAGGATTTGGGGTTGTCCGGCACACGTGCTTGTGACAAACCAAAAGAAACTGGAACCTCGTTGAAGATTGTGCCAATTTGTTGGCTATCCCAAAGAAACGAGAGGTGGTCTTTTCTACGACCCACAAGAAAACAAGGTGATTGTATCGACAAACGCCACTTTCTTGGAGGAAGATCACATGAGGAACCATAAACCGCGTAGTAAATTAGTGCTAAATGAATCTACAAATGAACAAACAAGAGTTGTTGATCAAACTGGACCTTTATCAAGAGTTGATGGCGAAGCCATCACCTCAAGTCAGTCTCGTCCTAATCTCGTGTTTGTAAATTACTGTTTGAAATTAATAAGTGTTATTTTTTCATTACTTTATGTCTCGCAATATTTACAAACTTTTCCAATAAACTATGCTCCAGGGTCATTGAATTTATGAGAGAACTAGAACTTGAACGGTGTGTAGTGGACACACAGGGAGGATCACGTTCGAGTTAATGACCCGAACGATCTACAATATATGGATAGGGTTGGAGACCTAATCCTGGATACACTGTGGATGCGGCCCGCTTTCTATTAGATACAAACGAGGTGATCTGACTCGTTCATGTGGTTGACATGCGAGTGGGGGCATCCTGTGCAATGAGATTTACAAGACCGGGTCATGAATTATTAGATCTCATCGATGTAACACCGTGAGCGATGAAGGACTAATAACTTTGTAGATGACCATTAGTGACTCGACCTGAATCCTGAGCGTGTTACGGACTCCTGTCTGCGGGGGTTTGTCCTTTGACTAGTACGGGTGAGGGTGATCACAGTTACTCGCCCAATATGCCTATCTTCTCAGGGACAGGACCAAGTAGGGAGCTGAGAACTTAACTACGCGAGATAGAATTCACTCGTTCCCGCCTTTAGGGAAACTAAAGGGGTTGTTCCCTTAAGTGTTGTCTCCAGGGCTTGGACAACGGGCGCCCACATTCTAACTTGCCCGAGAAGGGTGTTGTGTATGGTTGGACCATCACAATATGTTGTTCATTAGAGGAGCAGTGGGGACTTAAGGAACAAGAGGTAGACACAGGGGTAAAACGGTAATTTGACCCAGTCGTGTCTACGAACAACCTGTGAAGGGTTGACTCATGGGCATTGGTTATATCAGTGGACACGTAATATTCTGCAATGACGGGAGTGCAGCTACGGGCTATAGTGGAGTGTTACCGTAGCTAATGAATGTTGATTGGCCGAGTCAAAGAGTTTGATAGGTTAATCTCGAATCGTTGGAGCACGTCACTGTCGGTCCATTAGGTCCCTCGGTTTGCTCAATCTGGGTTAAAAGAAGGGTTAGAGTTTTGGTATGAAGTTGAAGTGTTCAATTTCACTTAAGGGCATTTATGTCATTTATATGAGATATGAATGATATAATATATAGTTTAATGTGAATGAGATTCATAATAAACTATAGGTTAGCCTAATTGTTGAATTAGGGTTAATTGGAGAAATTAATTGAGAGAAATTAAATTGGATGTGATTCAATTTAATTAATCAAAAATTATTGAAAATGTGATTTGCAATATGAGATATGAGATATCTTATATTATATGGTTATGCAAATATGATTTGCATAACCTATGGTTGTGGTAAAATGGTAATAATGTCGAGATTTTAACTCCATGATTATTCCACTATTTAATCCCTTCTTGCAAGAAGGAAATTACACTTACACTCTCATTTTTTGGATTCTCACCCAAAAAGAAGAGTTTTCTCTCAACTTCTCTCTCAATTCTCCTCCCTCTCCAAAATCAAGTAGTCCCACCACTTTCCTTCTTCCAAAGGAAGAACAACCGAGAAGGCCGTTGGTGGTGTTTGATTTTCGTTCGAGAGAAGCATTCGTTGAGATCGAGAAGCACGAAGTGTTCGTGACCAAGGAAGAAACTTTGATGAACAATCTACAACAAGTAAGTACGTTCTTCTCGTTGTAATTTCTTCCTACTTTTATATGTTTAACTTAGATCTAAGTGTTAGATCATTTTGACAAAATTCTAGTAGCGTAATGATACCTTGACGATTCGATCGTCTTCTGCTGCGCAGGGATTTTCATTCCATTCAAATGGGGAAGCTATAGAATGGCGAAGCATCAAGCAAGGATGCATCACTGACTCCACGATGGAGGCTGAGTATGTCGCTGCTTGTGAAGTAGCTAAGGAAACTGTTTGGCTAAGGAAATTCCTTACTGATTTGGAAGTCGTTCCAAATATGGAATTTTCCATCACCTTATACTGTGACAACGGTGGTGCGGTAGCCAATTCGAAGGAACCTCACACCCATAAGCGAGGCAAGCACATCGAGAGGAAGTATCACCTGATACGAGAAATATTACAACGAGGAGATGTGACAGCCACGAAGATCGCTTCGGAGCACAATATTGCTGATCCATTTACAAAGACTCTCACGGCTAAAGTGTTCGAGGGTCATCTGGAGAGTCTAGGCCTACGAGACATGTACATAGGCTAATCTAAGACAAGTGGGAGAAATGTAATGGGGTATGTGGATGCCCTAGTTTATTGTATTTCTATCTCTTGTAACCACTCTTTTAGATTATGATGTACCCCACAAAAGTTTTAGTTCAAGTGGGAGTTTGTTGGGATTTGTGCCCTAAAACTCGTAGTTTGTATTTTTGTTCTAATTATTTGTAATAAAGTGCTATTATTTCAATAAAGCGTTATTGTTCGTTATCAACGAGTTTGCCTTTATTTAAACCCTAAATCCCATAAACTAAACATCCAAGGTTGTTAAATGAATCTTTAACTTAATGTAGTGTACATATAAAGGATCTCGGTTCGAGATACAGCCTAAAGGGTCTATAGTTAGGGGATAAGGTTTGGGTACCTTACCTTGGTAAAACTATGGATGTGGCCCACTTTGTATTTGATACAAACACTGTGATCCTAACGTGTTCGGGTAGATGACATGTGAGTGGGGATATCCTATGTAATGAGATTACATAAGACCAGACCACGAAATAGTAACCTCTAGTTGTAACTATGTTGACTAGTTAGGTTTCTATTTCACTAGGATGACCTAGGCAACTTGATCTCAATCCTGAGCAGGTTAAGAACTCCTGTTCGCGAGTGATTGTCCTTTGACTAGTATGGGTGAGACTGGCCAGATTCGCCGACTCAATATGCCTACCTTCTTGGGGACAAGACCAAGTGAGCGGCTGGGAACATAACTTAGCAAGATGGAATTCACTACTTCCCTCCTACTAGGGTAAGTAGAGGAATGTTCCCTTAAGTGGTGTCTCTGGGACTTGAACAATGGGCCCGACCCTCTCATTAGCCCGAGAGGGACTTTGTTTGTTGATAGGACCACGAACAAATTGTTCATTATAGGAGCACTGGTACTTAAGGCACAAGAGTAACCTAGGGGTAAAACGGTAATTTGACCCAGCTAGTGTTACGAACATTCGTGAAGGATTGACTTGCTGTTATTGGTCGATATCCGTGGACACGTAAATATATCTCAGTGAGAAGAGTGCAAACATGGACTTTAGAGTGTTCCCATGATTAACGAATGTTGATTGGGAGGTTAATGAGATTAACCAAGCAATCTCGTATCGTTGGAGCTTACGATCCAGAGGTCCATTAGGTCCACCTTCTAGCTCGTAAAGGGTTCTTAGATCATTTGAATTTGAAATGTTCAAATTCATAAGGGAATAAACTTAATTTATATTGATACGATATAATATATAGTTTTGGAACTATATATTATAAATTTAATGTGCATATGATTCATATTAAATTACATGAGAGAATTAAATATTTGAAAGAGTTTAAATATTAAATTCAAATGTGAATATGATTCATATTTGTAAACTATAGGTGAAATTTAATGTGCATTAGATGTGCATTTAAACTATGGGTTAGAGGGACATATTGATTAAATGTGATTTAATCCAAATTAAATATATGATATTTAATTTGTTTTTATTTAAATATGATTTAAATTAATAATTAAATATGATTTAATTATTATTTTATTATTTTAGTAATAAAATGATGGAACGTGTCATCCAAACACGTTCCCACCACCCCTCTCCTTCTCCCTATCGATAGCTTAACTGGGAGAAGGGGGTTGATGATCAACTGTTCGTTCATCTTGCAATTGGTGAATTGCAAACACACAGAAGAAAAAATTCTCTCTCTCCAACACTCTGTATTCCTAAATACTCTCTTCCAAATTTTTGGAACCCTACCCACCTAGGGAGATCTAAGCACTCAGAGATATAGAAGGTGCTCTCTTTTGGTAGTGATCTTGCTGATGAAAAACGGAGAACTTTTGGAAGTTCTTGAGTTGTTGTACGTTTTGGAGCAAAGAGTTGCTGTTCTGTGGAAATCAACAAAGGTAATTAATCTTGTTCTCCCTTTTAGTTTAACAGTTAAACAAAGTATGTTTGTATGTATTTATCCATGCCTCATTAGATTAGAATTTACATGTTTGTTCTGTTTTATCAATGTACTGGTTTTTTGTTTCTAACTAAAACAATCAAGTAATTACGATCCCAAACTCGTTTTCGCTGCTTAAGGGGATCGGATCCCCATCAATTGGTATCAAAGCAAAGTTTGTTTTGTTTTGGTTGAAACAAAATTGCATTGATTTGGTTGGAAATGCATTTGGTTTGCTGTAAAACTAGTTTAGGAATATTTGGCCATAGTTTGCTTTTGACTTGATCAATTTGTATGTAAAGGCCCCCTGTGTTTTTGGGCATAAAGTGCATTATCAAGTCTGTATTCGAGTTAAGAAACGTTCGGGACCAGTTTCATGCAATTCGGTTGAGAATCGAAGAAGAAATTGAAGATTGTTGCTGCTTTGTTCGAAGAAGAAAGTTGTTGCCGAAGCAGCAGCGTTGCAACGCTGAGGAACGGCGTCGCAACGCCAACATCCCTATCGACGCGGGAGTTCCAAGGGTCAGCGGCTTTGCAACGTTGCGCCTCAGTGTTGCAACTCCACCACGATAGAAGGCGCGCGCTCGGACGAAGCGGGCATTGCAACACTCGGATCAGCGTTGCAACGCCGTGATGGCATTCCAGCAGCTGCAGACCGGTTCAGCGGTTCAGTTGGTTTTTGATTCGGTTTGAGCGGTTCAAGCCCAGTTCAATGTGTTTTGGACAAGTTTTATGTAATAAAATTAGTGTAATTTTATTATTTTGCACTTTAGGGGCCAAATTATTCCTGTTTTTACATCTATATGTCTTTATGAATGTCATTTAGATTTTTCCCACCTTAGGATAAGCATGTTCATGCATTTTATTTGTATAATTGTTATATGAATATGATTTAAATGCATGATTAATTTATTTTTCATGAGTAATTAGTTATAAATGTTATAATTAGATTATATGGAAAATAAATTGCACGGAGCATGAAATTACTTAGCTTTAGCTTAAAATAAATGTTATTTTATTTAAGTAATTTTATTATTCAATTAGTTGAATATTTTATAATTCCGATTTGAAAAATAATTGTTGGATTTATAATATAGTTTATTTATCATAGGTTAATTATTAAATTTATAAAAGTTATATATTAAAGGGGTTTTAGAAACCATAACATATAATAAAGAAATGCATGCAAACATAGGAACTTGGGTTAAAATCAAATTTGTTTTAAATTATTTAAAATTAATTTAGACCTAAGTTTTAATTTCTAATAGGATTAGAAATTAGTCTTACATAGTATTTTAAATAGTTTAAAATATAGTAGGACATTAGGACTTTGGTTATAAGGGAACTCTACTGGTGAAGTTCTGTCTAAGGTTGGGGGTACTTAAGCTGACGGTTAACGGAACACCTCCTACCTGGGAATTGATCCAGAGCTTGAGTTGAATTAACCTTAGTTCTATTTTATATATAGGTAATTAAAATGTTTATTCAACTAGATATAAGGTTAAAAGACCTAGTTATAATAGTTATAATAGGCATAGACTTAGATAGATTTTTTTAGCTAGAATCCGACTAAGTTAAATCTATAGCCTATTCTTAGGAGCTTCAGTGGGAGAAAACGAGATGTTCGCATCAAGTTTACTCTCACGTCTTCAAGAGTTCACACAGTGAGTTCCATGCTCGGCTACGCGGCTTCAATAGGCCGTCCCCCTACGATTTGTGTTTCCATGGTTCAATACCAAGGTGAATGAGGGAAGTATCCATAGTAAATGGGAGCAGGACGCGTGTCAACGTATTCTACGGTCTCTAGGTCGCACCGTGAGATTTCTATAGTCCGCTTTGCTAGGTTGTCTGAATGTACCAAACCTACGGAGGGCCTGACTATAGGGATCAGAACACCACGTGAAAGAGTGTAGATTAAGAAAGCGGAAGCAATTTTGGATCTTGAACACTCTAAGTTGATCAATTTTGTAAAATAAAATGCATGCTCAAAGTTTGGAAAAAGCAGAGGATAGAAAACTCAACTTTGAAGATCAAATTCTCTTCACCCGGTTGATGGTTTTCAAGACGAACACTTCGTGGACGACCGTTAGAGTCTTCCCTACTAACCTCGAGCCTTAGAACGGATTGTGGGATCCTAAGTTGAGAGAATTTTGAAGAAATGTCCTCAAAGGTCACTAATTCGGGAATATTGAATTTTCTGTGTAATTCTCTCAAAACACCCCAAATTACCATTATATAAAGCTTCAAAAAGCTTCAATGGAGTGACAACTCAAGGATGATGAGGATGCTTTGAGATGGAGGTGGCCAATTTTGGTGAATTTTGAAGATGAGTAAGATTGGGCAAGTTGGCAACTTGTTTTTCATGAAAATCCCTCATTTTACATTTAATTTTAATTCAAAAATCAATATTAAATTGATTTTTAATTAAAATTAATATAATTAATTAAATAATTTAAAATTAATTTAATTAATTAATTTTTTAATTTAATTTAATATCAAATATTAAATTAAATAAATTGCCCGATCTCGATCGATTTTTCGAACATGAATCCTTATTCATGCTATAAACCGATCCCGATATTTAAATCATATTTAAAATATATCCACCTCTTATTAATCATAGTTTAATTCATAATTAAGCTATGATTCGTTAAATATATCACATATAAATAACGCTTTCTCCCAAACTTGAATTTGAACAATTCAAATTCTTTTCTCTCAAAAAGTTATAAGGCTAAGTCCGAGCTAGTAAGGAGGACCTAATGGACCTACAGATCATGAGCTCCAACGATACGAGATTAACCGGCCAAACTCTTTAGCCTAGCTAATCAACATTCGTTAACCACCGGGACACTCCACTAAAGTCCAAAGGTTTGCACTCTCCTCACTTTGTAGATATATTTATGTCCACTGATATAACCATGATTAGTAAGTCGATCCTTCACAGTCATTCGTAATTACAAATGGTCAAAATTACCGCTTTACCCCTGTAATTACCTCTTGTTCCTTAAGTTCCACCGATCCTCTAATGAACAATTGGTTTGTGGTCCTACCAAAGAAACCAAATCCTCTCGGGCCAATGAGAGGATGGGCCCATTGTTCAAGACCCGAGTCGATGACTTAAGGGAACAACCTTTCTACTAATCCCTAAAGCGGGTAGGAATGAATTCCATCTTGCCGAACTATGTTCCCAGCTATCTACCCGGTTTTATCCCTGAAATGGCAGGCTTATTGAGTCGGCAGTCTCGAGCCACTCTCACCCATGCAAATCTAAGGATAATTCGAATAAACAGGAGTCCATAGAACACTCAGGATTAAGATCGAGTTACCTAGGTCATCGGATGAATATAGTCAGTTAAGACAGTAAACGGAGTTATAAAGTCTAAATGACTATTGCGCGGTCCAGTCTTATGCAAACTCATTGCATAGGGCGCCCCCACTCACATGTCTCCACATGAACGATTAAGGATCACATCGTTTGTTCTTTACAAAGTGGGCCGCGTCCATAGTGTCCCCAGGATAAGGTCCCCAACCCTATCCTTATACTATAGACTGTTCTGGCTATAACTCGAACTTGATCCACTTTTATGTCACACATAAAGTTCAAGTATTCATCCTATAGTCAAGGGTTCTTTATTGGATTAAGGTTACACAATACACAATAGTTAATAACACCTTTACTGAATAAATTTCAATAACAACTTTATTGTGATATAGAATATACATTCAGTTTACAAAACCACGAGTTTTAGGACATAAAACCCAACAATCTCCCACTTGGACTAAAACGTCTGTGGGGTAAAACATGTTGAGCAAAGAAAAACTGCCCTACTATACAACCCGTAGTCCTAGACTCTTTAGGTGTCCCTCAAACACTTTAGCCGTGAGGGGCCTTTGTAAACGATCAAGCAATGTTGTGCTCAGGCGCGATCTGCGTGACAATCACGTCTCCTCGTTGCACAATCTCCCTGATGAGATGGTATTTGCGCTCTATGTGCTTTCCGCGCTTATGGCTTCTAGGTTCTTTAGAATTTTCCACTGCACCACTATTATCACAATAAAGGGTGATAGGCAAATTCATATTTGGAACAACTTCCAAATCAGTCAAGAACTTTCTAAGCCATACAGCCTCCTTCGCTGCTTCGCAGCTCGCGACGCTCTCACCTCCATTGTGGAGTCGACAATACAACCTTGTTTTATACTCCTCCATACTATAGCTCCTCCGTTAAGAGTGAACATCGATCCTCGATGTGGATTTCCTCGAATCCACATCGATCTGGCATCGAGTCGATGTATCCTGCGCAAGGATCAAATCCTTTGCACCATACACAAGCATATAGTCCCTCGTTCTCCTAAGATATTTGAGGATGTTCTTAACACCCCGGTGATCATATCCTCGGATTAGATCGATATCTGCGACTATTCCCATTTGCATAGCATATGTGTCGGTCGAGTACATAACATGGCATACATCAGACTACCGACAGCAGATGCATAGGGAATGCGTCTCATATCCTCAACTTCTTGAGGTGTCTTAGGACACTGTTCCTTAGACAAATGAATTCCATGCCTAAAAGGTAATAAACCCTTCTTGGAATTCTGCATCTTATATCTAACCAACATCTTGTCAATATAAGATGCACCGTGATAGTGATAGCGCGTTTTGTTCTTGCGATTCCACAATTTGGATTCCAAGAACAAATCCGAGCCTCTCCCAAATCTTTCATTTGGAATTGGGTCGCTAGCCATTGCTTAACGCTAGTCAAGAATCCTGCATTATTCCCAATGAGCAAGATATCGTCTACGTATAGAACTAAGAAAGCTACAGTGGTATTGACTATCTTCTTGTAAACACAAGGCTCGTCAATATTCTGTTCAAAGCCATAAGATTTGATCGCAGTATCAAATCTTATATTCCAGGATCTAGAAGCTTGTTTCAATCCATAGATGGATCGTTTAAGCTTGCAAACCTTTTGCTCTTGACCCTGAACTATGAACCCTTCTGGTTGATCCATATAGATACTCTCTTCAAGATTGCCATTTAGAAACGCTGTCTTGACATCCATTTGCCAAATTTCATAGTCATAAAACGTGGCAATGGACAAGAGTATTCTAATGGACTTAAGCATGGCAACAGGGGAAAAAGTTTCTTCATAGTCCACCCCTTCCCTTTGGGTATAACCCTTTGCCACAAGTCGAGCCTTAAAGGTTTGCACCTTACCGCTTGATCTCGTTTCCTCTTGTAGATCCACTTGCAACCGATGGGTCTTTCACCATCCGGTTGATCTACAAGTTTCCGATCAATTGAAGTACATTGACTCCATTTCAAGGTCCATGGCTTTAATCCACTCGTCCCTATCTATATCATTCATTGCCTGTTTATAGGTCAATGGATCCTCAATGCCATCATCAGGTATGACGACTTGGGTTTCAGTCAAACCCATGTAACGGTCAGGTTGTCTAACATCCCTCCCACTACGTCGAGGCATTCTCAACTCTTGAGAAGGACCAGCTTTATCAACAACTCTTGTTGATTTATCTGTAGCTTCCCTGGAAATTTCACTTAAGACAATCCTACTACGAGGCTGATGATCTCTCATGTGGTCTTCCTCTAAGAACGTGGCGTTTGTCGACACAAGCACCTTGTCCTCTTGAGGATCATAAAACAGACCACCTTTCGTTTCTTTGGGGTATCCTACGAATAGGCATAATTTTGAACGATGTTCCAGTTTCTTTGGATTGGACACTAGCACATGTGTCGGACATCCCCAAATCCTGAAGTGACGTAAACTCCCTTTACGCCCTTTCCATAACTCATAGGGTGTTTCTGAAACACTTTTAGAGGGAACCATGTTCAAAATATATACAGCAGCTTCTACTGCATATCCCCAAAACGAACTAGGCAGCTGAGCGTAGCTCATCATGGATCGAACCATGTCTAACAGGGTTCTATTTCTCCTCTCAGATACACCATTCTGTTGAGGTGTACCAAGGTCTTTGAGAGTTGAGATACGATTCCATGTTCTATCATATAGTCTTGGAATCTCAAATCCATATACTCTCCACCTCGATCCGATCGAAGTGTTTTAATCGTTTTACCTAATGTATTCTCAACTTCGCCTTTATATTCCTTGAACTTTTCAAGGGTTTGATTTATGATGCATTAGGTAAAGATAACCATATCTAGAATAATCATCAATAAAACTGATGAAGTATTCATATCCTCCTCGTGCCTTGACATTCATAGGACCACAAAGGTCCGAATGCACGAGTTGCAAGGGCTCTTTGGCTCTATAACCTTTTTCGAAAAAGGTCTTTTAGTCATTTTTCCTTCGAGACATGACTCACATGGTGGTAAAGAGTTGTCCTCTAATCGACTTAGAGACCACTCTTGACCAGTCTCCCAATCCTATTGAGATTAATGTGGCCTAGTCTCAAGTGCCAAAGATAGGTACTAGGAGAAAGTTTCTGCCTTTTATGTTGAGTATCAACTGTTTTAAACATTTCAGTGTTCAAAATAGCTTTTACTTGATTGGTCTTAACACGTATAAGTTGTTTTCAAGTTTAGCGAGAACATATTCGTACACCCTTTTGCAAATGAACGCTTTCATTATGATCAAAAGACACTTTATACATATGTTCAAGTAAACAAGAGATAGATACAAGATTTCTTTTGATTCCAGGGAACCAAAAGTATATTTTCTAATAAAAGAAATCTATCTCTAAACAACAACTTCACACTCCCACTTTGCTTTGTTGAGACAACCTCTCCTGCTCCAACCACGAGAGATATCTCCCCATCGCAAGTCTTTGCCGAGAACTAGTTTCTGAAAAGAAGAACAAACATGGTTAGTGGCTCCTGAATCTAATATCCAGCGGAATCATCATGTTCCACTAAACATGTTTCAATAACGAGTAAATCATATTTACCTTGTTTTTCTTTCTCGCCTTTCTTTTCGCAAGGTACTTGGCGATTCCTCTTCCAAAGGTCTGCCTGCACTACAGTGGAAACATTTTCCTGTGGCTTTGGCCTTGCGTGCGGGAGCTGTCCCTTCCTTTGTCCTTCTTCTTCTTTTTTTCAATACCCTTATTCTTAGAAAAGGAAGGACTGAACTTGGTCCCAGAGGGACGATCCTCTTAAGAACTTCTTCAAGTGACAACATTTGCCTCCTTCTCTTTTCCTTTTGATTTCATGAGGGACTCAAAAGTCCAAGCTCGTTGAGGAGAGTAGTCGAGTTATACTCTATTTTATTCATTACCGCATTTGTGCGGAATGGCGAAACTCTTCTAAGAGATTCCATAATAAAGGTTACCCGACTTCTCTCATCTATGATCGCCCATTTATACTTCGCCACGTTGAAGTGGGTCATCATGTCAAGGACATGTTCCCTATGAGAGGCTCCCTCCTTCATACGGGAGTTGTAAACGTATTTGACAAAGATCATAATGGACCGATGAGGGCGGTTGTCCAAACATCGCTTGTAATGATCCCATGATCTCCTTTGCGGTGACCATGGTCTCATGTTTCTTAGACAACACATCGATATATCTTTGGCTAAGATATACACTCGGGCTTTCTCATTAGCCCTAATCCATCTTTCATAAGCATCCCGAACCATTCTGGTTTGCGGTCAAATGAGCCGGAGGAGAAGGACATTCTTCCGTTAAGACGAACCTCGGATCATCAAGAACAAGAATCGTATTCAAGTTTGATTTCGAGTTCCATAATTATCGCCGCTAAGTTTATTGAAGCGAGTAATTGGATAAAAGAGTTCGACATGCTTTGAAAAGAATGAATTCTATTAGTAAATTGTTTGTAACCTATCCAATTTAAGAATTTAGCAAAAGTAATAATGTACCCATAAACTCATTATTGTTTTTGTAACGATATTTCAGTGAGTCGAGCAACCGCTACCGAGGCGATCAATCACTCCTTCATCGAACCAAGACATTCTTGACTAAATGTTAATACTTTAATAACTCTTATTCCTATAACATTCTAGTTATCGCAACTTTGGTCAAGAATTTACTAACACTTAGCAATTCTTGTAAGTGTAACCCGCCATTTTCGACCTCGGAGGTCGCCCCCAACAATGCTACCGAATGGAGAGACAAAGTCGGGAATGGACCTAAGAGACCCTATCCATTTCTGGAGTTTGAGTTGTTCCGAATCCCATGTTACATCCCTCCGAATGGATGGTGCTACTTCGGGCAACCTGCAGGCGCAACATGGGAATCTCACGGTCCAACCTAATGGAGGAGACCGTAGGATGTGTTGACACACCTCCTTCGCTCACTTACTATAAATACTTTCTCCATTCACCTTGCTCTTGATTTATGCAAACACCATCCGAATGGGGATGCCCTATTGACATCACGAGGCCAAGCATAAATCTCACGGTGTGAACATCGTGGAGAGCGTAAGAGGAAATTGATATATCATATATACCTTTTCACTCCCACTAAGTATTTTAAACAGTTTGGGTAAACTTTTACCTAGGCATATTTCGGCTAAAACAATATTACCTAAGTCTACCAATATAACAATTATACTGGAATTACCTAAGTCTATTAACCTTTTAATAAACCTAGGTCTATGAGTTTAATTTATTAACTTTTAATAAACGCCACTCACGAAAGATAATTTATAAACCTATGGATTAAATTCACTCCCGTGTCGGTTCCTGTAGGGGTGTTCCGCTTTCAAACCTTAAGTACCCCTGACCTAGCCGAACCTTCCTTAGTCGAGTCCTCTTTAATCAAAGTTTATAAATTATTAATTTTCTAATTCTAATCTTATTAGAAGTAGATAACCTTAGATCTAATTAATTTCCAGTTCTAAAACCATTTTAAAACTAATTAATTAACCTTAGGTTACATGCATTTCTATGTTATAAATTATTTCATCATTCATCACATGAATAAACATACATTTATAACAAATTCATCACATGAATAAATGCATAGCAATTATATGTTTAATTTTTAATTAATATAACCCTTATATTAATTATAATTAAAACATATAATATTTGTTTCATAAATTAATATAACTCTTATATTAATTCTTATGAAACCCAATTAACATGCATCAATATATATTATAACACTTATAACATACTTTCAATGCATGGAGCATGCTTCCTATGGTGGGATTTTAAAATCTATATGGCATACTTTATGCACATATAATTAGGGAATTTAATTAAAACATACATTCACAATGCATAATTAATTAAACACACTAAAGTGGACTGATTTTGGCATCTAATGCAAGCAAACTACTAAATTATTACAATAATAATCTAGAAATAATATCGATCCACTTGAACACTTCAATTTGGGTCGAACAAACTTGGTAAATGTGTGAACCAGGACCTTCATAAAGTTAAACCGGGCTGTAAAAGACTGAATCGGGCCTCCAAATGGTGAAACGGACCTTCAAAATGGAAAAACCGGCCTCGAAATAGTCGAAACCGGTCTTAAACCACCCGAACCGGACCGAAAATGAGCCGAACCGGTCCAAAAACCATTGAACCGGTCAAAGTCAACGAACCGGTCAATGGTCAAAGTCAATGGGTCAACTTCTTCTTCTTCAAAAGTGAAAGCACGGGCTGGAGAGAAAATTTTCATCAGTGCGTGTGAAATAAAACAGCAGCTTCCTCTGTTTTCAAGTTCGATGACCTTTTCAAACTTCAAACGTCAAATTGAAGGCCTTCCCGAGCTCCAATTGATCCAAATTTTTACAGCTTATTCTACACACATTAATGCTCAAACACACTTGAGCAATTTGAAAATAAAGCACAAATTGATGCTCAATTTAAATGCCAAAGTCAGAAGAAGAACACTTTAGATGCCCGGAAAAATTGTATTTCATAAAACACCCACCACAGAACACAATTGATCAAATTGAGTGCTCAAAATTGCTCGATACCAATTGAAAGAGTGTAGATTAAGAAAGCGGAAGCAATTTTGGATCTTGAACACTCTAAGTTGATCAATTTTGTAAAATAAAATGCATGCTCAAAGTTGGAAAAAGCAGAGGGATAGAAAACTCAACTTTGAAGATCAAATTCTCTTCACCCGGTTGATGGTTTTCAAAGACGAACACTTCGTGGACGACCGTTAGAGTTTTCCCTACTAACCTCAGGCCTTAGAACGGATTGTGGGATCCTAAGTTGAGAGAATTTTGAAGAAATGTCCTCAAAGGTCACTAATTCGGAATATTGAATTTTCTGTGTAATTCTCTCAAAACACCCCAAATCACCATTATATAAAGCTTCAAAAAGCTTCAATGGAGTGACAACTCAAGGGTGATGAGGATGCTTTGAGATGGAGGTGGCCAATTTTGGTGAATTTTGAAGATGAGTAAGATTGGGCAAGTTGGCAACTTGTTTTTCATGAAAATCCTTCATTTTACATTTAATTTTAATTCAAAAATCAATATTAAATTGATTTTTAATTAAAATTAATATAATTAATTAAATAATTCAAAATTAATTTAATTAATTAATTTTTAATTTAATTTAATATCAAATATTAAATTAAATAAATTGTTCCGATCTCGATCGATTTTTCTAACATGAATCCTTATTCATGCTATAAACCGATCTCGATATTTAAATCATATTTAAAATATATCCACTCTCTTATTAATCATAGTTTAATTCATAATTAAGCTATGATTCGTTAAATATATCACATATAAATAACGCTTTCTCCCAAACTTGAATTTGAACAATTCAAATTCTTTTCTCTCAAAAAGTTATAAGGCTAAGTCCGAGCTAGTAAGGAGGACCTAATGGACCTACTGATCATCATGAGCTCCAACGATACGAGATTAACCTACCAAACTCTTTAGCCTAGCTAATCAACATTCGTTAACCACCGTGACACTCCACTAAAGTCCAAAGTGGTGCACTCTCCTCACTCAGAGATATATTTATGTCCACTGATATAACCATGATTAGTAAGTCGATCCTTCACGGTCATTCGTAATTACAATTGGGTCAAAATTACCGCTTTACCCTCAGAATTACCTCTTGTTCCTTAAGTTCCACCGATCCTCTAATGAACAATTGGTTTGTGGTCCTACCAAAGAAACCAAATCCCTCTCGGGCCAATGAGAGGATGGGCCCATTGTTCAAGACCCGAGTCGATGACTTAAGGGAACAACCTTTCTACTAATCCCTAAAGCGGGTAGGAATGAATTCCATCTTGCCGAACTATGTTCCCAACTATCTACCCGATTTTATCCACGAAATGGCAAAGCTTATTGAGTCGGCGGTCTCGAGCCACTCTCACCCATGCAAATCTAAGGATAATTCGAATAAACAGAGTCCATAGAACACTCGAGATTAAGATCGAGTTACCTAGGTCATCGGATGAATATAGTCGCTAAGACGATGAAACGGAGTTATAAAGTCTAAATGACTATTGCGCGGTCCAGTCTTATGCAAACTCATTGCATAGGGCGCCCCCACTCACATGTCTCCACATGAACGATTAAGGATCACATCGTTTGTTCTTTACAAAGTGGGCCGCGTCCATAGTGTCCCCAGGATAAGGTCCCCAACCCTATCCTTATACTATAGACTGTTCTGGCTATAACTCGAACTTGATCCACTTTTATGTCACACATAAAGTTCAAGTATTCATCCTATAGCCAAGGGTTCTTTATTGGATTAAGGTTACACAATACACAATAGTTAATAACACCTTTACTGAATAAATTTCAATAACAACTTTATTGTGATATAGAATATACATTCAGTTTACAAAACCACGAGTTTTAGGACATAAAACCCAACACCACGAACTCCAGAAATGGATAGGGTCTCTTAGGTAATTTGCCAACAGTTGTCTTTCTTAATAGTAGCCTGTTGGCTCGGACATATTGGATCTGAAAATGGTAGGGTCACATTTACGGGATGAGTTAAGCTAGTTAACAAGTCCTTGACCAAACAAACGATAGCTAAGGATCATTGGGACATGAGATGTTCTGGTAGTGAGAATTGACTGAGAAAGTCTCAATTCAGGGGAGGAATGACTGACCTCCCGACGGAGGCTTTTGTTCTAAACCCTTGATGTATCGTTGCAAAATTAAAGGTTTAATTTAAACACTTGGTTTAGTTTAAACACTAGGGTTCTTTAATAATTTTGCTAAATTTGATTGCTTTTATAATGGGTTAAAAGACATAACTAATTAGAACTATTTTGGATTTTCAAAATGTCGTCCTCGATTATAGCCTTATTAAAAAGTAATCGTTTAACTGGTGAGAATTTTACTATGTAGAAGTCCAACCTGAATACGATTCTCGTTGTTGACGACCTACGGTTTGTACTGACTGAGGAATATCCTCAAGTCCCTACTCGAAACGCTCCTCAATCTGTTAAGGAGGCATACGACCGCTGGATCAAGGCCAATGATAAGGCCAAGGTCTATATTTTGGCTAGTGTTTCTAAAGTTCTAGCCAAGAAGCACGAGGGCATGGTCTCAGCTCATGAGATCATGAGTTTGTTGCAGGATATGTTTGGACAACCGTCTGGAAAGATTAGGCACGAATCCCTCAAATACGTTTATAACTCCCGTATAAAGGAGACATCATCGGTGAAGGAACACGTTCCCAATCTGATGGTCCACTTCAACGTGGCTGAGATGAACGGAGCGGTCATTGACGAGCAAAGTCAGGTCTCGTTCATCCTGGAATCTCTTCCGAAGAGTTTACTACAATTTCGCAACAATGCGGTGATGAAGAAGATAGAGTATAACCTGACTACTCTACTAAGTGAACTACAAACTTTCCAGTCTCTTATGAAAAATAAGGGATGGAGAGAAATATCTGTTTGCCCATTCCAGAAGGTTCCAGAAGGGTTCACCCTCTTGGACTAAGTCCTGTGGTTCAACTTCTGAGCTTAAGAAGACCCGAAAGAAGAAGTTAGGAGGGAAAGGGAAGGCATCTATTGCAGATAAAGGCAAGGGAAAGGCCAAGGTTGTAGATAAAGGAAAATGTTTCCACTGCAACGCGGATGGGCACTGGAAGCGAAACTGCCCAAAATACCTTGCTGAGCTCAAAGAGAAGAAAGTTAAATTAGATTTACTTGTTCTTGAAACCTGCTTAGTGGAAAATGATGATTTTACCTGGATACTTGATTCAGGAGCCACTAATCATGTTTGCTCTTGGTTTCAGGAAACTAGTTCCTTCAAGGAGCACGAAGAGGGTGAGATGACGCTCAGGATCGGAACGTGAGACGTCGTCTCAGCTCGTGTAGTGGGAGAAGCCAAGTTGTTTTTCGGAGATAGATTTATTTTATTGAAAAATCTATATATAGTTCTTAAGATTAAGAGGAACTTAATTTCTATCTCTTGTTTAATAGAACTTGGATATTGTATTTCCTTTTTATTAAATGAAGCGTTAATTTTAAAATGGGTGTCAATATTTGTTCTGCTAAATTGAAAAACGGATTGTATGTACTTCAACCGAATCAAACTAAAGCAATTTTAAATCATGAGATGTTTAAAACTGCTAATACTCAAAGTAAAAGGCAAATAATTTCTCATAATAATACCTATCTATGGCATTTTAGACTTGGTCATATAAATCTCAACCGGATTGAGAGACTATCTAAGAATGGACTTCTAAACAAGTTAGAAGATGATTTTTTACCTCCTTGTGAATCATGCTTGGAAGGTAAAATGACCAAGCGACCTTTTACTGGAAAAGGTTACAGAGCCATAGAACCCTTAGAACTTGTACATTCAGATCTTTGTGGCCCGGTTCAATGTGTTTTGGACCGGTGTTATGTAATAAAATTAGTGTAATTTTATTATTTTACACTTTAGGGGCCAAATTATTCCGGTTTTATAGCTATATGTCTTTATGAATGTCCTTTAGATTTTTCACACCATAGGATAAGCTTGTTCATGCATTTTATTTGTATAATTGTTATATGAATATAGTTTAAATGCATGATTAATTTATTTTTCATGAGTAATTAGTTATAAATGTTTTAATTAGATTATATGGAAAATAAATTGCATGGAGCATGAAATTACTTAGCTTAAAATAAATGTTATTTTATTTAAGTAATTTTATTATTCAATTAGTTTAATATTTTATAATTCCAATTTGAAAAATAATTGTTGGATTTAGAATATAGTTTCTTTATCATAGGTTAATTATTAAATTTATAAAACTTATAAATTAAAATGGTTTTACAAACCACAAGCTATAATAAAGAAATGAATGCAAACATAGGAACTTGGGTTAAAACTAAATTAGTTTTAAATTGTTTAAAATTAATTTAGACCTAAGTTTTAATTTCTAACAGGATTAGAAATTAGACTTACATAGTATTTTAAATAGTTTAAAATATAGTAGGACCTTAGGACTTTGGTTATAAGGGAACTCTACTGGTGAAGTTCTGTCTAAGGTTGGGGGTACTTAAACTGACGGTTAGCGGAACACCTCCTACCTGGGAACTGATCCAGAGCTTGAGTTGAATTAACCTTAGTTCTATTTTATATCTAGGTAATTAAAATGCTTATTCACCTATTTTATATCTAGGTACTTAAGCCAAGCTGTTTTTTGGAGATAGATTTATTTTATTAAAAAATCTTTATATAGTTTCTAAGATTAAGAGGAACTTAATTTCTATCTCTTGTTTAATAGAACTTGGATATTATATTTCCTTTTTATTAAATGAAGCGTTCATTTTAAAAGAGGGTGTCAATATTTGTTCTACTAAATTGAAAATCAGATTGTACGTACTTAAATCGAATCAAACTAAAACAATTTTAAATCATGAGATGTTTAAAACTGCTAATACTCAAAGTAAAAGGCAAAGAATTTCTCATAATAATACCTATAGATGGCATCTTAGACTTGGTCATATAAATCTCAACAGGATTAAGAGACTATCTAAGAATGGACTTCTAAACAAGTTAGAAGATAATTCTTTACCTACTTGCAAATCATGCTTGGAAGGTAAAATGACCAAGCGACCTTTTACTGGAAAAGGTTACAGAGCCATAGAGCCCTTAGGACTTGTACATTCGGATCATTGTGGTCCGGTGAATGTTAAGAAGCTCGATGAGGGTACAAATATTTCATCTCTTTCATAGATGATTATTCGAGGTATGGTTATCTATATCTAATGCATCACAAGTCTGAGGCTCTTGAAAAGTTCAAGGAGTATAATGCTGAAGTAGAGAATGCATTAGGGAAAACCATTAAAACACTTTGATCCAATCGAGGTGGAGAGTATATGGATTTGAGATTCCAAGACTATATGATAGAACATGGAATTAAATCTCAAGTCTCAGCACCTAATACACCACATCAAAACGGTGTGTCAGAAAGGAGAAATAGAACCTTGTTGAACATGGTTCGTTCTATGATGAGCTATGCTCAATTGCCTGCCTCGTTTTAGGGATACGTAGTAGAGACTACAGTTCAAATCTTGATCACGATTCCATCAAACAGTGTTTTAGAAACACCTTTTGAATTGTGGAAGGGGCGTAAACCTAGTTTACAACACTTCAGGATTTGGGGTTGTCCGGCACACGTGCTAGTGGAAAACCCAAAGAAACTGGAACCTCGTTCAAGATTCTGCCAATTTGTTGACTATCCCAAAGAAACGAGAGGTGGTCTTTTCTACGACCCACAAGAAAAAAAAGTGATTGTATCGACAAACGCCACTTTCTTGGAGGAAGATCACATGAGGAACCATAAACCGCATAGTAAATTAGTGCTAAATGAAGCTACAAATGAACCAACAAGAGTTGTTGATCAAGATGGACCTTCATCAAGAGTTGATGGAGAAGCCAACACCTCAAGTCAGTCTCGTCCTTCTCAATCGTTGAGAATGCCTCGACGCAGTGGGAGGGTTGTTTCCTAACTTAACCGCTACTTGGGTTTAGTTGAAACTCAAGTTGTCATACCTGATGACGGCGTAGAAGATCCATTGTCTTATAAACAGGCAATGAATGACGTAGACAAGGACAAATGGATCAAAATCATGAACCTTGAAATGGAGTCAATGGACTTTAATTCAGTATGGGAACTTGTAGACCAACCTGAAGGGGTTAGACCCATAGGTTTTAAATGGATCTATAATAGAAAGAGAGATGTAGCTGGAAAGGTACAGACCTTTAAGGCTAGACTTGTAGCAAAGGATTTTACCCAAAGGGAAGGAGTTGATTATGAAGAAACTTTTTCTCTTGTTGCTATGCTGATGTCAATCAGGATACTCTTGTCCATAGCCACCTTTTATGATTATGAAATTTGGCAAATGGACGTCAAGACTGCTTTTTTGAATGGTAATCTTGGCGAGAGCATCTATATGTCTCAACACGAAGGGTTCATAACCCAAGGTGAAGAGCAAAAAGTTTGCAAGCTCAATCGATCCATTTATGGGTTGAAACAAGCATCCAGATCTTGGAATATAAGATTTGATACTGCGATCAAATTTTATGGCTTTGACCAAAACGTTGATGAGTCTTCTGTTTACAAGAGGATCATCAACGACAAAGTAGCTTTCTTAGTACTTTATGCGGATGATATCCTACTCATTGGGAATGATGTAGGATACCTAACTGACATAAAGAATTGGCTGGCGACCCAATTCCAAATGAAAAATTTGGGAGAGGCGCAGTATGTTCTTGGGATTCAGATTTTAAGGAATCGCAAGAACAGAACGCTAGCTCTGTCTCAAGCGTCTTATATCAACCAAATGTTCTCCCGATTTTGATGCAGAATTTCAAGAGGGGCTTGTTACCCTTCAGGCATGGAGTTCATCTGTCTAAGGAACAGTGTCCTAAGACACCTCAAGAAGTTGAGGATATGAGACGTATTCCCTATGCCTTTGCAGTAGGTAGCTTAATGTATGCTATACTGTGCAGGAGGACAGACATTTCTTATGCAATGGGAATAGTCAGTAGGTACTAGTCCAATCCAGGGTTAGACCATAGGACAACAGTTAAAAATATCCTTAAATATCTTAGGAGAACGAGGGACTATACGCTTGTGTATGGGACTAAGGATTTGATCCTTACTAGATACACTGATTCTGATTTTCAGACCGATAAGAATTCTCAGAAATTCACATCGTGATCAGTTTTCACCCTTAACGGGGGAGCTATAGTATGGCGAAGCATCAAGCAAGGATGCATCGTTGACTCCACGATGGAGGCTGAGTATGTCGCTACTTGTGAAGCAGCTAAGGAGGCTGTTTGGCTAAAGAAATTCCTTACTTATCTGGAAGTTCTTTCAAATATGGAATTTCCCATCACCTTATACTATGACAACAATGGTGCGGTAGCCAATAAGAAGGAACCTCGCATCCATAAGCGAGGAATGCACATCGAGAGAAAGTATCACCTGATACGAGAAATAGTGCAACGAGGAGATGTGACAGTCACGAAGATCGGTTCGGAGCACAATATTGCTGATCCATTTACAAAGACTCTCACGGCTAAAGTGTTCGAGGGTAATCTGGAGAGTCTAGGCCTACGAGACATGTACATAGCCTAATCTAGAGCAAGTAGGAGATATGTAATGGGATATGTGGATGCCCTAGTTTATTGTATTTCTATCTCTTGTAACCACTGTTTTAGATTATGATGTACCCCACTAGAGTTTTAGTTCAAGTGGGAGTTTGTTGGGATTTGTGCCCTAAAACTCGTAGTTTGTATTTTTGTTCTAATTATTTGTAATAAAGTGTTATTATTTAAATAAAGAGTTATTGTTCGTTATCTACGAGTTTACCTTTATTTAAACCCTAAATCCATTAAACTAAACATCCAAGGCTGTTAAATGAATCTTTAACTGAATGTAGTGTACATATAAAGGTTCTCGGTTAGAGATACAACCTAAAGGGTCTATAGTTAGGGGATAAGGTTTGGGTAACTTACCCTGGTAAAACTATGGATGTGGCCCACTTTGTATTTGATACAAACACTGTGATCCTAACGTGTTCGTGTAGATGACATGTGAGTGGGGATATCCTATGTAATGAGATTACATAAGACCAGACCACGAAATAGTAAGCTCTCGCTGTAACTTCGTTGACTAGTTAGGTTTCTCTTTCACTATGATAACCTAGGTATCTTGATCTCAATCCTGAGCAAGTTACGAACTCCTGTTCGCGAGGGAATGTCCTATGACTAGTATGGGTGAGAGTGGCCCGATTCGTCGACTCAATATGCCTACCTGTTTGGGGACAAGATCAAGTGAGTGGCTGGGAACTTAACTTAGCAAGATGGAATTCACTCCTTCCCGCCTACTAAGGTAAGTAGAGGAATGTTCCCTTAAGTGGTGTCTCCAGGACTTGAACAAAGGGCCCGATCCTCTCATTTGCCCGAGAGGTGCTCTGTTTGTTGGTAGGACCACAAACAAATGTTCATTATAGTAGCACTGGTACTTAAGGCACAAGATGTAACTCAGGGGTAAAACGATAATTTGACCCAGCTTGTGTTACGAACATTCGTTAAAGATTGACTTGTTGTTATTGGTCAATATCCGTGGACATAGAAATATATCTACAGTGAGAAGAGTGCAGCTGCGGGACTTTAGTGGAGTGTTCTCGCGGTTAACGAATGTTGATTGAAAGGTTAATGAGATTAACCAAGCAATCTAGTATCGTTGGAGCTTCTGATCTGTAGGTCCATTAGGCCCACCTTCTAGCTCGTAAAGGGTTCTTAGATCATTTGAATTTTAAATGTTCAAATTCATAAGGGAATAAACTTAATGTATATTATTGATACGATATAATATATAGTTTTGGAACTATATTTTATAAATTTAATGTGAATATGATTCATATTAAATTACATGAGAGAATTAAATATTTGAAAGAGTTCAAATATTAAATTCAAATGTAAATATGATTCATATTTGTAAACTATAGGTTAAATTTAATGTGGATTAGATGTGCATTAAAACTATAGGTTAGAGGGACATATTGATTAAATGTGATTTAATCCAAATTAAATATATGATATTTAATTTGTTTTATTCAAATATGATTTAAATTAATAATTAAATATGATTTAATTATTATTTTATTTTTTAATAATAAAATGAGGGAACGTGTCATCCAGACACGTTCCCACTACCCCTCTCCTTCTCCCTATCGATAGCTTAACAGGGAGAAGGGGGTTGATGATCAACCATTCGTTCATCTTGCAATTGGTGAATAGCAAACACACAGAAGAAAAAATTCTCTCTCTCTCCAACACTCTGTATTCCCAAATACTCTCTTCCAAATTGTTGGAACCCTACCCACCTAGGGAGATTTAATCACTGAGAGATATAGAAGGTGCTCTCTATTGGTAGTGTTCTTGCTGAAGAAAAACAGAGAATTTTTGGAAGTTCTTGAGTTTTTGTACGTTTTGGAGCAAAGAGTTGTTGTTCTGTGGAAATCAATGAACGTAATTAATCTTCTTCTCCCTTTTAGTTTAACATTTAAACAAAATATGTTTGTATGTATTTATCCATGCCTAATTAGATTAGAATTTACGTGTTTGTTCTGTTTTATCAATGTACTAGATTTTTGTTTCTAACTAAAACAATCAAGTAATTACGATCTCAAACTCATTTCTGCTGCTCAAAGGGATCGGATCCCCATCATAAGCGATTGGAAGAAAACTCTTTACCGATTTGTGAGTCATGTCTTGAAGGAAAAATGACCAAACGTCCTTTTAGTAGAAAAGGATATAGAGCCAAAGAGCCCTTTGAGCTTATACATTCTGACCTCTATGGTCCGATGAATGTTAAAGCACGAGGAGGTTACGAATACTTCATATCTTTCATAGATGATTATTCGAGGTATGGGTACATTTACCTAATGCATCATAAGTCTGAAGCTCTTGAAAAGTTCAAGGAGTACAAGACTGAGGTTGAGAACCAATTAGGTAAAACGATCAAAACACTTCGATCTGATCGAGGTGGAGAGTATATAGACCTTGAATTCAAAGACTATATGTTAGAATATGGAATTACGTCCCAACTCTTAGCACCTGGTGATAGCACACAAAATGTGCTATCCTTAGGCTTAATTATTGCTAGATTTAAGAAGGTTTCAGGGCTTTTACGTGTTTAAATTATTCAATTTCAGGTTAAGAGCTTAAACAGACCAATTGGAGACATTTTGGATCACTCGGGATCAACACGAGGCTATTTAGAGCTAAAAATAACATCAATTGGAAGTGGAAAGATCAATCCAAGCATCTATATGTCTCAGCCCGAAGGGTTCATAACCCAAGGTCGGGAACAAAAAGTTTGCAAGCTCAATCGATCCATTTATGGGTTGAAACAAGCATCCAGATCTTGGAATATAAGATTTGATACTGCGATCAAGTCTTATGGCTTTGACCAAAACGTTGATGAGCCTTGTGTTTACAAGAGGATCATCAACGACAAAGTAGCTTTCTTAGTACTTTATGTTGATGATATCCTACTCATTTGGGAATGATGTAGGATACCTAACTGACATAAAGAATTGGCTGGCGACCCAATTCCAAATAAAAGATTTGGGAGAGGCGCAGTATGTTCTTGGGATTCAAATCTTCAGGAATCGCAAGAACATAACGCTAGCTCTGTCTTAAGCGTCTTATATCCACAAAATGTTAATCAGAGATTCGATGCAGAATTCCAAGAGGGGCTTGTTACCCTTCAGGCATGGAGTTCATGTGTCTAAGGAACAGTGTCCTAAGACACCTCAAGAAGTTGAGGATATGAGACGTATTCCCTATGCCTCTACAGTAGGTAGCTTAATGTATGTTATGTTGTGCACGAGGCCAGATATTTGTTATGCAGTGGGAATAGTAAGTAGGTACCAATCCAATACAGGGTTAGACCACTAGACATCAGTTAAAAATATCCTCAAGTATCTTGGAGAACGAGGGACTATACGCTTGTGTATGGGTCTAAGGATTTGATCCTAACTGGATACACTGATTCAGATTTTCAGACCGATAAGGATTCTCGAAAATCCACATCGGGATCAGTTTTCACCATTAACGGGGGAGCTATAGTATGGCGAAGCATCAAGCAAGGATGCATCGCTGACTCCACGATCGAGGCTTAGTATGTTGTTGCTTGCGAAGCAGCTAAGAAGGTTGTTTGGCTAAGGAAATTCCTTACTGATTTGGAAGTTGTTCCAAATATGGAATTTCCCATCACCTTATACTGTGACAACAGTGGTGCAGTAGCCAATTCGCAGGAAACTCACAACCATAAGCGAGACAAGCACATCGAGAGGAAGTATCACCTGATACGAGAGATAGTGCAACGAGAAGATGTGATAGTCACGAAGATTGCCTCGGAGCACAACATTGTTGATCCATTAACAAAGACTCTCACAGCTAAAGTGTTCGAGGGTCATTGGGAAAGTCTAGGTCTACGAGATGTGTACATAGACTAATCTAGGTTAAGTGGGAGATATGCAGTGGGGTATATGGATGCCCTAGTTTATTGTATTTTCTTATCTCTGTAACCACTGTTTTAGATTATGATGTACCCCACTAAAGTTTTAGTTTAAGTGGGAGTTTGTTGGGGTTTTGCCCTAAAACTCGTAGTTTGTAATTATGTTGTAATTAATGTAATAAAGTGTTATTATTTCAATAAAGAGTTATTGTTCGTTATCTACGAGTTTGCCTTTATTTAAACCCTAAATCCAATAAACTAAACATTCAAGGCTATAAAATGAATCTTTAACTGAATGTAGTGTACATATAAAGGATCTCAGTTCGAGATACTGCCTAAAGGGTCTATAGTAAGGGGATAAGGTTTGAGTACCTTACCCTGGTAAAACTATAAATGTGGCCCACTTTGTATAAGATACAAACATTGTGATCCTAAGGTGTTCGTGTAAATGACATGTGAGTGGGTATATCCTATGTAATGAAATTATATAAGACCGGACCACGAAATAGTAACCACTAGATGTAACTCCGTTGACTTGTTAGGTTTCTATTTCACAAGGATGACCTAGGCAACTTGATCTCAATCCTGAGCAGGTTACGAACTCCTGTTCGCGAGGGATTGTCCTTTAACTAGTATAGGTGAGAGTGGCCAGATTCGTCGACTCAATATGCCTACCTTCTTGGGGATAAGACCGAGTGAGCGATTGGGAACTTAACTTAGCAAGATGGAATTCACTCCTTCCCGCCTACTAGGGTAAGTAGAGGAATGTTCCCTTAAGTGGTGTCTCTGAAACTTGAACAAAGGGCCCGACCCTCTCATTGGCCCGAGAAGGACTATTTTTGTTGGTAGGGCCACAAACAAATTGTTCATTAGAGGAGCACTGGTACTTAAGGCACAAGATGTAACCCAGGGGTAAAACAGTAATTTGACCCAGCTGGTGTTGTGAACATTCGTGAAGGATTGACTTGCTGTTATCGGTCAATATCCGTGGACACATAAATATATCTGCTGTGAGAAGAGTGCAACTGCGGGACTATAGTGGAGTGTTTCCCTAGTTAACGAATGTTTATTGGGAGGTTAATTAGATTAACCGAGCAATCTCGTATCGTTGGAGCTTCTGATCTGTAGGTCCATTAGGTCCACCTTCTAGCTCGTAAAGGGTTCTTAGATCATTTGAATTTGAAATGTTCAAATTCATAAAGGAATAAACTTTATGTATATAGATACGATATAATATATAGTTTTGGAACTAAATATTATAAATTTAATGTGAATGTGATTCATATTAAATTATATGAGAGAATTAAATATTTGAAAGAGGTCAAATATTAAATTCAAATGTGAATGTGATTCATATTTGAAAACTATAGGTTAAATATTAATGTGCATAAGATGTACATTAAACTATAGGTTAAAGGGTAAAATGATTAAATATGATTTAATCATTTAATTAATATTATAGTTCAATTCAATGTGATTTAATTTAATGTAATTAATTAATTAATTGATTAATTAAGATAATATTAATTGGGAACGTGTCAGGAGGACTCGTTCCCACTACCCCCCAACTCTCCGTCGATAGGGAGTGGGGAGTTACCCAGTGAAGTCTTTCTCTTGGTGAGAAGTCACAGACTTGAATGATCATTCATTGGATTGGATTGAAGACAAAAGAATACTCTTTCTCTCTCACTCTCTCTAGAATTCCCAATCTTCCAATTTTTGGAACCCTTCCCACCTAGGGTGATCTAAGCACTAAGAAATATAGAATGTGCTCTCTATTGGTAGTGTTTTGTAAAAGCAGAGAAGCAGAGAAGTTCCTGAGTTGCTGTTTATCGTGGAGCAAGGAGTTGCTGAGGAAAATCTACAAAGGTATTCTTTCTCCCTTTTAGTTTAATTGTTAAACTTAAGCATGTTTGCATGTATTTATCCATGCCTAATAAGATTAGATAAGCATGTTTGTTCTGTTTTTGTCAATGTACTAGTTTTTGCATTTCAACCAAAATAAAACTTACATATTACGATTCCAAACACGTTTCCGCTGCTCAAGGAAATCAGATCTCTTTCATAATAAACTAGAAATCTTAGGCTTAATATAAAGAGTTATATTAGCAAACTTAGGATAAAATCAATATAAGAGTTATATTGATTATCAATATAAGTGTTATATTGATAAGTTTAGGTAAAACCATAAGCCGGGTTTTAGCGTAAGTAAGATTCCTATAGATTTAAAGTATCCAGTGGGAGGAAAAGTGTATATGATACATATTTTCCTGAAGGGAATGAAACTCCCATGCAGCGAAAGACGATTGAATCGCCATGGTGAAGTTGTGCAATTGAATTTCGTTAAAATGATTTAACTCTTAAATCTAGGTTAAACATACATAAAATGGAAAGAAAAACACAGAAAGTACTAGAACACTTACTTGTTGAAGACGTGCTTCAATTTTTCCTTTCCGGTCACGAACTCTTCGTGTACTCCCAACAATCTCGAACTTCTCGAACTCTTCTCTCGATCAAGAACGAACACCACCCTTTGGAACCTCGATTGTTTTTCTTTTTGAAGAAGGAAAGTTGTGGGACTTTCTTTGTTTTGGAGAAGGGAGGAGAAAAAAAAATTGAGAGAATTTGAGAGAATATTAAATCTCTTCTCTTTGGTGAAAATCCAAAAAATGAGAGAATGCCCCATAAAACCCTTCTTGCAAAGGGTTTAAATAATGAAAATGATGTAGTTAAAATCTCCACATTATTACCATTTTACCACAACCATAGGTTATGCAAATCATATTTGCATAACCATATAATATAAGATCTCTCAGATCTCATCTTACAAATCATATTTGTATAATTGTGGATTTATTAAATTGAATCACATTCAATTTAATTTCTCTCAATTAATTTCTCCAATTAGCCCTATTTCAACAATTAGGCTAACCTATAGTTTATTATGAATCTCATTCACATTAAACTATATATTATATCATTCATATCTCTTATAAATGACATAAAAGCCCTTAAGTGAAATTGAACACTTCAATTCACACCAAAACATTTACCCTTCTTTTAACAAAGTTTGAGCCAACCGAGGGACCTAATGGACCTAAAGTGACGAGCTCCAATGATCCGAGATTAACATATCAAACTCTTTAACCCGACTAATCAACATTCATTAGCTACGGCAACACTCCACTAAAGCCCGTAGCTAGACTCCCGTTAGTGCAGAATATTACGTGTCCACTGATATAACGAATGCCCATGAGTCGACCTTTCACAGGTTGTTCGTAGGCACTACTGGGTCAAATTACTGTTTTACCCCTATGTCTACTTCTTGCTCCTTAAGTCCCCACTGCTCCTCTAATCAACAACAACGTTGTAATGGTCTGACCATACACAACAACTCTCTCATGCAAGTGAGAGAGTGGGCGCCCGTTGTCCAAGCCCTGGAGACAGCACTTAAGGGAACAACCCCTCTAGTTTCCCTAAAGGCGGGAATGAATGAATTCAATCTCGCGTAGCTAAGTTCCCAGCTCCCTATTTGGTTCTGTCCCTGAGAAGGTAGGCGTATTGGGCGAGTAACTGTGACAACACTCACCCGTACTAGTCAAAGAATAGACACCCGCAGTCATGAGTCCGTAACACGCTCAGGATTCAGGTCGAGTCACTAATGGTCATCTACGAAGTTATTAATCCTTACTGTCAACGGTGTTACATCAGTAGGTCTAATAATTCACGGTCCGGTCTTATACAATCTCATTGTACAGGATGCCCCCACTCGCATTTCAACCACATGAACGAGTCAGATCACCTCCTTTGTATCTTAATACAAAGCGGGCCGCATCCACAATGTATCTAGGATTAGGTCTCCAACCCCATTCATATACTGTAGACCGTTTTGGTCATTAATTCGAACGTGATCCTCCCTGTGTGTCCACTACACACCGTTCAAGTTCTAGTTCTCTCATATATTCAATGACCTTAGAACTTAGTTTATTGGTCAAAGTTTGTATAAAATGCGAGACACAAAAAAAATGAAATGAATAACACTTTATTAATTTCAAAGGTATATTTACAAACAGTACGAGATTAAGACAAACATCCCAACAAATTCCCACTTGGACTAAGCTAGTGGAAGAAATACATTTCTGAAATGTACATAAATTACAATGAAGTAATACAATAAACTAGGACATTGAATACCCGTTTACACATCTCCCACTTGCCCTAGTCAAGAAGTACTTGAAGACCTAGACTCCCTAGGTGACCCTCAAACATCTTAGCCGTGAGGGGCTTTGTAAATGGATCAGCTACGTTGTGCTTCGATGTTATCTGGGTGACTGTCTCGTCTCCGCAGTGCACAATCTCCCGTATAAGGTGATACTTCCGCTCAATGTGTTTGCCTCTCTTATGGCTCCGAGGCTCCCTGGAGTTGGCTACTGCACCACTAATGTCACAGAACAGTGTGATTGGCAAGTTCATATTTCGAACAACTTCCAAATTTGTCATGAACTTCTTTAGCCAAACAGCTTCCTTTGCAACTTCACAAGCTGCAACGTACTCTGCTAACATAGTGGAATCGGCGATGCATCCCTGCTTTATACTTCGCCATACTACAGCTCCTCCATTCAGAATGAAGGTTGACCCCGAAGTTGATTTCCTAGAATCCTTATCGGTCTAAAAATCAGAATCCGTGTATCCTGTAAGGATCAAATCCCCACCGCAATACACTAAGCTGTAGTTCCTCGTTCTCCTAAGATACTTAAGGATTTCCTTTACGGCTGTCCAGTGATCTTATCCTGGATTGGATTGATATCTACTGACAATCCCTACTGCATAACAGATGCCGGGCCTAGTACACAGCATGACATACATCAGGCTCCCTACAGCTGAATCGTGCCTGACTTGAAAGGGCTGTTGTCCAAACATGTCCTGCAACGAATCAATGATCTCCTTTGCCAAGACTTCAGATAAGCTAGCAATTATATAGACCTTGGCCTTTTCATTGGCGATGATCCATCGATCGTAAGCATCACGAACACTTCGTGATGCAGTCAAGCTCGGCAACTGAGGACATTCCTCAGTAAGCACGAACTTCAGATCGTTAGTTACTAAGATCGTGTTGATATTATTCTTCCATGTTTGGATGTTATCTCCCACTAATTTGTCGGAAGCTAGTAAAGCTATTATTGAGCTAGACATATTTTTAGCTGAAAAAATCAAATAAATTTTGTGTCAGTCTCGCATAAACTTTTGAAAACCAATCATGTTTTAGCAAAATTTAATCCAATGATCCTTAGGTCATTTTAAAAATTGCAATGATATCCTAAAGGTTTAGAATGACCGCCACCGAAGGGTGAACAGAAACACTCCTCCTCTAGGACGAGACTTTCTCGACCTGACCCTAATCCGAGAATAACTCTTATTCCATTAGGCGTCCAGTTACCATTATTTGGTCAAATTCATTAACACTTAACGAATTCTGTGAGTGTCACCCTCAATCTTTAAGTTTCCAAGTATCCGTCCAAGCAATAGCCACCGAAGGGTGAACCACGAAGGAAAACCAACAAGGAAACTGTATCCCTTTCGGGAATTCACGGTGTTCCGACTCCCATGATCAAGGCCCTCCGAAGGGATTGTCTGGTCCAGGCCAAACTAGCAGGCATATCATAGGGGTCTCACGGTGTGAATCGAAAGAAGAGACTGTGGGTCCCATTTCACAAGTTCTTCTCCCATTCACTATAAGTACTCTCTCCATCCACGATGATATTGATCCATACAAATACCATCCGAAGGGGGACGCTCCCATTTGCGCCACGAGGCCGAGTATGGGTCTCACGGTGCGGACTTAACGGAGATTTGTGGTCAGAAATTAAATGTATCTCATACACTATATTTCCTCCCACTCAGCACTTTATAAATTTCGGGATTGACCTAGATAAACCGGCTAAAATTTACATAAGTCTACCAATATAACTCTTATATGGTATTTAGCCTAAGTTTATAATCACATTATTACTTAGGTCTATGTGAGTAAATTAATCAAGTTTTAATTAACGACACTCATGATAAGTATAATCTAAGAATCTCCGGACCGAATTCACTCCCAGGTCGGTTTTCAGGTATGGGTGTTCCGCAAGCGTCAACTTAAATACCCCAGCCTTAGACAAAACCTTCCTTAGACAGAGTTACTAATCAGTCACCATTTAAAGATTATACTTTGATTTCCTAATTCTAATCTTATTAGAACTAGAAAACCTAAGTCTAATAATTCAAGTTCTGAACACTTTAAAACTAATAATTAACTTAGGTTGTATGCATTTCTATGTTATAGTGCTTGATCATTCATCACATGAATAACTATATACTATAACATAAATAATTCATCACATGAAATAAAATGCATGAGCATACTTTAATCTAAAAAATGTAACACTTATATTAATTAAATTAAAACATGCATTTAACTATATCATAACTCTTATAATATAACCTATCATGCAAACTATATATTATAACTCTTATAATATAAATGATGCATGAAATGTTTAACCTAAGGTGAGATTTTAAATCTATATAACATACATTATGCACATAGAAATTAATTAAATCATACATCACATGCATAAAATAATTAAATAGCAAAAATTGACTGGTTTTGGCACCTAGGGGCACTTTATTTAATTAAACAACATTAATATAACTTTTATATTAATATAAAAGTTATATTAATGTTATTTAATAAAATAAATAAATAAAATAAAAAATACATTTTGAAAATCAAAAAATTAAAAAAAAACGAAAAAAAGTGCCATTATGTCCAACTGCCCACGTCTTGGGAAAAGCCTCTGGAACCGCCCACTACGCACGCAGCGTTGAGACGCCGTGGGCAGCGTTGCAACGCTGCAGTGTCCAGCGTCAAGCCTCGCACACTCCACCCCACGGAGTTGCAACGCTATGCCTAGCGTTGCAATGCTACTTTGCAGCCAAGCCTCCGCCCGCAATTGCAGCGTTGAGACGCCGAAGAACAACGTCTCAATGCTGTCGACAGAACAACAAGCTCCTCTTGCGGTTCTTCGTTGATTCTCGCCCGTTTCTGCTCAGATTTCTTCACAGCAACTCTTGCCATGAACGACTCGAACTTACAGACTCGATTTACAACCAAATGCCCAAAAACAACGGGCTCTTACATTGAACAAATCAACATAAATTGTAAATCTAAACTAGTGCAAAAAACCGTAAACATCCATCATGGAAACCAACAATTTATCACATAAACTAAGGCAATATGCACCTAATTTTAACGAAAAACAGTGCACAGCATCGAACCAACATATGGCTCTGATACCAATTGAAGGGAATGAAACTCCCACGCAGGGGAAGACGATTGAATTATCATGGTGAAGTTGTGCAATTCAATTTCGTTAAAATGATTTAACTCTTAAATCTAGGTTAAACATACATAAAATGGAAAGAAAAACAAAGCAAGTACTAGAACACTTAATTGTTGAAGACGTACTTCGATTTTTCCTTTCCAGTCACGAACTCTTCGTGTACTCCCAATGATCCCTAACTTCTCGAACTCTTCTCTCGATCAAGAACGAACACCACCCTTTGGAATCTCGGTTGTTCTTCTTTTGGAAGAAGGAAAGTTGTGGGACTTTCTTTGTTTTGGAGAAGGGAGGAGAAAAAAAAATTGAGAGGATTTGAGAGAATATTGAATCTCTTCTCTTTGGTGAAAATCAAAAAAATTAGAGAATGCCCCATGAAACCCTTATTGCAAAGGGTTTAAATAATGAAAATAATGGAGTTAAAATCTCCATATTATTACCATTTTACCACAACCATAGGTTATGTAAATCATATTTGCATAACCATATAATATAAGATATCACATATCTCATCTTACAAATCATATTTGTATAATTGTGGATTTATTAAATTGAATCACATTCAATTTAATTTCTCTCAATTAATTTCTCCAATTAGCCCTAATTCAACAATTAGGCTAACCTATATTTTATTACGAACCTCATTCACATTAAACTATATATTATATCATTCATATCTCATGTAAATGACATAAATGCCCTTAAGTGAAATTGAACACTTCAATTCACACCAAAACATTAACCCTTCTTTTAACCCAGTTTGAGCCAACCGAGGGACCTAATGGACCTATAGTGATGAGCTTCAATGATCCGAGATTAACCTATCAAACTCTTTGACCCAGCTAATCAACATTCATTAGCTATGGTAACACTCCATTAAAGCCCGTAGTTGCACTCTCGTCAGTGCAGAATATTACGTGTCCACTGATATAACCAATGCCCATGAGTCGACCTTTCACAGGTTGTTCGTAGGCACTGCTTGGTCAAATTACCGTTTTACCCCTATGTCTACTTCTTGCTCCTTAAGTCCCCACTGCTCCTCTAATCAACAACAACGTTGTAATGGTCCGACCATACACAACAACTCTCTCGTGCAAGTGAGAGAGTGGACGCCCGTTGTCCAAGCCCTGGAGACAACACTTAAGGGAACAACCCCTCCAGTTTCCCTAAAGGCGGGAATGAATGAATTCCATCTCGCGTAGCTAAGTTCCCAGCTCCCTATTTGGTTCTGTCCCTGAGAACGTAGGCGTATTGGGCGCGTAACTGTGACAACACTCACCCGTACTAGTCAAAGGATAGACACCCGCAGTCATGAGTCCGCAACACGCTCAGGATTCAGGTCGAGTCACTAATGGTCATCTACGAAGTTATTAATCCTTCACGCATCAATGGTGTTACATCGATGAGGTCTAATAATTCAGGGTCCGGTCTTGTACAATCTCATTGTACAGGATGCCCCCACTCGCATTTCAACCACATGAACGAGTCAGATCCCCTCGTTTGTATCTTAATACAAAGCGGGCCGCATCCACTGTGTATCCAGGATTAGGTCTCCAACCTCATCCATATATTGTAGACCGTTTGGGTCATTAACTCGAACGTGATCCTCCCTGTGTGTCCACTACTCACCGTTCAAGTTCTAGTTCTCTCATATATTCAATGACCCTGGAGCTTAGTTTATTGGTCAAAGTTTGTATAAAATGCGAGACCCAAAAAAAATGAAATGAATAACACTTTATTAATTTCAAATGTATATTTACAAACATTACGAGATTAGGACAAACATCCCAACATTTCCACCTACATATCTCCGGGAAGTTCACATCGTGAGACTCATACTTGGCCTCGTGGAACAAATAGGAGCGTCCCCCTTCGGATGGTGTTTGTATGAGTCAATATCAAGGTGAATGGATAGGGTACTTATAGTGAGTGGGAGCAGGTTTAATGAAAACAAAACCTATGGTCTCTTCTGTCGGTTTACACCGTAAGATCACTATGGTCAACCTGCTAGTTTGGCCTGGACCAGACAATCCCTTCGGAGGGCTTGATCATAGGGGATCGAAAACTGTAGACACCCGAAAGGGATAAAGATTTCCTTAGTCTGTTTTTCAATCTAGTCCTCCCTTCGGTGAATTTTATTGGGTGGGGACTCTGGGGTCTAAAGGCAGAGGGTCACACTCACGAGGTACATAAGTTGCGTATGTATCCTAACCGAATAATGGTAACTAAATCCTATAGGAATAAGAGTTATTCTGGCATTAGGTTTTGGTCAAGAATGTCTTAAACTAGAGGAGGAGTGTTTTTTATTACCCTTCAGTGTCATACGTTCTAAACCTTTGGAGTATCATTGCAAATTATGAATGACCTAGGAATCATTTGATAATTAGCTAAAACATGATTGAATTAGACTTATAGTAAGAAACTCATACAAGTTTTGTTTGTAAATTTTCAGCAAAATGTCTAACTCAATTATTTCCTTACTGGGTGTGGAAAAATTAACTGGAGAAAACATAATGACTTGGAGGAATAGACTCAACATAATCTTGGTTGCACATGATCTTAAGTTCGTTCTCAATGAGGAGTGTCATCAATTCTCTACTTAAAACACATCTCAATCTGTTGAGGATGCCTATGACCACTAGATCAATGCCAATGAAAAGGCAAAAGCCTATATCCTGGCTAGCATACCTGATGTTTTAGTCAGGAGGCTGGAGGGCAAGGTCTCAACTCGTGAGATCATGGATTTTGTGCTAAATTTGTCTAGACAACCGCCCAAACAAATTTGGCATGAAGCATTAAAGTACGTTTATAACACGCACATGGAGGAGGGAATGTCAGTGAGAGAACATGTTCTCAATCTGATTGCTCACTTCAACATAGCGGAATTAAAACAGAGTGGTCATAGATGAGAAAAGTCATATTTCGTTCATCCTATAAACTCTTCCGAAGAATTTTCTGCAATTCCGCAGCAATGCAACGATGAACAACATAGAGTATGATCTGACTTCTCTACTAAATGAGCTAAAGAATTATCAGTTTCTTATGGATGATAAGAGACAACAGAATGGAAAGGCAAATCTGTTTGCCCATTCCAAAAGTTCTAAGAATCGTTCAACCTCTGGAACTAAGAACTGCAGTCATACTTCTGAACTTAAGAAGATACAGAAGAAAAAGAGAGGGAGCAAATAAAGAGCAGTCGTCTGGCAAGAAAAGCTGTTATTTGATAACATGTATGTAGTTTCAGGGTTTATTAGAAACCTTATTTCTTGCCTTAGCGAACATTGTACTTCAATTTTTTTCAATTGAATAAAGTGTTTATTTCTTTGGAAAAGTATTGAACTATGTATTGCTCTTCTTGAGAATTATTTGCAATGGTTTAATTCAGTTAAAATGGTTTTAAACACTGAATTATAGTAAATATACGAACTGATTTCTCCTAAAAAAAATGCTCATCCTTGACATCTTAGATTGGGTCACATTAATCTCAATAGGATTGAGAGATTGGTAAAGAATGGACTTCTAAATGAGTTAAAAGAAAATAATTTACCTGTATGTGAATCTTGCCTAGAAGGCAAAATGACTAAATGACCTTTAAGTGGAAAAGCTTATAGAGCCAAAGAACCTCTTGAGCTTATACATTTAGACCTTTGTGGTCCGATGAATGTTATGAATATTTCATCTCCTTTATAGATGATTATACTAGATTTGTGCATATTTACCTAATACAACATAAGTCTGAAGCTCTTGAAAAGTTCAAGGAATTCAAGACTGAAGTTGAAAATCAATTAGGTAAAACGATTAAGACAATTTGATCGGATCAAGGTGGAGAGTACATGGATTTAAAATTCCAAAACTATATGATAGAACATGGAATTACATCCCAACTCTCGGCTCCCGGTACACCACAGCAAAACGATGTATCGGAAAGGAGAAATAGAACCCTGTTGGTCATGGTTCGATCAATGATGAGTTATGCTCATCTCCCTAGTTCCTTTTGGGGTTACGCAGTGGAGACTGCGGTATACATTTTGAACAATGTGCCATCAAAAAGTGTTTCTGAAACACCTTTTGAACTCTGGAAAGGACGTAAAGGTAGTTTATGTCATTTCAGAATATGGGGTTGTCCAGCACATGTGCTTGTGACAAATCCAAATAAGTTGGATTCACGTTCAAAGTTGTGCCTATTCGTAGGATACCCAAAAGAAACAAGAGGTGGTTTATTCTATGATCCTAAGGAAGATAAGGTTTTTGTGTCGACAAATGCCACTTTCTTAGAGGAGGACAACATAAGGGACCACAAACCAAGAAGTAAAATTGTGTGGAGTGAGTTAGACGGAACGATAGCAAAGGTTGCTAATAAAACTAGTACGTCAACAAAAGTTGTTGATACTAGCTTGTCTAGTCAAGAGAGTCCATCTCAAGAGTTGAGTATGGCTCGACGTAGTGGGATGGTTATAACATAACCTGACCGTTACATGGGTTTATCTGAAACTCAAGTTTTTATACCAGATGACAACTGTGAGGATCCATCGACTTATAATCAAGCGATGGATGACAAAGACAAAGACAAATGGATCATAGCCATGAACCAAGAAAGAGAGTCTATGCACTTCAATTCTGTTTGGGATCTTGTAGATAAACCTGATGGGGTAAAACCTATAGGTTGTAAGTGGAACTACAAAAGAAAGTGTGGTGTAGATGGGAAGGTGCAAACCTTTAAAGCTAGACTAGTAGCAAAGGGTTATACCTAGGTTGAAGGGGTTGAATATGAGGAAACCTTTTCACCTGTTGCTATGGTAAAGTCTATTCGTATCTTACTTGCCATTGCCGCATATTATGACTATGAGGTATGGCAAATGGATATCAAGACAGCCTTTTTGAATGACAATCTTGAGGAAAACATCTACATGAATCAACCCATAGGGTTCGTTGAACCAGGACTAGAGCAAAAGGTTTGCTGGCTTAAAAGGTCAATATATGGACTGAAACAAGCCTCTAGGTCATGGAATATAAGATTTGACGAGGCAATAAAATTTTATGGCTTTGATAAGAATGATGATGAACCTTATGTCTACAAGAAAGTCATCAATAGTTCTGTCGCATTCCTAGTTCTATATGTGGATGATATCCTACTCATTGGGAATGATGTAGGATATCTTACTGACATTAAGAATTGGCTAGCTACGCAATTCCAAATGAAAGATTTGGGTAATGCACAGTTTGTTCTTCGGATCCAGATTGTCCGAAACCGCAAGAATAAAACACTAGCTCTGTCTCAGACATCTTACATCAACAAAGTGTTGTTGAAGTTTAAGATGCAAGACTCCAAAAAGGGTTTATTGCCTTTTAGACATGGAGTTCATTTGTCTAAGGATTAGTGTCCTACAACACCTTAAGGAGTTGAGGATATGAGACGGATTCCTTACGCATCAGCAGTTGGGAGCCTAATGTATGCCATGTTGTGTACTAGGCCAGACATCTGTTTTGCAGTTGGAATGGTCAGTAGGTATCAATCCAATCCAGGACTTGAACACTGGACAACGGTTAAAAAAATCCTTAAGTATCTACGGAGAACAAGGAACTACGTGTTTGTGTATGGGCTAAGAATTTGATCCTTACAGGATACACGGATTCTGACTTTCAAGCTGATAAATATTCTCGAAAATCTACATCAGGGTCACTATTCACTCTTAACGGAGGAGCTGTAGTATGGAGAAGCGTCAAGCAAGGATGCATCGCTGATTCCACCATGGAGGTCAAATATGTAGCAGCTTGTGAAGCAGCTAAAGAGGTCGTTTGGTTAAGGAAAATCACGCTAAATTTGGAAGTTGTTCCAAATATGACTTTGCCCATCACGCTCTATTGCGATAACAGTGGTGCAGTGGCGAATTCAAAGGAACCCCGAAGTCACAAGAGGGGAAAGCATATTGAGCGCACACATCATCTCATCTGGGAGATCGTGCATCGAGGAGACGTGATCGTCGGGAAGATAGCCTCGGAGCACAACGTTGCTGATCCTTTTACAAAGACTCTCACGGTTAAAGTGTTAGAGAGTCACCTAGAAGGTCTAGGTTTACAAGTCTTTCCCAACTAGGGCAAGTGGGAGTATTCTGTACAAAGGATTTAAATGCCCTAGTTTATTGTATTTACATACTGTAATGTTTTAATACTCCACAAGCTTTAGGTCAAGTGGGAGATTGTTGGGATTTATGCCCTAAACTTGTGTAATTATGATCAAATAAATAAAGAGTTATTTGTTTTTGATAAAATTATATTCTTGTTTTATAAATCCAATAAACTAAGCTCCAAGGTTATAATATATCTTGAACATCAGTGTAATGGATACTATTTGGATTGTGTTCAAGAATATAACCTAAATGGTTTATGGTATAAGAATAAGGTTGGAAACCTTATTCTGGTAACACCATGGATGCGACCCACTTTGTAATTAGTACAAATAAGGTAATTCAACTCATTCATCTGGTTGACATGAAAGTGGGGGCATCCTGTATGAAGAGTTCATACAAGACCAGACTGCAAAATTATTAGTCTAACCAGTGTAACACCGTTAATAGGATAAGACTGATAATTTATAGATGGTCATTAGTGACTCGACCTGAATCTAGAGTAAGTTAAGAACTCCTGCTTATAGGGGTTTGTCCTTAGACTAGTATGGGTGAGAGTGGCCTGTAGCAGACTCAATAAGTCTACCTTCTGAGGGACAGAACCTCGTAGGTGTTGGGATTTGTGCCCTAAAACTCGTAGTTTGTAATTATGTTCTAATTAATGTAATAAAGTGTTATTATTTCAATAAAGTGTTATTGTTCGTTATCTACGAGTTTGCCTTTATTTGAACCCTAAATCCAATAAACTAAACATCCAAGGCTGTTAAATGAATCTTTAACTGAATGTGTTGGGATTTGTGCCCTAATCTCGTGTTTGTAAAATATTGTTTGAAATTAATAAGAGTTATTCATTTCATCACTTTGTGTCTCGCAATATTTATAAACTTTTTCAATATACTAAGCTCCAGGGTCATTGAATTTATGAGAGAACTAGAACTTGAATGGTGTGTAGTGGACACACAGGAAAGATCACGTTCGAGTTAATGACCCGAACGGTCTACAGTATATGGATAGGGTTGGAGACCTAATCCTGGATACACTGTGGATGCGGCCCACTTTGTATTAGATACAAACGAGGTGATCGACTCGTTCATGTAGTTGATATGCGAGTGGGGCATCCTGTGCAATGAGATTGTACAAGACCGGATCGTGAATTATTAGACCTCATCGATGTAACACTCGCTGTGATGAAGGACTAATAACTTCGTGAGATGACCATTAGTGACTCGACCAATCCTCGAGCGTGTTACGGACTCCTCCTCATGCGCAGGTCCGTCCCTTTGACTAGTACGGGTGAGGGTGGTCACAGTTACTCGCCTAATATGCCTATCTTCTCAAGGACAGGACCAAGTAGGGAGCTGGGAAATTAACTACGCGAGATGGAATTCACTCGTTCCCGCGTTTAGGCAAACTAGAGGGGTTGTTCCCTTAAGTGCTGTCTCCAGGGCTTGGACAACCGGCGCCCACCTTCTCACTGGCCCGAGAAGGGTGTTGTGTATGGTTTGACCATCACAATATGTTGTTCATTAGAGGAGCAGTGGGGACTTAAGGAACAAGAAGTAGACACAGGGGTAAAACGGTAATTTGACCCAGCCGTGTCTATGAACAACCTGTGAAGGGTCGACTCATGGAAATTGGTTATATCAGTGGACACGTAATATTCTGCACTGATGGGAGTGCAGCTACGAGCTATAGTGGAGTGTTACCGTAGCTAATGAATGTTGGTTAACCGGGTCAAAGAGTTTGGCAGGTTAATCTCGGATCATTAGAGCCCGTCACTGTAGGTCCATTAGGTCCCTCGGTTGGCTCCACCTGGGTTAAAAGAAGGGTTAATGTTTTGGTATGAAATTGAAGTGTTCAATTTCACTTTAAGGGCATTTATGTCATTTATATGAGATATGAATGATATAATATATAGTTTAATGTGAATGAGATTCATAATAAACTATGCGTTAGTCTAATTGTTGAATTAGGGCTAATTGGAGAAATTAAATGAGAGAAATTAAATTGGATGTGATTCAATTTAATTAATCCACAATTATTGCAAATGAGATTTGCAATATGAGATATGAGATATCTTATATTATGTGGTTATGCAAATGAGATTTGCATAACCTATGGTTGTGGTAAAGTGGTTATAATAAGAAGATATTAACTCCCTCATTCCACTATTTAAACCCTTTGCAAGAAGGGTTTGGTAAGCTCTCTTCTCATTTTTTGTTTTTCACCAAAGAGAAGAAAAGAGAATTCTCTCTACTTTCTCATTTCTCCTCCCTCTCCAAAACACAAACAAGTTCCCACCGACTTTCCTTCTCCAAAAGAGAACAACCGAGAAGATCATTTGGTTGTGTTCGGGATCCATTTGTGGGAAGATTTCGTTGAGATCGAGTAGCACGAAGAGTTCGTGATCCGAGGAAGAAATTGTTGTGTTTGTCTACAACAAGTAAGTAAAATCTCTACTTGCTGTAAATTTCTTCTTCTTTAAGCATGTTTAGCCTAGGTCTAAGTGTTAGATCAATTTTAATAAACACAAGTTGCATAATGATACCTCGACGATTCAATCGTCTTCCGCTGCGCGGGGATTCTCATTCCCTTCAGAGAGTGGCCAGAGTCGCCGACTCAATATGCCTACCTTCTTGGGGACAAGACCGAGTGAATGGCTGGGAACTTAACTTAGCAAGACAGAATTCACTTCTTCCCGCCTACTAGGGTAAGTAGAGGAATGTTCCCTTAAGTGGTGTCTCCGGGACTTGAACAAAGGGTCCGACCCTCTCATTGGCCTGAGAGGGACTCTGTTTGTTGGTAGGACCACAAACAAATTGTTCATTAGAAGAGCACTGGTACTTAAGGCACAAGATGTAACCCAGGGGTAAAACGGTAATTTGAGCCAGCTGGTCTTACGAACATTCGTGAAGGATTGACTTGCTGTTATTGGTCAATATCCATGGACATAGAAATATATCTGCAGTGAAAAGAGTGCAGCTGTAGGACTTTAGTGGAGTGTTCCCGCAGTTAACGAATGTTGATTGGGAGGTTAATGAGATTAATCGAGCAATCTCGTATCGTTGGAGCTTCTGATCTGTAGGTCCATTAGGTCCACCTTCTAGCTCGTAAAGGGTTCTTAGATCATTTGAATTTGAAATGTTCAAATTCATTAGGGAATTATTTTATGTATATGGTTACGATATAATATATAGTTTTGGAACTATATATTTTAAATTTAATGTCAATATGATTCATATTAAATTATGTGAGAGAATTAAATATTTGAAATAGTTCAAATATTAAATTTAAATGTGAATGTGATTCATATTTAAAAACTATAGGTTAAATTTAATGTACATTAGATGTGCATTAAAACTATAGGATAGAGGGATAATTCATTAAATGTGTTTTAATATAAATTAAATTTAAGATATTTAATTCATTTTGATTATTTAATTAATGTGATTAATTAAATAAATAAGGAACGTGTCAGGAGGACACGTTCCCCCTCTCTCTCCCAACTTCCTATTCGATAGGAAGTGGGAGATGCCCGCTACTTGGTTTAACCTCACCTAGAGAGAAGTGAAGTTGTTCGATTGATCATTCCAAGCAATTGGAGAATTGCTGAAAACATTTCTCTCTCACTCTCAAATTCCCTTGACATTAAAAAAGTTGGAATCCTTCCCACCAAGGAGGATCTAAGTATTCAGAGATAAAGCAGGTGATCCAAGTGGTGGTGTTGTTGCACAGAGAAAAACAGAGAAGTTTCTTGGGTGTTGACGTGTTGCTGAACACTGGAGCAAGGAGTTGTTGTACTGGAGACTTAGAAACTACAAAGGTAATTCTTCTTCTTCCCCTTAGCTTAATGGTTAAACTTAGCATGTTTATATGCTATTATCCATGCCTAATTAGTTTAGAATTAGCATGCTTGTTCTATTCCTTTTGTCAATGCACTGATTTTTGTTTTAAGCAAAACAATCAAGTAATTAAGATCCCAAACACATTTCCGCTGGTTAAGGAGATTAGATCTCCATCAATTGGTATCAGAGAAATTCTTGTATTGTTTTGTTTTTGAAACAAAATTGCATTGATTTGGTGGGAAATGCATTGGTTTGCTGTAAAACTTGTTTAGGAATATTTTGGCCTTAGTTTACTTCGAATTTTTGTTCAAATTGGATGTAAAGGCCCCTGCGTTTTTGGGCAAAAAGTGAGAAATTGAGTTTGTAATCGAGTTACGAGTCGTTCGGGACCAGTTTCATGCATTTCGGTTGAGAATCGAAGGAGAAATTGAAGTTTGAAGCTGCTGTGTTCGTGGAAGAAAGTTGTTGTCGGCGGCGAAGATTGCAACGTCAAGAACAAACGTCGCAACGCCACGCCGCGCTCCCTATCGACGCGCGCGATCAAGGGGTCAACGACGTTGCGCAACGCTGCCCCTCAGCGTTGCAATGCTACCCCGATACCAGGCGCGCAAGAAGACGAAGCGGGCGTTGCAACGCTGGCCTCAGCGTTGCAACGCCGTGGGGGTTTCTAGCAGCAGCAGACCGGTTCGGTTGGTTCAATTGTTTTGGTCCGATTCGAGCGGTTCAAGGCTGGTTCAGGGTGCTTTTGGACCGGTTTCATGAAATAAATTAATGTAATTAATTTTTTTGGCACTTTAGGGGCCAAATTATTCCTATTTCTGACTATTTATCTATGTGAATGTCATTTAGATTATTCCCACCTTAGGATAAGCATGTTCATGCATTTTATTTATATAAATGTTATATGAATATGGTTGAATGCATGACTAATTTATTTTTTCATGAGTAATTAATTATAAGTGTTATAATTAGATTATATGGAAAATAAATTGCATGGAGCATGAAATTACTTAGTTTAAAATAAATGTTATTTTGTTTAAGTAATTTTATAATTCAAATAGTTGAATTTCTTTTATAATTCCAATTTGAATATTGATTGTTGGATATATAATATAGTTTCTTTATCATAGGTTAATTATTAAAATTTATAAAAGTTATAAATTAAAGGGGTTTTAGAAACCATAACCTATAAGAAAGAAATGCATGCAAACATAGGAGCTTGGGTTAAATTTAATTAGTTTTAAATGGTTTAAAATTAATTTAGACCTAAGTTTCAATTTCTAATAGGATTAGAAATAAGTCTTACGTAGTATTTTAAATAGTTTAAAATATAGTAGGACTTTAAGACTTTGGTTATAAGGGAATTCTACCGGTGAAGTTCTGTCTAAGGTCAAAGTACTTAAGTCGACTTTTAACTAACACCTCCTACACGGAACTGACCCAAAACCTGAGTTGAATTAACCTTAGTTCTGTTTTATCTCTAGGTAATTAAAATGTTTATTCACCTAGACATAAGGTTTTAAGACCTAGTATATAATAGTTATAATAGGCATAGACTTAGATAGATTCTTTTAGCCAGAATCCGACTAAGTTAAATCCATACCCTAATTTTAGGAACTTTAGTGGGAGAAAACGAGATGTTCGCATCGAGTTTACTCTCACGTCCTCAAGTTTCACACCGTGAGTTCCATGCTCGGCCTACGTGGCGTCAATAGGTGTCCCCTACGGTATATGTTTGCATGGTTCAATACCAAGGCGAATGAGGGAAGTATCCATAGTAAATGGGAGTAGGACGCTGTCAACATATCCTACGGTCTCCTTCATTAGGTCGCACCGTGAGATTTCTATAGTCCGCCTGCTAGGTTGTCCTGGAACAGCCAAACCCTACGGAGGGCGACTATAGGGATCGAACACTGCGAACTACTGAGAAATGGATAGGTCTCTTAGGTTGTTTGTCGCCAGCTTGTCTTTCTTAATAGTAGCTTTGTTGGCTCTCAGCCCTGTGGATCCGAAAATGGTAGGGTCGCATTTACTGGGATGAGTTAAGCTAGTTAACAAATCCTTGACCAAACAAACGGTAGCTAAGGACCATTGGGACATGAGATGTTCTGGTAGTGAGAATTGGCTGAGAAAGTCTCAATTCAAGGGAGGAATGACTGACCGCCCGGCGGAGGCTTTTGTTCTAAACCCTTGAAGTATCGTTGCAAAATTAAAGGTTTAACTTAAACAGTGGGTTTAGTTTAAACATTAGGGTTCTTTAATAATTTTGCTAATTTTGATTGCTTTTTTGCAATGGGTTTAAAAGGCATAACTAATTAGAACTATTTTGGATTTTCAGCATGTCGTTTTCAATAATAGCCTTACTTAAAAGCGACCGTTTAACTGGTGAGAATTTTACTACGTGGAAGTCCAACATGAATACGATTCTCGTTGTTGACGACCTACGGTTTGTACTCACTGAGGAATGTCCTCAGATCCTTGCTCGTAACGCTCCTCAATCTGTTAAGGAGGCGTAAGACCGCTGGATCAAGGCCAATAATAAGGCCAAGGTCTACATTTTGGCTAGTGTTTCTAAGGTTCTAGCCAAAAAGCACGAGGGCATGGTCTCAGCTCGTGAGATCATAAGTTCACTGCAGGAAATATTTGGACAACCGTCTGGACAGATTCGACACGAATCCCTCAAATACGTTTATAACTCCCGTATGAAGGAGGGGTCATCGGTGAGAGAACATGTTCTTGATCTGATGGTCCACTTCAATGTGGCTGAGATGAACGGAGCGGTCATTGACGGCGCGTGTCGGTATCGTTCATCCCGGAATCTCTTCCAAGAGTTTCTGCATTTCGCAACAATGCGGTGATGAACAATATAGAGTATAACCCGACTACTCTCCTTAATGAACTACAAGACTTTCCAGTCTCTTATGAAGAATAAGGGACAGGCTGATGGAGAGGCAAATCTGTTTGCCCATTCCAGAAGGTTCCAGAAGGGTTCATTCTCTGGGACTAAGTCCTGTAACTCTTCTTTTGGGCTTAAGAAGACCCAAAAGAAGAAAATAGGAGGGAAAGGGAAGGCACCTGCTGCTGACAAAGGCAAGGGAAAAGCCAAGCTTGCAGATAAAGGAAAGTGTTTCCACTGCAACATGGATGGGCACTTTGAAGAGAAACGCCCAAAAATACCTTGTTGAGCTCAAAGAGAAGAAAGGTAAATTAGATTTACTTGTTCTTGAAACTTGTTTAGTGAAAAATGATGATTTTACCTGGATACTTGATTCAGGAGCCACTAATCACGTTTTCTCTTCATTTCAGGAAACTAGTTCCTTCAAGGAACTCAAGAGGGTGAGATGACGCTCGTGGTCTGGAGCGGAGACGTCGTCTCACTGCGTCAAAGGGGAGATGGCAAGCTATTTTTCGGAGATAGATTTCTTTCTTTAAAAAATCTGTATATAGTTCCTAACTTTAAAATGAACTTAATTTCTATCTCTTGTTTAATAGAACTTGGTTATTGTATTTCTTTTTCAATTAATGAAGCGTTCATTTTGAAAGAGGGTGTGAATATTTGTTCTGCTAAATTGAAAAATGGCTTGTATGTACTGGAACCGAATAAAACCAAGGCAATTTTAAATCATGAGATGTTTAAGAATGTTAACACTCAAAATAAAAGGCAAAAAATTTCTCCAAATAATAATACCCATCTGTGGCATCTTAGACTTGGTCATATTAATCTCAACCGGATTGAGAGACTCTCTAAGAATGGACTTCTAAACAAGTTAGAAGATGATTCTTTACCGCCTTACGAGTCTTACTTGGAAGGTAAAATGACCAAACGACCTTTTACTGGAAAAGGTTATAGAGCCGTACATCCCCTAGAACTTGTGCATTCGGCTCTTTGTGGTCCGGTGAATGTTAATGCTCGAGGAGGGTACGAATATTTCATCTCTTTCATAGATGATTATTCAAGGTATGGTTATCTATACCTAATGCATCACAAGTCTGAAGCTCTTGAAAAGTTCAAAGTGTTGGGATGTATGTCCTCATCTCGTGTAGTTTGTAATATTCCAAGTTGTAAATGAATAAGAGTTATTTATTTCAACATTGTGTAATAAATAAGAGTTATTTATTTAAACTTTGTGTCTCGCATTTTTCATAAACTTAATCCAATAAACTAAGCTCCAGGTCATTGCATTATGAGAGAACTAAGAACTTGAACGGTGTGTAGTGGACACACAGGGAGGATCACGCTCGAGTTAATGACTCGAACGGTCTCACGATATATGGATAGGGTTGGAGACCTAATCTTGGATACACTCAGGATGCGGCCGCTTTGTATTAGATACAAACGAGGTGATCTCGACTCGTTCATGTGGTTGACATGCGAGTGGGGGGCATCCATGCAATGAGATTGTACAAGACCGAACCATGAATTATTAGACTTACTGATGTAACACCATTAATAAAGATAGAGCTAATAAATTCGTAGATGACCATTAGTGACTCGACCTTAATCCTGATGTGTCACGGACTCTCGCTTTTGCAGGCTCTCCTTTGACTAGTACGGCAGGTGAGGGTGGCCACCGTTGCTCTCCCAATATGCCTATCTTCTCAGGGGCAGGACCACGTGGGGAGCTGGGAACTTGACTACGCAAGAAGGAATTCACTCGTTCTCGACTTAGGGAAACTAGAGAGGTTGTTCCCTTAAGTGCTATCTCCAGGGCTTGAACAACGGGGCCCCACTCTCTCATTGGCCTGAGAGGGTTGTTGTTTATGGTTGGACCATGCAACGTAGTTGTTCATTAGAGGAACAGTGGGACTTAAGGAGCAAGAGGTAGACACAGGGGTAAAACGGTAATTTGACCCAACTGTGACTACGAACAACCTGTGAAGGGTGGACTCATGGGTATTGGTTATATCAATGGACACAACTTGTCCTACAGTGATGAGAGTGTAGCTACGGGCTTTAGTTGAGTGTTACCGTAGCTAATGAATGTTGAATAACCGGGTCAAAGAGTTTGACAGGTTAGTCTCGGATCATTGGAGCTCGTCACGTGTAGGTCCATTAGGTCCCTCGGTTGGCTCAAATTGGACAAATTGAGGGTTTATGATTTTGTGTGAATTTGAAGTGTTTAAATTCATTATTTGGGTATTTATGTCATTTATATGAGATATAGATGACATAATATATAGTTTGATGTGAATTAGATTCATAATAAATTATAGTATAGCCTAATTGATTAATTTGTGCTAATTGGAGAAATTGAATTGAGAGAAATTAAATTGAATGTGATTCAATTTATAATTCCACATTTATGCAAATGAGATTTGTATAATAAGGTATGAGATACCTTATATTATATAATATGCAAATGTGATTTGTATATTATATGGTTGTGGTAAAATTGTGATTTGGTGGAGGTTTTAACTCCATCACACAATAGTATTTAAAGGCTTTGCAAGAAGCCTTTGGTATGCCATTTGCCATTTTTTGGATTTCCATCCAAAGAGAGCAAGTGTTTTCTCTCTAGAATTCTCTCAATTCTCTCTAAAACTTCTCCTCACCCAAAATCAAAGGGAGTCCCACATACTCTCCCTCAACCTCCCGAGAACAACCGAGAAGACGTTTTGGAAGTGTCTCCCTGTTCGGATCGTGGTTCATGTTCGAGGAGATCGTTGCATCGAGAGAGATCATGACCAGAGGAGAAAAACGTTGAAGAAGAGTTCTTCAACAAGTAAGTATCTTATTTTTCCTTACTGTTTTCTTCTCGTATTTGCATGTTTAGCCTAGGATCTATGAGATAGATTCAATTTTAAGACACGTTTTACACAACGGATCAACGACGTTTCACAACGTCTTCCGCTGCGAGAATTCAAAATCCCTTCACAAAGAGTATAAGGTTGAAGTAGAGAATGCATTAGGGAAAACCATTAAAACACTTCGATCAGATCGAGGAAGAGAGTACATGGATTTGAGATTCCAGGACTATATGATAGAACATGGAATTAAATCTCAACTCTCTGCACCTAATACACCACAACAAAATGGTGTGTCAGAAAGGAGAAATAGAACCTTGTTAGACATGGTTCGTTCTATGATGAGCTAAGCTCAATTGCCTGCCTCGTTTTGGGGAAACGCAGTAGAGACTGCAGTTCAAATCTTGAATAGTGTTCCATCAAAAAGTGTTTCAGAAACACCTTTTGAACTTTGAAAGGGGCGTAAACCTACTTTACAACACTTCAGGATTTGGAGTTGTCCGGCACACGTGCTCGTGACAAACCCAAAGAAACTGGAACCTCGTTCAAGATTGTGCCAATTTGTTGGCTATCCCAAAGAAACGAGAGGTGGTCTTTTCTACGACCCACAAGAAAACAAGGTGATTGTATCGACAAACGCCACGTTCTTGGAGGAAGATCACATGAGGAACCATAAACCGCGTAGTAAATTAGTACTAAATGAAGCTACACATGAACCAACAAGAGTTGTTGATCAAGTTGGACCTTCGTCAAGAGTTGATGAAGGAGTCAACACCTCAAGTCAGTCTCGTCCATCTCAATCGTTGGAAATGCCTCGACGCAGTGGTAGAGTTGTTTCCCAACCTGACCACTACTTGGGTTTAGCTGAAACTCAAGTTGTCATACCTGATGACGGCGTAGAAGATCCATTGACTTATAAACAAGCAATGAATGACGTAGACAAGGACTAATGGATCAAAGCCATGGACCTTGAAATGGAGTTAATGGACTTCAATTCGGTATGGGAACTTGTAGACCAACCTGAAGGGGTTAGACCCATAGGGTGTAAATGTAAGCCCTAAACTCTATTTTCTTTTATCATTGAGCACTCGTTCATGATGTTTTGAAATATGCAAAATCGTATAGATTGCACTAAATGATGTCGTGATCGAATTTGGGAATCTATTGAATTTGGAGCTAAAATATGTCTAAACTTCATAAGGGGATAGGTAAACCATTGAAATAAGCATATTAGAAGGTTAATTGAAGTATGTTACTATCATTAGCAAATTAGGCAAATTTTAGGTGCATTACGTATTGAATGAAAAGTTCATATCTTTTATAAACTTAGGTAAAGTTGGTTAAATGCTTTAGGTTGACTTATTTACTTATTTTGGTGTTTTAAAAAGGGGATTATGATGTAAATAATAAAGTAGGAGCTGGCCAAAGGAGGTGAAGGCTCGGAGTTAAGTTTGGCAAGAAGGTGGTGTCAAATTCTTACTAAGACAGCAAGCCGCTGGAAAATGGGGCAACTTCAATCGATCATATCTCTCTGTCTACTGAACCAAATTCGATGATTTTTGAGTCAAAATCTCATAAATTGAGTGTAGAATACGAAACTGATCGGCTTTGAATAAAACACCAAGAGGACGAAGGCGAAAAGTGCAGAACAGTGAAGGGTGTTCAAGTTTCTCGGGTAGCAGAACAGTATGAGGAGATCAGTCTGTTTTGAGCTCTTGAGGAGGAATTAGAAGCTGCAATTTTGAGGTAAGTAAGCTAAGATGTTGTCCTTGAGGTTTATCAAAAAATATTTGGTGGTTGTGTTGATAAATTCTGAGAAACCCAAGCTGCAAGTTGAACCTGTAATTTTAGGTGAAAGGGAAAAACTTCTAGCAAGAGATTGAAGGAGATTCTCTTCCATTTCTATATACCTTACAACCAATTGTGTGTATGGCTATTCTGAATTGAGTTATGGGACTGAATTAGACCTGTTTCTAAGGTGCATAAGGAAAGGAATTGATGTTACTAATTTCATTTTCAGGGCAAACGGAGATAGGAAAAGCGTATAACCCTTGGAACCCTTTTGGTGATTGTGAGTGACTCTATTTTAGAATTATGCTTGACCTATGTTTTTCTTCAAAAACATAATTGTTGCTCATTGAATCCTGTTTGAACTAATTATGTATAGCTTCATGGAGTTTCTAACATAAAGTTCATGGTGGAACCTAAGCATGTTTTGATTTAGTTTGTAACTATAAATCCAAGTATGGAAACTAAATTATGAAAGTATGTTTTCCTTTAGAGAATGTTTTGTGTAAATCCACTTGGGAACATGTTTAGAAGATAATGTGAAAATGTCGAGAAATTGTTGTATGTATTATAAAGACATGATTTCAATGGTAAACAAATTATGCCCTTGTTTGTGCTTAACCCCTAATACTGAAGGACATTTGAGAAGGTACTTAGGGGGGGGATGAACCATAATTTCTCGATACTGAAGGACAATGAGAAGGTATTCGGGTAGTAAATGGTCTTACCTTAATACTGAAGGACATAGAGAAGGCATTAGGGAAAACCAAAGGGCCAAAGGTATTACGTGCACGTGAGTGAGGTATGAACCCTATTGGTATAAATGTAACTCTACCACCTCTATGGTTCAAAAGTGATATCATGCCATGTGTTTTATTGTTATGAACTTTTACATTATTGATCTATCTACCCTCAATATAATACTACATTATGAGTTGTGTGCTATGCATAAGTGGTGACTTACCTGTAATTGAAAGCATGGTTTGTTTATGTTTACAACAGATGTTAAGTTATTTTCTACTTATAGTCTGCCATAATTATGCTTCACCTGTGAGCTTATAATAGACACTCGCAGGGCTTCCTAGCTCACGTATCCTTTATGTCTACTCTTCCCAGGTAGCAGACGAGTTCCAGTGCTTAGCCTTGACAAGACCTATTTGCCACCACGCCATTTAGCTCCTTGTATATACACTTTCTTTTGTATATGGTTTGTAGTGAGAACATATTAGATGGGTTGTAATAAACTTGAAAGTTTTATGATTACCTAAAGAACATAGTAATGGAAGTGAATGTGTTTCATTTATATGTGTATATCAGTGCTTAATTTTGCTTGTTCAAACGTGTTGTGTTACGTTTAATTTAAGTTAAGTCTTGGGTTAGTCAAGGAAAGCCAATGAGAGGTTTGGTTATCTTTGTCTTTGCATCTCTTCCTAGGTTAGGCAAGTAAGCTAGGACGAGGTGTGACAGTAAATGGATCTATAAGAGAAAGAGAGATGCAGTCGGAAAGGTACAGACCTTTAAGGCTAGACTTGTAGCAAAGGGTTTTACCCAAAGGGAAGGAGTTGACTATGAAGAAACTTTTTCCCCTGTTGCTATGCTGAAGTCTATAAGGATACTCTTGTCCATAGCCTGCGTTTTATGATTATGAAATTTGGCAAATGGACGTCAAGACTGCCTTTTTAAATGGTAATCTTGACGAGAGCATCTATATGTCTCAGCCCGAAGGGTTCATAGCCCAAGGTCAGCAGCAAAAAGTTTGCAAGCTTAATCGATCCATTTATGGATTGAAACAAGCATCAAGATCTTGGAATATAAGATTTGATATTGCGATCAAGTCTTACGGCTTTGCCCAAAACGTTGACGAGCCTTGTGTTTACAAGAGGATCGTCAACGGTAAAGTAGCTTTGTTAGTACTTTATGTGGATGATATCCTACTCATTGGGAATGATGTAGGATACTTAACTGACATAAAGAATTGGTTATGACCCAATTCCAAATGAAAGATTTGGGAGAGGCGCAGTATGTTATTGGGATTCGATCTTTCTAATCGCAAGAAACGTAACGCTTAGCATCGCCTCTCAAGCGTCTTTATATCGACAAAATGTTGTCCAGATATTCGATCACGAGAATTTCAAGAGGGCTTATTACCCTTCAGCACGGAGTTCACCGCTTAGGGAACAAATGTCCCAAGACACCTCAAGAAGTTGAGGATATGTGACATATTCCCTATGCCTCTGCAGTAGGTAGCTTAATGAATGCTATGCTATGCACCAGGCCGGACATTTGTTATGCAGTGGGAATAGTCAGTAGGTATTAGTCCAATCCAGGGTTAGACCACTAGACAGAAGTTAAAAATATCCTCAAGTATCTAAGGAGAACGAGGGACTATATGCTTGTGTATGGGTCTAAGGAACTGATCCTTACTGAATACACTAATTCTGGTTTTCAGACCGATAAGGATTCTCGGAAATCCACATCGGGATAAGTTTTCACCCTTAACAGGGGAGCTATAGTATGGCGAAGCATCAAGCAAGGATAAACTTGATGCGAAAATATCAATGCCCGAAACTAATGTAAATTAGAATAAGACTCCGACACTTCTACGACGTGCAAGTATACACGATCGAGAGCAGCAAGTGATAAGTTAAAGTATCAATCCCACGAGGACTAGTCAGACATAAATGGATGAGTGTCCTAACAAATTTTCCTTTATTTTAGTGCAATGTATGGGTGTGCAATTTACTGTAGTCGATAAACAGATGTGATAAGTAAGACAAGATAAGACTAGACTAAAAAAAAATAACTAAATTTAAATACAGGGAGAGGAGAATGCAAACAAGAGGGCAGATGCAAGAGATGAGATTTGTAATGAAAAATAGGCTCGGGTTAGGTTAGAGTTCTAATGTTCAATTGGAATAAATTTTTAAGTGATGCCTTGTATTTACCTACACATGCATTCAAATGATTCTTTCCAAAATCACTAAGTTTTTAAGCCTACAATTTCTCAATTGTGATCTAAATTATGCCCATGATTTAAGGTTCGAGGTGGGTTAATTATCCCTAATCAACTCAATAATCCTAGAATGAAATTTCAGTTTTCTAATTCATTAGCTTTTCCAAATTTATGAATTATAGAGAAGTTAAAAACGCCAATTTTAATTCTCATGCAACGTTAAATTTAATAAAATTTCATAAATTCAATCAATGGCATCAACCATAAATTTAATCCAAAATTACATTAAAATAACCTAACCCTTTCCTAAGAAAGTTTATTTCATGTACATCAACTCACAAATCTCTAATTTATCCATACTTGTATTGTTTAATAAATTCAAATATGTGTTGTCACAATATCATAAAACAACCCAAATTAATCACAAATTCAGCCTAAAAACAGTCATGAATTTAGCCTAAAACAGTGAGTAAAAAGGGCACAATAAACGCTCAAAATTGGAGTAACAACAAGCCAAAATAATTAGGCAATAGGAGCAATTTACACGAGGCAATTGACATATGTTTTGCTTGACAAAGAAACGCCAAAGATCCACACCGGCGCAAAGCAATAGCAAAGCGAGTTTCAATATTCTTTAAGTTCTGTCCGATAGCAATATCTAATGAACCGGAGCTTCGAACGATGATCCAACCATTGAAAACTACGCTCTATGAGTCCCCAACAGGCAGACAAAATATCAGCACAATCCAACGGTTCAAACTCCAGCAATCGACAACTTTGTGAGTGTCGTCTGTGAAAAACTGAACTGCAGTGGACGCCCAATGTCACAGCGGTATCTTACACTGCAAACCTCCAAACGACGATCCAACCGTTGAAAACGGAGCTCTATGAGTCCTTAATAGGCTGATAAAATTATAGCAGAATCCAACGTTTGGATAGCCAGAAATCGCAAACTTAGTGAACGACGTCTGTGAAAATCCAACTGCACATGCTCTCGATTTTGCTTCAGCAAAGATGGGCAATCACAGCAGGTGGACAAACCCCTACTCTCGGCTTTGCTTCAACAAATATAGGTTGATTCCAGCAGATGGCCAACCCTCTACTCCACAGTTTGCTTCAGCAGTGCCTCTCTCTCGTGATTTCTTCTTCTCTCACCCAATTGCTTCAGCAAACAACAATCTACCGCCAAGCATAGCTACACTTTGCTTCAGCAAAAGGGCTCCCTCTCGGATGTGTGCGAAGAACGTTTGCTTTCAAAGAAAAGGGCAGAGATTTTTCCTTCCAACGCAGGCCCTTTGCTTCAGCAATCTCACGAGTTATTTTTCTCCCTCTCGATCTCTTCCTCTTGTCACAACTCCAACTCCCTTTCACACTTTTAAACCCTAGCCTCCTTATACAAGATGGTGTTGCCCTAACTCCACAAATTACAAAAATACCCTTAAGAGTAAAAAGACCATATAACCCTTCGGGTAAAATGTCTAAAATGCCCTTAGGGACTCTTGTAATTTTTAAACATCTCCTACACACAGAAAAATTCCAAATAAATTTATGAAGTCAATTATAAATCAAACTAAATACACGAGGATTTTTGGAGTTAAGAAAAATCTCAAATTTTTGTCTTTAATTAACCGTTAGCTTATTTCCCAAATTTATTCAATTAGAGCATAAAAAATATCAAAATTAATTCTTTTCGAACCTAATGCTTAAATTCAAGATTTTAAAGCTAACACACACAATTTAGGAATAAAATAACATGAGACTCAATAAATTCTATGCAATTCAAGTACATTAAGCTCTAAAATTATAGTAAAATAACTCTCCTTTGGCGAGTTATCAAACCCCCAAACTTGAACTACTCATTGTCCTCAATGAGCTCTATTCCCTAAAGACTTTAAAGACCTTTAAAGACTCAAATCATTCAGGTAACTAAACAAGGATTGAATATTTATGTTCTAAGCTACAAGTCACCATTCAATCAATGGTCTCTAAGTGGCTCACCTAGGGTTTCTTAGCTACACTTATGCATCAATAACCAAGAGCAAACAAACTAGGATTCAACATCTACCCTCAAGCTCAACCACTAGAATCCTAATCATTTAAATCAAGCAACTCATAGTTAAAAATAAGTCATACTCCAAAACTCGCATGGCTACAATTTAATGATCATTCTTTTTTATTTTTTGATATATATTCTTTTTTTTTAAAATAGATATGTGCATTATTCCCCTCAATTTCCATAAAACTCACTGCTAAGGGCAAGGTTTTTTTTTTTTTTCTTTTTTTTTTTGGTTTTTTTATTTATTTTTTGACTCTCCCGTAGTTCTTTGAATGACACACGTGTTTAGCGCAGCACACCTAAGCAATGGGACTTCCCGTAGCTCTTAGAATGGCACACGTGGTTAGCGCAACGCACCTAAGCAATGGAAATAGGCTTCTTGCTTGATACCTTCGCTCCAAGAGGCCAGCATGGTTAGTGCCCAGACCCCCTGATATTGAGCACCAAGTTCCCTGAACTGACTATAAATAACAAAATAAGTAGCATATTTTTTTCTAGCACAACAAAGTTTTAGGGAAATGGAAGGTTTGCACACCTTTTTTTTTTCTCTTTTTTTTTTTTAAAAAAAATACGACGAATTTACCTTTCCCCCCAAACTTAGAGTACTCAATGTCCTCACTGAGTTAGGGAGGTCGGGTAACTCCCCCAAACTTGAAATAATCATAAATTTGAAGTTTACTAATTTTGGAGTGCTCTAAAAAATATATGGGTTACCTAACTTGTCATGGCTTCTAGTTTTCGAAATTTTTGGCCTAGGAGTTGAATCCTAACTACTTTGATTGACACACTAACCATAAGCGCACTAAAGAACCATAATGACAAGCTTGACCTTGAGAAACACCAAACAAGATATCATACTCTTGCCTCAAATACAAGCAACAACTCTTATTTTCATTAACCCTGAGATTTGACCTTAACTTTTTTATTTTCAAGAGATGCATATCAAGTTTCTACCAAAGACATCAAACTTTTACCATAAAAACACATGTAGAAACTTAATTTTTAAACAAGAGACAACAACCATTTTTTCCTATTTTTACTTGCTTAAACATAATGAATCAACTACCTACATCATGCATATCAAAGACCATGAAACCAACAACTAACATGGAATCCAGTAGTCAAAATAGATCATTTTGAAGTCCTAAGCAAGTAAATAACTTCATAAACACAGAGGCATGCAACACCCCATATACTCTAGCAACACACAGTCTCATCAATAGAAAAATTTTCAATTAAGCCCAAAATCAGATTCAGAACAACACATCTGCCCCTGATGGTTAAAGCACACATTGCCCTTAATGTATAATCTACTCACTTAAGCATGCTTAAGGACAATAAATAAATATGGAAGGGAGAACGATATTGCCCTGAATTGAGGAGACCTCCACTGCAGCGCATATCAACAAACCCTAAGGGAGCTACAAGATAAGCAAGGGTTATTTATTTAAAAACAAAAACAACTGAAAATGAAACAAAAGCAAAAACAAAAAATTAAAATTAAAATTAAAAACAAAACAAACGAAATAAACTTTGGGTTGCCTCCCAAGTAGCGCTTGTTTAACGTCATTAGCTTGACGTAGTATACGTCAGCTCATCAAGGTACGTAAAAATTCTCCCATTTCTTCGGGCCTGTCTTTCTTGAATCTACAAAACAAATCAGAGCTAGCAAGAATACTAGTTTCTCGTGAGAGCCCGAAACAGATATATTTTTGAATTTTTTTATATATTAAAAGAAAATAAGGAACAAAAACAAAGTAAACATTTTTTGGTTTTTTATTTGATAAGAGAAAAGAAGGAAAAACAGGAAAATAAACAGACTCACACAAAGACACTGACTCGAGAGAATAGAAAGAAAAACACTCACCAATAAGAGAAAAATCAGAAGATAGAGCTGTCATAGACTCAAAAGCCTCAAATTCTACCTCCTGGTCTAACTCAACAACATAAGGCCTGACTATTTCCACCCTCTCAATAACTCCATCCTGGTGTGTGCTACAAGGTTCTAGTTCTTTTACATCTAAAGCACAATCCTCCAAATGTCCAGACTCAGAAAAATGTGAAGGACTAGGGTCCTGAAGGTCTATCAGTGGGTCAGTGTTCAAGTGACTCACCGAACTATTTATGGGTGTGGGTCCTCCTTCACTATCTTCCCTAGGGTGCTCAACCTCAGATGAGTCTAAATACATTTGTTTTCTAAGGGAGGCAATTGTACCTGTTAGGCGTTGAATTGACTCCCCTATTTGACTATTCCTCTCTTCTATTTGCCTATTCCTCTCTTCTGTGGTTCTCATATATTCTAATAACAACATTTTAAGGGAAGATTAAATCTTCTACCGGGTTTCTTGAATATAGGAAGGATATGGCTCAAAACCCTTAGGATATGGTTCATAGCCCCAATTGCTCTGATTATTATCATACATATGGTTCCCATAAGTCATAGGGTTAGTATGATAGTAATTAGGCATTTGGTAGCCATAAGATTCATACCCGTCACTAGAAGACGCTAAATTGGCATAGGGATAATCATAAGAAAAGGAACTATATTGTGGTTGCTCATTGGGCACAGAAGACAACCCAAAGTTATCATAAGCCATAGTAAAGTAATGAAGCAATTATAATAGGCTCAACAAACACAATATGCACCAACACAACCAGAAAGAATAACCAATACTCAACAAAGATAAAAACACGAAACAAAGATAACAAGACACACCCAACAAAAAAAAAAAGGATAAAATGCTAAAATCAACTCAAACAAAATAAGAATCAAAACTAGTCCCCGACAACGGCGCCAAAAACTTGATGCGAAAATATCAATGCCCCAAACTAATGTAAATTAGAATAAGACTCCGACACTTCTACGACGTGCAAGTATACACGGTCGAGAGCAGCAAGTGATAAGTTAAAGTATCGATCCCACGAGGACTAGTCAGACCTAAATGGATGAGTGTCGTAACAAATTTTCCTTATTTTAGTGCAATGTATGGGTGTGCAATTTACTGTAGTCGATAAACAGATGTGATAAGTAAGACAAGATTCCTAGACTAAAAAAAATAACTAAATTTAAATGCGGGGAGAGGAGAATGCAAACAAGAGGGCAGATGCAAGAGATGAGATTTGTAATGAAAAATAGGCTCGGGTTAGGTTAGAGTTCTAATGTTCAATTAGAATAAATTTTTAAGTGATGTCTTGTATTTACCTACACATGCATTCAAATGATTCTTTTCAAAATCACTAAGTTTTAAAACCTACAGTTTCCCAATTGTGATCTAAATTATGCCCATGATTTTAGGTTCTAGGTGGGTTAATTATCCCTAATCAACTCAATAATCCTAGAATGAAATTTCAGTTTTCTAATTCATTAGCTTTCCCAAGTTTATGAATTATAGAGAAGTTAAAAAGGCCAATTTTAATTCTCATGCAACGTTAAATTTAATAAAATTTCATAAATTCAATCAATGGCATCAACCATAAATTTAATCCAAAATTACATTAAAACAACCTAACCCTTGCCTTAGAAAGTTTAGTTCATGTACATCAACTCACAAATCTCTAATTTATCCATGCTTGTATTGTTTAATAAATTCAAATATGTGTTGTAACAATATCACATAACAACTCAAATTAATCACAAATTCAGCCCAAAAACAGTCATGAATTTAGCCTAAAATAGTGAGTAAAAAAGGCACAATAAACGCTCAAAATTGGAGTAACAACAAGCCAAAATAATTAGGGAATAGGAGCAATTTACACGGGGCAATTGACATATGTTTTGCTTCAAAAAACGCCAAAGATCCCACCAAGGCATCAAGCAATAGCGGAGTTTCGAAGTTTCTTTAGGTTCTGTCCGATAGCAATATCTGATGAACTGGAGCTTCGAACGATGATCCAACCGTTGAAAACTACGCTCTATGAGTCCTCAACAAGCAGAAAATATTTTAGCACAATCCAACGGTTCAAACTCCAGCAATCGACAGCTTTGTGAGCGTTGTCTGTGAAAAACCAAACTGCAGTGAACGCCCAATGTGACAGCGATATCTGACACTGCAAACCTCCAAACGACGATCCAACCGTTGAAAATGGAGCTCTATGAGAAAACCAAACTGCACATGCTCTCGATTTTGCTTCAGCAAAGATGGGCAAATCACAGTAGGTGGACAAACCCCTACTCTCGGCTTTGCTTCAGCAAATATAGGTTGATTCCAGCAGATGGCCAACCCTCTACTCCAAAGTTTGCTTCAGCAATGCCTCCCTCTCGTGATTTCTTCTTCTCTCACCCAATTGCTTTAGCAAACAGCAACCTTCCGCCAAGCATAGCTGCACTTTGCTTCAGCAAAAGGGCTCCCTCTCGGATGTGTGCAGCAACGTTTGCTTCAGCAAAGGGCTGTAGATTTTTTCCTTCCAACGTAGGCTCTTTGCTTTAGCAATCTCACGGGTTCTTTTTCTCCCTCTCGATCTCTTCCTCTTGTCACAACTCCAACTCCCTTTCACACTTATAAACCCTAGCCTCCTTATACAAGATGGTGTTGCCCTAACTCCACACATTACAAAAATACCCTTAAGAGTAAAAAGACCATATAACCCTTCGGGTAAAATGTCTAAAATGCCCTTAGGGACTCTTGTAATTTTTAAACATCTCCTACACACAGAAAAATTCCAAATAAATTTATGAAGTCAATTATAAATCAAACAAATACACGAGGATTTTTAGAGTTAAGAAAAATCTCAAATTTTTGTCTTTAATTAACCGTTAGCTTATTTCCCAAATTTATTCAATTAGAGCATAAAAAACATCAAAATTAATTATTTTCCAACCTAATGCTTAAATTCAAGATTTTAAAGGTAACACACACAATTTAGGAATAAAATAACATGAGACTCAATAAATTCTATGCAATTCAAGTACATTAAGCTCTAAAATTATAGTAAAATAACTCTCCTTTGGCGAGTTATCAACGAGGGAGATATAGTATGGTGAAGCATCAAGCAAGGATGCATCGCTGACTCCACAATGGAGGCTGAGTATGTCGCTGCTTGTGAAGCAGCAAAGGAGGCTTTTTGGCTAAGGAAATTCCTTACCGATTTGGAAGTTGTTCCAAATATGGAATCTCCCATCACCTTATACTGTTACACAGTGGTGCGTTAGCCAATTCGAAGGAACCTCGCAGCCATAAGCGAGGAAAGCACATCGAGAGGAAGTATCACCTGATACGAGAAATAGTGCAACGAGGAGATGTGACAGTCACAAAGATCGCTTCGGAGCACAATATTGCTGATCCGTTTACAAACACTCTCACGGCTAAAGTGTTCGAAGGTCATCTGGAATGTCTAGGTCTACGAGCTATGTATATAAGCTAATCTAGGACAAGTGGGAGATATGTAATGGGGTATATGGATGCCCTAGTTTATTGTATTTCTATCTCTTGTAACCACTGTTTTAGATTATGATGTACCCCACTAGAGTTTTAGTTCTAGTGGGAGTTTGTTGGGATTTGTGCCCTAAAACTCGTAGTTTGTAATTATGTTCTAATTAATGTAATAAAGTGTTATTGTTCGTTATCTACGAGTTTGCCTTTATTTAAACCCTAAATCCAATAAACTAAACATCCAAGGCTGTTAAATGAATCCTTAACTGAATGTAATGTACATGAAAAGGATCTCGGTTCGAGATACAGCCTAAAGGGTCTATAGTTAGGGGATAAGGTTTGGGTACCTTACCCTGGTTAAACTATGGATGTGGCCCACTTTGTATTTGATACAAACACTGTGATCCTAACGTGTTCATGTAGATGAAATGTGAGTGGGGATATCCTATGTAATGAGATTACATAAGATCGGACCACGAAATAGTAACCTCTAGTTGTAACTCCGTTGACTAGTTAGGTTTCTATTTCACTAGGATGACCTAGGCAACTTGATCACAATCCTGAGCAGGTTACGAACTCCTGTTTGCGAGGGATTGTCCTTTGACTTGTATGGGTGAGAGTGGCCAGATTCACCGACTCAATATGCCAACCTTCTTGGGGACAATACCGAGTGAGCGACTGGGAACTTAACTTAGCAAGACGAAATTCACTCCTTCCTGCCTACTAGGGTAGGTAGAGGAATGTTCCCTTAAGTGGTGTCTCCGGGACTTGAACAAAGGGCCCGACCCTCTCATCGGCCCGAGATGGACTATTTTTGTTGGTAGGACCACAAACAAATTGTTCATTAGAGGAGCACAGGTACTTAAGGCACAAGATGTAACCTAGGGGTAAAATGGTAATTTGACCCAACTGATGTTACGAACATTCGTGAAGGATTGACTTGCTGTTATTGGTCAATATCCATGGACACAGAAATATATCTACAGTGAGAAGAGTGCAGCTGTGGGAGTTTAGTGGAGTGTTCCCGCAGTTAACAAATGTTGATTAGGAGGTTAATGAGATTAATCGAGCAATCTCGTATCGTTGGAGCTTACGATCCAGCAGGTCCATTAGGTCCACCTTCTAGCTCGTAAAGGGTTTTTAGATCATTTGAATTTGAAATGTTCAAATTCATTAGGGAATATATTTTATGTATATGGTTACGATATAATATATAGTTTTGGAACTATATATTATAAATTTAATGTGAATATGATTCATATTAAATAATGTGACAGAATTAAATATTTGAAAGAGTTCAAATATTAAATTTAAATGTGAATGTGATTCATATTTAAAAACTATAGGTTAAATTTAATGTACATTAGATGTGCATTAAAACTATAGGATAGAGAGATAATTCATTAAATGTGTTTTAATATAAATTAAATATAAGATATTTAATTCATTTTGATTATTTAATTAATGTGATTAATTAAATAAATAAGGAACGTGTCAGGAGGACACGTTCCCCCTCTCTCTCCCAACTTCCTATTCGATAGGAAGTGGCAGATGCCCGCTACTGGGTTTAACCTCTCCTGGAGAGAAGTGAAGTTGTTCGATTGATCATTCCAAGCAATTGGAGAATTACTGAAAAAATTTCTCTTTCACTCTCAAATTCCCTTCACATTCAAAAAGTTGGAATCCTTCCCACCAAGGAGGATCTAAGTATTCAGAGATACAGGAGGTGATCCAAGTGGTGTTGTTGTTGCACAGAGAAAAATAGAGAAGTTTCTTGGGTGTTGACGTGTTGCTGAACACTGGAGCAAGGAGTTGCTGTACTGGAGACTTAGAAACTACAAAGGTGATTCTTCTTCTTCCCCTTAGTATAATGGTTAAACTTAGCATGTTTGTATGCTATTATCCATGCCTAATTAGTTTAGAATTAGCATGCTTGTTCTGTTCCTTTTGTCAATGTACTGGTTTTTGTTTTAAGCAAAACAATCAAGTAATTAAGATCCCAAACACGTTTCCGCTGCTCAAGGAGATAAGATCTCCATCAGTAGGTAGCTGGGGACTTAACTATACAAGATGGAATTCACTCATTCTGACACTAAGGAATTAGATAGGTTGTTCGCTTAAGAACTGACTTCAGGTCTTTAACAACGGGGCCCCACCCTCTTTGAGGGTATGAGTCTATGGTAGGACCTTAGACTTGTTGTTCATTAGAGGATCAGTGGTGCTTAAGGAACAAAGAGGTAATCACAGGGGTAAAACGGTAATTTGACCCAGTTGTGATCACGAACAACCTGTGAGGGTCGACTCATGGGTAATGATTATATCAATGGACAAAATATAATCTACAGTGAGGAGAGTGCAACTACAAGTCTATAGTGGAGTGACTTGTAGTTAATGAATATTGATTAACTGGATCAAAGAGTTTGATTAGTTAATCTTACATCATTGGAACTCATGAACTGTAGGTCCATTAGGTCCCTCCGTTGGCTCAACATGGTAATATTGAGGGTATAAAGTTAGAAATGAAATTGAAGTGTTCAATTTCATGCATGAGGTGTTATATCAATTATATATGATATAATTGATATAATATATGGTTTTAATGTGAATTAGATTCACATATAAACCATATAATAGTGGGAGAATAAAGGAGGGATATGATGGTAATTTCCATCCCATTTCCCTATATATATAGTTGCATGAGATGCAACTTATAAGCTAAAACTTGGAAACCCTAGATTGTGATCTTGTTGTGTTGTTGGAAAGGTTCCACAAAAACACATTCTCTCACAAGCCCACAAACATCTCATCTCACCTAAAGGGAACCCACCTTCCACCCTCACCTAGAGTGCAACGGAGAAGATTCGGTGGTAGTGTCTGTGATCGTTTGGGATCGTATTGATGAGATCGTCATCGTGGGAGAAGGAGCACTCGAAGAAAAGTTCTTCAAAGGTATAATTCATGTTGTCCATCTTGCTTGTATATGCTTAATCTGGATAGATTAGTTCTTGAACGTAATCCATATAACGTAATTAAGAACGCTTGATTCACAATCGCTTCCGCAGCGGGATTCGATTCCCTTCAATAAGAAGGCTGGTTCACAAGTGTCAAAGGGGAAAAAGAGTTGCCACAAAAGGGAAGAGAGCTCAAGAGAGAAGGGGTGATTGCTACAACAAAGGTGTGCATTGAAGAGAAGAATCATGAAGGTGCCATTGTTGTAGCAATCGTGCGAGTGAAGAAAAAATTGAAGCTTCAAGGTGCCATTGTTGTAGCAAAAATCGTGTCGTTCGATTTTTCACAGATGATGCTCACAAAGTTGTCGTTTGTCGGCGTTTCTACGGTTGGATTTTGCTTCAATTTTATCAGCATATTCAAGACTCATACGGCTTTACATTGAATGGTTGGATCGTCGTTCTGAGCATCGGTGTGTCATATATGTTTGTCGCGTTGGGAGATTAGTGCAGTTCGGGTTTTCACTGGCGGCACTCACGAAATTATTGTTTATCTGAGTTTCAACCGTTGGATGTTTCTGAAGTTTTGACAGCTTATTTTCGACTCCCAGGGCTTCATTTTTAACGGTTGGATCGTCGTTTTGAGTATTGGTTGATGAGATATTGCTGTTGCACAGAACGTGTAAAAACTAAAATCTGCTACTATGGCCTGCTGTCTTCGGTGGTATCTCTTGCAGTTTTGCTTCATGTCATTACCTCTCCTAATCTCTAATTGTTAATGTTGTTTTTCTGCTATTGGACACATATTTAAGACTATTTTTGTTCACTATTTTAGACCGAATTCGTGACTGTTTTTAGGCTAGAATTGTGACTGATTTATGCTAAATACACATCATTATTTTCTTGATTCTTTGATCGATAAGAGCATGCATCAATTAGAAGTTTGTGAGTTGATTTTTGTCATGAACTAAATTGTCTTAGGCAAGGGTTAGTTTGTTTCAATGTAATTTTGGATTAAATTTATGGTTGATGCCAGTGATTGAATTTATGAAATTTTGTTGAATTTAACGTTGCATGAGAATTAAAATTGGTATTTTTAACTTCTCTATAATTCATAAACTTGGGAAAGCTAATGAATTAGAATACTAAAATTTTATTCTAGGATTCTTGAGTTGATTAGGGATAATTAACCCACCTAGAACCTAAAATCATGAGCATAATTTAGATCACAATTGGAAAATTCTATGTTTTAAAACTTAGTGATTTTTGAAAGAATCATTTGAATGCATGTGTAGGTAAATTCAAGATATCAATCACATTTTCATTCTAATTGAGCATGAAAACTCCAACCTAACCCGAGCCTATTTTTTTCATTAAATATCTCATCTCTTGCATCTCCCCTCTTGTTTGCATTCTCATGTCCCCACATTTAAATTTAGTTATTTTCTTGTGTCGTATCTTATCTTTCTTAATAATTTATTTATTTACAACAATAATTTGCACACCCATTCATTGCACTAAAATAAGGAAAATTTGCTAAGACATTCATTCATTTAGGTCTAGCTAGTCCTCGTGGGATCGATATTTTAACTTATCACTTGCTGCTCTCGACCGTGTATACTTGCACGTCGTAGAAGTGTCAGAGTCTCATTCTAATTTGCATTAGTTTAGGGCACTCGATATTTTCGCATCACCAACCTATAGAAAAATCTTCTCTTGTGGACCAATTAATGGAATATACCTTAGAATTGAAAATTAAAAATTTGGTTCATAATGAATTAGAGAGGTTGGATAAGTTAAAAGATGAGGTGGTAGGACTTTGGGAAATAGTACAGGATAGAGATCATTATCTTAATCAACTAGTAATTTCCCTTAAGGCCTTACAGGAACAATTTCTTGTCCTTACCACTGAGGAGGTGCCACCTAGGAGGACTCATTCGTACGATAGTGAGGATGGGTTGGAGGAGATTGAAACACACCAGAGACAGGTTTGTGAGATAGACAGTGAGATAATCACTTCCACAGAGGAAATCCAGGTGATAGAGTTCGAGGCTGAGAAGTCCTCTTCTCTTTTATCTCAAAAAAATTCCTTTAATCTTGATAGCTATTTGTCCTACACTCACGAGTCTTGATTTGATTTTTGTTATTTCATTTCATTAAACAAAAATACCAAAAATAATTCTCTCTCTAGTGCCAAGGAGAAACAAGAAGGGCCTAAAGAAATATGAGCAATTTTATGTGCCCTGATAAGTCACCGTCTAGCTAAAGACGTTAAAGAAAGCGCTTCTTGTGAGGCAACCCAAGTTTTATGTTTTATGTTATCTGTTTTTATGTTTTCTTTCTTTTTATGCTTTCTTTCCCTTCCTAGTTGTTTTTCTAATTCTTATTTTTTTTGGTACCTCCAGGTGTATGCCCAAGAGTAGAGCTACAAACTTGCACCCTTTTGATCCTGAAATCGAGAGGACCTGTAGGAAACTCCTAAGGGAAGGAAGAGTAGAACCTCAGACTATGGCTGATCAGGAGTTAATCAATAACCCTATACCCATCAGGGAGTATTTCCAACCTGTGTTTAATTCTGAGCAGGCTGGAATTGTCCACGCCCCCATAAATGCTAACAATTTTGAACTTAAAACAGGGCTTATATAGATGGTTAGGGAAAATGCTTTCAGAGGACTAGCCACAGAAGATCCTAATTCACACTTGTAAAATTTTTTAGAAATCTGTGGTACACTTAAAATGAACGGTATCTCTACTAATAGTTTTCGCTTACGTCTCTTTCCTTTTTCTTTGCAGGGTAGGGCTAAAGAATGGCTACGATCTCTCCCACCAAGCAGTATCACCTCTTTGGAGGAGTTGGCCCAAGCCTTCATGACCAAATTCTTTCCACCTGTGAAAGCTGCAAAGTTAAGGACAAAGATAGGAACGTTCAGGCATCAGGAGGGAGAGCAACTATTTGAGGCATGGGAACGGTACAAGGACATGCTTAGGAGGTGCCCACGATATGGCTATCCAGATTGGTTTCAGGTACAACTATTCTATAATGGACTGGAAGGTAAGACCAGAACCATTCTGGATGCCACTGCTGGAGGGGCTTTCATGGCGAAAACTGTGCCCAGAAGCACGTGTCGTCCTCGAGGAAGTGTAAACTGCTAGTTACTAGTGGCCTACAGACAATGAAAAATCTAAGCCAGTAGTTGGATTGTATCAACTAGATGAGGTAACCTCCCTTAGATCTCATATGGCATCCCTCACTCATGCTCTGAATAATTTTGCAGGATCATTCCAAACAATGGTTCCCTCTCAATGCTCCCAACCCAATGAAGAATCTACTTTGGAGCAACTACACTACCTGAACAACAGAAGCAACAACTATGGAGGAAACCAGACTCAGAATAACCTCCCAACACATTATAATCTAGGTTTGAGGTATCATGAAAATTTCTCTTATGCTAACAATAAAAATGTGTTGAATCCTTCTACAAGGTATGCTTCTACATCTGAAAGGAAACCATCTCTGGAAGAAACAGTGCACTCCTTCATAGCTGAATCCAGAAGTAGGTCCAACCAGCTGGAGAATTCAGTCACCAGTCTATCTGGTATAGTGACTAGTCAAGGAGCTACAATAAAGAATATAGAGACCCAGATCAGCCAAATGAACACATCACTCCGAGCGCTGCAAGATAGAAAAGATCCGAGGTGATGGCGTTGCAACGCCATGTAGAGCGTTGCAACGCCGAACATGCAACTTTGAAGCATTGAAGAACACTATCGATAGCGTTGCAACGCAGCCTTGCAGTGTCGCAACGCTATCTTGATAGGAAGACGCAGAGGAAGGTCGTGCAGAGGGCGTTGCAACGCTGCCTTTCAGCTGAAGGGAATTGAAGTCCCCGCAGCGGAAGCGATTGCGAATCGCGCGCTCTTGATTTAGTTACAACGATTTATTCAAGAACATGAAAACTAGATTAAGCATATATAAAAGAATGGATAGCAAGAATTTACCTTTGAAGAACCTTTCTTCGAGTGCTCCTCTCTCCACGGTCACGATCTCAGCAACAAGAACTCCAACGTGCAAAGACACGACCACCGGATCTTCTCCGTTGTTCTCTAGATGAAGGAGGAAGGTGGGTTCCCTTTAGGAGATGTGAAGTATTTTTTAGAGAGATGTTTGTTGTCTTGGAACCTTTCCAACAACAACAAAAGGGGAGCTTGTAAAAACCTTAACCTAGTTGCATCTCATGCAACCATATATATAGGGGAATCAGATGGAAATGACTATCCTACCCCTCCTTTAATCTCTCTTTAGTATATAGTTTATATATGAATCTAATTCACATTAAAACTATATATTATATCAATTATATCATATATAATTGATATAACTCCTCATGTATGAAATTGAACACTTGAACTTCACTCCTAACTTTATACCCCCAATATTACCATGTTGAGCCAACGGAGGGATCTAATGGACCTACAGATCATGAGCTCCAATGATGTGAGATTAACTGATCAAACTCTTTGATCTAGTTAATCAATATTCATTAACTACAAGTCACTCCACTATAGACTTGTAGCTGCACTCTCCTCACTATAGATATTATTGTGTCCACTGATATAGTCATTACCCATGAGTCGACCCTTCACAGGTTGTTCGTAATCACAGCTGGGTCAAATTACCGTTTTACCCCTGTGATTACCTCTTTGCTCCTTAAGCACCACTGATCCTCTAATGAACAACAAGTCTATGGTCCTACCGTAGACTCATACCCTCATAGAGGGCGAGGCCCCGTTGTTCAAGACCTGGAGTCAGTTCTTAAGGGAACAACCTATCTAATTATTCAGTAGAGGAATGAGTGAATTCCATCTTGCATAGTTAAGTTCCCAGGTACCTACGAGGTTCTGTCCCTGAGAAGGTAGGCTTATTGAGTCGGCTACAGGCCACTCTAGGAGTTCTTAACTTGCTCAGGATTCAGGTCGAGTCACTAATGACCATCTATAAATTACTAGTCTTATCCTCATTAACGGTGTTATATCTGGTTAGACTAATAATTTCATGCGATCCATCTTATATGAACTCTTCATACAGGATGCCCCACTCGCATGTCAACTACATGAATGAGTTGGATTACCTCATTTGTACTAATTACAAAGTGGGTCGCATCCATGGTGTTACCAGAATGAGGTTTCCAACCTTATTCTTATACCATAGACTATTTAGGTTATAATCTTGAACTCAACCCAAATAGTGTCCACTACACTGATTTCAAGATAAACGTTATAACCTTGGAGCTTAGTTTATTGGATTTATAAAAGCAAGACTATAATCTTATCAAAACAAATAACACTTTATTTAATTGATCAAAATTACACAAGTTTAGGGCATAAATCCCAACAGTCGCAATGCCAGATTGATAGCAACGGGCGCGTTAAGGTAGCGGCATTGCAACGCTACCCTCAGCGTTGCAACGCTGCCGACTATTTCCATATATACCATGTGGTTAGGGTACAACATTGCAACGCTGTACGAATTTCATCTATAAATAAATCCTTACATCTTCTTGCAAAGGGAGCCAAATTTTGTAGTTTTTAGCCCTAATTTCAAAATACACACTCTAAGGGGAGAAAGAAGAGCATTCCTTGGGAGCCAAAGCGTTTGTGGAGGTTCGAGATCGTGACGGGAGCTCGGGAACGAGGGATCGACATTGACACATAAGTTTATTTCTCTTTCTTTTAGTTTGTAATTGAGTTTAAAGACTTTTCCTATGACTTTAGCTTGTTTTTATGGTATTTTGAGTAGCTAAACGTTCTAGTTGGAATTTGATTAACATGTTTTAGATTTATTTGATTATGTATTGAACTTTGTATGTTATTTATTTTCGGCAATTCGTTCTTAATTTCATAAATCTTGTTGGTTTAAGTGGACTCGAGAGAAAGAAAGTTAGATTAGAGCAAAGTTGCCAAAATCCTTAGAAATCTGGCATGAGAATGACCTAGAGTTCTTTGGGAAACACAAAAAGAAGTTGCTTAATGTCGTACATGCTTTTAAAATTCATAAGGAAACTTTAGAATTTATCGTGTGTGCGAGGCTCAGTACGGATCGAGAGATTCTCTTGAGTATTTTCACTTCTTGTTTATAAATTCATAATATTAGTTCATTGCACGTGTTAAATAAGGAATTAACTTGTGAAATCATCTTTCTTCAATTCTATCATATTCGTGTCTCCAATTGGACATTTATTTTCTATCTTTGTTTTCACTATCCATCAAAGTTTTGTTGCTTTAGCTAAAATTAAGAAAAAGTAACTTGGTAGTTAATTAATCTAGAAAACCCATTCCTGAGGACGACACTCTGTACTCAAATCACTATATTAAAACTCGATCCGTACACTTGCAGTATTGCAATATAATTTTACGCAACACCTAGTATGCCATAACAAACTGGTGTATCGGAGAGGAGAAACAAAACCTTGTTGGACATGGTTTGGTCGATGATGAGCTATGCTCGTCTCCCTGATTCTTTTTGGGATTACGCAGTGGAGACTACGGTATACATTTTGAACACAGTTCCGTCGAAGAGTGTTTGTGAAACACCTTTCAAACTCTGGCATGGTCGTAAAATCAGTTTACGTCATTTCAGAATTTGGGGATGCCCAACCCATGTGTTGGTGTCAAACCTGAAAAAGTTGGAACCCCGTTCAAAGTTGTGCCTCTTTGTAGGTTACCCAAAAGAGACTAAGGGTGGTCTTTTTACGATCCTAAGGGAAATAGGGTGTTTGTGTCGACAAACGCCACTTTCCTTGAGGAAGACCACATCAGGGATCTCTTACCAATGAGTAAGATTGTGTTAAATGAAATGGACAGTTCATCAGCAAGAGTTGCTGATGGGGCTAGTACATCAAAAAGTGTTGTTGATCCTAGCTCGTCTAGTCAAGTCCGTTCCCAAGAGTTTGGAATGCCTCGACGTAGTGGGAGGGTTGTGAAACAGCCTGAACGTTACATGGGTTTAACTGAAACCCAAGTTGTCACTCCTGATGATGACTGCGATGATCCATTGACCTACAATCAGACAATGATAGACGTTGACAAAGACGAATGGATTAAAGCTATGGACCAGAAAATGGAGTCGATGTACTTCAATTCCGTCTGGGAGCTTTGATAACTCACCATAAAGGAGTTATTTTACTAGAATTTTAGTGTTTAATCCACTTGAATTGCATTTAATTTAGTGATCCTCATGTTATTTTATCCCTAAATTATGTGTGTTAGCTTTAAAATCTTGAATTTAAGCATTAGGTGCAAAAAGAATTAATTTTGATGTTTTTGTGCTTTAATTTAAGAAATTTAGGAAAATAAGCTAACGGTTAATTAAAGACCGAAATTTGAGATTTTCTTAACTCCAAAAATCCTTGCGTATTTAGTTTGATTTATAATTGACTTCATAAATTTAATTGGGATTTTTCTCATGCGGGAGATGTTTAAAAATTACAAGAGTCCCTAAGGGCATTTTAGACATTTTACCCGGAAGGGTAATATGGTCTTTTACCCTTAAGGGTATTTTTGTAATTTGTGGAGTTAGGGCAACACCATCTTGTATAAGGAGGCTAGGGTTTACAAGTGTGAAGGGGAGAAGAGTTGCATAAAAAAGTAGAAAAGACCGAGAGAGAGAGGGAAACTGTGCAATTTGCTCAAACAAAGGTGTGCATTGAAGGAAAAATCGTGAAGGTGACATTCTTTGTAGCAATTGGGTGAGTGAGGAAGAAATTGACAAGCTTCAGCAGCAATTCTTTGTAGCAATCGAGAGGAAAAATCGGGACAAAGGAGGCCGAGTCAATCGGCTTTCTTTGAAGCAATTGGGAGAGAAAAACTCACGAGAAGTTCTTGACCACCACTGCCGCAAAAATCGATGGCTACTTTTTCAGAGCAAACCGTGGAGTCTATTGCGTTTGACCTACCTTTGTTGAAGCAAAGTTGTGATAGGGGATTGCCCACGATGCGATGCGATTGGCTAGCATTGCTTTGAAGCAAAATCGTGAGTAGGGAGCTATTGTATTTTCTTTCTTTGAAGCAATCGATAGAGGAAGCAAGAGCGACTTTGTTTGAAGCAATCGATAGCCCATTTCTTTGTCGGTTTACCGTGGCACTTTGGCTTTCAAGCAAAGTGCACCGCTGTTTGACCAATTGACAGAGGTGTTGCTTGGAAATTGCTTTGTAGCAAAATCGAAGGACTCGACTGCTACATCCTCGCCCATCTTTGCCGAAGCAATCGCGGGAGATCACCTATCGAGATTGACTTGCAATTCTTTGAAGCAAAGTCGTGGATAGGGTGCCAATCACCATCTCTTTGCCTTGTGGAGTTTCTTGGTGTTTTGCGAAAGCTAAACACATGTCACTTACCTCGCGTAACCCGCTCCTAATCTCTAATTGTTAATGCTATTTTTTTTGCCATTGGACACATATTTTAGACTATTTTTGCTCGTTGTTTTAGACCGAATTCGTGACCGTTTTTAGGCTAGAATTATGACTTATTTAGGCTAGATTTGTGAACATCGTTGGGTTGTTTTTATGAATTCTTTGATCGATAAAAGTATGCATCAATTAGAAGTTTATGAGTTAATTTCCATCATGAACTAAATTTCTTTAGGCGAAGGTTAGGTTGTTTTAATGTAATTTTGGATTAAATTTATGGTTGATGCCATTGATTGAATTTATGAAATTTTATTGAATTTAACGTTGCATGAGAATTAAAATTGGCCTTTTTAACTTCTCTATAATTCACAAACTTGGGAAAGCTAATGAATTAGAAAACTAAAATTTCATTTTAGGATTATTGAGTTGATTAGGGATAATTAACCCACCTAGAACCTAAAATCATGAGCATAATTTAGATCACAATTGGGAAATTGTAGGTTTTAAAACTTAGTGATTTTGGAAAGAATCATTTGAATGCATGTGTAGGTAAATTCAAGGCATTACTCTCAAAATTTATTCCAATTGAACATTAGAACTCTAACCTTGAGCCTATTTTTCATTAAAAATCTCATCTCTTGTATCTCCCCTCTTGTTTGCATTCTCCTCTCCCCTCATTTAAATTTAGTTATTTTTTTGAGTCTAGTCTTCTCTTTGCACACTTATCACATCAATTTATTTATTTACAATAGTAATTTGCACACTCATACATTGCACTAAAATAAGGAAAAATTGCTAGGACACTCATTCATTTAGGTTTAGCTAGTCCTCGTGGGATCGATACTTTAACTTATAACTTGCTGCTCTCGACCGTGTATACTTGCACGTCGTAAAAGTGTCGGGGTTTTATTCTAATTTGCATTAGTTTAGGGCACCCGATATTTTCGCATCAAGTTTTTGGCGCCGTTGCCGTGGACTAGTTTAGATTTTTATTTTGTTTGAGTGGATTTTATCATTTTATTCTTGTTTTTCTTTTTGGGTGTGTCTTGTTATCTTTGTTTCATATTTTTATTTTTGTTGAGTCTTGGTTATTCTTTCTGGTTGTGTTGGTGCATATTGTGTTTGTTGAGCCTGTTATAATTGATTTATTATTTTATTATGTCTTATGATAACTTTGAGTGGTCTTCTGTGCCCAATGAGCAAACACAATATAGTTCTTTTTCTTATGATCATCCATTCTTCAATTTAGAGTCTTCTAGTGAGGGGTATGGATCTTATGGCTACCAAATGCCTAATTACTATCATACTCTAACCCTATGACTTATGAGAATCCTATGTATGATAATAATCAGAGCAATTGGGCCTATGAACCATATCCTAGGGGTTTTGAGCCATATCCTTCCTATATTCAAGAAACCCAGGTAGAAGATGAATCTTCCCTTAAAATGTTGTTATTAGAATATGTGAGAACCACAGAGGAGAGGCATAGGCAAATAGATGAGAGGAATAGGCAAATAGAAGAGATGAATAGTCAAATAGGGGAGTCAATTCAACGCCTAACGGATACACTTGTCTCCCTTAGAGAACAAATACACTTAGACTCGTCTGAGGTTGAGCACCCTAGGGAAGAGAGTGAGGGAGGACCCACACCCTTACATAGTTCGGTGAGTCACTTGATCACTGACCCACTTATAGACCTTCAGGATCCTAGTCCTTCACATTTTTCAGAGTATGGGCAATTAGAGAATTGTGCTTTAGATGTAAAAGAACTAGAACCTTGTAGTACACACCAGGATAGAGTCAATGAGAGCGTGGAAGAAGTGGAGCCTGTTGAGTCAAGCCAGGAGGTAGAGTGTGAGGCTTTTGAGTCTATGTCAGTTCTATCTTCTGATTTTTCTCTTATTGGTGAGTGTTTTTCTTTCTATTCTCTCGAGTCAGTGTCTTTTTGTGAGTCTGTTCATTTTCCTGTTTTTCCTTCTTTTCTTTTATCAAACAAAAAACTAAAAAATGTTTACTTTGTTGTTTTTCCTTCTTTTCTTTTAATATATAAAAAATCAAAAAATATATCTGTTTTGGGCTCTTACGAGAAGCTAGTATTGTTGCTAGCTCTAATTTGTTTTGTAGATTCAAGAAAGAGAGGCCCGAAGAAGTGGGAGAATTTTTACGTACCTTGACGAGCCCACGTATACTACGTCAAGCTAATGACGTGAAACAAGCGCTTCTTGGGAGGCAACCCAAAGTTTATTTCGTTTGTTTCGTTTTTTTTGTTTTTTTGTTTTTACTTTTGTTTTGCTTTTAGTTGTTTTTGTTTTTGAATAAATAACCCTTGCCTATTTTGCAGCTCCCTTAGGGTTTGATGATTGATATGTGCTTTATTGGAGGTCTCCTCAATTCGAGCGATATTGTTCTCCCTTCTATCTTTATTAGTTGTCCTTAAGCATGCTTAAGTGAGTAGTTTATACATTAAGGGCAATGTGTGCTTTAAGCATGAGGGGAGATGTGTTGTTCTGAATTTTATTTTTGGCTTAATTGAAAATTTTTCTGTTGATGAGACTATGTGTTGTTAGTGTTTAAAGGGTGTTGCATGCCTTCGTGTTTCTGAAGTTATTTACTTGCTTTAGGACTTCAAAATGATCTATTTTGACTACTGGATTCCATGTTAGTTGTTGGTTTCATGGTCTTTGATATGCATGATGTAGGTAGTTGATTCATTATCTTTAAGCAAGTAAAAATAGGAAAAAATGGTTCTTGTCTCTTGTTTAAAAATTAATTTCTACATGTGTTTTTATGGTAAAAGTGTGATGTCTTTTGTAGAAACTTGGTATGCATCTCCATGAAAATAAAAAGTTAAGGTCAAATCTCAGGGTTAATGAAAATAAGAGTTGTTGCTTGTGTTCGAGGCAAGAGTATCCTATCTTGTTTGGTGTTTCTCAAGGTCAAGCTTGTCATTAGGTTTTTTTTAGTGCGCTTATGGTTAGTATGTCAATCAAAGTAGTTAGGATTCAACTCCTGATCCAAAAAGTTTTCGAAAACTAGAAGCCATGACAAGTTAGGTAACCCATATATTTTTTAGAGCACTCCAAAAGTAGTAAACTTCAAATTTGTGATCATTTCAAGTTTGGGGGAGTTACCCGACCTCCATAACTCAATGAGGACATTGAATACTCTAAGTTTGGGGGGAAAGGTAAATTCTTCGTGTTTATTTTTAAGAAAAAAAAAAAAGAAAAAAGAAAAAAAAGAAAGAAAGAGTGTGCAAACCTTTCATTTCCCTAAAATTCCATTGGGCTAGACAAAAAAATGTGCTATTTATTTTGTTATTTCAGACAACTTGGTGCTCGATGTCAGGGGGTCTGGGCACTAACCATGTTGGCCTCTTGGAGCGAAGGTATCAAGCAAGAAGCTTATTCCCATTGCTTAGGTGCGTTGCGCTAACCACGTGTGCCATTCTAAGAACTACAGGAAGTCCCATTGCTTAGGTGTGCTGCGCTAAACACGTGTGCCATTCTAAGAACTACGGGAGAGTCAAAAAAAAAAAAAAAAAAAAAAGTTAAAAAAAAAAACTTTGCCTTTAGCAGTGAGTTTTATGGAAATTGAGAGGAATAATGCACATATCTATTTTTTAAAAAAAAGCGAATATATATAAAAAAAATAAAAAGGAATGATCATTAAATTGTAGTCATGCGAGTTTTGGAGTATGACTTATTTTTTAACTATGGGTTGCTTGATTTGAATGATTAGGATTCTAGTGGTTGAGCTTGAGGGTAGATGTTGAATCCTAGTTGGTTTGCTCTTTGTTATTGATGCATAAGTGTATCTAAGAAACCCCAGGTGGGCCACTTAGAGAGCATTGTTTGAATGATGACTTGTAGCTTAGAACATAAATATTCAATCCTTGTTTAGTTACCCAAACGATCTTAGTGTTTAAAGGTCTTTTAAGTCTTTGGGGAATAGAACTCATTGAGGACAATGAGTAGTTCAAGTTTGGGGTTTGATAACTCACCATAAGGGAGTTATTTTACTAGAATTTTAGTGTTTAATCCACTTGAATTGCATTTAATTTAGTGATCCTCATGTTATTTTATCCCTAAATTATGTGTGTGTTAGCTTTAAAATCTTGAATTTAAGCATTAGGTGCAAAAGAATTAATTTTGATGTTTTTGTGCTTTAATTTAAGAAATTTAGGAAAATAAGCTAACAGTTAATTAAAGACCAAATTTGAGATTTTTCTTAACTCCAAAAATCCTTGCGTATTTAGTTTGATTTATAATTGACTTCAGAAATTTAATTGGGATTTTTCTATGCGGTGAGATGTTTAAAATTACAAGAGTCCCTAAGGGCATTTTAGACATTTTACCCGAAGGGTAATATGGTCTTTTACCCTTAAGGGTATTTTTTGTAATTTGTGGAGTTAGGGCAACACCATCTTGTATAAGGAGGCTAGGGTTTACAAGTGTGAAGGGGGAGAAGAGTTGCCGCAAAAAGTAGAAAAGACCGAGAGAGAGAAGGGAAACCGTGCAATTGCTACAGCAAAGGTGTGCATTGAAGGGAAAAATCGTGAAGGTGACATTGCTGTAGCAATTGGGTGAGTGAGGAAGAAATTGACAAGCTTCATTATTGCCATTGCTTTGTAGCAATCGTGAGGAAAAAAGCGGGACAAAGGAGGCTGAGTCAATCGGCTTTGCTGAAGCAATTGGGAGAGAAAAACTCACGAGAAGTTCTTGACCACCTGCTGCAAAATCGATGGCTACTTTGCTGTAGCAAACTGTGGAGCTGTTGCGTTTGACCTACCTTTGCTGAAGCAAAGTTGTGATAGGGGACTGCCCACCTGATGCGATTGGCCTAGCATTGCTGAAGCAAAATCGTGAGTAGGGAGCTATTGTATTTTCTTTGTTGAAGCAATCGATAGAGGAAGCAAGAGCTGACTTTGCTGAGGCAATCGATAGCCCATTTGTTTGAAGTTTACTGTGTGGCACTTTGTTTGAAGCAAAGTGCAATCGCTGTCGACCAATTGACAGAGGTGTTGCTTGGAAATTGCTGTAGCAAAATCGAAGGACCTGACCTGCTACATCCTGCCCATCTTTGCTGAAGCAATCAGTGGAGATCACCTATCAGGATTGACTTGCAATTGCTGAAGCAAAGTCGTGGATAAGGTCGCCAATCACCATCGCCTTGTGGAGTTTCTTGGTGTTTTGCTGGAAGCTAAACACATGTCACTTACCTCGCGTAACCCGCTCCTAATCTCTAATTGTTAATGCTATTTTTTTGCCATTGGACACATATTTTAGACTATTTTTGCTCGTTGTTTTAGACCGAATTCGTGACCGTTTTTAGGCTAGAATTATGACTTATTTAGGCTAGATTTGTGAACATCGTTGGGTTGTTTTTATGAATTCTTTGATCGATAAAAGTATGCATCAATTAGAAGTTTATGAGTTAATTTCCATCATGAACTAAATTTCTTTAGGCGAAGGTTAGGTTGTTTTAATGTAATTTTGGATTAAATTTATGGTTGATGCCATTGATTGAATTTATGAAATTTTATTGAATTTAACGTTGCATGAGAATTAAAATTGGCCTTTTTAACTTCTCTATAATTCACAAACTTGGGAAAGCTAATGAATTAGAAAACTAAAATTTCATTTTAGGATTATTGAGTTCATTAGGGATAATTAACCCACCTAGAACCTAAAATCATGAGCATAATTTAGATCACAATTGGGAAATTGTAGGTTTTAAAACTTAGTGATTTTGGAAAGAATCATTTGAATGCATGTGTAGGTAAATTCAAGGCATCACTCAAAATTTATTCCAATTGAACATTAGAACTCTAACCCGAGCCTATTTTTCATTAAAAATCTCATCTCTTGTATCTCCCCTCTTGTTTGCATTCTCCTCTCCCCTCATTTAAATTTAGTTATTTTTTTGAGTCTAGTCTTCTCTTTGCACACTTATCACATCAATTTATTTATTTACAATAGTAATTTGCACACTCATACATTGCACTAAAATAAGGAAAAATTGATAGGACACTCATTCATTTAGGTTTAGCTAGTCCTCGTGGGATCGATACTTTAACTTATCACTTGCTGCTCTCGACCGTGTATACTTGCACGTCGTAAAAGTGTCGGGGTTTTATTCTAATTTGCATTAGTTTAGGGCACCCGATATTTTCGCATCAAGCTTGTTGACCATTATTTAAAGGCTTGGTGAGAAGCTTTTGTAAGTCATTTTGCCATTTTTTGGATTTTCATCCAAAGAGAGCAAAAGAATTCTCTCAAACTCTCTCAATTCTCTCAAACTCTCCTCACCCAAAATCCAAAGGGAGTCCCACCTACTCTCCCTCAACCTCCTGAGAACAACCGAGAAGACTCTTTGGAGGTGTCTCACCATTCGGTTTGAGGATCGAGTTCGAGGAGATCGTTGGTTCGAGAGAGATCGTGACTGGAGGAGGAAAAAATTGAAGAAGAGTTCTTCAACAAGTAAGTTTCGATTTCCTTACCCATTTTCTTCTCAATTAGCATGTTTTTCCTAAGAATGCATGAGATAGGTTCGTTTTAAGATTCGAATTACACATCGAAACAACGACGTTTCACAACGTCTTCCGCTGCGGGAATTTCCAATCCCTTCACCCACTGTTGGGATGTATGTCCTCATCTCGTGTAGTTTGTAATATTCCAAGTTGAATAAATAAGAGTTATTTATTTGAACTCTGTGTGATAAATGAGAGTTATTTATTTAAATTTTGTGTCTCGCATTTTTCATAAACTTAATCCAATAAACTAAGCTCCAGGGTCATTGTATTATGAGAGAACTAAGAACTTGAACGGTGTGTAGTGGACACACAGGGAAGATCATGTTCGAGTTAATGACCCGAACGGTCTACAGTATATAGGGTTGGAGACCTAATCCTTGATACAATGTGGATGCGACCCGCTTTGTATTAGATACAAACGAGGTGATCTGACTCGTTCATGTGGTTGACATGCAAGTGAGGGCATCCTGTGCAATGAGATTTTACAAGACCGGACCGTGAATTATTAGACTTACTAATGTAACACCGTTAACAGTATAGGGCTAATAATTTCGTAGATGACCATTAGTGACACGACCTTAATCCAGAGTGTGTCATGGGACTTGTCACACCCCGTCCCAGCTTACTTGCCTAACCTAGGAAGAGATGCAAAGACAAAGATAACAAAACCTCTTGTTGGCTTTCCTTGACTAACCCAAGACTTAACTTTAAATAGACGTAACACATCATGTTTGAATAAGTAAAGTTAAGCACTGATATACACTATAATATGAAACACATTCACTTCCTTTACTATGTTCTTTAGGTAGTCATAAAGTTTCCATGTTTATTACAACCCATCTAATATGTTCTCACTACAAACCATATACAAATGGAAGTGTATATACAAGGAGCTAAATGGCGTGGTGGCAAATAGGTCTTGTGGAGGCTAAGCACTGAAACTCGCTCACACTGGGAAGAGTAGACATAGAGAAAACGTGAGCTAGGAAGCTCAAGGTGAGTGTCTATTATAAGCTCAAAGGTGAAGCATAATAATGACAGATTATAAGTAGAAAATAGCTTAACATAAACAAACCATGCTTCCAATTTACACAAGTCACCACTTATGCATAGCACATAACTCATAATATAGTATTATATTGAGTGTAGATAGATCAATAATGTAGAAGCTCATAACAATAAATCACATAGCATGATACCACTTTCGAACCATAGAGGTGGTAGAGTTACATTTGTACCAACAAGGTTCATACCTCTCTCACGTGCACGTGGAATACCTTTGGCCCTTTGGTTTTTCCCTAATACCTTCTCTATGTCCTTCAAAGATATTAAGGTAAGACCATTTACTACCCGAATACCTTCTCATTGTCCTTCAAGATCGGAAATTATGATTCATTGCCCCTAAGTACCTTCTCGAATGTCCTTCAGTATTAGGGGTTAACCAAGATCAAGGGCCTAACTTGTTTACCATGGAAATCATGTCTTTATAACACATACAACAATTTCTTGACAATTTCATATTATCATCTAAACATGTTCCCAAGTGGATTTACACAAAACATTCTCTAAAGGAAAGCATACTTTCATAATTTAGTTTCCATACTAGGATTTATAGTTACAACTAATTCAAAGCATGCTTAGGTTCTATCATGAACTTTATGTTAGGAACTCCATGAAGCTTTACATAATTAGTTCAAACAAGATTCAATGATCAACAATTATGTGTTTTAAGAAAAACATAGGCCAAGCATAGTTCTAAGATAGAGTCACTCACAGTATTAGAATTAGAACCTTGGCTTGTAAACTTGGCCTATTTGCTCTTGGCCTGTCAAACAAACCAACTCAAACATTAAAACCTCTAGCTCATGATTTTTAACCTTAAAACTTGCAAGAAAACACACTTTTAAATTTTCCAGCATTTTCAGATTTTCTGCCCTGTTTTCAGACAGCCATAACTTCTTCATTACTTATCCAAAAATAATGTAATTTATACCAAACTCTTCCTTTTTGAATCCTCTAAAAATCATATGAAGACATGAAATTGAAATTCCAAACGGATTTGTTCAGAAATACCTCGAAAGCTACTTTCCTCAAAATAGATTTCTGCTGTTTTCAGATTCGGATTCCTGCTGCACAACAAATGTAATCCGATATTTAAGACATCTTCTAGACATTTTCTACTCACGATTTCTTCACGAAAGTTGTATTAAATTCAATAAGCTTTCGAACCATACCAATTAGAGCTTCTAACTCCAAGTATGCAGATCAGAACAACCAAAACATCAGAGACTTCCCGGATTTGACAGCATACTTCTGTCTTCTGCCTTCCTCTTCAAAACAGTAGCATCAATTCCTTTCCTTGCACCTTAGAAACAGGTCTAACTCAGTCCCATAACTCAATTCAGAATAACCATACACACAATTGATTGTAAGGTATATAGAAATGAAAGAAAATCTCCCTCAATCTCTTGCTAGAAGTTTTTCCCTTTCACCTAAAACTACAGGTTCAAATTTCAGCTTGGGTTCCTCAAAATTTATCAACACAACCACCAAATATTTTTTGATAAACCTCAAGGACAACATCTTAGCTTACTTACCTCAAAATTTCAGCTTCTAATTCCTCCTCAAGAGCTCAAAACAGACTGATCTCCTCATACTGTTCTGCTACCCGAGAAACTTGAACACCCTTCACTGTTCTGCTCTTTTCTCCTTCGTCCTCTTAGTGTTTTCTGTAAAGCCGATCAGTTTCGTATTCTACACTCAATTTCTGAGATTTTGACACAAAAATCATCGAATTTGGTTGAGTAGACAGAGAGATATGGTCGATTGAAGATGACCCTTTTTCTAGCTGCTTGCTGTTTTTCTGCGAATTTGACAGCACCTACTTGCCTTGTTTAACTCCGAAGCTTCACCTCCCTTTGCCAGCTCCTCCTTCAGTTTTTACATCTTAATCACCTTTTTAAAACAACAAAATAAGTGTGTAAATAAACCTTAAGCATTTAGCCAACTTATCCTAAGTTTGTAAGACATATGATCTTCCATTCAATCCTTGATGCACCTAAAACTCCTCCAATTTGCTAATGAGTTGAACTTACTTCAATGCAACTTTTAATATGCTTATTTCAATGGTTTACCTATCCCCTTATGAAGTTTAGACACATTGTAGCTCCAAATTCAATAGATTCCCAAATTCGATCACGACATCGTTTAGTGCAACCTATACGATTTTGCATATTTCAAAACTTCATGAACGAGTGCTCAATGATAAAAGAGAATAGGGTTTAGGGCTTACAGGACTCTTGTCTGCGGGGGTCTGTCCTTTGACTAGTATGGGTGAGGGTGGCCACTGTTGCTCACCCAATATGCCTATCTTCTCGAGGACAGGACCACGTGGGGAGCTGGGAACTTGATTACGCAAGAAGGAATTCACTCGTTCCCGACTTTAGGGAAATTAGAGGGGTTGTTCCCTTAAGTGTTGTCTCCAGGGCTTGAATAACGGGGCCCCACTCTCTCATTGGCCTGAGAGGGTTATTGTTTATGTTTGGACCATGCAACGTAGTTGTTCATTAGAGGAGCAGTGGGACTTAATGATCAAGAGGTAGACACAGGGGTAAACCGGTAATTTGACCCAACAGTGTCTACGAACAACCTGTGAAGGGTCGACTCATGGGTATTGGTTATATCGATGGACACAACTTGTCCTACAGTGATGAGAGTGCAGCTACGGGCTTTAGTGGAGTGTTACCGTAGCTAATGAATGTTGAATAACCGGGTCAAAGAGTTTGACAGGTTAGTCTAGACTCATTGGAGCTCGTCACGTGTAGGTCCATTAGGTCCCTCGGTTTGCTCAAATTTGACAAATTGAGGGTTTACAGTTTGGTGTGAATTTGAAGTGTTCAAATTCATTATTTGGATATTTATGTCATTTATATGGGATATAGATGACATAATATATAGTTTAATGTGAATGAGATTCATAATAAACTATAGTATAGCTTAATTGATTAATTAATGCTAATTGGAGAAATTGAATTGAGATAAATTAAATTGAATGTGATTCAATCTAAAAATTCCACATTTATGCAAATGAGATTTGTATAATAAGGTATGAGATACCTTATATTATGTGATATGCAAGTATGATTTGTATATCATATAGTTGTGGTAATATTGTGATTTGGTGGAGATTTTAACTCCACCACACACCACTATAAAATGATGCATTCAAAGGCATCTCATAACCCCTCTTGCCATTTTATTGATTTTGATCCAAAGAGAGCAAGTGATTTCTCTCTAGAACTCTCCCTTTTTTCTCTAAGTTTTCTCCTCACCCAAAACCAAAGGGAGTCCCACACACTCTCCCTCAACCTCCCGAGAACAACCGAGAATACCTTGTGGAGGTGTCTTGCTGTTCGGATCGAGGTTCGTGTTAGGAGATCATCCGTTCGAGAGAGATCGTGACCAGAGGAGGAAAGCGTTGAAGAAGAGTTCTTCAACAAGTAAGTAGCGTATTCCCTACTATTTTCTTCTCTTTTATGCATGTTTAGCCTAGAATTAAAGATGTTTAATTCAATTTTAAGAAAGAATTACACAACGGATCAACGACGTTTCACAACGTCTTCTGCTGCGGGAATTCCAAATCCCTTCAATGGATATCAGAGCCAATCGTTGCTCTTCGTTGTGTATTCTGTGAATTCTTAAAATGAGGTGGGTAGCATTAATTTTCATGAGATGAATGTGAATGGTTTGCATTTTTGGATGTTTTTGGTTTTTGGAACATAATTTAGATTTACATTAAAGTTGATGAGATCAATGTAAGGGCCCGTTGTTTTGGGCATTTTTTAATGTAAATCGAGTCTGTAAGTCCGTGTCAATCGTGACAAGAGTTGTTGTGAAGAAAACGGAGCGAAAACGGGTATTTTTGGTGAAAAACAGTGGAAGAGGTTTGTTGGAATTTCATCAGCGTTGCGACGCCATCCATGCGGCTGGAGAGAGTGTTGCAGTGTGTCACAATCATACTAGAAGAGCGTATGGTTGTGAACCTCACAGTGGCAAGTCGTGCCATGATGCGATCGAAGAGGACGATGCATCATCTAACACACCAAGATAGGTGGGCTTGAAGGCATGTGAGACTGGGGCCAACCGTGTCGTCGGAGGGGTCGATGTATGGGCGTATGACTCCTCGCCAAAATGACGTGCAAGGGAGGAAGACCCAATATTTCACATAATATACTATAGGGGGTACCATGGTGTCGACTCTCCACCACCCCTGGGCTTGTGGGCCTAAGTGAGTCACCCCGTGGCACGTTCGCGTGTCATGGCTGGGGCGAGCGTCTCAAGAGAAGTGTCTTGGGCGTTTCCTTTGTAACGGGTTTTCAAGGGACAGTGTCGGACGGCACAGGTGTGCCGACATTGCGCCCCTTCCCATGGGCTGGAGGTTCCGATATAGGGCCCGTTAGCGGCCAGCGATCCGAGATTGTCCCGTCAAAGCCAACTCATGGGAAAGGCAAGTGCAAGCACACGGACGGGCGACGTGTGCGACCAAGTTATATTCATTGCTTATTTACTTGATGCTTGGTTGAGGATCAAGAACCTCGCCTAAAGACCCGACGAGGCCACGAGGCGTTGCGATCTTAACGATGGGGCGGGAGTTCCCCTTAGGTGCAAGCCATGTTCGGAAGGATGAATCATGGTGCCGCACGCGGTCCGAGAGGTACGACCGTGACACGTGGTATCGAGAGCCAACCTTTGTGCGCGCGATCGGACAAGAATCGAATAAGTCCGTTGTGACAATGAATGTGACTTTCGTGGGTTGAAACCAGCTTGGGTGGCTTCGCATAAATCAAGACCGTGTTGACATTGACTTTCGAGGCGATGCTGGGCAATGTTTAAGCACTTACACTTTCGAGGAAGGACTGGGTGAAGTGTTGGTCGCCGGTAGCCATTTTCGAGGAAGAACCTGGGTGGTATCGGTTAAAAGACCTGGACGAGTCGGGAAAATCACTTTCGAGGAAGTACCTGGGTGATGTTTGTTCGAGTTGCCGAAATCGATGTTTTGTGAATTGAGTTAGCGTTAGCAAGAGAAATCATATGTCAAGCAAGTATGGGCAACAGTTTGGCGTATGAGGACAATGTTGGCGTTGGCTCAGTTCGAGAGAGTTGTCCAAATGAGACGCGACTTCCACATGATGCCCAAGAGGGGCAAGTTGATCAGTTGGCATGTTTGCCAACGAGTTGTGCGGGCGGTGGTGCCCGATTGAAGCGCCGATGTGCGCAAGTTGAGCAGTTGGCGTGCGAAAGCCAACGAGCGAGTTGTGCGGGCGGTGGTGCCCGATCGAAGCGCCAGGAGTGCGCAACCGTTGCGATGTGGCCAGGAGTGCCACTATGAAAGTGCTCGAGCAGAGTGAGCACATTGTGAAGCGCCGAGGCGCTGTATTGTGTTGCCACACAGTGTGGCTTGCTGCAGTTAGTTGGCCGACAGGGTGCCAACGGCAGGAGAAGCTTTCCGACTTTGCTGAAGCAGTCGCTCAGAACATACGTGCGTTCTGGCCAAGATGGCCGAGTTGGGACACGTTCCCGTGACCAGGCGAGTGAATGCCTAGGTTTGGTACCATGGTTCGTCTGGTGAGTCCCGGGCCGAAGCCCCAAGAGTCGGGCGAAGAGAGTGCCCCATGAAGGGATAGCCCACCAACCGATGGTGACCGCCAATTGCCGTATCCGTCTGAAGCGCAAATTTTCAAGCAAGTCCGTTAGCCTTGTTAAGGCATCGAGACGATGCCGAGTTTCGAGCGGGGGAGGGTGTTATAATCCATGATTCGGTTTGAATCCCCGAGTATGTCATCGAGGACGATGACGAGATTAAGTGGGGGAGAATGTCACAATCATACTAGAAGAGCGTATGTTTGTGAACCTCACAGTGACAAGTTGTGCCATGATGCGATCGAGGAGGACGATGCATCATCTAACACACCAAGATAGGTGGGCTTGAAGGCATGTGAGATCGGGCCAACCGTGTCGCCGGAGGGGTCGATGTATGGGCGTATGACTCCTCGCCAAAATGACGTGCAAGGAGGAAGACCCAATATTTCACATAATATACTATAGGGGTACCATGGTGTCGACTCTCCACCACCCCGGGCTTGTGGGCCTAAGTGAGTCACCCCCGCGCACGCTCGCGCGTGTCATGGGTTGAGGGCGAGCGTCTCAAGAGAAGTGTCTTGGGCGTTTCCTTTGTAACGGGTTTTCAAGGGACGGTGTCGGACGGCGCATGTGTGCCGACATTGCGCCCTTCCCATGGGCCGGAGGTTCCGATATAGGGCCCGCAGCGGCGGCCGATCCGAGATTGTCCCGTCAAAGCCAACTCATGGGAAAGGCAAGTGCAAGCACACGGACGGGCGACGTGTGCGACCAAGTTATATTCCGCTGCTTATTTACTTGATGCTTGGTTGAGGACTGAAGAACCTCGCCTAAAGACCCGACGAGGCCACAGAGCGTTGCGATCTTAACGATGGGGCAGGAGTTCCCCTTAAGGCTGGCCATGTTCGAAGGATGAATCATGGCGCCGCACGGTCCGAGAGGTACGACCGTGACACAGTGCAGCGTTGCAACGCTAGGGGTAGCATTGCAATGCCACAGCGTTGAGAACGCTAGGCGTGGCGCTATATATTACAGCGTTGCAATTCTGCAGCGTAGTGGTGCATGATATGCGAGGAAAGTGCGGGAGTGGCATCATGGTTGGCGGTTCGAGTCCAAGTGAAAGTGCTGGCGGTTTTAATATTTTTATTTTTATTTTCTTTGTAAAAATGTATTTTATAAATTTTTTTAATTATTTTAATTAATATTAATATAAATGTTATATTAATGTTAATTAATTTAATTTTATGTCTCTAAGGTGCCAAAAAATCGGTCAAATAATGCTATTTATTTATTTTATGAATGAGATGTATGAAATATTTTTCTATGTGCATAATGTACGTCATATAGATTTAAAATCCCAACTTAGGTTAAACATTTCATGCATCATTTTTATATTATAAGAGTTATAATATATAGTATGCATGATAGGATTATATTATAAGAGTTATAATATAATGTTTGCATGATTTAATTTATTTAAATATAAGTGTTATATTTTTAAATTAAAAGCATGCTCATTCATTTAATTCATGTGACGAATGTATGTTATAAAGTATTATTCATGTGATGAATGATCAACCATTATAACATAGAAATGCATGTAACCTAAGTTAATTATTAGTTTTAAAATGTTTAGAACTTGAATAATTAGACTTAGGTTTTCTAGTTCTAATAAGATTAGAATTAGGAAATCAAATATGACCTTTGAACGGAGACTGATAAGTAACTCTGTCTAAGGAAGGTTTTGTCTAAGGCTGGGGTATTTAAGTTGACGCCTGCGGAACACCCCTACCTGAAAATCAACCTGGGAGTGAATTCGATCCGGAGATTCTTAGGTTATATTCTCGTGAGTGCCGTTAATTAAGAGTTAATTAATTTATTCACATAGACCTAAGTTAATAATGTGATTATAGACTTAGGCTAATCCAATATAAGAGTAATATTGGTAGACTTAGGCAAATTTTAGTCGATTTATCGAGCTCAATCCCTATTAATTTAAAGTGCTGAGTGGGAGGAAATAAAGTGTATGAGATACATTTAATTTTCCATCCCAAATCTCCTTTAAGTTCACACCGTGAGATTCATACTCGGCCTCGTGGCGCAAATGGGAGCGTCCCCCTACGGGTGGCATTTGTATGGGTCAATATCAACGTGAATGGAGAGAATACTTATAGTGAGTGGGAGCGGGACCTGTGAAAACGGGACCCACAGTCTCTTCTTTTGATTCACACCGTGAGATGCCTATGATGCGCCTGCTAGTTTGGCCTAGACCAGACAATCCCTACGGAGGGCCTTGATCATGGGAGTCAGAACACCGTGAATTTCCGAAAGGGACATAATTTCCTTGTTGGTTTCCCTTCTTAGTCCTCCCTACGGCGGCTATTGTTTGGACAGATACTTAAAAATTTAAAGATAGAGGGTGACAATCACAGGATTAATTAAGAGTTAATGGATTCAGACCGAAAAATGGTAACTGGATGCTTAATGGAATAAGAGTTATTCTTGTATTAGGGTCTGATCGAGAAAGTCTCGTCCTAGAGGAGGAGTGGCTTTGTCTACTCTACGGTGGCGGTCATTCTAAACCTTTGGAGTATCATTGCAATTTTTAATGACCTAGGGATCATAGGATAAAAATTTGCTAAAACTTGATTGGATTTTAAAAAGTTTTTGCTAGACTAATACAAAGTTTTTTCATTTTTCAGCAACAAAATGTCAAACGCTTTCAACGCTCCTTTAGCTTCCGTTAAGTTAGTCGGCGATAGTTTTTCGTGGAAAAACAATATAGACACGATTTTGATAAATGACGACCAAGAGTTCGCGCTCACTGAGGTGGATCTTCTGGTGCACGGTCCAACAATCCTATTCAACGATCTACAAACCTTCCAGTCCTTGGTGCAAACAAGGGGACAGGAAGCTGAGGCAAGTGTTGCCTTAAGATCTTTTCACAGGGGTATGACCTTTGGGACAAAGTTTGTAGACTCTTCAGGTCCTAAGGGGAAGAAGAAGAAGTTGAAAAATGTTAAGGTTGGTCGCGCTACCGCCCTAAAAGGCAAAGAAATCAAGGATGTTTCCAGAAAGTGTTTCTACTGCAACGGGGACGGACACCTGAAAAGAAGTTGTCCCAAGTTCCTTGATGAAAAGAAGATGACAGGTAAATGTGATTTACTTGTCACAGAAACTTGTTTAGTGGAGAGTAATGACTCTATCTGGATATTGGATTCAGGCGTCACTAACCATGTTTGCTCTTCTTTTCAAGGATTAAGTTCCTGGCAACGGCTGCAAAAGGGTGAGATAACACTCAGGGTTGGATTTGGAGAAGTTGTCTTGGCTGCAGCAATAGGCACGATGAAGCTGTTTTTTGGTGGGAAGTACTTATTATTAGATAATATGTACATAGTTCCTAGGTTTACGAGAAACCTAGTTTCTATTTCCTGCCTATTAGAACAAAATATTTTCGTTTCTTTCAAGAGTAATAAAGCGTTTATTTCTTGAAATGGAAATTTTATTTGTTCTGCTTCGCTTGAGAGCAATTTATATGTTTTGAACCCTAATTCGGTCAAAAGTATTTTGAATACCGAATTGTTTAAAACAGCTGAAACGCGAACTAAGAGATTAAAAGTTTCTCCAAAAGAAAGTGCCCATCTTTGACATCTACGGTTAGGCCACATTAATCTCAATAGAATTGAGGGACTAGTGAAGAGTGGACTTCTAAGCGAGTTAGAAGAAAACTCTTTACCGGTATGAGAGTCATGCCTTGAAGGCAAAATGACCAAACATCATTTTAGTGGAAAAGGATATAGAGCCAAGGAGCCCCTTGAGCTTATACATTCTGACCTCTGTGGTCCGATGAATGTTAAAGCACGAGGAGGCTAAGAATACTCCGTATCTTTCATAGATGACTATTCGAGGTATGGGTACATTTACCTAATGCATAGGAAGTTTGAAACACTTGAAAAGTTCAAGGAGTTCAAGACTGAGGTTGAGAACCTGTTAGGTAAAACGATTAAAACACTTAGATCGGATCGAGGTGGAGAGTATATGGACACTGAATTCTAGGATTATATGATAGAACATGGAATTACGTCCCAATTTTCAGCACCCGGTATGCCACAGTAGAATGGTGTATCGGAGAGGAGAAACAGAACCATGTTGGTGATGGAGATCTGATCTCCTTGAGCAGCGGAAACGTGGTTTGGGATCGTAAATTGCTTGATTGTTTTAATGGAAACAAAAACCAGTACATTGACAAATATACAGAACAAGCATAAAATTAACTCTAATCTAATTAGGCATGGATTAATTGCATACAAACATACTACAAGTTTAACAATTAAACTAATAAAGAAAGAGGAATTACCTTTGTAGTTTTTCTGAGCAGCAACTCCTTGCTCTAATCAGTACAACAACACAAGAAGCTTTAGTTTCTCTGTTTTTACAGAATACCACCAAAAGAGTAAACCCTCTATCCTCTGAATGCTTAGATCTTTCCTTGGTGGGAAGGATTCCAACAGTTGGAGAATTTTGGGAATTCTAGAGATTGAGAGAGAGAGAATTCTTCTGTCAATTGAAAAAAAATCGACCGATCCATTCACACCCCTTCTCCCTGTTAAGCTATCGATAGGGAGAAGGAAGGGGATAGTGGGAACGTGTCTGGAAGACACGTTCCCTTATTTTATTATTAAAATAATAATAATAATAATAATAATTAAATAATAATTAAATAATAATTAAATCAAATTTAATTATTAATTTAAATAATACAAATTAAATATCATATATTTAATTTAGATTAAATCTCATTTAATCACATCACCCCTTTAACCTATAGTTTTAATGTACATCCAGTGCACATTAAAATTTAACCTATAGTTTTCAAATGTGAATCACATTCACATTTAATATAATATTTGAACTCTCTCAAATATTCAATTCTCTCATATAATTTAATATGAATCACATTCACATTAAATTTATAATATATAGTTCCAAAACAATATATTATATCGTATCTAAATACATTAAATATATTTCCTGATGAATTTGAACATTTCAAATTCAAATTATCTAAGAACCCTTTACGAGCTAGAAGGTGGACCTAATGGACCTACAGATCAGAAGCTCCAACGATACGAGATTTCTCGGTTAATCTCATTAACCTCCCAATCAACATTCGTTAACTGCGAGAACACTCCACTAAAGTCCCACAGCTGCACTCTTCTCACTGCAGATATATTTCTGTGTCCATGGATATTGACCAATAACAGCAAGTCAATCCTTCACGAATGTTCGTAAGACCAGCTGGGTCAAATTACCGTTTTACCCCTGGGTTAAATCTTGTGCCTTAAGTACCAATGCTCCTCTAATGAACAATTTGTTTGTGGTCCTACAACAAACAGAGTCCCTCTCGGGCCAATGAGAGGATCGGGCCCTTTGTTCAAGTCCCGGAGATACCACTTAAGGGAACATTCCTCTACTTACCCTAGTAGGTGGGAAGAAGTGAATTCCATCTTGCTAAGTTAAGTTCCCAGCCGCTCACTCGGTCTTGTCTCCAAGAAGGTAGGCATATTGAGTTGGCGAATCTGACCACTCTCACCCATACTAGTCAAAGGACAATCCTCGTGAATGGGAGTTCGTGAACTGCCTCGAGATTGAGATCAAGTTGCCTAGGTCATCCTAGTGAAATAGAAACCTAACTAGTCAACTGAGTTACAGCTAGAGGTTACTATTTCGTGGTCCGGTCTTATGTAATCTCATTACATAGGATATCCCCACTCACATGTCATCTACATTCAGTTAAAGATTCATTTAACAGCCTTGGATGTTTAGTTTATTGGATTTAGGGTTTAAATAAAGGCAAACTCGTAGATAACGAACAATAACACTTTATTGAAATAATAACACTTTATTACAATAATTAGAACATAATTACAAACTCCAAGTTTTAGGGCACAAATCCCAACAAACTCCCACTTGAACTAAAACTCTAGTGGGGTACATCATAATCTAAAACAGTAGAAATACAATAAACTAGGGCATCCATATACCCCATTACATATCTCCCACTTGCCTAGATTAGCCTATGTACATATCTCGTAGACCCAGACTTTCCAGATGACCCTCGAACACTTTAGCCGTGAGAGTCTTTGTAAACGGATCAACAATATTGTGCTCCGAAGCGATCTTCGTGACTGTCACATCACCTCGTTGCACTATTTCTCGTATTAGGTGATACTTCCTCTCGATGTGCCTACCTCGCTTATGGTTGCGAGGTTCCTTCGAATTGGCAACCGCACCACTGTTGTCACAGTATAAGGTGATGGGATATTCCATATTTGGAACAACTTCCAAATCAGTAAGGAATTTCCTTAGCCAAATAGCCTCTTTAGCGGCTTCACAAGCAGCGACATACTCAGCCTCCATTGTGGAGTCAGCGATGCATCCTTGCTTGATGCTTCGCCATACTATAGCTCCCCGTTAAGGGTAAAAACTAATCCTGATGTGGATTTCCGAGAATCCTTATCGGTCTGAAAATCAGAATCAATGTATCCAGTAAGGATCAAATCCTTAGACCCATACACAAGCATATAGTCCCTCGTTCTCCTTAGATACTTGAGGTTATTTTTAACTGTTGTCCAGTGGTCTAACCCTTGATTGGACTGGTACCTACTGACTATTCCCACTGCATAACAAATGTTCGGCCTCGTGCACATCATAACATACATTAAGCTACCTACTGCAGAGGCATAGGGAATATGTCTCATATCCTCAACTTCTTGAGGTGTCTTGGGACACTGTTCCCTAGACAGATGAACTCCATGCCTGAAGGGTAATAAGCCCTTCTTGGAATTCTACATCGACTATCTGGACAACATTTTGTCGATATAAGACGCTTGAGACAGTGCTAGCGTTTTGTTCTTGCGATTGCTGAAGATCTGAATCCCAAGAACATATTGCGCCTCTCCCAAATCTTTCATTTGGAATTGGGTTGCCAGCCAATTCTTTATGTTAGTAAGGTATCATACATCATTCTCAATGAGTATGATATCATCCACATAATGTACTAACAAAGCTACTTTGTCGTTGATGATCCTCTTGTAAACACAAGGCTCATCAACGTTTTGGTCAAAGTCGTAAGACTTGATCGCAGTATCAAATCTTATATTTCAAGATCTTGAGGCTTGTTTCAACCCATAAATGGATTGCTTGAGCTTGCAAACTTTTTGCTCCTGACCTTGGGCTATGAACCCTTCGGGCTGAGACATATAGATGCTCTCGTCAAGATTACCATTCAAAAAGGTAGTCTTGACGTCCATTTTCCAAATTTCATAATCATAAAATGCGGCTATAGACAAGAGTATCCTTATAGACTTCAGCATAGCAACAGGAGAAAAAGTTTCTTCATAGTCAACTCCTTCCTTTTGGGTAAAATCCTTTGCTACAAGCCTAGCCTTAAAGGTCTGTACCTTTTCGGCTGCATCTCTCTTTCTCTTATAGATCCATTTACACCCTATGGGTCTAACCCCTTCAGGTTGGTCTACAAGTTCCCATACTGAATTGATGTCCATTGACTCCATTTCAAGGTCCATGGCTTTGATCCATTAGTCCTTGTCTACGTCATTCATTGCCTGTTTATAAGACAATGGATCTTCTACGCCATTATCAGGTATGACAACTTGAGTTTCAGCTAAACCCAAGTAGCGGTAAGGTTGAGAAACAACCCTCCCACTGCGTCGAGGCATTCCCAACGATTGAGAAGGACGAGACTGACTTGAGGTGCTGGCTCCTCCATCAACTCTTGATGAAGGTCCAGCTTGATCAACAACTCTTATTGGTTCATGAGTAGCTTCATTTAGTACTAGTTTACTACGCGGTATGTGGTTCCTCATGTGATCTTCCTCCAAGAACGTGGCGTTTGTCGATACAATCACCTTGTTTTCTTGTGGGTCGTAGAAAAGACCACCTCTCGTTTCTTTGGGATAGCCAACAAATTAGCACAATCTTGAACGAGGTTCCAGCTTCTTTGGGTTTGTCACGAGCACGTGTGCCGGACAACCCCAAATCCTGAAGTGTTGTAAACTAGGTTTACGCCCCTTCCAAAGTTCAAAAGGTGTTTATGAAACACTTTTTGATGGAACACTGTTCAAGATTTGAACTGCAGTCTCTACTACGTATCCCCAAAACGAGGCAGGCAACTGAGCATAGCTCATCATAGAACGAACCATGTCTAACAAGGTTCTATTTCTCCTTTCTGACACACCATTTTGCTGTGGTGTATTAGGTGTTGAGAGTTGAGATTTAATTCCATGTTCTATCATATAGTCCTGGCATCTCAAATCCATATACTCTCCACCTCGATCGGATCGAAGTGTTTTAATGGTTTTCCCTAATGCATTCTCTACTTCAGCCTTATACTCTTTGATCTTTTCAAGTGCTTCACACTTGTGATGCATTAGGTATAGATAACCATACCTCGAATAATCATCTATGAAAAAGATGAAATATTCGTACCTACATCGAGCTTTAACATTTACCGGACCACAAAGATCCGAATGTACAAGTTCTAAGGGCTTTATGGCTCTGTAACCTTTTCCAGTAAAAGGTCGCTTGGTCATTTTACATTCCAAGCAAGACTCGCAAGGCGGTAAAGAATCATCTTCTAACTTGTTTAGAAGTCCATTCTTAGAGAGTCTCTCAATCCGGTTGAGATTAATATGACCAAGTCTAAGATGCCATAGATAGGTATTATTATTTGGAGAAATTCTTTGCCTTTTATTTTGAGTGTTAGCATTCTTAAACATCTCATGATTTAAAATTGTTTTGGTTTTATTCGGTTTGATGACGTATGCCATTTTTCAATTTAGCGAAACAAATATTGACCCCTCTTTCAAAATGAACGCTTCATTAATTGAAAAAGAAATACAATAACCAAGTTCTATTAAACAAGAGATAGAAATTAAGTTCCTTTTAAGCTTAGGAACTATATACAGATGTTTTAATAATAAAAATCTATCTCCGAAAAACAGCTTGGCATCTCCCACTGCACGAGCTGAGACGACGTCTCCCGTTCCGACCCTGAGCGTCATCCCACCCTCTTCGAGCTCCTTGAAGGATCTAGTTTCCTGAAATGAAGAGCAACGTGATTAGTGGCTCCTGAATCAAGTATCCAGGTCAAATCATCATTTTCCACTAAACATGTTTCAAGAACAAGTAAATCTGATTTACCTTTCTTCTCTTTTGGGCAGTTTCGCCTCCAGTGCCCATCCACGTTGTAGTGGAAACATTTTCCTTTATCTGCAACCTTGACTTTTCCCTTGCCTTTGTCAGCAGCAGGTGCCTTCCCTTTCCCTCCTATTTTCTTCTTTTGGGTCTTCTTAATCCCAGAAGATGAGGTATAGGACTTAGTCCCAGAGGATGAACCCTTCTGGAAGCTTCTGGAATGGGGAAACAGATTTGCCTCTCCATCAGCCTGTCCCTTATTCTTCATGAGAGACTGGAAAGTTTGTAGTTCATTAAGGAGAGTAGTCAGGTTATACTCTATCTTGTTCATCACTGCATTGCTGCGGAATTGCAGGAAACTCTTCAGAAGAGATTCCAGAATGAACTATACCTGACTTTGCTCGTCAATGACCGCTCTGTTCTTCTCAGCCACATTGAAGTGGACCATCAGATCAAGAACGTGTTCTCTCACCGATGATCCCTCCTTCATACGGGAGTTATAAACGTATTTGAGGGATTCGTGCCGAATCTATCCAGACGGTTGTCCAAATATTTCCTGCAGCGAACTCATGATCTCACGAGCTGAGACCATGCCCTCGTGCTTTTTGGCCAGAACTTTAGAAACACTAGCCAAAATTTAGACCTTGGCCTTATCATTGGCCTTGATCCAGCGGTCATACGCCTCCTTAACAGATTGAGGAGCGTTACGAGCAGGGACCTGAGGACATTCCTCAGACAGTATAAACCGTAGGTCGTCAACAACGAGAATCGTATTCAAGTTGGACTTCCACGTAGTAAAATTTTCACCAGTTAAATGATCGCTTTTAAGTAAGGCTATTATTGAGGACGACATGCTGAAAATCCAAAATGGTTCTAATTAGTTATGCCTTTTAATCCATTGTAAAAACCAATAAAATTTAGCAAAATTATTAAAGAACCCTAGTGTTTAAACTAAACCCACTGTTTAAATTAAACCTTTAATTTTGCAACGGTACTTCAAGGGTTTAGAACAAAAGCCTCCGTCGGGAGGTCAGTCATTCCTCCCTTGAATTGAGACATTCTCAGCCAATTCTCACTACCAGAACATCTCATGTCCCAATGGTCCTTAGCTACCGTTTGTTTGGTCAAGGACTTGTTAACTAGCTGAACTCATCCCGTAAATGTGACCCTACCATTTTCAGATCCAATAGGCCCGAGCAAACATGCTACTATTAAGAAAGACAATTGTTGGTAAATAACCTAAGAGACCCTATCCATTTCTAGAGTTCGCGGTGTTCCGATCCCTATAGTCAGGCCCTCCGTAGGGTTTGGCTGTTCCAGGACAACCTAGCAGGCGGACTATAGAAATCTCACGGTGCATCTTAATGGAGGAGACCGTAGGATACGTTGACACGCGCCCTGCTCCCATTTACTATGGATACTTCCCTCATTCACCTTGGTATTGAACCATTCAAACACATACCGTAGGGGGACGCCCTATTGACGCCACGTAGCCAAGCATGAAACTCACGGTGTGAACTCTTGAGGACATGAGAGTAAACTCGATGCGAACATCTCGTTTTCTCCCACTGCAGCTCCTAAGATTAGGGTATAGGTTTAACTTAGTCGGATTCTGGCTAAAGAATCTATCTAAGTCTATGCCTATTATAACTATTATAACTAGGTCTTAAAACCTTATGTCTAGGTGAATAAACGTTTTAATTACCTAGAGATAAAATAGAACTAAGGTTAATTCAACTCGGGTTCAGTCGTCAGCTCTCGGTGGAGGTGTTAAGTTAATCGTCGACTTAAGTACCCCAACCTTAGATGAGAACTTCACCTAGTGAGAGTTCCCTTATAACCAAAGTCCTAAAGTCCTACTATATTTTAAACTATTTAAAATACTACGTAAGACCAATTTCTAATCCTATTAGAAATTAAAACTTAGGTCTAAATTAATTTTAAACGATTTAAAACTAATGAAATTTATAACCCAAGTTCTTATGTTTGCATGCATTTCTTTATTATAGGTTATGGTTTCTAAAAACCCTGCAATTTATAACTTTTATAAATTTTAATAATTAACCTATGAAAGAAACTATATTATAATTCCAACAATCATTATTCAAATTGGAATTATAAAAGGAATTCAACTAATTGAATTATAAAATTACTTAAACAAAATAACATTTATTTTAAACTAAGTAATTTCATGCTCCATGCAATTTATTTTCCATATAATCTAATCATAACAATTATAATTAATTACTCATGAAAAATAAATTAATCATGCATTTAACCATATTCATATAACATTTATATAAATAAAATGCATGAACATGCTTAACCTAAGGTGGGAAAAATCTAAATGACATTCATAAAGATAAATAGTTGTAAAACGGAAATAATTTAGCCCCTAAAGTGCAAAAAATAAAATTACATTAATTTTATTTCATAAAACCGATCAAAAAATACCCCGAACCGGCCTTGAACCGCTCGAACCAGATCGAAAAAGAATCTGAACCGCTGAACCGGTTTGTAGCTGCTGGAATGCCCCACGGCGTTGCAACGCTGATGCGAGCGTTGCAACGCCTGCTTTGTCCTTATGCGCGCCTGCTATCGGGGTTGCGTTGCAACGCTGAGGGGCAGCGATACAACGCCGCTGATCCCTTGAGCGCCCGCGTCGATAGGGGACGCTGGCGTTGCGACGCCGTTCTCCAGCGTTGCAACGCTGATGAACGACGTTGCAACGTTGATGCTTCGGCAGTGGCAGAAATCCACGAACACAGCAGCTTCCAATTGCAATTTCTCCTTCGATTCTCCACTGAATTACTAGAAATTGGTCCCGAAAGACTCGTAACTCAATTACAGACTCAATTATGCACTTTATTTGCCCAAAAACGCAGGGGCCTTTACAATAATTTGATCAAATCAAAAGTAAACTATGGCAAAAAAACTCCTAAAAAGTTTTACAGCAAACCAAATGTATTTCCCACCAAATCAATGCAATTTTGTTTCAAAACAAAACAATACAAGCATTGCTCTGATACCAATTGATGGAGATCTGATCTCCTTGAGCAGCGAAAACGTGGTTTGGGATCGTAAATTGCTTGATTATTTTAATTGAAACAAAAACTAGTACATTGACAAATATACAGAACAAGCATAAAATTAACTCTAATCTAATTAGGCATGGATTAATTGCACACAAACATACTACAAGTTTAACAATTAAACTAATAAAGAAAGAGGAATTACCTTTGTAGTTTTCCTCAGCAGCAACTCCTTGCTCTAATCAGTACAACAACACAAGAAGCTTTAGTTTCTCTGTTTTTACATAACACCACCAAAAGAGTAAACCCTCTATCCTCTGAATGCTTAGATCTTTCCTTGGTGGGAAGGATTCCAACAGTTGGAGAATTTTGAAAATTCTAGAGATTGAGAGAGAGAGAATTCTTCTGTCAATTGAAAAAAATCGATCGATCAATTCACACCCCTTCTCCCTGTTAAACTATCGATAGGGAGAAGGAAGGGGATACTGGGAACGTGTTTGGAAGACACGTTCCCTTATTTTATTATTAAAATAATAATAATAATAATAATAATAATAATAATTAAATAATAATTAAATCAAATTTAATTATTAATTTAAATAATACAAATTAAATATCATATATTTAATTTGGATTAAATCTCATTTAATCATATCACCCCTTTAACCTATAGTTTTAATGTACATCTAGTGCACATTAAAATTTAACCTATAGTTTTCAAATGTGAATCACATTCACATTTAATATAATATTTGAACTCTTTCAAATATTCAATTCTCTCATATAATTTAATATAAATCACCTTCACATTAAATTTATAATATATAGTTTCAAAACTATATATTATATCGTATCTAAATACATTAAATATATTCCCTAATGAATTTGAACATTTCAAATTCAAATTATCTAAGAACCCTTTACGAGCTAGAAGGTGGACCTAATGGACCTACAGATCAGAAGCTCCAACGATACGAGATTGTTTGGTTAATCTCATTAACCTCCCAATCAACATTCGTTAATCATGGGGAACACTCCACTAAAGTCCCACAAATTTGCACTCTTCTCACCGCAGATATATTTACGTGTCCATGGATATTGACCAATAACAACAAGTCAATCCTTCACGAATGTTCGTAACACCAGCTGGGTCAAATTACCGTTTTACCTCTGGGTTACATCTTGTGCCTTAAGTACCAGTGCTCCTCTAATGAACAATTTGTTTGTGGTTCTACAACAAACAGAGTCCCTCTCGGGCCAATGAGTGGGTCGGGCCCTTTGTTCAAGTCCCGGAGACACCACTTAAGGGAACATTCCTCTACTTACCCTAGTAGGCGGGAAGGAGTGAATTCCATCTTGCTAAGTTACGTTTCCAGCCGCTCACTCGGTCTTGTCCCCAAGAAGGTAGGCATATTGAGTCAGCGAATCTGGCCACTCTCACCCATACTAGTCAAAGAACAATCCCTCGCGAACAGGAGTTCGTAACCTGCTCAGGAATGAGATCAAGTTGCCTAGGTTATCCTAGTGAAATAGAAACCTAACTAGTCAACGGAGTTACAGGTAGAGGTTACTATTTCGTGGTCCGGTCTTATGTAATCTCATTACATAGGATATCCCCACTCACATGTCATCTACATGGTCACATTAGGATCACTGTGTTTGCATCAAATACAAAGTGGGCCACATCCATAGTTTAACCAGGGTAAGGTACCCAAACCTTATCCTCTAACTATAGACCCTTTAGGTTGTATCTCGAACCGAGATCCTTTTTATGTACACTACATTCAGTTAAAGATTCATTTAACAACCTTGGATGTTTAGTTTATTGGATTTAGGGTTTAAATAAAGGAAAACTCGTAGATAACGAACAATAACACTTTATTGAAATAATAACACTTTATTACAATAATTAGAACATAATTACAAACTACGAGTTTTAGGGCACAGATCCCAACAGTTGGACATGGTTCGGTCGATGATGAGCTATGCTCGTCTCCCTGGTTCTTTTTGGGGTTACGCAGTGGAGACTGCAGTTTACATTTTGAACACAGTTCCGTCGAAAAGTGTTTGTGAAACACCTTTCGAGCTCTGGCATGGTCGTAAAACCAATTTACGACATTTCAGAATTTGGGGATGCCCGACCCATGTGTTGGTGTCAAACTCGAAAATGTTGGAGCCCCGTTCAAACTTGTGCCTCTTTGTAGGTTACCCAAAGAGTAAGATCGGGTTGAATGAAATGGACAGTTCATCAGCAAGACTTGCTGAGTGTGCTTGTACATCAACAAGTGTTGTTGATCCTAGCTCGTCTAGTCTGGTCTGTTCCCAAGAGTTTGGGATGCCTCAACGTAGTGGGAGGGTTATGAGACAGCCTGAACGTTACATGGGTTTAGCTGAAACCCAAATCGTCACTCCTGATGATTACTGTGAGGATCCATTGACCTATGATCAGGTAATGGCAGACATTGACAAAGACGAATGGATTAAAACTATGGACCAGGAAATGGAGTCGATGTACTTCAATTCCGTCTGGGAGCTTGTGGACCAACCGGATGGGGTAAAACCTATTGGTTGTAAGTGGATCTACAAGCGTAAACGTGGCGTAGATGGGAAGGTGTGGACCTTCAAAGCTCGACTAGTGGCAAAGGGTTTTACCCAGGTGGAAGGGGTTGACTATATGAGGAAACCTTTTCACCTGTTGCCATGGTAAAGTCCATTAGAATCCTTCTGGCCATTGCCGCATATTATGACTATGAGGTATGGCATATGGATGTCAAGACCGCCTTTCTGAATGGCAACCTTGACGAGACCATCTACATGGACCAGCCCAAGGGGTTCATTGCCCAAGGCCAAGAGCAAAAAGTTTGCCGGCTTAAAAGGTCTATTTATGGACTAAAACAAGCATCGAGGTCTTGGAATATAAGGTTTGATGAGGCGATCAAATCTTATGGCTTTAATCAAAATGTTGACGAGCCTTGTGTTTACAAGAAAATCGTTAACAAAACAGTCGCATTTCTAATATTGTATGTGGATGATATCCTTCTCATTGGGAATGAGGTAGGATTTCTTACTGACATTAAGGAATGGTTGGCTTCGCAATTCCAAATTAAAGATCTGGGAGAAGCACAATATGTTCTAGGTATCCAGATAGTCTGGAACCGGAAGAACAGAACGCTAGCCATGTCTCAGGCATCTTACATGGACAAGATGTTATCTAGGTATAAGATGCAGAACTCCAAGAAGGGCTTATTGCCTTTCAGGCATGGGGTTCACCTGTCTAAGGATCAATGTCCTAAGACACCTCAAGAAGTAGAGTATATGAGACGAATCCCCTATGCTTCAGCTGTAGGGAGCCTGATGTATGTCATGTTATATACTATGCCCGACATCTGTTATGCAGTTGGGATTGTCAGTAGGTATCAATCCAATCAAGGATTAGATCACTGGACAGTCGTAAAGGCAATCCTCAAGGAACTTAGGAGAACGAGGAACTACAACCTTGTGTATGGGAGTGGGGATTTGATTCTTACGGGATACACAGATTCTGATTTTCAGACCGATAAGGATTCTAGGAAATCCACTTCGGATTCAACCTTCATTCTGAATGGAGGAGTTGTAGTATGGCGAAACATTAAGTAGGGATGCATCGCTGATTCCACGATCGAAGCCGAGTATGTTGCGGCTTGTGAAGTTGCAAAAGAAGCTGTTTGGCTCAGGAAGTTCATGACAGATTTAGAAGTTGTTCCAAATATGAACTTGTCGATCACGCTGTTTTGTGACAACAGTGGTGCAGTAGCCAACTCGAGAGAACCTCGGAGTCATAAAAGAGGCAAGCACATAGAGCGTAAGTATCACCTGATACGGGAGATTGTGCACCGCGGAGACGTGACAGTCACGTAGATAGCTTCGGAGCACAACGTTATTGATCCATTTACAAAGCCTTCACGGCTAAGGTGTTTGAGGGTCACCTAGAGAGTCTAGGTCTTCGAGTGCTTCCTGACTAGGGCAAGTGGGAGTATTGTAAAGGTGTATTTAATGCCCTAGTTTATTGTATTACTTTAATGTATTACTTTACTGTACATTTGAGAAATGTATCATGTACTCCACTAGCTTAGTCCAAGTGGGATTTTGTTGGGATGTATGTCCTCATCTCGTGTAGTTATTAATATTCCAAGTTAAATAAATATGAGTTATTTATTTGAACTCAGTTTGATAAATAAGAGTTATTTATTTAAACTTTGTGTCTCGCATTTTTCATAAACTTAATCCAATAAACTAAGCTCCAGGGTCATTGTATTATGAGAGAACTAAGAACTTGAACGGTGTGTAGTGGACACACAGGGAAGATCACGTTCGAGTTAATGACCCGAACGGTCTACATTATATGGATAGGGTTGGAGACCTAATCTCGGATACATCGTGTGGATGCGACCGCTTTGTATTAGATACAAACGCGGTGATCTGACTCGTTCATGTGGTTGACATGGGAGTGGGGGCATCCTGTGCAATGAGATTATAAAAGACCGGACCGTGAATTATTAGACTTACTGTTGTAACACCGTTAACAGTATAGGGCTAATAATTTCGTAGATGACCATTAGTGACTCGACCTTAATCCTGAGTGTGTCACGAACTCCTGTCTACGGGGGTCTGTCCTTTGACTAGTATGGGTGAGGGTGGCCACAGTTGCTCACCCAATTTTCCTATTTTCTAAGGGACAGGACCACATGGGGAGCTGGGAACTTGACCACGCAAGAAGGAATTCACTCGTTCTCGACTTTAGGAAAACTAGAGGGGTTGTTTCCTTCACTGTTGTCTCCAGGGCTTGAACAACGGGGCCCCACTCTCTCATTGGCCTGAGAGGGTTGTTGTTTATGGTTGGACCATGCAACGTAGTTGTTCATTAGAGGAGCAGTGAGACTTAAGAATCAAGAGGTAGTCACAGGGGTAAAACGGTAATTTGACCCAGCTGTGACTACGAACAACCTGTGAAAGGTCGACTCATGGGTATTGGTTATATCGATGGACACAACTTGTCCTACAGTGATGAGAGTGGAGCTACGGGCTTTAGTGGAGTGTTACCGTAGCTAATGAATGTTGAAGAACCGGGTCAAAGAGTTTGACAGGTTAGTCTCGGATCATTGGAGCTTGTCATGTGTAGGTCAATTAGGTCCCTCGGTTGGCTCAAATTTGTCAAATTGAGGCTTTAAAGTTTGGTGTGAATTTGATGTGTTCAAATTCATTATTTGGGTATTTATGTCCTTTATATGGGATATAGATGACATAATATATAGTTTAATGTGAATGAGATTCATAATAAACTATAGTATAGCTTAATTGATTAATTAGCGCTAATTGGAGAAATTGAATTAAGAGAAATTAAATTGAATGTGATTCAATTTAAAAATTCCACATTTATGCAAATGAAATTTGTATAATAAGGTATAAGATACCTTATATTAAGTGATATGCAAATATGATTTGTATATCATATAGTTGGGGTAATATTGTAATTTGGTGGAGATTTTAACTCCACCACACACCACTATAAAAGGATGCATTCAAAGGCATCTCATAACCCTTCTTGCCATTTTTGGGATTTTGATCCAAAGAGAGCAAGTGATTTCTCTCTAGAACTCTCTCTCTTTTCTCTAAGTTTTCTCCTCACCCAAAACCAAAGAGAGTCCCACACACTCTCCCTCAACCTCCCGAGAACAATCGAGAAGACCCTGTGGAGGTGTCTTGCTATTCGGATCGAGGTTCGTGTTCGAGGAGATCATCCGTTCGAGAGAGATCGTGACCGGAGGAAGAAAACGTTGAAGAAGAGTTCTTCAACAAGTAAGCAGCGTATTCCCTACTGTTTTCTTCTCTTTTATGCATGTTTGGCCTAGAATTAAAGATGTTTAATTCAATTTTAAGAAAGAATTAGACAACGGATCAACGACGTTTCACAACGTCTTCCGCTGCGGAAATTCCAAATCCTTCACCCACGTGGTCCTGTCCCTGAGAAGATAGGCATATTGGGTGAGTAACTGTGACCACCCTCACCGTACTAGTGAAAGGACAGACCCCCGCTGACAGGAGTCCGTAACACGCTCAGGATTAAGGTCGAGTCACTATTGGTCTTATTAGTCCAATACTGTTAACGGTGTTACATCTATAGGTCTAATAATTCACGGTCCGGTCTTGTACAATCTCATTGCACAGGATGCCCCCACTCGCATGTCAACCACATGAATGAGTTGGATCACCTCGTTTGTATCCAATACAAATCGGGTCGCATCCACAACGTGTCCAGGATTAGGTTGTTGGGATTGTTCATTATTTACGATATTGCCCCTGTTTTAACCCTAAATCCAATAAACTAAACATCCAAAGCTGTAAAATGTATCTTTAATGGAATGTAATGTACATATAAAGGATCTCGGTTCGAGATACAACCTAAAGAGTCTATAGTAAGGGGATAAGGTTTGGGTACCTTACCCTTGTAACACTATGGTTGTGGCCCACTTTGTATATGATACAAACACTGTGAGCCTAACGTGTTCGTGTAGATGAAATGTGAGTGGAGATATCCTATGTAATGAGATTACATAGGATACGAACTCCTGTTCGCAACTTGATCTCCGTTGACTAGTTAGGTTTCTATTTCACTAGGATGGCCTAGGCAACTTGATCTCAATCCTGAGCAGGTTACAAACTCCTGTTCGCAAGGGATTGTCCTTTGACTAGTATGGGTGAAAGTGGCCAGATTCACCGATTCAATATGCCTACCTTCTTGGGGACAAGACCGAGTGACCAACTGGGAACTTAACTTAGCAAGATGGAATTCACTCCTTCCAGCCTACTACGGTAAGTAGATGAATGTTCCCTTAAGTGGTGTCTCTGGGACTTGAACAAAGGGTCCGACCCTCTCATTGGTCCGAGAGGGACTTCTGTTTGTTGGTCGGACCACAAACAAATTGTTCATTAGAGGAGCACTGGTACTTAAGGTACAAGATGTAACCCAGGGGTAAAACAATAATTTGACCCAGGTGGTGTTACGGACATTCGTGAAGGAATTACTTGTCATTATTGGTCAATATCCGTGGACACAGAAAAATATCTGCAGTGAGAAGAGTGCTGCTGTGAGACTTTAATGGAGTGTTGCCGCAGCTAACGAATGTTGATTAAGAGGTTAATGAGATTAACCGAATAATCTCGTATCGTTGGAGCTTCTGATCTGTAGGTCCATTAGGTCCACCTTCTAGCTCGTAAAGGGTTCTTAGAACGTTTGAATTTGAAATGTTCAAAATTCATTAGGGAATAAATTTAAGAATTATAATATAAAGTTTTGGAACTATATATTATAAATTTAATGTGAATATGGTTCATATTAAATTATATGAGAGGATTAAATATTTGAAAGAGTTCAAATATTAATCTAAATGTTAATGTGATTCATATTTAAAAACTCTAGGTTAAAATATTAATGTGCATAAGATGTGCATTAAAACTATAGATTAAAGGTGAGATAGATTAAATATGATTTAATCTTATGATGTTAATTAAATATATGATATTTGGTTAATTATTATTTAAATATGATTTAATTAATTTAATTAATTTAATTAATTAATTAATTAAAAGCAACGTGTCAGGAGGACACGTTCCCTCCTTCCCCACTAACTCCCTATCGATAGGGAGTGGGGAAGGACACCTCTTCCTTTAAGCTCTTTGTACAGAGAACTTGATGATCGATGATTTTGGTTCAATTGTATGAATTGTTGGAAAAATCCTCTCTCCTAAAATTTCCTTCCTCTTCCAATTGTTGGAGCCCTTCCCACCAAGGTTGGATCAAAAGAACTAAGAGATATAGAAGGTTCTCCATTTTGGTTGTGTTCTGTTGAAAGAAGAGAACAGAGAAGTGTTCCTGTGTTGTTGTGCAAATTGGAGCAAAAGTTTGTTGTGTTGCAAATTGAAACAACAAAGGTAATTAAATCTCTTCCTTTTAGTTTAATTATTAAATAGCATATTCTCTGTTTTTACACAATGTACTGGTATTTGTGTTTAACCAAAATAAACAAGCAATTACGATTTCAAATCACGTTTTCGTTAATCAAGGAGATCGGATCTCTATCAATTGGTATCAGAGCAATGCTTGTTTTGTTTTGGTTGAAACAAATTTGCATTGGCTAGGTGGGAATTGCTTTTTGGTTTGCTGTAAAACTATTTAGGATTTGTTTGGTCTTAGTTTGCTTTGATTTGATCAAATTAAATGTAAAGGCCCCAGCGTTTTGGACAATTAAGTGCATAATCGAGTCTGTAATCGAGTTGTGAGTCGTTTGGGACAAGTTTCGTGCAATTCTGATGAGTATCGAAGGAGTAATTGGCGATTGAAGCTGCTGTGTTCCAAGGAAAATGCTACTGCCGAAGCAACAGCGTTGCAACGCCGTTCATCAGCGTTGCAACGCTGAGTAACGGCGTCGCAACGTCGAGGCTCCCTATCGATGCAGAACTTCAAGGGGTCAGCAGCGTTGCAACGCTGCCCCTCAGCGTTGCAACGCTACCCCAATGCCAGGCGCACACAATTGAAGTTGGCGTTGCAACGCCGTGACGCCAACCTGAAGGAGCAGACCGATCTGGGCGGTTTGGTTAAGTTCTGGTCTGGTTCGAGTAGTTTGAGCCCGGTTCAAGCAGATTTGGATCGATTTTGTAATAAGATTAGTATAATTTTATTAATTTTGCAGTTTAGGGGCCAAATTTTTTCGGTTTTATAGCTATTTTTTTTATGAATGCCATTCAGAATTTTTCCCACCTTATGATAAGCATATTCATGCATTTTATTTGTATAATTGTTATATAAATATGGTAGAAATGCATGATCTAATTCACTTTTCATAAGTATTTATTTATAATTGTTATAATTAGATAATATGAAAAATAAATTGCATGGAGCATGAAATTACTTAGTTTAAAATAAATGTTATTTTATTTAAGTAATTTAGTTATTCAATTAGTTGAATATTTTTTTTTTATAATTCCTTGTTGGTTGTATAATATAGTTCCTTGTCATAGGTTAATTATTAAAATTTATAAAAGTTATAAATAAAGGGGTTTTAGAAACCATAACCTATAACAAAGAATTGCATGCAAACATAGGAACTTGGGTTAAATTGAATTAGTTTTAAATTGTTTAAAATTAATTTAGACCTAAGTTTAATTTCTAATAGGATTAGAAGCTAGTCTTACATAGAATTTTAAATAGTTTAAAATATAGTAGGACAATAGGACATTGGTTATAAGGGAACTCTACCGGTGAAGTTTTGTCTAAGGTTTGGGGTACTTAAGCTGACGATTAACGGAACACCTCCTACATGGGAACTGACCCGGAGCTTGAGTTGAATTAACCATAGTCCTGTTTTATATCTAGTTTATTAAAATGTTTATTCACCTGGACATAAGGTTAAAAGATCTAGTTATAATAGTTATAATAGGCATAGACTTAGATAGATTCTCTTAGCCAAAATCCGACTAAGTTTAACCTACACCCTAGCCTTAGGAGCTTTAGTGGGAGAAAACGAGATGTTCACATCGAGTTTACTCTGACTTCCTCAAGAGTTCACACCTTGAGTTCCATGCTCAGCTACATGGTGTTAATAGGGCGGCCCCCTACGTTAAGTGTTTGCATGATTCAATAACAAGGTGAATGAGGGAAGTATCCATAGTAAATTGGAGCAGGACGCGGGTCAACGTATCCTACGGTCTCCACCATTAGGTCGCACCGTGAGATTTCTATAGTTCACCTGCTAGGTTGTCCTGGAATAGCCAATCTCTACTGAGGGCCTGACTATAGGGATCGGAACACCGCGAATTCCAAAAATTGATAGGGTCTCTTAGTATGCCAACAGTTGTCTTTCTTAATAGTAGCCTATTGGCTCGGACCTATTGGATCTTAAAATGTCAAGGGAATCGAATCCCGCAACAGGAAGCGATTGTGAATCGCGCGTTCTTAATTTCGTTACAACGATTACATTCAATAACAAATTTAACTAGATTAAGCATAAAACAGAATATGGACAACAAGAAATATACCTTTGAAGAACTTTTCTTCAAGTGCTCCTTTCTCCCACGATCACGATCTCAGCAAATGGAACACGAACGGATGAAGGCACAATCACTGGATCTTCTCCGTTGTTCTCTAGGTGAGAGAGGAATGTGGGTTCCCTTTAGGTGAGATGAGATGTTGTGAGAGAGAGGTTTGTGTTTTGGAACTTTTCCAACAACACAACAAAGGGCTTAAAAAACCTTCACCTAGTTGCATCTCATGCAACCATATATATAGGAAAATAGGATGGAAATGGCCATCCAACCCCTCCTTTATCCTCTCATTAGTATATGGTTTATATGTGAATCTAATTCACATTAAAACTATATATTATATCAATTATATCATATATAATTGATATAACACCTCATGTATGAAATTGAAAACTTCAATTTCATTCCTAACTTTATACCCTCAACATTACCATGTTGAGCCAATGGAGGGACCTAATGGACCTACAGTTCATGAGCTCCAATGATGTGAGATTAACTGATCAAACTCTTTGATCCAGTTAATCGATATTCATTAACTACAAGTCACTCCACTATAGACTTGTAGCTGCACTGTCCTCACTGTAGATAATATTGTGTCCACTAATATAGTTATTACCCATGAGTCGACCCTTCACACGTTGTTCGTGATCACAGCTGAGTCAAATTATCGTTTTACCCCTGTAATTACCTTTTTGTTCCTTAAGCACCACTTATCCTCTAATGAACAACAAGTCTAAGGTTCTACCATAGACTCATACCCTCATAGAGGGCGGGGCCCCGTTGTTCAAGACCTGGAGTCAGTTCTTAAGGGAACAACCTATCTAATTCCTTAGTGTAGGAATGAGTGAATTCCATCTTGCACAGTTAAGTTCTCGGCTATTTACGAGGTTCTGTCCCTTAGAAGGTAGGCTTATTGAGTCGGTTACAGGCAACTGTCACCCATACTAGTCTAAGGACAAACCCCTATAAGCAGGAGTTCTTAACTCGCTCAGGATTCAGGTCGAGTCACTAATGACCATCTATAAATTACTAGTCTTATCTTGTTAACGGTGTTACACTAGATAGACTAATAATTTACGGTCCGGTCTTGTATGAACTCTTCATACAGGATGCCCCCACTCGCATGTCAATTACATGAATGAGTTGGATTGCCTCATTTGTACTTATTCTTATACCATAGACCATTTAGGTTATATTCTTGAACTCAATCCAAATAGTGTCCACTACACTGATTTTCAAGATATATATTATAACCTTGGAGCTTAGTTTATTGGATTTATAAAGCAAGACTGTAATTTTATCAAAACAAATAACCCTTTATTTATTTGATCAAAATTACACAAGTTTAGAGCATAAATCGCAACAATCTCCCACTTAACCTAAAGCTTGTGGAGTAATAAAACATTACAGTAATGTAAATACAATAAACTAGGGCATTTAATCCCTTTGTAAAAAATACTCCCACTTGCCCTAGTTGGGGAAGACTTGTAAACCTGGACCTTCTAGGTGACTCTAAAATACTTTAGCCGTGAGAGCCTTTGTAAAAGGATCAGCAACGTTGTGCTCTGAGGCTATCTTCGTGACAATCACGTCGTCTCTATGCACGATCTCCCGGATGAGATGATACTTTCACTCAATGTGCTTTCCCCTCTTGTGACTTCGGGGTTCCCTCGACTTTGCCACTGCACCACTGTTATCGCAATACAGCGTGATGGGCAAAGTCATTTTTGGAACAACTTCCAAATTTAGCATGAATTTCCTTAACCAAACGGCCTCTTTAGCTGCTTCACAAGCTGCTACATATTTGACCTCCATGGTTGAATCTGCGATGCATCCTTTCTTGACGCTTCGCCATACTACAACTCCTCTGTTAAGAGTAAATACTGACTCTGATGTAGATTTCCGAGAATCTTTATCAGTCTGAAAGTCAGAAACCGTGTATCCTGTAAGGATCAAATCCTCAGCCCCATACACAACTATGTAGTTCCTTGTTCTCCGAAGATACTTAAGGATTGTTTTAACCGCGGTCCAGTGTTCATGTCCTGGATTGGATTGATACCTACTGACCATTCCAACTGCAAAACAGATGTCAGGCCTAGTACACAACATGGCGTACATCAGGCTCCCAACAGCTGATGCATAAGGAATCCGTCTCATATCCTCAACTCATTGAGGTGTCTTAGGACACTGTTCCTTAGACAAATGGACTCCATGTCTAAAAGGCAACAAACCCTTTTTGGAGTCTTGCATCTTAAACCTTGACAACACTTTGTCTAAGTAAGATGTTTGAGACAAGGCTAGTGTTTTATTCTTGCGGTTTCGGACAATCTGGATCCCAAGAACAATCTGTGCATCACCCAAATCTTTCATTTGGAATTGCGTAGCTAGCCAATCCTTAATGTCAGTAAGATAACCTACACCATTCCCAATGAGTAGGGTATCATCCACATAGAGAATTAAGAATGCGACAGAACTATTGATGATTTTCTTGTAGACACAAGGTTCATCATCATTCTGGTCAAAACCATAAGATTTGATTGCCTCATCAAATCTTATATTCCAGGACCTAGAGGCTTGTTTCAGTCCACAAATTGACCATTTAAGCCTGCAAACTTTTTGCTCTTGTCCTTTTTTAATGAACCCTTTGGGTTGTTCCATGTAGATGTTTTATTCAAGATTGCCATTCAAAAAGGCCGTCTTGACATCCATTTGCCATACCTCATAATCATAATATGCGACAATAGCAAGTAGGATACGGATAGACTTTACCATAGATACAGGTGAAAAGGTCTCCTCATAGTCAACCCCTTCAACTTGGGTATAACCCTTTGCTACTAGTCTAGCTTTGAAGGTTTGCACCTTCCCATCTACACCACGCTTTCTCTTGTAGATCCACTTACAACCTATAGGTTTTACCCCATCAGGCTTATCTACAAGATCCCAAACAGAATTGAAGTACATAGACTCCATTTCTTGGTCCATGGCTATGACCCATTTGTCTTTGTCTTTGTCAACCATCGCTTGATTTTAAGTCAATGGATCCTCGCAGTTGTCATCTGGAATAATAACTTGGGTTTCAAATAAACCCATGTAACGGTCAGGCTGTGTTACAACCCTCCCACTACGTTGAGGCATACTCAACTCTTGAGATGGACTCTCTTGACTAGACAAACTAGTATCAATAACTCTTGTTGACGTACTAGTTTTATTAGCAACTTTTGCTATTGTTCCGTCTAACTCACTCAACACTACTTTACTTCTTGGTTTGTGGTCTCTTATGTGGTCCTCCTCTAAGAAAATGGCATTTGTCGACACAAAAACCTTATATTCTTTAGGATCATAGAATAAACCACCTCTTGTTTCTTTTGGGTAGCCTACGAATAGGCACAATTTTGAACGTGAATCCAACTTCTTTGGATTTGTCACAAGCACATGCGCTGGACAACCCCAAATTCTGAAATTACATAAACTTCCTTTACGTCCTTTCCAGAGTTCAAAAGGTTTTTCAGAAACACTTTTAAGGGCACATTATTCAATATGTATACCGCAGTCTCTACTGCGTAACCCCAAAATGAACTAAGGAGATGAACATAACTCATCATTGATCGAACAATGTCCAACAAGGTTCTATTTCAACTTTTCGATACACCGTTTTGCTGTTGTGTGCCGGGAGCTGAGAGTTGGGATGAAATTCCATGTTGTATCATATATGATAGACTTTTAAATCCATGTACTCTCCACCTCGATCTGATCGAAGTGTTTTAATAGTTTTACCTAATTGATTTTCAACCTCAGTCTTGAATTCCTTGAACTTTTCAAGTGCTTCAGACTTGTGATGCATTAGGTAAATATGCCCAAATCTAGAATAATCATCTATAAAAGAGATGAAATATTCATATCCTTCCCTTGCTTTAACATTCATCGGACCACAAAGGTCTGAATGTATACGCTCTAGAGAGTCTTTGGCTCTATAACCTTTTCCACTAAAAGGTCTTATAGTCATTTTTCCTTCTAGGCAGGATTCACATACAGGTAAATAGTTTTCTTCTAACTCGTTTAGAAGTCTGTTCTTTACCAATCTCTTAATCCTATTGAGATTAATGTGACCCAACCTAAGATGCCAAAGGTGAGCATTTTCTTTAGGAGAAATTAGTTCGTGTACTTGCCATTTTGTATAATTCACTGTTAAAACTATTTTAACTGCATTGAACCATTGCAAATAATTCTCAAGAAGAGAAACACATAGTACAATACTTTTCCAATGAAATAAACTCTTTATTCAATTGAAAATAAAATGAAGTACAATGTTCGATAAGACAAGAAATAGAAATAAGGTTTCTAATAAACCCTGAAGCTACATGTTATCAAATAACAGGTTTTCCTTGTCAGACGATTGCCCTTTATTTGCTCATTTTCCTCTTCTTCTATATCTTCTTATGTTCAAAAGTATGGCTGCAATTCTTAGTCCCAGAGGATAAATCCTCCTGAGAACTTTTGGAATGGGCAAACAAATTTGCCTCTCCATTCTGTTGTCTCTTATTATCCATAAGAAACTGATAATTCTGCAGCTCATTTAGCAGAGAAGTCAGATCGTACTCTATGTTGTTCATCGCTGCATTGCTACGGAATCGCAGAAAACTCTTCGAAAGATATTCTAGGATGAACAAAACCTGACTTTTCTCATCTATGACCGCTCAGTTTAATTCCGCTATATTGAAGTGAGCAATCAGATTGAGAACATGTTCTCTCACTGACGTTCCCTTTTTCATGTGCGGGTTGTAAACGAATTTTAGGGCTTCATGTCGAATTTGTTTGGACGGTTGTCTAGACAAATTTAGCACAAAATCCATGATCTCACGAGCTGAGACCTTGCCCTCCAGCCTCCTGACTAAAACATCAGGTATGCTAGCAAGGATATAGGCTTTTTCCTTTTCATTGACATTGATCCAACGGTCATACGCATCCTCAACAGATTGAGATGTGTTTTGAGCAGGAAATTGAGGGCACTTCTCATTGAGAACGAACTTAAGATTATGAGCAACCAAGATTATGTTGAGTCTATTCCTCCAAGTCATTGTGTTCTCTTCGGTTAACTTTTCCGCACCCAATAAGGAAATAATAGAGCTAGACATTTTTGCTGAAAAATTTACAAACGAACTTGTATGAGTTTCTTGCTATGACTCTAATCCAATCATGTTTTAGCTAATTATTAAATGATTCCTAGGTCATTTATAATTTGCAATGATACTCCAATGGTTTAAAATGTATGACACCGAAGGGTAATAAAAAACACTCCTCCTCTAGATCAAGACACTCTTGACCAAAACTTAATGCCAGAATAACTCTTATTCCTATAGGCTTTAGTTACCATTTTTCGGTCAGGATACATACACAACTTATGTACTCCGTGAGTGTTACCCTCTGTCTTTAGATCCTAGAGTCTCCATCCAATAAAATCCGCCGAAGGGAGGACTAGATTGAAAAACAAACTAAGGAAATCTTTATCCCTTTCGGGTGTCTACTGTGTTCGATTCCTTATGATCAAGCCCTCCAGAAGATTATGCAGTCCAAGCCAAACTAGCAGGTGACCATAGTGGTCTAACGGTGTAAACCGACAAAAGAGACCGTAGGTTTTATTTTTCACTAAACCTGCTCCCACTCACTATAAGTATCCTCTCCATTGACCTTGATATTGACTCATACAAACACCATCCGAAGGGGGACGCTCACGTTTGCGCCACGAGGCCAAGTATGAGTCTTACGGTGTGAATTTCTCGGAGATAACGTAGGTGGAAAAATATTTATCATATACACTTTTCCTCACACTGGATACTTTAAAGTTATAGTAATCTTACTTAGGCTAAAACCCGGTTAATGGTTTTACCTAACTCTATCAATATAACTCTTATATCGATAATCAATATAACTCTTATATCGATAATCAATATAACTCTTATATCGATAATCAATATAACTCTTATATTGATTTTATCCTAAGTTTGTTAATATAACTCTTTATATTAAACGTAGGATTTCTAGTTTATTAATCCCTTAATAAACCCGCTGACTCTACTGTAATTTATAAACTCTCTGATTAAATTTCACTCCCAGGTCAGTTCCCAAGTAGGGTGTTCCGCTTCAGTCGACTTAAATACTGACCTAAAATTAGACAGAACCTTCCTTAGACAGAGTTCCTCTTTTAATCATAGTTTATAAATTACTTGGTTCCTAATTCTAATCTAATTAGAACTAGATAACCTAAGGTCTATTATTTCAAAGTTCTAAACATTTTAAAACTAATAATTAACCTTAGGTGACATGCATACTATGTTATAGTGCTTGATCATTCATCAAACATTCATAGCATAATCATCTCATGATATATAATGCATGTCAATGTTGTCCATAAATTAATATAACAACTTTATATTAATTAATCATGCAAACTATATAATATAACTCTTTATATTATAAATGATGCATGAAAATGCTTAACCTAAGGTGGGATTTCTAAAATAAAAGCATACATTATGCATGACAATAATTACACAACAATTGCATAATTTAAATAGCAAAATTAGACTAATTTTGGCACCCTAGAATTAATTTTAATTAATATAATCTAATTATATTAATTAAAATTAAATAAATTAAATATAAATAAATATAAAACATTTTTATATTTATTATATATAATAAATACAAAATTCTACCCGTTGCTCCTTTGCGTGAAACGCTTGTGGCGTAGCAACGCAAACCAAATAGTAACAACGCTGCGAGCTTTGTCCTTTCACGCCAAATTGAAACGCGCCTCGATGCGGCGTTGCAATCGCGATATGACGTTTCAACGCTGTTGCCTCCTCTCGCTCCTTCCCTTCCGGCGCAACGCCGCACCTGATAAAGAAAGTGAAATCTCCATTTCTTGCTCGTTTTCGCTCCGATCTTCTCAGCAACCACCTTGCCTCAATCGACATGGACTTACAGACTCGATTTACAATTAAAATTGGCCAAAAAACCGGGCCCTTACATTGAACGATTCAATGGAAAAATTGTAATTCTATGTGCCGAAATCGAAAACATCTAATTTGCAAACCGTTCATACATCTCATGCAAAACAATAAATCCCACCTCGTTCTTGAAAAATGCAGAACGTAAATCAAGAACGCAATTGGGCTCTGATACCAATTGAAGGGAATCGAATCCCGCAGCGGACGCAATTGTGAATCGTGCGTTCTTAATTTCGTTACAACGATTACATTCAAGAACAAATTTAACTAGATTAAGCATAAAACAGAATATGGACAGTAAGAAATATACCTTTGAAGAACTTTTCTTCAAGTGCTCCTTTCTCCCACGATCACGATCTCAGCAACTGGAACACGAACGGATGAAGACACGACCACTGGATCTTCTCCGTTCTTCTCTAGATGAGGGAGGAATGTGGGTTCCCTTCAGGTGAGATGAGATGTTGTGAGAGAGAGGTTTGTGTTTTGGAACTTTTCCAACAGCACAACAAAGGGATTAAAAAACCTTCACCTAGTTGCATCTCATGCAACCATATATAGGGAAATAGGATGGAAATGACCATCCTACCCCTTCTTTATTCTCTCATTAGTATATGGTTTATATGTGAATCTAATTCACATTAAAACTATATATTATATCAATTATATCATATATAATTGATATAACACCTCATGTATGAAATTGAACGCTTCAATTTCATTCCTAACTTTATACGCTCAATATTACCATGTTGAGCCAACGGAGGGACCTAATGGACCTACAATTCATGAGTCAATATCAAGGTGAATGGAGAGGGTACTTATAGTGAGTGGGAGTAGGTTTAGTAAAAACAAAACCTATGGTCTCTTCAATCGGTTTACACCGTAAGATCACTATGGTCTGCCTTCTAGTTTGGCATGGACCAGACAATCCCTTCGGAGGGCTTGATCATAGGAGATCGAACATAGTATACACCCGAAAGGGATAAAGATTTCCTGTCACACCCCCTCCCGAACTACCTGCTAACTAGCTCGAAAGGCGGCGTGAAGCCAACAGACATTGTTTATCTCTTAACAATACCTGTTGACCCTGATACACCTGATAAACATACTATGTTCGAAAATGGAACACTTAAACATGACATAGCGGAAACTGGACAACTATTAAACATATCCAAGGAGAAACCATTCACAAGTCTCTATTGGAAACTAAAAGTCTAGTGCATCAGAACAACACAAGACAACTCATTGCTTATACAACCACTAATGTACAAAACTTCTATAACTATTTAACGACTTGCTACACAACACCAGCCACGTACAAACTAACAACTTATGAAACTTCCAGCAGACTATGGCAGGATGTCAGGTACAAGGAGCTCGATCTCTACCTGAAAAAGGTTGAAAACATTGAAAGAATGAGCTAAAAAGCTCAGTGAGTGTCTATCTTTAAAACATTATAAGCTCACAGGTGAATCATAATAATGGCAGATTATAAATACAAAATAGCTTAACATCTGTTTGTAAACATTAACAAACCATGCTTCCAATTTACAGGTTTTAAGTCACCACTTGTGCATAGCACACAACTCGAAATGTACTAACTTTTCGAGGGTAGATAAATCAATAATATAAAAGCTCATAACAATAAAGCACATGACATGACTCCACATCAAACCATAGAGGTGGTAGAGTTACATTTATTCCAATAAGGTTCATACCTCTCTCTCTCTCTCACGTGCACGTGGAATACCTTTGGTCGTTTGGTTTTCTCTAATACCTTCTCTATGTCCTTCAGTATTAAGGTAAAACCATTTACTACCCAAATACCTTCTCATTGTCCTTCAGTATTTAGGTAAAACCATTTACTTCCCGGATACCTTCTCATTGTCCTTCAGTATCGGGTTATCATGATTCATTCCCCCCCTAAGTACCTTCTCGAATGTCCTTCAGTATTAGGGGTTAATCAAGATCAAGGCATAACTTGTTTATCATGGAAAACATGTCTTTATAACACATACAACAATTTCTTGACAATTTCATATTATCATCTAAATATGTTCCCAAGTGGATTTACACAAAACATTCTCTAAGGAAAGCATACTTTCATAATTTAGTTTCCATACTTTGATTTATAGTTACAACTAATTCAAAGCATGCTTAGGTTCCATCATGACTTTATGTTAGAAAACTCTATGAAGCCATTCACAACTAGTTCAATCAAGATGTAATTATCAACACTTATGTTCATGAAGAAAAACATAGGTCAAACATAGTTCTAAGATAGAGTCACTCACAGTATTAGAATTGGAACATTGGCTTGTAAACTTGACCTATTTGCTCTTGGCCTGTCAAACAAGCCAAATCAATCATTAGAACCTCGAGCTCATGATTTTTAACCTTAAACTTACAAGAAAACACACTTTCAAAAATTCCAGCATTTAACAGATTTTATGCCCTGTATTGAGATACTCATAACTTCTTCATTACTTATCCAAAAATAATGTACTTTATACCAAACTCTTCCTTTTTGAACCCTCTAAAACTCTTATGAAGACATGAAAATGAGATTCCCAATAGATGGGTTCAGAAATACCTCGAAAACTCCTTTCCTCGGAACTAACTTCTGCTATTCCAGATTCGATTTTCTGCTGCAACCCGAAACTTGACCTGCTATTTACAACAACTTCCAATCATTTTCTAATCACGAATTCTTCACGTAAGTTGTAGGAAATTCAATAAGCTTTCCAACCATACCTAATAGAGCTTCTGATTCCAACTCTACAGGTCAGTACATCCAAAACATCAGAGACTTCTCGGATTTGACAGTAAATTCTGTGTTCTGTCTTCCTCTTCACAAATCAGTAGTTTAAGATCCGAATTTGCTCGAGCATCCTTCACGAATTTTGTTCCAATATGAGTTAACTTGCACGAAATAAAATTTCAGCTCTTACCTCTTTCTGTGGAGCTCGTGATGAACAAAATAGCAGAACATGGCAGAGTGATTACCTTGCTGTCATAAAGAATCCTCTTGAGTTCTTCTCCTTTCTTCTGCAACTACAGCTCCAAATTTATGAAAAATGGCTTCCTTCTTCTTCCTTTCTCTTTCTCCCACGAAATTTCAACTTGGTTTTGATAAATGAAGAAGAAAATGGAGAAGATAAAGTCATTTAATAAACCAAGGAGGCAAGGTTTGTCTTTTTCCCTTTTGCTTTTTCTTTTCTTTTTCCTTTTCTTTTCCTTTCCTTTATCTCTTTCTTGCTTTTCTTTTCTTTCCTTTTATTTCCTAAACAAAACAAAACACAATATTATATCCATTCATTTCATTTCATTTTCTTCATTATTTTTAAAGCAAACCAAACCAAAATGGCTTGAGCTTTTCCTTCCTTGTTTTCCTTTTATCCTTCACTTCATTTCTTTCTTTTTTTTTTTAAAACACCAAAATAAGTGTGTAAAGAAACCCTAAGCATTTAGCCAACTTATCCCAAGTCCAGAGACATATGATCTTCCATTCAATACATGATGCACCTAAAACTTCTCCAAATTGCTAATGATTGAACTTACTTCAATGAAACTTTTAATATGCTTATTTCAATGTTTACCTATCCCTTTATGAAGTTTAGACACATTGTAGCTCCAAATTCAATAGATTCCCAAATTCGATCACGACATCGTTTGAGTGCAACGTATCACGATTTTGCATATTTCAAAACATCATGAACGCAGTGCTCAATGATAAAAGAGAATAGGGTTTAGGGCTTACAATTTACTACCCCCTTAAGAGGAATTTCGCCTCGAAATTCAAAGACGTGAAAAGTTGTGGGTACTTTCCTTTCATCGTGTCTTCGCTTTCCCATGTTGCTTCCTCGACGTCGTGATGTCTCCAACGAACCTTCACGAGTGAGATCGATTTCTTTTTCAAAACTTGTTCTTTCCCGTCGAGGATTTGAACCGCATCCTCTATGTAACTTATGTCTTCTTTCAACTCAACCGGTTGTGCTTGCAACACATGTGTCGGATCTGGATAATACTTCACGAACATGAACACATGAAAAACATCATGTACTCAAGATAGTTCTGCTGGTCACTCCAATCACAGTAAGGTTGGCTTAATTCGCCCGTTCTTCGGATAAGGACCAAATATATCTAGGACTTAACTTACCTTTCTTGCCAAAACGAAGGACACCTCTCCACGGAGATAACATCAAGAATACTTGATCTCCGGCACGGAATTCTAAATCCTTTAAATCGCTTATCTCGCATAACTCTTTTGACGATCTTGTACTACCTTTAGATTTTCTCTGATTACCTTAATATTATCCGTCGTAACTTGTACCAACTCAGGGACCGATTAGCTTCCGCTCTCCTACTTCATTCTAACATACGGGCGTTACTCTCGACCTTCCATACAGAGCCTCAAATGGTTCCATGCCAATACCGATCGATAGTCATTATTATAAGCGGATTGCATAAGTGATAGGTGTGTATCACAACTACCCTTAAATTGAAGGACACATGCTCTCAACATATCCTCTAGGGTCCGGATGGTCCTCTTTAACCGACCATCATCCGTCTCGAGGATGGAGCAATGTACTAAATTTCAACTTTGTCCCCATAGCCTTATACGTAAACTAAGCCAAAACTTAGAAGTAAATCTTGGATCCCTATCTGAAACTATGGACACTGGCACTCCGTATTGACTTACAATTCTTTCGACATATAGCTCAATAAGCTGATCAAGTGTAAACGTCACTTAAATCGGTATAAACCGTGCTGTTTTAGTGAGTCTATTCACCATTACCCAAATACCATCATGTTCACTAGAAGTATATGGTAATCCAAACAGAAAATCCATAGTGATATGCTCCCATTTCCATTCCTAAGACGGCAATGGATTAAGGAGTCCTCTGGTCTCGCTGTCTAATCTGGTTAACCAGGTTGGCGGATCAAACATTATCAACATAATCGCCTACCTCTCGCTTCATCCCATGTCACCAATACGTTCCCTTTCAATGTTTTATACATCTTGGTGCTTCCTGGATGCATAGCGTAAGCTGAACTGTGAGCTTCCTCTAGAATAGCATCTTTAAGCTCACTAAAACATGGAACACACAGTCTTCTCTGCCTCTCTATGGCTCATCTGGTCTCATCTTAAATTCTGCCTCTGGGCCCTGTTTGGACTTTCCAAACATTTTCTACAAGTTACTATCCTCTGGTTGTCTTCTCACAACCTTTGCTATGGGTGAAGACTTGACCTGGAACAGAGCTAAAAGACTCCTTGAACTCTCTGCATTGACAACTGCCTTAGAACCCCTTAGAGTACTTAAAAATGTTGCTCGAATACCATACAAGGCGTCCTTAGGAAGTCTTGACTTCCTACTCAAAGCATCTGCTACCACATTCGCCTTACCTGGATGGTATTCTATAGTACAATCATAATCTTTAATCAGTTCTAACTATCTTCTTTGTCTCACATTTAACTCCCTCTGATCAAAGATATATTTCAGACTCTTATGATCTGTGTAAATGTGACACCTTTCACCCAACAAGTAATGTCTCCAGATCTTCAGTGCTAAAACAACTGCTACTAGCTCGAGATCATGGGTAGGGTAATTACATTCGTGCTTTTTCAATTGTCTTGATGCATAAGCTATTATTTTTCCTTCTTGCACGAGCACGGACCTAAACCTTGCCTCGAGGCGTCACAATAAATTACATACTCTATTCCCGTTACAGGAAGTGTCAAAATAGGTACTGTAACTAACCTCTTTTTCAGCTCTTTAAAACCCTGTTCACACTCATCTAACAATTCAAACTTAGCATTCTTCCTTGTCAAAATTGTTAATGGTAATGCTAATCGTGAGAAATCCTCACCAAAACCGCTCAGAGTATCCTGCGCCACGCCTAGGAAACTACGCACCTCTGTTGCACTAACTAGTCTCTCCAAGTTGTCCACAACTTTCACTTAATTTGGATCCATACTAACACCATTTGTTGAAACATCATGCCCTAAAAACTACTACGATTCAACCAAAACTCACATTTGGTGAATTTAGCATACAACCGCTTATCTCGTAGTGTTTGTAGAATAATCCTCAAATGTTCCTCATGAGGTTTCCTATCAATTGAGTAAACTGGGTATATCATCAATAAATACTATCACGAACCCGATCCAAATACTAGTGGAATATCATATCCATGAGGTCCATGAAAATCATTGGTGCATTCGTTAAACCGAATGACATTACTAAATGCTCATAATGTCCATATTTGGTTCTCGAATATTGTCTTAGGAATATCTGCTTTCCCTTACCTTTAATCGATGGTATCCTCGATCTCAAATCAATCTTAGAACACACCGATGTTCCTCTTAACCGGTCAAACAAGTCATCTATATGGGGTAAAGGATACTTGTTACGTCATCGTGACTTGTTTAATCTGCTTATAATCAATGCATAATTTAAGGGTACCATCTCTTTTCTTTACAAATAACACTTGAGCTCCCCGGGTGATACACTAGGTCTGGTGTATCCTTTATCAACTAGTTCTTGTAACTGCATCTTCAACTCCTCGAGCTCACTTGGAGCCATTATATACGCTAGCTTAAGAAATAGGTGTTGTTCCCGGTAGCAATTCAATAGTGAATTCAACTTCCCTATCAGTGGCAACCCCAGACATCTCATGGAAAAACATCAAGAAATTCGCTTCACAACAAGAACATCTTCTCGTTTTAGTTTTTTCTCCCCACACTCCACTACGTGTGCAAGAAATGCCATGCAACCTTTCTCAACAACTTTTCACTTTTAATGTCAAAATCAAGCTCGTAGGAATAATCTTTCTTCCACCCCTAAAAACCATTCCAGCTTATCCTCGTTTCTTGAAAACAACTTCCTTTCTATTTAGCACCACTGGTGCCCTTACTTGCAGCTACAGGAACTCTTGGCTGCTCAACTGTCTGGGACCCAACTCCCTGGTCCCGGTCCCGGTCCCTCTGTGTGGCTACTCTAAGTTGTGGGCAATCCCTCTTAAAATATCCTGGTTGCCTACATTGGTAACACACATTAACACTAACCAGACATTGGCCTCGGTGATTCTTACCACAATTTATACACGGAGTTATCCTTGTTGCACATGCAACAGACTCCTGTATTGTCGGTGGTCTTATTGTGGACTGGCAGAGTTGACTAGGTGCTCTTTGGCTCACCTCGATAGGCACCACTAACATGCGTTTGCTCGATCGATATCCGGCCGCCACTCGACTTTTAAAGTCCTCGACGACTCAAAACATTCACTCAAGGTGTGAATCGTCATTTTGCTCACGACCATGAAAATCGCCACGTCGGTGAAGGCCCTCGAGTAGGCTCCACCACCGCTTTGTGCCTCTGTTATACTCGCTCAACACGTGAGAACTCTCTACATGCGGGGAAAAGTTAGCACACTTTGCAATGCCTCGTGGATCGGGGTTCGTATCTCGGACGTAACCCTCTTTCAAATCTCCGACACTGTCACTCTCGGATGCCATAATCACACCAAAGATACCGTGATAGCTCGGTGTACCTTCTCTCATACTCACCACCGAAAGTGGCCCTTGCTTTAGTTCTAAAAAAATATTCATCCTCTTTGCCTCACGTTACGTGCTAGGGTAATATTTATCTTCGAATATGCCTCTGAATGTTTGCCAATCCAGTCGTACGTGCATCACTCCGTCTCGCTAAAATCGATTTCCACCCTCCTCTGCTTCTTCCTCTAGTAGGAATGTGGCTAGCTTGACTTTGCTCCTCGAGCAACTCATGACATCAAAACATTTTGTAGCATATTCACCAAACTTCTATCACCGGATCTATGGAACCATCAAACACTCGTGGCTCCTAATTTCTTGAGACGTTCTATTCTATACGCCTTTTTTTTTTTTTTTTTTCACTTGGCACTGCTCTCCGCTCTCTCGCCCCACCCCCTGTGAGAAACTAACATGTTGCTCAACTCAGTAACCTCGATTTGGACTCTCGGGCACTAGATCCCCTCTCGAGTTGGCCTTGGGTAGGATCCTCATCCCCGCCCGATCCCGCCTGCCGTGGCTGCCTGCTAGTGCGTGGTGGCATGACTCCATAACATATCAATATACTAGACATACTATGGATATCTAACTCCCATACACACGATTACTAAACTTCTATTCACATTTTAGCCCTAATGGACTTACTCTTATTCTTACTTGGACCATACCTTACTAGTTCGATCTGAACTAACTCAATAACTTGTTATGACTTTTACTTTGTTCTCGTGAGCTAACTTGCCTGCCTCATTCCCATGGAGCTAACTTGGCTCGATACCATGTTGTCACACCCCCTCCCGAACTACCTGCTAACTAGCTCGAAAGGCGGCGTGAAGCCAACAGACATTGTTTATCTCTTAACAATACCTGTTGACCCTGATACACCTGATAAACATACTATGTTCGAAAATGGAACACTTAAACATGACATAGCGGAAATCGGACAACTATTAAACATATCCAAGGAGAAACCATTCACAAGTCTCTATTGGAAACTAAAAGTCTAGTGCATCGAAACAACACAAGACAACTCATTGCTTATACAACCACTAATGTACAAAACTTCTATAACTATTTAACGACTTGCTACACAACACCAGCCACGTACAAACTAACAACTTATGAAACTTCCAGCAGACTATGGCAGGATGTCAGGTACAAGGAGCTCGATCTCTACCTGAAAAAGGTTGAAAACATTGAAAGAATGAGCTAAAAAGCTCAAAGAGTGTCTATCTTTAAAACATTATAAGCTCACAGTGAATCATAATAATGGCAGATTATAAATACAAAATAGCTTAACATCCTGCTTGTAAACATTAACAAACCATGCTTCCAATTTACAGGTTTTAAGTCACCACTTGTGCATAGCACACAACTCGAAATGTACTAACTTTTCGAGGGTAGATAAATCAATAATATAAAAGCTCATAACAATAAAGCACATGACATGACTCCACATCAAACCATAGAGGTGGTAGAGTTACATTTATTCCAATAAGGTTCATACCTCTCTCTCTCTCTCACGTGCACGTGGAATACCTTTGGTCGTTTGGTTTTCCCTAATACCTTCTCTATGTCCTTCAGTATTAAGGTAAAACCATTTACTACCCAAATACCTTCTCATTGTCCTTCAAGATTTAGGTAAAACCATTTACTTCCTGGATACCTTCTCATTGTCCTTCAGTATCGGGTTATCATGATTCATTCCCCCCCTAAGTACCTTCTCGAATGTCCTTCAGTATTAGGGGTTAATCAAGATCAAGGCATAACTTGTTTATCATGGAAAACATGTCTTTATAACACATACAACAATTTCTTGACAATTTCATATTATCATCTAAATATGTTCCCAAGTCGATTTACACAAAACATTCTCTAAGGAAAGCATACTTTCATAATTTAGTTTCCATACTTTGATTTATAGTTACAACTAATTCAAAGCATGCTTAGGTTCCATCATGACTTTATGTTAGAAAACTCTATGAAGCCATTCACAACTAGTTCAATCAAGATGTAATTATCAACACTTATGTTCATGAAGAAAAACATAGGTCAAACATAGTTCTAAGATAGAGTCACTCACAGTATTAGAATTGGAACCTTGGCTTGTAAACTTGACCTATTTGCTCTTGGCCTGTCAAACAAGCCAAATCAATCATTAGAACCTCGAGCTCATGATTTTTAACCTTAAACTTACAAGAAAACACACTTTCAAAAATTCCAGCATTTAACAGATTTTATGCCCTGTATTGAGATACTCATAACTTCTTCATTACTTATCCCAAAATAATGTACTTTATACCAAACTCTTCCTTTTTGTACCCTCTAAAACTCTTATGAAGACATGAAAATGAGATTCCCAATAGATGGGTTCAGAAATACCTCGAAAACTCCTTTCCCCGGAACTAACTTCTGCTATTCCAGATTCGATTTTCTGCTGCAACCCGAAACTTGACCTGCTATTTACAACAACTTCCAATCATTTTCTAATCACGAATTCTTCACGTAAGTTGTAGGAAATTCAATAAGCTTTCCAACCATACCTAATAGAGCTTCTAATTCCAACTCTACAGGTCAGTACATCCAAAACATCAGAGCCTTCTCGGATTTGACAGTAAATTCTGTGTTCTGTCTTCCTCTTCACAAATCAGTAGTTTAAGATCCGAATTTGCTCGAGCATCCTTCACGAATTTTGTTCCAATATGAGTTAACTTGCACGAAATAAAATTTCAGCTCTTACCTCTTTCTGTGGAGCTCGTGATGAACAAAATAGCAGAACATGGCAGAGTGATTACCTTGCTGTCATAAAGAATCCTCTTGAGTTCTTCTCCTTTCTTCTGCAACTACAGCTCCAAATTTATGAAAAATGGCTTCCTTCTTCTTCCTTTCTCTTTCTCCCACGAAATTTCAACTTGGTTTTGATAAATGAAGAAGAAAATGGAGAAGATAAAGTCATTTAATAAACCAAGGAGGCAAGGTTTGTCTTTTTCCCTTTTGCTTTTTCTTTTCTTTTTCCTTTTCTTTTCCTTTCCTTTATCTCTTTCTTGCTTTTCTTTTCTTTCCTTTTATTTCCTAAACAAAACAAAACACAATATTATATCCATTCATTTCATTTCATTTTCTTCATTATTTTTAAAGCAAACCAAACCAAAATGGCTTGAGCTTCTCCTTCCTTGTTTTCCTTTTATCCTTCACTTCATTTCTTTCTTTTTTTTTTTAAAACACCAAAATAAGTGTGTAAAGAAACCCTAAGCATTTAGCCAACTTATCCCAAGTCTGTGAGACATATGATCTTCCATTCAATACATGATGCACCTAAAACTTCTCCAAATTGCTAATGATTGAACTTACTTCAATGAAACTTTTAATATGCTTATTTCAATGTTTACCTATCCCTTTATGAAGTTTAGACACATTGTAGCTCCAAATTCAATAGATTCCCAAATTCGATCACGACATCGTTTAGTGCAACGTATACGATTTTGCATATTTCAAAACATCATGAACGAGTGCTCAATGATAAAAGAGAATAGGGTTTAGGGCTTACATTTCCTTAGTCTGTTTTTCAATCTAGTCTTCCCTTCGGCGGATTTTATTAGATGGGGACTCTGGGGTCTAAAGACTGAGGGTTACACTCACGAGCTACATAAGTTGTGTATGTATCCTGACTGAATAATGTTAACTAAAGCCTATAGGAATAAGAGTTATTCTGGCATTAGGTTTTGGTCAAGAATGTCTTGATCCAGAGGAAGAGTGTTTTTTGATTACCCTTCGGTGTCATACATTCTAAACATTTGGAGTATCATTGCAAATTATGAATGACCTAGGAATCATTTGATAATTAACTAAAACATGATTGGATTAGAATTATAGCAAGAAACTCATACAAGTTTTGTTTGTAAATTTTCAGCAAAATGTCTAGCTCTATAATTTCCTTATTGGGTGCGAAAAAGTTAACCGGAGAGAATATGATGACATGGAAAACAAACTCAACACTATATTGGTAGTGGATAATCTGAAGTTTGTGCTAACTGAGGAGTGTCCTCAGGTGTCAGGCTCGAATGCGTCACGAAATGTTCGTGATGCATATGATCGATGGATCAAGGCCAATGATAAGGCCAATGTCTACATGCTGGCAAGTATGTCTGACATATTAGCCAAGAAGCATGAGGGCATGAGGGCATGATGACCGCTGAGGAAATCATGGATTCTGTGCAGGGTTTATTTGGACAACAGTCCACACAGGCCCGACACAATGCCCTCAAGTACATATTCCACTCAAAGATGTAAGAGGGTTCATCTGTTCGGGATCATTTCCTGGATATGATGGTACACTTTAACATCGCGGAGTCGAATGGTGCTTCCATCGATGAGTCGAGTCAGGTCAGCTTCATTCTAGAAACCCTTCCATATAGTTTCCTACAGTTTAGAAGTAACGTTGTTATGAACAAGCTTACTTTTAATCTCACCTCCATTCGGAATGAACTCCAGACCTTTCAATCTTGGATGAAAATTCAGGGATCGAAAGGTAAGACAAATGTTGCCAGTAGGCGTTATCACAGAGGTTCGACCTCTAGAACAAAAACAGTGGCTTCATCTTCTTCTAACCTTTAAGGGAAGAAGAAGAACATGAAGAAGGTTGGTAAAGGGAAACGAGCTGACAAAGCTGCCACCCAAAAGGGCAAGGAAGTCAAAGAAGTTGCAGATAAAGAAAAGTGTTTCCACTGCAACGAAGACAGGCATTGGAAACGGAACTGTCCGAAGTACATTGCAGAAAAGAAGAAGGAAGGTAAATATGATTTACTTTGCTTAGAAGCTTGTTTAGTGGATAATGATAAAACTGCTTGGATTCTTGATTCAGGCGTCATTAATCATGTTTGCTCTTCTTTTCAGGGAATTGATTCCTGGCAGCAGTTACAGAAAGGAGAGATAACGCTCCGGATTTGTGATAACTCACCATAAGTGAGTTATTTTACTAGAATTTTAGTGTTTAATCCACTTGAATTGCATTTAATTTAGTGATCCTCATGTTATTTTATCCCTAAATAACGTGTGTTAGCTTTGAAATCTTGAATTTAAGCATTAGGTGTAAAAAGAATTAATTTTGATGTTTTTGTGCTTTAGTTCAAGAAATTTAGGAAAACAAGCTAACAGTTAATTAAAGACCAAAATTTGAGATTTTTCTTAACTCCAAAAATCCTTGCGTATTTTGATTTATAATTGACTTCATATATTTATTTGGGATTTTTCTGTGCGCAGGAGAGTATAAAAATTTACAAGAGTCCCTAAGGGCATTTTAGAGAAGGGTAAGATGGTCTTTCTACCCCTAAGGGCATTTTTGTAATTTATGGAATTAGGGCAACACCATCTTATATAAAGAGGCTAGGGTTTACAAGTGTAAAAGTGGAGTTGGAGTTGTGACAAGAGGAAGAGATCGAGAGGGAGAAAAAGAACTCGTGAGATTGCTTTGAAAGAAGAGCGTGCGTTGGAAGGAAAAATCTACACCCTTTCTTTCAGTAGCAAATGTTGCTTGCACACATCCATGAAGAAGCTTTTTGCTGAAGCAAAGTGTAGTTGTACTTGGCGGTAGGTCGCTATTTGTTTGAAGCAATTGGGTGCGAGAAGAAGAAATCACGAGAGGGAGGCATTGCTGAAGCAAACTGTGGAGTAGAGGGTTGGCCACCTGCCGGAATCAACCTATATTTGCTGAAGCAAAGCCGAGAGTAGGGGTTTGTCCACCTGCTGTGATTTGCCCATCTTTGCTGAAGCAAAATCGAGAGCATGTGCAGTTCGGTTTTTACAGACGTCGTTCACTAAGTTTGCGATTCCGGCTATCCAACCGTTGGATTTTGCTACAATTTTGTGAGCCTATTAAGGACTCATAGAGCTCCATTTTGAACGGTTGGATCTTCATTTGGAGCTTTGTGGTGTCAGATATCGCTGTCACATTGGACGTCCACTGCAGTTCGGTTTTTCACAGACGACAGTCACAAAGTTGTCGTTTTCTGGTGTTTGAACCGTTGGATTGTGCTGCAATTTTGTCAGTGTGTTGGGAACTCATAGACCGTAGTTTTCAACGGTTGGATCATCATTTAGAGCTCCAGTTCATTAGATATTGATATCGGACAGAAGCTCTGCAGAATACTGAAACCTGCTGCTATTTCCTGCTGCCTTCTGCAGGGGATCTTGGCGTTTTGTTGAAGCAAAACACATGTCAATTGCCTCCTGTAAACTTCTCCTATTCCCTAATTATTTTGGCTTGTTGTTACTCCAATTTTGAGCGTTTATTGTCCTCTTTTGACTCACTGTTTTAGGCTAAATTCATGACTGTTTTTGGGCTGAATTTGTGATTAATTTGGGTTGTTTTGTGACATTGTTACAAAGACATATTTGAATTTATTAAACAACACAAGCATGCATAAATTAGAGATGTGTGAGTTGATTTACATGAACTAAATTTTCTTAAGAAAGGGTTAAGGTTGTTTTAATGTAATTTTGGATTAAATTTATGGTTGATGCCATTGATTGAATTTATGAAATTTTATTGAATTTAACGTTGCATGAGAATTAAAATTGGCCTTTTAACTTCTCTATAATTCATAAACTTGGGAAAGCTAATGAATTAGAAAACTAAAATTTCATTCTAGGATTATTGAGTTGATTAGGGATAATTAACCCACCTAGAACCTAAAATCATGGGCATAATTTAGATCACAATTGGGAAATTGTAGGTTTTAAAACTTAGTGATTTTGGAAAGAATCATTTGAATGCATGCGTAGGTAAATTCAAGGCATCACTAAAAATTTATTCCAATTGAACATTAGAACTCTAACCTAACCCGAGCTTATTTTTCATTACAAATCTCATCTCTTGTATCTATCTTCTTGTTTGCATTCTCCTCTCCCCGCATTTAAATTTACTTATTTTCTTGAGTCTAGTCTTATCTTGTCTTACTTATCACATCTGTTTATCTACTATAGGAAATTGCACACCCATGCATTGCACTAAAATAAGGAAAAATTTGTTAGGACACTCATCCATTTAGGTCTAACTAGTCCTCGTGGGATCGATACTTTTAACTTATCACTTGCTGCTCTCGACCGTGTATACTTGCACGTCGTAAAAGTGTCGGGGTTTTATTCTAATTTGCATTAGTTTAGGGCACTCGATATTTTCACATCAATTTGAAATGGAGAAGTTGTCTCAGCTGTAGCAGTAGGCACGATGAACCTTTATTTTGGCAAGAAATATATGTTGTTAGACAATATATTAGTGATACCATGGTTTACTAGAAACCTTATTTCAATTTCTTGCCTTATAGAACAATGTATTTCTGCCTCTTTCTCTATAATAAAGTGTTTATTTTGAAGAAAGGTGTGGAAATATGTTTAGCTTCATTAGAAAATAGGTTGTATGTTTTAAGGCCTAATTCAGTCAAAATGGTTTTGAACACTGAATTATTTAAAACTTCAAACACACAAACTAAGAAACGTAAAATTTCTCCTAAAGAAAATGCTCATCTTTGGCATCTTAGATTGCGTCACATTAATCTCAATAGGATTGACAGATTGGTTAAGAATGGACTTCTAAATGAGTTAGAAGAAAATACTTTACTTGTATGTGAATCCTGCCTAGAAGGCAAAATGACTAAAAGACCTTTTAGTGGAAAATGTTATAGAGTCAAAGAACCTCTTGAGCTTATACATTCAGACCTTTGTGGTTCGATGAATGTTAAAGCCAGAGGAGGTTATGTATATTTCATCTCTTTTATAGATGATTATTCTAGATTTGGGCATATTTACTTGATACAACATAAGTCTGAAGCACTTGAAAAGCTCAAGGAATTCAAGACTGAAGTTGAAAATTAATTAGGTAAAACGATTAAAACACTACGATCAGATCGAGGTGGAGAGTACATGGATTTAAAATTCCAGAAGTATATGATAGAACATGGAATTACATCCCAACTCTCAGCTCCCGGTACACCACAGCAAAATGGTGTATCGGAAAGGAGAAATAGAACCTTGTTGGACATGGTTCGATCAATGATGAGTTATGCTCATCTCCCTAGTTCCTTTTGGGGTTACAAAGTAGAGACTGCGGTACACATTTTGAACAATGTGCCATCAAAAAGTCTTTCTGAAAAACCCTTTTAAACTCTGGAAAGGACGTAAAGGTAGTTTATGTCATTTCAGAATATGGGGTTGTCCAACACATGTGCTTATGACAAATCCAAAGAAGTTGGATTCATGTTCAAAATTGTGCCTATTCGTAGGCTACCCAAAAGAAACAAGAGGTGGTTTATTCTATGATCCTAAGGAAGATAAGGTTTTTGTGTCGACAAATGCCATTTTCTTAGAGGAGGACCACATAAGGGACCTTAAACCAAAAAGTAAAGTAGTGTTGAGTGAGTTAGACAGAACAATAGCAAAGGTTGCTAATAAAACTAGTACGTCAACAAGAGTTGTTGATACTAGTTTGTCTAGTCAAGAGAGTCCATCTCAAGAGTTGAGTATGCCTCGACGTAGTGGGAGGGTTGTAACACAGCCTGACTGTTACATTGGTTTATCTGAAACCCAAGTTGTTATACCAGATGACAACTGCGAGGATCCATTGTCTTATAATCAAGCGATGGTTGACAAAGACAATGACAAATGGGTCATAGCCATGAACCAAGAAATGGAGTCTATGTACTTCAATTCTGTTTGGGATCTTGTAGATAAGCCTGATGGGGTAAAACCTGTAGGTTGTAAGTGGATCTACAAGAGAAATCGTGGTGTAGATGGAAAGGTGCAAACCTTTAGAGCTAGACTAGTAGCAAAGGGTTATACCCAGGTTGAAGGGGTTGACTATGAGGAAACCTTTTCACCTCTTGCTATGGTAAAGTCTATCCGTATCCTACTTGCCATTGTCGCATATTATGACTATGAGGTATGGCAAATGGATGTCAAGACAGCCTTTTTGAATAGCAATCTTGAGGAAAACATCTACATGGACCAACCCAAAGGGTTCATTGAACCAGAACAAGAGCAAAAGATTTGCAGGCTTAAAAGGTCCTGGAACATAAGATTTGATGAGGACATCAGGGTCATTATTCACTCTTAACGGGGGAGCTATAGTATGGCGAAGCGTGAAGCAGGGATGCATCGCTTATTCCACCATGGAGGCCGAATATGTAGCAGCTTGTGAAGCAGCTAAAGAGGTCATTGCGTTAAGGAAATTCATGCTAAATTTGGAAGTTGTTCCAAATATGAGTATGCCCATCACGCTGTATTGTGATAACAGTGGTGCCGTGGAAAATTCAAGGGATCCCCGAAGTCACAAGAAGGGAAAGCATATTGAGCGAAAATGTCATCTCATCTGGGAGATCGTGCATCGAGGAGACGTGATCGTCACGAAGCTAGACTCGAAGCACAACGTTGCTGATCCTTTTACAAATGTTCTCATGGCTAAAGTGTTTGAGAGTCACCTAGAAGGTCTAGGTTTACAAGTCTTCCCCAACTAGGGCAAGTGGGAGTGTACAAAGTGTTGGGATGTATGTCCTCATCTCGTGTAGTTTGTAATATTCCAAGTTGTAAATGAATAAGAGTTATTTATTTCAACATTGTGTAATAAATAAGAGTTATTTATTTAAACTTTGTGTCTCGCATTTTTCATAAACTTAATCCAATAAACTAAGCTCCAGGGTCATTGCATTATGAGAGAACTAAGAACTTGAACGGTGTGTAGTGGACACACAGGGAGGATCACGTTCGAGTTAAGTACCTGAACGGTCTACAGTATATGGATAGGGTTGGAGACCTATTCCTGGATACATTGTGGATGCGACCCGCTTTGTATTAGATACAAACGAGGTGATCTCACTCGTTCATGTGGTTGACATGCGAGTGGGGGCATCCTGTGCAATGAGATTGTACAAGACCGGATCGTGAATTACTAGACTTACTAATGTAACACCGTTTACAGTATAGAGCTAATAAATTCGTAGATGACCATTAGTGACTCGACCTTAATCCTGAGCGTGTCACGGACTCCCGCCTCTCTGGTATGTCCTTTGACTAGTACGCGGGTGAGGGTGGCTCTTTGTTGCTCGCCCAATATGCCTATCTTCTCGGGTGGACCACGTGGGAGCTGGGAACTTGACTACGCAAGAAGGAATTCACTCGCTTTCCCGACTTAGGGAACTAAAGGGTTGTTCCTTAAGTCTCGTCTCCATTGCTTGAACAACGGGCCCCACTCTCTCATTGGCCTGAGAGGGTTGTTGTTTATGGTTGGACCATGCAACGTATTTGTTCATTAGAGGAGTAGTGGGACTTAAGGAGCAAGAGGTAGACACAGGGGTAAAATGGTAATTTAACCCAGCTGTGACTACGAAATACCTGTGAAGGGTCGACTCATGGGTATTGGTTATATCGATGGACACAACTTGTCCTACAGTGATGAGAGTGCAGCTACGGGCTTTAGTGGAGTGTTACCGTAGCTAATGAATGTTGAATAACCAAGGGTCAAAGAATTTGACAGTTAGTCTCGTATCATTGGAGCTCACACGTGTAGGTACATTAGGTCCTCGGTTGGCTCAAATTGGACAAATTGAGGGTTTACAGTTTGGTGTGAATTTGAAGTGTTCAAATTCATTATTTGGGTATTTATGCCATTTATATGAGATATAGATGACATAATATATAGTTTGATGTGAATGAGATTCATAATAAACTATAGTATAGCCTAATTGATTAATTAGTGCTATTTGGAGAAATTGAATTGAGAGAAATTAAATTGAATGTGATTCAATTTATAATTCCACATTTATGCAAATGAGTTTCGTATAATAAGGTATGAGATACCTTATATTATATAATATGCAAATGTGATTTGTATATTATATGGTTGTGGTAAAATTGTGATTTGGTGGAGGTTTTAACTCCATCACACAATAGTATTTAAATGCTTTGCAAGAAGCCTTTGGTATGCCATTTTGCCATTTTTTGGATTTTCATCCAAAGAGAGCAAAAAGACTTTCTCTCATTCTCTCTCAATTCTCTCTAAAACTTCTCCTCACCCAAAATAAAAGGGAGTCCCACTTACTCTCCCTCAACCTCCCGAGAAAAATCGAAAAGACCCTTTGGAGGTGTCTCCCTGTTCGAATCGTGGTTCGTGTTCGAGCAGAACGTTGGATCGAGAGAGATCGGGACCGGAGGAGAAGAGGATTGAAGAAGTGTTCTTCAACAAGTAAGTAGTATTTTCCTTACTTTTTTCTTCTCCTATTTGCATGTTTAGCCTAGGATCTATGAGATAGATTCAATTTTAAGACATGTTTTACACAACGGATCAACGACGTTTCACAACGTCTTCCGCTGCGGAAATTGAAAATCCCTTCAATTGGTATCAGAGCCAGGTTGCTCTTCGTTGTGTATTCTGTGAATTCTTAAAATTAGGTGGGTAGCATTAATTTTCATGAGATGAATGTTAATGGTTTGCAATTTTGGATGTTTTCGACTTTCGACACTTTTAAGATTTACATTAAAGTTGATGAGATCTATGTAAGGGCCCGTTGTTTTAGTCATTTTTTAATGTAAATCGAGTCTGTAAGTCCGTGTTGTTCATGGAAAGAGTTGTCGTGAAGAAAACGGAGCAAAAACGGGCGATTTTGGTGAAAAACAGCAAAAGTTGTTTCTTTGGAAGTTCATCGAAGATGCGACGCCATCCTTGCTTTCCGAGGTCGCTCTGATGCTGCAGCGTTGCAACGCCACAACGTTGGGAATGCTAGGCGCGACGCTATACATTATAGCGTTGCAACACCATAACAACGTTACAACGCCGTGGCATAGTGTTGCCTGGACCGCGAAAATTTCGGGGATGTGGTACGTGTCCAGGTTTTCGAGTCTGGGCTGGTGCAACTGTCGTTTTTAAATTTTATTTATTTATTTATTTGTAAATTTTGATTTTATAAATGTATTTATTTAATTATTCTAATTAATATTAATATAAATTTTATATTTGTTGGGATTTTTTTCCTAATCTCGTGTTTGTAATATATTGTTTGAAATTAATAAGAGTTATTCATTTCATCACTTTGGGTCTCGCAATATTTATAAACTTTTCCAATAAACTAAGCTCAAGGGTCATTGAATTTATGAGAGAACTAGAACTTGAACGGTGTGTAGTGGACACAAAGGGAGGATCACGTTCGAGTTAATGACCCGAACGGTCTACAGTATATCGATAGGGTTGGAGACCTAATCCTGGATACACTGTGGATGCGACCCGCTTTGTATTAGATACAAACGAGGTGATCTGACTCGTTCATGTGGTTGACACGTGAGTGGGGGCATCCTGTGTAATGAGATTGTACAAGACCGGACCGTGAATTATTAGACCTACTGATGTAACACCGTTGACAGTAAGGACTAATAACTTCGTAGATGACCATTAGTGACTCGACCTGAATCCTGAGCGTATTACGGACTCCACATGCATGGGGTCGATCCTTTGACTAGTACGGTGAGGGTGGTCACGATTACTCGCCCAATATGCCTATCTTCTCAAGACGAGAACCAAGTAGGGAGCCGGGAACTTAACTACGCGAGATGAAATTCACTCGTTCCCGCCTTTAGGGAAACTAGAGGGGTTGTTCCCTTAAGTGTTGTCTCCAGGACTTGGACAACGGGCGCCCACCTTCTCACTGGCCCGAGAAGGGTGTTGTGTATGGTTGGACCATCACAATATGTTGTTCATTAGAGAAGCAATGGGGACTTAAGGATCAAAAGTGTAGACACGGGGGTAAAATCGGTAATTTGACCCACCGTGTGTCAACGAACAACTTTGTGAAGGATCGACTCATGGGCATTGGTTATATCGGTGAACACGTAATATTCTCAGACCGACGAGAGTGCAGCTACGAGCTATAGTGGAGTGTTACCGTAGCTAATGAATGTTGATTAATCGGGTCAAAGAGTTTGACAGGTTAATCTCGGATCATTGGAGCCCGTCACTGTAGGTCCATTAGGTCCCTCGGTTGGCTTCACCTGGGTTAAAAGAAGGGTTATTGTTTTGGTATGGAATTGAAGTGTTCAATTTCACTTTAAGGGCATTTATGTCATTTATATGAGATATGAATGATATAATATATAGTTTAATGTGAATGAGATTCATAATAAACTATAGGTTAGTCTAATTGTTGAATTAGGACTAATTGGAGAATTTGATTGAGAGAAATTAAATTGGATGTGATTCAATTTAATTAATCCACAATTATTGCAAATGAGATTTGCAATATGAGATATGAGATATCTTATATTCTGTGGTTATGCAAATGAGATTTGCATAACCTATGGTTGTGGTATAGTGGTAATAATGAGGAGAAATTAACTCCCTCATTCCACTATTTAAACCCTTTGCAAGAAGGGTTTGGGAATCATTCTCTCATTTTCTTGTTTTTCATCAAAGAAGAGAAGAAGAACTCTCTCAATTCTCTCTCAATTCTCCTCCCTCCCCAAAACTCTTACAAGATTCCACCATCTTCCCTTCTCCAAAAGAGAACAACCGAGAAGATCACTTGGTGGTGTTCAAGATCTTTTTGGTGGAAGTATTTGTTGAGATCAAGTAGCCCGAAGAGTTCGTGGCACGAGGAAGAATTTCAGTGTTTGTCTACAACAAGTAAGTAAAATATTTTCTTGCTGTAAATTTCTTCTTCTTTAAGCATGTTTAGCCTAGATCTAAGTGATAAATCAATTTTAATAAACACATGTTGCATAATGATACCATGATGATTCAATCGTCTTCCGCTGCGCGGGGATTTCATTCCCTTCAATTGGTATCAGAGCTAGGTTTATCTAGGTCAATCCCTAATAAAATTAAAGTGCTGAGTGGGAGGAAATATAGTGTATGAGATACATTTGAATTTCCAACCACAAATCTCCTTTAAATCCGCACCGTGAGATCTATACTCGGCCTCGTGGCGCAAATGGGAGCGTCTCCCTTCGGATGGCATTTGTATAGGTCAATATCATCGTGGATGGAGAGAGTACTTATAGTGAGTGGGAGCGGGACTTGTGAAAACGAGGCCCACGGTCTCTTCTTTCGATTCACACCGTGAGACGCCTATGATCCGCTGCTAGTTTGGCTCGGGACCGCACAATCCCTTCCGGAGGGTTGATCATGGGAGTCGGAACACTGTGAATTCTCGAAAGGGATATAGTTTCCTGGTTGGTTTTCCTTCTTGGTTCACCCTTCGGTGGCTATTGTTTGGACGGATACTTGGAAACTTAAAGATTGAAAGCGACACTCACAGAATTCGTTAAGTGTTAATGAATTCGACCAGAACAATGGTAGTTGGGCGCCTAATGGAATAAGAGTTATTCAGGATTTAGGTCCGATCGAGAAAGTCTCGTCCTAGAGGAGGAGTGTTCTGTTCACCCTTCGGTGGCGGTCATTCTAAACCTTTAAGGTATCATTGCAAAATTTTGAATGACCTAGGAATCATGAAACATTTTTGCTAAAACTTGAATGGTTTCAAAAAGTTTTTTTTTGCGAGACTAATACATGGTTTTCTTTATATTTCAGCTAAAAATGTCTAGTGCTATAATAGTTTTAACCGCTTCAGATAAATTAGTGGGAGATAATTACCAAAGTTGGAAAAACAACATCAATACAATTTTGATACTGGACGACATAAAGTTCGTGCTTTCTAAGGAGTGTCCTCAGATGTCGGGCTCGACCGCGTCGCAAAGTGTTCGCGATGCGTATGATCGGTGGATCGGGGCCAATGAAAAGGCCAAGGTCTACATAATTGCCAAAGATGTCCGATGTCTTGGCAAAGAAGTATGAGTGATGGTTTCCGCTAAGGAGATCATGGAGTCCTTGCGAGAAATGTTTGGGCAAAGATCCTTTCAGTCCGACATGACTCGCTCAAATATGTTTTCAACGCACGGATGAAAGAAGGGGTCGTCATCCGTGAACACGTTCTAGACATGATGACCCACTTCCACCGGCCGAGAGATGAACGGGGCTTCGATCGACGAGTCGAGCGGTCGATTTTATTTTGGAGACTCTTCCAAGAGTTTCCTTGATTTAAGAGCAATCTTTGTTATGAACAAAATAAGCTACATTCATTTTGCCTCCTCAATGAGCTACTGAAATTTTCAATCCTTGAACAGGTTAAGGAATCGAGGCAAATGTTGCCTCTGTGTCTTATCACGAGGTTCGACCTCTCCGGCCACGAACCTGTTGCTCCTTCACGCCCGAAAGAGAAGAAGAGGATGAAGAGGGTAAACCGATCGAGCCGCCGCCCATAAGGGCAAGAAGGTCAAGGAGGTTGCGAGAGAAAGGAAAGTGTTTCCCACCGCAATGGGGCGGACATTGGAAGAGAAACGTCCCAAATTCTGGCCGAGAGGAAGAATCAAGGTAAATGTGATTTACTTGTGACAGAAACATGTTTAGTGGAGAGTAGTGACTCTGCCTCTGGATATTGGATTCGGCGCCACTAACCACGTTTGTTCTTCTTTTCGGGAATTGATTCGTGGCGCGCCCGTGAGAGAGTGAGGTGACTCTACGGGTTGGATCCGAGGAGCTTGTCTCTGCTGCAACGATCGGCACGGTGAAACTGCATTTTGGCAGGAAGTACTTATTGTTGGACAATCTGTACATAGTTCCAGGGTTTACTAGAAACCTTGTTTCAATTTCCTGCCTAATAGAACATTGTATTTCAGTTTCTTTTGAATTTAATAAAGCGTTTATTTCTTTCAAAGGGAATGTTATATGTTCAGCTTCACTCGAAAATAATCTGTATGTTTTGAAACCGAATTCGGTCAAAAGTGTTTTGAATATCTTGAGTTGTTTAAAATCTGCAGAAACACGAACTAAGAAAGCAAAAGTTTCTCCAAAAGAAAATGCCCATCTTTGGCATCTTCGGTTAGGCCACATTAATCTCAATAGGATTGAGAAACTAGTGAAGAGTGGACTTCTAAATCAGTTGGAAGAAAACTCTTTGCCAGTGTGTGAGTCATGCATTGAGGGCAAGATGACCAAACGTCCTTTTAGTGGAAAAGGATACAGAGCTAAAGAGCCTCTTGAGTTAGTACATTCTCGACCTCTCTCGTGGTCCGATGAATGTTAAAGCTCGGGCGGTTATGAGTACATCGTGTCTTTCATGAGCGATTACTCCGGATATGGGTATATTTACCTAATGCACAAGAAGTCTCAAACTCTTGAAAAGTTCAAGGAGTACAAGACTCGAGGTTGAGAACCTCTTAGGTAAATCACTTAAAACACTTCGATCGGATCGAGGTGGAGAGTACATGGACACCGAATTCCGTGACTATATGATAGAACACTTTAATTACGTCCCAACTCTCAAAGACTGGTATGCCACAGCGAGAATGGTGTATCGGAGAGGAGAAAGCAGAACCTTGTTGGACATGGTTCGGTCGATGATGAGCTATGCTCGTCTCCCCGATTCTTTTTGAAGTACGCAGAGAGATCGCGGTTTATATTTTGAACAACGCTCCATCAAAGAGTGTTTGTGAAACACCTTTCGAGCTCTGGAGTGGACGTAAAGGCGCTTTACATCACTTCGAGGATTTTGGGATGCCCACCCACGTGTTCTTTGTCAAACCCGAAAAGTTGGAACCCCATTCAAAATTGTGCCTATTCGTAGGTTACCCTAAAGAGACTAGGGGTGGTCTGTTTTACGATCGTAAGGAAAATAGGGTGCTTGTATCGACAAACGCCACTTTCCTGGAGGAAGATCACGTCAGGGATCATTTACCAAGGAGTAAAATTGTATTGAATGAAATGGACAGTTCATCAGCAAGAGTTGCTGATGGGGCTAGTACGTCAACAAGTGTTGTTGATCCTAGCACGTCTAGTCAAATCCGCTCCCAAGAGTTGGGAATGCCTCGACGTAGTGGGAGGGTCGTGAGAGCGGCTGATCGCTACATGGGTTTAGCTGAAACCTCAGTTGTCGCTCCTGATGATGACAGTGAGGATCCATTGACCTATGATCAGGCAATAGGTTAGTCTAATTGTTGAATTAGGACTAATTGGAGAATTTGATTGAGAGAAATTAAATTGGATGTGATTCAATTTAATTAATCCACAATTATTGCAAATGAGATTTGCAATTTGAGATATGAGATATCTTATATTCTGTGGTTATGCAAATGAGATTTGCATAACCTATGGTTGTGGTATAGTGGTAATAATGAGGAGAAATTAACTCCCTCATTCCACTATTTAAACCCTTTGCAAGAAGGGTTTGGGAATCATTCTCTCATTTTCTTGTTTTTCATCAAAGAAGAGAAGAAGAACTCTCTCAATTCTCTCTCAATTCTCCTCCCTCCCCAAAACTCTTGCAAGATCCCACCATCTTTCCTTCTCCAAAAGAGAATAACCGAGAAGATCACTTGGTGGTGTTCAAGATCTTTTTGGTGGAAGTTTTTGTTGAGATCGAGTAGCCCGAAGAGTTCGTGGCACGAGGAAGAATTTGCAGTGTTTGTCTACAACAAGTAAGTAAAATATTTTCTTGCTGTAAATTTCTTCTTCTTTAAGCATGTTTAGCCTAGATCTAAGTGTTAGATCAATTTTAATAAACACATGTTACATAATGATACCACGACGATTCAATCGTCTTCCGCTGCGCGGAGATTTCATTCCCTTCAATCTTAATGTTAATTAATTTAATTTTATGTCCCTAGGGTGCCAAAAATCGGTCCAATATTACTATTTAATTATTTTATGCATGAGATGTATGATTTAATTATTTTTATGTGCATAGAGTATGCCATATAGATTTAAAATCCCACCTTAGGTTAAACATTTCATGCATCATATTTATATTATAAGAGTTATAATATATAGTATGCATGATAGAATTATATTATAAGAGTTATAATATAATGTTTGCATGATTTAATTTATTTAATATAAGTGTTATATTTTTAAATTAAAAGCATGCTCATGCATTTAATTCATGTGATGAATGTATGTTATAGTATAGTATTATTCATGTGATGAATGATCAAGCACTATAACATAGAAATGCATGTAACCTAAGTTAATTATTAGTTTTAAATGGTTTAGAACTTGAATAATTAGACTTAGGTTTTCTAGTTCTAATAAGATTAGAATTAGGAAATCAAATATGACCTTTGAATGGAGACTGATAAGTAACTCTGTCTAAGGAAGGTTTTGTCTAAGGCTGGGGTATTTAAGTTGACGCTTGCAGAACACCCCTACAGGAACCGACACAGGGTGAATTCGGTCCGGAGATTCTTAGGTTATATTCTCGTGAGTGTCGTTAATTAAGAGTTAATTAATTTACTCACATAGACCTAAGTTAATAATGTGATTTTAGACTTAGGCTAATCCAATATAAGAGTTATATTGGTAGACTTAGGTAAATTTTAGCCGGTTTATCTAGGTCAATCCCGATTATTTTAAAGTGCTGAGTGGGAGGAAATAAAGTGCATGAGATACATTTAATTTTTCATCCACAAATCTCCGTTAAGTTCGTACCGTGAGATCCATGCTCGCCCTCGTGGCGCAAATGGGAGCGTCCCCCTATGGGTGGCATTTGTATGGGTCAATATCAACGTGAATGGAGAGAGTAAATATAGTGAGTGGGAGCGGGATCTGTGAAAATGGGACCCACGGTCTCTTCTTTCGATTCACACCGTGAGACGCCTATGATCCGCCTTTGCTAGTTTGGCTCCGGACTGCACAATCCCTACGGAGGGCCTTGATCATGGGAGTCGGAACACCGTGAATTCCCGAAAGGGATACGATTTTCTTGTTGGTTTTCCTTCTTAGTCCTCCCTACGGTGGCTATTGTTTGGACGGATACTTGGAAATTTAAAGATTGAGGGTGACACTCACAGGATTGATTAAGTGTTAATGGATTCGCATCAAAAAATGGTAATCGGATGCCTAATGGAATAAGAGTTATTCGGTATTAGGTCCAGTCGAGAAAGTCTCGTCTTAGAGGAGGAGTGGGTTTGTCTACCCTACGGTGGCGGTCATTCTAAACCTTTAGGGTATCATTGCAAATTTTGAATAACCTAGGGATCATAGGATAAACATTTGCTAAAACCCGATTGGATTTTCAAAAGTTTTTGCGAGACTAATACAAAGTTTTTCATTTTATTTCAGCAACAAAATGTCAAACGTTTTTAACGTTCCTTTAGCTTCCGTTAAGTTAGTCAGAAATAGTATTTCGTGGAAAAACAATATAGACACGATTTTGGTAAATGACGACCAAGAGTTCGAACTCACTGAGGAGGGTCCTCAGATGCTCGGTTCAACAGTCCTATTCGACAATCTACAAACCTTCCACTCCTTGGTGCAAACTAGGGGACAGGAAGTTGAGGCAAGTGTTGCCTTAAGACCTTTTCACAGGGGTATGACCTCTGGGACAAAGTTTGTAGGCTCTTCGGACCCTAAAGGGAAGAAGAAGAAGTTGAAAAAGGATAGTGTTGACCGCGCTCTGCCCTAAAAGGCAAAGAAATCAAGGATGTTGCCAGAAAGTGTTTCTACTGCAACGGGGACGGACACCTGAAAAGGAGTTGTCCCAAGTTCCTTGATGAAAGGAAGATGACAAGTAAATGTGATTTACTTGTCATAGAAACTTGTTTAGTGAAGAGTAATGACTCAGTTTGGATATTGGATTCAGGCGCCACTAACCATGTTTGCTCTTCTTTTCTTGGCAGCAGCTGCAAGAGGGTGAGATAACACTCAGGGTTGGATCCTAGAAGTTGTCTCAATTTGCAGACAATAGGCACATGAAGTCGTGTTCTTTGGCGGGATGTACTTATTATTGGATAATTTGTACATAGTTCCTGGATTTACGAGAAACCTAGTTTCTATATCCTGCCTATTAGAACAAAACATTTCCGTTTCTTTCAAGAGCAATAAAGCGTTTATTTCTCGAAATGGAAATTTGATTTGTTCTGCTTCGCTTGAGAAATATTTATATGTTTTGAACCCTAATTCGGTCAAAAGTGTTTTGAACACCGAATTGTTTAAAACAACAGAAACGCAAACTAAGAGATTGAAAGTTTCTCCAAAAGAAAGTGCTCATCTTTGGCATCTACGGTTAGGCCACATTAATCTCAATAGGATTGAGAGACTAGTGAAGAGTGGACTTCTAAGCGAGTTGGAAGAAAACTCTTTACCAGTATGCGAGTCATGCCTTGAAGGCAAAATGACCAAACGTCCTTTTAGTAGGAAAGGATATAGAGCCAAGGAGCCCCTTGAGCTTATACATTCTGACCTCTGTGGTCCGTTGAATGTTAAAGCACGAGGTGGTTACGAATACTTCGTATCTTTCATAGATGACTATTCGAGGTATGGGTACATTTACCTAATGCATAGGAAGTCTGAAACACTTGAAAAGTTCAAGGAGTTCAAGATCGAGGTTGAGAACTCGTTAGGTAAAACGATTAAAACACTTCGATCGATCGAGGTGGTGGAGAGTATATGGACACCGAATTCCGGACTATATGATAGAACATGAAATTACGTCCCAACTCTCAGCACCTGGTATGCCACAGAAGAATGGTGTATCGGAGAGGAGAAACAGAACCCTGTTGGACATGGTTCGGTCGATGATTAGCTATGCTCGTCTCCCTAATTCCTTTTGGGGTTATGCAGTGGAGACTGCGGTTTACATTTTGAACACAGCCTTAAAGTCAAAACAGCTTTGTGAAACACCTTTCGAACTCGCATGGTCGTAAAACAGCTTTACATCATTTCGCATTTGGGGATGCCACCTTGTATGTGTTGGTATCAAACTCGAAGAAGCTGGAACCCCGTTCAAAGTTGTGCCTCTTTATAGGTTACCCAAAAGAGACTAGAGGTGGTTTCTTTTACGATCCTAAGGATAATAGGGTGCTTGTGTCGACAAACGCTACTTTCCTTGAGGAAGACCACATCAGGGATTACTTACCAAGGAGAAAGATTGTGTTAAATTAAATGGACAGTACATCAGCAAGAGTTGCTGATGGTGCTAGTACGTCAACAAGTGTTGTTGATCCTAGCTCGTCTAGTCAAGTCCGTTCCCAAGAGTTGGGAATGCCTCGACGTAGTGGGAGGGCTGTGAGACAGCCTGAACGTTACATGGGTTTAGCTGAAACCCAAGTCGTCACCCTTGATGATGACTGCGAGGATCCATTGACCTATGATCAGGCATTGGCTGACGTTGACAAAGACGAATGGATTAAAGCTATGGACCAGGAAATGAAGTCGATGTACTTCAATTCCGTCTGGGAGCTTGTGGACCAACCAGATGGGGTAAAACCTATTGGTTGCAAGTGGATCTACAAGCGTAAACGTGTTATAGATGGGAAGGTGTAGACCTTCAAAGCTCGACTAGTGGCAAAGGGTTTTACCCAGGTGGAAGGGGTTGACTATGAGGAAACCTTTTCACCTGTTGCCATGGTAAAGTCGATTAGAATCCTTCTGGCAATTGCCACATATTATGACTATGAGGTATGGCAGATGGGTGTCAAGACCGCCTTTCTGAATGGCAACCTTAAAGAGATCATCTGCATGGACCAACCCAAGGGGTTCATTGCCCAAGGCCAAGACCAAAGAGTTTGCCGGCTTAAAAGGTCTATTTATGGACTGAAACAAGCCTCGAGGTCTTGGAATATAAGGTTTGATGAGGCGATCAAATCTTATGGCTTTGATCAAAATGTTGACGAGCCTTGTGTTTACAAGAAAATCGTTAACAGTACTGTCGTGTTTCTTATATTGTATGTGGATGATATCCTTCTCATTGGGAATGAGTTAGATTTCTTACTGACATTAAGGAATGGCTGGCTTCGCAATTCCAAATGAATGATTTGGGAGAGGCACAGTATGTTCTAGGTATCCAGATTGTCCGAACCCGGAAGAACAGAATGCTAGCCATGTCTCAAGCGTCTTATATTAACAAGATGTTGTCTAGATATAAGATGCAGAACTCCATGAAGGGCTTGCTGCCTTTCAGGCATGGGGTTCACCTGTCTAAGGATCAATGTCCTAAGACGCCTCAAGAGGTTGAGGATATGAGATGAATCCCCTATACTTCAGCTGTAGGGAGCCTGATGTATGCCATGCTGTGTACTAGGCCCGACATTTGTTATGAAGTTGGGATTGTCAGTAGGTATCAATCCAATCCAGGATTAGATCAGTGGACAGCCGTAAAGGCAATCCTCAAGTATCTTAAGAGAACGAGGAACTACAACCTTGTGTATGAGAGTGGGGATTTGATCCTTACGGGATACACGATTCGACTTTCGGGCCGGTGTAAGATTCTAGGAAATCCACTTCGGGGTCAACCTTCATTCTGAATGGAGGAGCTGTAGTGTCGCAAAGCATCAAGCAGGGATGCATTGCTGATTCCACAATGGAAGCCGAATATGTTGCGACTTGTGAAGCTGCGAAGGAAGCTGTTTGACTTAGGAAGTTGATGACGGATTTGGAAGTTGTTCCAAATATGAACTTGTCGATCACGCTGTTCTGTGACAACAGTGGTGCAGTAGCCAACTCGAGAGAACCTCGGAGTCATAAAAGGGGCAAGCATATAGAGCGTAAGTATCACCTGATACGGGAGATTGTGCACCGCAGAGACGTGACAGTCACGCAGATAGCTTCAGAACACAACGTTGCTGATCCATTTACAAAGGCCCTCACGGCTAAGGTGTTTGAGACTCACCTAGAGAGTCTAGGTCTTCGAGTGCTTCCTGACTAGGGCAAGTGGGAGTGTTGCAAAAGGGTATTCAATGACCTAGTTTATTGTATTACTTTACTGTACATTTGAGAAATGTATCATGTACTCCACTAGCTTAGTCCAAGTGGGAGTTTGTTGGGATGTATGTTCTCATCTCGTGTAGTTTGTAATATTCAAAGTTGTACATGAATAAGAGTTATTTATTTCAACATTATTTAATAAATAAGAGTTATTTACTTAAACTTTGTGTCTCGCATTTTTCATAAACTTAATCCAATAAACTAAGCTCCAGGGTCATTGCATTATGAGAGAACTAAGAACTTGAACGGTGTGTAGTGGAAACACAGGGAGGATCACGTTCGAGTTAATGACCCGAACGGTCTACAGTATATGGATAGGGTTGGAGACCTAATCCTTGATACACTGTGGATGCTTCCCGCTTTGTATTAGTTACAAACGAGGTGATCTGACTTGTTCATGTGGTTGACATGCGAGTGGGGGCATCCTGTGCAATGAGATTGTACGAGACCGAACCGTGAATTATTAGACTTCTCGATGTAACACCGCTTCGATGATACTGACTAATAAATTCGTAGATGACCATTAGTGACTCGACCTTAATCCTGAGCGTGTCACGGACTCCTGTCTGCGGGGGTCTGTCCTTTGACTAGTACGGGTGAGGGTGGCCACTGTTGCTCGCCCAATATGCCTATCTTCTAAGGGGCAGGACCACATGGGGAGCTGGGAACTTGACTAAGCGAGAAGGAATTCACTCGTTCCCGACATAGGGAAACTAGAGGGGTTGTTCCCTTAAGTGCTGTCTTCAGGGCTTGAACAACGGGGCCCCACTCTCTCATTGGCCTGAGAGGGTTGTTGTTTATGGTTGGACCATGCAACGTAGTTGTTCATTAGAGGAGCAGTGGGACTTAAGGAGCAAGAGGTAGACACAGGGGTAACACGGTAATTTGACCCAACTGTGACTACGAACAACCTGTGAAGGGTCGACTCATGGGTATTGGTTATATCGATGGACACAACTTGTCCTACAGTGATGAGAGTGCAGCTACGGGCTTTAGTAAAGTGTTACCGTAGGTAATGAATGTTGAATAACCGGGTCAAAGTGTTTGACAGGTTAGTCTCGGATCATTGGAGCTCGTCACGTGTAGGTCCATTAGGTCCCTCGGTTGGCCCAAATTGGACAAATTGAGGGTTTACAGTTTGGTGTGAATTTGAAGTGTTCAAATTCATTATTTAGGTATTTATGTCATTTATATGAGATATAGATGACATAATATATAGTTTGATGTGAATGGGATTCATAATAAACTATAGTATAGCCTAATTGATTAATTAGTGCTATTTGGAGAAATTGAATTGAGAGAAATTAAATTGAGTGTGATTCAATTTATAATTCAACATTTATGCAAATGAGATTTGTATAATAAGGTATGAGATACCTTATATTATATAATATGCAAATGTGATTTGTATATTATATGGTTGTGGTAAAATTGTGATTTGGTGCAGGTTTTAACTCCATCAGACAATAGTATTTAAAGGCTTTGCAAGAAGCCTTTGGTATGCCATTTTGCCATTTTTTGGATTTTCATCCAAAGAGAGCAAAAAGACTTTCTCTCATTCTCTCTCAATTCTCTCTAAAACTTCTCCTCACCCAAAACCAAAGGGAGTCTCACCTACTCTCCCTCAACCTCTCTAGAACAACCGAGAAGACCTTTTGGAGGTGTCTCACTGTTTGAATTGTGGTTCGTGTTCGAGGAGAACGTTGGATCGAGAGAGATCGTGACCGGAGGAGAAGAGGATTGAAGAAGTGTTCTTCAACAAGTAAGTAGTATTTTCCTTACTGTTTTCTTCTCCTATTTGCATGTTTAACCTAGGATCTATGAGATAGATTCAATTTTAAGACATGTTTTACACAACTGATCAACGACGTTTCACAACGTCTTCTGCTGCGGAAATTCAAAATCCCTTCACAAAGGGTTTAAATGCCCTAGTTTATTCTATTCACATTACTGTAATGTTTTAGTACTCCACAAGCTTTAGGTCAAGTGGGAGACTGTTGGGATTTATGTAAACCCGAGACTCTTTGGAATTTCCTAATAAAGAAAAAAACAAAACAAAACAAATAAAGAAAATGAAAGAAATGCTTGGTGTTGGTTTTGTTTTAAAAATAAAAGAAAAAGGAAAGAAAAGGAAAAGGGAAAAAGGTAAAGAAGAATAAAAAATAAAGAAGAAAGTGGTGGTGGGAACTCCACCACCGTTTGGAGTTTTTAAAACCAATTCTAATCCATTTACACCCCATTTTGCTTTCATTTTGATCAAAGAGAAGAGGAGCTTCGTGGGAGAAGGAGAAAGGAAGTAGAAGAAAGTCATTTTCATGATTTTGGAGCTGGAATTGCAGAAGAAGGGAGGAGAACTCAACTTGGTTTGTATAACAGCAAGATGATCAACTCAGACCAGTTCTGATGTTTTGATCTTCTCGAGCTCTACAAGAAGCGGTAAGTGTTGAAGTTTGCTTTTCCTTAAAGCTAACTCATTTTTAAACAAAGTTCATGAAGGAATCTCAAGCAAATTCTTATGTTATGTTATTGTTTTGTGAAGAGGAAGGCAGAAGACAGAATTTGCTGTCAAATCCGAGAAGTCTCTGGTTTTTGGGTTGACCTGATCTGTAGATTTGGAGTTAGGAGCTCTAAAAGGTATGGTTCTAAAGCTTATTGAATTTCCTACAACTTTTGTGAAGGAATCGTGAGAAGAAAATGATTGGAAGATGTTGTAATTATCAGGTTACTTTTCGGGTTGCAGCAGGAAATCAAATCTGGAACAGCAGCAGGGTCATTTTAGGGAAAGCTATTGAGGTATTTTCGAACCAATCCGTTCGGACTCGCAATTTCATGTCTTCATAAGAGTTTTAGAGGGTTCAAAAAGGAAGAGTTTGGTATAAATTACATTCTTTTTGGATTAGTAATGAAGAAGTTATGGCTGTCTGAAAACAGAGCAGAAAATCTGAAAATGCTGGAAAATTGGTTGGAGTGTTTTCTTCTAATTTTAAGGTTAAAAAGCATGAGCTCAAGGTTCTAATAGTTGGTTTTGATTTCTTTGACAGGCCAAGAGGAAATAGGTCGAGTGTGCGGGCCAGGTTCTAGTTTTAATATCATGTGAGTGACAAAAACGAACTTAAAAATGTTCTATATGCTTGAATTATGTTTTAAGAAATACAAGTTTTGCTTGAATGAAAGAGTTTAGATGTTTATTGTTTTCCTTGAACACTTGTTTATGAGCATTCATTATTTCTTAGAAATGTTTTAGAGTGTTCATGATGAGCCTAAATGTCTTGATGAAATTTATACACGAGCATATGTTTATTGAATTTTCCGAAGTTTATGGAAATGTTATGATTTCGAGCAAGTATGTTTTAGCAAGTATGTTTTTAAAGATTTCCAGTTTTATGAACAAGCTAAGTAAGCTTGAGTTTTATGAAAGAAAAGATAAGCAGACATATTCAAATGTTTTCATGTGATCTTACGAGATATTGAGCCCGAGGCTTTATGGTACCGTGTGCACACGGTCATTTCATTGTCGACGTTGAGTGTACTCCGTGACAAGCTGCTTGCTGTCGTGAGTGCTGGGCGGGCCCCACTACGACAAAGACGATGGGAGTGCTGGGCGGGCCCCACTACATCGTAGAACAAACGTTGGTTGTACTGGGCTTGCCCTACACAACGTAGATTGTGACATGTTTTAAAAAGACTTTATATTATTTACATGCCTTACGAGATTTTAACGATATACTTGCTGGTTTTTCTGAAAAGCTATTATGAAATCATGTTTATATTGTACGCTTGATTACAGATGCACATGCTCATTAGTTTTCAGATGACATGTTTTACAAGTTATAGATTTTAAACACAGTCACTCACTGAGCTTTTTAGCTCATTCTTTCAATGTTTTCAAACTTTTCAGGTAGAGATCGAGCTCCTGGTACCTGACATCCTGCCATAGTCTGCTGAAGCTTCATAAGTTTGATATTTTGTACGTGGTTGGTGTTGTATAGCAAGTCCTTATGTGTTATAGTTTATTTTGAGAGGACTATGTAGTTATTAGCTGTTTGTACATTAGTGGTTGTATAAATAGTGGTTGTTATGTTTTAAGTTATGATGCTCTTGCTCGTTTAAGATTTCAAGAGAGACTTAAGAAGAGTTTCTCCTTATGCATGTTTAGTAGTTATAAGGTTTCCGTTGTGTTGCGATTAAAGTGTTCCATATGCGAGCATAGCATGTTTATCAGGTAGAACAGAGTCAACAGGCATTGTTAAGAGGTAAACAATGTCTGTTGGCTTCATGCCGTCTTCCGGGCTAAGTTAGCAGGTTGTTCGGGAGGGGGTGTGACAACTTGGTATCAGAGCAGTTAGCTCCATGGGAATGAGACAAGGCAAGTTAGCTCTGAGAATAAATTAAAAAGTCATAGCAAGTTCTTCAGTTAGTTCAGATCGAACTAGTAGAGTATGGTTCAAGTAAGGATAAGAGCAAGTCCAGTTAGGGCTAAAATGTGAATAGAAGTTTAGTATTGTGTATTTGAGTTAAGTATCAATAGCATGTCTAATATGTTGATATGTGATAGGAGTCATGCCACCACGTACTAGCAGACGGCGCAGGCAGGATCAGGGCGGGACGTAGGATCCTTAAGAGTGAATACTGACCCTGATGTAGATTTCTTAGAATCTTTATCAGTCTGAAAGTCAGAATCCGTGTATCATGTAAGGATCAAATCCTTAACCCCATACACAAGCATGTAGTTCTTTGTTCTCCGTAGATACATAAGGATTGTTTTAACCGTTGTCCAGTGTTCAAGTCCTGGATTGGATTGATACCTACTAACCATTCCAACTGCAAAACAGATGTCTGGCCTAGTACACAACATGGCGTACATTAGGCTCCCAACTGCTGATGCGTAAGGAATCCATCTCATATCCTCAACTCCTTGAGGTGTCTTAGGACACTGTTCCTTAGACAAATGAACTTCATGCCTAATAGGCAATAAACCCTTTTTGGAGTCTTGCATCTTAAACCTCAACAACACTTTGTCGATGTAAGATGTCTTAGACAGGGCTAGTGTTTTATTCTTGCGGTTCCAGACAATCTGGATCCCAAGAACAAACTGTGCATTACCCAAATCTTTCATTTGGAATTGCGTAGCTAGCCAATTCTTAATGTCAGTAAGATATCCTACATCAATCCCAATGAGTAGGATATCTGAAGGGAATGAGAATCTCCGCGCAGCGGAAGACGATCGAATCGTCATGGTATCATTACGCAACTTGGTTTTGTTAAAACGATCTACTAAAGATCTAGGCTAAACATGCTGGAAAAAGGAAGAAAAACACCAAGTTTAGAGATACTTACTTGTTGAAGACTCTCTTCAAGGTTTCTTCCTCAGATCACGAACTCTTCATGCTTCTCGATCTCAATAAACTCTTCCCACGAACGGAACCCGAACACAACCACTTGGAGTCTCGGTTGTTCTCTTTTGGAAGAAGTGAAGTTATGTGGAAACTTTAGTATTTTGGAGAGGGAGGAGAATTCTTCTTCTCTTCTTTGATGAAAATCAAAAAATGAGAGAATTGTTACATTCCTTCTTGCAAGAAGGGATTATATAGTGGAATGATGGAGTTAAAATCTCCACATTATTACCACTTTACCACAACCATAGGTTATGCAAATCTCATTTGCATAACCACATAATATAAGATATCTCATATCTCATATTGCAAATCTCATTTGCATTAATTATGGATTAATTAAATTGAATCACATCCAATTTAATTGCTCTCAATTAAATTCTCCAATTAGCCCTAATTCAACAATTAGGCTAACCTATAGTTTATTATGAATCTCATTCACATTAAACTATATATTATATCATTCATATCTCATATAAATGACATAAATTCCCTTAAAGTGAAATTGAACACTTCAATTTCATACCAAAACATTAACCCTTCTTTTAACTTAGATTGAGCCAATCGAGGGACCTAATGGACCTACAAAGTGATTTGGCTCCAATGATCCGAGATTAACTCACAAACTCTTTGACTGATTAATCAACATTCATTAGCTACGGTAACACTCCACTATAGCCCGTGTTTGCACTCCCGTCGCAGTAGAATATTACGTGTCCACCGATATAACCAATGCCCATGAGTCGACCCTTCACAGTTGTTCGTGAGACACGATCTGGTCAAATTACCGCTTTACCCACAGTGTCTACCTCTTGTTCCTTAAGTCCCCACTTTGCTCCTCTAATGAACAACATATTGTGATGGTCCAACCATACACAACACCCTTCTCGGGCGGTGAGAAGGTGGGCGCTTGTTGTCAAAGCCACGGAGACAACACTTAAGGGAACAACCCCTCTAGTTTCCTAAAGGCGGGACGAGTGAATTCCATCTCGCGTAGTTAAGTTCCCAGCTCCTACTTGGTTCTGTCCCCTTAGAAGATAGGCATATTGGGCGAAACTGCGTGACCACCCTCACCCGTACTAGTCAAAGGATAGACCCCGCAGCAGCCAAAGATCCGTAACACGCTCGAGATTCGTGTCGAGTCACTAATGGTCATCTACGAAGTTATTAGTCCTTATTGTCAACGGTGTTACATCAGTAGATCTAATAATTCATGGTCCGGTCTTGTACAATCTCATTGCACAGGATGCCCCCACTCGCATGTCAACCACATGAACGAGTCAGATCACCTCGTTTGTATCTAATACAAAGCGGGTCGCATCCACAGTGTATCCAGGATTAGGTCTCCAAGCCTATCCATATACTGTAGACCGTTCGGGTCATTAACTCGAACGTGATCCTCCCTTTGTGTCCACTACACACCGTTCAAGTTTTAGTTCTCTCATAAATTCAATGACCCTGGAGCTTAGTTTATTGGAAAAGTTTATAAATATTGCGAGACACAAAGTGATGAAATGAATAACTCTTATTAATTTCAAACAATATATTACAAACACGAGATTAGGACAAAAATCCCAACAATATCATCCATATATAGAACTAGGAATCGATTTTCTTGTAGACACAAGGTTCATCATCATTCTTATCAAAGCAATAAGATTTGATTGCCTCATCAAATCTTATATTCCAGGACCTATAGGCTTGTTTCAGTCCATATATTGACCTTTTAAGCCTGCAAACCTTTTGCTCTAGTCCTGACATCCCTTTTCCATACCTCATAGTCGTAATATGAGGCAATGGCAAGTGAGATATGGATAGACTTTACCATAGCAACAGGTGAAACAGTTTCCTCATAGTCAACCCCTTCAACCTGGGTATAACCCTTTTCTACTAGCCTAGCTTTAAAGGTTTGCACCTTCCCATCTACACCACGCTTTCTCTTGTAGATCCACTTACAACATATAGGTTTTACCCCATCAGGGTTATCTACAAGATTCCAAACAGAATTGTTGCATAGACTCCATTTCTTGGTTCATGGCTATGATCCATTTGTCTTTGTCTTTGTCATCCATCGCTTGATTATAAGTCGATGGATCCTCACAGTTGTCATCTGGTATAACAACTTGGGTTTCAGATAAACCCATGTAATGGTCAGGTGGTGTTATAATCCTTCCACTACGTCGAGGCATACTCAACTCTTAAGATGGACTCTCTTGACTAGACAAGCTAGTACCAACAACTTTTGTTGACGTACTAGTTTTATTAGCAACCTTTGCTATCGTTCCGTCTAACTCACTCAACACAATTTTACTTCTTGGGTTGTGGTCCCTTATGTGGTCCTCCTCTAAGAAAGTGACATTTGTCGACACAAAAACTTTATCTTTCTTAGGATCATAGAATAAACCACCTCTTGTTTATTTTGGGTATCCTACGAATAGGCACAACTTTGAACGTGAATCCAACTTCTTTGGATTTTTCACAAGCATATGTGCTGGACAGCCACATATTTTGAAATGACATAAACTACCTTTACGTCCTTTCTAGAGTTTAAAAGTTGTTTCAGAAACACTTTTTGAGTGCACATTGTTCAAAATGTATACCGGAGTCTCCACTGCGTAACCCCAAAAGGAACTAGGGAGATGAGCATAACTCATCATTGATCGAACCATGTCCAACAGGGTTCTATTTCTCCTTTCCGATACACCGTTTTGTTGTGGTGTACCGGGAGCCGAGAGTTGGGATGTAATTCCATGTTCTATCATATAGTTCTGGAATTTTAAATCCATGTACTCTCCACCTCGATCCGATCGAAGTGTCTTAATCGTTTTACCTAATTGATTTTCAACTTCAGTCTTGAATTCCTTAAACATTTCAAGTTCTTCAGACTTATATTGTATTAGGTAAATATGCCCAAATCTAGAATAATCATCTATAAAGGAGATGAAATATTCATAACCTCCTTTGGCTTTAACATTCATCGGACCACAAAGGTCTGAATGTATAAGCTCAAAAGGTTCTTTGGCTCTATGATCTTTTCAACTAAAAGGTCTTTTAGTCATTTTGCCTTCTAGGCAGGATTCACATACAGGTAAAGTATTTTCTTCTAACTCATTTCGAAGTCCATTCTTTACCAATCTCTCAATCTTAATGAGATTAATGTGACCCAATCTAAGATGCCAAAGATGAGAATTTTCTTTAGGAGAAATTTTACATTTCTTAGTTTGTGTGTTTGCAGTTTTAAATAATTCAGTGTTCAAAACAATTTTGACACAATTAGGCCTTAAAACATACAACCCATTTTCTAATGAAGCTGAACATATTTCCACACCTTTCTTCAAAATAAACACTTTATTCATAGAGAAAGAAACAGAAATACATTTTTCTATAAGGCAAGAAATTGAAATAAGGTTTCTAGTACACCATGATATCACTAATATATTGTCTAACAACATATATTTCTTGCCAAAATAAAGCTTCATCGTGCCTACTGCTACAGCTGAGACGACTTCTCCATTTCCAACCCGGAGCATTATCTCTCCTTTCTGTAGCTACTGCCAGGAATCAATTCCCTGAAAAGAAGAGCAAACATGATTAGTGGCGCTTGAATCAAGTATCCAAGCAGTTTTATCATTGTCCACTAAAGAAGCTTCTAAGCAAAGTAAATCAGATTTACCTTCCTTCTTCTTTTCTACAATGTACTTCGGATAGTTCCATTTCCAATGCCCGTCTTTGTTGCAGTGGAAACACTTTCCTTGGTTTCCAACTTCTTTGACTTTCTTGCCCTTCTGGGCGGCAGCTTTGTCAGCTCGTTTCCCTTTACCTGCCTTCTTCATGTTCTTCTTCTTCCCTTTCAGGTTAGAAGAAGATGAAACCACTATTTTTGATCCATAGGTCGAACCTCTGTGATAACTCCTACTGGCAACATTTGCCTCACCTTTCGATCCCTGAATTTTCATCAAAGATTGAAAGGTCTGGAGTTCATTCAGAAGGGAGGTGAGATTAAAAGTAAGCTTGTTCATAACAACATTACTTCTAAACTGTTGGAAACTATCTAGAAGAGTTTCCAGAATGAAGCTGACCTGGCTCGCATGGATGGAAGCACCATTCGACACCGCGATGTTAAAGTGTACCATCATATCCAAGACATGATCCCGAACAGATGTACCCTCTGGCATCCTTGAGTTGAATATGTACTTTAGGGCATTGTGTCGGGCCTGTGTGGACTGTTGTCCAAACATACCCTGCACTGAATCCATGATTTCCTTAGTGGTCATCATGTCCTCATGCTTCTTGGCTAATATGTCAGACATACATGCCAACATGTATACCTTGGCCTTATCATTGGCCTTGATCCATCGATCATATGCATCACGAACATTTCGTGACGCATTCGAACCTGGAACTTGAGGACACTCCTCAGTTAGCACAAAATTCAGATCATCCACAACCAATATAGTGTTGAGATTGTTTTCCACGTCATCATATTTTCTCCGGTTAACTTTTCCGCACCCAATAAGGAAATTATAGAGCTAGACATTTTTGCTGAAAATTTACAAACAAAACTTGTATGAGTTTCTTGCTATAACTGTCTAATCCAATCATGTTTTAGCTAATTATTAAATGATTCCTAGGTCATCTATAATTTGCAATGATACTCCAAAGGTTTAGAATGTATGACACCGAAGGGTAATAAAAAACACTCCTCCTCTAGATCAAGACATTCTTGGCATAAAGCTAATGCCAGAATAACTCTTATTCCTATAAGCTTTAGTTACAATTATTCGGTCAGGATACACTTCTTATGTACCTTGTGAGTGTAACCCTCTGTCTTTATATCCCAGAGTCCCCATCCAATAAAATCCGCCGAAGGGAGGATTAGATTGAAAAATAGACTAAGGAAATCTTTATCCCTTTCGAGTGTCTACTGTGTTCGATCCCCTATGATCAAGCCCTCCAAAGGGATTGTCTTGTCCGGGCCAAACTAGCAAGCTTACCATAGTGATCTTACGGTGTAAACCGACAGAAGAGACCATACGTTTTGTTTTCATTAAACCTGCTCCCACTCACTATAAGTACCCTCTCCATTTAGCTTGATATTGTCTCATACAAACACCATCCGAAGCGGGACGCTCCCGTTTGCGCCACGAGGCCAAGTATGAGTCTAACGGTGTGAACTTCCCGGAGATACGTAGGTGGAAAAATATGTATCATATACACTTTTCCTCCCACTGGATACTTTAAATCTATAGGAATCTTACTTAGGCTAAAACTCGACTAATGGTTTTACCTAAACTTATCAATATAACTCTTATATTGATTTTATCCGAAGTTTGCTAATATAACTCTTTACATTAAGCCTAGGATTTCTAGTTTATTAACTCCTTAATAAACTTGCTGACGCTACTATAATTTATAAACTCTCTAATTAAAATTCACTTCCAGGTCAATTCCCAGGTAGGGGTGTTCCATTTCCGTCAGCTTAAATACCCCAGCCTAGACAGAACCTTCCTTAGACAGAGTTCCTCTTTTAATCGTTGTTTATAAATTACTTGGTTCCTAATTCTAATCTAATTAGAACTAGATAACCTAAGGTCTATTATTTCCAAGTTCTAAACATTTTAAAACTAATAATTAACCTTAGGTGACATGCATACTATGTTATAGTGCTTGATTATTCATCTCATGAATAATAAGATATACATAGCATAATCATCTCATGAAACATAATACATGTAAAAACTATCCATAAATTAATATAACACCTTATATTAATTAATCATGCAACTATATAATATAACTCTTTATATTATAAATGATGCATGAAAATGCTTAACCTAAGGTGAGATTTCTAAATTAAAAACATTCATTATGCATGGTAATAATTACACAACAATTGCATAATTTAAATAGCAAAATTAGACCAATATTGGCGCCCTAAAACCAATTTGAATTAATATAATCTAGTTATATTAATTAAAATTAAATAAATTAAATATAAATTAAATATAAAATATTTTTATATTTAATATATAATAAAAAAAACATTTTTCGCTCATTAGACAGCTTGCTACAACACCTTTGGCATTGCAACGCTGATGGTAGCATTGCAACGCTGCATGTTGTCCGTTTCTGCCCGTTGAAAGCGCGCCTCGGCTTCAACGTTACACAACCCCTCGGCGTTACCACGCGCGCCGCCGTCTTTCGGCCACGCGCTTTTGTTGCGATGGCGTTAACGCTATAGAACAGCGTTGGAACGCCATTCAAAGAACAACAAAACCATTTTCCATTTGTAGCTCATTTTTTCTCCGATCTTCTCAACAACCACCTTGCCTCGATCGACCTGGACTTACAGACTCGATTTACAATTAAAATTGTCCAAAACACTGGACCCTTACATTGAACGATTCAATGAAAAATTGTAAATCTAAGTGCCAAAATTGAAAACGTCGAAATTGCAAACCGTTCATACATCACATGCAAAACAATAGATCCCACCTCGTTCTTGATAAATCCAGAACGTAAACTAAGAACGCAATTGGGCTCGGATACCAATTGAAAGGAATCGAATCCCGCAGCGAAAGCGATTGTTAATCGCACGTTCTTAATTATGTTATATGGATTACGTTCAAGAACTAATCTATCAATATTAAGCATATACAAGCAAGATGGACAACAAGAATTATACCTTTGAAGAACTTTTCTTTGAGTGCTCCTTCTCCCACGATCACGATCTCAGCTATACGATCTCGAACGATCACGGACACTACCACCGGATCTTCTCCGTTGTACTCTAGGTGAGGGAGGAAGGTGGGTTCCCTTTAGGTGAGATGAGACGTTTGTGGGATTGTGAGAGAATGTGTTTTTGTGGAACCTTTCCAACAACACAACAAGATCACAATCTAGGGTTTCCAAGTCTTAGCATATAAGTTGCATCTCATGCAACTATATATATAGGGAAATGGGATGGAAATTACCATCCTATCCCTCCTTTATTCTCCCACTATTATATGGTTTATATGTGAATCTAATTCACATTAAAACCATATATTATATCAATTATATCATATATAATTGATATAACACCTCATGCATGAAATTGAACACTTCAATTTCATTCATAACTTTATACCCTCAATATTACCATGTTGAGTCAACAGAGGGACCTAATGGACCTACAGTTCATGAGCTCCAATGATGTGAGATTAACTTATCAAACTCTTTGATCTAATTAATCAATATTCATTAACTACAAGTCACTCCACTATAGACTTGTAGTTGCACACTCCTCACTGTAGATTATATTTTGTCCATTGATATAATCATTACCCATGAGTCGACCCTTCACAGTTTATTCGTGATCATAGCTGGGTCAAATTATCATTTTACCCCTATGATTACCTCTTTGTTCCTTAAGCACCACTGATCCTCTAATGAACAAGAAGTCTAAGGTCCTACCATAGACTCATACCCTCATAGAGGGCGGGGCCCCGTTGTTCAAGACCTGGAGTCAGTTCTTAAGGGAACAACCTATCTAATTCCTTAGTGTAGGAATGAGTGAATTCCATCTTGTATAGTTAAGTCCCTAGCTACCTACGAGGTTCTGTCCTTGAGAAGGTAGGCTTATTAAGTCGGCTACAGGCCACTCTCACCCATACTAGTCTAAGGACAAACCCCTATAAGCAGGAGTTCTTAACTTACTCAGGATTCAGATCGAGTCACTAATGACCATCTATAAATTATCAGTCTTATCCTGTTAACGGTGTTACACTAGTTAGACTAATAATTTGCAGTCCGGTCTTGTATGAACTCTTCATACAGGATGCCCCCACTCGCATGTCAACCATATGAATGAGTTGGATTACCTCATTTGTACTAATTGCAAGTGGGTCGCATCCATGGTGTTACGAGAATGAGGTTTACAACCTTATTCTTATACCATAGACCATTTAGGTTATATTCTTGAACACAATCCAAATAGTGACCACTACACTGATGTTCAAGATATATTATAACCTTGGAGGTTAGTTTATTGGATTTATAAAGCAAGAATATAATTTTATCAAAAACAAATAACTCTTTATTTATTTGATCAAAATTACACAAGTTTAGGGCATAAATCCCAACACATTAACTACGGGTCACTCCACTATAGACCCATAGTTGCACTCTCCTCACTGTAGGACAAGTTGTGTCCATTGATATAACAAATGCCCATGAGTCAACCCTTCACAAGTCGTTCGTAGCCACAGTTGGGTTAAATTACCATTTTACCCCTATGACTACCTCTTGCACCTTAAGTAACACTGCTCCTTTAATGAACAGCTTGTTTACGACCCTATAATAAACAACATCCCTCTTAGGCCAGTGAGAGGGTGAGGCCCCATTGTTTAAGTTCTGGTGTTAGCCCCTAAGGGAAAAACCCATCTAGATTTCCCAGCACGGGAACGAGTGAATTTCATCTTGTAGAGTTAAGTTCCCAGCTAGCCATGTGGTTTTGCCCCTGAGAATGTAGGCTTATTGACTAGGTGACTCTGGCCACTCTCACCCGTATAAGTCTAAGGAGAGACCCCCACAGATAGGAGTTCGTAACCCGCTCAGGATTAAGGTCGAGTCACTACTGGTCATCTACGAATTTATTAGTCCTAAACTATGAATGGTGTTATATCAGTTTGTCTAATAATTCATGGTTCGGTCTCGTACAATCTCATTGCACAAGATGCCCCCACTCGTATGTCAACTACATGAACGAGCTTGATCGCCTTGTTTGTATCAAATACAAAGTGGGTTGCATCCATAGTGTTACCAGGATGAGGTTCCCAACCCTATCCATATACTATAGACCATTCGGGTCGTTACTCGAACGTGATCCTACCTGTGTGTCCACACACACCATTCAAGATCTTATAAATATGTATGAACCTGGAGCTTAGTTTATTGGATTAAGTTTGAAATGTGAGATACAAGGTTTGATGAAAAATAACTTTTATTTATATACATCAAAATGTTACAAACTACACGAGTTTAGGGCATACACCTCAACACTTTACATCATCGCCACCGGCATGAGCATGAGGCATCGACGTCAGGAAGCTTATCTGTTGATTCATTCAACATATTCGACGAGGAGGCACGACAATTGGTTTCGGGCATGCCTCCCTGATCAATGGCATATGTTGCCTGGTAGGAGTCACTTGGACTCCTAATGACGAGCTCATCCAGCCCCCAGCAGTCATGGATCAGAGCTTTATCATGGGACTATGCAAATTGGATCATCCGGACAAGGATAAGGTCGAGCACAATAAGGAGGGCCATGACTAGGGCCAGCCACAACATATACCTGACCCTCCAACACATCACGAGCCATTCCATGATTGGAGCTCCATCTCTTCGCGACTGGATAGGATAGAGCGACAACAGGATCGGGATGAGGCCTACCACCAGCACCTCTATGCGTGCTTATGCCACATGTCGGGCGCGATCCCACATTTCCTTTTCCAATGTAGCCATATGACTCCACAGACGATGAGTGATTTTTCTTCATGTACGTTAGGGCAACCCCTTGCCCCTTTACTTCTTTTAAGCTTTCTCTTTACATTATCCTTCATCTGCATTTACTTCTTTCTGTTCTTATTACATTGAGGACAATGTAAATCTTTAAGTTAGGGGTGGGATGTTTATAATTTCATGATTAATATATTTTCCATGTTTGGTAGTATATCTAATTTTTAAAAATGATTTATTGGTAGTATATCTAGTTTTTAAAAACTATTTTTCATGTGTTCAGCATCTGAAACATCTAAGTTCATGGAATGTTACAAACATCTGTTACATCTGATAGATATCTGAGCATCTGAGTTCTTGGATTTTTATCTATGTTATTTTTCAGCTTTCCATGTTGAAGTACTTCAACTGCATGATTAGGATATCTTGTGAAAGACCTAGGTAGGAAATGAGTATGTTTTATCTTGAAGGTGGGTTATGCTCGTAGTCAACTATCTTCACCATAAAGTGTCAATAAATTGGAGCGAAGGTATAGACGACAAGATAGACTCCCAGTACCCTTTAAATTAATTGAGTCGATCGAATAAAGGCCTAAGGGACTGTTTTGTCTAATCATAAGCATTCTTCTGTTTATTGTTGTCCTATGCTTGTTTGCTAGTTGTTAGGCCAGTGTTGGGGGGAACTAACTGATGTGCTTGTAAAACTTGTCCTGAGTTAGTAGGTATCGTGATCAGCAGGTTAAAATGCACACACTCACTTGAGGAAAGCCAAGAATGTTTCATTGGCATGTAACTTACTCATCGGTGGTCGATATATGTCTGTTGCGTTCCTGAAACGTTGTTTATTTAGTTTGCATGTCATTGAAGATCGAATTGAGCTTTGCAGGGTTGTACATTATAGATTTTGCTAGAGGAGTAGCAAGGTTTAAGTTGGGGGTATTTGATAGCACCATAAAAGTTTTATTTGATAGCACCATAAAAGTGCTTAATTGTCTATTTTACAGGAGATTTGTATTTCGAGGCCATTCCGGAGGCTTAGGAACGATCGAAGGTCAAAACGGCAAGATTGTAACAAAGAATGCATTAAATTCAGTAAATAAGAGATTGACAAATCAAAGAGACTGCCTGTAGAGCGTCTGACGCCTAAAAGGAGCATTTAGACGTTGACAACTCTCAAGCAAGAAGAACCGCACATAGAGCGTCTAGATGTTGTTGGAAGCGTCTCAACGTTGGGCAATGCAATAGCAAGAGTTCGCTAGACACTGCGAGAAGGCTCTACTTCACGCTTTAAGCAACGAGACGTTGTTCTATGTTGGGATTTATGCCCTAAACTTGTGTAATTTTGATCAATTAAATAAAGGGTTATTTGTTTTGATAGAATTACAGTCTTGCTTTATAAATCCAATAAACTAAGCTCCAAGGTTATAACATATATCTTGAACATCAGTGTAGTGGACACTATTTGGATTGTGTTAAAAAATATAACCTAAATATCTATGGTATAAGAATAAGGTTGGAAACCTCATTTTGGAAACACCATGGATGTGGCCCATTTTGTAAATAGTACAAATGATGTAATCCAACTCATTCATGTAGTTGACATGCGAGTGGGGGCATCCTGTATGAAGAGTTCATACAAGACCGAACCGCAAATTATTAGTCTAACCAGTGTAACACCGTTAAGAGGATAAGACTAGTAATTTATAGATGGTCATTAGTGACTCGACCTGAATCCTGAGCAAGTTAAGAACTCCTGCTTATAGGGGTTTGTCCTTAGACTAGTATGGGTGAGAGTGGCCTGTAGCCGACTCAATAAGCCTACCTTCTCAGGGACAGAACCTCGTAGGTAGCTGGGAACTTAACTGTGCAAGATGGAATTCACCCATTCCTACACTAAGGAATTATATAGGTTGTTCCCTTAAGAACTGACTCCAGATCTTGAACAACGGGGCCCCGCCTTCTATGAGGGTATGAGTCTATGGTAGGACCTTAGACTTGTTGTTCATTAGAGGATCAGTGGTGCTTAAGGAACAAAGAGGTAATCACAGGGGTAAAACGGTAATTTCACCCAGTTATGATTACGAACAACCTGTGAAGGGTCGACTCATTGGTAATGATTATATCAGTGGACACAATATAATCTGCAGTGAGGAGAGTGCAACTACAAGTCTATAGTGGATTGACTGGTAGTTAATGAATATTGATTAACTTGATTAAAGAGTTTGATCAGTTAATCTCATATCATTGGAGCTCATGAATTGAAGGTCTATTACGTCCCTCCGTTGGCTCAACATGGTAATATTGAGGGTATAAAGTTAGGAATGAAATTGAAGTGTTCAATTTCATATATGAGATGTCATATCAATTATATGTGATATAATTGATATAATATATAGTTTTAATGTGAATTGGATTCACATATTAACTATATAATAAAGAGAGAATGAAAGAGGGATATGATGGTAATTTCCGTCCTTATCTCCTTATATATATAGTTGCATAAGATGCAACTAGGTAAAGAAAACCTAAGGCTTTGTTGTGTTGTTGGAAAGGTTCCAAAACGCAAACCTCTCTCTCACAACATCTCATTTTACCTAAAGGGAACCCACATTCCTCCCTCACCTAGAGAAGAATGGAAAAGATCCAGTGGTTGTGTCTTAGTCCGTTTGTGGTTCGTGTTGCTGAGATCTTGATCGTGAGAGAGGAGGAGCACTTGAAGAAAGGTTCTTCAAAGGTAATATCTCTTGTTGTCCATATTCTATTTTATGCTTAATCTAGATGTTTACGTTCTTGAATGAAATCATTGTAACTAAATTGAGAACGCGCGATTCACAATCGCTTCCGCTGCGGGATTCGATTCCCTTCAATTGGTATCAGAGCCCAATTGCGTTCTTGATTTATGTTCTGGATTTTTCAAGAACGAGGTGGGAATTACTGTTTTGCATGGGATGTATGACGGTTTTGCAAATTAGATGGTTTCGATTTTGACACTTAGATTTACAATTTCCATTGACTCGTTCAATGTAAGGGCCCAGTTTTTTGGGCAATTTTAATTGTAAATCGAGTCTGTAAGTCCGTGTCGATCGAGACAAAGTGGTTGCTGAGAAGATCAGAGCGAAAACGAGCAAGGAATAGGAGATGCCACATGCTGTTGTGTGCAGCATTGCAACGTTGTTCATTGGCGTTGCAACGCTGCGCTTGCGGAAGGAGACGCGCATCAGAGGCAGCGTTGCAACGCAGCCTTCAGCGTTTCAATGCCGAAGGCATTTCACAACGCGCCCCAACAGGCAGAAATAGACAACTTACAGCGTTGCAACGGTGCCATCAGCGTTGCAACGCTGAAGGCGTTTCAGCGAGCATCAACGGGCGGAAACGTTTTTGTATTATTTTATATATTAATTATAAAAATATTTTATATTTAATATATCTATTTAATTAATTTTTTATTAATAGAATTTGATTATATTAATTAAAATTAATTTTAGGGTACCAAAATTGGTCTAATTTTGCTATTTAATTATGCAATTATTGTGTAACTATTGCCATGCATAATGCATGCTTTTATTTTAGAAATCCCACCTTAGGTTAGGCATTTTCATGCATCATTTATAATAGAAAGAGTTATATTATAAAGTTTGCATGATTAATTAATATAAAGTTATTGTATTAATTTATGGACAACATTGACATGCATTATATATCATGAGATGATTATGCTATGAATGTCTTATTATTCATGTGATGAATGGTCAAGCACTATAACATAGTATGCATGTCACCTAAGGTTAATTATTAGTTTTAAAATGTTTAGAACTTGGAAATAATAGAACTTCTAGTTCTAATTAGATTAGAATTAGGAACCAAGTGATTTACAAGCTATGATTAAAAGAGAAACTCTATCTAAGGAAGGTTCTGTCTAGGCTGGGGTATTTAAGCTGACGGAAACGGAACACCCCTACCTGGGAGTGAAATTTAATCAGAGAGTTCATAAATCACAGTAGCGTCAGCGGGTTTATTAAGGGGTTAATAAACTAGAAATCCTAGATTTAATATAAAGAGTTATATTAACAAACTTAGGATAAAATCAATATAAGAGTGATATTGATTATCGATATAAGTGTTATATTGATAGAGTTAGGTAAAACCATTAGTCGGGTTTTAGCCTAAGTAAGATTCCTATAACTTTAAAGTATTCAGTGGGAGGAAAAGTGTATGAGATACATCTTTTTCCACCTACGTTATCTCCGAGAAATTCACACCGTGAGACTCATACTTGGCCTCGTGGCGCAAACGAGAGCGTCCCCCTTCGGATGGTGTTTGTATGAGTCAATATCAAGGTGAATGGAGAGGGTACTTATAGTGAGTGAGAGCAGGTTTAGTGAAAACAAAACCTACGGTCTCTTTTGTCGGTTTACACCGTTAGACCACTATGGTCAGCCTGCTAGTTTGGCCTGGACCAGACAATCCCTTCGGAGGGCTTGATCATAGCGGATCGAACACAGTAGACACCCGAAAGGGATAAAGATTTCCTTAGACTATTTTTCAATTTAGTCCTCCCTACGACGGATTTTATTGGACGGAGACTCTGGGATCTAAAGACAGAGGGTTACACTCATGGGGTACATAAGTTGTGTATGTATCCTGACCGAAAAATGGTAACTAAAACCTATAGGAATAAGAGTTATTCTAGCATTAGGTTTTGGTCAAGAGTGTCTTGATCCAGAGGAGGAGTGTTTTTGATTACCCTTCGGTGTCGTACATTCTAAACCTTTGGAGTATCATTGCAAATTATAAATGACCTAGGAATCATTTGATAATTAGCTAAAACATGATTGGATTAGAGTTATAGCAAGAAACTCATACAAGTTTGTTTGTAAATTTTCAAAGAAAAATGTCTAGCTTTATAATTTCCTTATTAAAAGCGGAAAAGTTAACCGGAGAGAATATGATGACATGGAAAAACAAACTCAACACTATATTGGTAGTGGATGATCTGAAGTTTGTGCTAACTGAGGAGTGTCCTTAGTTGCCAGGCTCGAATGAGTCACGAAATGTTCGTGATGCATATGATCGATGGATCAAGGCCAATGATAAGGCCAAGGTCTACATGCTGGCAAGTATGTCTGACATATTAGCCAAGAAGCATGAGGGCATGATAACCGCGAAGGAAATCATGAATTCTGTGTAGGGTATGTTTGGACAACAATCCACACAGGCTCGACACAATGCCCTAAAGTACATATTCAACTCAAAGATGCCAGAGGGTACATCTGTTCGGGATCATGTCCTGGATATGTTGGTGCACTTTAACATTGCGGAGTCGAATGGTGCTTCCATCGATGAGTCGAGCAAGGTCGACTTTCATTCGAAACCCTTTCGAGATAGTTTCCTCTGATTTAGAAGTAATCTTTGTATGAACAAGCTTACTTTTAATCTTACCTCCCTTATGAATGAACTCTAGACCTTTCAATCTTTGATGAAAATTCAGGGATCGAAAGGTGAGGCAAATGTTGCCAGTAGGAGTTATCACAGAGGTTCGACCTCTGGGATAAAAACAGTGGCTTCATCTTCTTCTAACCTGAAAGGGAAGAAGAAGAACATGAAGAAGGTTGGTAAAGGGAAACAAGTTGACAAAGCTGCCGCCCAGAAGGGCAAGAAAGTCAAAGAAGTTGCTGACAAAGGAAAGTGTTTCCACTGCAACGAAGACGGGCATTGGAAACGGAGCTGTCCGAAGTACATTGCAGAAAAGAAGAAGAAATGTAAATATGATTTACTTTGCCTAGAAACTTGTTTAGTGGATAATGATAAAACTCCTTGGATACTTGATTCAGGCGCCACTAATCATGTTTGCTCTTCTTTTCAGGGAATTGATTCCTGGCAGCAGCTACATAAAGGAGAGATAACGCTCCGAGTTTGAAATGGAGAAGTCGTCTCAGCTGTAGCATTAGGCACGATGAATCTTTATTTTGGCAAGAAATATGTATTGTTGGACAATATATTAGTGATACCAGGGTTTACTAGAAACCTTATTTCCATTTCTTGCCTCATAGAACAGTGCATTTCTGTTTCTTTCTCAATGAATAAAGTGTTTATTTTGAAGAAAGGTATAGAAATATGTTCAGCTTCATTAGAAAATGGATGGTATGTTTTAAGTCCTAATTCAGTCAAAATGGTTTTGAACACTGAATTATTTAAAACTACAAACGCACAAACTAAGAAACATAAAATTTCTCCTAAAGAAAATGCTCATCTTTGGCATCTAAGATTGGGTCGCATTAATCTCAATAGGAATGAGGGATTGGTAAAGAACGGACTTCTAAACGAGTTAGAAGAAAACTCTTTGCCTGTATGTGAATCCTGCCTAGAAGGCAAAATGACTAAAAGACCTTTTAGTGGAAAAGGTTATGGAGCCAAAGAACCTCTTGAGCTTATACATTCAGACCTTTGTGGTCCGATGAATGTTAAAGCCAGGGGAGGACATGAATATTTCATCTCTTTTATAGATGATTATTCTAGATTTGGGCATATTTACCTAATGCACCACAAGTCTGAAGCACTTGAAAAGTTCAAAGAATTCAAGACTGAGGTTGAAAATCAATTAGGTAAAACTATTAAAACACTTCGATCGGATCGAGGTGGAGAGTACATGGATTTCAAATTCCAGAACTATATGATAGAACATGGAATTACATCCCAACTCTCAGCTCCCAGCACACCACAGCAAAACGGCATATCGGAAAGGAGAAATAGAACCTTGTTGGACATGGTTCGATGAATGATGAGTTATGCTCATCTCCCTAGTTCCTTTTAGGGTTACGTAGTGGAGACTGCAATATACATTTTGAATAGTGTGCCCTCAAAAAGTGTTCTGAAACACCTTATGAACTCTGGAAAGGACGTAAAGGTAGTTTATGTCATTTCAGAATTTGGGGTTGTCCAACACATGTGCTTGTGACAAATCCAAAGAAGTTGGATTCACGTTCAAAATTGTGCCTATTGGTAGGCTACCCAAAAGAAACAGAAGGTGGTTTATTCTATGATCCTAAGGAAGATAAGGTTTTTGTGTCGACAAATGTCATTTTCTTAGAGGAGGACCACATAAGTGACCACAAACCAAAAAGTAAAGTTGTGTTGAGTGAGTTAGACGGAACAATAGCAAAGGTTGCTAATAAAACTAGTACGTCAACAAGAGTTGTTGATACTGGTTTGTCTAGTCAAGAGAGTCCATCTCAAGAGTTGAGTATGCCTCGACGTAGTGGGAGGTTTATAATACAACCTGACCGTTACATGGGTTTAACTGAAACCCAAGTTGTTATACCAGATGACAACTACGAGGATCCATTGACTTATAATCAAGCAATGGTTGACAAAGACAAAGACAAATGGGTCATAGCCATGGACCAAGAAATGGAGTCTATGTACTTCAATTCTGTTTGGGATCTTGTAGATAAGCCTGATGGGATAAAACCTATAGGTTGTAAGTGGATCTACACGAGAAAGTGTGGTGTAGATGGGAAGGTGCAAACCTTTAAAGCTAGACTAGTAGCAAAGGGTTATACCCAGGTTGAAGGGGTTGACTATGAGGAGACCTTTTCACCTGTTGCTATGGTAAAGTCTATCTGTATCCTGCTTCCCTTTGTCGCATATTATGACTATGAGGTATGGCAAATGGATGTCAAGACAACCTTTTTGAATGGCAATCTTGAGGAAAACATCTACATGGACCAACCCAAATGGTTCATTGAACCAAGACAAGAGCAAAAGGTTTGCAGGCTTAAAAGGTCAATTTATGGACTGAAACAAGCCTCTAGGTCCTGGAATATAAGATTTGATGAGGCAATCAAATCTTATGGTTTTGACCATAATGATGATGAACCTTGTGTCTACAAGAAAATCATCAATAGTTCTGTCGCATTCTTAATTCTCTATGTGGATGATATCCTACTCATTGGGAATCATGTAGGTTATCTTACTGACATCAAGGAATGGCTAGCTACGCAGTTCCAAATGAAAGATTTGGGTGATGCGCAGTTTGTTCTTGGGATCCAGATTGTCCGGAACCGCAAGAATAAAACACTAGCCTTGTCTCAAACATCTTACATAGACAAAGTGTTGTCAAGTTTTAAGATGCAAGATTCCAAAAAGGGCTTGTTGCCTTTTAGACATGGAATCCATTTGTCTAAGGAACAGTGTCCTAAGACACCTCAAGGAGTTGAGAATATGAGACGGATTCCTTATGCATCGACTGTTAGGAGCCTGATGTACGCCATGTTGTGTACTAGGCCTGACATCTGTTTTGCAGTTGGGATGGTCAATAGGTATCAATCCAATCCAGGACTTGAACACTGGGCAGCGGTTAAGACAATCCTTAAGTATCTTCGGAGAACAAGGAACTACATGCTTGTGTGTGGGGCTATGGATCTGATCCTTACAGGATACACGGATTCTGACTTTCAAACTGATAAAGATTCTCAGAAATCTACATCAGGGTCAGTATTCATTCTTAACGGAGGACCTGTAGTATGGCGAAGCGTCAAGCAAGGATGCATCGCTGATTCCACCATGGAGGCCGAATATGTAGCAGCTTGTGAAGCAGCTAAAGAGGTTGTTTGGTTAAGGAAATTCATGCCAAATTTGGAAGTTGTTCCAAATATGACTTTGCTCATCACGCTGTATTGCGATAACAGTGGTGTAGTGGCAAATTCGAGAGAACCCCGAAGTCACAAGAGGGGAAAGCAAATTGAGCAGAAATATCATCTCATCCGGGAGATCGTGCATTGAGGAGCTGTGGTTGTCACGAAGGCTCAGAGCACAACATTGTTGATCCTTTTACAAAGGCTCTCACGACTAAAGTATTTGAGAGTCAGCTAGAAGGTCTAGGTTTACAAGTTTTCCCCAACTAGGGCAAGTGGGAGTATTTTTTACAAATGGGTTTAAATGCCTTAGTTTATTGTATTTACATTACTGTAATGTTTTAGTACTCCACAAGCTTTAAGTCAAGTGGGAGATTGTTGGGATTTATGCCCTAAACTTGTGTAATTTTGATCAATTAAATAAAGGGTTATTTGTTTTGATAGAATTACAGTCTTGCTTTATAAATCCAATAAACTAAGCTCCAAGGTTATAACATATATCTTGAACATCAGTGTAGTGGACACTATCTGGATTGTGTTCAAGAATATAACCTAAATGGTCTATGGTATAAGAATAAGGTTGGAAACCTCATTCTGGAAACACCATGGATGCGACCCATTTTGTAATTAGTACAAATGAGGTAATCCAACTCATTCATGTAGTTGACATGCGAGTGGGGGCATCCTGTATGAAGAGTTCATACAAGATCGGACCGCAAATTATTAGTCTAACAAGTGTAACACCGTTAACAGGATAAGACTAGTAATTTATAGATTGTCATTAGTGGCTCGACCTGAATCCTGAGCAAGTTAAGAACTCCTGCTTATAAGGGTTTGTCCTTAGACTAGTATGGGTGAGAGTGGCCTGTAGCCGACTCAATAAGTCTACCTTCTCAGGGACATAACCTCGTAGGTAGTTGGGAACTTAACTGTGCAGGATGGAATTCACTCATTCCTACACTAAGGAATTAGATAGGTTGTTCCCTTAAGAACTGACTCCAGGTCTTGAACAATGGGGCCCCGCCTTCTATGAGGGTATGAGTCTATGGTAGGACCTTAGACTTGTTGTTCATTAGAGGATCAGTGGTGCTTAAGGAACAAAGAGGTAATGACAGGGGTAAAACGGTAATTTGACCCAGCTGTGATTACGAACAACCTGTGAAGGGTCGACTCATGGGTAATGATTATATCAGTGGACACAATATAATCTCTGATGAGAGAGTGCAGCTACAAGTCTATAGTGGAGTGACTTGTAGTCAATGAATATGGATTAACTGGATCAAAGAGTTTGATAAGTTAATCTCACATCATTGGAACTCATGAACTCTAGGTCCATTAGGCCCCTCCGTTGGCTCAACATGGTTATATTGAGGGTATAAAGTTAGGAATGAAATTGAGTGTTCAATTTCATATATGAGATGTCATATCAATTATATGTGATATAATTGATATAATATATAGTTTTAATGTGAATTGGAGTCACATATTAACTATATACTAAAGAGAGAATGAAAGAGGGATAGGATGGTAATTTCCATCCCTATCTCCTTATATATATAGTTGCATAAGATGCAACTAGGTAAAGAAAACCTATGGTTTTGTTGTGTTGTTGGAAAGGTTCCAAAACACAAACCTCTCTCTCACAATATCTCATCTTACCTAAAGGGAAGCCACATTCCTCCCTCACCTAGAGAACAACGGAGAAGATCCAGTGGTCGTGTCTTAGTCCGTTTGTGGTTCGTGTTGCTAAGATCTTGATCGTGAGAGAGGAGGAGCACTTGAAGAAATGTTCTTCAAAGGTAATATTTCCTGCTGTCCATATTCTATTTTATGCTTAATCTAGTTGTTTACGTTCTTGAATGAAATCGTTGTAACTAAATTTAGAATGCGCGATTCACAATCGCTTCCGCTGCGGGTTTTGATTCCCTTCATTCTAAGCATCAAAAGGCCGCCCTATATTCTCGAAGATATTTTCGTTATTTAGATGGGGGTACGTCTAGACGCTCCTAGTTGTTATAAATATGAACTTTTCTTTTAGGTTGTGCATAGAACTGAGTGGAGACTTTTCTCGCACTTTTAAGATTAGCTCTAGAATAGTTTCTTTAGTATTTTTTTAATTTTTGGGTAGTATCGTTGAAGAGGATGTTTAGCTGAGCATAGTCACGAACACACCAACAACCTCTATGGTCTTCATCAATAAGGGTCTAGCGGCTAGCTCTTCAAACTTGGCTCGGGCCCTATCATTGAGGAATTGGTCCGAGATAAAATGATCTTCCTCCTCTTCTTTCTCGGCCTCTATCACTTTTTCTTTCCCCTTAGCCTTAGACTTCTTACCTCCTTTCTTGGGTGAAGGTGAAGCCAATGGAACTTCAACTTCAACTTACTCCTTCTCAAGTTGCTTCTTTCCTTTGCCTTTCTTTTTCCCCTTCTTTGGAAAATGAGAGGGTGCAAATGGAACTTCAAAAACTTGTTGTTTAGTATCTTCCCAATATTGACGTTCTTTTTGTTGGGATTTGTGCCCTAAAACTCGTAGTTTGTAATTATGTTCTAATTAATGTAATAAAGTGTTATTATTTCAATAAAGTGTTATTGTTCTTTATCTACGAGTTTGCCATTATTTAAACACTAAATCCAATAAACTAAACATCCAAGGCTGTTAAATGAATCTCTAACTGAATGTAATGTACATAAAAAGGATCTTTGTTCGAGATATAGCCTAAAGGGTCTATAGTAAGGGGATAAAGTTTGGGTACCTTACCCTGGTTAAACTATGGATGTGACCCACTTTGTATTTGATGCAAACACAGTGATCCTAATGTGTTCGTGTAGATGACATGTGAGTGGGGATATCCTATGTAATGAGATTACATAAGACCGGACCACGAAATAGTAATCTCTAGCTGTAACTTCATTGACTAGTTAGGTTTCTATTTCACTAGGATGACCTAGGCAACTTGATCTCAATCCTGAGTAGGTTACGAACTCCTATTCGCGAGCGATTATCCTTTGACTAGTATGGGTGAGAGTGGCCAGATTCGCCGACTCAATATGCCTACCTTCTTGGGGACAAGATCGAGTGAGCGGCTAGGAACTTAACTTAGCAAGATGGAATTCACTCTTTCCCGCCTACTAGGGTAAGTAGAGGAATGTTCCCTTAAGTGGTGTCTCCGGGACTTGAACAAAGGGCCCGACCCTCTCATTGGCCCGAGAGGGACTCTGTTTGTTGGTACGACCACAAACAAATTGTTCATTAGAGGAGCACTGGTACTTAAGGTCAAGATGTAACCCAGGGGTAAAACAGTAATTTGACCCAGCTGGTGTTACGAACATTCGTGAAGGATTGACTTGCTGTTATTGGTCAATATCCATGGACACAAAAATATATCTGCAGTGAGAAGAGTGCAGTTGTGGGACTTTAGTGGAGTGTTCCCGCAGTTAACGAATGTTGTTTGGGAGGTTAATGAAATTAACCGAGCAATCTCGTATCGTTGGAGCTTCTGATCTGTAGGTCCATTAGGTCCACCTTCTAGCTCGTAAAGGATTCTTAGATCATTTGAATTTGAAATGTTCAAATTCATTAGGGAATATATTTAATGTATTTAGATACGATGTAATATATAGTTTTGGAACTATATATTATAAATTTAATGTGAATATGATTCATATTAAATTATATGAGAGAATTGAATATTTGAAAGAGTTCAAATATTATATTAAATGTGAATGTGATTCACATTTGAAAACTATAGGTTAAAATTTAATGTGCACTGGATGTACATTAAAACTATAGGTTAAAGGGGTAATATGATTACATGAGATTTAATCCAAATTAAATATATGATATTTGATTTGTATTATTTAAATATGATTTTAAATTAATAATTAAATTTGATTTAATTATTATTATTAATTTAGTAATAAAATAAGGGAACGTGTCCCCTACCCCTCATTCTTCTCCCTATCGACAGTTTAACATGGAGAAGAGGGTTGATGTTCCATCGATCAATTTTTGTTCAAGCAATTGGAGAATTGCTGTAAAAACGCTCTCTCTCTCTCTCTCTCACACTCTCAAAGGAGGATCTAAGCATTCAAAGATAAGGAGGTGATCTCTGGTGGTTGTGTTCTTGCTGGAAGAAAACAGAGAAGTCCCTGTACAATTAATTTGTTGTACAACCTTTGGAGCAACAAGTTGCTGGAGAAAGTCTACAAAGGTATTCCTCTCTTTAATTAGTTTAATTGTTAAACTTCTATCATGTTTGCATGTACTACTCCATGCTTTAATTAGATTAAATGATGCATGCTTGTTCTGTATTTTGTCAATGTACTGGTTTTTGCTTCAACCTAAACAATCAAGCAATTACGATTCCAAACCACGTTTCCGCTGCTCAAGGAGATCAGATCTCCATCACTTTTTCCTTGGAACTCCTCATGGCATAGCTGGACGACTTAGAAGTAAAGGCTCCTTCGGCTTGGCTTCCCAATTTCTCATGGGACTTAAGGCTCTTGACCTCCTTAGCCTTTTTGCCTCAACCTTTTCTTCTCTTCAACATGGTTAAGCTCGAGTAGGATAGCTTTAGAGAGCAAAAGAAAAGAAGAAGAAGAAAAATCTTGCAAATGAGGGGCAAAGAAAAGGAAAGGAGCTCTCGGGTTCCTTCTCTATATCAAAACTTTAAAAACTTTGCCTAATTGCTATCCTCACTATCCCCTATTTATGCTAGATCATGGGTAAGCTTGGTATCATGGATAAGAGAATCATTTGTCCTCTTCTAACCTTAGAATTGCAAGAAAAATTTACTGTCAAGTACACAATGCTATCATAAAGGATTGCTATCACAAGCTAATTTTGCAGCTAGGATGAGATAGCTAGGTTGACTCCTTGGTCAAAAACCACTTCCCAATAGCTCAAAAATTGCTGACATTAGGTGGTGAGTGGTTGCATGAAACAAGTTGTCGAGATGCAAAACTGCAGTAAATTTTCTGCATTTTCCCTCTTAAATCGAGAAGTTGCTTACTTCCAAGAGAGACTCTTCATCCTTTGCTTCTTGCTTCTTGAACCTACACACACTTAAGCAAACCAAACTAGAAGTACAAGCTAGTTAGGGGTTGGTTGAAATCCAACAAAAATTTGAAAAGCATTCTAGAAGGATTCATAAGGCTTATGAAAAATGCATTGCTTCATACCGTATGTAAAATGAAATTTTCATTACTTTGCTATCTTAAATTAAGATAGAAAATAATGGCATGAGGGCTCATATGCTTCACAAAATGAAAGAATAAAAAGAAAACAACTTAACAAAGCAAACTAACTAAAACAAATAAAACAATCATGCCTTGAAGAACAAAAGAGTGCAGAGAATGCCATGGAGTCTCTTAGAAAATTTGCAACATCCCACTTGGACACCTCCAACAAATTCTCTATTCCTCACTTAATTTCCAAGAAGCAATGCTCCATTGAAAATCTTCTCCTCCATAATGTTTTAGTCTTTGCCCATTAACAAGGAATTCTCTTTCATCTTTTTCACAACGCACCTTAATTGATCCATAAGGAAAAATCTCAACTATGAAAAAAAGTCTCACCCATCTAGATCTTAGCTTTTCAGGAAAAAGTTTAAGTCTTGAATTAAATAACAACACTTTTTGTCTCACTTCAAACTTCTTTGGAATGAGTTTCTTGGCATGCCAAGCCTTAGTCTTTTCCTTATAAAGCTTCGCATTCTCATAGGAGAATCTCCTAAACTCATTCAAATCATTAAGTTGAAGCATTCTCAAGTTTCCTGCAACTATTAAATCTAAATTAAGCTCCTTGAAAGCCCAAAATGCTCTATGCTCTAATTCTAGGGGAAGGTGACAAGTTTTGCCAAACACAAGCCTATAGGGGGACATTCCAACACGTGTTTTCAAAGGAGGTCCTATAAGCTCATAAAGCTTCATCAAGCTTGAAGGACCATTCCCTTCTGTGAGGCTTAACGACTTTTTCAAGGATACCTTTGATCTCCCTATTTGTAATTTCAGTCTGCCCATTAGCCTAAGGATGATACAGTGTAGAGGTTATGTGTCTGACGTTATATTTGGCTAGAAGAGCACTTATAGCTTTGTTAACAAAGTTAGACCCTTCATCACTGATCAAGACTCTTGGAGTCCCAAATCTACTGAATATATGCCTATGAAAAAATCTCATTACTATTTTGGCATCATTGGATTGACAACCCATTGCTTCAACCTATTTGGAAACATAATAGACTGCAACCAAGATATACAAATTGCCTTTAGAGGGTGGAAACGGTCCCATGAAGTCAATAGCTCATACATCGAAGAGTTCAACCTCTAAAATATATGTCAGGAGCATCCGGCATGCATCATAAGTCTTACTATAAATGTGGGCATCTCCGAAGATTGATGGGTAGAAATACACTAACCGGAACACTTTTGCAATCGTCTTTTGGCCTCCAAAATCGCCTCCATAAGGGGACGAATGGCAATGTTCTAGGTTAGAGGGTATCTCACTCTCTTCCACATATCTCCTGATGCTTCCATCCACACAGTGTTTGTAAAGACAATGATCATCGCATAAATAGAACTTCACATCATGCAAGAACCTTTTCAATTGTTGCTTGGACAGGTCCTGAGAAAGGATATTGCTAGCTAAATAATTAGCATAGTCAGCAAACCAAGGTGACTTGATTTCCTGAACAATAGCAATTAGAAGAATCTGCTCATCTGGAAAACAATCTTTGATATCAGGTTGAGAGGCTAAGGGTTGAGAATTCTCAATCCTAAAGAGATGATCGACAACAACATTCTCAGAGCCTTTCTTATCCTTGATTTCCACTTCGAATTCCTGTAAAAGTAATACCCATCTTATTAACCTTGTTTTAGCATCTTTCTTGGCCAGAAGGTACTTGATAGCAGCATGGTCTGTATAGACAACTACTTTGGTACCAACCAAGTAAGGTCTAAACTTTTCAAAAGCAAAGACTATTACCAACAACTCCTTTTCTGTTGTGGTGTAGTTATTTTGTGCCTTATTCAAGGTTTTACTTGCATAGCAAATAGGATGGATCACTTTTCCATGCCTCTGGCCCAACAGTTCTCCCATAGCATAATCGTTGACATCACACATTAACTCAAATGACAGCTGCCAATTTGGTGAAGACATGATAGGGGTGCTCACTAGGGCGACCTTCAACACATTAAAAGCATTAAGGCATTCCTCTATGAATTCAAGCTATCTATTGATCTGCAATAAAGAACAAATAGGGTTTGAGATCTTAGTGAATTCTTTAATGAAAGGTCAGTAGAACCCAGCTTGTCCTTGGAAGCTTCATACTCTTTTAACATTTCCTGGAGGTTCTAACCTCTCTATTATCTCTGTTTTTGACTTATCAATTCCAATTCTTTCTTTCTACACCTTATGTCCTAGCACAATTCCTTCCTTAGCCATGAAATGACATTTCTCCCAGTTCAAAACTAGGTTAGTATCTTCACAACATTGGAGTACTTTACCCAAGTTCACTAGACAAATTTCAAATGAATTTCTAAATACTGAGAAGTCATCCATGAAAACTTCCATGATGTCCTCCACAAGATCAGAGAAAATAGCCATCATGCACCTCTAAAAAATAGTAGGGACATTACATAGATCAAATGGCATCCTTCTAAAAGTGAAAGTACCATACGAGCAAGTAAAGGTGGTCTTTTCTTGGTCTTGAGGGGTTATGGTTATTTGATTATAACCAATGTAACCATCTAAAAAGTAATATAAAGCTTGATTGGCTAACTTGTCCAACATTTGATCAATGAATGGCAGAGGGAAGTGATCTTTCCTAGTGGCTTTGTTTAACCTCCGATCATTCATACACACCCTCCATCCACTAATTATCCTGGTGGGGATTATTTCATTAGCCTCATTGGTTATCATTGTCATTCCTCCCTTTTTAAGGAGACACTGAATTGGACTAACCCAACTGCTATCAGAAATAAAGTAAATAATTGCTACATCCAACCACTTGATAATTTCTTTCTTCATCACTTCTTTCATGGTAGGATTCAATCTCCTTTGTTGCTCCTCTAACTTGAGGTTATCTTCCTCTAAAATGATCTTATGCATGCAATAGGAGGGACTAATTCCCTTTATATCAGCTAACGTCCAACCTATGGCTCTCTTGTGTTGCTTAAGCATGTCAAGCAACAACTCTTCTTCCTTAGGTGGCAAGTCTGTTGTTATAATGATGGGAAGAGTCTTCGTGTCTCCCAAAAAAGCATATTTCAGATGATGAGGTAATGGTTTCAACTCAAGGTCAGGAGGTTCTTGTATTGAGAGGGAAACATCAGGGAATTACTCCCTTCTCTTAACTCCAAAGATTCAAAGATCTGTCTAAACTTGGCTATTTCAGCTAGTTCTTCCAACTCTTGGATAGAGTCTTCCAGATCTAGATCGTTTTCTCTTACTTCTCCAAATTTTTGGGTATGTTGCTCTTCCAATTCCACATTAAAAGTTTCAGAAATAGCATCCTCTAACACATGGATAGCTGAGCACTCCCCAACTTCATCCGGATATTTCATTGCATCATGTATACTGAATTAGACCTCTTGATCATTCATTTTCAACTTGATGGTCCTTTCATACACATCCACAATTTTTCTACCTATCTTTAGGAAGGGTCTACCTATGATAATAGGGGCATCCTTGTCAGCCTCATAATCCAAGATGATAAAATCAGCAGGGAAAATGAATTTTCCAACCTGAACCAAGATATCTTCTATCTTTCCTTTAGGGTGTGTGATTGGCTTATCAGCTAACTACAAGGTCACTGTGGTAGGTCTAGCTTTTCCTATGCCTAACTCCTTGTAAATGGACAAGGGCATGAGGTTGATACTAGCTCCTAAGTCACACAATGCTCTCCCTAATTGTTTTCCTACAATGGAAACAGGTATAGTGAAAGAACATAGATCTTTCTCCTTGTGAGGGATCCGATTTGGAAAAACGACACTACATTCCTCACTTAATGAAACAACCTTGAACTCTTGAAATCTCTCTCTTTTTGAACATACGTCCTTGAGAAATTTAAAATAATTAGGCATTTGCCTCAAGGCATCTATAAGTAGAATATTAATGTGAATTGCCTTCAACATGTCCAGGAGTTTCTCAAAGTGAGCTTTCTTGGCTTGCTATTTGTACGGTCTCTATGGTGATGGAGATCTGATCTCCTTGAGCAGCGGAAACGTGTTTGGGATCTTAATTACTTGATTGTTTTGCTTAAAACAAAAACCAGTACATTGACAAAAAGAACAGAACAAGCATGTTAATTCCAAACTAATTAGGCATGGATTAATTGCATACAAACATGCTAAGTTTAACGATTAAACTAAAGAGAATAGAAGGAATACCTTTGTAGTTTCCAATTCTCCAGCACAGCAACTCCTTGCTCCAAAAGAAATCAGCAACACAAAAACTTCAAAAGTTCTCTGTTTTTCTCTGTGAAACAACACCACCACTTGGATCACCTCCTATATCTTTGAGTTCTACTTAGATCCTCCTTTGTGGGAAGGATTCCAACAATTGAAAAAATTTGGGAATGAGAGTGAGAGAGAGAGAGAATTCTTTCAATTGGAATTCAATCGAATGATCTTCCACTTCTCCGCAGGAGAAGAAGAACCTTCAGTGGGTAACTCCCCACTCCCTATCGAGGGGGAGTTGGGAGTAGTGGGAACGTGTCCTCCTGACACGTTCCCAATTAATATTATATTAATTATTCAAATTAATTAAATCAAATCACATTTAATTCAATTATAATATTAATTAAATTGATTAAATCATATTTAATCATTTTACCCTTTAACCTATAGTTTAATGTACATCTCATGCACATTATGTTTTAACCTATAGTTTTCAAATATGAATCACATTCACATTTGAATTTAATTTTTGAACTCTTTCAAATATTTAATTCTCTCAAGTAATTTAATATGAATCCTATTCACATTAAATTTATAATATATAGTTCCAAAACTATATATTATATCGTATCATATACATTAAATATATTCCCTAATGAATTTGAACATTTAAAATTTAAATGATTTAGGAACCCTTTACGAGCTAGAAGGTGGACCTAATGGACCTACAGATCGGAAGCTCCAACGATACGAGATTGCTCGGTTAATCTCATTAACCTCCCAATCAACATTCGTTAATTGCAGGAATACTCCACTAAAGTCCCACAGATGCACTCTTCTCACTGCAGATATATTTCTGTGTCCATGGATATTGACCAATAACAGCAAGTCAATCCTTCAGGAATGTTCGTAGCACCACCGGGTCAAAATACCGCTTTTACCCCAGGTTACATCTTGTGCCTTAAGTACCAAAGTGCTCTCTAATGAAAATTTTTTTTGTGGTCCTACCAACAAACAGAGTCCCTCTCGGGCCAATGAGAGGGTCGGGCCCTTTGTTCAAGTCCCGGAGACACCGCTTAAGGGAACATTCCTCTACTTACCCTAGTACGCGGGAAGGAGTGAATTCCGTCTTGCTAAGTTAAGTTCCCAGCCGCTCACTAGGTCTTGTCCCTAAGAAGGTAGGCATATTGAGTCGACGAATCTGGCCACTCTCACCCATACTAGTCAAAGGACAATTCCTCAAAAACAGGAGTTCGTAACCTGCTCAGGATTGAGATCAAGTTGCCTAGGTCATCCTAGTGAAATAGAAACCTAACTAATCAACGGAGTTACAGCTAGAGGTTACTATTTCGTGGTTCGGTCTTATGTAATCTCATTACATAGGATATCCCCACTCACATGTCATCTACACGAACACGTTAGGATCACAGTGTTTGTATCAAATACAAAGTGGGCCTCATCCATAGTTTAACTAGGGTAAGGTACCTAAACCTTATCCCCTAACTATAGACCCTTAGGTTGTATCTCGAACCGAGATCCTTTTTATGTACATTACATTCAGTTAAAGATTCATTTAACAACCTTGGATGTTTAGTTTATTGGATTTAGGGTTTAAATAAAGGCAAACTCGTAGATAACGAACAATAACACTTTATTGAAATAATAACACTTTATTACATTAATTAGAACATAATTACAAACTACGAGTTTTAGGGCACAAATCCCAACATATGGGTAAGGAGGTGAAGGTGGTTTAAACTCAGGAACAGTTGTGGCTCCTTTCGAGACCTTAGGGTTTGAACTTTCGGGTTTCTCAGGAATTCCTTTAGTTTTCCTAATTGTTGGTTTTTCCAACCTTTCACTCCTTTCTTCTTACGGGTCTCTTCCCTTTTGTCTGGTCTCAACTCCCATTTCTTTCAGCACTAAGGATTTTTCACTTCCTAGTTCAATGGCTTGGACTTGCAATTTTTCCTCTCTCTTTGGATTTTCAATATCTGCGGAAAGTTTACCTAGAGGTCTAGCCCTAAGCTCATTAGCTAACTGCCCTACTTGAAACTTCAAGTTACTCAAAGATGCTTGTTGACTCTAAATAATGGCATCATTTCGAGCCATATATTCTTTCATCAAACTCTGAAGAGATGAACTCGGTGCTTGTTGAGGTGTCATAATCCTTTGATCTTGTGATGTCATGGAATTTTAGTTGTTAAAGGCTTGATAACCTTGATTTCCAAAACCTGATGGTTGACTCATCTTTTGTTGCACCTGGGGGGCTTGAGAACTTCTTCTTTGGCCTCTCCAAGAGAAATTTGGGTGATTTCTCCATCTTGGGTTATAGGTGAAGGGATTTGGAATTCCCGCAGCGGAAGACGTTGTGAAACGTCGTTATTTCGTTGTGTAATATAAATCTTAAAACGAACCTATCTCATAGATTCATTAGGTCCCTCAGTTGGCTCAAATTGGACAAATTGAGGGTTTACAGTTTGGTGTAATTTGAAGTGTTCAAATTCATTATTTGAGTATTTATGTCATTTATATGTGATATAGATGACATAATATATAGTTCGATGTGAATGAGATTCATAATAAACTATAGTATAGCCTAATTGATTAATTAGTGCTAATTGGAGAAATTAAATTGAATGTGATTCAATTTAAAAATCCACAATTATGTAAATGGGATTTGTAGAATAAGGTATGAGATAACTTATATTATATGATATGCAAATATGATTTGCATATCATATGGTTGTGGTAAAATTGTGATTTGGTGGAGGTTTTAACTCCACAACACAATAGTATTTAAAGGCTTTGCAAGAAGCCTTTTGGTGTGCCATTTGTCATTTTTGGAATTTCATCTAAAGAGAGCAAGGCAATTCTCACAATTCTTTCTCAATTCTCTCAAACTCTCCTCACCCAAAAACCAAAGGGAGTCCCACCTACTCTTCCTCAACCTCCCGAGAATAATCGAGAAGGCATTTTGGAAGTGTCTCACTGTTCGCTTCGAGGATCGAGTTCGAGGAGATCGTTGGTTGGAGAGAGATCATGACCGGAGGAGGAAAGTATTGAAGAAGAGTTCTTCAACAAGTAAGTAACAAGATCCTCACTGTTTTTCGTCTCTTTTATGCATGTTTGGCCTAGGAATCTATGAGATAGGTTCGTTTTAAGATTTAAATTACAGAACGAAACAACGACGTTTCACAACGTCTTCCGCTGTAGGAATTCCAAATCCCTTCAATCCGTTGTGTAATTTGAATCTTAAAACGAACCTATCTCATAGATTCCTAGGCTAAACATGCATAAAAGAGAAGAAAAACAGTAAGGATCTCGTTACTTTTTTGTTGAAGAACTCTTCTTCAATGCTTTCCTCCTCCGGTCACGATCTCTTTCGAACCAACGATCTTCTCGAACTCGATCCTTGAAGCGAACAGCGAGACACTTATAAAATGCCTTCTCGGTTGTTCTCGAGAGGTTGAGATAGAGTAGGTGGGACTCCCTTTGGTTTTTGGGTGAGGAGAGTTTGAGAGAATTGAGAGAGAATTGAGAGAATTGTCTTGCTCTCTTTGGATGAAATTCCAAAAATGGCAAATGGCACACAAAATGCTTCTTGCAAAGCCTTTAAATACTATTGTGTGGTAGAGTTAAAACCTCCACCAAATCACAATTTTACCACAACCATATGATATGCAAATCATATTTGCATAACACATAATATAAGGTATCTCATACCTTATTATACAAATCTCATTTGCATAATTGTGGATTTTTAAATTGAATCACATTCAATTTAATTTCTCTCAATTCAATTTCTCCAATTAGCACTAATTAATCAATTAGGCTATACTATAGTTTATTATGAATCTCATTCACATCAAACTATATATTATGTTATCTATATCTCATATAAATGGCATAAATACCCAAATAATGAATTTGAACACTTCAAATTCACACCAAACTGTAAACCCTCAATTTATCCAATTTGAGCCAACCAAGGAACCTAATGGACCTACAGATAACGAGCTCCAATGATCCGAGACTAACCTGTCAAACTCTTTGACCCGGTTATTCAACATTCATTAGCTACGGTAACACTCCACTAAAGCCCGTAGCTGCACTCTCATCACTGTAGGACAAGTTGTGTCCATCGATATAACCAATACCCATGAGTCGACCCTTTTACCCATGTGTCTACCTCTTGCTCCTTAAGTCCCACTACTCCTCTGATGAACAACTACGTTGTATGGTCCTACCATAAACAACAACCCTCTCGGACCAGTGAGAGGGTGGGGCCCCGTTGTTCAAGCCCTGGAGACAACACTTAAGGGAACAACCCCCTCTAGTTTCCCTAAATCGGGAACGAGTGAATTCCATCTCGCGTAGTCAAGTTCCCAGCTTCCCATGTAGTCCTATCCGTGAGAAGATAGGCATATTTGGCGAGTAACTGTGAGAAGGGAATCGAATCCCGCAGTGGAAGCGATTGTGAATCGCGCGTTCTTAATTTCATTACATGGATTACATTCAAGAACAAATCTAACTAGATTAAGCATACAATAGCAAGATGAACAACAAGAATAATACCTTTGATGAACTTTTCTTCGAGTGCTTCTTCTCCCACGATCACGATCTCAGCAACACGAACGCAAGCGATCACAGACACTACCACCGGATCTTCTCCGTTGTTCTCTAGGTGAGGGAGGAAGGTGGGTTCCCTTTAGGTGAGATGAGATGCTTGTGGGATTGTGAGAGAATGTGTTTGTGGAACCTTTCCAACAACACACAAGATCACAATCTAGGGTTTTCCAAAAACATACCTTAAGTTGCATCTTATGCAATTATATATGTAGGGAAATGGGATGGAAATTACCATCATATCCCTCCTTTATTCTCCCACTTTTATATGGTTTATATGTGAATCTAATTCACATTAAAACCATATATTATATCAATTATATCATATATGATTGATATAACACCTCATGCATGAAATTGAACACTTCAATTTCATTCCTAACTTTATACCGTCAATATAACCATGTTGAGCCAACGGAGGGACCTAATGGACCTACAGTTCATGAGCTCCAATGATGTGAGATTAACTGAAAAAACTCTTTGATCCAATTAATCAATATTCATTAACTTCAAGTCACTCCGCTATAGACTTGTAGTTGCACTCTTCTCACTGTAGATTATATTGTGTCTACTGATATAATCATTACTCATGAGTCGACCCTTCACAGGTTGTTCGTAATCACAGCTGGGTCAAATTACCGTTTTTCCCCTGTGATTACTTCTTTGTTCCTTAAGCACCACTGATCCACTAATGAACAACAAGTCTAAGGTCCTACCATAGACTCATACCCTCATAGAGGGCGTGGCACCGTTGTTCAAGACCTGGAGTCAGTTCTTAAGGGAACAACCTATCTACTTCCTCAGTGTAGGAATGAGTGAATTTCATCTTGTATAGTTAAGTCCCCAGCTATCTACGAGGTTTTGTCCCTGAGAAGGTAGGCTTATTGAGTCGGCTACAGGCCACTCTCACCCATACTAGTCTAAGGACAAACCCTTATAAGCAGGAATTCTTAACTTACTCAGGATTAAGGTCGAGTCACTAATGACCATCTATAAATTATCAGTCTTATCCTGTTAACGGTGTTACACTGGTTAGACTAAACATTTGCAGTCCGGTCTTGTATGAACTCTTCATACAGGATGCCCCCACTCGCATGTCAAACACATGAATGAGTTGGATTACCTCATTTGTACTAATTACGAAGTGGGTCACATCCATGGTGTTACCAGAATGACGTTTCCAACCTTATTCTTATACCATAGACCATTTAGGTTTTATTCTTGAACACAATCAAAATAGTGTCCACTACACTGATGTTCAAGATATATTATAACCTTGGAGCATAGTTTATTGGATTTATAAAGCAAGAATATTATTTTATCAAAACAAATAACTTTTTATTTATTTGATTAAAATTACACAAGTTTAGGGCATAAATCCCAACAATCTCCCACTTGACCTAAAGCTTGTGGAGTACTAAAACATTACAGTAATGTAAATACAATAAACTAGGGCATTTAAACCCTTTGTACAAAATACTCTCACTTGCCCTAGTTGGGAAAGACTTGTAAACCTAGACATTCTAGGTGACTCTCAAACACTTTAGCCGCGAGAGCCTTTGTAAAAGGATCGGCAACGTTGTGCTCCGACGCTATCTTCGTGACGATCACTTCTCCTTGATGCATAATCTCCAGGATGAGATGATATTTGCGCTCAATATACTTTCCCCTTTTGTGCTTCGGGGTTCCTTGAATTCGCCACTGCACCAGTGTTATCGGAATACAGCGTGATGGGCAAAGTCATATTTGGAATAACTTCAAATTTAGCATGAATTTCCTAAACCAAACGGCCTCTTTAGCTGCTTCACAAGTTGCTACATATTCGGCCTCCATGGTGGAATCAGCGATGCATCCTTGCTTGACGTTGCGCCATACTACAACTCCTCCATTAAGAGTGAATACTGACCCTGATGTAGATTTTCGAGAATCTTTATCAGTCTGAAATTCAGAATTCGTGTATCCTGTAAGGATCAAATCCTTAGCCCCATACACAACCATGTAGTTCCTTGTTCTTCGTAGATACTTAAGGATTGTTTTAACCGTTATCCAGTGTTCAGGTCCTGGATTAGATTGATACCTACTGACAATTCCAACTGCAAAACAAATGTCTGGCCGATGCATAAGGAATTCGTCTCATATCCTAAACTCCTTGAGGTGTCTTAGGACATTGTTCCTTAGACAAATGAACTCCATGTCTAAAAGGCCATTACCCCTTTTTGGAGTCTTGCATCTTAAACCTTGACAACACTTTGTCTATGTAAGATGTTTGTGACAAGGCTAGTGTTTTATTCTTACGGTTCCGGACAATCTGGATCCCAAGAACAAACTGTGCATCACCCAAATCTTTCATTTGGAATTGCATAACTAGCCAATTCTTAATGTCAGTAAGATATCCTACATCATTCCCAATGAGTAGGATATCATCCACATATAGAACTAGGAATGCGACAGAACTATTGATGATTTTCTTGTAGACACAAGGTTCATCATCATTCTGATCAAAGCCATAAGATTTGATTGCCTCATCAAATCTTATATTCTAGGACCTAGAGGCTGGTTTCAGTCCATAAATTGACCTTTTAAGCCTGCAAACCTTTTGCTCTTATCCTGGTTCAATGAACTCTTTGGGTTGGTCCATGTAGATGTTTTCCTCAAGATTGTCATTCAAAAATGTTGTCTTGACATCCATTTGCCATACCTCATAGTCATAATATGCAGCAATGACAAGTAGGATACGGATAGTCTTTACCATAGCAACAGGTGAAAAGGTTTTCTCATAGTCAACCCCTTCAACCTGGGTATAACCCTTTGCTACTAGCCTAGCTTTAAAGGTTTGCACCTTTCCATCTACACCATGCTTCGTCTTGTAGATCCACTTACAACCTATAGGTTTTACCCCGTCAGGTTTATCTACAAGATCCCAAATAGAATTGAAGTACATAGACTCCATTTCTTGGTCCATGGTTATGACCCATTTGTCTTTCTCTTTGTCTACCATCGCTTGACTATAAGTCGATGGATCCTCACAGTCGTCATCTGGTATTACAACTTGGGTTTCAGATAAATCGATGTAACGGTCATGTTGTGTTATAACCCTCCCACTACGTCGAGGCATACTCAACTGTTGAGATGGACTCTCTTGACTAGACAACCTAGTATCAACAATTCTTGTTGACGTACTAGTTTTATTAGCAACCTTTGCTATCGTTTCATCTAACTCACTCAACACAATTTTACTTCTTGGTTTGTTGTCCCTTATGTGGTCCTACTTTAAGAAAGTGGCATTTGTCGACACAAAAACCTTATCTTCCTTAGGATCATAGAATAAACTACCTCTTGTTTCTTTTGGGTATCCTACGAATAGGCACAATTTTGAACGTGAATCCAACTTCTTTGGATTTGTCACAAGCACATGTGCTGGAAAGCCCCATATTCTGAAATGACGTAAGCTACCTTTACGTCATTTCCAGAGTTCAAAAGGTGTTTCAGAAACACGTTTTGATGGCACGTTGTTCAAAATGTATACCGCAGTCTCCATTGCGTAACCCCAAAAGGAACTAGGAAGATGAGCATAACTCATCATTGCTCGAACCATGTCCAACAGGGTTTTATTTCTCCTTTTTGATAAACCGTTTTTTTGTGGTATACTGGGAGACGAGAGTTGGGAAGTAATTCCATGTTCTATCATATAGTTCTGGAATTTTAAATCCATGTACTCTCCACCTCGATCCGATCGAAGTGTCTTAATCCTTTTACCTAATTGATTTTCAACTTCAGTCTTGAATTCCTTGAACTTTTCAAGTGCTTCAGACTTATGTTGTATTAGGTAAATATGCCCAAATCTAGAATAATCATCTATAAAGGAGATGAAATATTCATAACCTCCCCTGGCTTTAAGATTCATCGGACCACAAAGATCTGAATGTATAAGCTCAAGAGGTTCTTTGGCTCTATAACCTTTTCCACTAAAAGGTCTTTTAGTCATTTTGCCTTCTAGGCAAGATTCACATACAGGCAAAGAGTTTTCTTCTAACTCGTTTAGAAGTCCGTTCTTTACCAATCTCTCATTCCTATTGAGATTAATGTGACCCAATCTTAGATGCCAAAGATGAGCATTTTCTTTAGGAGAAATTTTACGTTTCTTAGTTTGTGGGTTTGCAGTTTTAAATAATTCAGTGTTCAAAACCATTTTGACTGAATTAGGCCTTAAAACATACCATCCATTTTCTAATGAAGCTGAACATATTTCTATACCTTTCTTCAAAATAAACACTTTATTCATTGAGAAAGAAACAGAAATGCACTGTTCTATGAGGCAAGAAATGGAAATAAGGTTTCTAGTAAACCCTGGTATCACAAATATATTGTCTAACAACATATATTTCTTGCCAAAATAAAGCTTCATCGTGCTCTCATGCTCATACCGAGACGACTTCTCCATTTCTAACTCGAAGCGTTATCTCTCCTTTCTGTAGCTGCTGCCAGGAATCAATTCCCTCAAAAGAAGAGCAAACATGATTAGTGGCGCTTGAATCAAGTATCCAAGCAGTTTTATCATTATCCACTAAACAAGTTTCTAAGCAAAGTAAATCATATTTACCTTCCTTCTTCTTTTCCGCAATGTACTTCAGACATTTCTGTTTCCAATGCCCGTCTTCGTTGCAGTGAAAACACTTTCCTTTGTCTGCAACTTCTTTGACTTTCATGCCATTCTGGGCGGCAGCTTTGTCAGCTTGTTTCTCTTTACCAACCTTCTTCATGTTCTTCTTCTTCCCTTTCAGGTTAGAAGAAGATGAAGCCACTGTTTTTGTTCCAGAGGTCGTACCTCTATGATAACTCCTACTGGAAACATTTGTCTCACCTTTCGATCCCTGAATTTTCATCAAAGATTGAAAGGTCTGGAGTTCATTCAAAAGGGAGGTAAGATTAAAAGTAAGCTTGTTCATAAAACATTACTTCTAAACTGTAGGAAACTATCTGGAAGGGTTTCCAGAATGAAGCTGGCCTGGCTCGATTAATCGATGGAAACACCATTCGACTCCGCGATCTTAAAGTGCACCATCATATCCAGGACATGATCCCAAACAGATGTACCCTCTGGCATCCTCGAGTTGAAAATGTACTTTAGGGCATTGTGTCGGGCCTATGTGGACTGTTGTCCAAACATACCCTGCACTGAATCTATGATTTCCTTAGCGGTCATCATGTCGTCATGCTTCATGGCTAATATGTCAGACATAATTGCCAGCATGTAGACCTTGGCCTTATCAATGGCCTTGATCCATCGATTATATGCATCATGAACATTTCGGTGTCAACATGTAGACCTTGGCCTTATCAATGGCCTTGATCCATCGATCATATGCATCATGAACATTTCGTGACGCATTCGAGCCTGACACCTGAGGACACTCCTCAGTTAGCACAAACTTAAGATCGTCCACTACCAATAATGTGTTGAGTTTGTTTTTCCACGTCATCATATTCTCTCCGGTTAACTTTTCCGCACCCAATAAGGAAATTATAGAGCTAGACATTTTTGCTGAAAATTTACAAACAAAACTTGTATGAGTTTCTTGCTATAATTGTCTAATTCAATCATGTTTTAGCTAATTATTAAATGATTCCTAGGTCATTTATAATTTGCAATGATACTCCAAAGGTTTAGAATGTATGACACCTAAGGGTAATAAAAAACACTCCTCCTCTTGATCAAGACAATCTTGACCAAAACCTAATGCCAGAATAACTCTTATTCCTATAGGCTTTAGTTACCATTATTCGGTTAGGATACATACACAACTTATGTACTTCGTGAGTGTAACCCTCTGTCTTTAGATCCCAGAGTCCCCATCCAATAAAATCCGCCGAAGGGAGGACTAGACTGAAAAACAGACTAAGGAAATCTTTATCCCTTTTGGGTGTCTACTGTGTTCGATCCCCTATGATCAAGCCCTCCGAAGGGATTGTCTGGTCCAGGCCAAACTAGCAGGCTGACCATAGTGATCTTACGGTGTAAACCGACTAAAGAGACCATAGGTTTTGTTTTTACTAAACCTGCTCCCACTCACTATAAGTACCCTCTCCATTCACCTTGATATTGATTCATACAAACACCATCCGAAGGGGAACGCTCCCGTTTGCGCCACGAGGCCAAGTATGAGTCTCGCGGTGTGAACTTTCCGGAGATACGTAGATGGAAAAATATGTATCATATACACTTTTCCTCCCACTGGATACTTTAAATCTATAGGAATCTTACTTAGGCTAAAACCCCGGCTAATGGTTTTACCTAAACTTATCAATATAACTCTTATATTGATTTAATTCTAAGTTTGCTAATATAACTCTTTATATTAAGCCTAGGATTTCTAGTTTATTAACCCCTTAATAAACCCGTTGACGCTACTGTAATTTATAAACTCTCTGATTAAATTTCACTCCCAGTGCGAGCCTCCGGTAGGGTGTGTTCCATTTCAAATCGACTTAAATACCCCAACCTAGACAGAACCTTCCTTAGACAGAGTTCCTCTTTTAATCATTGTTTATAAATTACTTGGTTCCTAATTCTAATCTAATTAGAACTAGATAACCTAAGGTCTATTATTTCCAAGTTCTAAACATTTTAAAACTAATGATCATTCATCTCATGAATAATAAGACATACATAGCATAATCATCTCATGATATATAATGCATGTTAATGCTGTCCATAAATTAATATAGCACTTTATATTAATTAATCATGCAAACAATATAATATAACTCTTTATATTATAAATGATGCATGAAAATGCTTAACCTAAGGTGGGATTTCTAAATTAAAAGCATACATTATACATGGCAATAATTACACAACAATTGCATAATTTAAATAGCAAAATTAGACCAATTTTGGCACCCTAAATTTAATTTTAATTAATATAATCTAATTATATTAATTAAAATTAAATAAATTAATGATAAATTAAATATAAAACGTTTTATATTTAATATATAAAAAAAATACGTTTTCCATCCGTTTGAACCTGCTGAAAAACGCCTCCAGCGTTACAACGCTGATGGCAGCGTTGCAACGTTGTGCCTTGTCTGTTTCTGCCCGTTGGAGCGCGTTGCAACGCTGCCTCTAATGTGTGCCTCCTTCCGCAAGCGCATCGTTGCAACGCCAATGAACAGCGTTGCAACGCTGCACACAGACATCATGGTGGAATCTCCATTCCTTGCTCGTTTTCGCTCCGATCTTCTCAGCAACCACTTTGCCTCGATCGACACGGACTTACAGACTCAATTTACAATTAAAATTACCCAAAACACCGGGCCCTTACATTGAACGATTTAATGAAAAATTGTAAATCTAAGTGCCAAAATTGTAAACGTCTAAATTGCAAACCGTTCATGCATCACATGCAAAACAGTAAATCCCACCTCGTTCTTGATAAATCCAGAACAAAAACTAAGAACACAATTGGGCACTGATACCAATTGAAGGGAATCGAATCCCGCAGCGGAAGCGATTGTTAATCGTGCGTTCTTAATTTCATTACATGGATTGCATCCAAGAACAAATCTAACTAGATTAAGCATACAATAGAAAGATGGACAGCAAGAATAATACTTTTGAAGAACTTTTCTTCGAGTGCTCCTTCTCCCACAATCACGATCTCAGCAACACGAACGCAAGCGATCACGGACACTACCACCAGATCTTCTCCATTGTTCTCTAGGTGAGGGAGGAAGGTCGGTTCCCTTTAGGTGAGATGAGATGTTTGTGGGATTGTGAGAGAATGTGTTTGTGGAACCTTTCCAACAACACACAAGATCACAATCTAGGGTTTTCCAAAAACTTACCTTAAGCTGCATCTCATGCAATTATATATGTAGGGAAATGGGATGAAAATTACCATCCTATCCCTTCTTTATTCTCCCACTATTATATGGTTTATATGTGAATCTAATTCACATTAAAACTATATATTATATCAATTATATCATATATAATTGATATAACACCTCATGCATGAAATTGAACACTTCAATTTCATTCCTAACTTTATACCCTCAATATAACCATGTTGAGCCAACGGAGGGACCTAATGGACCTAGAGTTCATGAGTTCCAATGATGTGAGATTAACTTATCAAACTCTTTGATCAAGTTAATCAATATTCATTGACTACAAGTCACTCCACTATAGACTTGTAGCTGCACTCTCCTCACTGTAGATTATATTGTGTCCACTGATATAATCATTACCCATGATTCGACCCTTCACAAGTTGTTCGTAATCACAGCTGGGTCAAATTACCGTTTTACCCCTGTGATTACCTCTTTGTTCCTTAAGCACCACTGATCCTCTAATGAACAACAAGTCTAAACTCCTACCATAGACTTGAAGGGAATCGAAGTCCACGAAGCGGAAGCGATTACGAATCGCGCGCTCTTGATTTAGTTACAACGATAAATTCAAGAACATGAAAAACTAGATTAAGCATAAAATTAGAATGGACAGCAAGAATATACCTTTGAAGAACCTTTCTTCTAGTGCTCCTCTCTCCATGGTCACGATCTCAGCAATAAGAACTCCAACGTGCGAAGACACGACCACTGGATCTTCTCCGTTGTTCTCTAGGCGAGGGAGGAAGGTGGGTTCCCTTTAGGAGATGTGAGGTAGTTTTGAGAGAGATGTTTGTTGTCATGGAACCTTTCCAACAACAACAAGGGAGCTTCTAAAAACTTAACCTAGTTGCATCTCATGCAACCATATATTTAGGGGAATGGGATGGAAATGACCATCCTACCCCTCATTTAATCTCTCTTTAGTATATAGTTTATATATGAATCTAATTCACATTAAAACTATATATTATATCAATTATATCATATATAATTGATATAACTCCTCATGTATGAAATTGAACACTTCAATTTCACTCCTAACTTTATACCCTCAATATTACCATGTTGAGCCAACGGAGGATCTAATGGACCTACGCATCATGAGCTCCAATGATGTGAGATTAACCGATCAAACTCTTTGATCCAGCTTAATCAATATTCATTAACTACAAGTCACTCCACTACAGACTTGTAGCTGCACTCTCCTCACTGTAGATATTATTGTGTCCACTGATATAATCATTACCCATGAGTCGACCCTTCACAGGTTGTTCGTAATCACAACAGGGTCAAATTATCGTTTTACCCCTGTGATTACCTCTTTGCTCCTTAAACACCACTGATCCCCTAATGAACAACAAGTCTAAGGTCCTACCTTAGATTCATACCCTCATAGAGGGCGGGGCCCCGTTGTTCAAGAATTGAGACCTGGAGTCAGTTCTTAAGGGAATAACCTATCTAATTCCTCAGTAGAGGAATGAGTGAATTCCATCTTGCATAGTTAAGTTCCCAGCTACCTACGAGGTTCTGTCCCTGAGAAGGTAGGCTTATTGAGTCGACTACAGGCCACCCTCACCCATACTAGTCTAAGGACAAACCCCTATAAGCAGGAGTTCTTAACTTGCTCGAGATTCGTGTCGAGTCACTAATGACCATCTATAAATTACTAGTCTTATCCTCATTAACGGTGTTATCTTCGGTTAGACTAATAATTTGTGATCCATCTTGTATGAACTCTTCATACAGGATGCCCCCACTCGCATGTCAACTCATGAATGAGTTGGATTACCTCATTTGTACTAATTACAAAGTGGGTCGCATCCATGGTGTTACCAGAATGAGGTTTCCAACCTTATTCTTTTACCATGGACTATTTAGGTTATAATCTTGAACTCAACCCAAATAGTGTCCACTACATTGATTTCAAGATAAATGTTATAACCTTGGAGCTTAGTTTATTGGATTTATAAAAGCAAGACTGTAATCTTATCAAACCAAATAACACTTTATTTAATTGATCAAAATTACACAATTTTAGGGCATAAATCCCAACAATCTCTCACTTGACCTAAAGCTTGTGGAGTACTAAACATTATAGGAATGTAAATACAATAAACTAGCGCATTTAAACCCCTTTGTACAAAATACTCCCACTTGCCCTAGTTGGGGAAGACTTGTAAACCTAGACCTTCTAGGTGACTCTAAAAAACTTTAGCCGTGAGAGCCTTTGTAAAAGGATAAGCAATGTTGTGCTCTGAGGCTATCTTCGTGACAATCACGTCTTCTCTATGCACGATCTCCTGGATGAGATGATACTTCCGCTCTATGTGCTTTTCCCTCTTGTGACTTCGGGGTTCCCTCGAATTTGCCACTGCACCACTGTTATCGCAATACAGCGTGATGGGCAAAGTCATATTTGGAACAAGTTCTAAATTTAGCAAGAATTTCCTTAACCAAACGGCCTCCTTAGCTACTTCACAAGCTGCTACATATTCGGTCTCCATGGTGGAATCAGCGATGCATCCTTCCTTGACGCTTCGCCATACTACAGCTCCTCCGTTAAGAGTGAAAACTGACCCTGATGTAGATTTCCGAGAATCTTTATCAGTCTAAAAGTCAGAGTCCGTGTATCCTGTAAGGATAAAATCCTTAGCCCCATACACAAGCATGTAGTTCCTTGTTCTCCGAAGATACTTAAGGATTGTTTCAACCGTTGTCCAGTGTTCAAGTCCTTGATTGGATTGATACCTACTGACCATCCCAACTGCAAAACAGATGTCAGGCCTAGTACACAACATGGCGTACATCAGGCTCCCAACAGCTGATGCGTAAGGAATCCGTCTCATATCCTCAACTCCTTGAGGTGTCTTAGGACATTGTTCCTTAGACAAATGGATTCCATGTCTGAAAGGCAACAAGCCCTTTTTGGAATCTTGCATCTTAAACCTTGACAACACTTTGTCTATGTATGATGTTTGGGACAAGGCTAGTGTTTTATTCTTGCGGTTCCGGACATTTTGGATCTCAAGAACAAACTTCGCATCACCCAAATCTTTCATTTGGAACTGCGTAGCTAGCCAATCCTTGATGTCAGTAAGATAACCTGCATCATTCCCAATGAGTAGGATATCATCCACATAGAGAACTAGGAATGCGACAGAACTATTGATGATTTTCTTGTAGACACAAGGTTCATCATCATTCCGTCAAAAACCATAAGATCGATAGCCTCATCAAATTTTATATTCCGGGACCGAGAGGCTTGTTTCATCCATAAATCGACCTTTTAAGCTGCAAATCTTTTGCTCTTGTCCTGGTTTAATGAACCCTTTGGGTTGGTCCATGTAGATGGTTTCTTCAAGATTGCCATTCAAAAGGTCGTCTTGACATCCATTTTCCATACCTCATAGTCATAATATGCGGCAATGGCAAGAAGGATACTGGATAGACTTTACCATAGCAACAGTGAAAAGGTCTCCTCATAGTCAACCCCTTCAACCTGGTATAACCCTTTGCTACTAGTCTAGCTTTAAAGGTTTGCACCTTCCCATCTACACCACGTTTTCTCTTGTAGATCCACTTACAACCTATAGGTTTTACCCCATCAGGCTTATCTACAAGATCCCAAACAGAATTGAAGTGCATAGACTCCATTTCTTGGTCCATGGCTATGACCCATTTGTCTTTGTCAATGTCAACCATTGCTTGATTATAAGTCAATGGATCCTCGTAGTTGTCATCTGGTATAACTTTTAGGATTTGTGCCCTAAAACTCGTAGTTTGTAATTATGTTCTAATTAATGTAATAAAGTGTTATTATTTCAATGAAGTGTTATTGTTTGTTATCTACGAGTTTGCCTTTATTTAAAATCTAAATCCAATAAACTAAACATCCAAGACTGTTAAATGAATTTTTAACTGAATGTAATGTACATAAAAAGGATCTCGGTTCGAGATACAACCTAAAGAGTCTATAGTTAGGGGATAAGGTTTGGGTACCTTACCCTGGTTAAACTATGGATTTGGCCCACTTTGTATTTGATACAAACACTGTGATCCTAACGTGTTCGTGTAGATGACATGTGAGTGGAGATATCCTATGTAATGAGATTACAAAGATCGGACCCGAAATAGTAACCTCTAGTTGTAACTCCGTTGACTAGTTAGGTTTCTATTTCACTAGGATGACCTAGGCAACTTGATCTCAATCCTGAGCAGGTTACAAACTCCCGTTCGCGAGGGATTGTCCTTTGACTAGTATGGGTGAGAGTGGCCAGTTTCGCCGACTCAATATGCCTACCTTCTTGGGGACAAGACCGAGAGAGCGGCTGGAAACTTAACTTAGCAAGATGGAATTCACTCCTTCCCGCCTACTAGGGTAAGTACAGGAATGTTCCCTTAAGTGGTGTCTCCGAGACTTGAACAAAGGGCCCGACCCTCTCATTGGCCCGAGAGGGACTCTATTTGTTGGTAGGACCACAAACAAATTGCTCATTAGAGGAGCACTGGTACTTAAGGCATAAGATGTAACCCAGGGGTAAAACGGTAATTTGACCCAGCTGGTGTTACGAACATTCGTGAAGGATTGACTTGCTGTTATTGGTCAATATCCATGGACACAGAAATATATCTGCAGTGAGAAGAGTGCAACTGTGGGACTTTAGTGGAGTGTTCCCGCAGCTAACGAATGTTGATTGGGAGATTAATGAGATTAACCGAGCAATCTCGTATCGTTGGAGCTTCTGATCTGTAGGTCCATTAGGTCCACCTTCTAGCTCGTAATGGGTTCTTAGATCTTTAGAATTTGAAATGTTCAAATTCATAAGGGAATATATTTAATGTATTTAGATACGATATAATATATAGTTTTGGAACTATATATTATAAATTTAATGTGAATATGATTCATATTAAATTATATGTGAGAGAATTAAATATTTGAAAGAGTTCAAATATTAAATACAAATGTGAATGTGATTCATATTTGAAAACTATAGATTATAATTTAATGTACATAAGATGTGCATTAAAACTATAGGTTAGAGGGAAAATTGATTAAATGTGATTTAATCTAAATTAAATATATGATATTTAATTTAATTAAATTAAATAAGATTTAATTGATTTAGTAATACGATTAATTATTAAAAAATAGGGAACGTGTCAGGAGGACACGTTCCCCATCTCTCCCAACTCCCTAATCGATAGGGAGTGGGAGATGCCCTCTATAGGGTCTTCTTCTCGAAGTGAGAAGAAGACAATTGATCTATCTTTGAATTTTGCGATTGAGAATTGCACTCACACAAAGAGAATTCTCTCTCTGACTCTCCCATTCCCAATTCTATCCAAAAGTTGGAATCCTTCCCACCAAGGAGGATCTAAGTAGAACTAAAAGATATAGGAGGTGATCTCTGGTGGTTGTGTTCTTACTGGAAGAAAATAGAGAAGTCCCTGTACGATTGTTTTTGTTGTACAACCTTTGGAGCAACAAGTTGCTGGAGAAAGTCTACAAAGGTATCAATTCTTCTTCCCTTTAGTTTAATAGTTAAACTTAATATATGTTCGCATGTATGCATTTAATCCATGCCTAATAGGATTAGAAAGTATATGCGTGTTCTATATTTTTGGGTCAATGTACAGGTTTTTGTTTCAATTAAAACAATCAAGCACATTAACGATTCCAATCACGTTTTCGCTGCTCAAGGAGATCAGATCTCCATCAATTGGTATCAGAGCAATGCTTGTATTGTTTTGTTTTGAAACAAAATTGCATTGATTTGGTGGGAATTGCATTTGGTTTGCTGTAAAACTAGTTTAGGAATGTTTTGGCCTTAGTTTCCTTCTTTTTTGTTCTAATTGGATGCAAAGGCCCCTGCATTTTTGGGCATAAAGTGCAAAATTGAGTCTGTAATTGAGTTATGAGTCGTTCGGGACAAATTTCATGCATTTCGGTTGAGAATCGAAGGAGAAATTGAAGGTTGAAGCTGCTGTGTTCGTGGAAGAAGGCTGCTGCCGAAGCGGCGATGTTACAACGCTACGGCCGGCGTTACTTATTGTTCATCAGCGTTAACGCAAGCGGAACAGCGTCGCAACGCCAACGCCGGCGTTCCCTATCGACGCGGGCGATCAAGGGGTAAGCGGCGTTGCCGCGCCTCCCTCGCACGTTGCAACGGCATCCCGATAGCAGGCGCGCGCGAGGATGAAGCAGGCGTTGCAATGCTAGTATCAGCGTTGCAACACCGTAAGGCGGTTCAAGCAGTAGCAGACCGGTTCGAGCTGGTTCGGTGGTTTTTGTCCGGTTCGAGCGGTTCAAGGTTGGTTCAAGGTATTTTTGGACCGGTTTCATGAAATAAATTAATGTAATTTTTTTTTTTTTTTGCACTCTAGGGGCCAAATTATTCCGGTTTTATAGCTTTTTATCTATATGAATGTCATTTAGATTATTCCCACCTTAGGATAAGCATGTTCATGCATTTTATTTATATAAATGTTATATGAATATGGTTGAATGCATAACTAATTTATTTTTTCATGAGTAATTAATTATAAGTGTTATAATTAGATTATATAGAAAATAAATTGCATGGAGCATGAAATTACTTAGTTTAAAATAAATGTTATGTTATTTAAGTAATTTTATAATTCAAATAGTTGAATTTTTTTTATAATTCCAATTTGAATATAGATTGTTGGATTTATAATATAGTTTCTTTCTCATAGGTTAATTATTAAAATTTATAAAAGTTATAAATTAAAGGGGTTTTAGAAACCATAACCTATAATAAAGAAATGCATGCAAACATAGGAACTTGGGTTAAATTTAATTAGTTTTAAATTGTTTAAAATTAATTTAGACCTAAGTTTCAAATTTCTAATAGGATTAGAAATAAGTCTTACGTAATATTTTAAATAGATTAAAATATAGTAGGACTTTAGGACTTTTGTTATAAGGGAACTCTACCGGTGAAGTTTTGTCTAAGACTGGGGATACTTAAGCTGACGGTTAACGGAACACCTCCTACCTGGGAACTGACCCGGAACCTGAGTTGAATTAACCTTAGTTCTGTTTTATCTCTAGGTAATTAAAATGTTTATTCACCTAGACATAAGGTTTTAAGACCTAGTTATAATAGTTATAATAGGCATAGACTTAGATAGATTCTTTTAGCCAGAATCCGACTAAGTTAAACCCATACCCTAATTTTAGGAACTTCAGTGGGAGAAAACGAGATGTTCGCATCGAGTTTACTCTCACGTCCTCAAGAGTTCACACCGTGAGTTCCATGCTCGCGACTCGCGGCGTCAATAGGCGTCCCCTACGGTATGTGTTTGCATGGTTCAATACCAAGTTGAATGAGGGAAGTATCCATAGTAAATGGGAGCGGGCCGCGTGTCAACGTATCCTAACGGTCTCCTCCATTAGGTCGCACCGTGAGATTTCTATAGTCCGCTTCGCTAGGTTGTCCTAGAACACCAAACCCTACGAAGGGCCTGACTATAGGGATCGAAACACCGCGAACTCCGAAATGGATAGGGTCTCTTAGGTTGTTTGCCAGCAGGTTGTCTTTCTTAATAGTAGTCTGTTGGCTCGGGCCTATTGGATCTGAAAATGGTAGGGTCACATTTACGGGATGAGTTAAGTTAGTTAACAAGTCCTTGACCAAACAAGCGGTAGCTAAGGACCATTGGAACATGAGATGTTCTGGTAGTGGGAATTGGCTGAGATAGTCTCAATTCAAGGGAGGAATGACTGACCACCCGACGGAGGCTTTTGTTCTAAACCCTTAAAGTATCGTTGCAAAATTAAAGGTTTAACTTAAACAATGGGTTTTAGTTTAAACACTAGGGTTCCTTAATAATTTTGCTAAATTAGATTGGTTTTTATAATGGGTTTAAAAGGCATAACTAATTAGAACTATTTTGGATTTTCAGCATGTCGTCCTCAATAATAGCCTTACTTAAAAGCGACCGTTTGACTGGTGAGAATTTTACTACGTGGAAGTCCAACTTGAATACGATTTTTCGTTGTTGACGACCTTCGGTTCGCATTTCAATCGAGGAATGTCCTCGATTCCCGCCGTAATGCTCTTCAATGCATTGGAGGCGTATGATCACTGGATCAAGGCCAATGATAAGGCCAAGGTCTACATTTTGGCTAATGTTTCTGAAGTTCTAGCCAAAAAGCACGAGGGCATGGTCTCAGCTCGTGAGATCATGAGTTCACTGCAGGAAATGTTTGGACAACCGTCTTGACAGATTCGGCACGAATCCCTCAAATACGTTTATAACTCTCGTATGAAGGAGGGGTCATCGGTGAGAGAATACGTTCTTGATCTAATTGTCCACATCAACGTGGCTGAGATGAACGGAGCGGTCATTGACGAGCAAAGTCAGGTATCGTTCATCCTGGAATCTCTTCCGAAGAGTTTCCTGCAATTCCGCAGCAATGCGATGATGAACAAGATAGAGTACAACCTGACTACTCTCCTTAATGAACTACAGACTTTCCAGTCTCTTATGAAGAATAAGGGACAGGCTGATGGAGAGGTAAATCTGTTTGCCCATTCCAGAAGGTTCCAGAAGGGTTCATCCTTTGGGACTAAGTCCTGTAGCTCATCTTCTGGGCTTAAGAAGACCCAAAAGAAGAAAATAGGAAGGAAAGGGAAGGCACCTACTGCTGACAAAGGCAAGGGAAAAGCCAAGCTTGCAGATAAAGGAAAGTGTTTCCACTGCAACATGGATGGGCACCGAAGAGAAAATCCAAAAATACCTTCTTTGAGCTCAAAGAGAAGAAAGGTAAATTAGATTTACTTGTTCTTGAAACTTGTTTAGTGGAAAATGATGATTTAACCCGGATACTTGATTCAGGAGCCACTAATCACGTTTGCTCTTCATTTCAGGAAACTAGTTCCTTCAAGGAGCTCGAAGAGGGTGAGATGACACTCAGGGTCGGAACGGGAGACGTCGTCTCAGCTCGTGCAGTGGGAGAAGCCAAGTTATTTTTTGGAGATAGATTTATTTTAATGAAAAATCTGTATATAGTTCCTAAGCTTAAAAGGAACTTAATTTCTATCTCTTGTTTAATAGAACTTGGTTCTCAGATCTTTTTCAATCAATGAAGCGTTCATTTTGAAAGAGGTGTCAATATTTGTTCTTCTAAATTGAAAAATGGCTTGTACGTACTGAAACCGAATAAAACCAAAGCAATTTTAAATCATGAGATGTTTAAGAATGCTAACACTCAAAATAAAAGACAAAGAATTTCTCCAAATAATAATACCTATCTGTGCCATCTTAGACTTGGTCATATTAATCTCAACCGGATTTAGAGACTTTCTAAGAATGGACTTCTAAACAAGTTAGAAGATGATTCTTTACCGCCTTGCGAGTCTTGCTTGGAAGGTAAAATGACCAAACAACCTTTTCTTGGAAAAGGTTATAGAGTCAGAGAACCCTTAGAACTTATACATTCGGATCTTTGTGGTCCGGTGAATGTTAAAGCTCGAGGAGGATACGAATATTTCATCTCTTTCATAGATGATTATTCGAGGTATGGTTATCTATACCTAATGCATCACAAGTCTGAAGCTCTTGAAAAGTTCAAAGAGTATAAGGCTGAAGTAGAGAATGCATTAGGGAAAAGCATTAAAACACTTCGATCAGATCGAGGTGGAGAATATATGGATTTGAGATTTCACGACTATATGATAGAACATGGAATTAATCTCAACTCTCTGCACCTAATACACCATAGCAAAATGGTGTGTCAGAAAGGAGAAATAGAACCTTGTTAGACATGGTTCGTTCTATGATGAGCTATGCTCAATTGCCTGCCTCGTTTGGGGATACGCAGTAGAGATTGCAGTTCAAATCTTAAACAGTGTTCCGTCAAAAAGTGTTTCAGAAACACCTTTTGAACTTTGGAAGGGGCGTAAACCTAGTTTGCAACACTTCAGGATTTGGGGAGGTCCGGCACACGTACTCGTGACAAACCCAAAGAAACTGGAACCTCGTTCAAGATTGTGCCAATTTGTTGGCTATCCCAAAGAAACGAGAGGTGGTCTTTTCTACGACCCACAAGAAAATAAGGTGATTGTATCGACAAACGCCACGTTCTTGGAGGAAGATCACATGAGAAACCATAAACCGCGTAGTAAATTAGTACTAAATGAAGCTACACATGAACCAACAAGAGTTGTTGATCAAGCTGGACCCTCATCAAGAGTTGATAGAGGAGTCAGCAGCTCAAGTCAGTCTCGTCCTTCTCAATCATTGGGAATGCCTCGACGCAGTGGGAGGGTTGTTTCCCAACCTGACCGCTACTTGGATTTAGCTGAAACTCAAGTTGTCATACCTGATGACGGCGTAGAAGATCCATTGTCTAATAAACAGGCAATGAATGACGTAGACAAGGACCAATGGATCAAAGCCATGGACCTTCAAATGGAGTCAATGGACTTCAATTCAGTATGGGAACTTGTAGACCAACCTGAAGGTGTTAGACCCATAGGGTGTAAATGGATCTATAAGAGAAGGAGAGATGCAAATTTAAAGGTACAGCACCTTTAAGGCTAGACTTGTAGCAAAGGGTTTTACCCAAAGGGAAGGAGTTGACTATGAAGAAACTTTTTCCCCTGTTGCTATGCTGAAGTCTATAAGGATACTCTTGTCCATAGCCGTGTTTTATGATTATGAAATTTGGCAAATGAACGTCAAGACTACCTTTTTGAATGGTAATCTTGACGAGAGCATCTATATGTCTCAGCCCGAAGGGTTCATAGCAAGAGGTCAGGAGCAAAAAGTTTGCAAGCTTAATCGATCCATTTATGGATTGAAACAAGCATCAAGATCTTGGAATATAAGATTTGATACTGCGATAAAGTCTTACGGCTTTGACCAAAACGTTGACGAGCCTTGTGTTTACAAGAGGATCGTCAACGACAAAGTAACTTTGTTAGTACTTTATGTGGATGATATCCTACTCATTGGGAATGATGTAGGATACCTAGCTGACATAAAGAATTGGTTGGCGACCCAATTCCAAATGAAAGATTTGGGAGAGGCGCAGTATGTTCTTGGGATTGAGATCTTTAGGAATCGCAAGAAGAACAAACGCTAGCATCGTCTCTCAAGCATCTTATATCGACAAAATGTTGTCCGGATATTCGATCTGAGAATTCCAAGAGGGGCATATTACCCTTCGTGCACGAAGTTCATTTGTCTAGGAACAAAGGTCCCAAGACACCTCAAGAAGTTGAGGATATGAGACATATTCCCTATGCCTCTGCGAGTAGGTAACTTAATGTATGCTATGCTATGCACGAGGCCTGACATTTGCTATGCAAAGGGGAATAGTCGAGTAGGTACCACCAATCGAGGTTAGACCACCGGACAACGATTAAAAATATCCTCAAGTATCTAAGGAGAACGAGGGACTATATGCTTGTGTATGGGTCTGCAGGATCGATCTTCACTGGATACACCGATTACGATTTTCGGGCCAGATAAGGATTCTCGGAAATCCACATCGGGATCGCCACCCCTGAACAGGAGTTATAGTATGGCGAAGCATCAAGCAAGGATGCATCGACGACCCACAATGGAGGTTGAGTATGCAGCGCTTGTGAAGCAAATAAAGAAGGTTGTTTGGCTAAGGAAATTCCTTACTGATTTGGAAGTTGTTCCAAATATGGAATATCCCATCACCTTATACTGTGACAATAGTTGTGCGGTAGCTAATTCGAAGGAACCTCGCAGCCATAAGCGAGGAAAGCACATCGAGAGGAAGTATCACCTGATACGAGAAATAGTGCAACGAGGAGATGTGACTCTAACGGCTAAAGTGTTCGAGGGTCATTTGGAAAGTCTGGGTCTACGAGATATGTACATAAGCTAATCTAGGGCAAGTGGGAGATATGTAATGGGGTATATGGATGCCCTAGTTTATTGTATTTCTATCTCTTGTAACCACTGCTTTTTAGATTATGATGTACCCCACTAGAGTTTTAATTCAAGTGGGAGTTTGTTGGGATTTGTGCCCTAAAACTCGTAGTTTGTAATTATGTTCTAATTAATGTAATAAAGTGTTATTATTTCAATAAAGTGTTATTGTTTGTTATCTACGAGTTTGCCTTTATTTAAACCCTAAATCCAATAAACTAAACATCCAAGGTCATTAAATGAATCTTTAATCAATGTAATGTACATAAAAAGGATCTCGGTTCGAGATACAAATTTAAAGGGTCTATAGTTGGGGATAAGGTTTGGGTACCTTACCCCGGTTAAACTATGGATGTGGCCCACTTTGTATTTGATACAAACACTGTGATCCTAACGTGTTCGTGTAGATGACATGTGAGTGGAGATATCCTATGTAATGATAATACATAAGACCGGACCACGAAAGAGTAACCTCTAGCTGTAACTCCGTTGACTAGTTAGGTTTCTATTTCACTAGGATGACCTAGGCAACTTAATCTCAATCCTAAGCAGGTTACGAACTCCCGTTCGCGAGGGATTGTCCTTTGACTAGTATGGGTGATAGTGGCCAGTTTCGCCGACTCAATATGCCTACCTTCTTGGGGACAAGACCGAGAGAGCGGCTGGGAAGTTAACTTAGCAAGATGGAATTCACTCCTTCCCGCCTACTAGGGTAAGTACAGGAATGTTCCCTTAAGTGGTGTCTCCGAGACTTGAACAAAGGGCCCGACCCTCTCATTGGCCCGAGAGGGACTCTGTTTGTTGGTAGGACCACAAACAAATTGTTCATTAGAGGAGCACTGGTACTTAAGGCATAAGATGTAACCCAGGGGTAAAACGGTAATTTGACCTAGCTGGTATTACGAACATTCGTGAAGGATTGACTTGCTATTATTGGTCAATATCCATGGACACAGAAATATATCTGCAGTGAGAAGAGTGCAGCTGTGGGACTTTAGTGGAGTGTTCCCGCAGCTAACGAATGTTGATTGGGAGGTTAATGAGATTAACCGAGCAATCTCGTATCGTTGGAGCTTCTGATCTGTAGGTCCATTAGGTCCACCTTGTAGCTCGTAAAGGGTTCTTAGATCTTTAGAATTTGAAATGTTCAAATTCATAAGGGAATATATTTAATGTATTTAGATACGATATAATATATAGTTTTGGAACTATATATTATAAATTTAATATGAATATGATTCATATTAAATTATATGTGAGAGAATTAAATATTTGAAAGAGTTCAAATATTAAATTCAAATGTGAATGTGATTCATATTTGAAAACTATAGATTATAATTTAATGTACATAAGATGTGCATTAAAACTATAGGTTAGAGGGAAAATTGATTAAATGTGATTTAATCTAAATTAAATATATGATATTTAATTAAATTAAATTAAATAAGATTTAATTGATTTATTAATACGATTAATTATTAAAAAATAGGGAACGTGTCAGGAGGACACGTTCCCCATCTCTCCCAACTCCCTAATCGATAGGGAGTGGGAGATGCCCTCTATAGGGTCTTCTTCTCGAAGTGAGAAGAAGACAATTGATCTATGCTAAATTTTGCGATTGAGAATTGCACTCACACAGTAGAATTCTCTCTCTGACTCTCCCATTCCCAATTCTATCCAAAAGTTGGAATCCTTCCCACCAAGGAGGATCTAAGTAGAACTCAGAGATATAGGAGGTGATCTCTGGTGGTTGTGTTCTTACTGGAAGAAAACAGAGAAGTCCCTATACGATTGTTTTTGCTGTACAACCTTTGGAGCAACAAGTTGCTGGAGAAAGTCTACAAAGGTATCAATTCTTCTTCCCTTTAGTTTAATAGTTAAACTTAATATATGTTTGCATGTATGCATTTAATCCATGCCTAATAGGATTAGAAAGTATATGCTTGTTCTGTATTTTTGGGTCAATGTACTGGTTTTTGTTTCAATTAAAACAATCAAGCACATTAACGATTCCAATCACGTTTTCCGCTGCTCAAGGAGATCAGATCTCCATCAATAACAATTTGGGTTTCAGGTAAACCCATGTAACGGTCAGGCTGTATCACAACCGTCCCACTACGTCGAGGCATACTCAACTCTTGAGATGGACCCTCTTGACTAGAAAAACTACTATCAACAACTCTTGTTGACGTACTAGTGTTCTTATTAGCAACATTTGCTATTGTTCCGTCTAACTCACTCAACACTACCTTACTTTTTAGTTTGTGGTCCCTTATGTGGTCCTCCTCCAAGAAAGTGGCATTTGTCGATACAGAGACCTTATCTTCCTTAGGATCATAGAATAAACCACCTCTTGTTTCTTTTGAGTATCCTACGAACAGGCACAACTTTGAATGTGAATCCAACTTCTTTGGATTTGTCACAAGCACATGTGCTGGACAACCCCATATTCTGAAGTGACATAAACTACCTTTATGTCCTTTCTAGAGTTCAAAAGGTGTTTCAGAAACACTTTTGGAGAGCACACTATTCAAAATGTATACTGCAGTCTCCACTGCGTAACCCCAAAAGGAACTAGGGAGATGAGCATAACTCATCATTGATCGAACCATGTCCAACAAGGTTCTATTTCTCTTTTCCGATACACCATTTTGTTGTGGTGTGTCGGGTGCTGAGAGTTGGGATGTAATTCCATGTTCTATCATATAGTTCTAGAATTTTAAATCCATGTACTCTCCACCTCGATCCGATCGAGTGTTTTTAACTCTTTTACCTAATTGATTTTCAACCTCGCCTCTTGAATTCCTTGAACTTTTCAAGTGCTTGGACTTGTGATGCATTAGGTAAATATGCCCATATCTGGAATAATCATCTATAAAATAGATGAAATATTCATATCCTCCCCTAGCTTTAACATTCATCGGACCACAAAGGTCTGAATGTATAAGCTCTAGAGGATCTTTGGCTCTATAAACTTTTCCACTAAAAGGTCTTTTAGTCATTTTGCCTTCTAGCCAGGATTCACATACTGGCAAAGAATTTTCTTCTAACTCGTTTAGAAGTCCTTTCTTTACCAATCTCTCAATCCTATTGAGATTAATGTGACCCAATCTTAGATGCCAAAGATGAGCATTTTCTTTATGAGAAATTTTATGTTTCTTAGTTTGTGCGTTTGCAGTTTTAAATAATTCAGTATTCAAAACCATTTTGACTGAATTAGGCTTTAAAACATACAATCCATTTTCTAATGAAGCTTAACATATTTATAAACCTTTCTTCAAAATAAACACTTTATTCATAAGGAAAGAAACATAAATACATTGTTCTATAAGGCAAGAAATTGAAATGAGGTTTCTAGTAAACCCTAGTATCATTAATATATTGTCCAACAATACATATTTCTTGCCAAAATAAAGCTTCATTGTGCCTACTGCTACAGCTGAGACGACATCTCAATTTCCAACCCGGAGCATTATCTCTCCTTGCTGTAGCTACTGCCACGAATCAATTCCCTGAAAAGAAGAGCAAACATGATTAGTGGCGCCTGAATCAAGTATCCAAGTTGTTTTATCATTATCCGCTAAATAAGCTTCTAGGCAAAGTAAATCATATTTACCTTCCTTATTCTTTTCTGCAATGTACTTCGGACAATTCCGTTTCCAATGCCCGTCTTCGTTACTGTGGAAACACTTTCCTTTGTCAGCAACGTCTTTGACTTTCTTGCCCTTCTCACGGGCGCGCTTTGTCACTGTTTCCCTTTACCAACCTTCTTCATGTTCTTCTTCTTACCTCTCAGGTTAGAAGAAGATGAAGCCACTATTTTTGTCCTAGAGGTCGAACCTCTGTGATAACTCCTACTGGCAACATTTTCCTCACCTTTCGATCCCTGAATTTTCATCAAAGATCGAAAGGTCCAAGTTCATTCGTAAGGAGGTAAGATTAAAAGTAAGCTTGTTCATAACACAGATTACTTCTAAATCGCAGAAACTATCTCGAAGGGTTTCGAATGAAACCGACTGCTCGACTCATCGATGGAAGCACCATTCGACTCCGTGATGTTAAAGTGTACCATCATATCCAGGACATGATCCCGACAGATGTACCCTTTGGCATCCTCGAGTTGAATATATACTTTAGGGCATTATGTCGGGCTTGTGTGGACTGTTGTCCAAACATACCCTGCACAGAATCCATGATTTCCTTGGCGGTAATCATGTCCTCATGCTTCTTGGCTAATATGTCGGACATACTTGCGGCAAAGATGTAGACCTTGGCCTTATCATTGGCCTTGATCCATCGATCATATGCATCGTGATGCATTCGAGCCTGGCACCTGAGGACACTCCTCAGTTAGCACAAACTTCAGATCATCCATTACCAAAATAGTGTTGAGTTTTTTTTTCCATGTCATCATGTTCTCTCTGGTTAACTTTTCCGCACCCAACAAGGAAATTATAGAGCTAGACATTTTTGCTGAAAATTTACAAACAAACTTGTATGAGTTTTCTTGCTATAACTCTAATCCAAACATGTTTTAGCTAATTATCAAATGATTCCTAGGCCATTTATAATTTGCAATGATACTCCAAAGGTTTAGAATGTATGACACCGAAAGGTAATAAAAAACACTCCTCCTCTAGATCAAGACACTCTTGACCAAAACCTAATACCAGAATAACTCTTATTCTTATAGGTTTTAGTTATCATTTTTCGGTCTGGATACATACACCACTTATGTACCCTGTAAGTGTAACCCTTTGTCTTTAGATCCCAGAGTCTCAATCCAATAAAATCCGTCGAAGGGAGGACTAGATTGGAAAATAGTCTAAGGAAATCTTTATCCCTTTCGGTGTCTATCAGCAGTTAGATCCTCTATGATCAAGCCCTCAAGAAGGGATTGTCCAGTCCGCATAAAACTAGCAGGCTGACCATAGTGGTCTAACGGTGTAAACCGACAAAAGATACCGTAGGTTTTGTTTTCACTAAACCTGCTCCCACTCACTATAAGTACCCTCTCCATTCACCTTGATATTGACTTATACAAACACCATCCGAGTGGGGACGCTCCCGTTTGCGCCACGAGGCCATGTATGCGTCTCACGGTGTGAACTTCCCGGAGATAGCGTAGGTGGAAAAATATGTATCTCATACACTTTTTCTTCCCACTGAATACTTTAAGTCTATAGGAATCTTTCTTAGGCTAAAACCTGGCTAATGGTTTTACCCAACTCTATCAACATAACTCTTATATTGATAATCAATATAACTTTTATATTGATTTTATCCTAAGTTTGTTAATATAACTCCTTATATTAAACCTAGGCTTTCTAGTTTATTAACCCCTTAATAAGCCCGCTGACGCTACTGTAATTTATAAGACTCTCTGATTAAATTTCACTCCCAAGTCAGTTCCTAGGTAGGGGTGTTCCGTTTACAATCGACTTAAATACCCACCTTTAGACAGAACTTTCCTTAGACAGAGTTTCTCTTTTAATCATAGCTTATAAATTACGTGGTTCCTAATTCTAATCTAATTAGAACTAGATAACCTAAGGTCTATTATTTCCAAGTTCTAAACATTTTCAAACTAATAATTAACCTTAGGTGACATGCATACTATGTTATAGTGCTTGATCATTCATCACGTGAATAATAAGACATTCATAGCATATTCATCTCATGAAAAATAATGCATGTCAATCTGCCACAAAAATTAATATAACAACCTTATATTAATTATTCATGCAAACTATATAATATAACTCCTTATATTATAAATGATGCATGAAAATGCTTAACCTAAGGTGGGATTTCTAAAATTAAAGCATACACTATGCATGGCAATAATTACACAACAATTGCATAATTAAAATAGCAAAAATTAGACCAATTTTGGTACCCTAGAAATAATTTTAATTAATATAATCTAATTATATTAATTAAAATTAAATATATTAAATATAAAACGTTTTTATAATTAATATATAATAAAAATTCCGTTTTCGCGCTCGCTGTTGAAATTCGCGAACGCCTCGCTGTTGCAACGCCGCTTTTGTCGTTTCTCGTCTTACGCGCGTTGCAACGCTAGAGGTCGCGCGGTAACGCCGCTTCCTGTGTGTGCGCCTTCTCCATGAAAGCGCGTGCGCTGCAATGCCGATGAACAGCATTGCAACGCTACACACAGACAACAACAATCTCCATTGTTTTTAGCTCATTTTTGCTCTGATCTTCTCAGCAACCGCTTTGCCTCGATCGACACGGACTTACAGACTCGATTTACAATTAAATTTGCTCAAAACACCGGGCCCATACATTGAACATTTCAATGGAAATTGTAAATCTAAGTGCCAAAATTGAAAACATCTAATTTTGCAAAACCGTTCATACATCTCATGAAAATAAACAGTAAATCCCACCTTGTTCTTGAAAAATCCAGAACATAAATCAAGAACGCAATTGGGCTCTAATACCAATTGAAGGGAATCGAAGTCCCTGCAGCGGAAGCGATTGCGAATCGCGCGCTCTTGATTTAGTTACAACGATAAATTCAAGAACATGAAAAACTAGATTAAGCATAAAATTAGAATGGACAGCAAGAATATACCTTTGAAGAACCTTTCTTCGAGTGCTCCTCTCTCCACGGTCACGATCTCAGCAATAAGAACTCCAACGTGCGAAGGCACGACCACCGGATCTTCTCCGTTGTTCTCTAGGCGAGGGAGGAAGGTAGGTTCCCTTTAGGAGATGTGAGGTATTTTTGAGAGAGATGTTTGTTGTCTTGGAACCTTTCCAACAACAACAAGGGAGCTTCTAAAAACTTAACCTAGTTGCATCTCATGCAACCATATATATAGGGGAATGAGATGGAAATAACCATCCTACCCCTCCTTTAATCTCACTTTAGTCTATAGTTTATATATGAATCTAATTCACATTAAAACTATATATTATATCAATTATATCATATATAATTGATATAACTCCTCATGTATGAAATTGAACACTTCAATTTCACTCCTAACTTTATACCCTCAATATTACCATGTTGAGCCAACGGAGAGATCTAATGGACCTACAGATCATGAGCTCCAATGATGTGAGATTCACTGATCAAACTCTTTGATCCAGTTAATCAATATTCATTAACTACAAGTCACTCCACCACATACTTGTAGCTGCACTCTCCTCACTGTAGATATTATTGTGTCCACTGATATAATCATTACCCATGAGTCGACCCTTCACAGGTTGTTCGTAATCACAGTTGGGTCAAATTATCGTTTTACCCCTGTGATTACCTCTTTGCTCCTTAAACACCACTGATCCTCTAATGAACAACAAGTCTAAGGTCCTACCTTAGACTCAGGCCCTCATAGAGGGCGGGGCCCCGTTGTTCAAGACCTAGAGTAAGTTCTTAAGGGAACAACCTATCTAATTCCTCAGTAGAAGAATGAGTGAATTCCATCTTGCACAGTTAAGTTCCCAGCTACCTACGAGGTTCTGTCCATGAGAAGGTAGGCTTATTGAGTCGGCTACAGGCCACTCTCTCCCATACTAGTCTAAGGACAAACCCCTATAAGCAGGAGTTCTTAACTTGCTCAGGATTCTGGTCGAGTCACTAATGACCACCTATAAATTACTAGTCTTATCCTGTTAACGGTGTTATACTGGTTAGACTAATAATTTGCGATCCAGTCTTGTATGAACTCTTCACACAGGATGCCCCCACTCGCATGTCAACTACATGAATGAGTTGGATTACCTCATTTGTACTAATTACAAAGTCGGTCGCATCCATGGTATTACCAGAATGAGGTTTTCATCCTTATTCTTATACCATAGACTATTTAGGTTATAATCTTGAACCCAACCCATATAGTGTCTACTACACTGATTTCAAGATAAATGTTATAACCTTGAAGCTTAGTTTATTGGATTTATAAGAGCAAGACTGTAATCTTATCAAAACAAATAACACTTTATTAATTGATCAAAATTACACAAGTTTAGGGCATAAATCCCAACAAGACTCATACCCTCATAGAGGGCGGGGCCCCGTTGTTCAAGACCTAGAGTCAGTTTTTAAGGGAACAACCTATCCAATTCCTCAGTGTAGGAATGAGTGAATTGCATCTTGTATAGTTAAGTCCCCAACTACCTACGAGGTTCTGCCCCTGAGAAGGAAGGCTTATTGAGTCGGATACAGGCCACTCTCACCCATACTAGTCTAAGGACAAACCCCTATAAGCAGGAGTTCTGAACTTACTCAGGATTCAGGTCAAGTCACTAATGATCATCTATAAATTATCAGTCTTATCCTGTTAACGGTGTTACACTGGTTAGACTAATAATTTGCAGTCCTTGCTTGTATGAAATCTTCATACAGGATGCCCCCACTCGCATGTCAACCACATGAATGAGTTGGATTACCTCATTTGTACTAATTACAAAGTGGGTCGCATCCATGGTGTTACCAGAATGAGGTTTCCAACCTTATTCTTATACCATAGACCATTTAGGTTATATTCTTGAACACAATCCAAATAGTGTCCACTACACTGATGTTCAAGATATGTTATAACCTTGGAGCTTAGTTTATTAGATTTATAAAGCAAGAATATAATTTTATCAAAACAAATAACTCTTTATTTATTTTATCAAAATTACACAAGTTTAGGGCATAAATCCCAACATTGTGACCACCCTCACCCGTACTAGTCAAAGGACAGACACCCGCAGACAGGAGTCCATAACACACTCAGGATTAATGTCGAGTCACTAATGGTCATCTACGAATTTATTAGTCCTATACTGTTAACGGTGTTACATCAGTAAGTCTAATAATTCATGGTCCGATCTTGTACAATCTCATTGCACAGGATGCCCCCACTCGCATGTCAACCACATGAACGAGCTGGATCACCCAGTTTGTATCTAATACAAAGCGGGCCGCATCCACAGTGTATCAAGGATTAGGTCTCCAACCCTATCCATATACTGTAGACTATTCGGGTCATTAACTCGAACGTGATCCTCCATGTGTGTCCACTACACACCGTTCAAGTTCTTAGTTCTCTCATAATACAATGACCCTAGAGCTTAGTTTATTGGATTAAGTTTATGAAGAAATGCGAGACACAAAGTTCAAATAAATAACTCTTATTTATTTACACTTGGAATATTTACAAACTTACACGAGATTAGGACATACATCCCAACAATAGGTATTAGAATAAGGGTTATTTATAGAGTGGTTGTAATTACCAATGTAGCATACCAAAGCAGGATTACTAGAACATAACTCAAAAGTATGTTCTTCTCCATAGTAAACACATGAGTCTGTGCTCACTTGGTTCACCATGGTACATTAGATACACTAGAAAATAAGTGATTTACATTTCCCCCAACCAAATGGTAAGCGCACTTTGTGAGCTTATTTTATATTTAAATATTGCAGTTTTGAGGATTTAATGAATAATTGTATGCACATTTTTATCTGTTTTGTAGGATTCGAGAATTCAAAGATAAACGGAGTAATTTGATTGATAAAGGTTAAAATGGGCAACAGCAGGGAAAGGATTGGAAAAGAGGAAGTTTGGAAGAAGAAATAAGATGGAAAAGTCATGACAGCAGCGTTGAGGCACTGCACAACGGCGTCTCAACGCTAGAACAACCCAGCCACACATTCTGCAAGGGCGGCGTTGAGACGCTGCGCATGGCATCTCAACGCCATGATGAATCAAGCGTGCATGCCTAACTTAGCAGCGTTGAGACGCTGCACACTAGCGTATCAACGTCATGCGATTTCTTTTTTTAACACACGCCTTTAGGGCATAGCGTTGAGATGCTGGCCCTAGCATCTCAACGCTGTGTCGATGAATATAAAATGCAATATTTACTACGGTTTGAGGGACTTTTTGGAGGGAATCGAAGCTACGTTCGAAAATTGAGTTTGAGGGACTAGAAATTGGTAATTTTGGAGTTTAAGGAAGGGATTTTGAGGCTCGGGATCGTGATTGGTGTCGGGAACGAAGCTTTTCATGCCACGCTAGTTCTTTCTTTTTCCCTTTCTTCTTTACATTTGAGACTATGGTTTTGTATTTGAGTTTATATGTTTTTATAGTGGACATGAGTAGCTAAGCTTGTTATCTTAGGGATAGATGTAGCCGTTAGACCGTACTATTTGTTGAGTTGACTGCTTTTGGATTCTTGTTCGTGTTTTTATTCATGCAATCTTATTCGTAATGCTTATAAACCCATGATCACGATTTATTTGTTTTATAGATCTACACTTATGCTCGAGAAAGGTAGTTTGATTGGATCTCAATTGCATGACAATTCATACTTTGACATGAGAATGATTAGGTTGTTTTTAGAAATCATAAAACAACCAAACTTAGTGTAATGCTTGATTTTTGAATTCTAGACAGAGAAGTTGGTTTTATCATCATGTATGAGATTCAATTGCCTCGAGAGAGTTATTTTTTTATTTTAGTTTCTTGATTTATAAAAGCAGATGCAATTTTCTATTAGCATGATCTCAATTAAATAGTCGGTTGATCGGTGAAATCTAGTCCCTAAGATAATTTTCTCTCCGGATTGTTTCCCAATTTCACACATCTTATTACTTTTTGTTATTTTGTTTTCTTGAATTAAAGTCTGAATTTATAGATAAAATTGAGTGGTGATATTATGGTATTTATTTGAATTAAATAACTCAATCCTGTGGGTGACACTCGTACTAAATCTCACTATATTAAAACTTGACTCGTGCACTTGCGTAGGATATCATCCACATACAATATCAGAAATGCGATAGTGGTGTTGATGATTTTCTTGTAGACACAAGGCTCATAAACATTCTGATAAAAGCCATAAGATTTGATTGCATCATCAAACCTTATGTTCCAAGACCTCAAGGTTTTGTTTCAGTCCATAAATAGACATTTGAAGCCTGCAAACTTTTTGCTCTTGGCCTTGAGTAATGAACCCCTTGGGCTGGTCCATGTAGATGGTCTCGTCAAGATTGCCATTCAGAAAGGTCATCTTGGCATCCATCTTCCATACCTCATAGTCATAATATGTGGCAATGGGAAGAAGGATCCTGATAGATTTTACCATGGCAACATGAGAAAAGGTTTCCTCTGTTGGGATTTGTGCCCTAAACTTATGTAATTTTGATCAAATAGTTAAAGAGTTATTTGTTTTCGTAAAATTATATTCTCGCTTTATAAATCCAATAAACTAAGCTCCAAGGTTATAATATATGTTGAACATCAATGTAGTAGACACGATTTGGATTGTGTTCAAGAGTATAACCTAAATGGTCTATGGTATAAGAATAAGGTTGGAAAAACCTTATTCTGGTAACGCCATGGATGAGACCCACTTTGTAATTAGTACAAATGAGGTAATCCAACTCATTCATGTGGTTGACATGCGAGTGGGGGCATCCTGTATGAGGAGTTCATACAAGACCGGACTGCAAATTATTAGTCTGACCAGTATAACATCGTTAACGGGATAAACTGATAATTTAGAGATGGTCATTAGTGACTCGACCTGAATCCTGAGCAAGTTAAGAACTCCTGCTTATATGGGTTTGTCCTTAGACTAGTATGGGTGAGAGTGGCCTGTAGCCGACTCAATAAGCCTACCTTCTCAGGGAAAGAACCTCGTAGGTAGCTGGGGACTTAACTATGCAAGATGGAATTCACTCATTCCTAAACTAAGGAATTAGATAGGTTGTTCCCTTAAGAACTTAGTCCAGGTATTGAACAACAGGGACCCCGCCCTCTAAACTGGCTTAAGAGGGTATGAGTTTATGGTAGGACCATAGACTTGTTGTTCATTAGAGGATCAGTGGTGCTTAAGGAACAAAGAGGTAATCATAGGGGTAAAACGGTAATTTGACCCAACTGTGATTACAAACAACCTGTGAAGGGTCGATTCATGGGTAATGATTATATCAATGGACACAATATAAACTAGAGTGAGGAGAGTGCAACTACAAATCTATAGTGGAGTGACTTGTAGTTAATGAATATTGATTAACTTGATCAAAGAGTTTGATCAGTTAATCTCACATCATTGGAGCTCATGAACTATAGGTCCATTAGGTCCCTCCATTGGCTCAACATAGTATGATTGAGGGTATAAAGTTAGGAATGAGATTGAAGTGTTCAATTTCATATATGAGGTGTTATATCAATTATATGCGATATAATTGATATAATATATAGTTTTAATGTGAATAAGATTCACATATTAACTATATACTAATGAGAAAATGAAGGAGGGATAGCATGGTAATTTCTATTCTATTTCCCTATAAATAGTTGCATGAGATGCAACTTTTGGTTAAGGCTTTTGAAAAAAAACCCTAGAGTTCATTTTTTGTGTTGGAAAGAGTTCCAAACAAAAACCTCTCTCAAACCTCCACATCTCATCCTAAAGGAACCCACCTTCCTCCCTCACCTAGAGAACAATGGAGAAGATCTAGTGGTGAATCTTCATACGTTCGAGTTCGTGTTGCTAAATCGTTATCGTGGGAGAAGGAGCTCGTGAAGAAAGCAATCTTCAAAGGTATATTACTTGTTGTCCTATCTTATGCTTAATCTTAGTTATTTTGTTCTTAATTTAGATCTATGTAACTAAATCTTGAATACGTGATTAACAATCGCTTCCGCTGCGAGATTCGATCCCTTCATTCTCATAGTCAAACTCTTCTCTCTTGGTAAAACCCTTTGCCACTAGTCTGGCTTTGAATGTCTGCACCTTCCCATCTACACCACGTTTACGCTTATAGATCCACTTGCAACCAATAGGTTTAACCCCATCTGGTTGGTCCACAAGCTCCCTGACGGAATTGAAGTGCATTGACTCCATTTCCTGGTACATGGCTTTAATCCATTCGCCTTTGCCAATGTCATTCATTGCCTGATCATAGGTCAATGAATCCTCACATTCATCATCAGGAATGACGACTTGGGTCTCAGTCAAACCCATGTAACGTCCAGGCTGTCTCACAACCCTCCCACTACGTCGAGGCATTCTCAACTCATGAGAACGTACTTGACTAGTGTAAACCCGAGATCTCTCTTTGGAATTTCCTTTAAAAAAAAAGTAATAAAAGAAAACAAGAAAGGAAAAGTTTAATATATTTTGGTTTGGTTTTCTTTAAAAAATAAAGAAGAAAAGAAAATGAAGGAAATAAAAGGAAAATTAGTTTTTTTTAAAAAAAAGAAGAAAAATGGATGGTGGGAACCCCACCACTGCCAAGCCATTTCTTAGGTTTATTTAACCACCTTCCTTCCATTTTGTTCTCATTTTCAACAAAGGAAAGAAGAGCTTCGAGGGGGAGAACTGAAGGAAGAAGAAGAGAGTAAATTTTTTGGTTTTGAGGTTGAAGAAGAAAGGAGAAAGGTTCAATTCAAGGTTCCATGGCAATTCTTTAGTCAATTCAGTCCAGTTCTGATATATAAGTCCTTTCGAGCTCTACAAGAAGAGGTAAGAGTTGAGGTTTAATTTTCTTTAAAGTTAATTCATATTTGAACAAAATTCGTGAACGAAGCGCGAGCAAATTCTGAAGCTAAGTTACTGATTTGTTAAGGGGAAGACAGAGGAAAGATTTTGCTGTCGAACCTGAGAACCCTCTGGTGTTTGGGTTGTGCTGATCGGTAGGATTCCAATCAGAGGCTGTAATAGGTATGGTTGGAAAGCTTATTCAATTTCCTACAACTTTCATGAAGAAATTGTGAGTATAAAATGACTGGAAGATGTTTTAAATTTCAGGTCAAGTTTGTGTGCAGCAGGGGAACGAATCTGGAAACAGCAGAAGTTTGATTTTGGGAAAGACGTTTTCGAGGTATTTTTGAACCAATCCGTTGGGCATTTCAATTTCATTTCTTCACATGAGTTTTAGAGGGTTCAAAAAAGAAGAGTTTGGTATAAAGTACATCCTTTTTGGCTAAGTAATGAAGAAGTTATGATTGTGCAAAGTTCGGGTATGAATCTGTAAAATGCTGGAAAATTATATGGTGTGTTTTTTGTAATTTCAAGGTCGAAATCATGAGCTCGAGGTTCTAATGCTTGGTTTTGGTTTGTTTGAGAGGCCAAGAGAAAATAGGTCGAGTGTACGGGCCAAGATTCTAGTTCTAACACTGTGAGTGACAAAACGATCTTCGGAAACGATTTATATGCTTGAATTATGTTTAAGGAAACACATGATTTCTCTAGAATGAAATGGTCTTAATGCTTTATGTTTTCTTTTGGAACACATATTTATAAGAATTCATGTTTTCCTACAAATGATTTTAAGTGCTCGTTGTGAGCCTAGATGTCCTGATGAATTTGATACGTAAGCATATGTTTATTGATTAGCGAAATTTAGTGAAAATGTTATGATTTCGAGCAAGCATGTACGAGCAAGTATGATTTTAAGATTTCCAGTTTTATGAACAAGCTGAGTAAGCTTGAGTCTTACGAAAGAAAAGATAACCAGGTATGTTCAAATACTTTATGTGATTTTCTAAGACTCGAATGAGTAAATGACTTAGATATTGAGCCCGAGGCTTTATAGTACCGTGTGCACACAGGTCATATTCTGTTTTCGACGTTGAGTGTACTCCATGACAACAATGTTGTCGTGAGTGTTGGGCGGGCCCCACTACAACAAAGACGATGGGAGTGTTGGGTGGGCCCCACTACATCGTAGAGTAAACGTTGGTTGTACTGGGCGTGCCCTACACAACGTGGATTGTTATATGTTTTATAAGGGTTAATATTATATATATGTCTTACGAGATTTTAACGACATACTTGCTGGTTTTCTGAAAAAGCTATTATGATTACACGTTTATATTTAATGCTTGATTACAGATGCATATGCTCATAGATGGTCAGGTAATATGATTTACTAGTTTTTAGATTTTAAACTCAGTCACTCATTGAGCTTCATAGCTCATTCTTTCAGTGTTTTCAAACTTTTCAGGTAGAGATCGAGCTCCCGGTGCCTGACATCCTGCTACAGTTTGCTGAAAGCTCCACGAGTTTGATATTTTGTACGTGGGTGGTATTGTATAGCAAGTCCATATGTGTTGTAGTTAATTTTGAGGGGATTATGTAGTTATAGTTGTGTGTGCATTAGAAGTTGTGGTTATGTAAACAATGGTTTGGCTTGTTTTTGGATCTGATGCTCTTGCCCGTTTTAGTTTTCAAGAGAGACTTAAGAAGAGTTTCTCCTTATGTATGTTTAGTAGTTGTCAAGTTTCCGCTATGTTATGTTTAAAGTGTTACATATGCAAGCATAGTATGTTTATCAGGTAAAACAGGGTCAACAGGTATTGTTAAGAGGTAAACAATGTTTGTTGGCTTCATGTCATCTTCCGAGCTAACTTAGCAGGTAGTACGGGAGGGGGTGTGACAACTAGACGAGCTAGGATCAACAACACTTGTTGAAGTACTAGTACCATCAGCAACTCCTGTTGATGAACTGTCCATTTCGTTTAACACAATCTTACTACGTGGTTGATGCTTCCTGATGTGGTTCACCTAAAGGAATGTGGCGTTTGTCGACATAAGCACCCTATTATCCTTAGGATCGAAAAATACACCACCCCTCGTCTCTTTTGGGTAACCTACGAAGAGGCACAATTTTGAACGGGGTTCTATATTTAAGGGATTTTGAATTCCCGCAGCGGAAGACGTTGTGAAACGTCGTTGATCCGTTGTGTAAAACGTGTCTTAAAATTGAATCTATCTCATAGATCCTAGGGTAAACATGCAAATAAGAGAAGAAAACAGTAAGGAATTATAAGATACTTACTTGTTGAAGAACCCTTCTTCAACGCTTTTCTCCTCCGGTCACGATCTCTCTCGATCCAACGATCTCCTCGAACACGAACCTCGATCCGAACACGGAGACACTTCCAAAGGGTCTTCTCGGTTGTTCTCGGGAGGTTGAGGGAGAGTAGGTGGGACTCCCTTTGGTTTTGGGTGAGGAGAAGTTTTAGAGAGAATTGAGAGAGTTCTAGAGAGAATTGTCTTGCTCTCTTTGGATGGAAATCCAAAAAATGGCAAATGGCACACCAAAGGCTTCTTGCAATGCCTTTAAATACTATTGTGTGATGGAGTTAAAACCTCCACCAAATCACAATTTTACCACAACCATATAATATACAAATCACATTTGCATATTATATAATATAAGGTATCTCATACCTTATTATACAAATCTCATTTGCATAAATGTGGAATTATAAATTGAATCACATTCAATTTAATTTCTCTCAATTCAATTTCTCCAATTAGCACTAATTAATCAATTAGGCTATACTATAGTTTATTATGAATCTCATTCACATCAAACTATATATTATGTCATCTATATCTCATATAAATGACATAAATACCCAAATAATGAATTTGAACACTTCAAATTCACACCAAACTGCAAACCCTCAATTTGTCCAATTTGAGCCAACCGAGGACCTAATGGACCTACACGTGACGAGCTCCAATGATCCGAGACTAACTCACAAACTCTTTGACCCTGGTTATTCAACATTCATTAGCTACTACGGTAACACTCCACTAAAGCCCGTAGTCGCACTCTCATCATCAGAGGACAAGTTGTGTCCATTGATATAACCAATACCCATGAGTCGACCCTTCACGGGTTGTTCGTAGTCGAGTGGGTCAAATTACGCTTTACCCCCTGTGTCTACCTCTTGCTCCTTAAGTCCCACTGCTCCTCTAATGAACAATTACGTTGCATGGTCCAACCATAAACAACAACCCTCTCATGCCAATGATAGAGTGGGGCCCGTTGTTCAGGCCCTAGAGACAGCACTTAAGGGAACAACCCCTCTAGTTTCCCTAAGTTGGGAACGAGTGAATTCCTTCTTGCGTAGTCAAGTTCCCAGCTCCCCACGTGGTCCTGCCCCTTTGAAGATAGGCATATTGGGCGTGCAACAGTGGCCACCCTCACCCGTACTAGTCAAAGGACAGACCCCCGCAGACAGGAGTCCGTGACACGCTCAGGATTAAGGTCGAGTCACTAATGGTCATCTACGAATTTATTAGCTCTATACTGTTAACGGTGTTACATCAGTAAGTCTAATAATTCAGGGTTCGGTCTTGTACAATCTTATTGCACAGGATGCCCCCACTCGCATGTCAACCACATGAACGAGTCAGATCACCTCGTTTATATCTAATACAAAGCAGGTCGCATCCACGTGGTCTTCCCTGTGTGTCCACTACACACCGTTCAAGTTCTTAGTTCTCTCATAATGCAATGACCCTGGAGCTTAGTTTATTGGATTAAGTTTATGAAAATGCGAGACACAAAGTTTAAATAAATAACTCTTATTTATTACACAATGTTGAAATAAATAACTCTTATTCATTTACAACATGGAATATTACAAACTACACAAGATGAGGACATACATCCCAACAAACTCCCACCTGGACTAAGCTAGTAGAGTACATGATACATTTCTCAAATGTACAGTAAAGTAATACAATAAACTAGGGCATTGAATACCCCTTTACAATACTCCCACTTGCCCTAGTCAGGAAGCACTCAAGACCTAGACTCTCTAGGTGACCTCAAACACCTTAGCCGTGAGGGCCTTTGTAAATGGATCAAAGAACGTTGTGCTCGAAGCTATCTGCGTGGTATCACGTCTCCACGGTGCACAATCTCCGTATCAAGTGATACTTACGCGCTATATGTTTGCCCCTTTTATGACTCAGGGGTTCTCGTCGAGTTGGCTCTTCGCACCACCATTGTCACAAAACAATGTGATTGGCAAGTTCATATTTGGAACAACTTCCAAATCCGTCATGAACTTCCCGAGCCAAACAACTTCCTTTGCGACTTCACAAGCCGCAACATATTCGGCTTCCATCGTGGAATCGATGCATCCTCGCTAATGCTTCGCCACACTCTGCCTCTCCTCCATTCGAATGAAGGTGACCCCAGTGGATTTCCTAGAATCTTTATCGGTGCCTGAAAGTCGAAATCTGTGTATCCCGTAAGGATCAAATCTCTACTCCCATACACAAGGTCAGTTCCTCGTTCTCCTAAGATACTTGAGAATTGCCTTTACGGTACCGTCCAAATGATCTAATCTGGATTGGATTGATACCTACCGACAATCCCAACCGCATAATGATGTCGGGCCTAGTACACAACATGGCATACATCAGGCTCCCTACAAATTAAGCATAGGGATTGCGTCTCATATCCTCAACCTCTTAAGGCGTCTTAGGACATTGATCCTTAGACAGGTGAACCCCATGCCTGAAAGGCAGCAAGCCCTTCTTGGAGTTCTGCATCTTATACCTAGACAACATCTTGCCAATGTAAGATGCCTGAGACATGGCTAGCGTTCTGTTCTTCCAGTTCCGGACTATCTGGATACCTAGAACATACTGTGCCTCTTCCAAATCTTTCATTTGGAATTGCGAAGGCAGTCATTCCTTAATGTCAGTAAGAAATCCTACCTCATTCCCAATGAGAAGAATATCATCCACATATAATATAAGAAATGCGACAGTTTTGTCGACGATTTTCTTGTAGACACAAGGCTCGTCAACATTTTGATCAAAGCCATAAGATTTGATCGCCTCATCAAACCTTATATTCCAAGACCTCGAGGCTTGTTTCAGTCCATAAATAGACCTTTGAAGCCGGCAAACTTTTTGCTCTTGGCCTTGGGCAATGAACCCCTTTGGCTGGTCCATGTAGATGGTCTCGTCAAGGTTGCTATTCAGAAAGGCGGTCTTGACATCCATCTGCCATACCTCATAGTCATAATATGCGGAAATGGCCAGAAGGATTCTAATCGACTTTACCATGGCAACAGGTAAAAAGGTTTCCTCATAGTCAACCCCTTCCACCTAGGTAAAACCCTTTGCCACTAGTCGAGCTTTGAAGGTTTGCACCTTCCCATCTACGCCACGTTTACGCTTGTAGATCCACTTGCAACCAATAGGTTTAACCCCATCCGGTTGCTCCACAAGCTCCCAGACGGAATTGAAGTACATCGACTCCATTTCCTGGTCCATAGCTTTAATCCATTCGTCTTTGTCAACGTCAGCCATTGCCTGATCATAGGTCAATGGATCCTCACAATCATCATCAAGAGTGACGACCTGGGTCACAGCTAAACCCATGTAACGTTCAGGCTGTCTCACAATCCTCCCACTACGTCGAGGCATTCCCAACTCTTGGGAACGGACTTGACTAGACGAGCTAGGATCAACAACACTTGTTAACGTACTAGCACCATCAGCAACTCTTGCTGATGAACTGTCCATTTCATTTAACACAATCTTACTCCTTGGTAAGTGTTCCCTGATGTGGTCTTCCTCAAAGAAAGTGGCGTTTGTCGACACAAGCACCCTATTATCCTTAGGATCGTAAAAGTAACCACCTCTAGTCTCTTTTGGGTAACCTACAAAGAGGCACAACTTTGAACGGGGTTCCAACTTCTTCCGGTTTGACACAAATACATGGGTCGGGCATCCCCAAATTCTGAAATGACGTAAACTGATTTTACGACCATGCCAGAGTTCGAAAGGTGTTTCAAAAACACTCTTTGAGGGAACGGTGTTCAAAATGTAAACCACAGTCTCCACTGCGTAACCCCAAAAGGAATCAGGGAGACGAGCATAGCTCATCATCGACCGAACCATGTCTAACAAGGTTCTGTTTCTCCTCTCCGATACACCATTCTGCTGTGGCATACCAGGTGCTGAGAGTTGGGACGTAATTCCATGTTCTATCATATAGTCCTGGAACTCAGTGTCCATATACTATCCACTTCTATCTGATCGAAGTGTTTTAAGCGATTTACCTAAGAGGTTCTCAACCTCAGTCTTGTACTCCTTGAACTTTTCAAGAGTTTCAGACTTCTTGTGCATTAGGTAAATATACCCATATCTGGAGTAATCGTCTATGAAAGACACGAAATACTCATAACCGCCCCCAGAGCTTTAACATTCATTCGGACCACGGAGAGGTCGAATGTACTAACTCAAGAGGCTCTTTGGCTCTATATCCTTTTCCACTAAAAGGACGTTTGGTCATTTTGCCCTCAAGGCATGACTCACATACCGGTAAAGAGTTTTCTTCCAACTCGCTTAGAAGTCCACTCTTCACTAGTCTCTCAATCCTATTGTGATTAATGTGGCCTAACCGAAGATGCCAAAGATGGGCACTTTCTTTTGGAGAAACTTTTAGTCTCTTAGTTCGCGTTTGGTTTGTTTTAAGCAATTCGTGTTCAAAACACTTTTGACCGAATTTGGGTTCAAAACATATAGATTGCTCTCAAGCGAAGCAGAACAAATCAAATTTCCATTTCGAGAAATAAACGCTTTATTACTCTTGAAAGAAACACAAATATTTTGTTCTAATAGGCAGGAAATAGAAACTAGGTTTCTCGTAAACCCAGGAACTATGTACATATTATCCAATAATAAGTACTTCCCGCCAAAAACAAATCATCACTGTGCCTTATTGTCGCTGCAATGAGACAACTTCTCCTGATCCGACCACGAGTGTTATCTCACCCTCTTGCAGCCAAGCCGAGAACTTAATCCTTTAAAAGAAGAGCAAACATGGTTAGTGGCGCTCAATCCAATATCCAAGCAGAGTCATTACTCTCCACTAAACAAGTTTCTCGTGACAAGTAAATCACATTTACTGTCATCTTTTTTTCATCAAGGAATTTGGGACAACTCCTTTTCGGTGTCCGTCCCTCATTGCAGAGAAACATTTTCGGCAACATCCTTGATTTCTTTGCCTTTTAGAGCGGCAAGCATGTCCAACCTTAACTTCCTTCAACTTCTCCTTCTTCCCCTTAGGGCTCAAGAATCTACAAACTTTATCCCAGAGGTCGAACCCCTGTGAAAAGGTCTTAAGGCAACACTTACCTCAGCTTCTTGTCCCTTAGTTTGCACCAAGGACTGGAAGGTTTGTAGATTGTTGAATAGGATCGTTGAACCGAGCACCGAGGACCCTCCTCGGTGAGTGCGAACTCTTGGTCGCCATTTACCAAAATCGTGTCTATATTGTTTTTCCACGAAATACTATCGCCACTAACTTAACTAAGCTAAAGGAGCGTTAAAAACGTTTGACATTTTTGTTCTTTGAAATAAAATGAAAAACTTTGTATTAGTCTCGCAAAAACTTTTGAAAATTCAATCGGGTTTTAGCAAATTTTTATCCTATGATCCTTAGGTCATTCAAAATTTGCAATGATACCCTAAAGGTTTAGAATGACCGCCACCGTAGGGTAGACAAACCCACTCCTCCTTTAGGACGAGACTCTCTCGACTGCACTCCTAATACGAAATAACTCTTATTCCATTAGGCATCCAGCTACCATTTTTCAGGTCAAAATCCATTAACTCTTAATGAATCCCGTGAGTGTCACCTCAATCTTTAAATTTTCAAGTATCCGCCCAAACAATAGCCGCAGAGGGGAGGACTAAGAAGGAAAACCAACAAGGAAATCGTATCACTTTCGGAAATTCACGGTGTTCAGACTCCCATGATCAAGGCCCTCCGTGAGGGATTGTGCAGTCCAGCCAAACTAGCGAGCAGATCATAGGCGTCTCACGGTGTGAATCGAAAGAAGAGACCGTGGGTCCCGTTTTCACAGGTCCCGCTCCCACTCACTATAAGTACTCTCTCCATTCACGTTGATATTGACCCATACAAATGCCACCCCATAGGGGACGCTCCCATTTGCGCCACGAGGCCGAGCATGGATCTCACGGTGCATAACTTAATGAAATTTGTGGATGGAAAAATAAATGTATCTCATACACTTTATTTCCTCCCACTCAAGACTTTAAAATATTCGGGATTGACCTAGATAAACCAGCTAAAATTTACCTAAGTCTATCAATATAACTCTTATATTGGGTTAGCCTAAGTCTATAATCATATTATTAACTTAGGTCTATGTGAGTAAATTAATTAACTCTTAATTAACGGCACTCACGAGAATATAACCTAAGAATCTCCGGACCGAATTCACTCCTGTGTCGGTTTCTGTGTAGGGGTGTTCAAGCGTCAACTTAAATACCTGACCTTTAGACAAAACCTTCCTTAGACAGAGTTATTTATCGCCTCCATTCAAAGGTCATATTTGATTTCATAATTCTAATCTTATTAGAATTAGAAAACCTAAGTCTAATTATTCAAGTTCTAAACCATTTAAAACTAATAATTAACTTAGGTTACATGCATTTCTATGTTATAGTGCTTGATCATTCATCACATAAATAATACTATACTATAACATGCATTCATCACATGAATTAAATGCATGAGCATGCTTTTAATTTAAAAATATAACACTTATATTAAATAAAGTAAATCATGCAAACATTATATTATAACTCTTATAATATAATCCTATCATGCATACTATATATTATAACTCTTATAATATAAATATGATGCATGAAATGTTTAACCTAAGGTGGGATTTTAAATCTATATGGCATACTCTATGCACATAGAAATAATTAAATCATACATCTCATGCATAAAATAATTAAATAGCAATATTGGACAGATTTTTGGCACCCTAGGGACATAAAATTAAATTAATTAACATTAATATAACATTTATATTAATATTAATTAAAATAATTAAATAAAATACATTTAAAAAATCAATTTTGCAAATAAATAAATAATAAAAAGAAATAAAAATGAAGTTGCACCAGCCCGGGCTCGAACAACCGCCCATGAACACGTCCCTGGATTTCTCGCGCTCCACGCACCACTACACCACGGCGTTGCAAAGTTTTTATTGCGTTGCAACGCTAAAATGTATAGCGTCGCACCCAGCGTTCTCAACGCTGTGGCGTTGCAACGCCACTGCTAGCGTCGCAACGCTGCACTGCAGCAGCCTCCAGCACCATGGATGGCGTCGCAACGCTGATGAACTTCCAACAACACCACTTTTGTTATTTTTCACCGAAATCGCCCGTTTTTGCTCCGTTTTCTTCAAGACAACTCTTGCCACGAACGACACGGACTTACAGACTCGATTTACATTAAAAAATGCCCAAAATAACGGGCCCTTACATTGATCTCATCAACTTTAATGTAAATCTAAAAAGTGCCAAAAACTGAAAACATCCAAAATTGCAAACCATTAACATTCATCTCATGAAAATTAATGCTACCCACCTAATTTTAAGAATTCACAAAATACACAACGAAGAGCAACGATTGATTCTGATACCAATTGAAGGAATTTTGAATTCCCGCAGCGGAAGACGTTGTGAAACGTCGTTGATCCGTTGTGTAAAAGGTGTCTTAAAATTGAATCTATCTTATAGATCCTCGGGTAAACATGCAAATAAGAGAAGAAAACAGTAAGGAATTATAAGATACTTACTTGTTGAAGAACCCTTCTTCAACGCTTTTCTCCTCCGGTCACGATCTCTCTCGATCCAACGATCTCCTCGAACACGAACCTCGATCCGAACACGGAGACACTTCTAAAGGGTCTTTTCTGTTGTTCTCGGGAGGTTGAGGGAGAGTAGGTGGGACTCCCTTTGGTTTTGGGTGAGGAGAAGTTTTAGAGAGAATTGAGAGAGTTCTAGAGAGAATTGCCTTGCTCTCATTGGATGGAAATCCAAAAAATGGCAAATGACACACCAAAGGCTTCTTGCAAAGCCTTTAAATACTATTGTGTGATGGAGTTAAAACCTCCACCAAATCACAATTTTACCACAACCATCTAATATATAAATCACATTTGCATATTATATAATATAAGGTATCTCATACCTTATTATACAAATCTCATTTGCATAAATGTGGAATTATAAACTGAATCACATTCAATTTAATTTCTCTCAATTAAATTTCTCCAAATAGAACTAATTAATCAATTAGGCTATACCATAGTTTATTATGAATCTCATTCACATCAAACTATATATTATGTCATCTATATCTAATATAAATGACATAAATACCCAAATAATGAATTTGAACACTTCAAATTCACACCAAACTGTAAACCCTCAATTTGTCCAATTTGAGCCAACCGAGGGATCTAATGGACCTACACGTGACGAGCTCCAATGATCCGAGACTAACTCACAAACTCTTTGATCCAGCTTATTCAACATTCATTAGCTACGGTAACACTCCACTAAAACCCGTAGTCGCACTCTCTCATCATCAGTAGGACAAGTTGTGTCCATTGATATAACCAATACCCATGAGTCGACCCTTCACGGGTTGTTCGTAGTCACAAATGAGTCAAATTACCGTTTTACCCCTGTGTCTACCTCTTGCTCCTTAAGTCCCACTGCTCCTCTAATGAACAACTACGTTGCATGGTCCAACCATAAACAACAACCCTATCAGGCCAATGAGAGAGTGGGGCTCCGTTGTTCAAGCCCTGGAGACAGCACTTAAGGGAACAACCTCTCTAGTTTCCCTAAGTCGGGAACGAGTGAATTTCTTCTTGCGTAGTCAAGTTCCCGGCTCCCCACGTGGTCCTCGCCCACGAGAAGATAGGCATATTGGGCGAGCAACGGTGGCCACCCTCACCCGTACTAGTCAAAGGATGGACCCCAGAGCGAGTCCGTGACACGCTCAGGATTAAGGTCGAGTCACTAATGGTCATCTACGAATTTATTAGCTTTATACTGTTAACGGTGTTACATCAGTAAGTCTAATAATTCACGGTCCGGTCTTGTACAATCTCATTGCACAGGATGCCCCCACTTGCATGTCAACCACATGAACGAGTCGATCACCTCGTTTGTATCTAATACAAAGCGGGCGCATCCACGGTGTATCCGAGGATTAGGTCTCCAACCCTATCCATATATCAGAGACCGTTCGGTCATTAACTCGAACGTGATCTTCCCTGTGTGTCCACTACACACCGTTCAAGTTCTTAGTTCTCTCATAATGCAATGACCCTGGAGCTTAGTTTATTGGATTAAGTTTATGAAAAATGCGAGACACAAAGTTTAAATAAATAACTCTTATTTATTACACAATGTTGAAATAAATAACTCTTATTCATTTACAACTTGGAATATTACAAACTACACGAGATGAGGACATACATCCCAACAGTTCTAGCTTCTTCGGGTTTGACACGAACACATGGGTCGGGCATCCCCAAATTTTGAAATGGCGTAAACTAGTTTTACGACCATACCAAAGTTTGAAAGGTGTTTCAGAAACACATCGACAGAACAGTGTTCAAAATGTATACCGCAGTCTCCACTCGATAACCCCAAAATGAGTGAAGGAGATGAGCGTAGCTCATCGTCGACCGAACCATGTCCAACAAGGTTCTGTTTCTACTCTCCGATACACCATTCTGTTGGAGCATACCAGGTGCAGAGAGTTGGGACGTAATTCCATGTTCTATCATATAGTCCTGGAATTTAGTGTCCATATACTCTCCACCTAGATCCGATCGAAATGTTTTAATCGTTCTACCTAATTGGTTCTCAACCTCAGTCTTGTACTCCTTGAACTTTTCAAGAGTTTCAGACTTTCGATGCATTAGGTAAACGTACCCATATCTCGAATAGTCATCTAGAAAACATACAAAGTATTTATAACCTCCCCGTGCTTTAACATTCATCGGACCACAAATGTCAGAATGTATAAGCTCAAGAGGCTCCTTGGCTCTATAACCTTTTCCACTAAAAGGTCTTTTGGTCATTTTGCCTTCAAGGCATGACTCACAAACCAGTAAAGAGTGTTCTTCTAACTCGCTTAGAAGTCCAGTCTTCACTAGTCTCTCAATCCTATTGAGATTTATGTGGCCTAACCTTAGATTCCAAAGATGGGTGTTTTCTTTTGGAGAAACTTTTAATCTCTTAGTTCGCGTTTCAGCTGTTTTAAATAATTCAGTATTCAAAACACTTTTGACCGAATTTGGTTTTAAAACATATAGATTATTCTCAAGTGAAGCAGAACACAACACATTTCCATTGTGAGAAATAAACGCTTTATGCTCTGAAAATAAACGGAAATACAATGTTCTAGTAAGCAGGAAATTGAAACAAGGTTTCCAGTAAACCCTAGAACTATGTACATGTTATCCAATAAAATGTACTTCCCACCGAAGTAAAGCTTCACCGAGCCCACAGCTGCAGCCGAGACAACTTCTCCGGATCCAACCCTGAGTGTTATCTTACCCTCCTGCAGTTGCCAGGAACTAATTCCCTGAAAAGAAGAACAAACATGGTTAGTGGCGCCTGAATCAAGTATCAAGACAGAGTCACTACTCTCCACTAAATAAGTTTCAATAACAAGTAAATCATATTTACCTTCCTTATTCTTCTCGGCAAGGAACTTTAAACAATTCCTCTTCCAGTGGTCGCCCCCGTTGCACTGGAAACACTTTCCTTTTTCCGCAACCTCCTTGACCTTTTTCCCCTTGTGGGCGGCAGCATGGTCAGCTTTGCCCTTTTTCAACTTCTTCTTCTTCCCTTTCGGGCTTGAAGAACCTACAGATTTCATCCCAGAGGTTGAATCCCTGTGAAAGGACCTGAAGGCAACATTTACCTCAGCTTCCTGTCCCTTGACTTTTATTAAGGACTGGAAGGTCTGTAGTTCGTTGAGGAGGGTGGTCAGAATGTAGCTAATTTTGTTCATAACAGCATTGCTACGAAACTGCAGGAAACTCTTCGAAAGAGTCTCCATTATAAAGCTAACCTGGCTCGACTCGTCGATCGAAGCACCGTTCATCTCAACCAAGTTGAAGTGGGTCATCATATCGAGAACATGTTCCCTAACAGATGTACCCTCCTTCATCCTAGCATTGAACACATGTTTGAGGGAATCATGCCTAATCTGAAAGGATTGTTGTCCAAACAAGTTTTGCAACGACTCCATGATCTCCTTAGCGGTGACCATGATCTCGTGCTTCTTAGCCAAGACTTCAGATAAGTTGGCTATGATGTAGACCTTGGCCTTTTCATTAGCCTTGATCCATCGATCGTACACATCACGAACACTTCGCGATGCGGTCGAGCCCGACACTTGAGGACACTTCTCAGTGAGCGCAAACTTAAGGCCATTAGTTACTAAGATCGTGTTTATATTGTTTTTCGACGACTTATAGTTATCTCCTACGAGCTTATCAGAAGCTAAAAGAGCTATTATTGAACTCAACATTTTTGCTGAAAGAAAAACCTTTGTATTAGTTCTTGCAAAAAACTTTTGAAACCCCAATCAAATTTTAGCAAATTTTATCCTATAATCCCTAGGTCATTTTAAAAATTGCAATGACACCCCAAAGGTTTAGAATGACCACCACTGTAGGGTAGATAGAATCACTCCTCCTTTGGGACGAGACTTTCTCGACCAGACCCTAATGCCAGAATAACTCTTATTCCTATAGGCATCCAGTTACCATTTTTCGGTCTGAATGCATTAACTCTTAAATGAATCCCGTGAGTGTCACCCTGTATCTTTAAATTTCCATAGTATCCGTCCAAACAATAGCCGTAGGGAGGACTACGAAGAAAAACCAACAAGGAAATCGTATCCCTGTCGAGAATTTACGGTGTTCCGACTCCCATGATCAAGGCCCTCTATAGGGATTGTCTGGTCCAGGCCAAACTAGCAGACGGATTGTTGCGTAAAATTATATTGCAATAGCGCAAGTGTACGAGTCAAGTTTGGGACGAGACTTTCTCGACCAGACCCTAATGCCAGAATAACTCTTATTCCTATAGGCATCCAGTTACCATTTTTCGGTCTGAATGCATTAACTCTTAATGAATCCCGTGAGTGTCACCCTGTATCTTTAAATTTCCATAGTATCCGTCCAAACAATAGCCGTAGGGAGGACTACGAAGAAAAACCAACAAGAAAATCGTATCCCTTTCGAGAATTTACGGTGTTCCGACTCCCATGATCAAGGCCCTCTATAGGGATTGTCTGGTCCAGGCCAAACTAGCAGGCGGATTGTTGCGTAAAATTATATTGCAATAGCGCAAGTGTACGAGTCAAGTTTTAGTATATTGATTTAAAGTTTCAAGTATCGTCTGTTGGGATTTATGCCCTAAACTTGTGTAATTTTGATCAATTAAATAAAGTGTTATTTGTTTTGATAAGATTACAGTCTTTCTTTTATAAATCCAATAAACTAAGCTCCAAGGTTATAACGTTTATCTTGAAATCAGTGTAGTAAACACTATTTGGGTTGAGTTCAAGATTATAACCTAAATAGTCTATGGTATAAGAATAAGGTTGGAAACCTCATTCTGGTAACACCATGGATGGGGCCCACTTTGTAATTAGTACAAATGAGGTAATCCAACTCATTCATGTAGTTGACTTGCGAGTGGGGGCATCCTGTATGAAGAGTTCATACAAGAGTGGATCATGAAATTATTAGTCTAACCATTGTAACACCGTTAATGTGGATAAGACTAGTAATTTATAGATGGTCATTAGTGACTCGACTGAATCTGAGCAAGTTAAGAACTCCCGCTTATAGGGGTTTGTCCTTAGACTAGTATGAGTGAGAGTGGCACAGAGCCGACTTAATAAGCCTACCTTCTCAAAAGTGAAACCTCGTGAGGTAGGAACTTAAGCTAACTGCAAGATGTAATTCACTCATTCCTCTACTAAGGAATTATACAGTTGTTCCCTTAAGAATCCCGACTCTAGGTCTTGAACAACGGGGCCCCGCCCTCTATGAGGGTATGAGTTTAAGGTAGGACCTTAGACTTGTTGTTCATTAGAGGATCAGTGGTGCTTAAGGAACAAAGAGGTAATCATAGAGGTAAAACGGTAATTTAACCCAGCTGTGATTACGAACAACCTGTGAAGGGTCGATCATGGGTAATGACTATATCAGTGGACACAATAATATCTACAGTGAGGAGAGTGGAGCTACAAGTCTATAGTGGAGTGACTTGTAGTTAATGAATATTGATTAACTGGATCAAAAAGTTTGATCAGTTAATCTCACATCATTGGAGCTCATGAACTGTAGGTCCATTAGATCTCTCCGTTGGCTCAACATGGTAATATTGAGGGTATAAAGTTAGTAGTGAAATTGAAGTGTTCAATTTCATACATGAGGAGTTATATCAATTATATATGATATAATTGATATAATATATAGTTTTAATGTGAATTCGATTCATATATAAACTATATACTAAAGAGAGATTAAAGGAGGGGTAGGATGGTCATTTTCATCCTATTTCTCTATATATATGGTTGCATGAGATGCAACTAGGTTAAGTTTTTTACAAGCTCTCTTGTTGTGTTGTTGGAAGAATTCCAAAGCACACATCTCTCTCAAAATACCTCACCTCTCCTAAAGGGAACCCACCTTCCTCCCTCGCCTAGAGAACAACGGAGAAGATCCGGTGGTCGTGTCTTCGCACATTGGAGTTTCTGTTGCTGAGATCGTGATCGTGGGAGAGAGGAGCACTCGAAGAAAGGTTCTTCAAAGGTAAATTCTTGCTGTCCATTCTATTAAATATGCTTAATCTAGTGTTTTATGTTTTTGAATAAATCGTTGTAATTAAATTAAGAGCGCGCGATTCGCAATCGCTTCCGCTACGGGGACTTCGATTTCCTTCAATGGGTATCAGAGCCCAATTGCGTTCTTGATTTGTGTTCTGGATTATTCAAGAACAAGGTGGGATTTACTGTTTTTGCATGAGATGTATGAACGGTTTTGTAAAATTAGATGTTTTCAATTTTGGCACGTAGATTTACAATTTCCATTGAATCGTTCAATGTAAGGACCCAGTGTTTTGGGCAAATTTAATTGTAAATCGAGTCTGTAAGTCCGTGTCGATCGAGGCAAAGCGATTGCTGAGAAGATCGGAGTGAAAACGAGCAAGAATTGGAGAATTCTCAATGTTGTTTGTGTGCAGCGTTGCAACGCTATTCATTAGCGTTGCAACGCTGCGCTTGGGGGAGAAGGCGCGCGACGGAGGCGTTGCGTTAACGCGACCTGCGCGTTACAACGCTTCGGTGAAGACGACAAAAAGCAGCGTTGCAACGCCAGAGGCGTTTCACAGAATTCAGCAACGGGCAGAAACATTTTTTTTTAATTATATATTAAATATAAAACGTTTTATATTTTATTTATTTTAATTAATATAATTCGATTATATTAATTAAAATTAAAATTAGGGTGCCAAAATTGGTCTAATTTTTGCTATTTTAATTATGCAATTGTTGTGTAATTATTGCCATGCATAGTGTATGCTTTTATTTTAGAAATCCCACCTTAGGTTAAGCATTTTCATGCATCATTTATAATATAAGGAGTTATATTATATAGTTTGCATGATTAATTAATATAAGTTGTTATATTAATTTATGGACAGCATTGACATGCATCATATATCATGAGATGAATATGCTATGAATGTCTTATTATTCATGTGATGAATGATCAAGCACTATAACATAGTATGCATGTCACCTAAGGTTAATTATTAGTTTTAAAATGTTTAGAACTTGGAAATAATAGACCTTAGGTTATCTAGTTCTTATTAGATTAGAATTAGGAAACAAGTAATTTATAAACTATGATTAAAAGAGGAACTCTGTCTAAGGAAAGTTCTATCTAGAATGGGGTATTTAAGTCGACAGAAAACTAGAACACCCTAACCAGAAATCGAGTGGGAGTGAAATTTAATCAGAGAGTTATATAAATTACAGTAGCGTCAGCGGGTTTATTAAGAGGTTAATAAACTAGAAATCCTAGGTTTAATATAAGGAGTTATATTAACAAACTTAGGATAAAATCAATATAAGAGTTATATTGATTATCAATATAAGAGTTATATTGATAGAGTTAGGAAAAACCATTAGCCGGGTTTTTAGCCTAAGTAAGATTCCTATAAACTTTAAAGTATTCAGTGGGAGAAAAAAGTGTATGAGATACATATTTTTCCACCTACGCTATCTCCAAGAAGTTCACACCGTGAGACTCATACTGTGCCTCGTGGCGCAAACGGGAGCGTCCCTCTTCGGATGGTGTTTGTATGAGTCAATATCAAGGTGAATGGAGAGGATACTTATAGTGAGTGAGAGCAGGTTTAGTGAAAACAAAACCTACGGTCTCTTTTGTCGGTTTACCTCATTAGACCACTATGGTCAGCCTTCTAGTTTAGCCTTGACCAGACAATCCCTTCGGAGGGCTTGATCATAGGGGATCTAACACAGTAGACACCCGAAAGGGATAAAGATTTCCTTAGTCTATTTTCCAATTTAGTCCTCTCTTCGGCGGATTTTATTGGATCGAGACTCTGGGATCTAAAGACAGAGGGTTACACTCACGGGGTACATAAGTTGTGTATGTATCCAGACCGAAAAATGGTAACTAAAATCTATAGGAATAAGAGTTATTCTGGTAGTAGGTTTTGGTCAAGAGTGTCTTGATCCAGAGGAGGAGTGTTTTTTATTACCCTTCGGTGTCATACATTCTAAACCTTTGGAGTATCAATGCAAATTATAAATGGTCTAGGAATCATTTGATAATTAGCTAAAACATGATTGGATTAGAGTTATAGCAAGAAACTCATACAAGTTTGTTTGAAAAATATTCAGCAAAATGTCTAGCTCTATAATTTCCTTATTCGGTGCGGAAAAGTTAACCGGAGAGAATATGATGACTTGGAAAAATAAACTCAACACTATTTTGGTAGTGGATGATCTGAAGTTTGTGCTAAGCGAGGAGTGTCCTCATGTGCCGAGCTCGAATGCGTCACGAAATGTTCGTGATGCATATGATCGATGGATCAAGGCCAATGATAAGGCCAAGGTCTACATCTTGCCGCAAATATGTCCGACATATTAGCCAAGAAGCATGAGGGCATGATTACCGCCAAGGAAATCATGGATTACGTGCGGTATGTTTGGACAACGATCCACACAAGCCCGATATAATGCCCTAAAGTACATATTCAACTCGAGGATGCCGAGGGTACATCTGCTCGTGATCATGTCACGGATATGATGGTGCACTTTAGCATCACGAGTCCAATGGTGCTTCCATCGATGAGTCGAGCGAGTCGACTTCATTCGAAACCCTTCCGGATAGTTTCCTCTGATTTAGAAGTAATGTTGTTATGAACAAGCTTACTTTTAATCTTACCTCCTTCGAATAAACTCCGGACCTTTCTACTCTTTGATGAAAATTCGTGGATCGAAAGGTGAGGCAAATGTTGCCGATAGGAGTTATCACGCAGGTTCGACCTGCACAACAAAAACGATGGCTTCATCTTCTTCTAACTTTGAGAGGTAAGAAAGAAGAACATGAAGAATGTTGGTAAAGGGAAACAGTGACAAAGCTGCTACTGGAAGGGCAAGAAAGTCAAAGACGTTGCTGACAAAGGAAAGTGTTTCCACTGCAACTAAGACGGGCATTGGAAATGGAACTGTCCGAAGTACATTGCAGAAAAGAAGAAGAAAGGTAAATATGATTTACTTTGCCTAGAAGAGAAGCTTGTTTAGTGGATAATGATAAAACAGCTTGGATACTTGATTCAGGTGCCACTAATCATGTTTGCTCTTCTTTTCGTGGAATTGATTCTGGCAAAAAGCACTACAAAGGAGAGAGATAACGCTCGAGTTGGAAATGGAGAAGTCGTCTCAGCTGTAGTAGTAGGCACAATGAAGCTTTATTTTGGCAAGAAATATGTATTGTTGGACAATATATTAGTGATACCAGGGTTTATTAGAAACCTTATTTCCATTTCTTGCCTTATAGAACAATGTATTTTTGTTTCCTTTTCTATGAATAAAGTGTTTATTTTGAAGAAACGTTTAGAAATATGTTCATCTTCATTAGAAAATGGATGGTATGTTTTAAGGCCTAATTCACCAAAAATGGTTTTGAACATTTGAATTATTTAAAACTATAAACGCACAAACTAAGAAACATAAAATTTCTCCTAAAGAAAATGCTCATCTTTGGCATCTAAGATTGGGTCACATTAATCTCAATAGGATTGAGAGATTGGTAAAGAACGGACTTCTAAACGAGTTAGAAGAAAATTCTTTGCCAGTATGTGAATCCTGCCTAGAAGGCAAAATGACTAAAGACCTTTTAGTGGAAAAAGTTATAGAGCCAAAGACCCTCTAGAGCTTATACATTCAGACCTTTGTGGTCCGATGAATGTTAAAGCCAGGGGAGGATATGAATATTTCATCTCTTTTATAGATGATTATTCTAGATTTGGGCATATTTACCTAATGCATCACAAGTCTGAAGCACTTGAAAAGTTCAAGGAATTCAAGACTGAGGTTGAAAATCAATTAGGTAAAACTGTTAAAACACTTCGATCGGATTGAGGTGGAGAGTACATGGATTTAAAATTCTAGAACTATATGATAGAACATGGAATTACATCCCAACTCTCAGCTCCCGACACAACACAACAAAACGGTGTATCGGAAAGGAGAAATAGAACCTTGTTGGACATGGTTCGATCAATGATGAGTTATGCTCATCTCCCTAGTTCCTTTTGGTGTTACGAAGTGGAGACTGCAGTATACATTTTGATTATTGTGCCCTCCAAAAGTGTTTCTGAAACACCTTTTCAACTCTGGAAAGGACGTAAAGGCAGTTTATGTCACTTCAGAATATGGGGTTGTCCGGCACATGTGCTTGTGACAAATCCAAAGAAGTTGGATTCACATTCAAAATTATGCCTATTCGTAGGATACCCAAAAGAAACAAGAGGTGGTTTATTCTATGATCCTAAGGAAGATAAGGTTTTTGTGTCGACAAATGTCATTTTCTTGGAGGAGGACCACATAAGGGACCACAAACAAAAAAGCAAAGTAGTGTTGAGTGAATTAGACAGAACAATAGCAAAGGTTGCTAATAAAAACACTAGTACATCAACAAGAGTTGTTGATACTAGTTTGTCTAGTCAAGCGAGTCCATCTCAAGAGTTGAGTATGCCTCGACGTAGTGGGAGGGTTGTGATACAGCCTGACCGTTACATGGGTTTAGCTGAAACCCAAGTTGTTATACCAAATGACAACTGCGAGGATCCATTGACTTATAATCAAGCAATGGTTGACAAAGACAAAGACAAATGGGTCATAGCCATGGACCAAGAAATGGAGTCTATGCACTTCAATTCTGTTTGGGATCTTGTAGATAAGCTTGATGGGGTAAAACCTATAGGTTGTAAGTGGATCTACAAGAGAAAACGTGGTGTAGATGGGATGGTGCAGACCTTTAAAGCTAGACTAGTAGCAAAGGGTTATACCCAGGTTGAAGGGGTTGACTATGAGGAGACCTTTTCACCTGTTGCTATGGTAAAGTCTATTCGTATCCTTCTTGCCATTGCCGCATATTATGACTATGAGGTATGGCAAATGGATGTCAAGACAGCCTTTTTGAATGGCAATCTTGAGGAAACCATCTACATGGACAAACCCGAAGGGTTCATTACACCAGGACAAGAGCAAAAGGTTTGCAGGCTTAAAAGGTCGATTTATGGACTGAAACAAGCCTCTAGGTCCTGGAATATAAGATTTGATGAGGCTATCAGATCTTATGGTTTTGACCAGAATGATGATGAACCTTGTGTCTACAAGAAAATCATCAATAGTTCTGTCGCATTCCTAATTCTCTATGTGGATTGTATCCTACTCATTGGGAATGATGTAGGTTATCTTACTGACATCAAGGAATGGCTAGCTACGCAGTTCCAAATGAAAGATTTGGGTGATGCGCAGTTTGTTCTTGGGATCCAGTTGTCCTAACATGAAGAATAAAACACTAGCCTTGTCTCAAGCATCTTACATAGACAAAGTGTTGTCAAGGTTTAAGATGCAAGATTCCAAAAAGGGCTTGTTGCCCTTTAGACATGAAATCCATTTGTCTAAGGAACAGTGTCCTAAGACACCTCAAGGAGTTGAGGATATGAAACGGATTCCTTACGCATTAGCTGGTTGGAGCCTAATGTATGCCATGTTGTGTACTAGGCCTGACATCTGTTTTGCAGTTGGGATGGTCAGTAGGTATCAATCCAATTCAGGACTTGAACACTGGACAATGGTTAAAACAATCCTTAAGTATCTTCGGAGAACAAGGAACTACATGCTTGTGTATGGGGCTAAGGATTTGATCCTTACAGGATACACGGATTCTGACTTTCAGACTAATAAAGATTCTCGGAAATGTACATCAGGGTAAGTATTCACTCTTAACGGAGGAGCTGTAGTATGACGAAGCGTCAAGCAAGGATGCATCGTTGATTCCACCATGGAGGTTGAATATGTAGCAGCTTGTGAAGCAGCTAAGGAGGTCGTTTGGTTAAGGAAATTCATGCTAAATTTGGAAGTTGTTCCAAAAATGACTTTGCCCATCACACTGTATTGCGATAACAGTGGTGTAGTGGCAAATTCAAGGGAACCCCGAAGTCAGAAGAGGGGAAAGCACATAAAGCGGAAGTATCATCTCATCCGGGAGATCGTGCATAGAGGAGACGTGATTGTCACGAAGATAGCCTCAGAGCACAACATTGCTGATCCTTTTACAAAGGCTCTCACGGGTAAAGTATTTGAGAGTCACCTAGAAGGTCTAGGTTTACAAGTCTTCCCAACCTAGGGCAAGTGGGAGTATTTTGTACAAAGGGGTTTAAATGCCATAGTTTATTGTATTTACATTACTGTAATGTTTAGTACTCCACAAGCTTTAGGTCAAGTGGGAGATTGTTGGGATTTATGCCCTAAACTTGTGTAATTTTGATCAATTAAATAAAGTGTTATTTGTTTTGATAAGATTACATCTTGCTTTTATAAACTAAGCTCCAAGGTTATAACATTTATCTTGAAATCCAGTGTAGTGGACACTATTTGGGTTGAGTTCAAGATTATAACCTAAATAGTCTATGGTATAAGAATAAGGTTGGAAACCTCATTCCGTAACAACACCATGGATGCGCCCACTTTGTAATTAGTACAAATGAGGTAATCCAACTCATTCATGTAGTTGACATGCGAGTGGGGGCATCCTGTATGAAGAGTTCATACAAGAGTGGATCACAAATTATTAGTCTAACCAGTGTAACACCGTTAACAGGATAAGACTAGTAATTTATAGATGGTCATTAATGACTCGATCTGAATCCTGAGCAGGTTAAGAACTCCTGCTTATAGGGGTTTGTCCTTAGACTAGTATGGGTGAGAGTGGCCTGTGGCCACTCTCAATAAGCCTAATTTCTCAGGGACAGAACCTCGTAGGTAGCTGGGAACTTAACTGTGCAAGATGGAATTCACTCATTCCTCTACTAAGGAATTAGATAGGTTGTTCCCTTAAGAACTGACTCCAGGTCTTGAACAACGGGGCCCCACCCTCTATGAAGGTATGAGTCTAAGGTAGGACCTTAGACTTGTTGTTAATTAGAGGATCAGTGGTGCTTAAGGAGCAAAGAGGTAATCACAGGGGTAAAACGATAATTTGACCCAGCTGTGATTACGAACAACCTGTGAAGGGTCGACTCATGGGTAATGACTATATCAGTGGACACAATAATATCTACAGTGAGGAGAGTGGAGCTACAAGTCTATAGTGGAGTGACTTGTAGTTAATGAATATTGATTAACTGGATCAAAGAGTTTGATCAGTTAATCTCACATCATTGGAGCTCATGAACTGTAGGTCCATTAGATCCCTCCGTTGGCTCAACATGGTAATATTGAGGGTATAAAGTTAGGAGTGAAATTGAAGTGTTCAATTTCATACATGAGGAGTTATATCAATTATATATGATATAATTGATATAATATATAGTTTTAATGTGAATTAGATTCATATATAAACTATATACTAAAGAGAGATTAAAGGACGGGTAGGATGGTCATTTCCATCCTATTTCTCTATATATATGGTTGCATGAGATGCAACTAGGTTAAGTTTTTTACAAGCTCTCTTGTTGTGTTGTTGGAAGAATTCCAAAGCACACATCTCTCTCAAAATACCTCACCTCTCCTAAAGGGAACCCACCTTCCTCCCTCACCTAGAGAACAACGGAGAAGATCTGGTGGTCGTGTCTTCGCACATTGGAGTTCCTGTTGCTGAGATCGTGATCGTGGGAGAGAGGAGCACTCGAAGAAAGGTTCTTCAAAGGTAAATTCTTGTTGTCCATTCTATTATATATGCTTAATCTAGTGTTTTATGTTTTTGAATAAATCGTTGTAACTAAATCAAGAGCGCGCGATTCGCAATCGCTTCCGCTGCGGGGACTTCGATTCCCTTCATCGTCCTCAAGAATGGTTTTATAGATTAATTAATTACCAAGATACTAATTCTCAATTTTAGCTAAAGTAACAAAATATGGATAGATGATGGAAACAAAGATAAAAGATAAACAAACAAGTGGAAATACGAATATGATAGAATTAGAGGAAATTGATTTCACAAGTTAAAACCTTATTTAACACATGCAATGAACTAACATAATGAATTTATAAACAAGAAGTGAAAATATTCAAGAGAATCTCTCGACCCTTAGTGAGTCTCGCACACACAATCAATTTTAAGTCTGCTTATGAATTTTAAAAGCATGCACGACATTAAACAACTTCTTTATGTATTTTCCTTAGACTTTTAGGTCATTATCATGCCAGACTTCTAAGAGTTTTGACAACTTTTCTCTAATCTAAGTTTCTTTCTCTCGAGTCCACTTAAACCAACATGATAAGAGAATTGAAGAACAAATTGCCAAAAATAAATATCAAAACACAGTTCAATACAATAGCAAATAAGTCTTAAACATACAAATCAAATCCTAACTACAACTTTTAGTCACTCTAAATCACAATAAAACCAAGCTTAAGTTATACAAAACATCTTCAAAAGGTGTTACAATCTAAAAGAAAGAGAAAATAAACTTATGTGTCGATGTCGGTCCCTTGTCTCCGAGCTCCCGTCACGATCTCGAACCTGCACAAATGCTTTGGCTCCCAAGGAATGCTCTCTTTTCTCTTCTTGAAGAGTGTATTTCGAAATTAGGGTGCAAAAACTATCAAATTCGACTCCCTTTAAAAGAAGAAAACATGTTCATTTATAAGGCTTTTCGGTACAGCGTTGCAACGTTGTGCCCTAAACGCGTTGAGGGCAGCGTTGCAACGTCGCTAACCTTGTGTTTGCACATCCTTATCGATATGGCGTTGCGACGCTGCATGCAACGCCACCTGCACGGGTCTTCAACGTAGATGTCTTATCGAGATAACGTTTCGACGCTGCAAGGCAGCGTTGCAACGCTATCGACGTGAGTCTTCTATGCACAAAATCAGCAATTACAACGTTGCAACGCTCTGCATGGTGTTGCAACGCCATCACCTCAGGTCTACTAGCTTGGATTGGTGCTTCTACTTCCAATTGATATTATTTTAAGCTCCAAAAAGCCTCGATTCGATTCCAAGTGATCCATAATGTCTCCAAATGTCCTGTTTAAGCTCGTTTCCTTAAATTAAGTGATTTAAACACATCAAAGCTCTGAAATTAACAAAAACTAGCAATAAATAAGGCTAAGAATAGCACATTTTGTGTGCTATCAAATACCCTCAAACTTAAACTTTTGCTTGTCCCGAGCAAAAACAGAATTAAACATGAGATTGTTCTTATACATACATTTGATTCAAGCCTCAAATATTTAAAAGGAAATTTTGGCAATCACAGGAAAGACTCAAACATAGTACTTCAATGAGCAATTTAAAACTCTTCCTAAGTGTACCTACGTGTGTGTGTGATTAGCTTATGTTCCCTTCATTTTTACTAAGCCTTGATCAACTTTATTAGGCTCTCCATTCAACTTTCCCCTACACTGGTCATAATTACTAATCCTTGAGCCTCCCTACATTCAAGAAATAAAATAACTCTACTCAGCACTTCATCACTTTTTTTTCACTTTTTTCTATTTTCTTCTTTTATTTGTGTAAGGACACTAGCTTTCACACATCCACTGCAGGGACCCTTACCTAGAGCACTCGCTAAAAGAGGCCTAACTGATCACAGTGAAGGTAGCTCTTTTTGTCCTCACGATATTTTTTCTTTAACAAATAAACAACAAAAACAAGCATCTTCACATAAAGCACATATTATACAGATCATGCACTTCATATTGTCATTCACGTTATCCTGCAGTTTAACTCTCAAATAAGTTCTTAGACATATCGAGGTGACATTAAACTTCTAAACCTAATAACTTTGTTCTATGCATTTCAAAACTACAGGAACACATGTTATGTGCATAATAGTGCAAGAAAAATTCAAGAAAATTTTGAAATTAACTCAAATTCATATCATGCTCTCAAGTTTCAGCAGAATCACAAAAAATTTCAATTAAATCTTATCCTAGGCTATCATAATCATACTTATGCATAAGATCAATCAGCAATTCAACACATACTCAGGACAGTCACAACAGATACAGAACATCCCACCCCCAAACTTAAACTAAACATCGTCCCCAATGTTTGCAAAATAAGCTCAAATCAAGTAAAAAGGGTAAGAGTGAACAATACTATCCTGAGTAATAGAGATCTTTATTTTTTTTTTTTTGTGATTCCTTGGATAGCTAAGACACGTGTGTTGAAGTTCCACAGAACGGGAGCATGGGTTTCAACGAGGGGTGACATCAACAGCAACTTACTAAAGCAAAACAAAACAAACTACTAAGAAAACAACACACTAAAATAAATACTCAAAAGAAATAACAAAAAACTAAAACTAAAACTTTGGATTGCCTCCCAAGAAGCACTTTCTTTAATGTCTTTAGCTAGACTGTACTCCCTCATGGTGTCTCTTTCCTTTCCTGCAGCACTCGAATTGATACATTCATCTTGCTGATCTGGGTCTCAATATTCTTTATGGCAGTTCCATGACTGGTCACTACGCCGATTAGACTTGTGACTGCATTCGCCAGCTGGTTGGACCTATTTCTGGATTCAACAATAAAGGAATGCACTGTTTCTTCTAGAGATGGTTTCCTCTCAGATGTAGAAAGCATATCCTGTAGGAGGATTCAACACATTTTTATTGTTAGCATAACAGAAATTTTTGTGATACCTCAAATCTGGATTATAATGTGTTGGAAGGTTATTCTGAATCTGGTTTCCTCAATAATTGTTGCTTCTATTGTTCAGATAATGTATTTGCCCCATAGTTGATTCTCCATTGGGCTGGGAGCATTGAGAGGGTACCACTGTTTGGGGTGGTCATGCAAAGTTGTTCAGAGCATGAGTGAGGGATGCCATATGAGATTTGAGGGAAGTTACCTCATCCAATTAATACAATCCAGCTACTGGTTTAGATCAGTCGTTGTCTGTGGGCCATTGGTAGCTGGCATTTGACACTTTCTCTAGGAGGACTCGTGCTTCTGGCACAGTCTTTGCTATGAAAGACCCCTCCAGCAGTGGCATCCAGAATGATCTTGGTCTTACCTGCAAGTCCATTATAGAATAATTGTACCTGGAGCTAATCTGGGTAACCATGTTGTGGACATCTCCTGAGCATGTCCTTATAACGGTCTGAGGCCTCAAATAGTTACTCTCTCTCATGCTGCCTAAATGTTCCTATCTTTGTCCTTAACTTTGCAGCTTTCACAGGTGGAAAGAATTTGGTCATGAAGGCTTGGGTCAATTCCTCCCAAGAAGTGATACTTCCTGGTGGGAGGAACCCTAGCCACTCTTTAGCCCTACCCTGCAAAGAGAAAGGAAAAAGGCGTAAGCGAATACTATCAGCAGAAATACCATTTAATTTAATTGTACCCCAGATTTCTAAAAAAAATTGCAAATGTGAATTAGGGTCTTCTGTGGCTTGTCCTCTAAAAACACCTTCCCTAACAATCTGAATAAGCCCTGTTAGTTCAAAATTGTTAGCATTTATGGGGGCATGGACAATTCCAACCTGCTCAGAATTAAACACGTGTTGGAAATACTCCCTGATGGGTTTAGGGTTGTTGATTAGCTATTGCTCTGCCATTGTCTGAATTTTAGCTCTCCCTTGCCTTAGGAGTCTCCTACAGGTCCTTTCAATCTCAGGATCAAAACGGTGCAAGTCTGTAGCTCTATCCTTGGGCATACACCTGGAGGTACCAAAAAACAAGAATTAGAGAAAAAAATTAGAAAATGAAAGAAAATACAATAAGGAAAATCACAAAAAGGAAAAAAAACACACAAACACTTTAGTCTAAAATTTTGAATTTTGTCCTATTATCAATTAATCTAAATAATCGTCATTCCCCAGTAACGGCGCCAAAAAGTTGTTGCGTAAAATTATATTGTAATACCGCAAGTCTACGGGTCAAGTTTTAGTATAGTGATTTAAAGTTCCAAGTATCGTCCTTAGGAATGGTTTTCTAGATTAATTAATTACCAAGATACTAATTCTCAATTTTAGCTAAAGTAACAAAACATGGATAGATGATGAAAACAAAGATAAAAGATAAACAGACAAGTGGAGACATGAATATGATAGAATTAGAGGAAATTGATTTCACATGTTAAAACCTTATTTAACACATGCAATGAACTAACATAATGAATTTATAAACAAGAAGTGAAAATACTCAAGAGAATCTCTCGACCCTTAGTGAGTCTCGCACACACAATCAATTCTAAGTCTCCTTATGAATTTTAAAAGCATGCACGGTATTAATCAACTTCTTTATGTGTTTTCCTTAGACTTTTAGGTCATTCTCATGCCAGACTTCTAAGAGTTTTGACAACTTTGCTCTAATCTAAGTTTCTTTCTCTCGAGTCCACTTAAACCAACATGATAAGAGAATTGAAGAACAAATTGCCAAAAATAAATATCAAAACACAATTCAATACAATAGTAAATAAGTCTTAAACATACAAATCAAATCCTAACTACAACTTTTAGTCACTCTAAATCACAATAAAACCAAGCTTAAGTTATAGAAAACATCTTCAAACGGTGTTACAATCTAAAAGAAAGAGAAAATAAACTTATGTGTCGATGTCGGTCCCTCGTCTCCGAGCTCCCGTCATGATCTCGAACCTCCACAAATGCTTTGGTTCCTAAGGAATGCTCTTTTTTCTCTTCTTGAAGAGTGTATTTCGAAATTAGGGTGCAAAAACTATCAAATTCGGCTCCCTTTCAAAGTGGAAAACATGTTCTATTTATAAGGCTTCTCGGTACAGCGTTCCAACGCCGCTACCCTTGCGCGCGCGCGTCCTTATCGATCTGGCGTTGCGACGCTGCAAAGCAGCATTGCAACGCCACCTGCACGGGTCTTCAACGTAGATGTCTTATCAAGATAGCGTTGCGACGCTGCAAGGCAGCGTTGCAACGCTATCGACATGAGTCTTCTATGCACAAAATCAGCAAGTACGGCGTTGCAACGCTCTGCATGGTGTTGCAACGCCATCACCTCGGGTCTACTAGCTTGGATTGGTCCTTCTACTTCCAATTGATATTATTTTAAGCTCCAAAAAGCCTCGATTCGATCCCGAGTGATCCATAATGTCTCCAAATGTCCTTTTTAAGCTCTTTTCCTAAAATTAAGTGATTTAAACACATCAAAGTTCTGAAATTAACATAAAACTAGCAATAAATAAGCCTAAGGATAACACATTTTGTGTGCTATCACGGATCATGGGCGTCTCACGGTGTGAATCGATAGAAGAGACCGTGGGTCCCATTTTCACAGGTCCCGCTCCCACTCACTATAAGTACTCTCTCCATTCACCTTGAATTTTGACCCATACAAATATCACCCGTAGGGGGACGCTCCCATTTGCGCCACGAGGCCGAGTATGGATCTCACGGAGTGAACTTCATGGAGATTTGTGAATGGAAAATTAAATGTATCTCATACACTTTATTTCTTCCCACTCAGCATTTTAGTTTAACGGGATTGGCCTAGATAAACCGGCTATATTTACCTAAGTCTACCAATATAACTCTTATATTGGATTAGCCTAAGTTTATAATCAAATTATTATCTTAGGTCTATGTAAGTATATTTAATTAACTCTAAATCAACGACACTCACGAAAATATAACCTATGAATCTCCAAACCAAATTCACTCCCAGGTCGGTTTCTAGGTAGGGGTGTTCCGTAAAGCGTCAACTTAAATACCCCAGCCTTAGACAGAACCTTCCTTAGACAGAGTTACTAATTAGTCACCATCCATAAGTCATATTGGTTTCCTAATTCTAATCTTATTAGAACTAGAAAACCTAAGTCTAATTAATACAAGTTCTAAACCATTTAAAACTAATTAATTAACTTAGGTTACATGCATTTCAATGTTATAGTGTTTGATCATTCATCACATGAATAATTAAACTATATAACATACATTCATCACATGAATAAATGCATGTCAATGTTCTTAATCTAAATAATATAACACTTTTATTAATTAAATTAAAACATACATTATATTATAACTCTTATAATATAACCTATCATGCATACTATATATTATAACCCTTATAATATAAATATGATGCATGAAATGCTTAATCTAAGGTGGGATTTTAAATCTATATGACATATATTATGCACATAGAAATTTCATACAACTCTTGCATAAAATAGTAAATAGAAAAATTAGACCAGTTTTGGCACCGTAGGGACATTAATTTAATTAATTAACATTAATATAACAATTATATTAATATTAGTTAAATTAAATTAATTAAAACTTAATTTAACAAATAAAAATAAATTAAAACTATTTATTTTCGGAAAAACCACAAAAACAATGCCCCTACTCGGCCACTTCCCGTGGAAAAGGCATGCACTGCTCCCACTATCACAGTTATACGTGGCTAGCGTTGCAACGCCAAACTGCTCCACGCCGAGGAAACCTCTTGACGCCAACGTTGGTCTATTGCACACCTTTCTCCCGCACGAATGGCATTGTGATGCCGATGAACAGCGTCACAACGTTGTCCTCTGTCCAGCAACATTGTTTGTTGTTTTCACCCTTTTTTGCTTCATTTTTTCACAACAACTCTTGCCACGAACGACCCGGACTTACAGACTCGATTTACTTTCAATAATGCCCAAAACAACGGGCCCTTACATTGATCTCATCAACGGAAAAGTAAATATATTTTAAGTGTCAAAACCGAAAACATCCAATATGCAAACCAAAACATTCATCACATGAAAACTAAGGCTACCCACCTAATTTTAAGAAAAATACAGAACATACGATGAAAAGCAACGTTAGGCTCTCATACAAATTGAAGGGAATGGATTTCCCACAGCGGAAGTGTTGTGAAACGTCATTGATTCGTTGTCGTTCTAGTTTTCTTAAAATTAAAAGTATCGCTATACTAATTAGGCTAAGCATGCTTTTCGAGAAGGAAAAACAGAAAGTAAAAGAATTACTAACCTTTTGAAGAACGCTTCTTCGAATTCCTCCTCGAATCACGATCTCTCTCGATCCAACAAAACCACGTTCTCGTTCCTCGAATCGAATAAGTTGAACACTTCCACTTGGTCTTCTCGGTTGTTCTCGGGAGGAAGAGGGAGAGTTGTGGGCCTCCCTTTGGAATTGGGGTATAGAAAAATGGAGAGAATTGAGAGAGAGAGCTTGAGAGAATTTCACTTGCACTATTGGATGGAATTCCAAAAAATGGCAAGATCACTTACCAAGTGTTTCTTGCAACGCTTATTTATAATGGTGTGTGGTGGAGTTTTCACCATTTTACCACAATCATATGATATGCAAATTATATTTGCATATCACATAATGTAAGGTATCTCATACCTTATTATACAAATCATATTTGCATGATTGTGGAATTTTAAATTGAATCATATTCAATTTAATTTCTCTCAATTCAATTTCTCCAAATTAGCCCTAATTAGTCTATTAGGCTATAATATGGTTTATTATGAATCTCATTCACATTAAACTACATATTATGTCCATTATATCACATATAAATGACATAAATACCCTTTTCATGAATTTGAACACCTTAAATCCACTCCAAACTGTAAACCCTCATTTTGTCCAATTTGATCCAACCGAGGGACCTAATGGACCTACAATTGATGAGCTCCAACGATACGAGATTAAATCGATCAAACTCTTTGACCCGGTTAATCAACATTCATGAACTACGGTAACACTCCACTAAATCTCGTAGTTGGACTCCCATCACTGTAGGACAAGTTGTGTCCATCGATATATCCAATGCCCGTGAGTCGTCCCTTCACAGGTTGTTCGTAGTCTTTGTTTGGTCAAATTACCATTTTACCCCTGTGTCTACTTCTTGTGATGGAGATTTGATCTCCTTGAGCAGCGGAAACGTGTTTGGGATCTTAATTACTTGATTGTTTTGCTTAAAACAAAAACCAGTACATTGACAAAAGGAACAGAACAAGCATGCTAATTCTAAACTAATTAGGCATGGATAATAGCATACAAACATGTTAAGTTTAACCATTAAACTAAGGGGAAGAAGAAGAATTACCTTTGTAGTTTCTAAGTCTCCAAAGATAAACAACTCCTTGCTCCAAAGTGTTCAAAGAACACGTCAACACCCAAGAAACTTCTCTGTTTTTCTCTGTGCAACAACACCACCACTTGGATCACCTCCTATATCTCTGAATACTTAGATCCTCCTTGGTGGGAAGGATTCCAACTTTTGGAATGTGAAGGGAATTTGAGAGTGAGAGAAATTTTTTCAGCAATTCCCCAATTACTTGGAATGATAAAAAAAAATAACAACTTCACTTCTCTCTAGGAGAGGTTAAACCCAGTAGCGGGCATCTCCCACTTCCAATCGAATAGGAAGTTAGGAGAGAGAGGGGGAACGTGTCCTCCTGACACATTCCTTATTTATTTAATTAATCACATTAATTAAATAATCAAAATGAATTAAATATCTTATATTTAATTTATATTAAAACACATTTAATGAATTATCCCTCTATCCTATAGTTTTAATTCACATCTAATGTACATTAAATTTAACCTATAGTTTTTAAATATGAATCACATTCACATTTAAATTTAATATTTGAACTCTTTCAAATATTTAATTCTCTCACATAATTTAATATGAATCATATTCACATTAAATTTATAATATATAGTTCCAAAACTATATATTATATCGTAACCATATACATAAAATATATTCCCTAATGAATTTGAACATTTCAAATTCAAATGATCTAAGAACCCTTTACGAGCTAGAAGGTGGACCTAATGGACCTAAAGATCAGAAGCTCCAACGATACGAGATTGCTCGGTTAATCTCATTAACCTCCCAATCAACATTCGTTGACTGCGGGAAGACTCCACTAAAGTCCCACAGCTGCACTCTTCTCACTGCAGATATATTTCTGTGTCCATGGATATCGACCAATAACAGCAAGTCAATCATTCACTAATGTTCGTAACACCAGCTGGGTCAAATTACAGTTTTACCCCTGGGTTACATCTTGTGCCTTAAGTACCAGTGCTCCTCTAATGAACAATTTGTTTGTGGTCCTACCAACAAACAGAGTCTCTCTCGGGCACATGAGAGGGTTGGGCCCTTTGTTCAAGTCCCGGAGACACAACTTAAGGGAACATTCCTCTACTTACCCTAGTAGGCGGGAAGGAGTGAATTTCGTCTTGCTAAGTTAAGTTCCAAGCCTCTCACTCGGTCTTGTCCCCAAGAAGGTAGGCATATTGAGTCGGCGAATCTGGGCACTCTCACCCATACTAGTCAAAGGACAATCCCTCGCAAACAGGAGTTCGTAACCTGCTCAGGATTGAGATCAAGTTGCCTAGGTCATCCTAGTGAAATAGAAACCTAACTAGTCAACAGAGTTACAGCTAGATGTTACTATTTCGTGGTCCGGTCTTATGTAATCTCATTACATAGGATATCCCCACTCACATGTCATCTACACGAACACGTTAGGATCACAGTGTTTATATCAAATACAAAGTTGGCCACATCCATAGTTTAACTGGGTAAGGTACCCAAACCTTATCCCCAACTATAGACCCTTTAGGTCAGTATCTCGAACCGAGATCCTTTTTATGTACATTACATCCAGCTTAAAGATTTATTTAATGTTCCTTGGATGTTTAGTTTATTTGATTTAGGGTTTAAATAAAGGCAAACTCGTAGATAACGAACAATAACACTTTATTGAAATAATAACACTTTATTACATTAATTAGAACATAATTACAAACTACGAGTTTTAGGGCACAAATCCCAACAAACTCCCACTTGAACTAAAACTCTAGTGAGGTACATCATAATCTAAAACAGTGGTTACAAGAGATAGAAATACAATAAACTAGGGCATCCATATACCCCATTACATATCTCCCACTTGCCCTAGATTAGCTTATGTACATAGCTCGTAGACCTAGACTTTCCAGATGACCCTCGAACACTTTAGCCGTGAGAGTCTTTGTAAACAAATCAGCAATATTGTGCTCCGAAGCGATCTTCGTGACTGTCACATCTCCTTGTTGCACTATTTCTCGTATCAGGTGATACTTCCTCTCGATGTGCTTTCCTCGCTTATGGTTGCGAGGTTCCTTCGAATTGGCTACCGCACCACTGTTGTCATAGTATAAGGTGATGGGAGATTCCATATTTGGAACAACTTCCAAATCGGTAAGGAATTTCCTTAGCCAAACAGCCTCCTTAGCTGCTTCACAAGCAGTTACATACTCAGCCTCCATTGTGGAGTCAGCGATGCATCCTTGCTTGATGCTTCGCCATACTATAGCTCCCCCGTTAAGGGTGAAAACTGATCCCGATGTGGATTTTCGAGAATCTTTATCGGTCTGAAAATTAGAATTAGTGTATCCAGTAAGGATCAGATCCTTAGACCCATACACAAGCATATAGTCCCTCGTTCTCCTTAGATACTTGAGGATATTTTTAACTGTTGTCTAGTGGTCTAACCCTGGATTGGACTGGTACCTACTGACTATTCCCACTGCATAACAAATGTCCGGCCTGGTGCATAGCATAGCATACATTAAGCTACCTACTGCAGAGGCATAGGGAATATGTCTCATATTCTCAACTTCTTAAGGTGTCTTGGGACATTGTTCCCTAGACAGATGAACTCTGTGCCTGAAGGGTAATAAGACCCTCTTGGAATTCTGCATCGAATATCTCTACAACATTTTGTCGATATAAGACGCTTGAGACAGTGTTAGCGTTCTGTTCTTGCGATTCATAAAGATCTGAATCCCAAGAACATACTGCGTCTCTCCCAAATCTTTCATTTGGAATTGGGTCGCCAGCCAATTCTTTATGTCAGTTAAGTATCCTACATCATTCCCAATGAGTAGGATATCATCCACATAAAGTACTAACAAAGCTACTTTGTTGTTGACGATCCTCTTGTAAACATAAGGCTCGTCAACGTTTTGGGCAAACCCGTAAGACTTGATCGCAGTATCAAATCTTATATTCCAAGATCTTGATGCTTGTTTCAATCCATAAATGGATCGATTAAGCTTGCAAACTTTTTTCTCCTGACCTTGGGCTATGAGCCCTTCGGGTTGAGACATATAGATGCTCGTCAAGATTACCATTCAAAAGGCGCGTCTTGACGTCAATTTGCCAAATTTCATAATCATAAAACGCGCTATGGACAAGAGTATCCTTATAGACTTCAAAGATATAGCAACAGGGAAGAAGTTTCTTCATAGTCAACTCCTTCCCTTTGGGTAAAACCCTTTGCTACAAGCCTAGCCTTAAAGGTGCATGCACTTTTCTCGGCCGCTCTCTTTCTCTTATAGATCCATTTACACCCTATGGGTCTAACCCCTTCAGGGTTGGTCTACAAGTTCCCATACGGAATTGAAGTCCATTGACTCCATTTCAAGGTCCATGCCTTTGATCCATTGGTCTTGTCTACGTCATTCATTGCCTGCTTATAAGACAATGGATCTTCTACGCCGTCATCGTATATGACAACTTGAGTTTCAAATAAACCGGTAGCGGTCGGGTTGGGAAAAAACCCTCCCATCTGCGTCGAGGCATTCCCAACGATTGAGAAGGACGAGACTGACTTGAGGTGCTGACTCCTCCATCAACTCTTGACGAAGGTCCAGCTTGATCAACAACTCTTGTTGGTTCATGTGTAGCTTCATTTAGTACTAATTTACTACGCGGTTTATGGTTCCTCATGTGATCTTCCTCCAAGAACGTGGCGTTTGTCGATACAATCACCTTGTTTTCTTGTGGGTCGTAGAAAAGACTACCTCCCGTTTCTTTGGGATAGCCAACAAATTGGCACAATCTTGAACGAGGTTCCAGTTTCTTTGGGTTTGTCACGAGCACGTGTGCCGGACAACCCCAAATCCTGAAGTGTTGTAAACTAGGTTTACGCCCCTTCCAAAGTTCAAAAAGTGTTTCTGAAACACTTTTTGATGGAACACTATTCAAGATTTGAACTGCAGTCTCTAGTGCGTATCTCCAAAACGAGGCAGGCAATTGAGCATAGCTCATCATAGAACGAACCATGTCTAACAAGGTTCTATTTCTCCTTTCTGACACACCATTTTGCTATGGTGCATTAGGTGCAAAGAGTTGAGATTTAATTCCATGTTCTATCATATAGTCCTGGAATCTCAAATCCATGTACTCTCCACCTCGATCTGATCGAAGTGTTTTAATGGTTTTCCCTAATACATTCTCTACTTGACCTTATACTCTTTTGAACTTTTCAAGAGCTTGGACTTGTGATGCATTAGGTATAGATAACCATACCTCGAATAATCATCTATGAAAGAGATGAAATATTCGTACCCTCCTCGTGCTTTAACATTCACCGGACCACAAAGATCCGAATGCACAAGTTCTAAGGGCTCTACGGCTCTATAACCTTTTCTAGTAAAAGGTCGTTTGGTCATTTTACCTTCCAAGCAGGACTCGCAAAGCGGTAAAGAATCATCTTCTAACTTGTTTAGAAGTCCATTCTTAGAGAGTCTCTCAATCTGGTTGAGATTAATATGACCAAGTCTAAGATGCAACAGATAGGTATTATCATTTGGAGAAATTCTTTGCCTTTTATTTTGAGTGTTAGCATTCTTAAACATCTCATGATTTGAAATTGCTTTGGTTTTATTCGGTTTTAGTACGTACAAGCCATTTTTCAATTTAGCAGAACAAATATTGACACCCTCTTTCAAAATGAACGCTTCATTAATTGAAAACGAAATACAATAACCAAGTTCTATTAAACAAGAGATGGAAAATAAGTTCCTTTTAAGCTTAGGAACTATATACAGATTTTTTAAAGAAAGAAATCTACCTCCGAAAAATAGCTTGGCATCTCCCACTGCACGAGCTGAGACGACGTCTCTCGTTCCGACCCTAAGCGTCATCTCACCCTCTTCAAGCTCCTTGAAGGAACTAGTTTCCTGAAATGAAGAGCAAACGTGATTAGTGGCTCCTGAATCAAGTATCCAGGTAAAATCATCATTTTCCACTAAACAAGTTTCAAGATTAAGTAAATCTAATTTACCATTCTTCTCTTTGAGCTCAGCAAGGTATTTTGGGCAGTTTCTCTTCCAGTGCCCATCCATGTTGCAATGGAAACACTTTCCTTTATCTGCAAGCTTGACTTTTTCCCTTGCCTTTGTCAGCAACAGGTGCCTTCCCTTTCCCTCCTATTTTCTTCTTTTGGCTCTTCTTATGCCCAGAAGAAGAGTTACAGGACTTAGTCCCAGAGGATGAACCCTTCTGGAACCTTCTGGAATGGGCAAACAGATTTGCCTCTCCATCAGCCTGTCCCTTATTCTTCATAAGAGACTGGAAAGTCTGTAGTTCATTAAGGAGAGTAGTCAGGTTATACTCTATCTTGTTCATCATCGCATTGTTGCGGCATTGCAGGAAACTCTTCGGAAGAGATTCCAGGATGAACGATACCTGACTTTGCTCGTCAATGACCGCTCCGTTCATCTCAGCCACATTGAAGTGGACCATCAGATCAAGAACGTGTTCTCTCACCGATGACCCCTCCTTCATACGGGAGTTATAAAAGTATTTGAGGGATTCGTGCTGAATCTGTCCAGACGGTTGTCCAAACATTTTCTGCAGTGAACTCATGATCTCACGAGCTGAGACCATGCCCTCGTGCTTTTTGGCTAGAACTTCAAAGACACTAGCAAAAATGTAGACCTTGGCCTTATCATTGGCCTTGATCCAGCGGTCGTACGCCTCCTTAACAGATTGAGGAGCGTTATGAGCAGGGATCTGAGGACATTCCTCAGTTAGTACAAATCGTAGGTCGTCAACAACGAGAATCGTAATCAAGTTGGACTTCCACGTAGTAAAATTCTCACCAGTTGAACGGTCGCTTTTAAGTAAGACTATTATTGAGGACGACATGCTGAAAATCCAAAATAGTTCTAATTAGTTATGCCGTTTAAAGCCATTGCAAAAAACGAATCAAATTTAGCAAAATTATTAAAGAACCCTAATGTTTAAACTAAACCCACTGTTTACGTTAAACCTTTAATTTTGCAACGATACTTCAAGGATTTAGAACAAAAGCCTTCGTCGGGCGGTCAGTCATTCCTCCCTTGAATTGAGACTTTCTCAGCCAATTCTTGAAAGAGTCTAGATTAAGAAAGCGGAAGCAATTTTGGATCTTGAACACTCTAAGTTGATCAATTTTTTAAAATAAAAAACATGCTCAAAGCTGGAAAAACAGAGGAATAGAAAACTCAACTTTGAAGATCAAATTCTCTTCACCCGGTAGATGGTTTTCAACACGAACATTTCGTGGACAACCGTTAGAGTCTTCCCTACTATCCTCAGGCCTTAGAACGGATTGTGGGATCCTAGGTTGAGAGAATTTGAAAGAAAAGACCTCAAAGTGACTAATTCGGGAATATTGAATTTTCTGTAAAATGCTCACATATTACCTCAAATCACCATTATATAAAGCTTCAACAAGCTTCATTAGAGTGACATCTCAACAGTGATGAGGATTGATTGAGGTGGAGGTGGCTAATTTTGTACAATTTCGAAGATGATGAGGATTAGGCAACTTGTCAAGTTGATTTTCATGAAAATCATGAAAATCTATTTATTTTTTATTTAATTTTAATTCAAAAATCAATATTAAATTGATTTTTAATTAAAATTAATATAATTAATTAAATAATTCAAAATTAATTTAATTAATTAATTTTTAATTTAATTTAATATCAAATATTAAATTAAATAAATTGTCCGATCCTGATCAATTTTCCGAACATGAATCCTTATTCATGCTATAAACCGATCAAATATTTAAATCATATTTAAATATATCCACCTCTTATTAATCATAATTTAATTCATAATTAATCCATAATTCGTTAAATATATCACATATAATTAACGCTTTCTTCCAAACTCGAATTTGAACAATTCAAATTCTTTTCTCTCAAAATGTTATAAGGCTAGTCCGAGTTAGTAAGGAGGACCTAATGGACCTACAGATCATGAGCTCCAACGATACGAGATTAACCGGTCAAACCCTTTAGCATAGCTAATCAACATTCGTTAACCATCGGGACACTCCACTAAAGCCCAGTGGCTGCATTCTCCTCACTGTAGATATATTTATGTCCACTCGATATAACCATGATTAGTAAGTTGATCCTTCACAGGTCGTTCGTAATTACAGCTGGGTCAAAAATTACCGTTTTACCCCTGTAATTACCTCTTGTTCCTTAAGTCCCACTGATCCTCTAATGAACAATTGGTTTGTGGTCCAACCAGCAAACTGAATCCGTCTCCAGCCAATGAGAGGGGTGGGCCCATTGTTCAAGACCCGGAGTCAGTACTTAAGGGAACAACCTCTCTACTAATCCCTAAAGCGGGTAAGAGTGAATTCCATCTTGCAGAACTATGTTCCCAGCTATCTACCCGGTTTTATCCCTGAAATGGGAGGCTTATTGAGTCGGCAGTCTCGGGCCACTCTCACCCATGCAAATCTAAGGATAATCTGAATAAACAGGAGTCTATAGAACGCTCAGGATTAAGATCGAGTTACCTAGATCATCGTATGAATATAGTCGATTAAGACAATGGCGGAGTTATAAAGTCTAAGTGACTATTTTGCGATCGATCTTATGCAAACTCATTGCATAGGCGCCCCCCACTCACATGTCTCCACATGAACGATTTAGGATCACATCGTTTGTTCTCTAGAAAGTGGGTCGCGTCCATAGTGTCCCCCGGGATAAGGTACCCACCCTATCCTTTACTACTATAGACTGCTTACGGCTATAACTTGAACTTGATCCACTTTTATGTCACACATAAAGTTCAAGTATTCATCCCATAGCCAAGGGTTCTTTATTGGATTAAGGTTAGACAATACACAATAGTCAATAACACCTTTACACAATAGACAACCCGTAGTCCTAGACTCTCTAGGTGTCCTCAAACACTTTAGCCGCGAGGGGCTTTGTAAATGGATCGAGAATGTTGTGCTCGAAGCGATCTGCGCGTGGCGATCACGTCTCCTCGTTGCACAATCTCCCTGATGAGATGGTATTTGCGCTCTATGTGCTTTCCGCGCTTATGGCTTCTAGGTTCTTTAGAATTTGCCACTACACCACTATTATCACAATAAAGGATGATAGGCAAATTCATATTTGGAACAACTTCCAAATCACTCAAGAACTTCCTAAGCCATACTGACCTCCTTCGCCGCATGCAAGTCTGCGACGTACTCAGCCTCCATGGTGGAGTCAGCAATACAACCTTGCTTTATACTCCTCCATACTATAGCTCCTCCGTTAAGAGTGAACACTGATCCTGATGTGGATTTCCTCGAATCCACATCAGTCTGAAAATCAGAGTCAGTGTATCCTGCAAGGATCAAATCATTTGCTCCATACACAAGCATATAGTCCCTCGTTCTCCTAAGATACTTGAGGATGTTCTTAACGGCAGTCCAGTGATCATATCCTGGATTAGACTGATACCTGCTTACTATTCCCACTGCATAACATATGTCGGGTCGAGTACATAGCATGGCATACATCAGACTACCGACAGGTGAAGCATAGGGAATGCATCTCATATCCTCAACTTCTTGAGGTGTCTTAGGACACTGTTCCTTAGGCAAATGAATTCCATGCCTGAAAGGTAATGAACCCTTCTTGGAATTCTGCATCTTATATCCAACCAACATCTTGTCAATATAAGATGCTTGAGACAGTGCTAGCGTTTTGTTCTTGCGATTCCGAACGATTTGGATTCCAAGAACAAACTGAGCCTCTCCCAAATCTTTCATTTGGAATTGGGTTGCTAGCCATTGCTTAACGCCAGTCAGGAACCTTGCCTCATTCCCAATGAGCAAGATATCGTCTACGTATAGAACTAAGAAAGCTACAGTGGTATTGACTATCTTCTTGTAAACACAAGGCTCGTCAATATTCTGTTCAAAGCCATAAGATTTGATCGCAGTATCAAATCTTATATTCCAGGATCTAGATGCTTGTTTCAATCCATAGATGGATCGTTTCAGCTTGCAAACCTTTTGCTCTTGACCCTGAATTATGAACCCCTCTAGTTGATCCATATAGATACTCTCTTCAAGATTGCCATTCAGAAAGGCTGTCTTGACATCCATTTGCCAAATTTCATAGTCATAAAATGTAGCAATGGACAAGAGTATTCTAATGGACTTAAGCATGGCAACAGGAAAGAAGGTTTCTTCATAGTCCACCCCTTCCCTTTGGGTATAACCCTTTGCCACAAGTCGAGCCTTAAAGGTTTGCACCTTACCGGCTTGATCTCGTTTCCTCTTGTAGATCCACTTGCAACCGATAGGTCTCTCACCATCTGGTTGATCTACAAGTTCCCAGACTGAATTGAAGTACATTGACTCCATTTCAAGGTCCATGGCTTTAATCCACTCGTCCCTATCTATATCATTCATTGCCTGTTTATAGGTCAATGAATCTTCAACGCCATCATCAGGTATGACGACTTGGGTTTCAGTCAAACCCATGTAACGGTCAGGTTGTCTAACATCCCTCCCACTACGTTGAGGCATTCTCAACACTTGAGAAGGACCAGCTTGATCAACAACTTTTGTTGATTTATCTGTAGCTTACCTGGAAATTTCACTTAAGACAATCCTGCTACAAGGCTGATGATCTCTCATGTGGTCTTCCTCTAAGAACGTGGCGTTTGTCGACACAAGCACCTTGTCCTCTTGAGGATCATAAAACAAACCACCTTTCGTTTCTTTGGAGTATCCTACGAATAGGCATAATTTTGAACGATGTTCCAATTTCTTTGGATTGGACACCAACACATGTGTCGGACATCCCCAAATCCTGAAGTGACGTAAACTCCCTTTACGCCCTTTCCATAACTCGTAGGGTGTTTCTGAAACACTCTTAGAGGGAACCATGTTCAAAATATATACAGCAACTTCTACTGCATATCCCCAAAACGAACTAGGCAGCTGAGCGTAGCTCATCATAGATCGAACCATGTCTAACAGGGTTCTATTTCTCCTCTCGATACACCATTCTGCCAATGAGGTGTACCGGCTGAGAGTTGGGATACGATTCCATGTTCTATCATATAGTCTTGGAATCTTAAATCCATATACTCTCCACCTCGATCTGATCAAAGTGTTTTAATTGTTTTACCTAATGTGTTCTCAACTTCTGCCTTATATTCCTTGAACTTTTCAAGGGTTTCAAACTTATGATGCATTAGGTAAAGATAGTCATACCTAGAATAATCATCAATGAAACAGATGAAATATTCATACCCTCCTCGTGCCTTGACATTCATAGGACCACAGAGATCCGAATGTACGAGTTCCAAGGGTTCTTTGGCTCTATAACCTTTTTCAGAAAAAGGTCTTTTAGTCATTTTTCCTTCGAGACATGACTCACATGGTGGTAAAGAGTTGTCCTCTAACTGACTTAGGAGACGACTCTTGACCAATCTCCCAATCATATTGAGATTAACGTGGCCTAGTCTCAAGTGCCAAAGATAGGTACTAGGAGAAAGCTTCTGCCTTTTATTTTGAGTATCAGCTGTTTTAAACATCTCGGTGTTCAAAATAGCTTTTACTTCTGTTGGTCTTAACACATATAAGTTGTTTTCCACTAATTGAAAGAGTCTAGATTAAGAAACCGGAAGCATTTTTGGATCTTGAACACTCTAAGTTGATCAATTTTGTAAAATAAAAAACATGCTCAAAGCTAGAAAAACAGAGGGATAGAAAACTCAACTTTGAAGATCAAATTCTCTTCACCCGGTGGATGGTTTTCAACACGAACACTTCGTGGACAACCGTTAGAGGCTTCCCTACTATCCTCAGGCCTTAGAACGGATTGTGGTATCCTAGGTTGAGAGAATTTGAAAGAAAAGACCTCAAAGTGACTAATTCGGGAATATTGAATTTTCTGTAAAATGCTCACATATTACCTCAAATCACCATTATATAAAGCTTCAACAAGCTTCATTAGAGTGACATCTCAACAGTGATGAGGATTGATTGAGGTGGAGGTGGCTAATTTTGTACAATTTCGAAGATGATGAGGATTAGGCAACTTGTCAAGTTGATTTTCATGAAAATCATGAAAATCTATTTATTTTTTATTTAATTTTAATTCAAAAATCAATATTAAATTGATTTTTAATTAAAATTAATATAATTAATTAAATAATTCAAAATTAATTTTTAATTTAATTTAATATCAAATATTAAATTAAATAAATTGTCCGATCCTGATCAATTTTTCGAACATGAATCCTTATTCATGCTATAAACCGATCAAATATTTAAATCATATTTAAATATATCCACCTCTTATTAATCATAGTTTAATTCATAATTAAGCTATGATTCGTTAAATATATCACATATAATTAACGCTTTCTTCCAAACTCGAATTTGAACAATTCAAATTCTTTTCTCTCAAAATGTTATAAGGCTAAGTCCGAGCTAGTAAGGAGGACCTAATGAACCTACAGATCATGAGCTCCAACGATACGAGATTAACCGGCCAAACTCTTTAGCATAGCTAATCAACATTCGTTAACCACCGAGACACTCCACTAAAGCCCGGTGGGCGTGCATTATCCTCACCAGATATATTTACGTCCCACTCGATATAACCATGATTAGTAAGTCGATCCTTCACAGGTCGTTCGTAATTACAGCGGGTCAAAAATTACCGTTTTACCCCTGTAATTACCTCTTGTTCCTTAAGTCTCACTGATCCTCTAATGAACAATTGGTTTGTGATTCAACCAGCAAATCGAATCCCTCTCGAGCCAATGAGAGGGGTGGGCCCATTGTTCAAGACCCGGAGTCAGTACTTAAGGGAACAACCTCTCTACTAATCCCTAAAGCGGGTAGGAGTGAATTCCAACTTGCAGAACTATGTTCCCAGCTATCTACCCGGTTTTACCCCTGAAATGGGAGGCTTATTGAGTCGGCAGTCTTGGGCCACTCTCACCCATGCAAATCTAAGGATAATCCGAATAAATAGGGGTCCATAGAACGCTCAGGATTAAGATCGAGTTACCTAGGTCATCGTATGAATATAGTCAGTTAAGACAGTAAATTGAGTTATAAAGTCTAAGTGACTATTTTGTAGTCCAGTCTTATGCAAACTCATTGCATAGGGCGCCCCCACTCACATGTCTCCACATGAACGATTTAGGATCACATCGTTTGTTCTCTACAAAGTGGGTCGCGTCCATAGTGTCCCCAGGATAAGGTACCCAACCCTATCCTTTTACTATAGACTGTTCTGGCTATAACTTGAACTTGATCCACTTTTATGTCACACATAAAGTTCAAGTATTCATCCCATAGCCAAAGGTTCTTTATTGGATTAAGGTTAGACAATACACAATAGTCAATAACACCTTTACTGAATAAACGTCAATAACATCTTTATTGCAAAATAGAATATACATTCAGTTTACAAAACCACGAGTTTTAGGACATAAAACCCAACAATTCTCACCACCAGAACATATCATGTCCCAATGGTCCTTAGCTACCGTTTGTTTGGTCAAGGTTTGTTAACTAGCTTAACTCATCCCGTAAATGTGACCATACCATTTTCAGATCCAATAGGCCCGAGCCAACATGCTACTATTAAGAAAGACAACTGTTGGCAAACAACCTAAGAGATCCTATCCATTTCTGGAGTTCGCGGTGTTTCGATCCCTATAGTCAAGCCCTCCGTAGGGTTTGGCTATTCCAGGACAACCTAGCAGGTGCACTATAGAAATCTCACGGTGCGACCTAATGAAGGAGACCATAGGATACATTACACGCGTCCTGCTCCCATTTACTATGGATACTTCCCTCATTCACCTTGGTATTGAACCATGCAAACACATACCGTAGGGGGACGCCCTATTGACGCCACGTAGCCGAGCATGGAACTCACGGTGTGAACTCTTGAGGACGTGAGAGTAAACTTCTCGTTTTCTCCCACTGAAGTTCCTAAAATTAGGGTATGGATTTAACTTAGTCGGATTCTGGCTAAAAGAATCTATCTAAGTCTATGCCTATTATAACTATTATAACTATGTCTTAAAACCTTATGTCTAGGTGTAAACATTTTAATTACCTAGAGATAAAACAGAAGTAAGGTTAATTCAACTCAGGTTCCGGGTAAGTTCCCGGTGGAGGTGTTAGATTGTTAACTCGACACTTAAGTACCCCCAACCTTAGACAGAACTTCACCGGTAGAGTTCCCTTATAACCAAAGTCCTAAAGTCCTACTATATTTTAAACTATTTAAAATACTACGTAAGACTTATTTCTAATCCCATTAGAAATTGAAACTTAGGTCTAAATTAATTTTAAACTATTTAAAACTAATTAAATTTAACCCAAGTTCCTATGTTTGCATGCACCTCTTTATTATAGGTTAAGGTTTCTAAACCCCTTTAATTTATAACTTTTATAAATTTTAATAATTAACCTATGATAAAGAAACTATATTATAAATCCAACAATCAATATTCAAATTGGAATTATAAAAGAAATTCAACTATTTGAATTATAAAATTACTTAAACAAAATAACATTTATTTTAAACTAAGTAATTTCATGCTCCATGCAATTTATTTTCCATATAATCTAATTATAACACTTATAATTAATTACTCATGAAAAAATAAATTAGTCATGCATTCAACCATATTCATATAACATTTAAATAAATAAAATGCATGAACATGCTTATCCTAAGGTGGGAATAATCTAAATGACATTCACATAGATAAATAGTTGTAAAATCGGAATAATTTAGCCCCTAAAGTGCAAAAAAAATAAATTACATTAATTTATTTCATGAAACCGGTCCAAAAGCACCCTGAACCAGCCTTGAACCGCTCGAACCGGACCAAAACAATTGAACCAACCGAACCGGTCTGCTGCTGGAATGCACCACGGCGTTGCAACGCCCGCTTCATCTTCTTGCGCGCCTGGTATCAGGGTGGCGTAGCAACGCTGAGGGGCAGCATTGCGACGCTGCTGACCCCTTGATCGCCCGCGTCGATAGGGAACGTTGGCGTTGCGACATCGTTTCTTCAACACGTTAACGCCACTTCTTCTGCTTGGCAATCGCTTTCTTCCACGAACACAGCAGCTTCAAACTTCAATTTCTCCTTCGATTCTCAACCGAAATGCATGAAACTGGTCCCGAACGACTCGTAACTCGATTAAGACTCAATTTTTCACTTTTTTCCCAAAAAAGCAGGGGCCTTTACATCCAATTTGAACAAAAATTCAAAGTAAACTAAGGCCAAAACATTCTTAAACAAGTTTTACAGCAAACCAAATGCATTTCCCACCAAATCAATGCAATTTTGTTTCAAAAACAAAACAATACAAGCATTGCTCTGATACCAATTGATGGAGATCTGATCTCCTTGAGCAGCGGAAATGTGTTTGGGATCTTAATTACTTGATTGTTTTGCTTAAAACAAAAACTAGTACATTGACAAAAGGAACATAACAAGCATGTTAATTCTAAACTAATTAGGCATGGATAATAGCATACGAACATGCTAAGTTTAACCATAAAACTAAGGGGAAGAAGAAGAATTACCTTTGTAGTTTCTAAGTCTCCAATCTGAAGAACTCCTTGCTCAAGTGTTCAGCAACACGTCAACAGCCAAGAAACTTCTCTGTTTTTCTCTGTGCAACAACACCACTACTTGGATCACCTCCTATATCTCCGAATACTTAGATCCTCCTTGGTGGGAAGGATTCCAACTTTTAGAATGTGAAGGGAATTTGAGAGTGAGAGTGAAATTTTTTCAGCAATTCTCCAATTGCTTGGAATGATAAAAAAAAATAACAACTTCACTTCTCTCCAGGAGAGGTTACCCAGTAGCGAGCATCTCCCACTTCCTATCGAATAGGAAGTTGTGAGAGAGAGGGGGAACGTGTCCTCCTAACACGTTCCTTATTTATTTAATTAATCACATTAATTAAATAATCGAAATGAATTAAATATCTTATATTTAATTTATATTAAAACACATTTAATGAATTATCCCTCTATCCTATAGTTTTAATGCACATCTAATGTACATTAAATTTAACCTATAGTTTTTAAATATGAATAGCATTCACATTCAAATTTAATATTTGAACTCTTTCAAATATTTAATTCTCTCACATAATTTAATATGAATCATATTCACATTAAATTTATAATATATAGTTCCAAAACTATATATTATATCGTAACCATATACATAAAATATATTCCCTAATGAATTTGAACATTTCAAATTCAAATGATCTAAGAACCCTTTACGAGCTAGAAGGTGGACCTAATGGACCTCTGGATCGGAAGTTTGCAACAATACGAGATTGCTCGGTTAATCTCATTAACCTCCCAATCAACATTCGTTAACTGCGGGAACACTCCACTAAAGTCCCACAGTTGCACTCTTCTCACTGCAGATATATTTCTGTGTCCATGGATATTGACCAATAACAGCAAGTCAATCCTTCACGAATGTTCGTAACACCAGCTGGGTCAAATTACCGTTTTACCCCTAGGTTACATCTTGTGCCTTAAGTACCAGTGCTCCTCTAATGAACAATTTGTTTGTGGTCCTACCAACAAACAGAGTCCTTCTCGGGCCAATGAGAGGGTCGAGCCCTTTGTTCAAGTCCCGAAGACACCACTTAAGGGAACATTCCTTTACTTACCCTAATAGGCTGGAAGGAGTGAATTCCGTCTTGCTAAGTTAAGTTTCCAGCCGCTCACTCGGTCTTGTCCCCAAGAAGGTAGGCATATTGAGTCGGCGAATCTGGCCACTCTCACCCATACTAGTCAAAGGATAATCCTCATAAACAGGAGTTCGTAACTCACTTTCTGAGATTGAGATCAAGTTGCCTAGGCCATCCTAGTAAAATAGAAACCTAACTAGTCAACGGAGTTACAGCTAGAGGTTACTATTTCGTGGTCTGGTCTTATGTAATCTCATTACATAGAATATCCCCACTCACATGTCATCTACACGAACACGTTAGGATCACAGTGTTTGTATCAAATATAAAGTGGGTCACATCCATAGTTTAACCAGGGTAAGGTACCCTAACCTTATCCCCTAACTATAGACCCTTTAGGTTGTATCTCAAACCGAGATCCTTTTTATGTACATTACATTCAGTTAAAGATTCATTTAACAGCCTTGGATGTTTAGTTTATTGGATTTAGGGTTTAAATAAAGGCAAACTTGTAGATAACGAACAATAACACTTTATTGAAATAATAACACTTTATTACATTAATTAGAACATAATTACAAACTACGAGTTTTAGGGCACAAATCCCAATATCTTGTTCCTTAAGTCCCACTGATCCTCTAATGAACAACTATGTTGCATGGTCCAACCATAAACAAACTACATGTTACAAACTACACGAGATTAGGGCAAACACCCCAACATTTCCTTATGCTTAACCTAATTTACATGTGACGTATTTCAATTTTTAAGTAACTTCGAGTAACACAATGGAGGCAATGCGATTCGCATCGCTTCCGCTGTGGGATTCCATCCCTTCAATTTGAACAATGTTGGGACCTTGAAGATACTCCAGCATACTGGAGGATTCCTTTTCATCAATACGAATGCTCTAACATTCCTTTTAGCTTTTCATCACTTGGTCATTATGTTACAGCAATACCTCTTTCAAAGATTACATTAAACACAAATCAATCAAAATTTCCACTTAGAGCAACAACAAGAAGACTTCAACCATTCAAAGGATTTTGTTACTCTAATTACTAAATAACAACTCCTGGCTTAGAAAGGCAATAAAACTTTACTCATAAAGACACAACTCACTTCAAATAATCTACTTAATAGCTCTCTTTTGCAGAGTTATCATCATTAGTCTTGTTCAATGTATCCTTAAAAAGAAAGGGATGACTGTGATAACCAACGAGGGTAATGAGATAATCCCCACAAGGATAGCCACCAGGAAAGATCAATTCCCTTTTCCATTCATTGATCAAATGTTGGACAAGTTAGTTGGCCAAGCTTTCTATTGCTTCTTAGATGGTTAGAGTGGTTGTAATCAAATAACCATAGCCCCGCACGATCAAGAAAAGGCCATCTTCACGTGCTCGTCTAGTACTTTCGCTTTCAGAAGGATGCCATTTGGTCTATGTAATGCCCCTGCTAGTTTTTAGAGGTGCATGATGGTTATTTTTCTCTGATCTAGTAGAATACATCATGGAAGTCTCCATGGATGACTTCTCAGTCTTTGGAAATTCATTTGAAGCTTGTCTAAAGAATTTGGGTAAAGTGCTCCAACGCTTTGAAGAACTAACCTAGTTTTGAACGAGGAGAAATGTCACTTCATCGTTAAGGAAGGAATTGTGCTGGGACATAAGGTGTCGAAAGAAGGAATTGAAGTCGATAAAGCAAAGATAGAGATAATAGAGAGGTTGGAGCCTCTAGCTAATGTTATGGGAGTAAGAAGCTTCCTAGGACATGTTGGGTTCTACAGACGTTTCATTAAAGACTTCTCGAAGATCTCAAAGCCTCTTTGTTCTTTATTGGAGATCAATAGAAAGTTTGAATTCACAAACGAGTGCCTCAATGCTTTTAATATTTTGAAGGTTGCCCTAGTGAGCACCCCTATCATGTCCTTACCAAATTGGAAACTTTTATTTGAGTTGATGTGTGATGCCAACGACTATGTTATGAGAGCAACGTTGGGCCAGAGGCATGGAAAAGTGATCCATCCTATTTACTATGAGTGTAAGACCTTGAATGAAGCGCAAAGAACTACACCACAACAATGAAGGGAATGAAAATCCCGCAGCGGAAAAGACGATTGAATCGTCGTGGCTTCGTTATGAAAAATATTTTCTTAAAACTGAATTTATCACATAAATCCTAGGCTAAACATGCTTTTAGATGGAAAAAACAGTAAGAGAGTATACTTACTTGTTGAAGAACCGTTCTTCACGATTTCCTTCTCCAATCACGAACACTTCGCGATCTCAGTCTCAATGAACTCGATCTCACTGAACAAACGAACGTCCCGGACACTTCCGAAAGGGCTTCTCGGTTGTTCTCCTTAGGTAGAAGAAGAGTGATGGGACTCCTTTGGTGAAAAGGGAGGAGAAGATTTGAGAGAGGAGAGTTAAGAGAATTGTGAGTTTTGTTGGTGAGAAATTCAAAAAATGAAACTCAAACTTACAAAATCCTTCTTGCAAAGAGTTTATATAATGGTGATAGGTGGAGCTGAAATCTCCACCTATTTACTATTTAACCACAACCATAGGTTATGCAAATCATATTTGCATAACCACATATAATAAGATATCGCATATCTCATTATACAAATCACATTTGTATAATTGTGAATTTTAAATTGAATCACATTCAATTTAATTTCTCTCAATCCAATTTCTCCAAATTAGCCCTAATTAAGCAATTAGGCTAACCTATAGTTTATTATGAATCTCATTCACATTAAACTATATAATATGTCAATCATATCTCATGTAAATGACATAATTACCCTTTTAATGAATTTGAACACTTCAAATCCACACCAAATTGTAAACCCTCTATGTATCCAGTTTGAGCCAACCGAGGGACCTAATGGACCTACAGGTGACGAGCTCCAATGATCCGAGACTAACCTGTCAAACTCTTTGACCCGGTTCAACATTCATTAGCTACGGTAACACTCCACTAAAGCCCGTAGCTGACTCCCGTCACTGTAGGACAAGTTGTGTCCATTGATATAACCAATGCCCATGAGTCGACCCTTCACAGGTTGTTCGTAGACACTGTCAGGTCAAATTACCGTTTTACCCCTATGTCTACTTCTTGCTCCTTAAGTCCCCACTGCTCCTCTAATGAAAACCAACGTTGTAATCGTCTAACCATATACAACACCCCTCTCGGGCCAGTGAGAGGGTGGGCGCCCGTTGTCCAAGCCCGGGAGACAACACTTAAGGGAACAACCCCTCTAGTTTCCCTAAAGTCGGGAACGAGTGAATTTCATCTCGCGTGGTTAAGTTCCCAACTCCCCACGTGATCCTGTCCCTGAGAAGATAGGCATATTGGGCGAGTAACTATGACCACCCTCACCCGTACTAGTCAAAGGACAAACCCCCGCAAACAGGAGTCCGTAACACGCTCAGGATTAAAGTCGAGTCACTAATGGTCATCTATGAAGTTATTAGTCTTATACTGTCAACGGTGTTACATCAGTAGGTCTAATAATTCACGGTCCGGTCTTGTACAATCTCATTGCACAGGATGCCCCCACTCGCATGTCAACCACATGAACGAGTCAGATCACCTCGTTTGTATCTAATACAAAGCGGGTCAGGCTTAGGTCTCCAATCCTATCCGTATACTGTAGACCGTTCGGGTCATTAACTCAAACATGATCCTTCCTGTGTGTCCACTACACATCGTTCAAGTTCAAGTTCTAGTTTTCTCATAAATTCAATGATCCCTGGAGCTTAGTTTATTGGACAAAGTTTGTAAAATTGCGAGACACAAAGTTATGAAATAAATAACTCTTATTTATTTCAATTGATAATATTACAAACAAAACGAGATTAGGACATACATCCCAACAAACAAAAAATGAGTTGTTGGCAGTAGTCTACATTTTTGAAAAGTTTAGACTTACTTGGTAGGTACCAAAGTAGTTGTCTACATATACCATGTTGCTATCAAGTACCTTCTGGCCAAGGAAGATGCTAAACCAATGTTAATCAAATGGATGTTACTTTTACAGCAATTTGAAGTGGAATCAAGGATAAGAAAGGCTTTGAAAATGTGGTTGTTGATCACCTCTCAAGGATTGAGAATCTGCAGCCTTCAACCTCGCACCCTGATATTCAAGATTGTTTCTCAAATGAACAGCTTCTTTTCATTGCTAGTGTTCAGGAAGCCAAACCCTCTTGGTTTGCTGATTATGCTAACTATTTAGCTAGCAACATCCTTCCCCAGGACCTATCCAAACAGCAATTAAAAAGGTTCTTGCATGATGTGAAGTCCTATTTATGGGATGATCCTTGTCTATAAAAGCAATGTGTAAATGGAATTATTAGGAGATGTGTGGAAGAAAGTGAGATACCCTCTATCCTAGAACATTGTCATTCTTCCTCTTATGGAGGTTATTTTGGTGGCCAAAGGATTGTAGCAAAAATATTTCAATCAGGGTATTTGTGGCCATCAATCTTTAGAGATTGCCACATTTTAGTAAGACTTGAGATGCATGCAAGAGAAAGGGAAACATTGGAAGAATGGATGAAACGCCATTCACATACATTTTAAAGGTTGAACTCTTTGATGTATAGGGAATTGACTTCATGGGACCATTTCCACCCTCCAAAGGAAACTTGTATATTCTAGTGGTAGTAGACTATGTGTCCAAATGGGTGGAAGCAATGGCTTGCCAGTCCAATGATTCCAAAACAATGATTAGGTTCTTGCATAGACATATATTCACTAGATTTGGGACTCCTAGAGTTTTGATTAGTGATGAAGGGTCTCATTTTGTTAATAAAGCAATGAGTGCTCTTCTAGCTAAGTATAATGTCAAGCATAAAATCTCCACATTGTGTCATCCTCAAGCTAATGGGTAGGTTGAGATTTCAAATAGGGAAATTAATGGAATCCTTGAAAAGGTCATTAAGCCACACAGAAGGGATTGGTTCTTCAGACTTGATGAAGCTTTATGGGCCTACAGGAACACCATTCAAAACACCTATTAAAATGTTCCTATTAGGAGTGATTATCGGTCGGTCGGGATCGATTTTCGACCCCAACTGATCCCGAATCGACCAAATTCGGTCGGTTCGGTCGACCCCTTTTTTAATTTTTTTGGGCCTTAAACCGACCAAAACCGATCGATCGACAGGTCAGTTTGGTCAGTTTATTAATTTACTTTTTAAAATTTTTTAGTAATTTATTTTTAATAATTTACTGTTTTTATTATTTAATTGTTTAATTATTTAATTATTTAATAAAAAATATATAACAAATTTACAGTTTTCTATTTCTTTTTGCAATTTATTATTATTATTATTATTATTATTATTATTATTATTATTATTATATTTTTAAAAAAAAAAATTTAAGTTGGTTTGGTCGGTTTGGAGCTTTTTCTCCAAACCGACCGACAAACTTGTCGGTTTTACAAAGGAAAAACTGACCCCGACCGACACCTTCAATAAACCAATCGACCAAGGTCGTTTCGGTCGATTTTAGTCGGTCGGATCGATTTTCGATCCTTTTTTGCTCATCCCTAGTCCCCATATGGGCTTGTATTTGGCAAAGCTTGCCATCTCCTACTAGAATTAGAACACAAAGCATTTTGGGCCTTAAAGAAGCTTAATTTAGATCTAATAGTAGTAGGTAACATAGGTTACTTCAACTTAATGATTTGGATGAGTTTAGGAGATTCTCCTATGAGAATGTCAAGCTTTAGTCTTTTCCTTGTAAAACTTGGCATGACAAGAAACTCATTCCAAAGAATTTTTAAGTGGGCCAAAAGGTGTTGTTATTCAATGGGCAAAGGTTAAAGTTGAGATTTTTCCTCATGGAGCGGTTAAGGTGCAATGTGAGAAGGATGGGAAAGAATTCCTTGTCAATGGGCAAAGGTTAAAGCATTATTGGAGAGAAGAATTCTAAAGAAGCATTTCGTCTTAGAAATTGAAGGAAGAATAGGAGAATTCGTTGGAGGAGTCTAAGTTAGATATTGCAAAATTTCTAGAGATTTCAAGTGGGCATTCACAGTTTAATCTTTCTATACTTTTTGTTTTTCAAGGCATGTTTGTTTTAGGTAGTTTGCTTTGTTGAGTTGTTTTTATTTTAATTTTTCATTTTGGGAAGCATGTGAGCCTTAATGCCATTATTTTCTATCTTAATTTGAGATAACAAGGTAATGAATGAAATTTCATTTGTTCAAAAACAATGTATTTTTCATGAGCCTCATGTGATCTTTCTAGAACATATTTAATCTTGAATTGATTGGAACTAGCACTCATCTAACTTATGCTTTTAGTTGGTTTGATTGATGGTGCAAGAAGCAAGGCAAAGCTGAAGATTCTTACACCTTGAGAGAAAGCATGCTCGCGTGTAGGGAGATGCAGAAAATATGTTGTAATTTTAAATTTGACAGCTTGGTTTATGCAACAATGTTACATCTAATGTCAGCAAATTTTTGGCCCATATCACATTCAGAAAGTACAAAGGCTTTGGGAAGAGGCATATTGACTAAGGAGTCAACCTAGCTATCCCATCTTAGTTGAAAAATAACCTAATGACATCATTACTTTTATGGCAGCAAATATATCCTTGACATTCCACTTTCTTGCAATTCCAAGGTTGGATGAAGACAAATTGCATTCCTATCCATTTTTTGAGCTTACCCATTATCTAAATAAATAGGGGAGAGTGTGGATAGAAAAGGGGCAAGATTGGAAAGTTGAAGAAAAAAAAAAGAGAGGAAAAGCCAAGAGCCTCCTACCCGAGAGCTTCAGTCCTCTTCTTTTCTTCTCTTTTGCAAATTTTTATTATTCTTCTTCTTCTTTCCTTTTGTCATTACAAGCTATCACACCAAAGTTCAAATATGTGGAAGGTCGAGAGCCTCAAGTCCAATAAAGAATTTGGAAGCCTAACCGAAATGCCAACCGAAGGAGCCATTAGTTCTAGATCTTCTAGCTATGCTACAAGGAGTTCCAAGGGCAAGGAAGAATAGTATTGGGAGGACACAGAACAACAAGAAGTTGAGATGCCATTTTCCCTGTCTCATTCTCCAAAGAAAGGAAAGAAAAAGGGCAAGAGAAAGAAACAGCCCGAGGAGGAGCAAGTTGACATTCAAATTCCGTTAGACCCATCGTCATCCAAGAAGGGGAGTAGAAAATCAAAGGCCAAAGGGAAAGAAGAAGTTGTGGATGCCGAGGAAGATAAGGAAGAAGAACACTTTATTTCGGACTAATTTCACAACAAAAAGGCTCGAAGCAAGTTCAAGGAACTAGCGGCTAGACCTTTGTTGATGGAACGATATTTTCCTTCATTTCTCTACTCGTTGTCATCCTTTCTAGCCAAGAACATCCATAATTTGGGATGGGAGACATTCTGCAAGGAGCCAGAAGCGGTCATTCCCTATATAGTAAGGGAATTCTATGTGAATATTTACATGTCATGAGACCACGTGTCTATTGTTCGAGGAGTGCAAGTTGATTGGAGTGTTGAGTCCATTAATGTTATTTTGAACACTCAAAGTTACACCTATGGAACCTTTAATGAGATGCTTAGGGCATTGATCGAAGCACATCTCAATTAGGCCTTGAGTGTAGTTGGAGTGGAAGGAGTCGAATGGAGGGTCAGTCGTATCAGAGTAAGGACTATGTAAGTATCCTACCGTACCCCCGAGGCCCATATTTGGCTCCCCTTCATCAAGTTGCGCATTTTACCAACGACTCATGACTTAACGGTTTCAAGATATGGAGTTTTACTCACCTATACCATCCTTGCAGAGTTAAAGATTGATGTGTGATACCATGCAAATATGTTATCTTATTTCTTATATTTCAGCTAGTTCTTATACTTAAAATGTGGGCTTTCATGCCATTTTATGTTTAATTTTAGGAAACCAAGCTTAAGAACCAAAAATAGGGTGTTCGAGACTATTTTGGTGCAATTTGAAGCCTTTGTATGATTAATTGAATATCCAAGCAAAATGTAGATGTATTTTGACCATAAAAAATATTCAAAGAGATTCTATATCGAATCACACTTCCAATACATCAAACTAGAGGTCATTCGGCACCGAGCGAAAAGATATGACAAAAATGATTGCAGTGGGTTGTCTGGTCGCAAGGGTAGTGTTGAGATAGTGTCTCAATGGTACGCAAATTTAAAAACACGCTCATTTATGCATGGGATAGCATTGAGACGTTGTCTCTGGCATCTCAACGTTGTTCCAAGGCTTATAAATACCTCCTTATGAGGCCATTCGAAGGGAAACCAATTTGGAGATCTAAAATACCCTAATTTTGATTTCTTCACTGATTTTGGAGCTGAGAGGACTATTTTGGAGGTGAGGAATGTGAGTTCGAGCTGTAGATCATGGCGAGGTTCGGAAACGAAGATCGACACGTGTCGTTAGAATTTTCTTTCTCATTCTCAATTGCAATTATTTTTATGGATTTGAGTGATAAGTTTAGTAGTTTTATTATTCAAATCATGTGGAACTAGACTTAGTTTAGGGATTGATGTACTCGCTGAACTTTTTGTCTTAATTTGATTTTTTTGAATTAAATTTACAATATCATTGTATGCCTTTGATATTCTTAATGCTTGTATGCTTTTGGCCAAAGCTTACATGTTTCATTGGTTTTGATTGTTGCCAATTAGGCTAGAATAATTAATTTCACATCTATTTGTAAATCCTTGCATGATAATGAAGGGTTTTCTTAGAACCATCTTAGGAAGTAATTTAAATCCATGTTATTTTATTAAAGTTTAGACAGATATGTTAGACTTATAAAATTGCATGAGCTCCAATTGGGCTTGAAAGAGTCTTTTGGTCTTTTAAACTTTTTTCTCAAAGTGTTGCATGTTTAATCTGGAATCAATTGAATAAGGCATTAGTTTAGTTGGTAAAATCAACTCTCTAAATTCTCCTAAATTGTGTCTCCTGTTATCTTTAGCTTTTTAGTTTAATTCTTAGGTTTAGACTATTTTCTTTTTATTCGGTTCTCTGAATAAAGTTAATTGAGAGTAATTGTGGTAATTAAATGAATTAAGAAACTCAATCCCTGAGATCGATTCTGGCCACTTTTACTACAAATTCAAGAGGTCTAGGTTTAAATGATTATTTGATAGGGCCTTCGACAAGCCCTTTACCAATGTGGGAAGCTTTATCTCTTGGCAAATTATGGAATGCTGGAGGAAGAATATCGACAAAATATATTTCCCTAGTTTGATCACCTCTTTGTGTTTACAATGCAGAGTGCCTTACTATTCTTGGAGGAGAAACTCCTTCCTAGTGGACCCCTTAGTGTGTCTTTGGATCTTTAAATCCATGGTGGATCTATGAGAGGAATGGGACTTGTTGTGGGAATCAATCAACTTATTGAGCAAAGCGCCACTATGTTGAGTATGATGAACCATTCTCAATCTCAAGCTATATGATATTGGGAGTACGCGAATCAAAGAGACTTCACTATGAAGGAGGACATGCACGCCAACTTCAAGAATCTCTATCTGAACTTCCCAGGATTTCCACGCACGGTTTTGCAACCTTGGACTCCCTCAGATGAAGACAATGTGGGAGAGGAAGATGATTTGCTTGGAGATGAGGATGATGCTTAGTGAAGTCGAATTCAAGGGGAGCTCTTGTTCTATTGTGGTCGTTTTTCTATTTATTTGTGTTGTCGTTGGTTGTGTTTTCTTGTTGTTTGTTGTTGTTATTTTGAATTTCTCATGTTGTTTTTAATTGTCTTTTGTTGCTATGATGAAGATGAAAGAATGTTTTTGTAGCTAGTTGGGTTAGTTTGAAGTTTAGGCCATGTTATCCCTTTGTTGTTGTTGGGTTTTTTATGTCCTAAAACTCGTAGTTTGTAATTTTTTTAATTTGTTCCAATTCATTCAATAAAATGCTATTATTATTGTTCATTCAAATATGTTGAATTTCATGTATAGAGATTGATTGAATTGAATCTCATAGCGAAAGCGATGTGAATCGCAATGCCTCGTTGTGTTACACGAATTCTACTTAAAATTGAGCATACATCACATGCATTCTAAGGTTAAGCATAAGGAGAAGGAAAAAAAACAGAAAATACCTCTTGAAGAACACTTTTTCTCGTGATCCTTCTCCCGCGATCTTCCTCGTTCTCAACGATCTCCCAATCTCAAATCAAGTCCTCGAATCCAAACACCTCCACTAGGTTACTCGATTGTTCTCCGTTGGATGAAGGAGCAAGGTGGGTTCCTTTTGGGTAAAGGGAGGTAAAGAGAGTTTGAGAGAAGAGAGTTTTGGAATTCTAAAATCCAAAAAATGGCAACTCATGTGTGAAAATGCTACTCCAAGAACTCTTATATAATGGGTGAGGGTGGAGAGAATTTCTCCACTCATTTAGCCCACTAATCGTATGACCTTATATTATACAAATCATATTTGTATAATATAAGGTATCATACTCCTCATTATGCAAATCACATTTGCATAATGTAGAATTAAATTGAATCATATTCAATTTTTCATATCTCTCAAATTAATTTCTCCAACTATGTCATAATTCCATAATTAGGCTATAGTATAGTTTAATATGAACCTCATTCACATCAAACTATATATTATATCAATTATAACACATATAATTGACATAAATACCCTTTATATGAATTTGAACACTTCAAACTCATTCCAAACTTTATACCCTCATTAATTCCATAATTGAGCCAACCGAGGGACCTAATGGACCTACAAATCATGAGCTCCAATGATCTGAGATTATTTGGTCAAACTCTTTGATCCCGTCAATCAACATTCATTAACTACGAGTCCCTCCACTATAGACTCATAGTTGCACTCTCCTCACTGTAAGACAAGTTGTGTCCATTGATATAGCTAATACCCATGAGTCAACCCTTCACAGGTTGTTCGTAGTCACAGTTGGGTCAAATTACCGTTTTACCCCTGTGGCTACCTCTTGCACCTTAAGTACCACTGATCCTCTAATGAACAACTTGTTTATGATCCTACCATAAACAACTTCCCTCTTGGGTCAGTGAGAGGGTGAGGCCCCGTTGTTCAAGACCTTGAGCCAACCCTTAAGGGAACAACCCATCTAAATTTCCTAGCGTGGGAACAAGTGAATTCCATCTTGCAGAGTTAAGTTCCCAACTACCCACGTGGTTTTGCCCCTGAGAAGGTAGGCTTATTGAGTCGGTGGCTCTGGCCACTCTCACCCGTACTAGTCTAGCTTGTTGAACCCTTTTTAAAGCTACTTAGAAAGCAATGAAAAACAATGGTGTGCATCTCTCTAATTTAGGAAGTTGAAGTTATGCAAAGTTTCTCATTTTCTTTAAGGAGCTAGTACTAATTGTGGACAATGAGTAGTTTAAGTTTGGGAGTTTGATAACTCTTGAACAGAGAGTTATTTACTCTAATCTTGCTACTAAACTTTGCATTATTGAGCTTAATTAATGTGTTGTCTTTTAGTACTTTCCATTCCTAAATTATGCACTTTGCTTATGTTTTGATCAATCCTTGAACTTAAAATTAGCAATGGGTGAAATTATGATATTTGTGTCTTAATTGAGCTATTTTTCTTGTTCAGGAAGAAGAAAATTGAAAAGAGAAGCATTGAAAAAGCTAAAAGAAAGCATTGGAAAAGCTAAAAGCCATTCGGGAAAACTTTGCTTCAACAATCTGGAATTTGACTTTGTTGCAACATAATTGACAGTTACTGTAGCACCTGCATGAAATTTTTAGATTTAAAGCAAGTGATTGATCTACTTATCACACTTAACTCAAGTCAAAAGTGTGTGGGCATTATTAAGGGTTAACTTAACCTTAGTTAGGGTTAATTTGAGGCCTATAAAAGCATTGTTTTACACCAATTGAAACGCGAGCTGCATTGTGGTGTCATTTTTTACTAGGGTTTGGAGATTCAAGAAGAAGAGCAAGAGTGGTTCGTGTGGGTTGAAAGCTTCTTCAAAAAGGGAGTTCTAACTTAGAGGAACCTTTGCTTGGCTTTCTTTTATCATAGATTGCACTTTCCATCTTGTTCTTTCAACTCTTCTTGTGCGATTTCTTGTACCGGAAAGGACCTAGTGAATTTGTGCTTCATTTCTACCATTTTGTTGTATCGATTATGCACTCTAATGCTTATGGTTAAGACTAAGAGACCTTGTAATGTTAAGTGTATGTTTGCTTCTTGATGTTGAAGATTTGGTTGTTTTACTTGATTAATGTTGGGATTAAATTTGGCCAATTTGATTTCCATACTGTTTCTTGCTTTTGGGAAAGAGGAGAAACAAATTTACCAAGCTTTATTCTATGATAAAGTACTAAGAGAAATCTTGTATTGAAAAATGGAAGATTAGAGATAATCTCTCCCCTATAATACTAGCAAGTATTTTATTAGGCATTTTGAATGAGAATTTACTTGCTGAAAATTTAGGTAAGTTTTTGAAAAAACTACTTTGAACATTTGTTATGACATCAAGAATATTGCAAAAAGCTTAATAGGGAGCATTTAGGAGCATGAGAAGTCTTACTCCACACCTACTTATCTTAAAAATGAACCCAAACAACCCCCACCTTGTGAATATTTATTTCTTAATTTACTTGGCTTTCCTTTTTACTTATCTTGCCATTTATCGCTTTCTTTACTCGCTTTAATTTATTGTTTTTCTTTACTCGTATTCATTTACTGCTTTTCTTTTACTAGCTTTCATTTACTTTACCTCGCATTTACTTTTCCGTTGTTTAAGTTCATTACTTTTACTTTCCTTTATCCAACTTTATCATTTTCTTTTTGATTACTCTTACATTCACTATAAAAGACACAAACTTATTAAAAATCACATTTAATCCCTATGGAGACGATATTCTTATACTTATCCCTTGTTGCACCAAGACTATGTATTCTTGTATATTCTGAGGTGAATTTGTGATTAATTGTGTTATATTTTTGCCCCTTGCACCTCGCATCAGGGGCTAAATTGATCTAAGTTTTATAAATAACTTATTATAGACTTAAGTTTATTAAATAGTTTAATAGACTTAAGTTTAAAATCGATATAATAGTTATATTAGTAGACTTAGGTATAACGTTAGTAGGTTTTATCTAAGTTAATCTCTAATCTTAAAACACTTAAAGGGAGGAAAAAGGTGTAATGATACATCAATTTTCTCATACGTTCTCCATTAGGTTCACACTGTGAGGCTCATGCTCGGCCTCGTGGTGCCCCGGGAGTACCTTCCCTTCATAAGGTATTTTCATGGAGCAATATCAATGTCAATGGAGAAAGTGTTTATAGTGAGTGGGAGACGGAAAACGTGTCAACGTGTCTTACAGCCTCCTTTATTAGTTTGCAAGTGAGACCTCATGCTCGGCCTCGTGGTGCCCTAGGAGCACCCTACCTTCAGATGGTATTTGCATGGGGTCATATCAGGACAAACTCAAGAAATGGATAGGGTTATCTTAGTTTATGTTCCAACTTTAACTCCTCGTCGGCGGGTTTAATTGGGGCGAAACTCTAGAGCCTAAAATGTAAGGGTTACACTTACAAGGACTGATAAGTTAGTTAATGGTTCTGACCGAACAAATGGTAACCAAAAGCCTCTTAGAATAAGAGTTATTCTGTTATAAGGTTTAGTCTGGATAGTCTCGTACCAATGGAGGAGTGATTTGACTACCCTTCGATGGTAGTACCTTCCATTCGTGTTGTTTTTATGCTTAGGCAACCCGTACAGGTAGCGTGCAGCGTCGCAACGCTATTTCGATAAGGAGACGCGCGTTAGGGTAGCAGCGTTGCAACGTCGCCGAGAGTTTCCATATATGTTCAGCGCCTAGGGCACAGCGTTGCAACGCTGTGTCGATAACTCTAGAAATACAAGCTTTTGCCAAACTTTCAAGGGAAGCCAAAATTGATAGAATTTGTACCCTAATTTCGAAATACACTCTCTAAGAGGAGAAAGAATAGCATTCCTTGGGAGCCAAAGCGTTTGTGGAGGCTCGAGATCGTGACGGGAACTCGGGGACGAGGGACCGACATCGACACATAAGTTTATTTCTCTTTCTTTTAGATTGTAACTTAGTGTTAAAGACTATCATACAACTTTAGCTTGTTTTTATGGTGATTTTTTAAGGGAATAAAACTCCCGCAACGGAAATGACTTTGAATCGTCGTGGTTTTCGTTGTGAAAACAATACTTAAAATCAATTCTATATTAGAGAATTTAGATTAAACATGCATTAAAGAAGGAAATACAGTAAGAGATAATACTTACTTGTTGAAGAACCGTTCTTCACAAAATCCTTCTCGGGTCACGAACTCTTCGCGCTCTCGTTCTCTACGATCACGAACTCTCTGAACAACGAACAATCAAACAATCGAACACCTCCGAAAGATCTTCTTGGTTGTTCTCCTTTTGGTAAAAGAGAGTGGTGGGACTCCTTTGGTTTTGGGTGGAGAGAAAGCTTGAGAGAGAAGAGAGAATTGGAGAATTTCTTTTAGGTGAGAATCCAAAAATGAGCAATTAGCTTACAAAAGCCTTCTCACAAAGGCTTTAAATAATGGTGATAGGTGGAGTTGAAATCTCCACCTATTTACCATTTTACCACAACCTTAGGTTATGCAAATCATATTTGCATAACCACATATAATAAGATATCTCATACCTTATAATACAAATCACATTTGTATAATTGTGGATTTTAAATTGAATCACATTCAATTTAATTTCTCTCAATCCAATTTCTCTAAATTAGCCCTAATTAAGCAATTAGGCTAACCTATAGTTTATTATGAATCTCATTCACATTAAACTATATAATATGTCAATCATATCTCATATAAATGACATAAATACCCTTTTAATGAATTTGAACACTTCAAATCCACACCAAATCAGAAATTCTCTATGTATCCAGTTTGAGCCAACCGAGGGACCTAATGGACCTACAGATGACGAGCTCCAATGATCCGAGACTAACCTGTCAAACTCTTTGACCCGGTTAATCAACATTCATTAGCTATGGTAACACTCCACTAAAGCCCGTAGTTGCACTCCCATCACTGTAGGACAAGTTGTGTCCATTGATATAACTAATGCCCATGAGTCGACCCTTCACAGGTTGTTCGTAGACACTGCTGGGTCAAATTACCATTTTACTCCTGTGTCTACTTCTTGCTCCGTAAGTCCCCACTGCTCCTCTAATGAACAACAATGTTGGATGGTCCAACCATAAACAACATCTCTCTTGGGCCAGTGAGAGGGTGGGCGCCCGTAATCCAAGCCCTGGAGACAGCACTTAAAGGAACAACCGCTCTAGTTTCCCTAAAGTCGGGAACGAGTGAATTTCATCTCGCGTAGTCCAGTTCCCAACTCCACACGTAGTCATGTCCCTGAGAAGATAGGCATATTGGGCGAGTAACTGTGACCACCCTCACTGCGATCTTGGTCGGAGGGACGCACTTCGCAGACGGAGTCCGTAACACGCTCAGGATTATGGTCGAGTCACTATTGGTCATCTACGAAGTTATTAGTCCAATACTATTAACGGTGTTACATCAGTAGGTCTAATAATTCACGGTCCGGTCTTGTACAATCTCATTGCACAGGATGCCCTCACTCGCATGTCAACTACATGAACGAGTTGGATCACCTCGTTTATATCTAATACAAAGTGGGTCGCATCCACAGCGTATCCAGGATTAGGTCTCCAACCCTATCCGTATACTGTAGACCGTTCGGGTCATTAACTCGAACGTAATCCTCCCTGTGTGTCCACTACACACCGTTCAAGTTCTAGTTCTCTTATAATTCAATGACCTTGGAGCTTAGTTTATTGGACAAAGTTTGTAAATATGCGAGACAAAAAGTGATGAAAAAATATAACTCTTATTTATTTCAATCATGAATATTACAAACACATACGAGATTAGGACATACATCCCTACAATTTTGAGTGACTAAACGTTGTAGTTAGGATTTGATTAGCTTGTTTTGGATTTATTTAATTATGTACTGAACTTTATTGTGTTATTTATTTTTGGAAATTCGTTCTTAATTTCATCAATCTTGTTGGTTTAAGTGGACTCGAGAGAAAGAAACTTAGATTAAAGCAAAGTTGTCAAAATCCTTAGAAACCTGGCATGAGAATGACTTAGAATTCTTTGGGAAACATATAAAGAAGTTGGTTAATATCGTGCATGCTTTTAAAATTCATAAGGAAACTTTAGGATTTATCGTGTGTGCGAGGCTCGCCATGGATCGAGAGATTCGTTTGAGTAATGTACTTCTTGTTTATAAATTCATAATATCAGTTCATTGCATGTGTTAAATAAACAATTAACTTGTGAAATCAACTTCCTTCAATTCCATCATATTCGTGTTTCCAATTGTACATTTATTTTCTTATCTTTGTTTTCACCTATCTATCAAATTTGTGTTGCTTTAGATAAAATTTAGAATCAGTAACTTGGTATTTAATCAATCTAGAAAACCCATTCCTGAGGATGATACTCTGTACACAAATCACTATATTAAAATTTGACTCGTACACTTGTGGTATTGCAATATAATTTTACGCAACAAGTTTTTGGCACCGTTGTCGGAGAATGGCGATTATTTAGATTGATTAATATTATGAGAACAATTGAGATTTTAGAAAGTTTGTTTTTCCTTTTGTGTTCTCTTTCCTTGTTTGTTTTCTTTGTGTGTGTTTTTTTTTTATTTGTTCTTATTTTAGTTTAGTTTGCTTTTAGAGTTTTTGTCTCCTGTTTTGGTTGTGTTGATTTTTGTTGTGATTTAAAGTATGACTTTTCATGATTTTGATTTTTCGCCAATGTACTATCCTTCTCAGGACCCTAGGTATGTGAATCATGATTTTTTTGGGTACTAAATGTCTAATCCTTACCATTCTGAATCTATGATTTATGGAAATTCTTTTGATAGTAATCATATAGGCACTTGGAACCAAAATTTTTCCTACCCCAACCAATCTATAGAAAACTCTTCTCTTGCAGATTTATTAATGGAATATACGTTAGAGTTGAGAATTAAAAACTTATGGCATGCTGAATTAGAAAGGTTGGATAGGTTAGAAGCTAAAGTGGTAGAACTTGGGGCAATAATACATGAAAGGACTCAGACTTAATCAACTGGTAGAATCTCTTAAGGCCCTACAGGAGAAAATTCTTATTCTTGCCACTGAGGAAAAGCAACCTAGGAGGACTTATGTATATGATAGTGAGGATGAGTTGGAGGAGACTGATACAAACAAAAAACAGGTTTGTGAGGTCGAGCATGGTAATGCAATCACTTCCACAGAAGAAATCCAGGTGATAGAGTTCGAGGTTGAAAAGTCTCTTTTCCCTTTATCTCCAAAAGTTTCTTTTAATCTTGATAACCATTTTTCCTATACTCACGAGTCTTGTTTTGAATTTTGTTCTTTTATTTCGATAAACAAAAATAACAAAAATAATTATCTTTCAGGTGCCCAAGAAAAACAAGATAGCCTTTTAGACTTAGAAGGCTATATTGACTCAAGGAAAAACGGTCCGAAAAAATACGAGCAATTTTACGTGTCTTGATACCAATCATGGGTGCAGTCAAGCTAAAGACATTAAATAAAGCGCTTTTTGGGAGGCAACCCAAGCTTTACATTTCTTTTATTTCTGTTTTCAGTTTTTAGTTTGTTTTGTTTGTTTGTTTGTTTGTTTGTTCAGTTCTTAGTTTGCTTTGTTTTGTTATGTTTTGTTAGGTTGTGGTCAATGTCTTCTTTCGTGAAATCCATGCTCCCGTTATGCAGTACTTCATCTCACGTGATTTGGTCATCCAAGGAATTCAGAAAAAAATAAAGATCTCCATTACTCAGGACAGTATTGTTCACTCTTACCCTTCTTACTTTCTTTGAACTTATTTTGCAAACATTGGGGACAATGTTTAGTTTAAGTTTGGGGGTGGGATGTTGTTTATCCGTTATGACTGTCCTGAGTATGTGTTGAATTGTTGATTGATTTTATGCATAAGTATGATTAGGATGGCCTAGGATGAGATAGAATCGAAAAATTCTCGTGATTCTGCTGAAACTTGAGAGCATGATATGAATTCGAGTTAATGTAAAAATTTTATTGAGTTTTTTCTGTAATATGTTGCACATCCCTGTGTTCCTGTAGTTTTGAAATGCTTAGAATAAAGTTATTAGGTTTATAAGTTTGATGTCACCTCGATAGGTCTAAGAGCTGATTTAGGAGTTAAACTGCAGGATAGGGTGAATGGCAATATGAAATGCATGATATGTAAAATATGTGCAGTATGTAAAAAAAGTTTGTTTTGTTTCTGTTGTTTTGTTTGCTAAAGAAAAAAAATCATGAGGACAAAAAGAGCTACCTTCACTGTGATCAATTAGGTCATTCATTGAGTGAGTACTCTAGGTAAGGGTCCCTGCAGTGGATGTGTGAAAGCTAGTGTCCTTGCACAAAAAAAAAGAAGAAAATAGAAAAAGTGACATAAAAAAAAGTGATTAAGTGTTGAGTAAAGTTGTTTATTTCTTGAATGTGGGGAGACTCAAGGATTAGTAATTATGACCATTGTAGAGGGAAGTTGAATGGAGAATTTAATAAAGTTTATCTGGGCTTAGTAAAGATGAAATGAACATAGGCTAATTACACACACACGTAGGAACACTTAGGATAAGTTTTAAATTGCTTGTTGAAGTATCATGTTTGAGTGTTTCATGTGATTGCTAAAATTTCCTTTTAAATCTCTAAGGCTTGAGTCATATGTATGTGTAAGAAAGATCTTATGCTTAATTCCATTTTTTGATCGGGACTAGCAAAAGTTTAAGTTTGGAGGTGTTTGATAGCACACAAAATGTGTTATCCTTAGACATATAATTTGCTAGTTTTCATGATAATTTCAGAGCTTTTATATGTTTTAATCATTTAATTTCAGGTTAAGAGCTTAAACAGGTCATTTTGAGATATTATGGATCACTCGGGTTCAAATCAAGGCTTTTTGGAGCTAAAATAACATTAAATAAAAGAAGAATGAGCAAACCAAGCTAGCTGACCTGAGGTGAAGGCGTTGCAACATCATTCGTGTTGTTTTTATGCTTAGGCAACCCGTGCAGGTAGCGCTGCAACGCTGCTTTGCAGTGTCGCAACGTTATTTCGATAAGGAGGCGCGCATTAAGGTAGCAGCGTTGCAACGCCGCCGAGAGTTTTCCATATATGTTCAGTGCCTAGGGCACAACGTTGCAACGATGTCCCTAGCATTGCAACGTTGTGCCGATAACTCTAGAAATACAACCTTTTGCCAAACTTTCAAGGGGAGCCAAAATTGATAGAATTTGTACCCTAATTTCGAAATACACTCACTAAAAGGAGAAAAAAGAGCATTCCTTGGGAGCCAAAGCGTTTATGGAGGCTCGAGATCATGACGAGAGCTCGGGGCGAGGGACCGACATCGACACATAAGTTTATTTCTCTTTCTTTTATATTGTAACTTAGTTTTAAAAACTATCATACAATTTTAGCTTGTTTTTATGGTGATTTTGAGTGGCTAAACGTTGTAGTTAGGATCTGATTAGCTTGTTTTGGATTTATTTAATTATGTACTGAACTTTGTTGTGTTATTTATTTTTGACAATTCATTCTTAATTTAATCGATCTTGTTGGTTTAAATGGACTCGAGAGAAAGAAACTTAGATTAGAGCAAAGTTGTCAAAATCCTTAGAAATCTGGCATGAGAATGACTTAGAATTCTTTGGGAAACATATAAATAAGTTGTTTAATGTCGTGCATGTTTTTAAAATTCATAAGGAAACTTTAGGAATTATCGTGTGTGTGAGGCTCACCATGGATCGAGAGATTCTTTTGAGTAATGTACTTCTTGTTTATAATTTCATAATATCAGTTCATTGCATGTGTTAAATAAACAATTAACTTGTGAAATCAACTTCCTTCAATTCCATCATATTCGTGCCTCTAATTGTACATTTATTTTCTTATCTTTGTTTTCACCTATCTATCAATTTTGTGTTGTTTTAGATAAAATTTAGAATCAGTAACATGGTATTTAATTAATTTAGAAAACCCATTCCTGACGACGATACTTTGTACTCAAATCACTATATTAAACCTTGACCCGTACACTTGTGGTATTACAATATAATTTTACACAGCAAAAACAATTTAAATACAATCTTAGTGGTCGATGATTTAAAATTTGTGTTAACAGAGGAGTGTCCTCAAACTCATGCCTCGAATGCACCGCAAAATGTTCATGATGCCTATAATAAGTGGATGAAGCCCAACGATAAGGACCAAGTCTACATCTTGGCTAGCATAACGGATGTTTTGGTTAAGAAGCACGAGAGCATGGTCTCTGCTCGTGAGATCATGGAGTCGTTGCGCGAAATGTTTGGGCAACAGTCCACATAGATTAGGCACGACGCTCTCAAGTTCATTTTTAATGTACGAATGAAGGAGGGATCATCAGTTAGGAAACATGTTCTCGATATGATGGTCCACTTCAACGTGGTTGAGATGAACGGTGTTATCATTGACGAATCGAGTTAGGTCAGCTTTATTCTAGAAACTCTTCTGAAGAGGTTCCTACAATTCCGTAGTAACGTTGTTATGAACAAGCTGAACTACAACCTTACCACCCTCCTAAACAAGCTCAAAACCTATCAGTCCCTAATGAAGATTAAGGGACAGGAAGGTGGGGCAAACGTTGCCTCAAGGACGTTCCATATAGGTTCGACCTCTTTAACAAAACAAGGGGCATCTTATTCAAGCCCGAAAGGAAAGAAGAAGAGACTTGGTAAGGGGGAATGGGTTGACCATGTTGTTGTTGGGGTTTGTGCCCTAAAACTCGTAATTTGTAATTATGTTCTAATTAATGTAATAAAGTGTTATTATTTTAATAAACAGTTATTATTCGCTATCTACGAGTTTGCCTTTGTTTAAACCCTAAATCCAATAAACTAAACATTCAAGGTTGTTAAATGAATCTTTAACTGAATGTAGTGTACATATAAAGGATCTCGGTTCGAGATACAGCCTAAAGGGTCTATAGTTAGGGGATAAGGTTTGTGTACCTTACTCTGGTAAAACTATGGATGTGGCCCACTTTGTATATGATACAAACACTGTGATCCTAACGTGTGCGTGTAGATAACATGTAAGTGGGGATATCCTATGTAATGAGATTACATAAGACCGGACCACGAAATAGTAACCTCTAGCTATTAACTTCGTTGACTAGTTAGGTTTCTATTTCACTAGGATGACCTAGGCAACTTGATCTTAATCCTAAGCAGGTTATGAACTCCTATTCGCGAGGGATTGCCCTTTGACTAGTATGGGTGAGAGTGGCCAGATTCGCCGACTCAATATGCCTACCTTCTTGGAGACAAGACCGAGTGAAGCGGCTGGGAACTTAACTTAGCAAGATGGAATTCACTCCTTCCCGCCTACTAGGGTAAGTAGAGGAATGTTCCCTTAAGTGGTGTCTCCGGGACTTGAACAAAGGGCCCGACCCTCTCATTGGCCCGAGAGGGACTCTGTTTGTTGGTAGGACCACAAACAAATTGTTCATTAGAGGAGCACTGGTACTTAAGGCACAATATGTAACCTAAGGGTAAAACAGTAATTTGACCCAGCTGGTGTTACGAACATTCGTGAAGGATTAACTTGCTGTTATTAGTCAATATCCGTGGACACAAAAATATATCTGCAGTGAGAAGAGTGCAGCTGCGGGACCTTAGTGGAGTGTTCCTGCAGTTAACGAATGTTGATTGGGAGGTTAATGAGATTAACCGAGCAATCTCGTATCGTTGGAGATTCTGATCTGTAGGTCCATTAGGTCCACCTTCTAGCTCGTAAAGGGTTCTTAGATCATTTGAATTTGAAATGTTCAAATTCATAAGGGAATAAATTTAATGTATATAGATACGATATAATATATAGTTTTGGAACTATATATTATAAATTTAATGTGGATATGATTAATATTAAATTTTGTGAGATAATTAAATATTTGAAAGAGTTCAAATATTAGATTCAAATGTGAATATGATTCATATTTGAAAACTATAGGTTAAAATTTAATGTGCATTAGATGTACATTAAAACTATAGGTTATAGGGAAAATTGATTAAATGTGATTTAATCTAAATTAAATATATGATATTTAATTTAATTTAATTAAATAAGATTTAATTGATTTATTAATTAATACGATTAATTATTAAATAAAAAAAAGGGGGAACGTGTGACACGTTCCCCACTTCCCTCCAACTCCCCATCGATAGGGAGTGAGGGAGGTTTTCCCTCTTTATGGTTTTTCTTCTCCTGGTGAGAAGAAATCAATCGATGGATTTTTTTTAACTGACACAAAGAATTCTCTCTCTCACTCTCTGCATTCCTAAAAACATTGTTCCAATTGTTGGAATTCCTTCCCACAAAGGAATTGGTCTAAACACTCAGAGAATAGAAGATTCTCCTGTTGGTAGTGTTCTGTTGGAAAATACAGAGGTGTTCTTGGGTTGTTGTACTATTGAATTCTCTAGGAGCAAGGAGTTGTTGTTCGAGGAAAAACTACAAAGGTAATCCTTTTTTCTGCCTTTTACTTTAATTGTTAAACAAATCATGTTTGCATGATTATCCTCCATGCCTAATTAGATTAGAAATTGCATGTTTGTTTTGTTTTGTCAATGTACTGGTTTTTGTTTTTAACTAAAACAATCAAGCAATTACGATTCCAAACTCGTTTCTGCTGCTCAAGGAGAACCGATATCCATCAATTGGTATCAGAGCAATGCTTGTTTTGGTTTGGTTGAAACAAAATTGCATTGATTTGGTGGGAAATTCATTTTGGTTTGTTGTAAAAGTAGTTTAGGAACATTTTTTAAGGGAATAAAAGTCTCGTGCAGCGGAAGACGATTGAATCGTTGTGGTGAAAATTATGCAATTGAATTTCATTAAAACGATTTAACACTTAAATCTAGGCTAAACATTCAATTCTATGGAAGGAAAACAGTAAGTAGAAATCTACTTACTTGTTGAAGACTCTCTTCAAGGTTTCTTCCAATGATCACGAACACTCCGTGCTTCTCGAACTCACGACCAAGATCCGGTCACAACCACTTGGAATCTCGGTTATTCTTCTTTTGGAAAGAAGGAAGATGGTGGGATCTTTTTGGTTTTGGAGAAGAAGGAGAGTTGAGAGAAAAGTTGAGAGAGAATTCTCTTCTTTTGGTCAAATTTCCAAAAATGAGAGAATGGATTGAGAAACCCTTCTTGCAAAGGGTTTAAATAGTGAAAGAACATGGAGTTAAAATCTCCACATTATTACCACTTTACCACAACTATAAGTTATGCAAATCATATTTGCATTACCATATAATATAAGATATCTCATATCTCGTTATACAAATCACATTTGCATAATTGTGGATTTATTAAATTGAATCACATTCAATTTAATTTCTCTCAATTAATTTCTCCAATTAGCCCTAATTCAACAATTAGGCTAACCTATAGTTTATTATGAATCTCATTCACATTAAACTATATTATATCATTCATATCTCATATAAATGACATCAATGCCTCTAAGTGAAATTAAACACTTTAATTTCATACCAAAACTTTAACCCTTCTTTTAACCCAGATTGAGCCAACCGAGGGACCTAATGGACATACAGTGACGAGCTCCAATGATCCGAGATTAACCTATCAAACTCTTTGACCCAGTTAATCAACATTCATTAGCTACGGTAACACTCCACTATAGCCCGTAGCTGCACTCCCGTCAGTGCAGAATATTACGTGTCCAATGATATAACCAATGCCCATGAGTCGACCCTCCACACAGTTGTTCGTGAGACACCTACCGGGTCAAATTACCATTTTACCCCTGTGTCTACCTCTTGTTCCTTAAGTCCCCATTGTTCCTCTAATGAACAACATATCGTGATGGTCCAACCATACACAACACCCTTCTCGGGCCAATGAGAAGGTGGGCACCCGTTGTCCAAGCCCTAGAGACAGCACTTAAGGGAACAACCCCTCTAGTTTCTCTAAAGGCGGGAACGAGTGAATTCCATCTCGCGTAGTTAAGTTCTCAGCTCCCTACTTGGTCCTGTCCCTGAGAACATAGGCATATTGGGCGAGTAACTGTGACCACCCTCACCCGTACTAGTCAAAGGACAAACCCCTGCTGACAGGAGTCCTAACACGCTCAGGATTCAGGTCGAGTCACTAATGGTCATCTACGAAGTTATTAGTCCTTATTGTCAATGGTGTTACATCAGTAGGTCTAATAATTCACGGTCCAGTCTTGTACAATCTCATTGTACAGGATGCCCCCACTCGCATGTCAACCACATGAACGAGTCAGATCACCTCGTTTGTATCTAATACAAATCGGATCGCATCCACAGCGTATCCAGGAGTAGGTCTCCAACCTTATCCATATACTATAGACCGTTCGGATCATTAACTCGAACGTGATCCTCCCTGTGTGTCCACTACACACCGTTCAAGTTCTAGTTCTCTCATAAATTCAATGACCCTGGAAAATTGGAAAAGTTTGTAAATATTGCGGACACAAAGTAATGAAATGCATAATACTTTATTAATTTCAAACAGTAATTTACAAACACGAGATTAGGACAAAAATTCCAACAATTTTGGCTTTAGTTTACTTTTGATTTGCTCATATTATATGTAAAGACCCCTGTGTTTTGGGCAATTAAGTGCATTATCGAGTCTGTATTCGAGTTAAGAGTCGTTCGGGACCAGTTTCATGCAATTCGGTTGAGAATCGAAGGAGAATTTGAAGTTTGAAGCTGCTGTGTTCGAAGAGGAAAGCTGCTGCCGAAGCAGTAGTGTTGCAATGTCGTTCATCAGCGTTGCAACGCCAAACTCCCTATCGATGCGGGAGCTCCAGGGGTCAGCGTCGTTGCAACGCTGCCCCTCAACGTTGCAACACCACCAAGATAGAAGGCGCGCGCGCGGATGAAGTGGGCGTTGCAACTCTTGCATCAGCATTGCAATGCCGTGATGGAATTCCAACAGCTGCAGACCAGTTCAGCGGTTTGGTTGGTTTTTCGATCCGGTTCGAGTGCTTCAAGCCCGGTTCAAAGAGTTTTGGATCAGTTTATGTAATAAAATTAGAGTAATTTTATTATTTTGCACTTTAGGGGCCAAATTATTCCGGTTTTACAGTTGTATTTCTTTATGAATGTCATTTAGATTTTTTCTCACCTTAGGATAAGCATGTTTATGCATTGTATTTGTATAATTGTTATATGAATATGGTTTAGATGCATGATTAATTTATTTTTCATGAGTAATTAATTATAATTGTTATAATTAGATTATATGGAAAATAAATTGCATGGAGCATGTAGTTACTTAGTTTAAAATAAATGTTATTTTATTTTAAGTAATTTAGTTATTCAATTAGTTGAATAGTTTCATAATTCCAATTTGAAAAATAATTGTTGGTTTTATAATATAGTTTCTTTATCATAGGTTAATTATTAAATTTATAAAAGTTATAAATTAAAGGGGTTTTAGAAACCATAACCTATTATAAATAAACGCATGCAAACATAGGAACTTGGGTTAAAAATTAAATTAGTTTTAAATTGTTTAAAATTAATTTAGACCTAAGTTTTAATTTCTAATAGGATTAGAAATTTGGCTTACATAGTATTTTAAATAGTTTAAAATATAGTAGGACATTAGGACTTTGGTTATAAGGGAACTCTACTGGTGAAGTTCTGTCTAAGGTTGGGGGTACTTAAGCTAACGGTTAACGGAACACCTCCTACCTGGGAACTGATCCATAACTTGAGTTGAATTAACCTTAGTTCTATTTTATATATGGGTAATTAAAATGTTTATTCACCTAGACATAAGATTAAAAGACCTAGTTATAATAGTTATAATAGGCATAGACTTAGATAGATTCTTTTAGCTAGAATCCGACTAAGTTACACCTATACCCTAATCTTAGGAGCCTCAGTGGGAGAAAACGAGATGTTCGCATCAAGTTTACTCTCACGTCCTCAAGAGTTCACACCGTGAGTTCCATGCTCGTCTACGTGGCGTCAATAGGGCGTCCCCCTACGGTATGTGTTTGCATGGTTCAATACCAAGGTGAATGAGGGAAGTATCCATAGTAAATGGGAGCAGGACGCGTGTCAACGTATCCTATGGTCTCCTCCATTAGGTCACACCGTGAGATTTCTATAGTCCGCCTGCTAGGTTGTCCTGGAACAACCAAACCCTACGGAGGGTCTGACTATAGGATCGGAACACCGCGAACTCCAGAAATGGATTGGGTCTCTTAGGTAATTTGCCAACAGTTGTCTTTCTTAATAGTAGCCTGTCTGCTCGGACCTATTGGATCTGAAAATGGTAGGGTCACATTTACGGGATGAGTTAAGCTAGTTAACAAGTCCTTGACCAAACAAATGGTAGCTAAGGACCATTGGGACATGAGATGTTCTGGTAGTGAGAATTGACTGAGAAAGCCTCAATTCAGGGGAGGAATGACTGACCGCTCGACGGAGGCTTTTGTTCTAAACCCTTGAAATATTGTTGCAAAATTAAAGGTTTAATTTAAACACTGGGTTTAGTTTAAATACTAGAGTTCTTTAATAATTTTGCTAAATATGATTGGTTTTAGAATGGGTTAAAAGGCATAACTAATTAGAACTATTTTGGATTTTCAGCATGTCTTCATCAATAATAGCCTTACTAAAAAGCGATCGTTTAACTGGTGAGAACTTTACTACATGGAAGTCCAACTTGAATACGATTCTTGTTGTTGACGACCTTCGGTTCGTACTGACTGAGGAATGTCCTCAGATCCCTGCTCAAGACGCACCTCAATCAATTAAGGATGCGTTTAACCGCTGGGCCAAGGCCAAGGCCTATATCCTAGCTGGGATATCTGATGTTTTAGCCAGGAAATTGGAGGGTATGGTCTCAGGTCATGAGATCATGGGTTATCTGTAGAATTTGTCTGGACAACCGTCTGAACAAATTTGCCACGAATCCCTCAAGTACGTTTATAACGCGCGCATGAAGGAGGGAACATCAGTGAGAGAACATGTTCTCGATCTTATAGTTCACTTCAACGTGGCCGAAATGAACGGAGTCGTCTTAGATGAGAAAAGTCAGGTATTCTTCATCCTGGAATCTCTTCCGAAGAGTTTCCTACCATTCTGTACCAATGCGGAGATGAACAAAAATGAGTATAACCTGGCTTCCCTCCTAAATGAATTACAGACTTACCAGACTCTTATGGAAAATAAGGGACAGGTAGATGGAGAGGCAAATTAGTTTGCCCATTCCAAAAGATTCCATATGGGTTCTAACCAAGCCCTGCGGTTCTTCTTCTGGGATTAAGAAGACTCGGAAGAAGAGGAAAGGAGGAAAAGAGAAAGCTTCTGCCACTACAGACATTGAGCTCAAAGAGAAGAAAGGTAAATTAGATTTACTTATTCTTGAAACTTGTTTAGTGGAAAATGATGATTTTACCTGGATACTTGATTCCGGAGCCACTAATCACGTTTGCTCTTCGTTTCAGAAAACTAGTTCCTTCAAGGAGCTCGAAGAGGGTGAGATGACGCTCAGGGTCGGAACGGGAAACGTCGTCTCAGCTCATGCAGTGGGAGATGCCAAGCTATTTTTCAGAGATAGATTTATTTTATTAAAAAATATGTATATAGTTCCTAAGATTAAGAGAAACTTAATTTCTATCTCTTGTTTAATAGCACTAGGATATTGTATTTCCTTTTCATTAAATGAAGCGTTCATTTTAAAAGAGGGTGTCAATATTTGTTCTGCTAAATTGAAAAATGGATTGTATGTACTTAAACCAAATAGAACTAAAGCAATTTTGAATCATGAGATGTCTAAAAATGCTAATACTCAAAGTAAAAGGCAAAGAATTTCTCTAAATAATAATACCTATCTATGGCATCTTAGACTTGGTCAAATTAATCTCAACCGAATTGAGAGACTATCTAAGAATGGACTTCTAAATAAGTTAGAAGATGATTCTTTACCTCCTTGTGAATCTTGCTTGGAAGGTAAAATGACCAAGCGACCTTTTACTGGAAAATGCTACAGAGCCATAGAGCCCTTAGAACTTGTACATTCGGATCTTTGTGGTCCGGTGAATGTTAAAGCTCGAGGAGGGTACGAATATTTCATCTCTTTCATAGATAATTCGAGGTATGGTTATCTATACCTAATGCATCATAAGTCTGAGGCTCTTGAAAAGTTCAAAGAGTATAAGGTTGAAGTAGAGAATGCATTAGGGAAAATCATTAAAACACTTCGATCCAATCGAGGTGGAGAGTATATGGATTTGACATTCCAAGACTATATGATAGAACATGGAATTAAATCTCAACTCTCAGCACCTAATATACCACAAAGAAAATGGTGTGTCGAAGGAGAGAAATAGAACCTTGTTGGACATGGTTCGTTTCTATGATGAGCTATGCTCAATTGCTCGCGCTCGTTTTGGGGATACGCAGTGAGAGATCGCAGCTTCAAATCTTGAACATTGTTCCATCAAAAAGTGTTTCAGAAACACCTTTTGAATTGTGGAAGGGGCGTAAACCTAGTTTACAACACTTCAGGATTTGAGGTTGTCTGGCACACGTGTTAATGAAAAACCCAAAGAAATTGGAACCTCGTTCAAGATTACGCCAATTTGTTGGTTATCCCAAAGAAACGAGAGGTGGTCTTTTCTACGATCCACAAGAAAACAAGGTGATTGTATCGACAAACGCCACTTTTTTGGAGGAATATCACATGAGGAACCACAAACCGCATAGTAAATTAGTGCTAAATGAAGCTACAGATGAACCAAAGATAACAAGACACACCCAACAAGAAAAACAAGAATAAAATGATAAAATCCACTCAAACAAAATAAAAATCTAAACTAGTCCCCAGCAACGGCGCCAAAAACTTGATGCGAAAATGTCAGGTGCCCTAAACTAATGCAAATTAGAATAAAACCCCGACACTTTTACGACGTGCAAGTATACACTACGAGAGCGAAGAAGTGATAAGTTAAAAGTATCGATCCCACGAGGACTAGTTCGACCTAATTTAGTGAGTGTCCTAGCAAATTTTCCTTATTTTAGTGCAATGCATGAGTGCGCAAATTATTGTTGTAAATAAATAAATTGATAAGTAAGAAAGATAAGATAAAACAAAAGAAAATAACTGAATTTAAATGTAGGGAGAGGAGAATGCAAACAAGAAGACGATACAAGAGATGAGATTTGTAATGAAAAATAAGCTCGGGTTAGGTTAGAGTTCGAATGTTCAATTGGAATAAATTTTGAGTGATGCCTTGAATTTACCTACACATGCATTCAAATGATTCTTTCCAAAATCACTAAGTTTTAAAACCTACAATTTCCCAATTGTGATCTAAATTATGCCCATGATTTTAGGTTCTAGGTGGGTTAATTATCCCTAATTAACTCAATAATCCTAGAATGAAATTTTAGTTTTCTAATTCATTAGCTTTCCCAAGTTTATGAATTATAGAGAAGTTAAAAAGGCCAATTTTAATTCTCATGCAACGTTAAATTTAATAAAATTTCATAAATTCAATCAATGGCATCAACCTAAATTTAATCCAAAATTACATTAAAACAACCTAACCTTCGCCTAAAGAAATTTAGTTCATGATGGAAATTAACTCATAAACTTCTAATTGATGCATACTTTTATCAATCAAAGAATTCATAAAAACAACCCAACGATGTTCACAAATCTAGCCTAAATCGGTCATAATTCTAGCCTAAAACGGTCACGAATTCTTGTCCCTAAAACAACGAGCAAAAATAGTATAAAATATGTGTCCAATGGCGTAAAAATAGCATTAACAATTAGAGATTAGGAGCGGGTTACGCTGAAGTAAGTGACATGTGTTTAGCTTCCGCAAAAACACCAAGAAACTCCACAAGGCAATGGTGATTGGCGACTTTCTATCCCCGACTTTGCTTCAAAGAATTGCAAGTCAATCCGATAGGTGATCTCCACCGATTGCTTCAAAGAAAGATGGGCGGGATGTAGCGAGTCGTCAGTCCTTCGATTTTGCTACAAAGAATTTCCAAGGAACACCTCATCAATTGGTCAAGAATGGCAGCACTTTGCTTCAAAGAAAGTGCCACGGTAGGCTTCAAAGAAATGTGCTATCGATTGCTTCAAAGAAAGTCACTCTTGCTTCCTCTATCGATTGCTTTCAAAGAAAGAAAATACAATAGCTCCCTACTCACGATTTTGCTTCAAAGAATGCTAGGCCAATCGCATCGGTGGGCGGTCCCCTATTCACAACTTTGCTTCAAAGAAAGGTAGGTCAAACGCAATGACTCCACGCTTGCTTGCTACAAAGAAAGTAGCTATCGGTTTTTGGCAAACAGTGGTCAAGAACTTCTTGTGAGTTTTTCTCTCCCAATTGCTTCAAAGAAAGCCGATTGACTCAAATTTCTCCTTTGTCCCGCTTTTCTCCTCCGATTGCTATAGCAATGGCACACCAAGCTTGTCAATTTCTTCCTCACTCACCCAATTGCTACAGCATTGTCACCTTCACGATTTTTCTCTTCAATGCACACCTTTGCTGTAGCAATTGCACGGTTTCCCTTCTCTCTCTCGGTATTTTCTACTTTTTGCGGCAACTCTTCTCTCCCTTCACACTTGTAAACCCTAGCCTTCTTATACAAGATGGTGTTGCTCTAACTCCACAAATTACAAAAATACCCTTAAGGGTAAAAAGACCATATTACCCTTCGGGTAAAATGTCTAAAATGCCCTTAGGGACTCTTGTAATTTTTAAACATCTCCTGCACACAGAAAAATCCCAATTAAATTTATGAAGTCAATTATAAATCAAACTAAATACGCAAGGATTTTTGGAGTTAAGAAAAATCTCAAATTTCGGTCTTTAATTAACCGTTAGCTTATTTTCCTAAATTTCTTAAATTAAAGCACAAAAACATCAAAATTAATTCTTTTTGCACCTAATGCTTAAATTCAAGATTTTAAAGCTAACACACATAATTTAGGGATAAAATAACATGAGGATCACTAAATTAAATGCAATTCAAGTGGATTAAACACTAAAATTCTAGTAAAATAACTCCCTTATGGTGAGTTATCAACTGCAGTTCAAATCTTGAACATTGTTCCATCAAAAAGTGTTTCAGAAACACCTTTTGAATTGTGGAAGGGGCGTAAACCTAGTTTACAACACTTCAGGATTTGAGGTTGTCTGGCACACGTGTTAATGACAAACCCAAAGAAATTGGAACCTCGTTCAAGATTATGCCAATTTGTTGGTTATCCCAAAGAAACGAGAGGTGGTCTTTTCTACGATCCACAAGAAAACAAGGTGATTGTATCGACAAACGCCACTTTTTTGGAGGAAGATCACATGAGGAACCACAAACCGCATAGTAAATTAGTGCTAAATGAAGCTACAGATGAACCAAAAAAAGTTGTTGATCAAGTTGGACCTTCATCAAGAGTTGATGGAGGAGTCAGCACCTCAAGTCAGTCTCGTCCTTCTCAATCGTTGGGAATGTCTCGACGCAGTGGGAGGGTTGTTTCCCAACCTGACCGCTACTTGGGTTTAGCTGAAACTCAAGTCGTCATAACTGATGACGGCGTAGAAGATTCATTGTCTTATAAATAGGCAATGAATGATGTAGACAAGGAACAATGGATCAAAGCCATGGACCTGGAAATGGAGTCAATAGACTTCAATTCAGTATGGGAACTTATAGACCAACCTGAAGGGGTAAGACCCATAGGGTGTAAATGGATCTATAAGAGAAAGAGAGATGCAGTCAGAAAAGTACAAACCTTTAAGGCTAGACTTGTAGCAAAGGGTTTTACCCAAAGGGAAGGAGTTGATTATGAAGAAACTTTTTTCCATGTTGCTATGTTGAAGTCTATCAGGATACTCTTGTCCATAGCCGCTCTTTATGATTATGAAATCTGGCAAATGGACGTCAAGACTGCCTTTTTGAATGGTAATCTGACGAGAGAATCTATATGTCTCAGCCCGAAGGGTTCATAACCCAAGGTCAGGAGCAAAAAGTTTGCAAGCTCAATCGATCCATTTATGGGTTGAAACAAGCATCCAGATCTTGGAACATAAGATTTGATACTGCGATCAAGTCTTATGGCTTTGACCAAAACGTTGATGAGCCTTGTGTTTACAAGAGGATTATCAACGACAAAATAGCTTTCTTAGTACTTTATGTGGATGATATCCTACTCATTGGGAATGATGTAGGATACCTAACTGACATAATGAATTGGTTGGCGACCCAATTCCAAATGAAAGATTTGGGAGAGGCGCAGTATGTTCTTGGGATTCAGATCTTCAAGAATCACAAGAACAGAACGCTAGCTCTGTCTCAAGCATCTTATATCGACAAAATGTTGTCCCGATATTCGATGCATAATTTCAAGAGGGGCTTGTTACCCTTCAGGCATGAATTCATCTGTCTAAGGAAAAGTGTCCTAAGAAACCTCAAGAAGTTGAGGATATGAGACGTATTCCCAATGCCTCTGCAGTAGGTAGCTTAATGTATGCTATGTTGTGCACGAGGCCAGACATTTGTTATGCAGTGAGAATAGTCAGTAGGTACCAATCCAATCTAGGGTTAGACCACTGGACAACAGTTAAAAATATCCTCAAGTATCTTAGGAGAACGAGGGACTATACGCTTGTGTATGGGTCTAAGGATTTGATCCTTACTGGATATACTGATTCTGATTTTCAGACCGATAAAGATTCTCGAAAATCCACATCGGGATCAGTTTTCACCCTTAACGGGGGAGCTATAGTATGGCGAAGCATCAAGCAAGGATGCATCGCTGACTCCAAATATGTTTGGCTAAGTAAATTCCTTACTGATTTGGAAGTCATTCCAAATATGGAATTTCTCATCACCTTATACTGTGACAACAGTGGTGCGGTAGCCAATTCGAAGGAACCTCGCAGCAATAAGCGAGGCAAGCACATCGAGAGAAAGTATCACCTGATACGAGAAATAGTGCAACGAGGAGATGATTCATATTAAATTTTGTGAGAGAATTAAATATTTGAAAGAGCTCAAATATTAGATTCAAATGTGAATATGATTCATATTTGAAAACTATAGGTTAAAATTTAATGTGCATTTGTACATTAAAACTATAGGTTAGAGGGAAAATTGATTAAATGTGATTTAATCTAAATCAAATATATGATATTTAATTTAATTTAATTAAATAAGATTTAATTAATTTATTAATTAATACGATTAATTATTAAATAAAAAAAAGAGGGGAACGTGTGACACGTTCCCCACTTCCTTCCAACTCCCCATCGATAGGGAGTGAGGGAGATTTTCCCTCTTTATGGTTTTTCTTCTCCTGGTGAGAAGAAATCAATCGATGGATTTTTTTTGAACTGACACAAAGAATTCTCTCTCTCACTCTATGCATTCCCAAAAATATTGTTCTAATTGTTGGAATTCCTTCCCACAAAGGAATTGGTCTAAACACTCAGAGAATAGAAAGTTCTCCTGTTGGTAGTGTTCTGTTTGAAAATACAGAGGTGTTCTTGGGTTGTCAGATCACTTTGAATTCTCTAGGAGCAAGGAGTTGTTGTTCGAGGAAAAACTACAAAGGTAATCCCTTTTTCTGCCTTTTAGTTTAATTGTTAAACAAAGCATGTTTGCATGATTATCCTCCATGCCTAATTAGATTAGAAATTCCATGTTTGTTCTGTTTTGTCAATGTACTGGTTTTTTTTTTTAACTAAAACAATCAAACAATTACGATTCCAAACTCGTTTCCGCTACTCAAGGAGATCTGATCTCCATCAGTTGCCACCCGCAAGAAGGCCAATGTTGTAGAGAAAGGAAAATATTTTCGCTGCAATGTCGATGAGCACTGGAAACGTAACTGCCCAAAGTATCTGGTTGAGAAAAAGAAAATGAAGGAAGGAAAATGTGATTTACTAGTACTTGAAAGTTTTTTAGTGGAGAATTAAAACTCTGCCTGGATAATTGATTCAGAAGCCACTAACCACGTATGCTCTTCTTTTCAGGGAATTAGTTCCTGGCGGTAACTTAAAGCTGAGGAGATGAAGTTCAGAGTTAGAAATGAGCAAGTGAGAGGGTGGAGCCCTGTTGTTCAAGCCCTGAAGACTGAAGGAGATCTTATCCCCGTGAGTAGCGAAAACATGTTTTAAGATCGAAATTGTTTGTTTATTTTGGTTTACTAAAAATACCAGTACATTGGTAAAATATAGAGACAAGCATTTAATTACTAATCTAATTAGAGCATGGAACTAGATATGCAAACATGTAAATTAATTAAACTACAAGGAAAAGTTTAATTACTTTTGTAGATCAAATCTAGTAGCAACTCCTTGCTCCTCGAAAATTTGCAGTAACACAGCAAAGTTCTTCTCCTCTGTTCTTCCAAACAGGACAACACCACCAGTGAAAACCTCCTATCACTCTGAATTCTACTTAGATTTACCCTTTGTGGGAAGGGATCCAACAATTGGAATTAGGAAAGGGAATTGATTGAGGGAGAATTTTTGCTTTGGTTGCACACCCAAAAAAAACGATCAATCAATCATCCCCCTTCTCACCAAGAGAAGAAGAAGAGTTCTCTGGGTAACTCCTCACTCCCTATTCAGAGGGAATTGGGGAGTGGTGGGAACGTGTCATCTTGACACGTTCCTAATTAATTAATTAAAAAATAATTAATTAACTATTAATTAATTAAATTAAATTAAATCATATTTAATTTAAATATCACATTAATTAATTAAATGATTAAATCACATTTAATCATTTTATCATTTAACATATAGTTTAATGTACATCTTATGAACATTAAATTTTAATCTATAGTTTTCAAATATGAATCACATTTACATTTAAATTAATATTTGAACTCTTTCAAATATTTAATTCTCTCATGTAATTTAATATGATTCATATCCACATTCAAATTCATTAGGGAATATATGTTTATGTATACAGATACAATATAATATAAAGTTTTGGAACTATATATTATAAATTTAATGTGAATATGATTCATATTAAATTATGTGAGAGAATTAAATATTTGAAAGAGTTCAAATGTTTAATTTAAATGTGAATGTGATTCATATTTAAAACTATAGGTTATAATTTAATGTGCAAAGATGTACATTAAAACTATAGGTTAGAGGGGAAAATATGATTAAATATGATTTAATCTTAATTAAATATAAGATAATTAATTTGATTAATTAAATATGATTTAATTAATATATATAATAATTAATTAGATTAATTATTATTGTTATTAAATTAATGGGAACGTGTCAGGAGGACACGTTCCCCACTTCCCTCCAACTCCCTATCGATAAGGAGTGGGGGAAGTTATCCCTCGAGAGATTGCTTCTTCTCTTCAGTGAGAAGGTGTGAATCGATCGATTTTTTGCTGAAATTGAAATCTCTCTCAAATTCCTTTTTTTCTCTTCCAAGTGTTGGATTCCTTCCCACAAAGGAACTGATCAAAAGGACTTAGAGGATAGGAGGTTTTTCTGTTGGTGTTGTCCTGTTGGAGAAAATAGAGAAGTTCATTGGGTGTTCCTGTGTAGCTGTACGATTGGCAAAGAGTTGCTGATTTGGAAAAACTACAAAGGTAATTGTTTTCCCCTTTTACTTTAGAATTAAAACAGCATGTGTGCATGTTTAATTTACATGCCTAATTAGATTAGAGTTGTATGTTTGTTCTCTGTAGTTTACCAATGTATTGGTATTTGCTTTTCAACCAAAAACAATCAAGCAATTTCGATTTCTAAACACGTTTTCGCTGCTCAAGGGGATCAGATTCCCAACAAATGGGTCAGCAGTATTGTGCTCCGAAGCTATATTTGTGACGATCACATCTCCTCGATGCACTATCTCCCTGATTAGGTGATACTTTCGCTCAATGTGTTTACCCCTCTTTTGACTTCGGGGTTCTCTTGAATTTACCACAACACCACTGTTATCACAATAAAGTGTGATTGACAAACTCATGTTTGGAACAACTTCCAAATCCATCATGAATTTCCTTAGCCATATGGCTTCTTTAGTTGCTTCACAAGCTGCTACATATTTGGCTTCCATAGTTGAATCTGCGATGCATCCTTGCTTGATGCTTCGCCAAACTACAACCCCTCCGTTAAGAGTGAAAACTGACCCCGACGTAGATTTCCTCGAATCTTTGTTAGTTTGGAAGTCAGAATATGTGTATCCTGTAAGGATCAAATCCTTAGCTCCATACACAAGCATGTAGTTCCTCGTTCTCCAAAGATACTTGAGGATTATCTTAACCGCTATCTAGTGTTCTGATCCTGGATTAGATTGATATCTACTAACCATTCCTACTGCAAAGCATATGCCTGGCCTAGTACACAACATTGCGTACATCAGGCTACCAACAACTGATGCATAAGGAATTCGACTCATATCCTCAACTTCTTGAGGCGTCTTAGGACGTTGTTTCCTTCGACAAATGAACTTCATGCCTGAAAGGTAATAAACCTTTCTTGGAATCTTGCATCTTAAATCTTGACAACACTTTGTCGATATAAGATGTTTAAGATAATGTTAGAGTTTTGTTCTTGCGATTCCAGACAATCTAGATTCCAAGAACAAACTGCGCCTCTCCCAAATCTTTCATTTGGAATTGCGTAGTTAGTCATTTCTTAATGTCAGTAAGATAACCTACATCATTCCCAATGAGTAGGATATCATCTACATATAAGACTAGGAAAGCAACAAAACTATTAATGATTTTCTTGTAGACACAAGGTTCATCATTATTTTGATCAAAGTCATAAGATTTGATTGCCTCATCAAATCTCATATTCCAGAATCTAGAAGCTTGTTTCAGTCCATAGATGAGCCTTTTAAGCTTGCAAACTTTTTGCTCTAGTCCTGGTTGTATGAACCCTTTGGGTTGGTCCATGTAGATGTTTTCGTCAAGATTCTCATTTAAGAATGTTGTCTTGACATCCATCTGTCATACCTCATAGTCATAATATGCAGCAATGGCAATTAGAATACGAATAGACTTTACCATAGCAACAGGTGAAAAGGTTTCCTCATAGTCCACCCCTTCTACGTGGGTATAACCATTTGCTACTAGTCTAGCCTTAAAAGTTTGCACTTTTCCATCTACACCATGTTTTCTCTTGTACATCCACTTACAACCTATAGGTTTTGCCCCATCGGGTTTATCTACAAGATCCCAAACAGAATTGAAGTGCATAGACTCCATTTCTTAGTTCATGGCTATGACCCATTTGTCTTTGTCTTTGTCAACAATTGTTTGGTTATATGATAAGAATCGTGGTCTTCCACACTTTCCAACTGGACCTATTACACGCGCGAAAACTAAGAAGCTTAAACAAGCATTCTTTATTGACATACAAAATTGGATAGGTTCATCTCAACCTCCATTTCATATGCTCCAACTTGATCCAAGAGCGCACGACGATGTGAAGGTCAACGTTTGCAAAATTGGCGTTGTGCCAACATTTTAAAGACTCATTTTCTATTTTTAGTCATGAACTTTTGATTGTAATTTTTGAACTTTTGGGCTTACAAACTATGGTTTCAAAGTTAGACTTCAATTGTGGGGAGTTACTAAGTAGGTTGGTTATGGTCATTAATAGTTGTAGGTTTTACTTTTGGGAAACTGAAAGGTTGGTGGTTTTATTCACATATGGGCTATAAAAAATCACATCCTAACCATGTAAAACTCATATAAAGACTTTGATGAATGAAATTTGTTCTCTCAAGCTAGAGAGTTTTCTTAGAAATCCTTTTCTAAGGTTTCTTGCAATTCTTGTGATAGATTGCATTTTGAGCCATTCAATCCAAATTTCTTGATCACGCTTTGATTGTGGAATGACTCAATCTAGAACAAGATTTCCAATCTTGCTTCTAGATCTTTGATCATAAGAGGTAATCGATTTCTAGCCTTTTTCCTCTTGGTTGATTCTAAATTGTATAGGGAGGTGTTAATCTCTTAGTTTACTGGTTCTTGCTTCTTCATAGCTTGGATTTTTGGCTGAGAATTTAGAATCAACCAAGAGGAAAAAGGCTAGAAATCGATTACCTCTTATGATCAAAGATCTAGAAGCAAGATTGGAAATCTTGTTCTAGATTGAGTCATTCCACAATCAAACGTGATCAAGGCTGGATTGAATGGCTCAAAATGCAATCTATCACAAGAATTGCAAGAAACCTTAGAAAAGGATTTCTAAGAAAACTCTCTAGCTTGAGAGAACGAATTTCATTCATCAAAGTCTTAATATGAGTTTTACATGGTTAGGATGTGATTTTTTATAGCCCATATGTGAATAAAACCACCAACCTTTCAGTTTCCCAAAAATAAAACCTACAACTATTAATGACCATAACCAACCTACTTAGTAACTCCCCACAATTGAAGTCTAACTTTGAAACCATAGTTTGGAAGCCCAAAAGTTCAAAAATTACAATCAAAAGTTCATGACCAAAAATAGAAAATGAGTCTTTAAAATGTTGGCACAACGCCAATCTTGCAAACGTTGACCTTCACATCGTCGTGCGCTCTTGGATCAAGTTGGAGCATATGAAATGGAGGTTGAGATGAACCTATCCAAATTTGTATGTCAATAAAGAATGCTTGTTTAAGCTTCTTAGTTTTCGCGCGTGTAATAGGTCCAGTTGGAAAGTGTGGAAGACCACGATTCTTATCATTATAAGTTAATAGATCCTCGCAATCATCATTTGATATGACAATTTTGGTTTTAATTAAACCCATGTAACAGTCTGGTTGTGTTAAAACCCTCACACTACGTCGAGGCACTCTCAACTCTTGAGATGGACTTGACAAATTTGTATCAACAACCCTTGTTGATGTACTATCAACAACTTTTGTTGTTGTTCCGTCTAACTCACTTAACACAACTTTACTTCTTGGTTGGTGATCCCTTTTGTGGTCCTCCTCTAAGAAAGTGACATTTGTCGACACAAGTACCTTATCTTCCTTAGGATCATAGAATAACCCACCTCTCGTTTCTTTTGGGTACCCTACAAAAAGGCATAATTTTGAACGTGATTCCAATTTCTTTGGATTTGTCATGATCACATGTGTTGGGCATCCCCAAATTCTGAAATGACGTAAACTACCTTTACGTCCTTTCCAGAGTTCAAATGGTGTTTCTAAAACACTTTTTGATGGAACATTGTTCAAAATGTATACAGCAGTCTCTACTGCGTATCCCCATAACGAGTTAGGGAGATGAGTATAGCTCATCATTGATCGAACCATGTCCAACAAGGTTCTGTTGGGATTTTTGTCCTAATCTCGTGTTTGTAAATTACTGTTTGAAATTAATAAGAGTTATTCATTTCATCACTTTGTGTCTCGCAATATTTATAAACTTTTCCAATAAACTAAGCTCCAGGGTCATTGAATTTATGAGAGAACTAGAACTTGAACGGTGTGTAGTGGACACACAGGGAGGATCATGTTCGAGTAAATGACCCGAACGGTCTAGAGTATATGGATAGGGTAGGAGACCTAATCCTGGATACACTGTGGATGCGGCCCGCTTTGTATTAGATACAAACGAGGTGATCTGACTCGTTCATGTGGTTGACATGCTAGTGGGGGCATCCTGTGCAATGAGATTGTACAAGACCGGACCGTGAATTATTAGACCCACGATGTAATACCGCTGACAAGAAGGACTAATAACTTCAGAGATGACCATTAGTGACTCGACCAATTCGAGCGTGTTACGGACTCCTCATCTCGCGGGGTCCGTCCTTTGACTAGTACGAATAAGGGTGGTCATAGTTACTCGCCCAATATGCCTATCTTCTCAGGGACAGGACCAAGTAGGGAGCTGGGAACTTAACTACGCGAGATGGAATTCACTCGTTCCCGCCTTAGGGAAACTAGAGGGGTTGGTCCCTTAAGTGTTGTTCCAGGGCTTGGACAACGGGCGCCCACCTTCTCACTGGCCCGAGAAGGGTGTTGTGTATGGTTGGACCATCACAATATGTTGTTCATTATAGGAGCAGTGGGGACTTAAGGAACAAGAGGTAGACACATGGGTAAAACGGTAATTTGACCCAGCCGTGTCTACGAACAACCTGTGAAGGGTCGACTCATGGGCATTGGTTATATCAGTGGACACGTAATATTCTTCACTGACGGGAGTGCAGCTACGGGCTATAGTGGATTGTTACCGTAGCTAATGAATGTTGATTAACCGGGTCAAAGAGTTTGACAGTTAATCTCTCGATCATTGAGCCCGCCATCGTAGGTCCATTAGGTCCCTCGGTTGGCTCAATCTGGGTTAAAAGAAGGGTTAATGTTTTGGTATGAAATTGAAGTGTTCAATTTCAGTTAAAGGGCATTTATGTCATTTATATGAGATATGAATGATATAATATATAGTTTAATGTGAATGAGATTCACAATACACTATTGGTTAGCCTAATTGTTGAACTAGGGCTAATTGGAGAAATTAATTGAGAGAAATTAAATTGGATGTGATTCAATTTAATTAATCCACATTTATTGCAAATCAGATTTACAATATGAGATATGAGATATCTTATATTATGTGGTTATGCAAATGAGATTTGCATAACCTATGGTTGTGGTAAAGTGGTAATTATGTGGAGATTTTAACTCCATCAATCCCACTATTTAAACCCTTTGCAAGAAGGGATTGTAAGCTAACTCTCTTATTTTTTTATTTTCATCAAAGAGAAGAAGAGAATTCGCTCAACCATTCTATCAACTCTCTTCCCTCTCCAAAATCAAGAAGTTCCCACAAACTTCTTTCTTTCCAAAGGAAGAACAACCGAGAAGCTTTTAGTGGTTGTGTTCGGTTCTTGATCGTGAAAAGAGAACGAGTTCGTTGAGATCGGGTTTTTCACGAAGGGTTCGTGATTTTCTTGAAAGGAGTTCTTGAAGAGGGTCTTCAACAAGTAAGTTACTTCATCTTACTGTTTTTCCTTTCCATTTTGCATGTTTAGCCTAGATCTAATAGTTAGATCGTTTTAACAAAACTCGAGTAGCGTAATGATACCATGACGATTCCATCGTCTTGCGCTGTGTGGGGATTCTCATTCCCTTCAATTGGTATTAGAGTCATTTCGATGGTTCTTCATTATGCACTGTTTTTTTGTTAAAATAGGTGGGTAAATTTCCTTAAATTTCATGAAATGAATGATGGTTTGCATAATGGATGTTTCGGTTTTTGGCACTAGATTAGATTTATAATTTATGTTGATGAGATCAATGTAAGGGCCCGTTGTTTTTGGGCATTTTGTTGTAAATCGAGTCATTAAGTCCGGGTCGTTCGTGGCAAGAGTTGCTGTGAAGAAATCGGAGCCAAAACAAGCGAAAATCGATGAAGAACAGCAAAGGTGTTTGTTGTTCTGTTGATGGCGTTGAGACGCTGTTCATCGGCGTCTCAACGCTATCCTTGCGGGCGCTGGCTTGGCTGCAGAGCAGCGTTGCAACGCCACGGTGTGGAGCACGCCGCCTCAACGCCGACGCGCGGCGGCGGGTAACGCTACCCACGGCGTTGCAACGCCACACACGTAGTGGGCATTTCGCAGATGTGAGTGGTTTTTCATGTTGATGGGGCAGTTTGCACGTTTTATTTTCTTTATTTTTATTTGTAAAATGTATTTAATTCTTTTATTAAATAATATTAATATAAGTGTTATATTAATGTTATTTAATTAAATAATTGCCCCTAGGTGCCAAAAACCAGTCCATTTTTGCTGTTTAATTATTTTATGCATGAGATGTATGATTTAATTAAATTCTATGTGCATAATGTATGTCATATTGATTTAAATTCTCACCTTAGGTTAAACATTTCATGCATCATTTATATTATAAGAGTATAATATATAGTTTGCATGATAGGTTATATTATAAGAGTTATAATATAATTAAAATGCATGTTTAATTTAATTAATATAAGTGTTATATTTTTAAATTAAAGTATGTTCATGCATTTATATTCATGAGATGAATTATATTATGTTATAGTATATAGTTATTCATGTGATGAATGATCAAGCACTATAACATAGAAATGCATGCAACCTAAGTTAATTATTAGTTTTAAAGAGTTTAGAACTTGAAAAATTAGACTTAGGTTTTCTTTTTTCTAATGAGATTAGAAATTAGGAAATCAAAGTTTAGTCTATGAATGGAGACTGATTAGTAACTCTATCTAAGGAAGGTTTTGTCTAAGGTCAGGTATTTAAGTTGACGCCATGAACACCCCTACAGGAAACCGACACGAGTGAATCTTGATCCGTGATTCTTAGATTATTCTTATCGTGAGTGTCGCTAATTAAAAGTGTTTTAATTAACTCACATAGACCTAAGTTATAATGTGATTATAGACTTAGGTTAATACCATATAAGAGTTATATTGGTAGACTTAGGTAAATTTTAGCCGGTTTATCTGGGTCAATCCCTATTAAAATTAAAATGCTGAGTGGGAGGAAATAAAGTGTATGAGATACATTTAAATTTCCAACCACAAATTTCCTTTAAGTCCGCACCGTGAGATCTATACTCGGCCTCGTGGCGCAAATGGGAGCGTTCTCCTTCGGGTGGCATTTGTTTAGGTCAATATCATCGTGGATGGAGAGAGTACTTATAGTGAGTGGGAGCAGGACTTGTGAAAACGAGACTCACTAGGTCTCTTCTTTCGATTCACACCGTGAGACACCTATGATCCGCTTGCTAGTTTGGCATGGACCAGACAATCCCTTCGGAGGGCATGATCATGAGAGTCGGAACACCGTAAATTCCTGAAAGGGATACAGTTTCCTGGTTGGTTTTCCTTCTTGGTTCACCCATCGGTGGCTATTGTTTGGACGGATGCTTAGAAACTTAAAGATTGAGGGTGACACTCACGCACTGCGTTAAGTGTTAATGAATTCGACCAATAATGGTAATTGGACGCCTAATGGAATAAGAGTTATTCGGGATTAGGATCTCGATCGAGAAAGTCTCGTCCTAGAGGAGGAGTGTTCTGTTCACCCTTCGGTGGCGGTCATTCTAAACCTTTAGGGTATCATTGCAAAATTTTGAATGACCTAGGGATCATGAAACAATTTTGCTAAAACTTGATTGGATTTCAAAAAGTTTTTTGAGAGACTAACACAAAGTTTTCTTAATTTTTTCAGCTTAAAACATGTTTAGCGCAATAATAGCTCTACTCGCGTCCGATAAATTAGTGGGAGATAATTACCAAAGTTGGAAAAACAATATAAACACAATTTTGGTAACTGACGACATTAAGTTCGTGCTGTCTGAGGAGTGTCCTCAGATGTCGGGCTCGACAACGACGCGAAGTGTTCGCGATGCATACGATCGGTGGATCAAGGCCAATGAAAAGGCCAAGGTCTACATTATTGCCAACATGTCTGATGTATTGGCAAAGAAGCATGAGCTGATGCTCTCCGCCAAGGAGATCATGGAGTCCTTGCAGGAAATGTTTGGACAACAGTCCTTTCAGGTCCAGCATGACTCACTCAAATACGTCTTCAACGCACGGATGAAGGAGGGGTCGTCTGTCCGTGAACATGTTCTAGACATGATGACCCACTTTAAAATGGCTGAGATGAACGGGGCTTCGATTGATGAGTCGAGCCAAGTCAGTTTTATTTTGGAGACTCTTCCGAAGAGTTTCCTTCAGTTTCATAGCAATGCTGTAATGAACGAAATTAGCTACACTCTGACTACCCTCCTAAATGAGCTACAGAATTTTCAATCCTTGAACAGGGTCAAGGATCTGAGGCAAATGTTGCCTACAGGTCTTATCACAGGGGTTCGACCTCTGGGACGAAACCTGTTGCTCCTTCACGCCCGAAAGGGAAGAAGAGGATGAAGAGTGGTAAAACTGACCGAGTTGCCGCCCACAAGGGCAAGAAGGTCAAGGACGTTGCAGAAAAAGGAAAGTGTTTCTACTCCAATGGGGGCAGACACTGGAAGAGGAACTGTCCCAAATTCCTGGCCGAGAGGAAGAATCAAGGTAAATGTGATTTACTTGTGACAAAAACTTGTTTAGTGGAGAGTAGTGACTCTGCCTGGATATTGGATTCGGGCGCCACTAATCATGTTTGTTCTTCTTTCGTGGATTGATTCTCGCACCACCGCGAGGGTGAGGTGACTCTACGGGTTGGATCTGGGGAGCTTGTCTCTGCTGCAGCGATCGGCATGGTGAAGCTACATTTTGGCAGGAACTACATTTTGTTGGACAATTTGTATATAGTTCTAGGGTTTATTAGAAACCTAGTTTCTATTTCCTGCCTTTTAGAACAGTGTATTTCTGTTTCATTTCATGGTAATAAAGCGTTTATTTCCAGAAATGGTAATCTTATTTGTTCTGCTTCACTTGAGCATAATCTGTATGTTTTGAAACCTAATTCGGTCAAAAGTGTTTTGAATACTGAATTGTTTAAAACTGCAGAAACACGAACTAAGAAAGCGAAAGTTTCTCCTAAGGAAAAGGTCCATCTTTGGCATCTACGGTTAGGCCACATTAATCTCAATAGGATTGAGAAACTAGTGAAGAGTGGACTTCTAAATGAGTTGGAAGAAAACTCTTTACCAGTGTGTGAGTCATGCCTTGAGGGCAAGATGACCAAACGTCCTTTTAGTGGAAAAGGATATAGAGCCAAAGAGCCTCTTGAGTTAGTACATTCTGACCTCTGTGGTCCGATGAATGTTAAAGCTCGGGGCGGTTATGAATACTTCGTGTCTTTCATAGACGATTACTCGAGGTATGGGTATATTTACCTAATGCACAAGAAGTCTGAAACTCTTGAAAAGTTCAAGGAGTACAAGACTGAGGTTGAGAACCTCTTAGGTAAATCGCTTAAAACACTTCGATCGGATCGAGGTGGAGAGTACATGGACACTAAATTCCAGGACTATATGATAGAACACGGAATTATGTCCCAACTCTCAGCGCCTGGTATGCCACAGCAGAATGGTGTATCGGAGAGGAGAAACAGAACCTTGTTGGACATTGTGCACCGCGGAGTATCATCTGATACGGGAGATTGTGCACCGCAGAGACGTGACGGTCACGCAGATAGCGTCGGAGCACAACGTAGCTGATCCATTTACAAAGCCCCTCACGGCTAAGGTGTTTGAGGGTCACCTAGAGAGTCTAGGTCTTCGAGAGCTTCCTGACTAGGGCAAGTAGGAGATGTGTAAAAACGGGTATTCAATGCCCTAGTTTATTGTATTACTTCAGTGTAATTTATGTACATTTCAGAAATGTATTTTCTCCACTAGCTTAGTCCAAGTGGGAGTTTGTTGGGATTTTTGTCCTAATCTCGTGTTTGTAAATTACTGTTTGAAATTAATACGAGTTACTCATTTCATCACTTTGTGTCTCGCAATATTTATAAACTTTTCCAATAAACTAAGCTCCAGGGTCATTGAATTTATGAGAGAACTAGAACTTGAACGGTGTGTAGTGGACACACAGGGAGGATCACGTTCGAGTAAATGACCCGAACGGTCTACAGTATATGGATAGGGTAGGAGACCTAATCCTAGATACACTGTGGATGCGGTCCGCTTTGTATTAGATACAAACGAGGTGATCTGACTCGTTCATGTGGTTGACATGCGAGTGGGGGCATCCTGCAATGAGAGATTGTACAAGACCGGACCGTGAATCATTAGACCTACCGATGTAACACCGCTGACATGAAGGGACTAATAACTTCGTGATGACCATTAGTGACTCGACTCGAATCCCGAGCGTGTTACTTAACTCCCGTCTGCGGGGTTTCGTCCCTGACTAGTACGTGTGAGGGTGGTCATAGTTACTCGCCCAATATGCCTAACTTCTCGTGACAGACCAAGTAGGGAGCCGGGAACTTAACTACGCGAGATGGAATTCACTGCTCCCGCCTTTAGGGAAACTAGAGGGTTGTTCCCTTAAGTCTTGTCTCCTGTGGCTTGGACAACGCGCGCCACCTTCTCACCGCCCGAGAAGGTGTTGTGTATGGTTGGACCATCACAATATGTTGTTCATTAGAGGAGTAGTGGGGACTTAATGAACAAGAGGTAGACACAGAGGTAAAACGGTAATTTGACCTAGCCGTGTCTACGAACAACCTGTGAAGAGTCGACTCATGGGTGTTGGTTATATCATTGGACACATAATATTCTGCACTGACGGGAGTGCAGCTACGGGATATAGTGGAGTGTTACCGTAGCTAATGAATGTTGATTAACCGGGTCAAAGAGTTTGACAGGTTAATCTCGGATCATTGGAGCCCATCACTGTAGGTCCATTAGGTCCCTCGGTTGGCTCAATCTGGGTTAAAAGAAGGGTTAATGTTTTGGTATGAAATTGAAGTGTTCAATTTCAGTTAAAGGGCATTTATGTCATTTATATGAGATATGAATGATATAATATATAGTTTAATGTGAATGAGATTCATAATAAACTATTGGTTAGCTTAATTGTTGAATTAGGGCTAATTGGAGAAATTAATTGAGAGAAATTAAATTGGATGTGATTCAATTTAATTAATCCACATTTATTGCAAATCAGATTTGCAATATGAGATATGAGATATCTTATATTATGTGGTTATGCAAATGAGATTTGCATAACCTATGGTTGTGGTAAAGTGGTAATTATGTGGAGATTTTAACTCTATCAATTCCACTATTTAAACCCTTTGCAAGAAGGGATTGTAAGCTAACTCTCTCATTTTTTTATTTTCATCAAAGAGAAGAAGAGAATTCTCTCAACCTTTCTCTCAACTCTCCTCCCTCTCCAAAATCAAGAAGTTCCCACAAACTTCCTTTTTTCCAAAGGAAGAACAACCGAGAAGCTTTTAGTGGTTGTGTTCGGTTCTTGATCGTGAAAAGAGAACGAGTTCGTTGAGATCGGGTTTTTCGCGAAGGGTTCGTGATTTTCTGGAAAGGAGTTCTTGAAGAGGGTCTTCAACACGTAAGTTACTTCATCTTACTGTTTTTCCTTTCCATTTTGCATGTTTAGCCTAGATCTTATAGTTAGATCGTTTTAACAAAACTTGAGTAGCGTAATGATACCATGACGATTCCATCGTCTTCCGCTGCGCGGGGATTCTCATTCCCTTCAGGTTCTATTTCTCCTTTCTGATACACCGTTTTGTTGAGGTGTATCAGGTGCTGACAGTTGGGATGTAATTCCATGTTCTATCATATAGTCTTGGAATTTTAAATCCATATACTCTCCAGCTCGGTCCGATCGAAGTGTTTTAATTATTTTACCTCATTGATTCTCAACTTCAGCCTTGAATCCCTTGAATTTTTCAAGTGCTTCAGACTTATGATGCATTAGGTAAATATGCCCAAATCTTGAATAATCATCTATAAAAGAGATGAAATATTCATAACCTTCTCTGGTTTTAACATTCATCGGACCACAAAGGTCAGAATGTATAAGCTCAAGAGGTTTTTTTGCTCTATAAGCTTTTTCCCTAAAAGGTCTTTTAGTCATTTTTCCGTATAAGCAGGACTCACATACTGGTAAGGCATTTTCTTCTAACTCATTTAGAAGTTCAATTTTTACCAATCTCTCAACTCTATTGAGGTTAATGTGACATAACCGAAGGTGCCAAAGTTGAGCATTTTCTTTAGGAAAAATTTTACGTTTCTTATCAGTTCGTGTGTTTGCTAATTTGAGTAATTCAGTGTTTAAAACTATTTTAACTGAATTAAACCTTTGCAAATAATTCTGAAGAAGAGCATTGTTTGCAAAGAAATAAAACAATTTATTTAATTAAAAATAAATTGAAGTACATTGTTTGCAAGAAATAAGATTTCAAATAAACCTTGAAACTACATACATGTTATCAAATAACTAGATTTTCTTATCGGACAATTGCTCTTTACTTTCTTATTTTCCTTTTCTCTTGTATCTTCTTAAGTTCAGAAGAATGACTACAGTATTTAGTTCCAGAGGATAAACCCTTCTGAATATTTTTTGGAATGGGCAAACAGATTTGCCTCTCCATTCTTTTGTCCCTTATCATCCATAAAAGACTGGTAAGACTGTAGTTCATTTAGCAGAGAAGTCAGATCATACTCTATGTTGTTCATCGCTGCATAGCTGCAAAAGTGCAGGAAACTCTTCGAAAGAGATTCTAGGATGAACGATATCTTACTTTTCTCGTCTATGACCGCCCCGTTCATTTTCGCTGTGTTGAAATGAGCCATCAGATTGAGAACATGTTCTTTTACTGACGTTCCCTCCTCCATGTGTGCGTTGTAAACGTATTTTAGGGCTTCATGTCGAATTTGATTTGACGGTTGTCTAGATAAATTTGGCATAAAATATATGATCTCACGAGCTGAGACCTTTCCCTCCAGCCTTCTGGCTAAAACATCAGGTATGCTAGCTAGGATGTAGGCTTTTTACTTTTCATTGGCATTGATCCAACGGTCATACGCATTCTTAACATATTGAGGTGCGTCTTTAGCAGAGTTTTGAGGACACTCCTCATTGAGAACGAACTTAAGATCATGTGTTACCAAGATGATGTTAAGATTGTTTTTCCAGGTCATCATATTTTCTCCGATTAATTTCTCAGTAGCAAATAAAGAAAGAATTGAGTTATTCATATTGCTGAAATACAAAATACTTGTATTAGTTTCTCGCTAAACCTTTAATTAATCTAATCATTTTTAGCTAATTATCTAATGATTCCTAAGTCATTAATAATTCACAATGATACTCCAAAGGCATAGAATGTATGACACCGAAGGGTAATCATAAACACTCTTCCTCTAAATCAAGACATTCTTGACCAAAACCTAATGCCAGAATAACTCATATTCCTATAGGTTTTAGTTACCATTCTTCGGTATGGATACTATTACAACTAATGTATCTTGTGAGTGTAACCCTCTATCTTTGGATTTCAGAGTCACGATCCAATAAAATCTACCGAAAGGAGAACTAGGTTGGAAAATAATCTAAGGTAATCTTTATCCTTTTCAGGTGTTCACTGTGTTCGGATCCCTATGATCAAAGCCCTCCGAAGGGATTGTCTAGTCCAGGGCAAACTAGCAGGCTGATCATAGTAATCTCACGGTGTGAACCGATAAGAGAGGCCATGGGTTTTGTTTTCACAGTTTCCGCTCTCACTCACTATAAGTACCCTCTCCATTCACCTTGATATTGATCCATACAAATACCATCCGAAGGGGGACGATCCCGTTTGCGCCACGAGGCCAAGTATGAATCTCACGATGTGAATTTCTCGGAGATATGTAGGTGGAAAACTTAATGTATCATATACATCTATTTCCTCCCACTAAGTACTTTAAGTATTTTAGGAATTTTACATAGGTTAAATCCGGCTAATGATTTTACCTAACTCTATCAATATAACCTCTTATATTGAATTTTACCTAAGTCTACAAACCTAGGGTTTATAGTTTATCAACCCTTAATAAACTCTGCTAACATTTTAATAATTTATAGACTCTAAGATTAATTCACTCCCAGGTCAGTTCCTAGGTAGGGGTGTTCCGTTTCCGTCAGCTTAAATACCCCAACCTAGACATAACCTTCATTTGACAAAGTTCCTCTTAATCATAGTCTATAAATTATTCGGTCCCTAATTCTAATCTAAATAGAACTAGATAACCTAAGGTTTATTAACTTTAAGTTCTAAACATTTTAAAACTAATAATTAACCTTAGGTGACATGCATATTATGTTATATTTGCTTGATCATCCATCACATGAATAATAAACATACATAACATATTCATCTCATGAATCATAATGCATGTCAATGCTATCCAAAAATTAATATAACATCTTATATTAATAATTCATGCAAACTATATAATATAACAATTTATATTATAAATGATGCATGAAAATGCTTAACCTAAGATGGGATATCTAAAATAATAGCATACATTATGCATGACAATAATTATACAACAATTGCATAAATTAAATAGCAAAATTAGACCACTTTTGGCACCCTAAAATTAATTAAAATTAATATAATCTAATTACATTAATTAAAATTAATTAAAATAAATAAAAAATGTTTTATAATAAATTATAATTAAAAAACAAAAACGTTGCCCGTTGCTCATCCTTCGTGAAACGCCTACGGCGTTGTAACGTTGATACCAACGTTGCAACGTTGATGCTTGTATGTTTCTGCTCGTTGGAGTGTGCCTTAGCTTCAGCATTGCGTAACGCCTTCGGCGTTGCAACGCTGTCGTCCCCTCAATCGCGCGCCTGCCGTAGTAGCGTTGCAACGTCATTCACAGAACAACATTGTTTGTTTCCAATTTTGCTCGTTTTTCCTCCTTTCTTCTCAGCAATCACTTTGCCTCGATCGACACAGACTTACAGACTCGATTTACAATTATTGCCCAAAACACCGGGTTCTTACATTGAACAATTCAACGAAAAATTGCAAATCTAAGTGCCAAAAATGAAAACATCTAATTTTACAAACCTTCATTCATCTCATGAACAAGTTTTTGACACGCCCACTAGCTCTTCTTCGTTGTATCTCTAGGAGAGGGAAGGTGGTGGAACCTTTTTTGGAGATGGAGGGATTTTGAGAGAGATAAGTGTTTTGGAACTTTTCCAACAACACTTACAAAAGGGAGTACTAGGGTCTTACAAAATGCCTTGGAATATATAACAAATGTGCATCTCATGCACATATTTATAGGGAAATAGGATGGAAATGACCATCCTACCTCTATAGTGCTCTTATGATATATTTCTCATTTAATATATGGATTAAACCATATATTATATCAATTATATCACATATAATTGATATATCTCCTTAAACATGAAATTGAACACTTCAATTTCACTCCAAACTATAAACCCTCATTATTTCCATGTTGAGCCAACGAAGGGACCTAATGGATCTACAGATCATGAGCTCCAATGATACAAGATTAATCGATCAAACTTTTTGATCTAATTAACCAACATTCATTAACTACGAGTCACTCCACTATAGACTCGTAGCTGCACTCTCCTCACTGTAGACTATGTTGTATCCACTGATATAATCAATACCCGTGAGTTGACCTTTTACAGGTTGTTCGCAGTCACAGCTGGGTCAAATTACTATTTTACCCCTGTGACTACATCTTACTCCTTAAGCACTATTGATCCTCTAATGAACAACCAGTCTATGGTTATACCATAAACTTAATCCTTCTTAGGCCAGTAAGAAGGTGGGGCCCCGTTGTTCAAAACCTGGATTCAGCTCTTAAGAGAACAACCTATTTGATTCCCTAATTTAGGAATGAGTGAATTTCATCTTGCAGAGTTAAGTTCCCAGCTACCTACAAGGTTATGTCCCTGAGAAGGTAGCCTTATTGAGTCGGCTACAGGCCACTCTCACCCATACTAGTCTAAGGACAAACCCCATAAATAGGAGTCCATAACTTGCTTAGGATTTAGGTTAAGTCACAAATGATCATCTATAAATTATTAGACCTATCTTGTTAACCGTGTTATACTAGTATGTTAATAATTCACGGTCCGGTCTTGTATAATCTCATTATACAGGATGCCCCCACTCGCATGCCTACCACATGAACGAGTTGGATTACCTCGTTTGTACTAAATACAAAGCGGGTCGCATCCATGGTGTTACCAGTATAAGGTTCCCAACCTTATGCATATATCATAGACCTTTTAGGATATACTTGAACAACTTAATCCAACTTGTGTCCACTACACAATTGTTCAAGATCAATCATTATACCTTAGAACTTAGTTTATTGGATTTAGGTTTATGTGTGAGAATATAATAAATAACATCTTTATTTATTTGAAATATGATTATTACAAAACTACACTTGTTTAGGGCATAAACCCCAACATCCCAACCCTATCCATATATTATAGACCGTTTGGGGCAATAACTCGAACACTTGAATGCTCCCTGTGTGTCCACTACACACCATTCAAGTTCTCATAAGTATGACCCTGAAGCTTAGTTTATTGGATTAAGTTTATAAAATGTGAGATACAAAGTTTGAATAATAAATAACCTTTATTCATTAATTCATGAACTGTTACAAACGACACGAGATTAGGGCATAGACCCCAACAGGATAAGGTTGGGAACCTCATCCTGGTAACACTATGGATGTGACCTACTTTGTATTTGATACAAACGAGGTAATCCAACTCGTTCATGTAGTTGACAAACGAGTGGGGGCATCCTGTAAGACGAGATTGTACAAAAACCGAATCGCAAATTATTAGCCAACTGATGTAACACCGTTAACATATTAGGTCTAATAATTAATAGATGACCATTAATGACCCGACCTGAATCCTGAGTGGGTTATGAACTTCTGTCTGTTAGATTTTGTCCTTAGACTAGTATGGGTGAGAGTGGCAAGAGTTTTCGGCTCAATATGCCTACCTTCTCAGGGACGAAACCTCGTGGGGTGCTACGTGTCACAATCATACTAGAAAAATGTATGTTTGTGAACCTCACAGTGATGAGACGTGCCATGATGCGACCGAGGAGGACGGTGCATCATCTAACACACCAAGATTGGTGGGCTTGATGGCTAATATGAGAACATGCGAGATTTGGGCCAACTGTGTTGTCGGAGGGGTCGATGTATGGGCGTATGACTCCTCGCCAAAATGACGTGCAAGGGAGGGAGATCCAATATTTCTCATAATATACTATAGAGGGTACCATGGTGTCGACTCTCCATCACCCCTTGGCTTGTGGGCCTAAGTGAGTCACCCCGTGGCACGTTAGCGTGTCATGGCTGGGGCGAGCGTCACAAGAGAAGTGTCTTGGGCGTTTCCTTTGTAACGGGTTTTCAAGGGACAGTGTTGGACGGCATAGGTGTGCCGACATTGCGCCCCTTCCCATGGCTTGGAGGTTCAGATATAGGGGTCGTTAGCGGCCAGCGATCCGAGAATGTCTCGTCGAAGCCAACTCATGGGAAAGACCGAGTGCAAGTACACCTGACGGGTGATGTGTACGACCGAAGTTATATTCCACGATATTTACTTGATGCTTGGTTGAGGACTGAAGAACCTCACCTAAGGTCCGGCGAAGCCACAGAGCGTTGCGATCATAGAGATGGGGCATGAGTTCCCCTTAAGGCTGACCATGTTCGAGGGATGATTCATGGCGCCGCACGGTGCAAGAGGTGCGACCGTGACACTTGGTATCAAAGCCAACCTTTGTGTGCCCAGTCGGACAAGAGTTGAATGGGGTCCGTAGTGGCAATTATTGTGACTTTCGTGGAGTGAACCAGTTGGGTGGCATCGTGCAAATCGAGACCGTTTTGACATTGATTTTCGAGGAAGGACCTGGGCAATGTTTAAGCACTTACACTTTCAAGATTGAGCCTGGGTGAAGTGTTGGTCGCTGATAGCCACTTTCGAGGAAGCCCATGTGTGGTATCAGTTACGAGACCTAGACGAGTCGGGAAAATCATGTTCGAGATGGAGCCTAGGTGATGTTTGTTCGAGTTGCTCGAAATCAATGTTTAGTTGAATTGAATTGACGTTAGCAAGAGAAATCGTATGTCAAACAAGTATGGGCAACAATTTGATGTATGAGGACAATGTTGGCGTTGGCTTAATTCGAGAGAGTTGTCAAACGAGACGCGACTTCCAAACGAGGCCAAAGAGGGGCGAGTGAAGTTGTTGGCGTGTGCAAGCCAACGAGTGAGTTGTGTGGGCAATGGTGCCCGAGTGAAGCGCAAGAGTGCGCAAGTTGTGAAATATGGCCAGAAGTGCCAATCCGAAAGTGCTCGTGCGGAGTGAGCACGTTGTGAGAAGAGGAAAAGCGCAGAGGCGCTGTGTTGTGGAGTTGCCACGTGGTGTGGCCCGTTGCGGTGAGTTGGCCAGCGGAGTGCCAACAGAGTGAGAAGCTTTCCGACTTTGCTGAAGTTGTATGTCGCTCAGAGCATACGTGTGTTGTGGCCAAGGTGGCCGAGTGAATTTTGGGACGGATTCTCGTAATTAGGCGAGAGGAAGCCTAGGTTTGCTGCCATAGTTTGTCTGGCGAGTCTCGGGTCGAAGCCCCAGGAGTTGGGCGATGAGAGGGTCGCGTAGGGGTGTTGCGTAAAATTATCTTGCAATATCGCAGTGTACGGGTCAAGTTTTAGTATAGTGATTTGAGAGTCCGAGTATCGTTCTCGGGAATGGGTTTCTAGATTAATTAATTACTAAGATACTAATTCTCAATTTTAGCTAAAGTAACATAACATGTATAGGTGATTGAAAGTAAAAATAACAACAGACTAACATGTGGAGACACGAATTGATAGATTTGAGGAAAGTGATTTTACAAGTTAATCGTTTAACTAACACATGCAATGAATCAATTAGATGAATTTATAAACAAGAAGTAAAATACTCAAGAAAACCTCTCGATTCTTAGTGAGCCTCGCACATGCAATAAACTCCATAGTCTCCATATGAACCTACAACATGCACGACATTAAGCAACTTCTTTATGTGTTTCCCTTAGGTTTCTAGGTCATTCTCATGTCAGATTCTTAAGGGTTTTGACAACTTTGCTCTAATTCAAGTTTTATCTTTCGAGTCCACTTAAACCAACAAAATTAAGAGTTAAAGAACGAATTGCCAAAAATAAGAACAAAACATGCTTCAATACATAGCAATTAAGTCTTAACAAGCAAATCAACTCCTAACTACAACATTTAGCTACTCTAAATCACATAAAAACCAAGCTAAACATGTAGAAAACGTCTTAAAACGGAGTTACAATCTGAAAAAAAAGGAAATTAAACTTATGTATCGATGTCGGTCCTTCGTCTCCGAGCTTTCGTCTTCGATCTCGAACCTCCACGGATGCTTTGGCTCCCAAAAACGCTCTTTTCTCTCTTCTTACAAAGTGTATTTCAAAATTAGGGTGAATTCTCTACCAAATTCGGCTCCCTTGTAATGAAACCATAAGGTTCTATTTATAGTGTCTTTCGGTACAGCGTTGCAACGCTAGGGACAGTGTTGCAATGTTGTACCCTAGGCGGCTGGCATATATGGAATGTTTCGATGGCGTTGCAACGCTGTGGGCAGCGTTGCAACGCCACTACCCTAACGCGTGCGCCTTTCTATCGAAGTGGCGTTGCGACACTGCAAGGCAGCGTTGCAACGCCCTCTGTGCGGTCCTTCATGCGCGCCTTCTTATCGAGATAGCATTGTGACGACCGCTGGATCAAGGCCAATGATAAGACCAAGGTCTACATTTTGGCTAGTGTTTCAAGTTCGCCAAAAGCACGAGGGCATGGTCTCACCGTGAGATCATGAGTTCACTCAGAGAAATGTTTGGACAATCGCCGGGCCAGATTCGGCACGAATCCCTCAAATACGTTTATAACTCCCGTATGAAGGAGGGGTCGTCGGTGAGAGAACACGTTCTTGATCTGATGGTCCACTTCAACGTGGCTGAGATGAACGGAGCGGTCATTGACAAGCAAAGTCAGGTATCGTTCATCCTGGAATCTCTTCCGAAGAGTTTCCTGCAATTCCGCAGCAATGCGGTGATGAACAAGATAGAGTATAACCTGACTACTCTCCTTAATGAACGACAGACTTTCTAGTCTCTTATGAAGAATAAGGGACAGGCTGATGGAGAGGCAAATCTATTTGCCCATTCCAGAAGGTCCCAGAAGGGTTCATCCTCTGGGACTAAGTAACTCTTCTTCTGGGCTTAAGAAGACCCAAAAGAAGAAAATAGGAGGGAAAGGGAAGGCACCTGCTGCTGACAAGGGCAAGGGAAAAACCAAGCTTGCAGATAAAGGAAAGTGTTTCCACTGCAACATGGATGGGCACTGGAAGAGAAACTGCCCAAAATACCTTGCTGAGCTCAAAGAGAAGAAAGGTAAATTAGATTTACTTGTTCTTGAAACATGTTTAGTGGAAAATAATGATTTTACCTGGATACTTGATTCAAGAGCCACTAATCACGTTTGCTCTTCATTTCAGGAAACTAGTTCCTTCAAGGAGCTCGAAGAGGGTGAGATGACGCCGTGGTCTAATGAGAGACGCCGTCTCACTGTGCGATGGGGAGATGCCAAGTTATTTTTCGGAGATAGATTTCTTTTATTAAAAAATATGTATATAGTTCCTAAGCTTAAAAGGAACTTAATTTCTATCTCTTGTTTAATAGAACTTGGTTATTGTATTTCTTTTTCAATCAATGAAGCGTTCATTTTGAAAGAGGGTGTCAATATTTGTTCTGCTAAATTGAAAAATGGCTTGTACGTACTGAAACCGAATAAAACCAAAATAATTTTAAATCATGAGATGTTTAAAAATGCTAACACTAAATATAAAAGGCAAAGAATTTCTCCAAATAATAATACCTATATGTGGCATCTTAGACTTGGTCATATTAATCTCAACCGGATTGAGAGACTTTCTAAGAATGGACTTCTAAACAAGTTAGAAGATGATTCTTTACCGCCTTGCGAGTCTTGCTTGGAAGGTAAAATGACCAAACGACCTTTTACTAGAAAAGGTTATAAAGCCGTAGAACCCTTAGAACTTGTGCATTCGGATCTTTGTGGTCCGGTGAATGTTAAAGCTCGAGGAGGGTACGAATATTTCATCTCTTTCATAGATGATTATTCGAGGTATGGTTATCTATACCTAATGCATCACAAGTCTGAAGCTCTTGAAAAGTTCAAAGAGTATAAGGCTGAAGTAGAGAATGCATTAGGGAAAAGCATTAAAATACTTCGATTCGATCGAGGTGGAGAGTATATGGATTTGAGATTCCAGGACTATATGATAGAACATGGAATTAAATCTCAACTCTCAGCACCTAATACACCACAGCAAAACGGTGTGTCAGAAAGGAGAAATAGAACCTTGTTAAACATGGTTCGTTCTATGATGAGCTATGCTCAATTGCCTGCCTCGTTTTGGGGATACGCAGTAGAGACTGCAGTTTAAATCTTGAACAGTGTTCCATCAAAAAGTGTTTCATAAACACCTTTTGAACTTTGGAAGGGGCGTAAACCTAGTTTACAACACTTCAGGATTTGGGGTTGTCCGGCACACGTGCTCGTGACAAACCCAAAGAAACTGGAACCTCGTTCAAGATTGTGCCAATTTGTTGGCTATCCCAAAGAAACGAGAGGTGGTCTTTTCTACGACTCATAAGAAAATAAGGTGATTGTATCGACAAACGCCACGTTCTTGGAGGAAGATCACATGAGAAACCATAAACCGTAGTAAATTAGTACTAAATGAAGCTACACATGAACCAACAAGAGTTGTTGGTCAAGTTGGACCTTCATCAAGAGTTGATGGAAGAGCCAGCACCTCAAGTCAGTCTCGTTCTTCTCAATCGTTGGGAATGTCTTGACGCAGTGGGAGGGTTGTTTCCCAACCTGAAACTCAAATTGTCATACCTTATGACGGCGTAGAAGATCCATTGTCTAATAAACAGGCAATGAATGACGTAGACAAGAACCAATGGATCAAAGCCATGGACCTTGAAATGGAGTCAATGGACTTCAATTCAGTATGTGAACTTGTAGACCAACCTGAAGGGGTTAGACCCATAGGTGTAAAAATGGATCTATAAGAGAAAGAGAGATGCAAATTAAAAGGTATGCAGACCTTTAAGGCTAGACTTGTAGCAAAGGGTTTTACCCAAAGGGAAGGAGTTGACTATGAAGAAACTTTTTCCCCGTTGTTATCTTTCAAGTCTATAAGGATACTCTTGTCCATAGCCGCATTTTATGATTATGAAATTTGGCAAATGGACGTTAAGACTCCCTTTTTGAATGGTAATCTTGACGAGAGCATCTATATGTCTCAGCCCGAAGGGTTCATAACACAAGGTCAGGAGCAAAAAGTTTGCAAGCTTAATCGATCCATTTATGGATTGAAACAAGCATCAAGATCTTGGAATATAAGATTTGATACTGCGATCAAGTCTTACGGCTTTGACCAAAACGTTGACGAGCCTTGTGTTTACAAGAGGATCGTCAACGACAAAGTGGCTTTATTAGTACTTTATGTGGATGATATCCTACTCATTGGGAATGATGTAGGATACCTAATCGACATAAAAATTGGTCATGACCCAATTCCAAATGAAAGATTTGGGAGAGACGCAGTATGTTCTTGGGATTCAGATCTTTAGAAATCGCAAGAACAGAACGCTACCTTTGTCTCAAGCGTCTTATATCGACAAGATGTTGTCTAGATATTCGATGCAGAATTCCAAGAGGGGCTTATTACCCTTCAGGCACGGAGTTCATTTGTCTAGGGAAAAGTGTCCCAAGACACCTCAAGATGTTGAGGATATGAGACATATTCCCTATGCCTCTACAGTAGGTAGCTTAATGTATGTTATGCTTTGCACGAGGCCGGACATTTGTTATGTAGTGGGAATAGTCAGTAGGTACCAGTCCAATCCAGGGTTAGACCACTGACAACAGTTAAAAATATCCTCAAGTATCTAAGGAGAACGAGGGATTATATGCTTGTGTATGTGTCTAAGGATCTGATTCTTACTGGATACACTGATTCTGATTTTCAGACCGATAAGGATTCTCGGAAATCCACATCGGGATCAGTTTTCACCCTTAACGGGGGAGCTATAGTATGGCGAAGCATCAAGCAAGGATGCATCGTTGACTCCACAATGGAGGCTGAGTATGTCGCCGCTTGTGAAGCAGCTAAGGAGGCTGTTTTGCTAAGGAAATTCCTTACTAATTTGGAAGTTGTTCCAAATATGGAATCTCCCCTCACCTTATACTGTGACAACAGTGGTGCGGTAGCCAATTCGAAGGAACCTCGCAGCCATAAGCGAGGAAAGCACATCGAAAGGAAGTATCACCTGATACGAGAAATAGTGCAACGAGGAGATGTGACAGTCACGAAGATCACTTCGGAGCACAATATTGTTGATCCGTTTACAAAGACTCTCACGGCTAAAGTGTTCGAGGGTCATCTGGAAAGTCTGGGTCTACGAGATATGTACATAAGCTAATCTAGGGCAAGTGAGAGATATGTAATGGGGTATATGGATGCCCTAGTTTATTGTATTTCTATCTCTTGTAACCACTGTTTTAGATTATGATGTACCCCACTAGAGTTTTAGTGCAAGTGGGAGTTTGTTGGGATTTGTGCCCTAAAACTCGTAGTTTGTAATTATGTTCTAATTAATGTAATAAAGTGTTATTATTTCAATAAAGTGTTATTGTTCGTTTTCTACGAGTTTGCCTTCATTTAAACCCTAAATCCAATAAACTAAACATTCAAGGTTGTTAAATGAATCTTTAACTGAATGTAATGTACATAAAAAGGATCTCAGTTCGAGATACAGCCTAAAGGGTTTATAGTTAGGGGATAAGGTTTGGGTACCTTACCCTGGTTAAACTATGGATGTGACCCACTTTGTATTTGATACAAACACTGTGATCCTAACGTGTTCGTGTAGATGACATGTGAGTGGGGATATCCTATGTAATGAGATTACATAAGACCAGACCACGAAATAGTAACCTCTAGCTGTAACTCCGTTAACTAGTTAGGTTTCTATTTCACTAGGATGACCTAGGCAACTTGATCTCAATCTTGAGCAGGTTACGAACTCCTATTCGTGAGGGATTATCCTTTGACTAGTATGGGTGAGAGTGGCCAGATTTGCCGACTCAATATGCCTACCTTCTTGGGGACAAGACCGAGTGAGCTACTGGGGAACTTAACTTAGCAAGATGGAATTCACTCCTTCCCGCCTACTAGGGTAAGTAGAGGAATGTTCCCTTAAGTGGTGTCTCCGTGACTTGAACAAAGGACCACGGCCGAGAGGGACTCTGCTTTGTTGGTAGGACCACAAACAAATTGTTCATTAGAGAGCACCGGGTACTTAAGGCACAAGATGTAACCCAGAGTAAAACGGTAATTTGACCCACCGGTGTTACGAACATTCGTGAAGGATTGACTTGTCATTTATGGTCAATATCCATGGACACGTAAATATATCTGCAGTGAGAAGAGTGTAGCCATGGGACTTTAGTGGAGTGTTCCCATGAGCTTAACGAATGTTGATTGGGAGGTTAATGAGATTAACCGAGTAGTCTCGTATCGTTGGAGCTTCTGATCTGTAGGTCCATTAGGTCCACCTTCTAGCTCGTAAAGGGTTCTTAGATCATTTGAATTTGAAATGTTCAAATTCACTAGGGAATATATTTAATGTATATGGATACGATATAATATATAGTTTTGGAACTATATATTATAAATTTAATGTGAATAGGATTCATATTAAATTATTTGAGAGAATTAAATATTTGAAAGAGTTCAAATATTAAATTTAAATGTGAATGTGATTCATATTTGAAAACTATAGGTTAAAACATAATGTTCATCAGATGTACATTAAACTATAGGTTAAAGGGTAAAATGATTAAATATGATTTAACCAATTTAATTAATATTATAATTAAATTAAATATGATTTGATTTAATGTAATTAATTAATATTTGATTAATTTATATAATATTAATTGAGAACGTGTCAGGAGGACACGTTCCCACTACTCCCCAACTCCCCCTCGATAGGGAGTGGGGAGTTGCCCATTGAAGGTTCTTCTTCTCACCATGAGAAGAAGAAGAGAGGTATCGATCATTTTTTTTTTGGCGTTCTTACAGAAGAAAAAAATTTCTCTCTCACTCTAAAATTTCCTTCACATTCCAAAAGTTAGAATCCTTCCCACCAAGGAAGATCTAAGTATTCAGAGACATAGGAGGTGATCCAAGTGGTGGTGGTGTTGCACAGAGAAAAACAGAGAAGTTCCTTTGTTGTTGTACTGCTTGGAGCAAGGAGTTACTGTTGGAGAAAGTCTACAAAGATAATTCTTCTTTCTCTCCTTTAGTTTAAACGTTAAACTTGTAGCATGTTTGTATGCATTTAATCCATGCCTAATAGGATTAGAATATATGCTTGTTGTGTATTTTTTGGGTCAATGTACTGGTTTTTGTTTTTAGCAAAACAATCAAGCAAATTAACGATCCCAATCACGTTTCCGCTGCTCAAGGAGATCAGATCTCCATCAACTTGATGCTTAGTTAAGGGCTGAAGAACCTCGCCTAAGGTCCGACGAAGCCACAGAGTGTTGCGATCATAGAGATGGGGCATGAGTTCCCCTTAAGGCTGACCATGTTCGAGGGATGATTCATGGCGCCGCACAGTGCGAGAGGTGCGACCGTGACACTAGGAACTTAACTCTGCGAGATGGAATTCACTCATTCTCGAACAAGGAAAATTAGATCAGTTGTTCTCTTAAGGATTGAAACTAGGTCTTGAACAACGGGGCCCCACCCTCTCATTGGCCTGAGAGGGACTTTGTTTATGGTAGGACCATAAACAAGTTGTTCATTAGAGGATCAGTGCTACTTAAGGAGCAAGACGTAATCATAGGGGTAAAACGATAATTTGGCTCAGTTGTGATTACGAACAACCTGTGAATAGTAGACTCATGGGTATTGGTTAAATCAATGGACATAACTTGTCCTACGGTAAGGAGAGTACAACTACGAGTTTATAGTGGAGTGACTCGTAGTTAATGAATGTTGGTTAACTAGATCAAAGAGTTTGATCAGTTAATCTTGTATCATTAGAGCTCATGAATTGTAGGTCCATTAGGTCCCTCCGTTGGCTCAATATGGATAAATCAAGGGTATAAAGTTTTAGAGTGAACTTAAAGTGTTCAATTTCGTAAATGGAAGTTATATCGATTATATGTGATATAATCGATATAATATATAGTTTAATGTGAATATGATTCAAATTAAACTATATATATGCTATATTTGAATTATTATCCAAGTATTTTAATTTGAAATAGTTTCATATTAAATTCAATAGAGAATTAGAGAGAAAAATGCAAAATTGAATATGATTCAATTTATTAAGTATATGATACTTTATATTATAAAGTATATGATACTTTGTAATATGCATTATGCAAATATGATTTGCATGATGCAACATTTATGTAATTAATGGGTGAGTGGGTGGATGGAGTTAACTCCACCATCACTCTCTATAAATAAGTGCATTGAGATGCACTTGTGAGGTTAATGATTCATTTTTTGAGTTGTGGAAAAATTCCATAATTAGAGCTCTCTCTCATTTCTCTCAATTCTCTATTCTCTCTCGAGAGAAATCTCTCCCATATTCAAAAAGAAACTTCCACCGTTCTCCCTCTTCTAGAGAACAACGGAGAAGACTTGCTGGAGGTGTTAGTGTTGATAGTTAAGAATGAGCAACAAGTACGAGATTGAAGAAGGATTACTAGAAGAAAGATTCTCTAAAGGTAAACTCAACTTTTTTTCCCCTATTTGTTTAACCTTAGTTTCTGTTTTTGTAAAATTCCATAGTGTAATTACGGGCAAAGACGATTCAAACGCTTTCACTATGGGATTTGATCCCTTCACATCGAAGGCTCGGTTTGATGTCCGGTTATGTATTCGATGTCGATTTTGGGTTATAATTATGGTATTTTGTATTTGGGAGATTTATGTTTAATTTCCATGTGCAAATCAACAATTTATTTTCTCTTTGCTCTGGTTTAATGTTTTGTATGCTTGTAGATAGATTGATAACCTATACGCATTGAGCATGCACGTTAGGCTAGTTCAAAGTAGAGGATAGCTCGAATTTTTGCTAGTAAATTTATTATTTCTTGATTCTTGGTTTATACTATAGTATGAGAATATTTGTAGATAGTCTGGCAACCTATCAATTGTTGGGATTTTATGCCCTAAGTTCGTGTAGTTTGTAAATATTTGATGAGATTAATAAAGAGTTATTTTTCATCGTTTATCATGTTCTCGCATTTAAAACTTAAAATCCAATAAATTAAGCTCCAGGGTTATGGTTATGAGAACTTGAACAGTGTGCAGTAGACACATAGGCAAGATCGTGTTCAAGTGTGTAACCCAAATGGTCTATAGTACATGGATAAGGTTGGAAACCTCATCCTGGTAACACTATGGATACAACTCACTTTGTATTTGATACAAACGAGGCGATCCAACTCGTTCATGTAGATGATAAGCGAGTGGGGGCATACTGTACGATGAGATTGTACAAAGACCGAACTACGAATTATTAGCCAACTGATGTAACACCGTTAACAAATTAGGTCTAATAATTCATAGATGACCATTAGTGACTCGACCTGAATCCTAAGCGGGTTACGAACTCCTGTCTGTTGGGTTTTGTCCTTAGACTAGTATGGGTGAGAGTGGTCAGAGCTGTCGGCTCAATATGCCTACATTCTCAGAGACGAAGCCTCGTGGGAGTTGAGGACTTAACTCCGCGAGATGGAATTCATTCATTTCCGAGCTAGGAAAATTAGATCGGTTGTTCCCTTAAGGGTTGAATCCAAGTCTTGAACAACGAGGCCTTACCCTCTCACTAGCCCGAGAGAGTCATTGTTTATGATAGGACCATAAACTAGTTGTTCATTAGAGAATCAACGGTACTTAAAGAGCAAGAGGTAGTCACAGGGGTAAAACGATAATTTTATCTAGTTGTGACTACAAACAACCTGTGAAGAGTTGACTTACGGGCATTGGTTAAATCAATGGGCATAACTTGTCCTACAGTGAAGAAAGTGCAACTACAAGTCTATAGTGGAGTGACTCGTAGTTAATGAATGTTGGTCAATCGGGTCAAAGAGTTTGAACGGTTCACGTCTTATCATTGGAGCTCATGAACTGTAGGTCCATTAGGTCCCTCCATTGGCTCCACATGGAAATATCGAGAGTATAAAGTATTGGAGCGAACTTGAAGTGTTCAATTTCGTAAATGGGAGTTATATCGATTATATGTGATATAATCGATATAATATATAGTTTAATGTGAATATGATTCATAATAAACTATACAATATATTTGGATTAATTTCCAAATACTATTTTAGTATGAAATTGTTTCATATTAAATTCTAGAGGAAATAATTAATTTGAGAGCAAAATTGAATATGATTCAATAATGCAATCATGCAAATTTTATTTGTATAACTGTATAGGATACCTTATATTATGCAAATATGCAAATGTGATTTGCATAATGCATAATTTATGCATTTAGTGGGATAATGGGTGGAGAAATTATCTCCACCCTCACTCCCTATATAAGAATGCATCTTGATGCATTTTGTGAACTGGATTGCTCATTTTGGAAATTGAGATTTCCATATCTCATAACACTCTCAAAAGTTCTCTCTAGAAAATTCACTCCCTTTCTCCAAAAGGAATTCCACCATTCTCCCTCTCCAAGAGAACAACAGAGAAGATTTTGTGGAAAGTGTATTGAGAGTTCTTGTTCGTGTTGATCGTTGAGAACGAGTGCTTGAGATTGGAGAAGGATCACTAGAAAATGTATCTTCAAAGGTAAATCCATCTTCTCCCTTTTGTTATGCTTAACTAAAAGTGATTCCAACGCTTCTGCTACGGGATTCGATCCTTTCATCAATATCAAATGTGTTTGTAATCGCATATTAAACTAGCAATAGGGTCAACTCATGTTTGCATCGTAGAGGTTATTCTCTTGTGTAGATTGCGTGATAGGAGCTGAGAATCATGAAAACTAAATTAGTTAAATTAGGAATGCATGCCTAGTTTAATTACTTAGTCCCAATCAATCCAAAAATCTTAATGCAATTGGCTTTAGCTTCACTAGTATGGAACATTATTGTGCCCAACTAATTGAGGTTAATTAGATTAATTAACTCGATGCTAGGTTGAGTTACTTAGGATTTAGAGGATCTAAGCTTGCTTAGAGGCTTGTCTGGTTGTTCCGCTAAGATCAATTAGGTGTTAAGTAGCTGAATGAAGTTCTTGTTGGTAATCTGTAATAAAAAAATTATATTGTTACATGGTTTAACCCTGAATTGGTGTCTGAGGTGAGATCCTCCTTATCTTTATTGTTTTATGCTCTTATGTCTCTTATTTTATGTTGATTCCCCCCCCCCCCTACCCGATGTGTGTCAATAAAAAACCAACTAAAAGAAATTAGATTTTAGTTCAATTCTCCATGGTTCGACTTGGTCCAATATTAAACACTACAAGTATTTACTTTTAGATCAGTATTATAAATTTCATTTGATCGAGTCCTCGACAAGTTTTCTTCAACTCTAATCCCCGCAATAACGCCAAAATTTTATAGTGAAGAAGTTTGTCAAAAACCCTATCAAAGTTAAATTTATAAAACCAGACCATCTAAAGATTTGGAGTGATTAATGACCCAGGCCATCCACATAGATTGAAGTTCTTAATATTAATTAAGTACCATAATTACCCATACCTAATTTTATTTTGAGAAACGAACCTTTGGATTTCGGTTTTTAAAACAAATAAATAAATCCTAAACTATTATTTTCAAAGTTAGAGTCCAATTTTAGAGAGATATTTGGAAAACTGCAATCCATGAAACACAACTATGAAATTGATTAAAGAATTATGAAACATGCAACCATCCTAAGCAAGGAATTACTAAGGTATTCAATTGACTCTCTTGAACCCAATTGAACTCATGCAAAGAAGTAAATCAACCTATCGGTATATTTCTATAACTAAACACGACATTATGAAATTCTCTTAAAGGCTTCTAATACTAACTTATTCATTTTCATGCAATAGATTAATCCTAGTCTTGCTTCTAAGTCCTTAGTTAAATTTAGTTTCTCAAGCTAAACTTAACTTAACATGCAAATATATGACCAAAAGCTTCAAATTAAAGCGAGATGCACAAAATCATTCTATTACAACCCCCGAAATCCTAAAATTAAAAGAAACAAAGTAAAGAGAATGGAGAAAAATTGGACGATGTGTGCTGACACTCGTTTTCGATGTGATGTCCCATGATCCTAAGTCTTGAGTCTCCTCCTTAGATCTCGAGTATGATCTTCTGGTCCTCAAAATTTAGAAGGCAGAATTCTATTAAAAAAAGATAAAAACTTTATTGTATAGAGTGTTTCATGTGTTTAAACTCAATTTATATTTGTTAAATTAAAATATGTATAATATAATATATTATAAATTATATGATATTGTAAAATAATAATTATACAAAATTTATAACAAAAACATATGTTCATAAATTAATTAACAACTGTTTATATTCAACCTATTTTTAGTTTTGCAACCACAATTAGTTTCATAGTCGATAAATATATTATAAAACACATTTGAACAATTATTTAAATTGAAATTTATTTCTAAATTTGCTACCAAACACATATTTGAAAACAACATTTTTATGTTTTTCGTGCATTCTGAATTTGAAAATTTAAAATGCAAAATTATATTAAACAAAAAACGCAGAATTATATTAAACAAAAACAAAAATCTTAACAAATATAAATGTTATAAACTCAATTTACTTTTATTAAATTAAAATATGCATAATATATTATAAAATTATAAGTTAAATGTTTATAAATTAATTAATAATAATTTATATTCAACTTAATATTTAACTTTATAACTATTCATTCATTATAAATATATTATAACTTAAAATGAAATCAAATTTCTAAATTTACTACAAAATTTCAGATTACCTAGCACTTATTTTCTTAATTCTGTTTTTAGATGGTCTAAGATTCCTTTTCACGTTTCGGCAACCCATATTAGGCTGCACAATTGTAAACTTGCAAGTGAAGAAGGACGTTATGGTCAAAGCACGACTCTCGGTTTCTCTCTCTCTCCAGCGAAATACATAAAACCTTTCGCTTGAGTAGTGACTACTGACCAATTTGCTCTATACCTTCCTTCTGCTATTTCCTTCTCCAATGGCGGCCATTTCACTTGACTCCGCCTCGGCCATCTCTCTGAGACCTACTTCTTCAGAATTCCCCTTGAAAACCCCAAGTTTCTCCAAATCTTCATCTCTACTATTTTCTTCCGTTTCCAAAGCCCACAGCTATAATCATGAGATCAGGAAACCGGCTCTCCCTGTCAAAAGCATCGCTGAAACGACTTCTGGTCACTCATTTTCTAGGAAGAGTTCTCCCACTTCAAAGATTGTATCCGGGTATGCACGCTTTATTCTTTTATATATCATGTTTCTTTTCCTTCCGCAATTTTACGTTATCAAGCATGCTCTGTGTAGGTATTCGGTTTCTTATTGCCAATCTAGTCGTTGTTCTCTTCTACCTTAGAGTTTAGGTTTGTTGTTCAAGCTGAAGGACATTCTTTATCCGCTAATATGGAAAGAAAGAGAATTTGAACCTAAGGGTCATGTTGGGGGTGATATTTCCACTGTTCGATTCAAGGCTCTGAAGGTTTCTGGGTTAACTTTTAGGTTAAGAAATAGAATTCAAGGTCCTAGTCTTTGTGAGAGGTTACCTGATGTCCTACTTTTTTTTTTGTTTTATTTTTTTTTTTTTTATGGTTTGAGTCATGCAGGAGCAAAAGTTAAGAAAGGTGAAATGACTAAACAAAAGCATCTTACAATCATTTACTGTCTACTAAATACTATAGAAATGACAAAGCATTGGGGAAATTCAAGTAAACTGAAATGAAAACAACAATATTGAGATGTGAGATAAACAAAATTATGAAGTTTTGCTAGTGCAAATTCTCCACAGTTCTTACTCAACAAAGCTAACTTTTTTTTCCCCTTTCTAACCTCATATTTAAACTATTCAGCAAACCTATTAAGTGAAGATCCGTTCATCCCAATGTAACTCCAATAAGATAACTGCAGTTGGATGGAGCATGCAAGAATTAAAGGTTAAGCATTTAAAATGCTCTATAAGTAGCATCATATTTATCTTAGCGGTTTTGCAAGACCCTTTATTTGATTCAATGCAGAACACTGGGACTACGTCTCAGTTGATTAACGTGAATTGGGTGGAGTAGTATGTCTTTTAGTTTTTCTGGTGAAGTATCTCCTGGTGGGGATTTAAGTTAGAAATTGTGTAGAATTGGAAAAAAAAAAAGATAAAAGAAACTGTCTTTCATTCAAAATTTGGCCTTCCCTCCATCTGATTCAAATTTTGGTGGGGATTTCACAAGTCTTCCCTCCATCTGATTCAAATTTTGGCCTCACCAAAGTTGTCTTTCATTCACCCAAAGACCTCACTTCTTCTCAAAACCCCTTAGGCAGTGATGATGTTTCAGTACATAACATGTATCCAAACACGCTCATCAAAACCCAAAACCGACCCATTTCTCTAACACCTATCATACACAAATAACACACTTCTATAGCCAGAGCTCCCAAGAAAATGCATTTATTTAATTTCAATGTTACTTACCAAACTGAAACTTACCATACATGATATGTTACGATACATGATATACTAAAATTTAATTTCTATGCTTGTTCTTTTTCACGAGTTGACAACCATGAACCTGACTTTACCCACAGTTTACAACACCAATAAAACAATCAAATTTTAAAATTTCTGAAACATTACACCAATTTCGTTGTAATGACACTGTTTAAAATCGATGAAGATTGCATGGTTAGTAGAATTATTTAATCCATCGGATATCTTTTTTGATGTAAATACATATGTGGTGAATCATTTTCACAGGGTGAGGCGACATACAGTTTCTGTGTTTGTTGGCGATGAAAGTGGAATGATTAATCGTATAGCTGGCGTTTTTGCTAGAAGAGGATATAACATCGAATCACTTGCTGTTGGCCTGAATAAGGACAAGGCTCTTTTCACCATAGTTGTCTCCGGAACTGAAAAGGTCTTGGAACAAGTTATGGAGCAGCTCCACAAGCTTGTGAATGTTCTGAAGGTTACAGTATCATCTTTTTAAGCTCCCGTTTTTATGCATGGTTTTGTCATATATATTTACCTCTCATCTTGTATGTGGGATTTATGATTTTGTTTCCTTTGAAACCTCAACCTTCTATTGCTTTTAATTTCTTACCACATTATATTTGGAGTACTCCATATAAATATAAATAGAAGGTAGAATTACAACTTCTGTTCTTGAATTTTCAAGTTTGTGTCAAATAAGTCCCTAAACTTTAAAAAGCGTTTGATAAGCCGTAGGACTTTAAATTTTGTGTATAATATGTCCCTGAAACTTTGAGAATGTTTTTCATTCCACCTCTTTGCTAGTCCGTCCAAAGGGTGCACGGGAGGAACTTTGCTTATGTTTGTGCAAGGATTTCAAGGTTTCTTTCTTCTTAATTTTGCTGATGAGAGCCGGGGGGGGGAGGGAGTTTGCTTTTCATTATGGAGGTTAAGAGTTGCTGTATTCAAAGTACATATTATTGTATTTGGTATGAGAAGAATATGTTGCTTGTATGATGTATCATATTTAGTTGAGCACTTGATGCTTGCCTCCATGTTGAGCATAAGTTGCTTGTCAAACTATTTCTGTTTATCCCTTCCATTCTTCTACGAACCATTTTAGGAACTACCTCATGGGTTCTTCTTCTCAGGTTGAAGATCTCTCCAATGTGCAGCAAGTGGAGCGTGAGCTTATGCTTATAAAAATAAATGCTGACCCGGTATACCGTGCTGAGGTAGTTTATTGATGATTTTTGTCTTCAGGATTTCCAGTATCAGAATACCTGAAGATTGGTCTTTTGATTCATTTCTGCTGTTCTCATTAACGTACAAACTCTTTGTGAGATTTCTTTTTGTTTTGTTTTTTTAGATTAAGAGGCTAGTGGAGGTCTTCCGTGCAAAAATTGTAGATATCTCAGATGATTCTATAACAATTGAGGTGAGTTTGGGATTCTCCTCCTTAAAAGTACTTCTACAATTCTTCTAGGTAGTTGTGAGCAAAGTTGTTAACTCGTGAAACATAATGAGTATCAAAATTAAATTTTAGTGTATCGTATATCGTATCGTATTGTGTATCGTAAGTTTCAGTTTGGTAAATAACATCTATGTATAAATTGCAAAGACTAAATAGAGAAACAAGTTGCCAAATATTATATAATCCCAAAATAAGATTAAAATATAAACTAACTTCAAAGTTCAAAGTACCCAAGGAAATAAAAAACAACTAACTTCGAAATAAGTATGTTAAAATATTTAAAGTTTAAAAACATTAAAAAGAATAGGACTCCTTTGTTTCCAAGTTTCAATATTAAACTTGAAACCAATTGAAGTGTTTTCTAACAAGCAAAAACTGTCTTCCTTCCAAATTCCGAAAAAGATGTTATTAATACAACAACTAGCTCTCTTCTCTCTCCTCCCCCGTTAACCTTTCGTCCTTCCGCCGGTTTGCTGCCTTCTGTCGCCGACTAGTCTATCCGTCTTCCTATCAACCCTGGCCTTCGTCCTCCTATCTATCTGCCTCCGTCTTCTATCTCCCGCTTTCTCCTACCTCTCTTTTCCTTTGTCGCCTTGTTTTCCTTCACCATCTGTAGCCCTTCGCCTTCCTCGTTGGCCGGTCTCCCTTCTTCCTTCGCCCTTTGTAACCCTTCTCTTTTCTCTCTCCTCCTGTTAATCTTTCTCGTCGGCTAACTTTTGGCCTTCTCTCCGGCGCCCCTTCTTTCATTTTGCTCCCTGGTTTGTTGTTCGACGTTTCTTCTTTGTTAGCCGCTTATTCTTCGTTGACTGCTATCTTTTGGTTTGCTTATCCTCTTCGTCCGCTACTGTATTCTGTCTTCCTTATGTTCATTTTTTGCCTGTAGGTGCTTCTTCTTTGCTGTTCGCCAATCGCCATTCTCTGTCCTTCTAACCCTTCTTCTGTTTTCCCTATCTTTGGTTTTTTCATAGTTCTCCATTTTTTTCGTCGTCTTCTTCTGACTCTTTCTTCGTCCGATTGCTTCTTGTCATCATTTTCTCCATTTTTTTTCTTCTTCGTTCCTCTTCTTCTAGCTTGTTGTCATAGGATTCCTAGTCTTTTTGGTTCTCCTTTGTCTGGTTTCTTTTTTAGTTTATTTCAGATTGATGGATATTAGAAGTTGTGTAAATCACTCCTTTTTTAGCATTTGGAAGCAGAAAAACTTGTTCTTCCTCAAGGATTCTTCTACTGATTCTAAGCTTCCTTTGTCCCTGGCCCGTTTGAAGTGGTTTGCAAATTCAGTGGATGTTTTTGTTCAATTGGATGGGTCGTTACTTTTTCCATCGAATGAAATTCAAAGATGAAGATGGTACGATTGAGTTGTTTAAATTTTTCGGTCGAACTCTAGTTGGTTTACTCAATGTGTCGTTTGGCCCCCACCAGTGGGTGAAAAGTCATCAAGGTTTCATGGGGTTTTCAAGAGAAGGGGTGGGTTGTGTTTTTTGAAATGCTTACCGATTTCCTCTGAGTTTTGCGCTCCTGCGCTCCTCCTCCTGATAATTTTGTTGACGAGTCTGATCTTTTTTCAAAGCATTCTAGAGTAAAGGATGGGATTTCAGTTTACTCTCTTGTAGCAGTTTCTGAGAGGGTTCTTCCCGAGAAGGTTTTAAGTCGGTTGACCATTCCTCTTGGTTTCGAAATGATAAGGAGGTGGCTAATGTTGATTTTGGTAATTTGCTGATGGTTTCTCACCTCTTCACTCATACCTCGTGGTTGGAAATAAAGGGGGCTTTGAAGTCATTCCTTAAAATTAAAGTTCAGATCAATCCTTTTATGGTTGATAAAGCTTTAATCTTGTTTGAGGAAGGTTTTTTCGCTGACTTTCTAGTAGATAAGGAGAAGTGGCAGTTGGTGGAGGATTTTTATGTCAAAATTGTAAGTTGGTCAGATAGTGTGTATTGTTTGCCGGATTTTATCAAGGGGTACGGTGTTTGGATATCGGTTTTGAACTTGCCAATTAAGTATTGGAATAGAAAAGTTTTTGAGGCTATTGGGATTCACTTTGGTGGCCTAGAAGAAATTGCCTTGGAAACTCTGATTTTTTCTGATATTTCGGCTGCTAGATTAAAAATTATGAAGAATTTATGCGGGTTTTTGCCAGCCTCGATCAAAATCAATGTCAACCCTCTTGGTTCCTTTTCTCTTAATTTTGGAGAAGTGGAGGTGGTGGATCCTAAAAAAAAAAAAAAAAAAAAAGGTGATGGGCCCTTTGTTTTTGGAAGATTTCTCAAACAGGGTAGATTTAAATCGGGTTTATCAAGTTCTTGTAGATACTTTGGTAGGGGAGATTAGCAGCTCAATGGAGGCAGAAGAGTAGTGACCACTAGCTTCCTTCATCCGAACCAGAGTTATCGTTGGGGGTTTGAAAAGGGGCATTCTGTAGGCTTAGTTCCCTCGGTTACTGAGGATTTAAATGAGAATTTAAATGATGCTTTGGAGGGGTGGGGGGGGGGGGTGAAGAGTCATCTTTGTTTTTATCTGTTGGTCAGGATGCTGCAAATTTGGAAGCGGGTCTTTCCTCAGCGATTCCATTGGACTGGGTTTGTAATTAGATTTTGGGAGAGGAAGGTGATTCAGACTTCTTTCAACAAGGGGTGTCTTCAATTCCTCACTCTCCGAGTGCCTTAAACTCGAAGGTTTGTGTTAGTCAGAATGAGCATTTTGATTCCCCTGTTTCGACTTCAGTTAAGGAGGTCAGAGATAAATTTTTGTGCAACTTATGCCAAGTACTACACTCGAAAAGGGGGGAAGGTTGATGGGATTTCAGGGACTAGCAATTTTGCTCTATTTCATGTTAATAACTTTGAGGAGTCTGCTTCTAAAATTCTGATTTCGTGCGAGGTCGTTGAGTTGAATGAGGGGATTCCTTCATCTTTTCCAGAGCAAGTAGTGAATATTGAGGGTTGTAACTTTGGTGCTTCGGATGTGCAATTTTATGGAGCTATTTTGCAGCCTAGTGATCCTGTCATTAGAAAGGTTGATTTCACTAGTTTTGACTTTTGAGGGGTTGGATGAGTTGGAGGTTGGTGGATCCAAGGTGAGCCTAAGTAGTCTGGAGGGTGTTTTCTCACACCACTCTGCGAGATTTGTTGATATATTGGACGCTAACTCTGATTATCAGTTTGGCAGTAGTTCGGCAGTTGTTAAAGGGTATGTGGATGTTTTGACTCAGGTTGCAGATCCAATCTTGCCTCTAGAATTAAATAAGTTTGATTCCTTAATCAAAGCCAGTGGATTGCAGTTGAGAGAAGTTAGGCTAGTTTCTTCGTCTGATTTTAAGGTTCACTCTTTTGTGGAACACTTGGGGGCTGGGAGTTGGTTCTAAGAACGAGGGTATGGAGAATTTTTACAATGCATGTGTAGTAATGACTCAGAGTAAGGTTGGCTTCGATTGATAAAAATTTGCTATTTCTTTTTGATGTTCACGGGAAGGGATCTGGGTCATGGTGAAGTTTATGGACGTTTTGGTGGCATGTTTTTTTTGTTTTGGATTGTAAGTTAGAATCTGGATGTGGAAAGTAAGCTTCTTTGGTCAAGAGAAAGGGTTGGATTTATTGGGTTCTTCTACAGCTTTTTGGTAGTCTGAAATTGGGGAGGTTCTGCTAGCTTTTTGGAAAAGGGCGTTGGAGGTTGTTGAGTTCGTGGAGCTTAATGGGGAAAAGTTAAAAATTTGGTAGGAGTTTGAGCCTTTTTGGAGGTGGTTTGTTGTTCTTGTAGCGTTCTTCCCTTATTTCTCGAAAGTTTTTCTTGGTGGATCTTTAGTTTGGTTTGTGGCCTAGGTTTTTGACTTGGTTTTCGTTTGTCTTTTTCTGGATTTTTTTTTTTTAAAATTTGGAGTCTGTATTTTGAGCATTAGTCTCTATTCATTAATTCAATGGAATCTTTGTTTCCTTGTAAAAAAAAAATACAAGTCTGAATTTCCACACTCAGAGGACCAGGGGAAGAAGACAGAAAGCCGCTAAAGGAGGAGGAGAAAACGAATGGAGGAAGGAATAAAATCCTTACGGAACCGAAAACCAGCTAATAGAGTCGGGTTGTCAGCGGCAAAAAAATCGGCCAAAGAAGACAGGTTGACTACGACAAAAGAGACGAGTTGATGGCGGGAAGAATAGAAAACCAGCAATTGGAAAGGTGGGTTGATGGTGGCAAGAGAGACGACCAAGGAGGACAGGACGTTGACGACAAGAGAGGCGGGTCAACGACGGGAAGAGAGTCGACCAAGGAAGAGGGAACGAATAGGTTATCGGGTGGTTAGGCGAAGAGGAGAGAGAAGAGAGAAATCCTTTATTACTACTTGTTAGAGTCCTTATATTAGTAAAATTGTATTTTGTGTGTATATATATTGATTAGGTTGTCCTTTATTGTATTTTTACATCATCCTATTTAGGTTAGCCTTATATACTTGTATAAATACATCTTTTGAGTGAATGGAATGATTATTGACTCTCTTAAACGTTTAGCATTAACATGGTATTCGAGAATTAAGTCAATTAGGGTTTTTCTTTGGTAGCCTAGGGTTTTGAGAACTTTAGGTTTTGAGTTTAGAACCTATTTGTTTCTTTTTGGGTTTTGTAGTTTTGTGAACCCAGTTGATCAGATTCTGCCGCCTCCACCACCTCCACCACCGCCACTGCCGCTGCCGCCACCACCCGATTTGGCCAATTTTTTTTTCGTTCTTAATCAAGATTTGGTGCCCTTTCCAGTGGCCAACTTGTTTTGATCTTATATTGCTCGATTTAGGGTCGGTAGAAGAAACATCCCTTTGGAAATCTAGGGTTTCTGCGGTACAACTCTGTTTTGGGATTTAAATATGAATTCTTTGGTATGTTTTTATAATTATGGCTGAAAAGAAAGGTATAGTGGTGTCGGAGATGATTCCTATAGTGTCAAAAATTATAGAACATAAGTTTAATGGGTCTAACTTCTATGCATGGTGGACAAATATTCGTCACTACCTTCGGAGTCTTGATACAGATTATCATCTCACTGAAAAATCACCACCGACTGATGATACTAGGAAGAATTGGTTACAAGATGACTCTAGGCTTATCGTGCAGATAAAGAACTCCATTGAGAGCGACATAGTTGGGTTGATTAATCATTGTGAATTTATTGACGAACTCTTAAACTATTTGGAATTTCTTTCTTCTGGGAAAAGGAATATTAGTAGAGTATTCGATGTGTGTAAGTCTCTATTTTAACTTGATCGAGGTGAGAAATCGTTATCTAGTTATTTTATGGAGTGCAAAAGATCATAGGCAGAATTTAATGCTTTGCTGCCTGTTAGTATTGATGTGAAAGTTCAGACTGCTCAGCGTGAACAATTATTCATTATGAGTTTTTTGGTTGGCCTTGCCTCTAAATATGATATGGCCAAAGATCAGGTTCTGTCTAGTTCAGAAATTTCATCGTTGGAAGATGCTTATACTTGAATACTTCGTACTGAGAAGTCATAAGCAAGCTTTCCATTTGAGTCTAATAGTGCCTTGGTTTGACAGACAAGTGAATATAAAGGAAATTGAGGGGTCGAATCCAACACGTCCAGAGAAAACTCGAACAATCAGAGAGCGAACTCAGGAGATATTGTTTGTCACTATTGTCATGAGCCTGGTCATATGAAACGCGATTGCAGAAGATTGTTGAAAAAGGGCCAGAGATTTCCATCTGCGCATGTCGCCTCTGCTCCTGATAATCCCGACAAGTCTATTTCGATCTTTGTAGAGGAGTTTGCTAAATTCTGCCAGTATCAAGAGTCCCTAAAGGCGTCATCTTCTACTTCTATTACGACCATTGCCGACACAGGTAATACATCTACATGTCTTCTTTCCTCCTATTCGAAATGGGTCATAGACTCTGGCGCTTCTGATCATATGACAGGTAATCCCAGTTTATTCTCTCATATTTGTCCGTCTAAATCTTTGCCTAATGCTACTATAGCTGATGGGACCACCCCTCCTACCATCCCTCCTGTTTTAGGATCTGACATTGTCAATCTTACAAACTCAATTTCATTGTCTTCTGTTCTAAGTTTATCACAATTCTCCTTTAATTTGATTTCAGTTAGTAAACTCACTCGCAATCTAAATTGTTGGGTCTTATTCTTTCCTGGTTATTGTTTGTTTCAGGATCTTTTGACGAAGAAGACTATTGGTAAAGGGCATGAATCTGGAGGCTTCTACATTTTTGAATCACAAATGCCCACAACCGTTGCTTGCTCTAAAGTGTCCTCTCCCTTTGAAGAACATTGTCGTTTGGGTCATCCATCTTTTTCCGTTTTGAAGAGTCTTCGTTCTCAATTCAATCACTTGTCTTCTTTAGATTGTGAGTCATGTAAGTTCGCTAAATTTCATCGTCTGAGTATGTATCCCAGAGTCAATAAACGAGCTAGTGCTCCATTTGAATTAGTTCATTCTGATGTATGGGGTCCTTGTCCTGTTGAGTGTAGGAGAGGGTTTCGGTATTTTGTTACCTTTGTCAATGATTTTTCTCGTGTAACATAGTTATATTTAATGAAAAATCGTTATGAGTTGCTTTCTCATTTTCGTAACTTTCATGCTGAAATTCGAACTCAATTTAACGGTTCTCTTAAAGTTCTACAAAGTGATAATGCTAAAGAATACTTCTCTCATGCTCTTAGTTCTTATTTGAGTGAACATGGCATTCTCCATCAATCCTCATGTGTTGATACTCCATATCAAAATGGGGTTGCAGAACGAAAAAATCGCCATCTCCTTGAAAAAACGAGAGCCTTAATATTTCAGATGAATGCCCCTAAATATTTTTGGGCTGATGCTGTGTTGACGACTTGTTTCTTAATAAATCGCATGTCATCTTCGGTTCTTAAGGGTGAGATACCTTATCGTATTTTGTGTCCCAACCTCCTGTCCTTTCCTCTTACACCAAAAATCTTTGGTTGTACTTGTTTTGTTCAGGATGCTCGCCCTCTAGTCACCAAACTCGATCCAAAGTCTTTAAAATGTGTCTTTCTTGGTTATTCTCGTGTCCAAAAAGGGTATTGGTGTTATTGTCCTAACCTTGATCGTTATTTTGTATCTCCTGATGTCACATTCTTTGAAGATTCATCTTTCTTTTCTTCATCTTCGAATGAGCGTAAGGGGACCATAGAGAGGACGGGGATGATTTTCTTGTTTACACAACTATCTCCTCTTGTAAGCCCTCTAGCTCTTCATCTCCACCTCTATCGGTTTCTACTCATCCACCTATCACTTAGGTTTATTCTCGACACCAACCCCCTTTAGTTTCATGCCCAGTACCAGAGGCTTCTTCATCATTGGATTCAAGAACAAACGATGACCATCGTATTGCTCTTCGTAAAGGTGAGTGCCAGTGCACATATCCTATTTCCTCTTTTGTTTCATATAACCATTTGTCATCTTCTCTTGTTCCTTCATTGCATCCCTACAATCTATATCTGTTCCTAAGACTGTTTCTGAAGTTTTGTCTCATTCTGGTTGGCGTGCTGCAATGGTGGAGGAGATGAATGCCTTAGATGACAATTGTACTTGGGATTTAGTTTCTCTTCCGGTAGGAAAGAAGCCTATTAGTTGTAAGTGGGTCTTTGCGGTTAAAGTCAATCCATATGGGTTTGTTGCTCCGTTCGATTCAAGCCGATACGTGTGATTCAATCTTCCGATTGAATCGTATGTTACCTCTCATTTTTTATTCAAAACTACGATCTGTATCGATTTTGCTTCGTTTTGAATTGAATTGTACGATATAATTGGTGAATCGAATGATGCTAATAACACGGGGTGTGAGATTTGATATTAATCTGTTGCTATGCTTAGCCTACTAAATTTCTTGGGTTTCGTAATGTTTAAATTGCAGTAGTAGTTAATGAGACTAATGAAGGATTCTCTCTTCTCTCTCCTCTTTTCTCTCCCTTCTTTGCCCGACTCCTCCTACCCGTTCGTTTTTTCCGACGGCTTTTTCGTGTTTCCTCTTTGCAACCCCCCCCCTTTGGTTAGTCTTGTCTTTCGGAACTTGGATTCTTAAGCGTTTGTTGAAGTAGACTGTTCGGATTTTTTCCTGCTATGGATGCTAGAAGCTGTCGCGTTGATAGATCCTCCTTTAGTATATGGAGCGAAGGGAGTTCTATATTTATCAGGGATTCTTCCAAGGGTCTTCAATTACCTTTAACTTGGTCGCATCTTCATTGGTTTGCTAAGGCTTTTGAATCTCTGGTTAGCTCGTCATTCAAATCTTTTGATCGTGATAAGTTTAGAGACAAGGACAATACTCTTGGTCTTTTTAGGATTCGCCAGTCCCTTCAGCCGGTGGTTCAATGTGTCGTTTGCCATCCGGGGGGGGGGGGGGACTCGTCTTCAAGTTGTTTTGGGCACCTTCGACAAAGGCTGGATTGTTTTTTTGGGACATGTTGGCGGATTTCATCAAATCTAAGACTGAGTTGGGCTCCCTCAGGCCTTTGAGCAACCTTTCTTTAAGGAAGGTGGGACAAATTCCGCAGCTAAAGGGTTTAATAAGGAGCATTATGTCGATTCGTTTGTGGACAACGTCAGGTTTCAGAAGGTCCTCAATAATCATTCCTTTTGGGTAAGAAAACCTAAAGAGGTGATTAAAGTAGATTTTGAAAGTTTGTTAGTTATTTCTCGCCTATTTGCTCACACTTCGTGGATAGAGATTAAGGAGGTCGTCGAAAGCCATTTTCATGGTAAGTGTCAAATGAACCCGTTCTCGGTTGACAAAGGTTTGCTTCTGATTGATGGTGATATGACGAATATGAAAGATTGCTCGACTGGATAATGGATGCAGATGGATGATTTTTATTTAAAATTAGAAGAGTGGTCAGATAGTAAGCATTGTTTGCCGGAGTTTATTATCGGTTATGGAGGTTGGATTTCGGTTCTGAACTTGCCTATTAAATATTGGTCGAGAGAAGTCTTCGAGGCCATTGGGATGCATTTTGGAGGATTAGAGGAAATCGCTTTGGACACCTTGAATTTCACAGAGCTTTCTTTTACCAGGATTAAAGTTAAAAAAAATAATTTTGGATTTTTGCCAGCCTCTATTGAAATTAAGGTTGCTCCTCTTGGGATATTTTGTCTTACATTCGGTAATATTGAATTAAAAGATCCTCCGCTTATGACAAATGGCCCTCTGTTTGTGGATGATTTTTCCAATCAGATTGGTTTAGTTCGTATTCGGGAAGTTTTAAAAGATATTTTAGAGCCTGAGATTAGTAAGGCACCACGTGAGGGGTTAGATTGCTTGATGACTTCTGTGGAAATTGAACGGATTCTGAAGAGTCAGAACGGCTTGGCGCCAGTTGAGGTTGATCTTTTACGTTCCAAGAGTATCAATAAGGTTGTCTTGAAGGAAGTCGAGGGGTCAAGTGAAGGGGAGACGACTGGTTGCTGTAATAAAAACCCATTAAATCCAAATCAGGACATTTCACTATTTATTGACCAGGTTGCGGCGTTTGGTGAGGGGGTGGGAAATGTCAAGAACCCTTTGGTCTCTTCTCTCTCTTTCTCGGATTCTGTTTCCCAAGAAGCTTTAATGATTGTCCTGGATTTTGTGAACGATTCTTTATTGAGGATTGATAAAGGGAACGATGTTTTAATTACTCCTCATCCGTTTGACACCCTTTCCTCTCCAATTCCTTCTTCGGTAAAGGAAGTTAGGGATAATTTTTGTGCAAAAGAGTACGTGAGGAGATCGGCCAAGGAGTTGAAGGGAAATGTTTCGGCTGAACCATTTTTAGTCAGTAAGGATTCCCTAGATGAGCCATGTCAACTTCCTTTGGATGAAGAGAATTCGTTGCAACAATCTGGTAGAATTGATAGGCAACGTGCTTCAAAGATAGGAAGTTTGGTGGAGTTCTCTTGCGGACCAACGTCTTCTAAATTCTCAAAAGTTGTGTTTAGCAATTCAGTTAAAAAAGTACTGGATCATCTTGGTTCTCCCATCATTGAGCAGTCGGCTGATGATTTTAATTCTGAGGTGAGTTTGAGCAGTCCGGAACTTGTTGAGGATTCTTTGGCTGTTGGGACTGTTGACAACATTCAAAGGGACTCTCCCTTGGTGGATTTAAACCGACTTTTCTCTCCATTTGTGGTCGCAATTCACAAGTAATCTCTGGTCCTAATTCATCTTTGAGTAAAGATCATATTCTTCTGAATTTGGGCGAGTTCGATAGTTTGATCAAAACCAGTGGGCTTCAATTTCGTGGGATTGCCCCTGTTGCTCTTTTTTCTTCGGATAAATGGAAATTTTGTCGTGGAATACTAGGGGATTGGGGGATTTCTCTAAAAGAGCAAGTCTGAATAAATGTGTTCTAAAGCTCTGTCCTGATGTTGTGCTGATTCAAGAAACCAAAGTTGTGTTTATTGATGGGAAGTTTATTAAGTCATTATGGAGCTCCAGAGATGTAAATGGAGACTATCTTGAAGCAATTGGAAAGTCTGGGGGGTTTGTTGATAATGTGGGATGAAAGTAAGGTGAAGGTTCAGGAAGTCATTAAAGGGGTATTTCCCATCTCTATTAAGGTGCTATTTGTTGATCGTCATCTTTGTTGGATTTCAAATATCTACGACCCGAACAAGTATAGAGAAAGAAAGTATCTTTGGGAAGAATGGTCCGCTTTAGCAGCTTATCGGGAAGGACCTTGGTGTGTAGGATGGGATTTCAACATTACTTAGTGGGTACATGAGCGTTATCCGGAGAGAAGACAAACGAGAGGCATGAGATCGTTTAATAAAATCATTTTGGAACTTGGGATGTTAGAGCTTCCTCTGAGTAATGGAAGTTACACGTGGTCTAGATTGGGGTTGGATAGTTCCAGGTCTTTAATTGACAGGTTCTTCATCAATGCAGAATGTGACGATTTATTTGAAAATTCTCGGGTCACAAGACAGGCAAGGACCTTTTCAGATCATTTTCCTTTATTATTGGAGGCTGGTATGGTCCATTGGGGTCCTCCATTTCGGTATTTAAATTCCTGGTTAGCCAATAAGGAGTGTGTCTCTATTATTAAGAAATCTCTGGGGAAGATCAAGCTTTTTGTTGGGTTGGCTTTTCCATTTCATTGAAATTAAGACATTTAAAGGTGACCCTTAAATCTTGGTATGCTGATTTTGATGAGGCTAATAAGAAAAATGAAAAGAACTTGCTTGATGAAATTAACTTTCTGGATGCGAAGGTTGAGACTTCCCCTTTAACTTCTCAGGAGTTGGTAATTCGTTCAATTGCAAAAGGGGAATTATTGGAGTTGTACATGGCCAATGAACGAAATTTAATTAAAAAAGTAAGCTTAATTGGCTTATGGAAGGGGATGAAAACTCGGGCTTTTTTCATAGGTTTTTGGCTGCTAAAAAACGGAGGTTGATGATCTCAAAGATTCTCTCTTTGACTGGTGAGGCTTTGGTTACCTTTAAAGATATTGAATCCGAAATTTTGGGCCTTTCAGCGGTTTGTATGCTCGTCCACCAGGTTTGCGTTTCATTCCTTTGATTCTGGAATGGGAGATAGTTTCGGAAGTTGAGAATTGTCTTCTCACAACCCCTTTTTCGCTTGACGAAATTAAGTTGGTAGTTAAGAATTTGGGAAAGAATAAAGCCCTGGGGCCGGATGGTTTCACTGTTGAGTTTTACCTCAAATTTTAGGATTTGTTGAAGGCTGATTTGCTTCGTTTCTTTAATGAATTTCATTGCAATGGTCATATTAATTCGGTGCAAAAGGAAAATTTCATTTGTCTAATTCAAAAGAAGGGATTTGCTAGTTCGGTAAAGGACTTTAGGCCTATAAGTTTGATTTCCTCTACATATAAAATTCTATCCAAAGTATTAGCTGATCGTTTGAAACGTGTAATGCCCTCTATTCTATTAATTCGGAAGTTCAAAGTGCCTTCATTCATGGAAGACAGATTTTGGATCTGGTTTTAATAGCACATGAGGTGGTGGAGGATTATAGAGTCAAAAAGAAGGGTGGGGTGGGTGATCAAACTTGGTTTTGAGAAAGCTTTTGACTGTGTTGATTGGGGATTCTTGGGGGAGATCCTTAAACTGAAAAAATTCAGTGCTAAATGGATTCAATAGATGATGGGATGTGTGGTGAATAAAAGATTTTCCATTTTTATTAATGGCCGACCTAGAGGGAGAATTGTTGCTTCACGAGGGCTAAGGCAAGGTGACCCTTTGTCACCTTTTCTTTTTCTGTTAGTAACAGAGGTGCTCAATGCTTTGGTTGATAGCATGTTTCGGCAGGGACTTTTTGAGGGTTTCAAGGTTGGAAGAGACAATGTTCACGTTTCTATACTCCAGTTTGCTAATGATACTCTTATTTTTTTTGCAAAGATGATAATAAGATGTTGGAATGTTTAATTAAAACAGTAAGGTTATTTGAAGTTTGTTTGGGTTTGAAGATTAATTGGCTGAAGTCTTCTGTTTGTGGGGTTAATATTCTTGACTCCAAGGTGGAAGAGGTTGCGGGTGAGTTAGGGTGCAAGTGTGTTAAATTGCCTTTTTCATATCTTGGACTTCCCTTGGGTGGCCATCTGAAAGCCCTTTCTTTTTGGCAACCTGTGATTGATAACTTCGGAAAGAGATTGGATAGATGGAAAAAGTTTAATCTATCAAAAGGGGGCCGCTTAACCTTATGCAATTCAGTTTTAGAAAGTTTACCTTTATACTTCCTTTCGATCTTTGAATTGTCGGCTCATGTCTTCTTAGTTCTGGAACGTTTGATCAGATCATTCTTTTGGGAAGGGTTGGAGGGGGGCAAGATCAAACACTTGGTTTGTTGGAAATCGGTTTCTAAACCTCTTTACTCGGGAGGTTTAGGAATTGGAGTTTTGAAAGTAAAGAATCATGCTTTGTCAGCTAAATGGGGTTGGTGATTTTCAGTTGAACCTTCTTCTTTGTGGCGGCGAGTGATTGTTAGTATTCATGGTTTAACAGACAATGGGTGGGATGCTTCCAGGTCTCAAGTGCTTAGTTTACGAAGCTCTTGGTTGAATATTGTGAAAGCTTGGCAAAAAGTCCAGCACCTTTCAGTTTTTAAATTGGGAAATGGGAGGAGCATTCGTTTTTGGCTTGATCCTTGGACGGGTGATGTCACTTTAAAGGATCAATTTCACCAGTTGTATCTACTTTCAGCCTCTAAATCAGCTTGTGTGGTAGAGTTTTGGGATAACAACACGGCTGCTGGGGGGTTATCGTTTAGAAGATCAGTGAAGGAGGAAGAAATTGTTATTTTTGCTGAACTTTTGTTGATTTTGGATAGGTATAAACCTTCTTCTTCCGCGGATTTGAGACATTGGTCGCTTGATCCATCCGGCTTGTTCACAGTGAAGTCCCTGGTTTATAATGCTTTAGGGAGATCTAAATGTCCGAAAAGAGTTAAGGTTTTGGCTTGGATCCTTATTTTTGGAAACTTAAATACCGTTGATATTTTGCAAAAGAGATTGCCTCTCATAAAAATGCAGCCTTCAATTTGCATTCTTTATTATAGTGCTGCTGAAACGGGCTTCCACATTTTTGTGGAATATGATTTTGTTCAAAATTGTTGGGTTAAGCTATTTCAGACTTTCAGTATTAGTTGGGTATTCTCCGGTAGCCTTAAGGAGAACATTATACAGCTTCTTGTGGGGCCCCTTCTCCCTAAGAAGGCTTCGGTTCTGTGGGGTAATGCAGTTAAAGCAATCTTATCAGACATTTGGTTCGAGCGGAATCAACGAACGTTCGAAGGGATTTTCTTATCTTGGGAAGCTCGTTTTGAAGCTATTCATCTTAAGGCGTCTTCCCAAACAGTGAAAAAAGGAGCTACACGAAAACCCTTTAGAGGGAGAGGGACTCCAAATGCGATAGTCCCTTCGATGAGGGTGGAGCCGAAATTGATTAATCAAAGACAACAAAGATATAACGTCGGACGTTTCCCTATTGGTCAGAGCCCGACTAAACCCGAAAGAAAAAGAGGAGTATCAAGAAAGAAAAGTCGAGACGGACTAGAGCATATCGAAGCTATCGAATGATTTTTTAGAGAGGACAAATGATATAAATGAGGAAACAAAGAGTAAAGAGGTCTCTCCCCTGCCCACTGATCTTCCCAAAAGTAAGTATCCCTCCCATCGCCCACCTCACAACGAACAAATTGCGAAAAGACAGGGAGCTCGGACGCAATCTCTTTCCAAGGATTCCTGGAAGTGCCAAGAACCCCACCAGAAGTCCACTCAAAGGGATGAGGGCCATACTTGCTAACAATAATCCTGTGCCACAGGGTATTAGGTTCCTAAAAGTAACGCCAAATCCATTTAGCTAAAAGGGCCTTGTTTCTAACCCTCACATTACCAATCCCTAAACCTCCCAAGTGAAAAGGCTTGGAAACCACCTCCCAATTCACCAAGTGTGATCCTTTACCTTCATCAATCCCTTCCCAAAGAAAATCCCTCATAAGCTTCTCAATCCCCTTACTAACCGAGATCGGAATTTTGAAAAGGGACAAAAAGTAAGTAGGAATACCGCTCAAGACAGATTGCATAAGAGTTAGTCTCCCGCCCTTAGAAAAGAAACTCTTTCTCCAAGAAGCCAGTCTTTTGCGCAAGCTATTTGGAATTGTTTCTTTAGGCAATTCAACTTCTGCTTTGTTGGACATTTCGATAGCAGAGAGACATTCATGGAGCTTCTTCTCAACTCGCCTTTCCATGAGAAAGGGTTGTTTTTGTGGCGGGAGGGTTTGTGCTATCTTGTGGTTTTTTCAGTGTGAGAGAAACAATAGAATCTTTAGGGGAAAAGAGTCGTCTTCTTTGGAAGTATGGACCCTAGTTAGATTCTATGTTTCTCTTTGGGCATCAGTGTCAGGTTTCTTTTGTAATTATTCTCTTAGTCTTATTTTGCTTGATTGGAGCCATTTTTTTAGTGGCCTCCCCTCTTTTTGTGGGCTTCTCCTTTTTTGTATGCCCGTGTATTCTTTCATTTTTATCTCAATGAAAGTTCGGTTTTTCATAAAAAAAAAATCTTAAGGCGTCTTCCTGGTGTGCTCTATCCAATGCTTTTGCAAGTTTTTCTATTTCTGATATTAACTTAAACTGGAATGCCTTTATTTCTTCTTGTTAAGTTTGGCTGTATTTTTTCTTTTGTTTGTTGTTTTTTGGAGCATTAGTCTCTCCTTTCATCATTTCAATGAAAAGTTTGGTTGTTTCTTGTCAAAAAAAAAAAATAGCAGTAGTAGTTGATATGGAAAATGATTAAGAATCTTATTGTACTCCTACTTCTTGATATTCAAGTATTTCTCTGCAGTAAGCATCTGTTAATTATATCTCAGATTTTCTTTTCTTTCCCCCCTTTTTTGAGGCCCCAATATTTCTATTGTTTTAAAACTATTTGTATCGTGTAGGTGACTGGGGATCCCGGGAAGATGGTTGCTTTTCTAAGAAATTTAAGCAAATTTGGAATTAGAGAAATTGCTAGAACTGGAAAGGTTGGTAACTTTCTTAATCTTAATTTTTTAAAAATGTTGCTTTCTCCCTTTCCATTTCTGTATAATCTAGTTAAATTTTTCTTGGTGAATGGTATAATTTTGTCTTTGATGTGTAAGCCCTTTTTCATGTTCTTACTCAATATTTTAAAACTTTCAATTTTTTCCCTACTGTAAAAACATTTATCAATCGAGTCCCACCTTCCATACTATTTTGCTGATGTGGCACTGCAATTTTATTGAATAGTAGAGTTGAATTTGAAAAGTGGCAATACACCAAGAGTATGTAATATGTTAAAAAAAAATTAGGAGCAGAATCAAACAATTAAGAATAGAATGTAGACTTTTTTAGATCTTTTATTTTTTTAAAAAAATTAAGCATTTTAATATTATTTTTATAATCAAATACCTTTGAAAATATTTTTCCCAAAAAAAATATAATAATTATACCAATGTTGCTAATCAATTTGCTGAGTTGTTTGTCTGTTTTTGTTTTAACAAAAGGAAAATGATCTGTCAAAAAGACAATCCTGGCTTGGATGTGGAGTCTGAAATCAGTTTAAGTAGCACGGAGTTGGATACTAATAAGAAATTACAACATGATGATGTTCGTCCCTTTGTAGATTTGGAGAAACTTTTTAGTTCTCCGGGATTGGTATCTAAGTCACTTGTAAGGGGGTGTAGTTTGGAGGTTGATAAGGCTCATAAGCGTAGCTCTTATTCAGAATTACAAAGATTTGACTCTTTGATTAAACCTAGTAGGTTGCAATTTTGTGAAGTTTGCCCTTGTTTTGTTTCGACTTTGGACAAATGAAAATTGTGTCTTCAAACACAAGGAGGTTGGAAGATTGTTCGAAAAGAGTTAGTCTAAAGAAATATTTGCAAAATTTGTGTTCGGATATGGTTTTGATTCAAGAAACAAAAATGGCCTCTATTGACAGAAAGTTCATTAAATCTATCTGAACTTCGCATGACATTAATTGGGTCCATGTTGAAGCTTACAGAAGGTCGGGTGGAATGTTGATAGTGTGGGATGAAAAATAATATCACTATTAATGAAGTATTGAAAGGGGGTTATTCTATCTCGATTTATGTTTCTTCTCAGCCAGCTGAATTGTTTTGGATTTCTAATTTTTATGGGCAAAATCATTATAAGTGGTGAAGATTCTTATGGGAGGAATGACGATCATTATCTTATTATTGAGGGTCCGTTGTGTTTGGGAGGCGATTTTAACATTACCAGGTGGATACATGAGTGTTTTCTTCCGAGAAGACTGACTAAAGGAATGAGAAAACTTAATAAATTGATGGAAGAGATAGGGCTGCTGGAAATTCCTTTATCTAATAGGAATTTTACTTGGTCTAGACCTGGTGAGGAGGGAACAAGATCTTTAATTGATTGTTTCTTTATTAATAAGGAAGGGGATGATTTGTTTGGAAATTCTAAGTATCCAGGCAGGTTCGCATCTTTTCCGGTCATTTTCATGTTTTATTTGTAGCGGGCAGTTTTCTTTAGATAAATGTGTTTCAATTATTGAGCACTCGTTGAAAGAAGATAATGCTTATGGTTAGGCTGGCTTTGTTATATCCTTAAAGTTGAGAAATGTGAAAGCGATTGTTAAATTGTTGTTTACGGAATTTGAAAAGAAGCAAAAACAAAAAGAAAAGGATTGGTTGGAAGAGATTAACATGTTGGACTCCAAATCAGATGGTTTTCCATTATCCTCTCAAGAAATGTCAATTCGAGCGTTGGCTAAGGGGAATTGCTAAACTTGTATCTTCGGGAGGAAAGAAATCTTATTAAAAATTGTAAGCTGAGTTGGTTGAAAGAAGGGGATGAGAATACTGGGGGTTTCACCATTTTTTGGCTGCAAAGAAAATAAAAGCCGTAATTGCTGAATTAATGTCCACCGAAGGTGACATCTTGTCGTCTCTTAGGAAGATTGATAAGGAAATCATGGGCTTTTTCTCTAATCTTTACTTTAGACCTGCTGGGTTCCAATTTCCTTAGGGTGGGAGGTGGTTTCTACGGATCAGAATGTTAGGCTTAGGTTCATTGCTCCTTTCACCTTTGAGGAAATCTTGTTGGCCTTAAAAAGTTTGGGGGAAAATAAGGCGCCAGGGCCAGATGATTTGACAATTGAGTTCTATTTCAAATTTTGGCACCTTTTGGAATCTAATTGTTGCGTTTTTTTTTTCAAGGAGTTCCATCTTAATGGCTAGATTAATGCGGCTCAAAAGGAGAATTTTATTTGCCTTATTCATAAAAAAGAGTTTGCTAATTCAATCAAAGATTTCAGACCTATCAGCTTGATATCCTCTTCCTATAAAATCCTTGCAAAAGTATTAGCCGACCGTTTGAAATTTGTCATGTCCTTGATTATTTCAGAGGTTTAGAGTGCATCCATTCAAGGTCATCAGATTCTTGAACCTATTTTGATTGCTAATGAGGTTGTTGATGAATACGGAGTTCGAACGAAAAAGGGTAGGCGTTAAAAATTTATATTGATAAGGCATTTGATTGTGTTGATTGGGCCCTTTCTTGAAGAAGTGATGAAGTTGAAAATTTTTAATGTTAAATGGATCCAATGGATCATGGGGTGTGTGAAAAGGCCTAAATTCTCTATTTTCATTAATGGTCATCCGAGAGGAAGAGTTGATGCTACAAGATGACTTAGACAAGGTTATCCGCTCTCCCCTTTTCTATTTTTATTGGTTTCAGAAGTGCTGACTGCTATGATAAATAACATTCTTGTGCAAGGCCTTTATGAAGGGTTTGTAGTTGGAAGAGATCGAGTTCATATTTCAGTATTGCAGTATACTGATGGTACTTTGCTCTTTTGTAAAAATGATGATAATAGGTTGGAAGTTTTGATGAACACGATAGCTTTATCTGATGTGAGTTCGAGAGACTAGGTCTTTGCACCTCTTTAGAAAAGAAGTCTTTGACTATGGCCGCAACCCGTTTCCACCCCTCGTCTTCCGCTGAAGGAATAACTATATTCTGTTTTCTACCATTTCCTTCAAGTTTCATTACTTCCACTACAATGCCTCCCTTGTTGGTAACTCTTTGGATCCATAGAGTATTCGCTCTAAAGTGCCGACTTCAGTAGAACTTATGAGTATTAGGGGTTAAGGACTGATCCAATAGGTTGTCATGAAGCCAAAGGGCTTCCTCCGAAGACAAGGCAATGCTATATGTACTTTCTTCCCCTCGTTCCTCAAACCGGTACTTTCCATTGCTTCCTCTTTTCTCATCAAGAACAAAAACTTTGTGCTCAATAGCACACTTCACAGCTCTAAGGGAAGCTACTTGGCTGGACATGATGATCATAGAAGAAAATCGTCATGTGGGGGAAGACTAAGGGTGGTGGAGAAAGAGGGAGAGAGAGGAGAGAGCTTGTTACCACTTCTAAAAAGATGGACTCCATTGTTTTGAATATAATCTCTCATTTTCCTATTAAAAAAAGGGAAGCTACTTGGCTGGACATAAGAATCGTCATGTCGGGGAAGACTATGGGTAGAGAAAGTGGAAGAGAGAGGAGAGAGCATGTTACGCCAATTCAAGTTAATATCATATAACGAAAAGCCCTCAAAGAACTTGGAAAGAGCACACCCAGAGGAGTCGTTAAGATGGACAAAATCAAAAGTCAACCCAATTTGGGAGATACTCATCCATGGACTTCTTAAACTTAAATTTTGGATCCAAGAAGTATGCCAATCGCTAGGAATAACACCATGAATACTTGCAATGATTCTTCGCCATAAAGAAAAAAGTTCAGCCGTGAATTTCCAGCCCCATTTGGCCAATAAAACTTGATTTCTCAATTTTCAAGCACCAATACCCAAACCACCTGATAACTGTGATATAGGAACAGATTTCCAGCTTACTAAGTGAGTAACCTTTTCACTATCCTTGCCTTCCCAAAAGAAATTTTTGGTTAGAACAGTGATGGTGCTCCTTTGGAGACTATTTTTTGAGAGAAACAAAAGAACATTCCAAGAGAAGGCTGCTAGTTGCATTGAGTTTTGGGATTTCGTTAGAAGCTTTGCTGGGTGTTCTCTCTCAAAAATCTTCTGTAATTATAATTTCTCTGATATCTTTGCTAATTGGGAGTCCCCTATCGAACCCCTAGCTTGGTGGGGATATCTCATCTCCCACCTTTTTCTACTTTCCCCTTTGATAATGAAAGTTATGTTTCTTGTCAAATTTTTTTTAATAAAATTATGATTGTAGTTACAAAATTTTTAAATTATATAAATTCCAAAAAGAATAGCATAAAATTAAAATTTAAAAGTTATCACCTCGAAACTTGAAGTTCATTAAGAAATAGGATTATATTTTTACTCTAATTATCTATGAATAGTTGTTTAAAACTTTAATCTAAATTTGTATAAATTTTAATTTAATCTCCAACATTTTGCAAGTTCCAATTTTATTTCTTATGTATTAATATTTTTCAATCACATTTCTACCATTCAAAGAAATAATATTTTAATGCCACATCGCATTAGTAACCGGTTAAAATTCTTTAACGACGGTTAACAGCAAGGGGTTAATTGAAAAATATTTTTTACATAGGTGAAAATTTGAAACTTTCAAAATACTATGGGACAAAATTAAAAAATAATAGATTAGATACAAAGTTATATGTTAGCGGTTTTTGATTTTGTGTATTAATAACATTTGAAAATCTATTTAATCTTTTAGATTGCTTTGAGGAGAGAAAAGCTAGGTGCATCTGCCCCGTTTTGGCGATACTCTGCAGCTTCTTATCCAGATCTTGAAGAAAAGATGCCTGTTAATGCTTCCATGGGAGTTGAAAAGAAAGCATTCAACAATGAACTGAGTGAAACCAATCCGTCAGTAAGGGGGTTTCCTGCATTCCTGCATTCTAGTTTTGGTCCTGACCTTGAGATATCTCATTGCATCTTCTATATTTAAACTATGATTGAATATATTATTACAAGATGGATCTATTTATTGTTAATTTTTCTGATTATGAATCTGGAGCGACCTACTTGACATATTTGATATTAACATTGTCAAGATTGGTAATCTTGGAGGCAGGAAACATGTGGGGGCTTCTCTCATGAATCCCTTTTAGTACACAATACTACGGACAACCACTTTTGGAAGATCTCATTGAAGTTTGTGGAAAGATATATATACCTCTAAAAGTTATTTCTTTAGAAGTTTTCCCTAGAATAGCTATTGTATCAGGTTCCGAAGAAATTCCTTGAAAACCTCTATATTCTAATTGATGTTTGGGCACAGGAGATAACAATCATCTCTTCTTGCACTGCCTTTTTGGTCATTATGCTTATGGCCACTTTTTACCATGTATATATATCAATGATGCTTTCCCAGATATTTTGTAGACATCATGTAGCAAGTTTTCTGTGGTCATCTCTGAATGAAGTTAAGAGTTTTGTGGACAAATTCCTTGAAAACAATAAATGTGGTGTTCGGTTGGATAGAAATAGTAAAAAAATTCTCCCCAAAAATAAATAAATGTTTGAGCAATTTAGTTTAAGTGTTCAACTAACTTTTCTACTTTAGGTTTGGAAGTGAGTCATGTGGAGGGATGACTTTCCTCTTCCAAAGTTTGGATTCCTACAAGGCTTCAACATGTTGCTCTTTACTGCACAGGATCAAATAGAAATATTTCTTGACCGACCTCTTCCAAAGTAAGTCTATATGGAAAATATATATTCTTCCTTTTTTTGTCCGCCCCTAGTCTTCTTTTCTCTCTCCTCCCTTCCCCATAACCCTAAAGCCTACCAGGAAACCCTAGTTGTTAACCTTTTCTGACAATATTCTCATCGATAACTCCTTCTGACATCAACCTCTTTGGTGACTCCTACCCAACCCACGAGTAGCCCTACTGATGTAAGGGTCTTTAATATTACCTCTATATTCGGTTTCTATAGTCTTTATTTTATCTTTCTTGGGTTGTTACAATTGGTTAGGGTTTGTTACATGGTTTGTTAAGGGTTTGTTACGTTTGATTATTAACTTCAAGTTGTATTTAAGGAGTAATTCTCCTCGGTTTTAGTACAATAAGATTTGTCATTCCTTTTCTCCTAAAACCCTTTCAAACTGATTACATCAGTTTTGGTATCAGAGCACCCTCGGGAAGGGACCTGATGGCGAGAAAGAAAATCCCCACTCCTTTCGGTGAAGAGCCTTCTCTAACCGAGGCTGAAAGGTTCAACCTTTAGACTCCTTTATCCCCACAAACCTTGACCAAGAAGGTAGTTTCTATAGAGATTTCAATCAAGGAAATAAAAAAGAACATGCGTGAGATAAATCAGTTCATGGGAATGATCGCTCAACAATTTGACAAATTTTCTACACCAAACCCATGCCCCACAGTGCAAGAAAAGGGCAAGAATGAAATCATACCACCAAGCCTACAAGAACAAGTTGCGACCATTACCCGAGGATTCCAAGATTTGCAGCTCTCTCACCAAGAATCATCAAGAAGCTATCCCCCACAATTTAGAAGGCATGAGACTCGTGCTGACCACCTAAGACAAAGGGATTGGGACAACTCCAGCGAAGAGGAAGCCGCCTTTGGACAATATTCTCACACCAACAGGTCGGCAGAAGGACCCTCGCTAGTGCAAAATCCAAATACAGGGGCATGGCCAATGCAACATCCGTTCTCAGGTGGCCATGACTACAAAATGAAGATAGATCTTCCCACGTTTTCTGGTAAATTTGATCTTGAAGCCTTTCTTGATTGGATCAAGGAGGTGGAAAATTTTTTCGAATACACACACCGGAGGACATAAAGGTTAAACTGGTGGCCTACAAATTAAGAGGTGGTGCTGCAGCTTGGTGGGACCAATTGAAGTTCAATCGAAGGCGACAAGGAAAGGGACTGATCAAGACTTGGACAAAGATGATGCTTAGATTGATGAAAGCCCAATTCTTGCCCACCGATTACGAACAACTCCTATATAACCAACTACAACATTGCCAACAAAGAAACCGAAGTGTGGTTGAATATATAGAGGAATTCAATCGATTGAGCGCAAGAAACAACCTATTAGAATTAGAGAGTCAGCAGATCGCAAGATTTGTGGACGACCATCGAGAAAATATCAAAAGGAAGGTAAGGCTCCAACCAGTTTACTTTCTACCTGACGCTATTTCCTTGGCATACAAGGCTGAGCAACAAAAAACAAAGAAGCAACAGAGCCTTAACAACAAGAAAAACATGTGGAATGGGCAGAACTTCAGAAGGCCTATCGGAGAAACAACCAAGACTACACCTATTGCTAATCTCCCTGGAAACAACAACAAACAACGACTTGAGACTAGCAACATGGCGCAAGGTTCCGAAGGAATTCCAAGGAAACCTACCAACGTCTACAATAGACCCACTCTTGGAAAATGCTTCAGGTGTGGGCAACAAGGGCACCTGTCAGACGAATGTCCACAAAGAAGGGCCATAGCCATGTTAGATAACCAAGAACCAAAGAAAGACGAAGACCAGGAAGAAGAGGTATCTTTTACAGAAGCAGATGAGGGAGAACAACTTTCATGTGTCCTACAACGGTTATTGCTGTCCCCTATAACGGAACCTCATATACAAAGGCACACTCTATTCAGAACTCGATGTACTATCAATGGAAAGGTGTGCAACGTCATCATTGACAGTGGCAGCAGTGAGAACATGGTATCCCGTAAGCTAATTCAGCTCCTAAAACTCAAAGTGGAGCCCCATCCTAACCCCTACAAGGTTGGATGGATCTGAAAGGGAGGAGAGGTCATGGTCAATGAAATCTGTACAGTACCCCTTTCCATAGGGAACAATTATAAAGATCAAATAATTTGTGACGTTCTTGACATGGATGCTTGCCACATATTGCTTGGGAGGCCTTGGCAATATGACTTGCAAGCTATTCACAAAGGAAGAGAAAACACTTATGAATTTTATTGGATGGGGAGGAAAATCGTACTGCTACCCTTGCAACAACAACTGGAGAAGAAGACAACAAGTGACAAGGGCATTCCAAGCTCCCTCTTTACCATTATTAGTGGGAAAGAATTTAGTCATTCCACCAACAAGGAAGTTTGGGTTGTAATGAACATTAAACCACCCAATCCAGAGGGTGATGAACCTTGCAAGGAGGTGGTCGAACTACTGAATCAATTCCCTCAACTCATCCGAGCCCCTAACACACTGCCCCCCTTGAGGAACATACAACACCAGATTGACTTAACGCCAGGAGCAACCTTACCAAACCTACCTCATTATAAAATGAGTCCTCATGAGAACAACATACTACAAGAACAAATTCAAGAGCTCCTCGACAAAGGACACATCCAACCAAGCATTAGCCCGTGTGCAGTACCTGCCCTATTAACCCCCAAAAAGGACGACAACTGGCGCATGTGTGTGGACAACAGGGCCATAAATCGAATAACGGTTAAGTATAGATTTCCCATACCTCGAATGACTGACTTGTTTGATCAACTAGCAGGTGCCACGATATTTTCAAGGGTCGATCTTAAAAGCGGATATCGCAAATAAGGATTCGGCCATGAGATGAATGGAAGACAACCTTCAAAACCAACTTTGGGCTCTTCGAGTGGTCAGTCATGCCATTTCGAATGCCCCCAGCACGTTCATGAGGTTAATGACCAACATACTAGAGCCATACCTCAACAAGTTCATGGTGGTATACTTCGATGATATACTAATATACAACCATAACAGGGAGGAACATTTACAAGGTATTCATACACTATTTTCCACATTAACTAAGAACAAACGCTACATAAATCTAAAGAAGTGTTCTTTTATGATGCAGAAAATTCACTTCTTAGGTTTTGTGATTGGAGAACGAGGCATTGAAGTTGATCCATCCAAAATTCAGGCCATTCAGGATTGGCCAACGCTTACCAAAGTCAAAGACATCCAAAGTTTTCTGGGTTAAACCTCTTTCTACAGGAAATTCATCAGAGAATTCAGCTCTCTTGTAGCCCCTCTAACCGCATGCTTAAAGAAAGGCCAATTTCGATGGGGACGTGACGAAGAGCACAACTTCAGAGTCTTAAAAGAGAAATTGAGTAGCACCCCTGTACTCAGTTTCCCTGATTTTTCTCAACCCTTCGAGGTGGCTGCAGACGCATCAGGCGTGGGCATTGGAGCAGTGCTAACTCAAGGAGGCCATCCAGTTGAGTATTACAGTGAGAAACTCAGCGATGCAAGAGCCAAGTGGAGCACTTACGATCAGGAGTTGTATTCCTTAGTACGGGCATTAAAACAATGGGAGCACTACCTTCTAGGAAGAGAATTTGTCCTACTAACAGATCACTACTCACTAAAGTTTTTGCAAACTCAGAAGAACATCAAACGAATGCATGCTTGTTGGTTATCCTTTATACAAAGATTTGAGTTCGTCATTAAGCATCAAACCAGAGTCACCAACAAGGCTGCTGATGCCTTAAGCTGAAAGCATGTTTTATTGACTGAACTCGGAGGGGAAATCACTGCCTTCCAACATCTCCCCAAAAGCTAGTGAAGGGGTATGTGTTTAAGAATCATGCCTTGTGTATTCCACAGACATCCCTACGGGAAGCTCTAATTCGAGAAGCCCACAACAGTGGACTGACTGGGCATTTTGGACAAGACAAAACTTTAGAAACACTGGCTTCCAGATTTTATTGGCCGCAGCCACGCAAGGATGTTTTTGACTTTGTAAAACGTTGCTACATCTGCCAAGTCTCAAAAAGGCACCGACAAAACACAGGACTTTACCAACCTCTACCAATTCCAGAGAATACTTGGGAAGATTTATCCATGAACTTTGTTTTGGGGCTTCCCCGAACACAAAGAGGGTTTGATTCAGTAATGGTAGTGGTCGATAGATTCAGCAAGATGTCACATTTTATAGCGTGTAAAAAGACTTTCGATGCCACATATGTGGCCAATCTTTTCTTTAAAGAGATCGTACGACTGCATGGAATTCCTAAAACTATAGTTTCGGACAGAGATGTTAAATTTCTGAGTTATTTTTTGAAGACCCTCTGGAGGAAATTTCATACTAACTTGCGTTTTAGTACCACTAGCCACCCTCAGACAGATGGGCAAACCGAAGTAACTAATAGAACTCTTGGGAACCTAATTCGATGTCTTAGTAGTGACAAGCCTAAACAATGAGACCTCCACCTAGCACAAGCTGAATTTGCATATAACCACATGCAGAATCGTTCAATTGGAAAGTCTCCCTTTGAGATCGTTTACACGAAGCTACCAAGGCTAACCTTGGATCTTGCCAACCTCCCCTCTACATCTGACATAAGTATGGAAGCTGAGGCCATGGCTTCACGAATAGCCCGAATACATCAAGAGGTGACCGACCATTTAACAAAAGTCAACTTGGCATACAAAGAGGCCACTGATAAACACAGAAGACAGAAAGTATTTAACGTCGGAGATTTGGTCATGGTGCACTTACATAAAGGGTGCCTTCCAGCAGGAAGTCACGACAAATTACAACCCAAGAAAATAGGTCCATACCTCATTGTCCAGAAGATGGGAGCCAATGCTTACAAAGTAGATTTACTCGCCGAGTATAAAATATCCCCTGTCTTCGATATTTCTGACTTGTTTGAGTACTACGCCCCTGATAAGCTTCAAGTTTCTGTTTAAAGAGGCACTATGACTCGAGGACGAGTTTTATTTTAAGGGGGAAGGAATTGATGTAAGGGTCTTTAATATTACCTCTATATTCGGTTTCTAAAGTCTTTATTTTATCTTTCTTGGGTTGTTACAATTGGTTAGGGTTTGTTACATGGTTTGTTAAGGGTTTGTTACGTTTGGTTATTAACTTCAAGTTGTATTTTAGGAGTAATTCTCTTCTGTTTTAGCATAATAAGATTTGTCATTCCTTTTCTCCTAAAACCCTTTCAAACTGATTACATCACCTACCCAACCCATGAGTAGCGTCTTTGCCCAACACCAGCAACCGTAATTGATTCTATTCGAAACAATTTTGAAGAATTGATTCTATTCGACTCCAACCTAGATTGATGACCTCGGTGAATACCATGAAGATCTATTCGAAACAATTTTGAAGTATTGATGCAAGGAAAATATGGTTAATCTTGGGTAATTCCATGATTAATCCTTTTAGTTTCCTTTTTGGATTTTAGTTTTTAGTTTTCTTTTAATTCTCTATAAATAGAAAATCCAAAAAGGAAACTAAAATGATTAACCATGGAATTACCCTAGATAAACTATATTCTCCTTACATCAAGTGCTCTCCTTACTAGAGGATGTTTCCTTGACAGCGTCCCAAATCTGATGCGTTGTTCCATACAATAGAAAATTTTCGCCTATCTCATTGGTCATGGAATTAATTAACCATGACATGACCATGTTATTTTCTACTTTTTACTTCCTAAACTTCGGATCAATTGCTTTAGATTGCACATTCTCTTTCGAGTGGTACTCATCTTTACTCTTGCCACCAATGAACATCATGACCGATTGTGACCATTGGATATAACTGTGTCCATTCAGTTTGTGACCTGTGATATAGGCAGGTGATGATGAATCATATCCCCCTTGACCATTGGAGATTAGGCCAATTGATTTGGAAGAAGACATTAAAAAAACCCGGAGATGAAAGAAGTGGAAGAGAGCAATAGAAAAGAGCTAGGTCAAAATTAAGTCAAAAGTAAAAAAAATTCAGGCCATGGGATAATAGTCGTCGGTGACAATGGATGACTTGATGTTGGAGGTGGCATTGTCGAGTGTGGGTGTTGCAGTCGCAAGTCGGCGTCGAGCGTGGGTACTGCATAAATGCAAGGATATGGGCTAGTCGACGTCGAATGTGGGTACACAGTTGCAATAAAAGATTTCGAAGACAGGATGGAGTCCACGTCGAGGAGACAAACTGTGGTAATGACAGCAAAATCATGAGGAGACAGATGCATTCCCGATTTCAGAGTTCACGTGGGGTGGGGCTCGTGATTTCACGATTTGAGCTTTCGTAAGGGATGACCGTCATGAGGGTACAATCAAAGGGAGAGAGGTCGTTGGAAGGGAATGATCAATGACGATGGTGCTTAGAGCTCCAACAGTGGTGATGACGGCGGCGACAAAAAAAATTTAGCTAAAATTAAAGGATTTCTCATATTTTGATTCATACCTCAACTATACAAAACATTAGAATAAATACAATGTACAAAACAAAACATAAAAGGAAAGAATATTCTACCCTAATCAAATCTTAAAATACTTAAAGGAATATAAACTAAAAGAAGAGATAAATAACCTAAAATACAAAATTACAATATTGCCTAACTTTGTCTATAATTAACAACAATTTTTTATAAAAAAATGTTTTGTGAATGTGTTATAAGTGTGTGTTTAACAGGTGATCTATAGGTATACAAAAAAAGTTCAACAATTTTTTTCAAAAAATAAAAAAAAATGTTTGAATAATTAGTTAAGTGTCCAACAAATGTTGAATTTATGATCAAGTGTTATACATGTATTCAATTTGTTTAAAAAATGTTCACGCTCGTGGGTTTTTGAAGTGTGGATTGGAGTCCTATGTCAAGTATCACCTGTTCGGATCTTTTTAGTCCTTTTACCCTTGAAGAATTCTGAAAGGTTGTTTTTAGTTTTGACAGAAGTAAAGCTCCTGGTTCTCATGGTTTCTCCCTACCCTTTTTTCAGGATGGTTGAGATATTACCAAAGAGGATCTATGGAAGGTTTTCTGCAAGTTCTTTGAGTGGGGGATCTTGGATAGCTCTTCACATTTGTCTGCTTAGTTCCTAAAAAGGAGGCGACACGAAAGGTTGGGGAATTTAGGCCGATTAGCTTGATGACAAGCATGTATAAGATTATTGTCAAGGTGCTGGCTTGTAGGTTAAGGAAAGTCCTGCCTTTGACTATTGCAGATTCGCAAGGTGCTTTAATAATAGGTAGACATATCTTGGACCAATCCTTGATTGCAAATGAGGCTATCGAGGATTATAAATCTCGTAAGAAAGAAGGGATTCTTTTCAAGATTGACTTTGAAAAGGCTTATGATCACGTGGATTGGAGTTTTCTGGATAATGTTCTGGCTAGAAAAGGCTTTGGGTACAAATTGAAGTCTTGGATTTGGAGTTGTGTGAGATCAGTCGGGTACTCAGTTCTAGTGAATGGAAAACTGAGAGGACGAATTTGTGCTACAAGAGATCTTAGACAAGGGGGTCCTCTCTCGCTCTTCCTCTTCCTTTTGGTAGTGGATATCCTAAATATGATCATTTCACGGGGGGTTGAGTGTGGGGTTCTTGAGGGGTTCAGGGTTGGTAAGGATAATTTACCTGTGTCTCATCTCCCGTTTGTGGACGATACTCTCTTCTTTTGCTCTGGTAATGAGGATTTTTTCCTTCATCTGAATAATTTCTTAGCTTTCTTTGACTTTATCTTTGGGTTGAAATTTAATAGGGGCAAATGCCCGCTGTTAGGCTTGAACTGTGATCTAGGGAAGTTGAAAAAGTGGGTTGATCTGGTCAGTTGTGAGGTGGGCTCCTTCCCCTCTTCGTACCTGGGACTCCCCCTTGGGCATAGTCCCAGGTCTCTTTCGTTTTGGGATCCGGTGATGGGTAAGATCCAGAAGTGGTTGTCCTCTTGGAAGAGGAGTTTCTTCTCCAAAGGGGGTAGGCTCACCTTAATTCAATCCGTTTTGAGTGGTATCCCTATTTACTTCTTGTCCCTCCTTACGATTCGTGTCTCGGTGTGTAAGCGTGTTGAAAAACTCATGAGAGATTTCTTGTGAGAGGGTGTGGAGGAGGGGGGTGGAGCTCATTTTGTTAACTGGGAAATAGTTTCCAAGCCTGTGGATCTCGGGGGGTTGGGGATAGGAAACTTGAGAGCTCGCAATAGAGCCATGTTAGTGAAATGGTTGTGACATTTTCACAGCGAAACCTCCACCCTTTGGCATAGGGTCAAGTATGGGGCATCCCCTTTTGAGTGGAATGCTAGCGGAGAGAGAGACACCTCTAGAAGTCCTTGGAAAGGTATTGCTTAGGGTTTTCCTTTTTTCTCTGGCCTTGTTCATTTTCGTGTGGGGAATGAGAATGATACTTTGTTCTGGGAAGATAGGTGGTTGGGGGATAGACCTCTTTGTTATGTTTTCCCCATCTTTATCATTTTTCTTTGGAGAAAAATAGGGTAGTGGCTGAGATTTTATTCCAGTTTGTCCCTCTTGCGTCTCCCTCCTTGGGTTTTCAGCATCCCCTTTCTGATAGGGAAACACTTGATGTTACGACGCTCCTTTCCTTGTTGGAGGATCTTCATTGCATCTCGGATAGGAAGGATGTCCGTTGTTGGAGTCCTAGTTCGGCCTTGTGTCGATCCTATTTTCTTTCCTTGGTTAATCCTTCTCTCTCTTCTTCACGGGGAGAGTTTGTCTTTTCCTCAATGTGGAAGGTGAAAATTCCAAAGAAGATTAAGTTTTTTGCTTGACAGGTTTTTCACGGAAGAGTTAATACTTTGAACAGGGTCTCGAGTAGGATGCCTTCTTTGGCCGTTGTGTTGTATTCTTTGCAGGAGGGCGGCAGAGGATCTTGATCATTTGTTATGAAGTTGTGATTTGACAGTTGACGTCTGGAATTACTTTTTTGAGGAGTTTGGGCTTTCTAGTTCTAGATAGAGGGTTTGTAGAGAGAGGCTGGAGGAGTTTATTTTGCATCCTCCTTTTAGGGTGGGAGAGGGTTGTTTTTGTGGCAACTTGGGTGTGCGCTATTCTTTTGGGGCTTTGGGGGCAGAGAAATAACAAAATCTTTTGAGGGTTAGAGCGATCATATTTTGATATTTGATCCCTTATTAGATTTTGTGTTTCTTTTTTGGCCTCTGTGACGAAGCCTTTTTTGTAATTATCCTTTAGATTTTATTTTGCTTGGGTGGAGTCCTTTGTCGTAAGCTCCCCCTCCCTTTCTTTTGTGGGCTTGTTTTTTTATGCCCTTGTATTTTTTCATTCTTTCTCAATGAAAGCTTCGTTTCTTATCAAAATTTGTTTGATTCAATGCATGTCTATTGTGTTTAACAAATGTTCAGTACAAGTCCAACAAATTTTGGAGTGTTTGAGTGTTCCATACTTGTCGTGCATGGATATGTTACCCAAACTAAAATTGCCCAGCCTCATAGATGGGCTGTTTTTCTTAATATGTGTATATTATTAAAGGGAATCATGCATAATATCCATGAAAATCTCTGTTTTCTTCTTCACAAAAAAGAAGAAGAAACAAAGAAAGAAAAAGAAAAATGTCTTCACATTGCTATTTTATTCTGTGCATGTCTATATGTTGATCAGATATGATCAAGTAAGGTTCAAACTTTAAATAGTAATATTTGCTTTTTCTTTTTTGGTATGAAGGGAGATGTATATCCCGTGGAGCAGGCAGATGACTTTACTATCAAACCAGTTCTTGATGCTCACTGGGGAGTACTCAACGATGAAGATGTAAGAAAAAGCTGATGGTTTCTGTGTTTCAAAATTATAATTTGATTCATGTTTATTTGTTGTTATTATTATTATTATTTGTTTTTTAATGCAATAAATGTGGTGTGGAGATTTAAACCTCCAACTCCAAGGAAAGAAGTAGATAATTTAACCACCAACCTATTTTCATGTTGACATTTGATTCATGAATTTTTTTTTGACTCATGATTCATGATTGTTAAATATCAGGGTAGTGGTAGTTACATTATTTACTGTTTACAATTACTAATTTGGTAGACAGCGAGATCCTATATAGCCTCCTCATAGCACAATTTAAGAGCTCCCGTCTTTTTATTTGAAGCCTTCTCATGGCACAATTTAAGAGCTCCTGCCTTCCATGTTGTCTCGGTTAGAGTAACTTCCCTATGTCTATTTTCCATAACTATGCGGCTAGTTTATGCATATTCTCTAGATTGGAAATCGAAGTGTTCTTCTTTGTTCATCTTACTGGAATCATTTTACTACTACAAATTGCAGATGGATGGTCTGCGTTCACATACTTTATCTATGCTTGTAAATGATGCTCCAGGGGTCCTTTATATTATCACTGGACTTTTTGCAAGAAGGGGATATAATATTCAGGTATATTTAGAGTCTCACATTGCAATTGCACCAATGCTTTAGGGATAACAGAATCTTATTTCTTTTGATATTTCCCCTTCCAGAAAATTCTTCTTTTTGATTAAATTTTATGAATCCCTTGCTATCAGAGTTTAGCTGTTGGTCATGCAGAAGTTGAGGGCATTTCACGCATAACAACTGTTGTTCCTGGTACAGATGAATCAATCTACAAGTTGGTGCAGCAACTTTATAGGCTGGTTGATGTTCACGAGGTGAATATCCTAAGCTTTGGCCATAAAGTTTGTGTCAAATATCTACCACACAAGCTCAAATTTCTTCTCGTGTTATTATGGAGACTACTGGCTTTATATTTTAGGACCAGTTTTGGATTTTGCTGCACTGATCCATGATTATAAGGATCTTAATTCTTTTGTGCATTTCGACTTTAAGTCTCACTCATGGTTAAGAGGTTAGAGATATTCTAATATCCTTAAATACATGATGGAATATCTTCAATTGACTAAAATTACCAAAGTTCTTAAATATTGAAGTAACAACCATGAAGTATTTTGTTTCTTTTTCCATCTTTTTCTTCTCTCCCAATTATAAGGAGATTTAATCTTATGCTTTTTGCCTTTGCTTTTTTAAGAAATTGCTCCTCAGCCAAATTGCTTTTCGTATCCCTGCACATTTTTTATGTATAGGTTTTGATTAGAAACATATTTCATTGATGTCTGAAATTTACAAAAGAATGGAAAAGCTCCAACCAAAGGAGTGAAAAAACTTCTCCAATTGGTCAAAAGAGAGGAAAGTTTATAAGAACTATAGAGGGAACTGCATTTGCACCAAGACATTGGAAGAAAAATGATTTGTTCAAAGAACCTATCAAAAGAAATTTCTTTGTCTTTGAAGAGCCAATTGTTCCTTTTTTTCTTAGTAGTCCACAAAAAAGCCCCGATAAGATGCATCCAAAGAACCTTCTTTTCTTCCGAAAAAGGATGGCCGTTTAGCGTGTAGGTAAGAAGCTGTTAAGCTCCCTCGGTAGAGCTGTGTACAGCTTAAAGCAGAGTGAATTTCCTCCCAAAATCTGTTAGCATATCGGCAAGATATGAATAAATGGCTGTGTTTCGTGGGCTGCTTTACAGATTGTGCAACACCAACAATGTGAAGACAATGCCATATGAGGTAAACATTGTTGTAGCCTGTCAAAAGTATTGATGGCGTTGTGGCAAAGATCCCAAGAATTTTCTGTTGGATAGAAGTCTGACCAGATCGCTTCATGAAGTGGGTGAGAAGTTGCTGACTTCTTGTCAAGATCTAGTAGAAGAGATTTTGTGGAAAACGAGCCTCTTGAGTCCAATTTCCACATTCCATTTATCTTTCTCATATCTAGGCATCAATCACCTGTCTCCATAAGAAATCCTCTCCCAATCTCAATGCCTTTGATGATAATATCATTGGAGCATTCTTCTATCATCATTCATGAAAAAGAAAACCATGAAATGTTAGAGGAGGTCACCTTGTATGAGGCCTCTAGTAGCAAGAATCTTTCCTCTAGGATGCCCATTAATAATGATGCACCCTCTAATCCGCTTCCTCCATGTAGCTTCAAACCCTTTGGCAATAAGAATTAGGTCGAGAAAATCCCAATCAACTTTATGGAAAGTCATTTTCTATGTCAACTTTATCAAAGGCCATTTATCTTTGGTGTAGAGTCTCTAAAAAAAACTAAGGCCTCGTTTGATAACTATTTGGTTTTTGGTTTTTGGAAATTAAGTCTATAAATACTACTTCCACCTATGGTTTTTCATATTTTCTTATCTACTTTTTACATATGTTTTCGAAAACCAAGCCTTTGAAAAACTAAAAAAAGTAGTTTCCAAAAACTTGTTTTGGTTTTTGAAATTTATCTAAAAATTCAAGTGTTTTCAAAGATGGGAGCTATTGTAGGGAAGATGAAAATTATTATAGAAAAATAGTTAGAAAACACATTTTTCAAAAATCGAAAACAAAAAACTAAATGGTTATCAAATGAGGACTAATGTTTCTTTAGATTTCATTTACCGTAGAGGAGTTAGATTTATACAAGGAGACTCCTAATCAAATAAGTAGAAAATATGCAATCAATCTAAACCGGTGTGAAAAAGAAAAATACAACTATATGTTATAGTATATGTGTGTGGATTTAGAAGTTGACAAATTAGATCCCAAATCTTTGAAGTGCATTTTCTTAGGCTATTCTCGTGTTCAAGAAGAATATAGAAGCTTTTGTCCTATTTTGAATAGGTATCTTGTATCGATGTTACTTTCTTTGAGGACAAACTTTTTGGTTCATCTTTGCCTAGTACAAGTCAGGGAGAGGAGGATTTTTTTATCCATACACTTGTGCCTTCTACACCCTCTCCCAGTCCATCTCCTTCGACATCAGTCCCTACTCGTCCACCTATTACTCAAGCCTATTTAAGAGGACAACAACCTCCAGGTGAATGTCTTGTACCAAAAAATTCTTCATCATCAAATCCAGTATCAAGTTATGAGCTTCCTATTGCTCTTCGTAAAGATAAACGTTCTTGCACTTTTTCTTTTGCCTCTTATGACCACTTGTCACCCTCTACATGTTCTTTTATTGCATCTCTTGAATCTATCTCGATCCATAAAACTCTTCATGAAGCCTTGTCCTGGTTGGCACAATGCAATGATAGCAGAGTTGAATGCGTTAGATGATAATGGTACCTAAGATTTAGTATCTCGTTTTGTAGGAAAGAAAGCTATTGGATGTAAATGAATGTCTGCAGTTAAGGTTAATCCCGATGATTTAGTTATGGTCAAACCTGGATGTGAGATCTTATATAAAGATCATGGCCAAGATTGAGTGTTTTTTTCAGATGTCGATGGGGTAGGATCAAGAGAAAATAGAAGATCGACTTTTGGCTATTGTGTTTTTGTTGGAGGCAATTGGTCTCATGGAAAAGTAATAAACAAAAAATATAGTCTCTTGATCGAGTGTTGAATCAAAAAGCAAAGCTATGGCACAATCAATATGTGAAATAATGTGGGTACATCAACTATTGATTAAATTAGGCTTCAATACTATAGTTCCGACTAAGTTGTGGTGTGGCAATCAAGTTGCCTTCGTATTGCATCCAACCTAGTATTTCATGAGCGAACTAAACATATCAAAATTGATTGTCATTTTGTTTGCGAGAAAATACAACAAGGTTTGGTCTCTACTGGATATTTGAAGACAGGAGAACAATTAGGAGATATTTTCACGAAAGCTTTAAATGGAGTTCGAATAGGTTATCTTTGTAACAAGCTGGGCATGACTAATATCCGGCTTGAGGGGGAGTGTTATAGTATATATGTAGATTTAGGAGTTTAATCCTTTGTGGTATTGTAATTTTCCTTTGACTAGTTTAGAGCTTCCATGTATGCCTATATATATTTGGTTCTATTGTATAGAATGAAGAAAAATGCTATCTGGTAGAGTCCTTATATTAGTATAATTGTATTTTTGAAAATATATTAATTGGGTCGTCATTTATTGTCTATTTGTCTTTTCATTTTCTCCTACTTAGGTTAGCCCTGTACACTTGTATATATCTCTCTTTAGTGAATGGAATAGTGTAGACTGATTCTTTCAAACCTTTAACATTAACACTCTCATATTTGGTCTCACAATAGCAGTTGGTTACCCTTCTCTCTAGGTACGGGATATGACCCACGTGCCATTTTCCGAGCGGGAGCTGATGCTGATTAAAATTGCTGCAAATTCTTCTGCTAGGCGTGATGTGCTTGATATTGCCCATATATTTAGAGCCAAGGCAGTTGATGTCTCTGACCATACCGTAACACTTGAGGTAAAATTCTGTACCTGATATGTCCTGCTGCCTTTTTATTTTTGAGAAAAATTAATTTTTACTGGTATTTAGTGTAATACGGAAATTAGCTTTAATTTTGAACTTCCATCATCCAGTTCCGGGATAAAATTTATACCTTTTCAAAATCATATTAGGAAATTCCTTAGGAATCCATTAATACTATCACATTAAATTGAATTCCACCAACAGCTTAATATCTAAAAATCCATGGTGCATTGGCCTAGTGATGGTCATTCGGGCCAATGAAAAAAGTCAAGAACTTAGACAGAGTAACTTGTAATTGTTACGATATATATAGTATTATGTATATATATTCAAGAGGGCCTACGATAGATTATTAAGTATGCCTTGCAATCTCATTTCAAATCCAGTGTACAAATAATTCCTTTCATGAGCGACAAGGCTATGGTTCTCTTTGGGGAGGAACCTATAGCTGCTATAGGAGGACAATGGCAAATAATCCACAATCTTCACCTCAAGGTGGAAAAATGGAATGACAATCTTCATAGTTCCCCTTCAGTTATGTTCGGCTATGGAGGGTGGCTTGCGATTGATAATCTTCCTTTGAGATTATGGAGGAGAGAGGTGTTCGAAAGGATTGGATTCCATTTTGGAGGACTTGAAAATATCTCATTGGACACTTTGAACTTCCTAGAACTTTCAAGGGCAAAAATTAAGGTTTCCTCAAACCTCTGGGGTTTTTGGCCAAGATCTATCCCTATTAAAGACCCAATTGTTGGTGAAATTCAGTTAACTTTTGAAGCATTGGGGTCTACTTCTCCTCCTGGCAGACTAGTGGAATCCTTGACTTTGAAGGATGTTACCAACCCTATTGACTTGATCAGAATTCAACAAGTCTTTGATGATGAAATGGGCGCAGGGTTGATGGCTGTGCCTTTGGAAGATGAAAGAGGGATCGATTTGGAAGTTGATCCGTTGCAAGGCATTGACTTGGCTATTGGGGAGTCTCCTCTCTTTTCTTTAGTGAATCCAGTCAGTGTAAAGGAAGTTAGAGACGTTTTTGTGGGAAATATTACACAAGAAGGGGTGGGACAGGGTTTTGAGTTTGACTGAGTGATGTAAATCAGAGATAGGAGGAAAGCTTTATTGAAAGCTTTATTGAAAGAGAATTGGAAAAAGTTCACCCTTAAAGGCAAGCCTTCAAGCCTTAAATACACAAATTGAGTTACTGTGAGGTAACTCATTAAATGAGGGTAAAAAGAACAAATAGCTAACCAGCTAACCAAATAAGACAAAATAGCTAACCCACCCGTAGCCAGCCTACTAGGATTACACCAATTCCACCCCCTTGAAAAATCAACTCGTCCTCGAGTTACACTAGTTAGCTAACTGAAACTGATCAGGGGGATAATAAACGAATAAATCTGCTTCATTGAATATTGGGGAAATTTTATAATCAGCAGGAAGATCAATTCTGTAAGCATTATCTCCAATTTTTTGTAGGATAGTCTAGGGTCCAATCTTCTTAGGGTGTAATTTAGCATGTGTATTGGCAGGCAGTAGACTCTTATGTAAATGCACCATAACAAGATCCCCAACATTGAACAACTTTTCTCTGCGGTGTTTATCAACACCTGCTTGCTGTTTATAGGATGTACTAGACTTTTCCAAGGACTCATGGACTTCTTTATGAATTTTAGTGATCCTTTCTGCCATGCTCTCAGCCTCCTGGTCAACATATTTAGAGAAAGGTAAGTTAGATAAGTCCACTGTTAAACGTGGTAAGCTAGTGTAAACAACTTCAAAGGGGGACTTCCCTGAAGATCTGTTTCGCATATGGTTGTAAGCAAATTCGGCTTGAGTGAGATGAGAGTCCCATTGTTTGGGCCGATTTCCACTTAAACAGCGGATCAAATTCCCAAGTGTACGATTTGTAACTTCAATTTGCCCATCCGTCTGTGGATGGCTCGTGGAGCTGAATTTTAGCTTAGTGTCAAACTTTTTCCATAAGGTTTTCCAAAAATAGCTTAGAAATTTTACATCTCAGTCGGACACTATTGTTCTAGGAATTCCATGGAGTCGGACAATCTCCTTGAAGAAGAGGTTGGCTATGTTTACTGCATCAGAAGTCTTCTTACAAGGTATGAAGTGAGACATTTTGCTGAATCGATCAACAACCACCATAACTGAATCATTTCCTCTTTCGTTCGTGGGAGACCTAACACAAAGTCCATAGATAGATCCTCCCAAATAGTGTTAGGTATAGGTAGTGGTTGATATAATCCTGTGTTCTGCCTTTGTCCTTTGGAAGTCTGGCACACGGTAACATCTTTGCACAAAGTTGCTTACATATCTTCTCATTTGGGGCCAGAAGAATCGAGAGGAAAGGAGCTCAAAGGTCTTGTCTTTACCAAAGTGTCCAACCAATCCTCCGCTGTGTAGTTCTCTTATTAGGGCTTCCCTCAAGGACGAACGTGGAATACATAAGTTGTTGCTTTTGAACAAATAGCCTTTGATTACGTGGTAGTCCCCAGCGTTAGATTTTTCTGAGCACCTTTTCTAGACTATATGGAAGTCATCATCAGTTTCATAATATTCTGGTAAGCAATCAAACGCTATGATCTCTCCCTGTAATTGTGTTAACAAACTGTGCTTCCTACTCGTATGCCGGCGAAATGATTCGTGGTTCAAGACTTATGTTTGATAACAAAGTCGAACCTTTGCATAAATGAGATCCATCGAGCGTGCATTCTGCTGATGTTTTTCTGCGTTTGTAAAAACTTAAGGGAAAAATGATCAGTAAATAAGATGAACTCCCTCCCCAGTAGATAATGTTCCCATTGTCTTAATGATCTTACTAAAGAATACAACTCTTGTTCGTACGTACTCCATTTCTGTTGTGTTTCACTTAGTTTTTCGCTGTAAAATTCAATAGGGTGGCCTTCTTGTGATAGGACTACTCCAACCCCAACCCCTGATGCATCCACCGCTACCTCAAATGGTTTATTAAAGTCAGGAAGTGCTAAAACAGGGGATGTGCTCAATTTCTCTTTGAGGGTATTAAAGCTTTGTTCTTGTTCTTTTAACCAAACAAATCGACCTTTCTTTAGGCATTCTGTTATAGGGGCTGCAATGGTGCTAAAATCTTTTATAAACTTACGGTAGAATGAAGCTGGTCCTAAAAAACTTTGAATGTCTTTCTCTTTCTTAGGTATTGGCCAGTCTCGGATTGCTTGCACCTTCGAGGGACCGACTTCTATTCCTTTTGCACTAATTAGAAATCCTAAGAATTGTATTCTTGTTGCTAGAAAAGAGCATTTTTTAATGTTTATGGGGCTGATATGACCTTTGTCGAGTAATTCTTGCACCTGATCTTGTAGGATAGCATATTCAGTGGGGCTCATCCTGTGATGTGGTAAATTAGGCAGTGTGGCCCCAGGAAGAAGGTCTATTTGGTGTTGAATATCCCTTAATGGAGGTAGTTTATTTGGCATTGTTGCTATAGTTGGGAATTCCAATAGTAGTTGTTCAACTTCTCTCGATAGAGTCTCCATGATGGCATACTCAGTATTTTCTTTAACCACCCAAATTTCCTTCTTACTTTCACATTCAAACTTTCCCCCTTGTACCTTAGTAAACAGTGGGCTTGTAAATTTATTCCCCTCCATTTTCCTCTGTTCTGTTCCATTCACTAGAGGCATTAAGGCAATTTTCTTGCCCATCCAATAGAATTCGTAGATGTTTTCCCTGCCCTTATGAATGGATTGGACATCGTATTGCCACGGTCTTCCCAATAATATATGGCAGGCATCCATATCAATGATGTCACAAACTATTTGATCCTTGTAGCTAGTCCCAATGGATAATGGAACTGTACATATTTCATTAACTTGTACCTCTCCTCCCTTCTTTATCCAACTAACCTTGTAGGGGTTCGGGTGTGGTTCAACCCTTAGCTTCAAGAATTCAACCAATTTCTGAGAAACAATGTTTTCACTGCTTCCGCTATCTATAATCACATGACACACCTTTCCACTAACTGTGCATCTAGTCCTAAATAAGGAGTGTCTTTGTGCGTGGGATTCAGTTGTTGGAGCTAAAAGGACTCTTTGAAGTACACATGACAGTTGGTCTCCCTCGTCTGCTCCAATATAGTCCACTGGTTCCTCTGTTTCATCATTGTCGGATTGGTTTTCTGTTTCATTTTCTATAATTGCTACGACTCTCCTTTGTGGGCATTCATTGGACAAATGACCTTGTTGGCCGCAACGGAAACATGTACCCAATGTGGGTATGTTATAAATTTTTGTCGTCCTCCTTGGATTAGTGTCATGCGGCTTGTTGAAGGTAGCTTTAGCCCCTCCTTCATCCTTGACCTTACTGGTGTTATTGGGGGTGGCTTGTTGCTGATATCCTTTAGATGTTTCACCGCCATTTTTCTTGAAATTAGTCCCCATCCAACTGTTTCGTCTACCACTGGAATTGCTCTGTTTCTCCATGCGTTGTTGCTCAACCCTGTAGGCTAATGAGATAGCGTCTGGTAGGTAATAGACTGGTTGTAACTTAACTTTCCGCTGAATGTCTTCCCTTAGTCCATCAACATACCTGGCTATTTGTTGATTTTCAGATTCTACAAGGTTATTTCGAGCGCTAAGACGGTTAAACTCCTCAGTGTATTCGGCTACTGTTCTGATATTTTGCCTGCAATGTTGAAGCTGGTTATACAGTAGTTGTTCATAGTCGGTAGGGAGAAATTGGACCTTCATCAGTCTTAATAGCTTTGGCCACGTTCGAATGAGATTTTTTCCATGCCTTCTTCTATTTGTTTTGAGTTGATCCCACCATGCCGCTGCGCCTCCTTTGAGCTTGTATACTACCAGCTTAACTTTTCTGTCTTCCGGAGTGTTTGTATATTCAAAAAAGTTTTCTACATCTTTTACCCAATCAAGAAATGCTTCAAGATCAAGTTTTCCACTGAATGTAGGGAGATCAATCTTCATTCTATAATCATTAACTCCACTGGATGCGTAAGAGCCTGTGTTATGTTGGTAGTTATGTAAAGACCGCTCAGTGTAGGTATCAGCCCCTTTCATATGAAGTTCTTTCGTATGGTATTGTTGATTATAATAGTTAGGGAGTAGATTCTCATCTTCTCCACTGGAGCTCTCCCATTCTGCCTGTCTTGCTCGATCTAATCGTGTTTCTGGCCGTTTAAAGTATTGAGGGAATGTTCTTGGTGGTTCTTGATAAAAGAATTGCCGTTCTTGCAAGTTTTTACTTGGCTGCCCCACTTCTTCTTGGAATTTTCGATGTTCTTCTTGTATCTTCTTGCCTTCTTGATTCGCATTGTACTGTGGATTCAAGGAAGTTTTTCCCATTTGATGCGCGATGGTTTCCATGAAGGTTTGCATTTCCCGAAGGCTAACCTTGATTTCGTCTACAGAGGCTTCGATCATTAATACTTTTTTGGATAAGGAATGAGGGGATAACACAGTCTGTGATGTGCTTACTTCAGACTCGAGTATGGCAGAGTCATCGCCGGTTGCTGAATTTCTTTTACCAGCCATCAGATCCTTCTACGAGACTCTGATACCAAATCTGATGTAAATCAGAGATAGGAGGAAAGCTTTATTGAAAGAGAATTGGAAAAAGTTCACCCTTAAAGGCAAGCCTTCAAGCCTTAAATACACAAACTGAGTTACTGTGAGGCAACTCATTAAATGAGGGTAAAAAGAACAAATAGCTAACCAGCTAACCAAATAATACAAAATAGCTAACCCACCCGTAGCCAACCTACTGGGATTACACCACTGAGCTTTTAGATGAAAATTTCCCAGACTTTTTAGAACAGACCGAGAACAATTTGCAGCTTCCTGACAGTGGAGCTTTAGGCTCTCAAGTAACTTCTCGTGTTGTTGTATGTTCCCCTTTAATTGATGTTGAGGAGTGCCATCTTGGGCCAAAGAATGTGGTTTTTGTCAAAGCTTCTTTCCAGCCCTCCTCTCCTTTAAAACAAGGCTCTCTTTCTCCCTCCTCGGTTTTTGGTTCCTCGTATTCAGGCTCGGTGGTGGCTTTGAGTAGCCCTGATCTGGAGTTTGTGAAATGTTTGAAGCATAGTAAAGTGGAAGCTTCTTCCCCTGCAATCAATCTCCAGGAACTCTTTGAGTTGGAAGCTCCTTCGGATCAGGGGGAAAAGGAAGGTAATAGGGATACCTCAGAGTGTCCGACCGAATTAGTACGTTTTAGTAAGTTATTAAAAGCTAGCGGTTTGCAACTCAAGGAAGTAGTGCCAAGGAAACCAAATTCGTGATTGTGATTGACTATGTGATGAGATTAATCTGTAGTTCAAGAGATATTGGTTGGGCTCAAGTGGAGGCTTTTGGTAGATCTGGGGGTTGGCAGTTTCGATTTTGTCCCTTTGATGGATTCTTTTTAGAGCGTTCTCTTTATTAGTATTATTGGATTCTCTTTCTCAGTTTGTAATTTTTGGTCATTGGGTTTCTTTGGTTCTTGAAAATCTTATGGTTCCCTCCTTTGTCCACGAGGTCTTTTTGTGTGTTCTTGGTGAGGGATTGTTTTGTTTTCATTTTTCTTTTGGTCTCCTTTTGGAGTTTGTACTTTGTGAATTAGTCTTATTTCATTACTTCAATGAAAATTTTTTTGTTACCTTGTCTGAATAAGGTCAAAGTAAAATTAGAATGAAATAATATACTCTTAAATGGAGCAAGAATAAATTATCTCTTCAAGAAGCTGGGCATGTTTGATATATTTGTTTGAGAGTTTGAGCAGGAATGTTATGATATATATAGTATTATGTATATATGTCTTTTCTGGTAATGGTACATCCTTTAATTAGAGTTTACTTGTACACCTATATACATGTTAAGTCCATAAGATACAAGGAGTGTTTTTTCTCAATACTATGGTGGTCTCTTACCTCAGATTTAATATCTTAAGAGCTTTTTTGGCAACATAATGTTGTAAGGTTAGATAGTTGTCATATGAAATTAATCGAGATGCGCAAGCTAGCCCGTTAACTAATGAGTATTATTTAAAAAATACCTAATATCCAGAAAAGTTCTCAAATCCAGTTCTACAAATATTCAAACCAAGTAAAAAAGTAAAGTAGGTAAAAAAAAAAGTCTAAACTCAGACCAAAATTCTCAAACCCAGATAAAAACATCCAACACAGTTCTACAAGAATACTGCCATGCTTAGCGAAATAAACGTTTCTAATGAAAAAAAAAAAGAAACACATTAGTTTCACCATCTATTTAAGTTCATATTTCAATTTGAGGAAATAAAAATTTTGACGTTAAATAGTATGCAGAGCAACAATTTTGTAGTCGTAGTGATGAATCTACTTGAATACTCGTTTCAGCTTACAGGAGATTTGCATAAGATGGTTGCTCTCCAAAGATTGTTAGAGCCTTATGGCATTTGTGAGGTTTGTAGAGAAGATTTGAGTGAACTCCCTTTTGCCTCTTTTCATTTTGAGTTCATATACAGATGATCCTCGGGTGTTTATTACAGGTAGCAAGAACGGGACGCGTAGCATTGGTGCGTGAATCGGGAGTAGACTCGAAATATCTTCGTGGATACTCTTTTCCTCTGTAAATTGAGGTGTGAGGGCACAAAACATTAGTATCATCAAGGATGGTCTGGAAGATCCGAGTATATAATAATCATACCAAAAAGAAAAAGAAAAAAAGGATTTCTGCAAGCTTTTTTACCAGTTGACCAATGTTATTTGGAGCTGGCTAAATGGGTCGGGGCTTATGTCAAAATTTTGTAGATATAACCATTGATATTGTTTATTTATTCGATATTTTATTTGATTTTAGATGTTGAAGTAATTTTCACAGGGAGGGGCCAAGTTTTACATTCTCACTGCTGTGTACATTGCAAATTTATAGGCAAATTGGAGAGATAGTTTAAACTTTATATATATATATATATATTTAATCTAAGAGGGTAATTACTACCTTTTTTTTTTTGTTCTCTAAGTAATGTTTATAAATTATAGCATATTTTTCATTCCGTGGGAGAGATTGATTTGTCTTCAAAAGATGTGAACGCATGTATTTTGGTTAAATTATTAAGAGAAGAAAAGCTTTTGGTATATGTAGTTGGTTTTATCCTCTTAGAAACTTTTAAAACATAATAGTATTGAAGCAAAAATAAAACTAAATACGAATTTCAAATACATGTATTGAGGCAAACTTACAGTATGCTTGTAGTTCGGTTTATTATTATTATTTTTTTTGATTGACAAATTCATTTCATTTGATTACATGACAAATAAATTAAAAAAGTAAATTATTAATAAAGTTAAAATAGGTTAATATATATTGAAATCTTTAAAACAAATTTATATTGAAATCTTCATAAGTATTTTCTTCTCCTACATGCCTTGCGTATCAATATCTTCAGCAACCAGTCCAGTGGTCCAATTAAGAGAGAGAGAATGAATAATGTATTCGAAGTAATAACGCCCATTCGCAGCTGCCTTGTGTTGCAACCCACTGAACAAGTAATAGAACAAAAATTGGGGTGGGAATGAATAATGTATTCGAAGTAATAACACAAAAAATCACCAATTAAGAGAGAGAGATACATCCACAAAACCATGATAATTAATATAAACAATTGGTTGTTTCAATCTTCGTTTTGTCCTTCGTTGGTCGGAGATGAAATGGGTCCTCCATTGAAAGCTCCTTCACTTCAACCATCTCTGAAACTAAGATATCACTTCAGAGTTCAAATCTGAAAAAATCTCAGATAATCAATTGCAATTTAGGATTATAACTAAGAGAATTTGAAGAAATTAACATGAAATTTTGAACTAAAATTATGATTAATTACTCGTTGGTTGGAGACGGAATGATTTAGGGGAAGTAGAAGAATCATTAATTTCATTCCAATTTGAAATCTCCTATCCTAAGGAATCACATATTGGAGTCTGTTGATATCGAATGAGAAGCTTCTGTTGATAATAATGCTTTCTGGTGTGTATAAAACTAAGTAACACTAGCAAATAGATTACAACTTAACTGGCTACAAATAATTACAATGTAAATAACTCTACAAACATTGTATAATGTAAATAACTCTACAAACATTGTATATAACAACAACTCAAAACTCAAGAAGAAAGGATTGTAAATAGTCGAGGCACGCTTACTAAGCGTTGTCCTGAAGACAATTATTCGCTCTGCATGGGTTGCAAGCAGATTACAACGATCGTCTCAGCAGGATACAACCGATAGAATAACAATCTCGAACTACTCGGATCTGGTTGAAATCTTGGACACTTGCTCTCAACTTAACTCAAAGATCAAAGAAAAGAAAGAAAGGAGAGGAAAACTCTTCAATTGGAATACTCCAAATTGGAATCGGTTGGGATACTCCAAATGAAAAAATAAATTGCTATTTATAGGCGAGTAACTTAGTATCTCTCCAAAAATCAAATTAAAGTAAATAATATGAAATACACATCAAAGTAACTCAATTGTGTACTTACTTGTAGAAATTCAAACAAAACTCACAAAACTCACAAAACTAACCTTTTAAGTTAAAATGGTATAAGTTGCATCAACACACATTTTGATGTTTCAAACCATTTTGAAACTTTTAAATTTAAAGTTAAGTAACATCAACAACAATTGATTTTTGATGTTTCAAAACAATACTTTCTTTCACATTTTTCTCCTATAAATTTCAACAATCCCCCACATGAAAGAAAGTTTGAACAACAAAACACAATCATTGAGAGCAAACAAACAAGCTATGCATTAGGATAACTGTCTTCTAGACTTGAACATTCCTTAGTGAATATCTATCGAACTTACCAAAGAGATACTGAGACCAACTCTAGAACTATCATTCTTATTGGTAAATTGAGACAACAAACATCACACATAACTCATCTTGTATCTTTGAGTTCTATACATTTGTGTCCATTTTGGTCCTGGACAAAATCCCAAATTATGAGAGCCTTAAAGAATATAAGCTATTTTAAAAGTCCTTATAGAAGCGATCTCACTTCTACTCTCACATAGGTGATATTGATTAAGAGTATTTTGTCATTACTCCTCTTGTAAACAAGATATCAACATGACCTCAACATCAACGGATCACACACTCTACAACATCATCGAAATGGAAAGAAACTATAAGTTTCTTAGTGTGTCAACTATAAATTATCCAACAAGGTTGTCTATTGAACCTAGATCTTGGGATCTCCAGTCAACTAGGTTAGGTTACCATAAGATAATTCATTTCATAGGTTTTAGCCAATTTCCCTCGATGTATATGTCACTTGCTCTCTTGACAATCCTTTCGTTAATGGATCTGCAATATTGTCTTTTGATTTCACGTTATCAATGGAAATAACTCCATTAGAGAGCAATTGTCTTGTCGTATTATGTCTACGTCTTATATGTCGTGACTTCCCATTATAGACATTATTCTTGGCTCTCATAGAGAGACCGCCAAACTGTCACAATAAATACATATTGCACTTACAGACTTTGGCCATAATGAAATATCTTCAAGAAAGTTTCTAAGTCATTCATATTCTTCTCCAACTTTATCAAAAGCTATAAACTTTGATTCCATAGTCGAACGTGCTATTGATGCGAAAATATCGGGTACCCTAAAATAATGTAAATTAGAATGAGACACCGATATTTCTACGACGTGCAAGTATACACGGTCGAGAGCAGCAAGTGATAAGTTAAAGTATCGATCCCACGAGGACTAGTTAAACCTAAATAAATGAGTGCCCTAGCAAATTTTCCTTATTTTAGTGCAATGCATGAATGTGCAAATTACTATTGTAAATAATAAATTGATGTGATAAGTGTGCAAATACAAGACTAGACTCAAGAAAATAACTAAATTTAAATGAGGGGAGAGGAGAATGCAAACAAGAGGGAGATGCAAGAGATGAGATTTTTAATGAAAAATAGGCTCAAGGTTAGAGTTCTAATGTTCAATTGGAATAAATTTTGAGTGATGCCTTGAATTTACCTACACATGCATTCAAATGATTCTTTCCAAAATCACTAAGTTTTAAAACCTACAATTTCCCAATTGTGATCTAAATTATGCTCATGATTTTAGGTTCTAGGTGGGTTAATTATCCCTAATCAACACAATAATCCTAAAATGAAATTTTAGTTTTCTAATTCATTAGCTTTCCCAAGTTTATGAATTATAGAGAAGTTATAAAGGCCAATTTTAATTCTCATGCAACGTTAAATTCAATAAAATTTCATAAATTCAATCAATGGCATCAACCATAAATTTAATCGAAAATTACATTAAAACAACCTAACATTTGCCTAAGAAAATTTAGTTCATGATTAAAATCGAGTCACATATCTCTAGTTTAAGCATGCTTTTATTGATCAAGGAGTTCATGCAAAACAACCAACAATGTTCACTAAATTAGCCTAAATCAATCACAATTCTAGCCTAAAACAGTCACGAGTTATGCTTAAAAGAGTGAGCAAAAGTAGTCTAAATCAGTACGTAAACAACCCAAAAATTCAGTATTAAATTGGTGGTTGACAACAAGCAATAACACTTAGAGATAGGGAAAACGTTACACAGCAGGTGGCCTTATTTTTCAAGTTCAGTTCGATAGAGATATCTCATCAACGGAAGCTCGAAACAACGATCCAACCGTTCAAAACGAAGCCCTGTGAGTCTCAAACATGCTGTCAAAATTTTAGCACAATCCAACGGTGGAAACTCCAAGAATCGACAACTTTATGAGCGCCAGTGAAAAATTGAACTGCACTAATCTCCCAACGTGACAACGATATCTGACACAGCGAAGCTCAGAACGACGATCCAACCGTTCAAAGTAGAGCCCTATGAGTCTCGAACAAGCTGTCAAAATTGCAGCACAATCCAACGGTGAAAACTTCAGAAAACGATAACTTTGTGAGTGTCGTCTGTGAAAAACCGAACTGTACGATTTTTTTGCGACATTAATGGCACCTTGAATCTTTGGTTTTTTCTTCACTCGCACGATTGCTACAACAATGGCACTTTCATGATTCTTCTCTTCAATACACACCTTTGTTCGCCCCTTCTCTTTCGCTCTCTTCCCCTTTTGTGGCAACTTCTTCTCCCCTTTTATGCACTTGAACCCTAGCCTCCTTTTATAAGATGGTGTTGCCCTAATTCCACAAATTACAAAAATGCCCTTAGGGGTAGAAAGACCATCTTACCCTTCGGGTAAGATATCTAAAATGCCCTTAGGGACTCTCGTAATTTTTATAATCTCCTGCACACAGAAAAATCCAAAATAAATATATGAAGTCAATTATAAATCAAAATACGCAAGGATTTTTTTGGAGTTAAGAAAAATCTCAAATTTTTGTCTTTAATTAACTGTTAGCTTATTTTCCAAAATTTCTTAAATTAAAGCACAAAAACATCAAAATTAATTCTTTTTGCACCTAATACTTAAATTCAAGATTTTAAAGCTAACACACATAGTTTAGGGATAAAATAACATGAGGATCACTAAATTAGATGCAATTCAAGTAGATTAAACACTAAAATTCTAGTAAAATAACTCACTTATGGTGAGTTATCAGCTATACACGTCTGTTTTGAAGATTTCTATGATATAACTGCTTCACCTAAGATAAATATATACCCACTGGTTGATTTGGTCTCCAAGCTATCATAAATCCAATTAGCATCACTAAATCCTTCCAGTACATGTGGATCCCTCGTATAATGCAATCCATAGTCTAGAGTGTACTTCAAGTACCTTAGAATTCTAACTAAAGCATTCCAATGATCGTTCCCAGGATTGTTGGTGTATTTTGCTAACCTTCCTACTGAATAGGCAATATCAGGTCTTGTACAATTCATTATGTACACTAAGCTACCAATAACTCTAGAGTATTCTAGAGAAGATACACCTTCATCTTTGTTCTTCTTTAACTTACAATTTGGATCAAATGGAGTAACAACTGGTTTACTCTCAAATTGATCAAATTTTCTCACCACTTTCTCTATATAGTGAGATTGAGAAAGTACATATCCACTAGAGTTTCTAGTTATATGGATTCTAAGTATAACATCAACAAGACCAAGGTCTTTTATATCAAAGTTGAATTTTAACATCCTTTTAGTGGAATCAATGACACTTCTATTTGTGTTCATCATCAACATTTCATCTACATATAAGCAAATAATTACATAGACTTGATCTATGGTTTTAACATAAACACATTTATCTTGAATCCATTCGATAACATAGTGTGATCAAAATTTTCATGTCATTGTGTTGGGTGCTTGTTTCAACCCATAAAGAGACTTAACTAGTTTACAAACTTTATCTTCAAGTCCTTTTATAACAAACTCCTCAAATTGTTCCATTTGTATTTCTTCATCTAAATCTCCATTTAAAAATGCAGTTTTTATATCCATTTGGTGTATTTCCAAATTTTGTAAAGCTGCTACTGTGATTAACATCCTTACAGATGTAATCATCGTCACTGGAGAATAGGTATCAAAGAAATCTAACCCTTCTTTTTGACGAAAGCCTTTAGTTACTAAACAAACTTTGTATTTATCAATAGTGCCATCACCCTTTAGCTTTCTTTTAAAAATTCATTTATTATCAATTGGTTTACTTCCCGGAGGTAAATCAACCAATACCCAGGTACTGTTATGCAAAATGGGAGTCTATCTCACTATTGATAGCTTCCTTCCAATAAGGTGCATGAAGAGATGACACAACTTCTTGAAAAGTTTGAGGCTCACCTTCAATCATATAAGTTATGAAATCAGGTCCAAAAGAATTAGCTTTCTTAGGTCTTTTGCTTATTCTAGGTTCAAACACAGTTTTCTGATCGTCTTGACCTTTTGAGGAGCTAGCCTCATAATTCCTTTTGATACCACTACTTGTGTATCTTTCCTCTTTCAAAGGAAATATATCCTTGAAAAATTAAGCTTCAATAGATTCCATGATTGTATTATTTTTAATATCGCGTATTTCTAATTTAACTACTAGGAATTTATAAGTAGCACTATGCATTGCATAGCCTATAGAAACACAAACGATTGTCTTAGGTCCCAATTTGGTCATTTTTTTGTAGAGGATCTCGTACCTTTGCCAAACACCCCCACACTTTCAAAATTTTTTAAGAGAGTAGTTTTCTATTCCACACTTTATAAGGTGACTTATCAGTGTTCTTATGTGGAATTCTATTTAGGAAAAAAATTGTTGTAAGCAACGCTTCCCCCTCCACACACAAAGTTCGGTTCTTTTTTTCAGCTACATCATTTTGTTGTGGTGTATAAGGTGTTGTAGTTTGATGGATTAAACCATTAACTCACAGAATTCATAAAGTGATGATGATTGATATTCACCATCCCTATCTAATATAAGCACCTTTACTTTTCTTCTCAAGTTTATTTTCAACTTCTATCTTATATGCTTTAAAGATATCTAAAGTTTCATCTTTACTATGTAATAAATATACATAGCAATATTTTCTACAATCATCAATGAATGTGACAAAATACTTCTTACCGCCTCTTGTAGGGGTACTTTTCATGTCATATACATCAGTGTGGATTAAATCAAGAACCTCATTACTTCTTTCCAAACAAGAAAATGACTTTCTAGAAACTTTGATTCAACACAAACTTCGCATTTGTGTCTATTATCAATGTTAAAACTAGGCAATAATCCTAAATTTATCATTCTCCTTAAAGAATGATAATTGACATGCTCCACCCTAGAATGTCATACATCACACAACTCAACGATATAAGCAGAAGAGTTGTTGTTATTATTATTATTCTTGGGCATTTGTGCCAATACATTCAGTTTGAACATGTCATCATTCAGGTAGTATTTTACCACATACATACCCCCATTGTCAGAATAAATTTATCTGACTCAAATACGAGCTTGAACCCATTCTTTTCGGGAGTCCATTTCAGCAGGATCTTCAATTTGCTTTCCAGAAAGGCAGTTCAAGCTAACATTTCCCATGTATAGTGCTACCAATTAGCTTCTTATATGAGGTGAACAATGACATATCCTTGTGCCTAGCAGCACCAGTACTAATCCACCAACCTTTGGTATCAGAAGCCATATTTACCTCAGAAATGAATGCAACATCGTGTCAATATAAGACGCCTGAGACAAGGCTAGCGTTTGTTCTTTCGGTTCCGGACTATCTGGATACCTAGAACATACTGAGCTTCTCCTAAATCTTTCATTTGGAATTGCGAAGCTAGCCACTTTTTAACGTCAGTAAGAAATTCTACCTCATTCCCAATGAGAAGAATATCGCCCACGCATAATACCAAAAATGCGACGCTTTTGTCAACGATTTTCTTGTAGATACAAGGCTCGTCGACATTTTGATCAAAGCCATAAGATTTGATCGCCTCATCAAATCTTATATTCCAAGACCTCGAAACCTGTTTCAGTCCATAAATAGACCTATGAAGCCGACAAATTTTTTGCTCTTGGCCTTGGACAATGAACCCTTTGGGTTGGTCCATGTAGATGGTCTCATCCAGTTTGCCATTCAGAAAGGCTGTCTTGACGTCCATCTGCCATACCTCGTAGTCATAATACGCGACAATGGCCAGAAGGATACTGATCGACTTTACCATGGCAACAGGTGAAAAGGTCAACCCCTTCAACCTGGGTAAAACCCTTTGCCACTAGTCGGGCTTTGAAGGTCTGCACCTTCCCATCTACGCCACGTTTACGCTTGTAGATCCATTTGCAACCAATAGGTTTTACCACATCCGGTTGATCCACAAGCTCCCATACAGAATTGAAGTACATGGACTCCATTTCCTGGTCCATAGCTTTAATCCACTCGTCTTTGTCAACATCAACCATTGCCTGATCATAGGTCAATGGATCCTCACCGCATCATCGGGAGCGACAACCGAGGTTTTAGCTAAACCCATGTAGCGATCGGTACATCTCACGCCTCCCACTACGTCGAGGCATTCCCAACTCTTGGGAACGGATTTGACTAGACGTGCTAGGATCAACAACACTTGTTGACGTACTAGCCCCATCAGCAACTCTTGCTGATGAACTGTCCATTTCATTTAATACAATTTTACTCCTTGGTAAATGATCCCTGACGTGATCTTCCTCAAGGAAAGTGGCGTTTGTCGACACAAGCACCCTATTTTCCTTAAGATCGTAAATGCACTCACCCCTAGTCTCTTTAGGGTAACCTACGAATAGGCACAATTTTGAACGGGGTTCCAACTTTTTCGAGTTTGACACCAACATGTTGGTTGGGCATCCCCAAATCCTGAAGTGATGAACTGCCTTTACGTCCACTCTAGAGCTCGAAAGGTGTTTCACAAACACTCTTCGATGGAACGTTGTTCAAAATATAAACCGCAGTCTCCACTGCGTACTCCCAAAAAGAATCGGGAGACGAGCATAGCTCATCATCGATCAACCATGTCCAACAAGGTTCTGCTTTCTCTCTCGATACACCATTCTCACAGGGCATACCAGTCTTTGAGAGTTGGGAAGTAATTCCGTGTTCTATCATATAGTCCTTGAATTCAGTGTCCATGTACTCTCCACCTCGATCCGATCAAAGTGTTTTAAGCGATTTACCTAAGAGGTTTCAACCTCAGTCTTGTACTCCTTGAACTTTTCAAGAGTTTCAGACTTCTTGTGCATTAGGTAAATATACCCATATCTGGAGTAATCGTCTATGAAAGACATGAAGTACTCATAACCGCCCCGAGCTTTAACATTCATCGAACCATAGAGGTCAGAATGTACTAACTCAAGAGGCTCTTTGGCTCTGTATCCTTTTCCACTAAAAGGACGTTTGGTCATCTTGCCCTCAAGGCATGACTCACACACTGGCAAAGAGTTTTCTTCCAACTGATTTAGAAGTCCACTCTTCACTAGTTTCTCAATCCTATTGAGATTAATGTGGCCTAACCGAAGATGCCAAAGATGGGCATTTTCTTTTGGAGAAACTTTTCCTTTCTTAGTTCGTGTTTCTGCAGTTTTAAACAAATCAGTATTCAAAACACTTTTGACCGAATTGGGTTTCAAAACATACATATTATTTTCGAGTGAAGCTGAACATATAACATTCCCTTTGAAAGAAATAAACGCTTTATTAAATTCAAAAGAAACTAAAATACAATGTTCTATTAGGCAGGAAATTGAAACAAGGTTTCTAGTAAACCCTGGAACTATGTACAGATTGTCCAAAAATAAGTACTTCCCGCCAAAATGCAACTTCACCGTACCGATCGCTGCAGCAGAGACAAGCTCCCCGGATCTAACCCGTAGAGTCACCTCACCCTCTCGCAGCGGCTGCCAGGAATCAATTCCCTGAAAAGAAGAACAAACGTGGTTAGTGGCGCCCGAATCCAATATCCAGGCAGAGTCACTACTCTCCACTAAACATGTTTCTGTCACAAGTAAATCACATTTACCTTGATTCTTCCTCCCGGCCAAGAATTTGGGACAGTTTCTCTTCCAATGTCCGCCCCCATTGCAGTGGAAACACTTTCCTTTCTCTGTAACCTCCTTGACCTTTTTGCCCTTATGGGCGGCAACTCGGTCAGTTTTACCCCTCTTCATCCTCTTCTTCCCTTTCGGGCGTGAAGGAGCAACAGGTTTCGTCCCAGAGGTCCAACCCCGTGATAAGACACATAGGCAACATTTGCTCTCGCATTCCTTGACCTGCTCAAGGATTGAAAATTCAGTAGCTCATTGAGGAGGGTAGTCGAGTGTAGCTTATTTTGTTCATAACAAAGATTGCTCTGGCCCGCTGAAGGAAACTCTTCTAAGAGTCTCCAAAATAAAATCGACTGCTCGACTCTCGTCGATCAAGTCCCGTTCATCTCGGCCGGATGGAAGTGGGTCATCATGTCTAGAACATGTTCACGGACAGACGACCCTTCTTTCATCCGTTCGTTGAAAACGTATTTGAGCGAGTCATGTCGGACCTGAAAGGACTGCTGTCCAAACATTTCTTGCAAGGACTCCATGATCTCCTTAGCAGAAACCATCAGCTCATGCTTCTTTGCCAAGACATCAGACATGCTGGCAATTATGTAGACCTTGGCCTTTTCATTGGCCCTGATCCACCGATCATACGCATCGCGAACACTTCGCGACACGGTCGAGCCCGGCATCTGAGGACACTCCTCAGAAAGCACGAACTTTATCTCGCCCTGTACCAAAATTGTATTGATGTTGTTTTTCCAACTTTGGTAATTATCTCCCACTAATTTATCTAAAGCGAGTAAAGCTATTATAGCGCTAGACATTTTTTTAGCTGAAATATAAGAAAAAACTTTGTATTAGTCTCGCAAAAAACTTTTTGAAATCCAATCAAGTTTAGCAAAAAAAGTTTCATGATCCCTAGGTCATTCAAAATTTTGCAATGATACCCTAAAGGTTTAGAATGACCGCCACCGAAGGGTGAACAGAACACTCCTCCTCTAGGACGAGACTTTCTCGATCAGCCCCTAATCCCAGAATAACTCTTATTCCATTAGGCGTCCAATTACCATTGTTCGATCGAATTCATTAACACTTAACGAATTCTGTGAGTGTCACCCTCAATCTTTAAGTTTCCAAGTATCCGTCCAAATAATAGCCACCGAAGGGTGAACCAAGAAGGAAAACCAACCATGAAACTGTATCCCTTTTGGGAATTCACGGTGTTCCGACTCCCATGATCAAGCCCTCCGAAGTCTGGTCAAGGCCAAACTAGCAGGCAGATCATAGGCGTCTCACGGTGTGAATCAAAAGAAGAGACCGTGGGTCTCGTTTTCACAAGTCTCGCTCCCACTCACTATAAGTACTCTCTCCATCCACGATGATATTGACCTATACAAATGTCATCCGAAGGGGAACGCTCTCATTTGCGCCACGAGGCCGAGTATAGATCTCACGGTGCTGACTTAAAGAGATTTGTGGTTGGAAATTCAAATGTATCTCATACACTTTATTTCCTCCCACTCAGCACTTTAATTTTTATTACGAATTGACCTAGATAAACCGGCTAAAATTTACCTAAGTCTACCAATATAACTCTTGTATGGTATTAACCTAAGTTTATAATCACATTATTAACTTAGGTCTATGTGAGTAAATTAATTAACACTTAATTAACTAAGCACTCACGAGAATATAACCTAAGAATCTCCTGGACCGAATTCATTCCAGTGTCGGTTTCGAGTAGGGTTCTCATAAGCGTCAACTTAAATACCCAAACCTTTTAGACAAAACCTTCCTTAGACAGAGTTACTTATCAGTCTCCATTCAAAAGTTATATTTGATTTCCTAAATTTCTAATCTTATTAGAAAATTAGAAAACCTAAGTCTAATTATTCAAGTTCTAAACACTTTAAAACTAATAATTAACTTAGGTTACATGCGTTTTTATGTTATAGTCATTGATCATCCATCACATGAATAATACTATACTATAACATACATTCATCACATGAATTAAATGCATGAGCATGCTTTTAATAAAAAAAAATATAACACTTTTATTTAATTAGATTAAAACATGCATACATTATATTATAACTCTTATAATATAATCCTATCATGCATACTATATATTATAACTCTTATAATATAAATATGATGCATGAAATGCTTAACCTAAGGTGGGATTTTAAATCTATATGACATACATTATGCACATAGAATTTAATTAAAATATACATCTCATGCATAAAATAATTAAATAGCAAAAATGGATCGGTTTTTGACACCTATGGGCAATTATTTAATTAAATAACATTAATATAACATTTTTATTAATATTATTTAATAAAATAAATAAATTAAATAAATAATCACATTTTATATATAAAAAAAATTACGAAAATAACCGCCCATGATGTGAAAAACCTCCCACTTCTCGCGAAAAAACCGCCAACAATCGCCTCAATGCGGCGTTACAAAAGCGCCGCCACTACGGCGTTGGGCCGCGTTCTCAACGCCATCGGCGTTGCAACGCTATGCCCAGCGTTGCAACGCCGATCTGCTGCAGGGCCTCTGTCCGCAAGAACAACGTTGAGACGCCGTTGGGCAGCGTCTCAACGCTATCGACAGAACAACAAACACTTTGTTTGTTTCTCCATCGATTTTCGCTGCTTCGCGCCGATTTCTTTACAAAGAACTCTTGCCACGAACGACCGGACTTACTTGACTCGATTTACAATAAAATGCCCAAAAACAACGAGCCCTTACATTGATCTCATCAACATAATTGTAAATCTAATCTAGTGCCAAAAACCGAAAACATCCATAATGCAAACCAAGCAATCATCTCATGAAATTATGGCAAAATACCCACCTAATTTTAACAAAACACTGCATAAAAGAAGAACCATCGACTTTGCTCTGATACTAATTGAAAGGAATGAAATCCCCCGCAGCGGAAGACGATTGAATCGTCGAGGTATCAATATGCAACATAGTTTTGTTAAAAATGATCTAACACTTAGATCTAGGCTAAGCATGCTTAAAGAAGAAAAATTTACAGCAAGAATATATTTTACTTACTTGTTGTAGACAAACATTGCAAATTCTTCCTCGGGCTACGAACTCTTCGGGCTACTCGAACTCAACAAAAACTTCCACCAAAATGATTCTGAACACCACCAAGTGATCTTCTCGGTTGTTCTCTTTTGGAGAAGGGAAGATGGTGGGATCTTGTAAGAGTTTTGAAGAGGGAGGAGAAATGAGAGAGTAGAGAGAATTCTCTTTTATTCTCTTTGGTGAAAAACAAAAAATGAGAAGTGAGATCACCAAACCCTTCTTGCAAAGGGTTTAAATAGTGGAATGAGCGAGTTAAAATCTCCTCATTATTACCACTTTACCACAACCATAGGTTATGCAAATCTCATTTGCATAACCACATAATATAAGATATCTCATATCTCATATTGCAAATCTCATTTGCAACAATTGTGGATTAATTAAATTGAATCACATCCAATTTAATTTCTCTCAATTAAATTCTCCAATTAGTCCTAATTCAACAATTAGACTAACCTATAGTTTATTATGAATCTCATTCATATTAAACTATATATTATATCATTCATATATCATATAAATGACATAAATGCCCTTATAGTGAAATTGAACACTTCAATTTCATACCAAAACAATAACCCTTCTTTTAACCCGGTGGAGCCAACCGAGGACCTAATGGACCTACGAAAGTGATTTGGCTCCAATGATCCGAGATTAACTGTCAAACTCTTTGACCCTGCTTAATCAACATTCATTAACTACGGTAACACTCCACTATAGCCCGTAGCCGCACTCCCGTCGATGTAGAATATTACGTGTCCACCGATATAACCAATGCCCATGAGTCGACCCTTCACGGGTTGTTCGTGACACTACCGGGTCAAATTACCGCTTTACCCACGTGTCTACCTCTTGATCCTTAAGTCCCCACTTTGCTCCTCTAATGAACAACATATTGTGATGGTCCAACCATACACAACACCCTTCTCGGGCGGTGAGAAGGTGGCGCCCGTTGTCCAAGCCCCGAGACAAGACTTAAGAGAACAACCCTCTAGTTTCCCTAAAGGCGAACGCAGTGAATTCCATCTCGCATAGTTAAGTTCCCAGCTCCCTACTTGGTTCTCGCCCTCGAGAAGATAGGCATATTGGGCGAGTAATCGTGACCACCCTCACTCGTACTAGTCAAAGGACGGACCCGCAGCATGAGAGTCCGTGTACGCTTAGGATTCGGTCGAGTCACTAATGGTCATCTCACGAAGTTATTAGTCCTTCTGCTGTCAGCGGTGTTACATCGGTGAGGTCTAATAATTCACGGTCCGGTCTTGTACAATCTCATTGCACAGGATGCCCCACTCGCATGTTAACTACGAGAACGAGTCGGATCACCTCGTCCGTATCTAATACAAAGTAGACCGCATCCACGGTGTATCCGAGTTAGGTTAGGTCTCCAACCCTATCCATATATCAGTAGACCGCTTCGGGGTCATTAACTCGAACGCGATCCTCCCCGTGTGTCCACTACACACCGTTCAAGTTCTAGTTCTCTCATAAATTCAATGACCACGAAACTTAGTTTATTGGAAAAGTTTATAAATATTATGAGACACAAAGTGATGAAATGAATAACTCTTATTAATTTCAAACAATATATTACAAACACGAGATTAGGACAAAAATCCCAACACTGCTAATCGAGCTAAAGAATCAGCATTTGCATTTTGTGATCTCGGGATTTGCTTGAACTCGTGTTTGGAGAACGAGGCAAGTAGTTTCTTGACCTTTGACAAATATTTTTCCATTCTTCTTTCTTTAGCTTGATATTTATTAGTTACTTGTTTTACTATTAGCTGAGAATCACTCAAAACTAATAGATTAGAGATTTCTATCTCCTTGGCGATTCTCAATCCTGCGACGAGCGCTTCATATTCCGCCTCGTTATTTGATGTCTTAAACTTGAATCTGAGAGCATATTCATACTTTTCTCCTTCAGGAGATTCAAGTAGGATTCCTACTCCGCATCCTTTGACATTGGAGGACCCATCAACGAACAATTTCCAGGGCAGATTAGGGGTTTCTGGATGAGATGTCTCCATCTCCATTGCATATTGGAGATGATCGATCCTTTTCCTCTTATGATCGACCTCGGCTTCCACGTGGTCGACCTCGACCTCGACTTCTATGTGGTCCACCTCGACCTTGGCCTTCATACGATCGGTCTCGGCTTTAGCCCCCACGCGGTCGGCCTCGGCCTTAGTTCCCACGTGGTCGGCTTCGACTTTCGCGTGGTCGGCTTCAGCCTGTGATTGGGTGAGCTCTGCTACGAAATCTGCCAGTACTTGTCCTTTGATTGATTTCCTCGGTTTGTAGTGAATATCGTATTCACTAAGTTCTACTGCCCACTTCAGAAGACGTCCCGAAGCTTCTGGCTTCTGCAACACTTGCTTGAGAGGGAAATTCGTGAGAACAGTTACCTTATGCGCCTAGAAGTAAGGACGCAATCTTCTGGTTGAGGTAACTAGAGCTAGTGCAAGTTTTTCTACTTGAGAATATCTAGTTTCAACCCCTACCATTGCTCTGCTGGTATATTAAATTGGTCTTTGATGACCTTTCTCTTCTTTGATTAATGTAGAACTTACAACAGTGTTAGAAGCAGCTACATAAAGTAGCAACTTATCTCCTTTAACTGGTTTGGCTAGGAGGGGAGCTGACTTAGATAGACTTTTAGTTCTTGAAAAGCTTGTTCACACTCTTTAGATCATTCAAACGGGAGACCCTTCTTCAGAATTTTAAAGAAGGGTTGACACCTGTCAGTAGCTCTACTAACGAACCTGTTCAATGGTGCAACTCTTCCATTGAGACTTTGAAGTTGCTTTAGATTGGTTGGGGAAGACATCTCTAAGATAGCCTTTATCTTGTTTGGATTTGCTTCAATTCCTCTTTGATATACCATGAATCCAAGGAATTTTCCTGACGTTACTCCGAAAGCACACTTACTTGGGTTCAACTTCATCTTGTATTTTCGAAGTATCTGGAAAGCTTCATGGAGATCAGTTTCAAGGTTATAGGCTTTAATGCTTTTTACTAGCATATCATCTACATACACCTCCATATTCTTCCCTAGCAAGGGAGCAAACATTCGATGTACCATTCTTTGGTAGGTTGCTCCTGCGTTCTTGAGACCAAATGGCATGACTTTGTAGCAGTAAAGCCCCCTGTCAGTGATAAAAGAGGTCTTATCTTGATCAGGTCCATACATCTTGATTTGATTATATCCGGAGTAAGCATCCATGAAACTCAATAATTCATGTCCCGCTGTTGCATCTACTAACTGATCTATCATAGGCAAGCAAAGGGTAATTGTCTTTAGGACAAGCCTTATTTAGATTAGTGAAGTCGATACACATTCGGCATTTGCCATTAGATTTCTTTACTAACACCACATTAGATAGCCATTGGGGATAATGGACTTCCCTAATGAAATTGGCTTTTAGTAAATCATCTACCTGGTTGGTTATGATCTTGTTTCGCTCCTGATTGAATGCGCGTAGCTTCTGTTTTATAGGCTTGAAATCTCTGTCTACGTTCAACCGGTGCACCATGACATCGGGATCTATCCATGGAATATCCTCATGAGACCATGCGAATAAATCTGCATTTTCCCTCAAGAAACTAATCAGATTTTCTTTCTGCTTAGCCCCTAGGTTTGCTCCAATATTTACTCGTCTGTCTTCCGATGTGAGTGGGATATATTCTAATTCCTCGACAGGTTGCCCTCTTTGGTCGGTTTCATCCTCCCTGGGAGTGAGAGGTTGGGCAGTCACCTTCTTTATTGTCTCCTCTTGTGATCCTTTCGGTCAGCACTGCCACGTAGCTTGAACGAACAAATCGCTGTTGGCTTTATTCTGGCGCTGGTCGGCCTAGGCCAACGAGCGGAGGTCACCGTCTTCACGCGATCCTTCTTGTTTGTGTCGCCATGTAACTTGAACGGTCTGGTCGACCTTGTCTCTCTAGTGCTGGTCGGCCACGGCCTTCCTCTGGACGGCCTCGACCTCGGTATGAGGCCGAGGAGATATGTTTCCTCACGTTCGCCGCACACGACGATCCTGATCAGAATCATGTTGTTCCTCATTCCAAAACGTGTTTCCTTGCATTATTTTCATTACTCTGGACAGATTGACTTGAGCACTAGGTTCTCCAAGCAAGTGTTTGTTCGTCCCCACAGACGGCACCAACTCTTATTGCCAAATTTCGGCCAGGAGAATATACCTGACCTTTATGTTGAAGGGAATGAGAATCCCACGCAGCGGAAGACGATTGAATCGTCGAGGTATCAATATGCAACATAGTTCTGTTAAAATTGATCTAACACTAGATCTAGGCTAAACATGCTTAAAAGAAGAAGAAAATTACAGCAAATAGAGTTTACTTACTTGTTGAAGACTTTCTTCAAAGTTTCTTCTTCAAATCACGAACTCTTCGTGCTCCTCGAACCCAACAAACACTTCCAATGAAATGAACCCGAACACAACCAAAAAGCCTTCTCGGTTGTTGTCTTTTGGAGAAGGGAAGATGGTGGGATCTTTTGTGTTTTGGAGAGGGAGGAGAATTGAGAGAGAATTGAGAGAATTCCTCTTCTCTTCTTTGATGAAAAATCAAAAAATGAGAGATTGAGATCCAATCCTTCTTGCAAGAAGGGTTTATATAGTGGAATTGTAGGAGTTAAAATCTCCACATAATTACCACTTTACCACAACCATAGGTTATGCAAATCTCATTTGCATAACCACATAATATAAGATATCTCATATCTCATATTGCAAATCTCATTTGCAATAATTGTGGATTAATTAAATTGAATCACATCCAATTTAATTTCTCTCAATCAATTTCTCCAATTAGCCCTAATTCAACAATTAGGCTAACCTATAGTTTATTATGAATCTCATTCACATTAAACTATATATTATATCATTCACATCTCATATAAATGACATAAATGCCCTTAAAGTGAAATTGAACACTTCAATTTCATACCAAAACATTAACCCTTCTTTTATCCCAGATGGAGCCAACCAAGGGACCTAATGGACCTACAATGACGGGCTCCAATGATCCGAGATTAACCTGCCAAACTCTTTGACCCGGTTAACCAACATTCATTAGCTACAATAACACTCCACTATAGCCCGTAGCTGCACTCCCGTCAGTGTAGAATATTACATGTCCACTGATATAACAATACCTATGAGTCGACCCTTCACAGGTTGTTCGTAGACACGGCTGGGTCAAATTACCGTTTTACCCCTGTGTCTACCTCTTGTTCCTTAAGTCCCCACTTCTCCTCTAATGAACAACATACTTTGATGGTCCAACCATACACAACACCCTTCTCGGGCCAGTGAGAAGGTGGGCGCCCGTTGTCCAAGTCCTGGAGACAGCACTTAAGGGAACAACCCCTCTAGTTTCCCTAAAGGCGGGAACGAGTGAATTCCATCTCGCGTAGTTAAGTTCCCAGCTCCCTACTCGGTTCTGTCCCTTAGAAGATAGGCATATTGGGCGAGTAACTGTGACCACCCTCACCCGTACTAGTCAAAGAACAGACACTCGCAGACAGGAGTCCGTAACACGCTCAGGATTAAGGTCGAGTCACTAATGGTCATCTACGAAGTTATTAGTCCTTACTGTCAACGGTGTTATATCAGTAGGTCTAATAATTCACGGTCCGGTCTTGTACAATCTCATTGCACAGATGCCCCCACTCGCATGTCAACCACATGAACGAGTCGGATGACCTCGCTTTGTATCTAATACAAAGCGGGCCGCATCCACGATTGTATCTAGGATTAGGTCTCCAACCCTATCCATATCATCAGAGACCGCTTCGGGTCATTAACTCGTACGTGATCCTCCCTGTGTGTCCACTACACACCGTTCAAGTTCTAGTTCTCTCATAAATTCAATGACCCTGGAGCTTAGTTTATTGGAAAAGTTTATAAATATTGCGAGACACAAAGTGATGAAATAAATAACTCTTATTAATTTCAAACAATATATTACAAACACGAGATTAGGACAAAAATCCCAACAAACTCCCACTTGGACTAAGCTAGTGGTGAAAATACATTTTAGAAATGTACATAAATTACAACAAAGTAATACAATAAACTAGGGCATTGAATACACGTTTACACATCTCCCACTTGCCCTAGTCAGGAAGCTCTCGAAGACCTAGACTCTCTAGGTGACCCTCAAACACCTTAGCCGTGAGGGGTTTTGTAAATGGATCAGCTACGTTGTGCTCCGACGCTATCTGCGTGACCGTCACGTCTCATGGTGCACAATCTCCCGTGATCGATGATACTTGCGCTCAATGTGTTTGCCTCTCTTATGGCTCCGAGGCTCACGTGAGTTGGCTCTCGAACCACCAAGTTATCACGAGCGAGTGTGATCGACAAGTTCATGTTTGGAACAACTTCCAATCTCACATGAACTTCCCGAGCCAAATAGCTTCCTTTGCGACTTCACAAGCCGCAACATACTCGCTTCCATAGTGGAATCACGATGCATCCTCGCTGATGCTTCACCATACTACTGACTCCTCCATTCGAATAAAAGGTTTGAACCCGGCGTGGATTTTCTAGAATCCTTATCGGTCTAAAAATCAGAATCTGTGTATCCCGTAAGGATCAAACCCCCACTACCATACACTAAGCTGTAGTTCCTCGTTCTCCTAAGATACTTGAGGATTGCCTTTACGATCGCCCAAAGTGATCTAATCTCGGATTGGGTGATATCTACTTACAATTCCTACTTGCATAATGGATGTCGGGCCTAGTACACAACATGACATACATCAGGCTCCCTACAGCTGAAGCATATGGAATCTGTCTCATATCCTCAATATCTTGAGGAGTCTTAGGACACTGATCCTTAGACAAGTGAACCCCATGCCTGAAAGGCAGCAAGCCCTTCTTGGAGTTCTCGCATCTTATATCTAGACAACATCTTGTCAATATAAGACGCTTTGAGACAAGGCTAGCGTTACTGCTCTTCCTGGTTCGGACTATCTCGGATACCTAGAACATACTGAGCTTCTCCCAAATCTTTCATTTGGAATTGCGAAGCTAGCCACTTCTTAACGTCAGTAAGAAATTCTACCTCATTCCCAATGAGAAGAATATCCTCCACGTACAACACCAAAAATGCGACAGTTTTGTCAACAATTTTATTGTAGACACAAGGCTCGTCGACATTTTGATCAAAGCCATAAGATTTGATCGCCTCATCAAATCTTATATTCCAAGACCTCAAAGCCTGTTTCAGTCCATAAATGGACCTATGAAGCCGGCAAACTTTTTGCTCTTGGCATTGGGCAATGAACCCTTTGGGTTAGTCCATGTAGATGGTCTCATCAAGTTTGCCATTCAGAAAGGCTGTCTTGACGTCCATCTACCATACCTCGTAGTCATAATACGCGGCAATGGCCAGAAGGATCCTGATCGACTTTACCATGACAACAGGTGAAAAGGTCTCCTCATAGTCAACCTCTACAACCTGGGTAAAACCCTTTGCCACTAGTCGGGCTTTGAAGGTCTGCACCTTCCCAACTACGCCACGTTTACGCTTGTAGATCCATTTGCAACCAATAGGTTTTACCCCATCCGGTTGATCCACAAGCTCTCATACAGAATTAAAGTACATGGACTTCATTTCCTGGTCCATAGCTTTAATCCACTCGTCTTTGTCAACATCAACCATTGCCTGATCATAAGTTAATGGATCCTCACTGTCATCATCAGGAGCGACAACCGAGGTTTCAGTAAAACCCATGTAGCGATCAGGCTGTCTCACAGCCCTCCCACTACTTCGAGGCATTCCCAACTCTTGGGAACGGATTTGACTAGACGTGCTAGGATAAAAAACACTTGTTGACGTACTAGCCCCATCAGCAACTCTTGCTGATGTACTGTCCATTTCATTTCATACAATTTTACTTCTTGGTAAATGATCCCTGACGTGGTCTTCCTCTAGGAAAGTGGCGTTTGTCGACACAAGCACCCTATTTTCCCTAGGATCGTAAAACATACCACCCCTAGTCTCTTTAGGGTAACCTACGAATAGACACAATTTGAACGGAGTTCCAACTTTTTCGGGTTTGACACCAACACGTTGGTCGGGCATCCCCAAATCATGAAGTGATGTAAACTGCTTTTACGTCCACTCCAGAGCTCGAAGGATGTTTCACAAACACTCTTCGACGGAACGTTGTTCAAAATGATAATCGCAGTCTCTGCTGCGTACCCCCAAAAAGAATCAGGGAGACGAGCATAGCTCATCATCGACCGAACCATGTCTAACAAGGTTCTGTTTCTCCTCTCCGATGCACCATTCTGTTGTGGCATACCAGGGGCTGATAGTTGGGACGTGATTCCGTGTTCTATCATATAGTCCTGGAATTCAGTGTCCATGTACTCTCCACCTCGATCCGATCGAAGTGTTTTAAGCAATTTACCTAAGAGGTTCTCAACCTCAGTCTTGTACTCCTTGAACTTTTCAAGAGTTTCAGACTTCTTATGCATTAGGTAAATATACCCATATCTGGAGTAGTCGTCTATGAAAGACACAAAGTACTCATAACCGCCCTGAGCTTTAACATTCATCGGACCACAGAGGTCAGAATGCACTAACTCAAGAGGCTCTTTGGCTCTATATCCTTTTCCACTAAAAGGACGTCTGGTCATTTTGCCCTCAAGGCGTGACTCACACACCGGTAAAGAGTTTTCTTCCAACTCGTTTAGAAGTCCACTCTTCACTAGTTTCTCAATCCTATTGAGATTAATGTGGCCTAACCGAAGATGCCAAAGATGGGCATTTTCTTTTGGAGAAACTTTTGCTTTCTTAGTTCGTGTTTCTGCAGTTTTAAACATTTCAGTATTCAAAACATTTTGACCGAATTGGGTTTCAAAACATACAGATTATTTTCAAATGAAGCTGAACAAATAACATTCCCTTTGAAAGAAATAAACGCTTTATTCAATTCAAAAGAAACTGAAATACATTGTTCTATTAAGCAGGAAATTGAAACAAGGTTTCTAGTAAACCCTGGAAATATGTACAGATTGTCCAACAATAAGTACTTCCCGCAAAAGTTTAGCTTCACCGTGTCGATCGCTGCAGCAGAGACAAGCTCCCCGGATCCAACCCGTAGAGTCACCTCACCCTCTCGCAGCGGCTGCCAGGAATCAATTCCCTGAAAAGAAGAACAAACGTGGTTAGTGGCGCTCGAATCTAATATCCAGGTAGAGTCACTACTCTCCACTAAACATGTTTCTGTCACAAGTAAATCACATTTACCTTGATTCTTCCTCCGGACCAGGAATTTGGGACAGTTTCTCTTCCAATGTCCGCCCCCATTGCAGTGGAAGCACTTTCCTTTCTCTGCAACCTCCTTGACCTTTTTGCCCTTATGGGCGGCAGCTCGGTCAGTTTTACCCCTCTTCATCCTCTTCTTCCCTTTCGGGCGTGAAGGAGCAACAGGTTTCGTCCTAGAGGTTGAACCCCGTGATAAGACACAGAGGCAACATTTGCCTCGCATTCCTTGACCACTGCTCAAGGATTGAAAATTCAGAGCTCATTGAGGAGGGTAGTCGAGTGTAGCTTATTTTGTTCATAACAAACATTGCTACTGGCGAAGGAAACTCTTGGAAGAGTCTCTAAAATAAAATCGACTGCTCGACTCGTCGATCAAGCCCCGCTCATCTCGGCCGATGGAAGTGGGTCATCATGTCTAGAACGTTTTCACGGACAGACGACCCTTCTTTCATCCGTGCGTTGAAAACGTATTTGAGCGAGTCATGTCGGACCTGAAAGGACTGCTGTCCAAACATTTCTTGCAAGGACTCCATGATCTCCTTAGCGGAAACCATCAGCTCATGCTTCTTTGCCAAAACATCAGACATGCTGGCAATTATGTAGACCTTGGCCTTTTCATTGGCCCTGATCCATCGATCATACGCATCACGAACACTTCGCGACGCTGGCCGAGCCCGATCCGAGGACACTCCTCGTAAAGCACGAACTTTATGTCGTCCCCGTACTAAAAATTGTATTGATGTTGTTTTTCCAACTTTGGTAATTATCTCCCACTAATTTATCTGAAGCGAGTAAAGCTATTATTGCGCTAGACATTTTTAGCTGAAAAATAAGAAAAACCTTTGTATTAGTCTCGCAAAAAAATTTTGAAATCCAATCAAGTTTTAGCAAAAAAGTTTTATGATCCTTAGGTCATTCAAAATTTTGCAATGATACCCTAAAGTTTAGAATGACCGCCACCGAAGGGTGAATAGAACACTCCTCCTCTAGGACGAGACTTTCTCGATCGGACCCTAATCCGAATAACTCTTATTCCATTAGGCGTCCAATTACCATTGTTCGGTCGAATTCATTAACACTTAACGAATTACGTGAGTGTCACCCTCAATCTTTAAGTTTCCAAGTCCCGTCCAAACAATAGCCACCGAAGGGTGAACCAAGAAGGAAAACCAACCAGAAATCAGATCCCTTTCGGGAATTCACGGTGTTCCGACTCCCATGATCAAGCCCTCCGAAGGGATTGTTTGGTCCAGGCCAAACTAGCAGGCAAATCATAGGTGTCTCACGGTGTGAATCGAAAGAAGAGACCGTGGGTCTCGTTTTCACAAGTCTCGCTCCCACTCACTATAAGTACTCTCTCCATCCACAATGATATTGACCTATACAAATGCCATCGGAAGGGGGACGCTCCCATTTGCGCCACGAGACCAAGTATAGATCTCACGGTGCGGACTTAAAGGAGATTTGTGGTTGGAAATTCAAATGTATCTCATACACTATATTTCCTCCCACTCAGCACTTTAATTTTTATTACGGATTGACCTAGATAAACCGGTTAAAATTTACCTAAGTCTACCAATATAACTCTTATATGGTATTAACCTAAGTTTATAATCACATTATTAACTTAGGTCTATGTGAGTAAATTAATTAACACTTAATTCACGGCACTCACGAGAATATAACCTAAGAATCTCCGGACCGAATTCTCTCCCAGGTCGGTTTCCAGGTAGGGGTGTTCCACAAGCGTCAACTTAAATACCCCAGCCTTAGACAAAACCTTCCTTAGACAGAGATACTTATCAGTCTCCATTCAAAGGTTATATTTGATTTCCTAAATTTCTAATCTCATTAGAAAATTAGAAAACCTAAGTCTAATTATTCAAGTTCTAAACACTTTAAAACTAATAATTAACTTAGGTTGCATGCATTTCTATGTTATAGTGCTTGATCATCCATCACATGAACAATACTATATACTATAACATAAAATAATTTATCACATGAATTAAATGCATGAGCATGCTTTTAATTTAAAATATAACATTTATATTTAAATAAATTAAAACATGCATAGATTATATTATAACTCTTACAATATAATCCTATCATGCATACTATATATTATAACTCTTATAATATAAATATGATGCATGAAATGTTTAACCTAAGGTGGAATTTTAAATCTATATGACATACAATATGCACATAGAAATTAATTAAAATATACATCTCATGCATAAAATAATTAAATAGCAAATATGGACCGATTTTTGGCACCTGGGGGTAATTATTTAATTAAATAACATTAATATAACAATTATATTAATATTATTTTATAAAATAATTAATTATAAAAATAAAATATATTTTATAAATTAGAAAATAATTAAAAACCGAAAATAACCGCCCATGAAGAGGCTTGAACCCACGTCCTCGCGAAACTGCCGCGAACTGCTCCTCAACGCATGCAGCGTTGCAACGCTGTCGCTTGTAGCGTCGACCCGCGTTCTCAACGCCAACGGCGTTGCAACGCTGATCTGCTGCAGGGCCTCCGTCTGCAAGGACAACGTTGAGACGTCGTTGGGCAGCGTCTCAACGCCATCGACATAACAACAAACACTTTGCTGTTCTTCCATCGATTTCTGCCTGTTTTCTGCTCCGAATTCTTCACAGCAACTCTTGCCACGATCGACCCGGACTTACAGACTCGATATACAATAAAATGCCCCAAAACAACGGGTCCTTACATTGATCTCATCAACATAATTTTAAATCTAAACTAATGCCAAAAATCGTAAACATCCATAATGCAAACCAAGCACTCATCTCATGAAATTATGGCAAAATAACCACCATATTTTAATAAAACAGTGCATAAATGAAGAACCATCAACTTGGCTCTGATACCAATTGAAGGGAATGAGAATCCCACGCAGCGGAAGACGATTGAATCGTCGAGGTATCAATATGCAACATAGTTTTGTTAAAATTGATCTAACACTAGATCTAGGCTAAACATGCTTAAAAGAAGAAGAAAATTACAGCAAATAGAGTTTACTTACTTGTTGAAGACTTTCTTCAAAGTTTCTTCTTCAAATCACGAACTCTTCGTGCTCCTCGAACCCAACGAACACTTCCAATGAAAGGAACTTGAACACAACCAAAAAGCCTTTTCGGTTGTTCTCTTTTGGAGAAGGGAAGATGGTGGGATCTTTTGTGTTTTGGAGAGGGAGGAGAATTGAGAGAGAATTGAGAGAATTCCTTTTCTCTTCTTTGATGAAAAATCAAAAAATGAGAGATTGAGATCCAATCCTTCTTGCAAGAAGGGTTTATATAGTGGAATTGAAGGAGTTAAAATCTCCACATAATTACCACTTTACCACAACCATAGGTTATGCAAATCTCATTTGCATAACATCATAATATAAGATATCTCATATCTCATATTGCAAATCTCATTTGCAATAATTGTGGATTAATTAAATTGAATCATATCCAATTTAATTTCTCTCAATCAATTTCTCCAATTAGCCCTAATTCAACAATTAGGCTAACCTATAGTTTATTATGAATCTCATTCACATTAAATTATATATTATATCATTCACATCTCATATAAATGACATAAATGCCCTTAAAGTGAAATTGAACACTTCAATTTCATACCAAAACATTAACCCTTCTTTTATCCCAGATGGAGCCAACCAAGGGACCTAATGGACCTACAATGACGGGCTCCAATGATCCGAGATTAACCTGCCAAACTCTTTGACCCGGTTAACCAACATTCATTAGCTACAATAACACTCCACTATAGCCCGTAGCTGCACTCCCGTCAGTGTAGAATATTACGTGTCCACTGATATAACAATACCCATGAGTCGACCCTTCAGAGGTTGTTCGTAGACACGGCTGGGTCAAATTACCGTTTACCCACATGTCTACCTCTTGTTCCTTAAGTCCCCACTGCTCCTCTAATGAACAACATATTGTGATGGTCCAACCATACACAACACCCTTCTCGGGCCAGTGAGAAGGTGGGCGCCCATTGTCCAAGCCCTGGAGACAGCACTTAAGGGAACAACCCCTCTAGTTTCCTAAAGGCGGGAGCAGTGAATTCCATCTCGCGTAGTTAAGTTCCCAGCTCCCTACTCGGTTATTTCCCTGAGAAGATAGGCATATTGGGCGAGTAACTGTGACCACCCTCACCCGTACTAGTCAAAGAACAGACCCTCGCAGACAGGAGTCCGTAACACGCTCAGGATTCAGGTCGAGTCACTAATGGTCATCTACGAAGTTATTAGTCCTTACTGCCAACGGTGTTACATCAGTAGGTCTAATAATTCACGGTCCGGTCTTGTATAATCTCATTGCACAGGATGCCCCCACTCGCATGTCAACCACATGAACGAGTCAGATGACCTCGTTTGTATCTAATACAAAGCGGGTCGCATCCACAGTGTATCCAGGATTAGGTCTCCAACCCTATCCATATACTGTAGACCGTTCGGGTCATTAACTCGAACGTGATCCTCCCTGTGTGTCCACTACACATCGTTCAAGTTCTAGTTCTCTCATAAATTCAATGACCCTAGAGCTTAGTTTATTGGAAAAGTTTATAAATATTGCGAGACACAAAGTGATGAAATAAATAACTCTTATTAATTTCAAACAATATATTAGAAACACGGGATTAGGACAAAAATCCCAACACATTTGACAACGACGGTAAATTTTTAATTCTTAAGGGAAGAACGCAGCCTGCAGACAAGGAAACCTTGACACCGGTGTGGTGTAGGCCACACAAGCTCCGATGCTTAAGTCAGTGAGGGTCTCAGAGAGAATTATCGAGAAGTTTTCGTATAATGGTTACCAGAATTCACCTATCCTGCTCTCCCCTCCTGGGAGAGATTAAATAGTTTCCCTAGCGTTTTTCCGTGGCCTCTTGGGTAAATGAGAGATTGTGTGGACGTTGAATATGGGCTTCCGGGCCTTTTGGAGTCACTGCGAGGCCTGGAGATCAATCTCGTAGCTGGTCGGCCTCGGCCTTGGCCAAGGCTGACCATTGGTTTGGGCCAAAACCCAAACCCAAGTTCGTGCTTTGTGTCATAGGGCTTGGATAGAGCTCAAACGGAGGAACTTTACCCTGGTCGACCTCGGCTTATGCCGAGGCCGAAGCCCAAGCGCGTCTTCTCGTTCCGTCTTTTCTCGGTTCTAGGGCCCTCTATGGGTTTTCTTGGCCTATTGAGAAAAGGAAAGGTCAGGAGAGGGCTGGAAACAAGCCTATGGGCCGCGTGGGATTAAAGTAAGGCCAGTATACCTTGGATATGGTCGGCCTCGGCCTCGTCCGAGGCCGACAACGGGCTTGGGCTTAAGCCTAAGCCTAGACTCCTTTCTTGGGGTGATGGGCGAGGGTAGAGCCCAAATGGGGGGCTCTACCCTGGTCGGCCTTGGCCTATGCCGAGGACGACCACGCGCTTGGGCCGAAGCTCGAGCTCGTCTGCTCGTCTCGTTTCGCCTTGGTTCGGTCCCCATTTGATTTCGGCCCGGTTTGACCTCGTATTGGGCTTCTTATTTTGTCTGACTCTTTGCCTTGGTCATTTGGCCTGCCCATTCTCGTTGGTCAAATTTAACCCATAACAAAACTATTTCATTATCTATAGGTGACCTATTTCAATTCTTTATTTGCAAATTGAAAGTTCATTATAAAGTAAAATAAATTACAAAAATAATAATACAATGTACATTGCACGTAATAATTAACTAACCAAATGTCTTACATTTTTCAATATAGTGAACGAACCAAATACACCGCGCATAAACAATTCTGCTTATCATGGAGGAAAAAGACAAATATGATATCTGTCAGTAAGTTCTTTAATTAATTTATAGTTTTTAGAATATTAAAATAGTAATTTTTACTATTTATAGTTATATCTATTCATTTCAAGTGTTAGCATGAAAGTTTTAAATGAAAAAAAAGTATAAAACATAACAAAAAAATTATTGAAAAAGAAATGAATAATCATCTTGGTCAAGAAAAAATCTTAACCAACCTCAAAAAAGAAAAAAATCTTAGAGATATAAATGACAATCCAAAAATTAAATTGAAAAACAAAATATGTAACTAACGTGAAATCTATATATGCAATTAAAAAAAAAATTAGGAGAGAGCCTCATTGTTCCAGCCTCCTCCAATAATTTCTCGTCCATCACACACTTCCAACGAAGTGGCATCAGAAACAGAGTTTGGAAAAAGAGAATTGTTCTTGCAAATGACAAGCAACAATTTGGTTCCTTTCCAAGTGTCTCGACTTGTTAAAGAAAATTATAACAGTTGGTGTATATGTATGAAAATTGTACTTGGTTCACATGATGCATGAGAAATTATTGATAGAGGCTATGACGAATCAGATAATGATTTTGTTTTGATTCAAGCTCAACGAGAAATTTTGTAAAATACTAGAAAGAAAGACGAAAGGGCACTCACCATTATTCATCAAGCTATTGATGACACGAATTTTGAGAAGATTTATGGAGCAACTACTGTGAGGCAAGCATGACAAATTTTGAAAAATACTTATAAAGGAGTAGACCCAGTCAAGAATGTTCACATCCAAAAATTGAGAGGTGATTATGAAGCACATTAAGGAGTCTGAATCAATTTCAGATTATACTTCAAGATTATTAGGAGTGGTAAATGAAATGAAGAAATATGGTGAAACAATAAATGATGAGCAAGTAGTTGAAAAGATATTTCTCTCATTAGATGAAAAAATAAATTTCATCATTGTAGCTATTAAAGAATCAAAGAACTTGAGTACATTGTCCGTTGATCAACTTGTGGGTACTCTACAAGCCCATGAAGAAACGTTTCTCAAGAAAAACAAACAGACAACTGAGCAACTTTTTCAACCAAAGTTGCAGTTGAGAGATAAAGAAGATAACCAAGAAAAAGGAAATCGATGTCGAGGACGTGGTCATAGTTGTGGACGTGGTGACTTTAGAGGATAAGGTCGAGGAAATTTTGGTAAAATTTTTTTTTATCAGAGTAATTCAAATACTAATCCATCAAGAGCTCGTTGAAGACAAAATTGGCCATATGGAGGAAGATCAAATAGTTACAGAAGGTATAACAAAATTCAAGTGGAATGTTATAATTACCATAATTTTGGTCATTATTCTTGGAATTGCAGAAATAAAGTCGAAGAAAATATCAACTATATGGAGCAAGACGTTAAAAGTGGTGAGCCATCTTTACTTCTAACATGCAAAGGTGAAGAGACGTGAGGAAATAATTTTTGGTATCTTGATAGTGGTGCAACCAATCACATGTGTGGAAATAAACCAATGCAAAGGTGAAGAGACGTGGTGCAACCAATCACATGTGTGATAAATTCGTTGGTGGAAATATTATATTTGGTGATACTACAAAAATTCCTGTGAAAGCAAAAGTTAAAATTTTAATCAATTTGAAGAATAGAAAACATGTGTTTATCTCTAATGTCTATTATATTTGGTGATACTACAAAAATTCCTGTGAAAGCAAAAGTTAAAATTTTAATCAATTTGAAGAATAGATAAACATGTGTTTATCTCTAATGTTTATTTCTATTTCCTGCTTAATTGAACACTGTATTTCCGTTTCTTTTGAATTAAATAAAGCGTTTATTTCTTTCAAAGGGAATGTTATTTGTTCAGCTTCACTTGAAAATAATCTGTATGTTTTAAAAACCAATTCGGTTAAAAGTGTTTTGAATACTGAATTGTTTAAAATCTATGAAACACTGAACTAAGAAAGCAAAAATTTCTCCAAAAGAAAATTCCCATCTTTGGCATCTACGGTTAGGCCACATTAATCTCAATAGGATTGAGAAACTAGTGAAGAGTGGACTTCTAAACGAGTTGGAAGAAAACTCTTTGCCAGTATGTGAGTCATGCCTTGAAGGCAAAATGACCAAACGTTCTTTTAGTGGAAAAGGATATAGAGCCAAAGAGCCTCTTGAGTTAGTACATTTTGACCTCTGTGGTCCGATGAATGTTAAAGTTCGGGGCGATTATGAGTACTTCGTGTCTTTCATAGACGATTACTCCAGATATGGGTATATTTACCTAATGCACAAGAAGTCTGAAACTCTTGAAAAGTTCAAGGAGTATAAGACTGAGGTTGAGAACCTCTTAGGTAAATCGCTTAAAACACTTCGATCGGATCGAGGTGGAGAGTACATGGACACTGAATTCCAGGACTATATGATAGAACACGGAATTACGTCCCAACTCTCAACACCTGGTATGCCACAGCAGAATGGTGTATCGGAGAGGAGAAACAGAACCTTGTTGGACATGGTTCGGTCGATGATGAGTTATGCTCGTCTCCCTGATTCTTTCTGGGGGTACGCAGTAGAGTTTGCGGTTTACATTTTGAACAATGTTCCATCAAAGAGTGTTTGTGAAACACCCTTTGAGCTCTGGAGTGGACGTAAAGGCAGTTTACATCACTTCAGAATTTGGGGATGCCCAACCCATGTGTTGGTGTCAAACCCGAAAAAGTTGGAACCCCGTTCGAAATTGTGCCTATTCGTAGGTTACCCTAAAGAGACTAGAGGTGGTCTATTTTACGATCCCAAGGAAAATAGGGTGCTTGTGTCGACAAACACCATTTTCTTAGAGGAAGACCACATCAGTGATCATTTACCAAGAAGTAAAATTGTATTGAATGAAATGGGCGATTACATCGCCAGGAGTTCTTGATGGGGCTAGTCGTCGTCGACAGCGTTGTTGACCTAAAGCGTCTAGTCAAATCCGTTCCCAAGAGTTGGGAATGCCTCGGCGTAGTGGGAGGATCGTGAAACAACCCGATCGCTATATGGGTTTAGCTTTGAAACCTCGATTGTCGCCGCCGCGATGACTGTGAGGATCCATTGACCTATGATCAGGCAATGGCTGATGTTGATAAAGACGAATGGATTAAAGCTATGAACCAAGAAATGGAGTCTATGTACTTCAATTCTGTCTGGGATCTTGTGGATCAACCGGATGGGGTAAAACCTATTGGTTGCAAATGGATCTACAAGCGTAAACGTGGCGTAGATGGGAAGATGCAAACCTTCAAAGCCCGACTAGTGGCAAAGAGTTTTACCCAGGTTGAAGGGGTTGACTATGAGGAGACCTTTTCACCTGTTGCCATGGTAAAGTCAATCAGGATCCTTCTGGCCATCGCCGCATATTATGACTACGAGGTATAACCTTCCTGAATGGCAAACTTGATGAGACCATCTACATGGACCAGCCCAAAGGGTTTATTGCCCAAGGCCAAGAGCAAAAGGTTTGCCGGCTTCATAGGTCCATTTATGGACTGAAACAAGCTTCGAGGTCTTGGAATATAAGGTTTGATGAAGCAATCAAATCTTATGGCTTTAATCAAAATGCCGACGAGCCTTGTGTCTACAAAAAATCGTTGACAAAACTGTCGCATTTTTGGTGTTGTATGTGGACGATATTCTTCTCATTGGGAATGAGGTAGAATTTCTTACTGACATTAAAGAGTGGCTAGCTTCACAATTCCAAATGAAAGATTTAGGAGAAGCTCAGTATGTTCTAGGTATGTCGATAGTCCAGATCCGGAAGAACAAAATGCTAGCCTTGTCTCAGGCGTCTTATATTGACAAGATATTGTCTAGATATAAGATGCAGAACTCCAAGAAGGGCTTGCTGCCTTTTAGGCATGGGGTTCACTTGTCTAAGGATCAGTGTCCAAAGGCTCCTCAAGATGTTGAGGATATGAGACGTATTCCATATGCTTCAGCTGTGGGGAGATTGATGTATGCAATGTTATGTACCAGGCCCGACATCTGTTATGCAGTAGGAATTGTCGGTGAGATATCACCCAATCCGAGATTAGATCACTGGGCGGTAGTAAAGACAATCCTCAAATATCTTAGGAGAACGAGGAACTACGACTTAGTGTATGGCGGTGGGGATTTGATCCTTACAGGATACACGGATTCTGATTTTCAGACCGATAAGGATTCTAGGAAATCCACTTCGGAGTCAACCTTCGTCTTGAATGGAGGAGCTGTAGTATTGCGAAGCATCAAGCAGGGATGCATTGCTGATTCCACTATGGAAGCGAGAATATGTTGCGACTTGTGAAGTGCGCAAAGAAGCTTTGTTTGGCTAAGGAAGTTCATGACAGATTTGGAAGTTGTTCCAAATATAAACTTGTCAATCATGCTGTTTTGTGATAACAGTGGTGCAGTAGCCAACTCACGTGAGCCTCGAAGTCATAATAGAGGTAAACACATTGAGCACAAGTATCATCGATCACGGAAATTGTGCACAATCATGAGACGTGATCCACGATAGTATCGAGCACAATGTAGCTGATCCATTTACAAAACTCCTCACGGCTAAAGTGTTTGAGGGTCACCTAGAGAGTCTAGGTATTCGAGAGCTTCCTAACTAGGGCAAGTGGGAGATGTGTAAACGGGTATTCAATGCCCTAGTTTATTGTAATTTTTATTGTAACTCAAATACATTTTGGAAATGTACCTTCTCCACTAGCTTAGTCCAAGTGGGAGTTTGTTGGGATTTCTGTCCTAATCTCGTGTTTGTAAAATATTGTTTTGAAATTAATAAGAGTTATTCATTTCTTCAATTTGTGTCTCGCAAATATTTTAAACCTTTCCAATAAACTAAACTCCAGGGTCATTGAATATATGAGAGAACTAGAATTTGAACGGTGTGTAGTTGACAGACAAGGAGGATCACGTTCGAGTTAATGACCCGAACGGTCTACAGTATAAGGATGGGGTTGGAGACCTAATCTTGGATACACTGTGGATGCGACCCGCTTTGCATTAGATACAAACGAGGTGATCTGACTCGTTCATGTGGTTGACATGCGAGTGGGGGCATCCTGTACAATGAGATTGTACAAGACCGAACCGTGAATTATTAGACTTACTTATATAACACCGTTGACAGTAAAGACTAATAAATTCATAGATGACCATTAGTGACTCGACCTGAATCCTTAGCGTATTACGGACTCTCCATGTCTGCTGGGTCCATCCTTTGACTAAATACAGTGAGGGTAATATCAGTTACTTGCCCAATATGTCTATCTTCTCACGGACAGAACCAAGTAGAGAGCTGGAAACCTAATTACGCGAGATGGAATTCACTCGTTCCCGCGTATAGGGAATCTAGAGGGGTTGTTCCCTTAAGTGCTGTCTCCAGGGCTTGGACAACGGGCGCCCACCTTCCACTGGCCCGATAAAGGTGTTGTGTATGGTTGGACCATCACAATATGTTGTTCATTAGAGGAGTAGTGGGGACTTAAGGAACAAGATGTAGACACAAGGGTAAAACGGTAATTTGACCCAGCACGAACAACCTGTGAAGGGTCGACTCATGGGCATTGGTTATATCAGTGGACACGTAATATTCTACGATGATGGGAGTACGACTCAGGACTTTAGTGGAGTGTTCACATGTAGCTAATGAACATTGGTTGATCGGGTCAAAGTGTTTGGTAGTTAACCTCAAATCATTGGCCCAAATCCGCTGTCGGTCCATTAGGTCCCTTGGTTGTCTCAATCTAGGATAAAAAAAGGGTTAATGTTTTGGCATGAAATTGAAGTGTTCAATTTCACTTTAAGAGTATTTATATCATATAGATGATATAATATATAGTTTAATATGAATGAGATTCATAATAAACTATATGTTAGTCTAATTGTTGAATTAAAGGCTAATTGGAGAAATTGATAGAGAGAAAATAAATTGAATGTGATTCAATTTAATTAAATCCACAATTATTGCAAATGAGATTTGCAACATAAGATATGAGATATCTTATATTATATAATTATGTAAATGAGATTTACATAACATATGGTTGTGGTAAAGTGGTAATAATGTGAAGTTGTGAACTTCATCATTCCATTATTTAAACCCTTTGTAAGATGGATTTGGGAGGCCAAGTTCTCATTTTTGGATTTTGACCTAAGAATCCAAAAGTGAATTCTCTCCACTCTCTCATTTCTCCTCTCTTTCCAAAACTCAAAAGTTCCCACCAACTTCCCTTCTCCAAAAGAGAACAACCAAGAAGATCATTTGGTAGTGTTTGGGATCTGATCATGGGAAGAGTTCGTAGAGATCGAGAAGCGCGAAGAGTTCGTTATCTACAGGAGAGATTGTTGAATTTGTCTACAAACAAGTAAGTGTTTCCCTTCTTGCTGTAAAATTTCAGCATGTTTAGCCTAGATCTAATAGTTAGATCAACTTTATTAAACATGTTGCATGATGATACCACGACGATTCGCTCGTCTTCTGCTGCGCGGGGATTCTCATTCCCTTCAAATTCCTCACAGATAAGAGTTCGTAACTTGCTCAGGATTAAGATCAAGTTGCCTAGGTAATCCTATTGAAATAGAAACCTGATTAATCAACGGAGTTACATATATCAGTCACAATTTCGCTGTCTGGTCTTATGTGAACTCATCACATAGGATACCCCCACTCGCATGTGACCTACATGAATGCATTGGATCATTGCATTTGTATCAAATACAAAGTGGGTCGTATCGACAGTGTCACCAGGATAAGGTACCCAACCTCATCCCTATACGTCTTTTAGGTTGTTTCTTGAACTTTTGATCCCCGTATGTCTCCATATATAGTTCAAATAGAGCCTAGGATGTTTTTTTATATTGAATTTAGGGTTATTTTAAGGCAAACCAATATAAAAAAACAACACCTTATTGAATAAATACAATAACACTTTATTCATAAAATTAGAACAAATTACATACAAACTACGAGTTTTAGGGCATAAAACCCAACAACTGCAACATCATGTGTTTGTCATCTTGTTTGGTTGAGAAATTTGCTTCTAGAAGTTAGAATTTTGCAAGAGGACGCAACAGTGATCCATGTGGATAATAAGTCAACAATTGCTCTTGCAAAAAATTCAATGTTCCATGATCGTAGTAAACACATTGATACAAGATTCCACATTATTCGAGATTGTATTTCAAGAAAGGAGATTCATGTTGAATATACCAACACTGAAGATCAAATTTCATATATTTTCATGAATCCACTTAAAGTTGATGTGTTTCACAAGTTGAGAACCTTGCTCGGAGTTTTTTCAGAAAAACATATTTAAGGGGAGATGTTAAAAGTTAAACATATTTTAATGGTACGTTATATAGGTTTAAGTTTAGGTATATTAATGTATTTTTTGGACAGGAGTTAAAAGAAGACTTTATTCATTATGAAAGTTTTATGTTCATTGAGTTTATGTTTATGTGTCAGAGTTTTAAGTTCATGAAGTTAAGTGCATGGAAGTTATGTATAGGATTACTTTGGTAACTCCTATGAATTGGGTCAATTTGGCATGTATCAAATCAAGTAAGTGAATAGGAGAAACAAAGTGAGTTTAGAGAAAAAGTGTGAACCAAATTTGTAGCTTCTCTTGAAGATTTTTTTTTTTTTAATACAAATGAATTATTTCTTCTGAAATCTATTCCTTGTTTGATTATTTATTTGTGAGTGTCCATCACACACTTCCAACATGGACTACATCAAATAAGTTATGAACCACCCAATGCTCATGAGAGGAAAAGATAAAAGTATTGCCCACAAATTGGAGGTGTTAAAACCATTAGAACCCATCCCAAACCCCTTTATAGATGTCAAGGAAAAGTTGATTGATGGAGAAGTTGACTAAAGTAGTCCATAATAAGCATAAGAGGAAAGGGAGAGAGGGTCATCTTGCCTAAGATCTCTAGTGCCTAATCAATTTTCTCCTAATAGGGCTAAAGCCTTTTACCTCAAGAATCATATCAAGGAAGCACCAATTCACCTTGTTGCAGGGTTTTTTGAATGTCTGCAATGAGAAAGTCATTTTTCTTCTTTCCTTTCCATTTATCCACTTTTTCATTGCCCACAAGAGATGCATCAAGGATTTTCCTCTCATCGATGAAACTTGACTGATTTTCAGTGATAATGTGGGGAAGAACATTCTTTAATCTCTCAGAAAGGACCCTAGAAATGATCTTGTACGAAAAAGGTGTGAGGTTGATCGTTCTATAGTCATTCACTATACACGAGTCCACCATTATTGAGATAAGGCAAATGTAAGTTTCTTTAGTGCAACATTAATAATCGGCTATATTATATAAAATGCTCCTAAACTTTGTACTTTGATTAAAACATTAATACCTTTGAACTTTTCAAAAAAAAAAGTTCAAAAATACTCATATTGTTAATTTTAGATGGAAAACATTAGTACTTTGTTTCAAAAGTACCCCTAAACTTTCAAAAGTTTCATTAATACCTTTAAACTTTTTTTAAAAAAAAGTTAAAAATTTCCTTATTGTTAGTACATGGACAAAAATCGTTAGTACCACGTTTTAATATATCCTTGAACTTTTTTTAAAAAAAAGTTGTATTAATACTATTAACTTTTAAATAAACAAAAATTATAAAAAAAAATGTCCCTACCATTAGTATATGAATGATAATCATTTATCTACACCCCATTACCTCCATTTTCTATTTCCGCTCTCTCTTGATTTCCTTGAATCTAACACTTATTTCTTTTTCTGTTTTTTCTTTTCTTTTTCAAAATATAAAATTTCTCTCGATTAATAAAATCTTCATCCGCTACAATTTTAGTTATCAATATGTTTTCTTTCTTTTCCCTCCCACTAGATATTTGAAAAATTATGACCTAAATTTTCAACATGACTCTTTTTTGTGTATTAAACCAAACGTACTAACTCAAATTATATAACTTTTGTTGAATTCAAAGTCCTTTGGTGGTTCTATTATTCTCCTTTTTTTTCTGTTATATTCTATATAACTTGATTGAATGATGTCGTTTTAGAATTGAAAAATGGAAAAAGAGAGTAAAAAGAGTAGTGAAAAAAATAGTAAGAAGAGTATTGAAAAAAAAAATTAGAAAAAAAAATAAGAAAAATAAGGAAGTGCTAGGGAAGTAATAGGGTATAGATAATTTTTTTCGTCCATATACTAACGACCGAAGAACACTTTTTATTTTTTTTAAATTTATGGGTATTAATACAACGTTTGAAAGTTCAGGAGTACTTACAATTTTTGTCGATGTACTAACAATAAGGGTATTTTCTTTTTTTTTTTAAGTTTAAGGGTATTAATGAAAATTTTGAAAGTTGAGGGGTATTTCTGAAACAAAATTGTGACGCCCAAGGAAGAGGGGTACATGAATGAACCGAACCCACATCTGAATGAGATGGATCCTGAGGATATGAAAGTACGGTGCCCGAGGAAAAGGGGTACATGCGAGTGACCATGAGGATATGAAAGTATAATTGAGAAAGACTTAAAAGAATTGACAGCTACTACCTATACCAACAAGGTGCACCTTCCTTTTTGGTGGTTCAATCATAGGAACTCCACAGTTAAGCGTGCTTGGCTTGGAGCAATTCTATGTTGGGTGACCTCCTGGGAATTTTCCTAGGGAGCATGTGAGTGAGGACAAAGCATGCTAAAAGGACCCGTGTTGGTTTGTAGGGAAAGTCTTCAATCTTACAAGCAGTCATGGATGATAGTGACGCAACCAAGTCGCAGAAGATCTTGGGCCTGGGGCGTTACAAATGGTATCAGAGTGGAACCTCTCTCAGTAAGATGTGGTTTGGGGACGAACCAAGGCGGAAGCTGGTGGGCATGTGACGCTTCGAGGAAGAGGGGTACATGAATGAACCCAACCCCACATCCAATGAGAGGATCCCGAGGATATGAAAGTATGGTGCCCAAGGAAAAGGGGTACATGCGAGTGACCATGAGATATATGAAAGTATAATTGAGAAAGGCTTAAAAGAATTGGCGGCTTACTACCTATACCAACAAGGTGCACCTTCCTTTTCGGTGGCTCAATCATAGGAACTCCACGATTAAGCGTGCTTGGCTTGGAGCAATTTTATGTTGGGTGACCTCCTGGGAATTTTTCTAGGGAGCATGTGAGTGAGGACAAAACATGCTAAAAGGACCCGTGTTGGTTTGTAGGGAAAATCTTCAATCTTACAAGCAGTCATGGATGATAGTGACGCAACCAAGTCGTAGAAGATCTTGGGCCTGGGGCGTTACAAATGGTATCAGAGTGGAACCTCTCCCAGTAAGATGTGGTTTGGGGACGAACCAAGGCGGAAGCTGGTGGGCATGTGACGCCCGAGGAAAAGGGGTACATGAATGAACCGAACCCACATATGAATGAGAGGGATCCTGAGGATATGAAAGTATGGTCCCCGAGGAAAAGGGGTACATGCGAGTGACCATGAGGATATGAAAGTATAATTGAGAAAGGCTTAAAAGAATTGACAGCTACTACCTATACCAACAAGGTGCACCTTCCTTTTCGGTGGCTCAATCATAGGAACTCCACAGTTAAGCGTGCTTGGCTTGGAGCAATTCTATGTTGGGTGATCTCCTGGGAATTTTCCTAGGAAGCATGTGAGTGAGGACAAAGTATGCTAAAAGGACCCGTGTTGGTTTGTAGGGAAAGTCTTCAATCTTACAAGCAGTCATGGATGATAGTGACACAAAGTATGCTAAAAGAACCCGTGTTGGTTTGTAGGAAAAGTCTTCAATCTTACAAGCAATCATGGATGATAGTGACGCAGCCAGGTCGCAGAAGATCTTGGGCCTGGGGCGTTACAAATGGTATCAGAGTGGAACCGAACCCACATCTGAATGAGAGGGATCCTGAGGATATGAAAGTATAATTGAGAAAGGCTTAAAAGAATTGACAGCTACTACCTATACCAACAAGGTGCACCTTCCTTTTCGGTGGCTCAATCATAGGAACTCCACAGTTAAGCGTGCTTGGCTTGGAGCAATTCTATGTTGGGTGACCTCCTGGGAATTTTCCTAGGGAGCATGTGAGTGAGGACAAAGCATGCTAAAAGGACCCGTGTTGGTTTATAGGGAAAGTCTTCAATCTTACAAGCAGTCATGGATGATAGTGACGCAACCAGGTCGTAGAAGAACTTGGGCCTGGGGCGTTACAAATGATGGAACGATCGAGTCATGCCTTGAACTGAATGCTAGTAGCGGGTGCAACAAACCTTAAAAGGGGTTTTGAGGCTCAACAACAACAAAATCGTTTTAGCAAAGAATTCCACTCTAAAATCACAAGATAGAAGGGACTAATTAAAGGACTAGAAAAGGAAATACGAGCTAAGTATCCTGAGTTATCTTAGAATTTGAACCTGGAACTTTCCAAATTTAGAATCTGAGTCTAGGGCATCAGTTATCTAGGCCTTAGTAGAAAGACTCCAGTGAAGAGAACGATCAAGTTAAAGTTATGAGACCGTTGGATAATAAGTATACGCCAATGTGACTCACTTGAGGAGCAGCTGGTGCTCATCCTCGCATAGGTTACAGAGATACAAATACAAAAAACTAGGGCATCCTGTTTAGTTTATTTAATTACTTTGTGTCTCGCAAATTTTACAAACTTTGTTCAATAAACTAAGCTCTACAGTCCTTGAATATATGAGAGAACTAGAACTTGAACGGTGTGTAGTGTACACACAGGGAGGATCACGTTCGAGTTAATGACCCGAACGGTCTGTAGAATATGGATGGTGTTGGAGACCTTATCCTGGATACACTGTGGATGCGACCCACTTTGTATTAGATGCAAACGAGGTGATCTGACTCGTTCATGTGGTTGACATGCGCGAGTGGGGGCATCCTGTGCAATGAGATTGTACAAGACCGGACCGTGAATTATTAGACCTCTGCGATGTAATACCGCTAACAAAGATATGGGACTAATAACCGTAGATGACCATTAGTGACTCGACCTTAATCCGGGCGTGTTTACGGACTCGCATCTCTTGACGGGTCCGTCCTTTGACTAGTACGGGTGAGGGTGGTCACAGTTACTCGCCCAATATGCCTATCTTCTCAGGGACAAGGACCAAGTAAGGAGTTGGGAACTTAACTACGCGAGATGTAATTCACTCGTTCCCGTCTTTAGGGAAACTAGAGGGGTTGTTCCCTTAAGTGTTGTCTCCAGGGCCTGGACAACGGGCGCCCACCCTCTCACTGGGCCGAGAGGGGTGTTATATATGGTTGGACCATTACAACGTTGTTGTTCATTAGAGGAGCAGTTGGGACTTAAAGAGCAAGAAGTAGACACAGGGGTAAAACGGTAATTTGACCGAGCAGTGTCTACGAACAACCTGTGAAGGGTCGACTCATGGGCATTAGTTATATCAGTGGACACAACTTGTCTCACACTGACGGGAGTGCAGCTACGGACTTTAGTAAAGTGTTACCGTAGCTAATGAATGTTGATTAACCGGGTCAAAGAGTTTGACAGGTTAATCTCGGATCATTGGAGCTCGTCACTGTAGGTCCATTAGGTCCCTCGGTTGGCTCAAACTGGATTAATAGAAGGTTTACATTTTTTATGTGAATTTGAAGTGTTCAAGTTAGCTAGAGGGTAATTATGTCATTTATATGAGATATGTATGACATATTATTTAGTTTAATGTGAATGAGATTCATAATAAACTATAGGTTAGCCTAATTGTTTAATTAGGGCTAATTTGGAGAAATTGGATTGAGAGAAATTAAATTGAATGTGATTCAATTTAAAAATCGACAATTATACAAATGTGTTATGTATAATGAGATATGAGATATCTTATTATATGTGGTTATGCAAATATGATTTACATAAGCTATGGTTGTGGTAAAATGGTAAATAGGTGGAGATTTCAACTCCACCTATCACCATTATATAAACCCTTTGCAAGAAGGATTTCATAAGGCTTTGTTTCATTTTTTGGATCTCACACCAAAGAAACAAAATTTCTCTCTCAAAATTCTCTCTCAATCTCTCCTCCCCTCTCACCACTAGCGACCCACTTCTCTTCTTCTACCAAAACTAGAACAACCGAGAAATCGAGTGGAAGTGTCCGATTCGTTGATTCGTACGAGGAGTTCAAGATCGTTGAGAACAACACGAAGAGTTCGTGATCGAAGGAAGGAAAACTTGAAGACGTTCTACAACAAGTAAGTGTTGCTTGCTGGTTTTTCTTCTTAATTTGCATGTTTAATCTAGTTTCTATGTGATAGAAATAGTTTTATGAAAATGAATTTCACAACGATACCACAACGATTAAATCGTCCTTCCTCTGCATGGGATTTCATTCCCTTTACATCCATATACCCCATTACATATCTTCCACTTGCCCTAGATTAGCCTATGTACATATCTCGTATACCTAGACTTTCCAGATGACCCTCAAACACTTTAGCCGTGAGAGTATTTGTAAACGGATCAGCAATGTTGTGCTCCGAAGCGATCTTCGTGACTGTCACATCTCCTCGTTCACTATTTCTCGTATGAGGTAATACTTCCTCTCGATGTGCTTGCCTCGCTTATGGCTGCGAGGTACTTTCGAATTGGCTACCGCACCACTATTGTCACAGTATAAGGTGATGGGAAATCACATATTTAGAACAACATCCAAATCAGTAAGGAATTTTCTTAGCCAAACAACCTCTTTAGCTGCTTCACAAGCGACATATTCAACCTCCATCGTGGAGTCAGCAATGCATCTTTGCTTGATGCTTCGCCATACTATAGCTCCCCCATTAAGGGTAAAAACTGATCTCGATGTTGATTTATTAGAATCCTTATCGGTCTAAAAATCAGAATTAATGTATCCACTAAGGATCAAATCCTTAGTCCCATGCACAAGCATCTAGTCCCTCGTTCTCCTAAGATACTTGAAGATAGTTTAAATGGATCGATTGAGGTTGCAAACTTTTTGCTCCTAACCTTGGGTTATGAACCCTTCGGGCTGAGACATATAGATGCTCTAGTCAAGATTACCATTCAAAAAGGCAGTCTTGACGTCCATTTTCCAAATCTCATAATCATAAAATGCAGCTATGGACAAGAGTATCTTGATAGACTTAAGCATAGCAATAGGGAAAAAAGTTTCCTCATAGTCAACTCCTTCCCTTTGGGTAAAATCCTTTGCTACAAGTCTAGCCTTAAAGGTCTGTACTTTTCCGGTTGCATCTCTCTTTCTCTTATAGATCCATTTACACCCTATGAGTCTTACCCCTTCAGGTTGGTCTACAAGTTCCCATACTGAATTGAAGTACATTGACTCCATTTCAAGGTCCATGGCTTTGATCCATTGGTCCTTGTCTACGTCATTCATTGCATGTCTATAAGAAAATGGATCTTCTACGTCGTTATCAGGTATGACGACTTGAGTTTCAGCTAAAACCAAGTAGCGATCAGGTTGGGAAACAACCCTCCCACTTCGTTGAGGTATTCCCAACGATTGAGAAGGACGAGACTGACTTGATGTGTTGGCTTCTTCATCAACTCTTGATTAAGGTCCAACTTTATCAACAACTCTTGTTGGTTCATTTGTAGCTTCATTTAGTACTAGTTCACTACGTGGTTTATGGTTCCTCATGTGATCTTCCTCCAAGAAAGTGACATTTGTCGATACAATCACCTTGTTTTCTTGTGAGTCGTAGAAAAGACCACCTTTCATTTTTTTGGGATAGCCAACAAATTGACATAATCTTGAACGAGGTTCCAGTTTCTTTGGATTTTTCACCAGCACGTGTACTGGACAACCCCAAATCCTGAAGTGTTGTAAACTAGGTTTACACCCCTTCCATAATTCAAATGGTGTTTCTGAAACACTCTTTGATGGAACAGTGTTCAAAATTTAAACTGCAGTCTCTACTGCATATCCCCAAAACGAGGCAGGCAATTGAACATACCTCATCATAGATCGAACCATGTCCAACAAGGTTCTATTTCTCCTTTCTGACACACCATTTTGTTGTGGTGTATTAGGTGTTGAGAGTTGAGATTTAATTCCATGTTCTATCAAATAGTCCTGGAATCTCAAATCCATATACTCTCCACCTCGATCGGATCGAAGTGTTTTAATGGTTTTCCCTAATGCATTCTCTACGTCAGCCTAAGACTTTGTACCCTCCTCGAGTTTTAACATTCACCGGACCACAAAAATCTGAATGTATAAGTTCTAAGGGCTCTATGGCTCTATAACCTTTTCTAGTAAAAGGTCGCTTAGTCACTTTACCTTCCAAGCAAGATTCGCAAGGAGGTAAAGAATCATCTTCTAACTTGTTTAGAAGTCCATTCTTAGATAGTCTCTCATTCCGATTGAGATTTATATGACCAAGTGTAAGATGCCAAAGATAGGTATTACTATGAGAAATTCTTTGCCTTTTACTTTGAGTCTTAACTGTTTTAAACATCTCATGATTCAAAATTGCTTTAGTTTGATTTGGTTTAAGTACATACAAGCCGTTTTCTAACTTAGTAGAACAAATATTTACACCTTTCTTTAAAATGAACGCTTCATTAAACGAAAAGGTAATACAATAGCCAAGTTCAATTAAACAAGAGATAGAAATTAAGTTTCTCTTAATCTTGAGAACTATGTACAGATTTTCTAAAAAGATAAATCTATCTCTAAAAAAAGCTTGGCATCTCCCATCAGCACGAGTGAGAGACGATGTCTCCTGCTCCACCCTAAGCGTCATCTCACCCTCTTCGAGCTCCTTGAAGGAACTAGTTTCCTGAAAAGAAGAGCAAACGTGATAAGTGGCTCCTGAATCAAGTATCCAGGTAAAATCATTATTTTTCACTAAACAAGTTTAAAGAATAAGTAAATCAGATTTACCTTTCTTCTCTTTGAGCTCGCCCAAAGGTACTTTGGCGCGCTTTCGCTTCGGTGCCCGTCCATGTTGCGGTGGAAACACTTTCCTTTATCGCAACCTTGGCTTTTCTCTTGCCTTTATCTCGCCATGGGTGTCTTTCCTTTCCCTCCTATCTTCTCTTTTTGGGTCTTCTTAAGCCCAGAAGATGGTCCACAGGACTTAGTCCCAGAGGATGAACCCTTCTGAAAGCTTCTGGAATGGGCAAACAGATTTGCCTCTCCATCGATCATCCATTATTCTTCATAAGAGATTTGGAAAGTTTGTAGTTCATTAAGGAGAGTAAGTCGGGTTATACTCTATCTTGTTCATCACCGCATTGCTTGCGAATTGCGAGAAAAACTCTTCGGAAGAGATTCCAGGATGAACGAGACCTGACTTTGCTCGTCTATGACCGCGCCATTCATTTCAGCCACGTTAAAGTAGACCATCAGATCGAGAACGTGTTCTCTCACCGACGACTCCTCCTTCATACGGGAATTATAAACGTACTTGAGGGATTCGTGCCAAAGTTGTCCAGACGGTTGGCCAAACATGATCTGCAACGAACTCATGATCTCACGAGCTGAAACCATGCCCTCGTGCTTTTTGGCTAGAACTTCAGAAACACTAGTCAAAATGTAGACCTTGGCCTTATCATTGGCCTTGATCCAACGATCATACGCATCCTTAACAGATTGAGGAGCGTTTCGAGCAGGGACCTGAGGACATTCCTATGTTAGTACAAACCGAAGGTCGTCAACAACAAGAATCGTATTCAGATTGGACTTCCACGTAGTATAGTTTTCACCAGTTAAACGTTCGCTTTTCAGTAAGGCTATAATTGAGGACGACATGCTGAAATTTCAAAAATAGTTCTAATTAGTTATGCCTTTAACCCATTATAACCAATCAATTTTAGAAAAATTATTAAAGAACCCTAGTGTTTAAATTAACCTTTAATTTTGCAACGATACTTCAAGGGTTTAGAACAAAAGCTACCGTCGGGTGGTCAGTCATTCTTCCCCTGAATTGAGACTATCTCAGCCAATTCTCACTACCAGAACATCTCATGTCCAATGATCCTTATCTACCATTTGTTTGGTCAAGGACTTGTTAACTAGCTTAACTTATCCCGTAAATGTGACCCTACCATTTTCAGATCCAATAGGTTCGAGCCAACAAGCTACTATTAAGAAAGACAACTGTTGGCAAATTACCTAAGAGACCTTATCCATTTTGGAGTTCGCGGTGTTTCGATTCCTATAGTCAGATCCTCCGTAGGGATTGGCTGTTCCAGGACAACCTAGCAGGCGGACTATAGAAATCTCACGGTGCGATCTAATGGAGGAGATCGTAGGATACGTTTACACGCGTCCTGCTCCCATTTACTATGTATACTTTCCTCATTCACCTTGGTATTGAACCATGCAAACACATAACGTAGGGGACACCCTATTGACGCCACGTAGCCGAGCATGGCATGGAACTCAGGGTGTGAACTCTTGAGGACATGAGAGTAAACTCGATGCGAACATCTCGTTTTCTCCCACTGATGCTCCTAAGATTAGGGTATAGGTTTAACTTAGTCGGATTCTGGCTAAAAGAATCTATCTAAGTCTATGCTTATTATAACTATTATAACTAGGTCTTTTAACCATGACTAGGTGAATAAATATTTTAATTACCTAGATATAAAACAGGACTATGGTTAATTCAACTCAAGCTCTGGGTCAGTTCCCAGGTAGGAGGTGTTCCGTTAACCGTCAGTTTAAGTACCCCCAACCTTAGACAGAACTTCACCGGTAGAGTTCCCTTATAACCAAAGTTCTATTGTCCTACTATATTTCAAACTATTTAAAATACTATGTAAGACAAACTTCTAATCCTATTAGAAAATAAAACGTAGGTCTAAATTAATTTTAAACAATTTAAAACTAATTTAATTTTCACCCAAGTTCTTATGTTTGCATGCAATTCTTTGTTATAGGTTATGGTTTCTAAAACCCCTTTAATTTATAACTTTTATAAATTTTAATAAATAACCTATGACAAGGAACTATGCTATAAAACCAAATTGGAATTATAAAAAACTTATTCAACTAATTGAATAACAAAATTACTTAAATAAAATAACATTTATTTTAAACTAACTAATTTCATGGTCCATGCAATTTATTTTCCATATTATCTAATTATAACAATTATAAATAAATACTTATGAAAAATAAATTAGATCATGCATTTCTACCATATTTATATAACAATTATACAAATAAAATGCATGAACATGCTTATCCTAAGGTGGAAAAAATTCTAAATGACATTTATAAAGAAAAATAGCGGTAAAACCGGAAACATTTGACCCCTAAAGTGCAAAAATAATAAAATTACACTAATCTTATTACAAAACCGGTCCAAAACTCCTTGAATCGGGCTCAAATTGCTCGAACCGAACCAAAATCGAATCAAACTGCCCAGTTCAGTCTGCTGCATCAGTTTAGCATCACGGCATTGCAACGCTGATGAGAGTGTTGCAACGCCGCCTCATCTCGCGAGCGCGCCTGACATCGGGGTAACAATGAAACGCTGAGGGGCAGCGTTGCAACGCTGCTAACCCCTGGAGCTTCTGCATCGATAGGGAGCCTCGGCGTTGCGACGCCGTTCCTCAGAGTTGCAACGTTGTTGCTTCGGCAACAACATTTTCCTTCGAACACAACAGCTTCAATCGCCAATTACTCCTTCGATACTCATCCAAATTGTACGAAACTGGTCCCGAACCACTCAAAACACGATTACAGACTCGATTATGCACTTAGTTACCCAAAACACAGGGGCCTTTACATTTAATTTGATCAAATCAAAAGAAACTAAGGCCAAAAAATTTCTAAACAGTTTTACAACAAACCAAAATGAAATTCCCACCTATCCAATGCAAATTTGTTTCAACCAAAACAAAACAAGTATTGCTCTGATACCAATTGATGGAGATCGGATCTCCTTGAGCAGCGAAAACGTGATTTGAAATCGATTTTGCTAGTTTATTTTTGGTTGAAAACAAATACTAATACATTGGGAAAAACAGAGAATAAGCATACATTTCTAATCTAACTAGGCATGGAAATTAAACATACAAACATGTTGTACTATTAACTAAACTAAAAGGAAAAGTTTAGTTACCTTTGTAGATCTGAGTTTCAGTGAAAGAACTCCTTGCTCGAGTTAGATTCTCACAAAGAACTCAAAGAACACAGAGAAAAAACTATGTTCTTTCTTCACCATAGGGACAACACCAAAAGTGAGAACCTTCTATCCTCTGAGTTCTACTTAGATCTCCCTATTTGGGAAAGGATCCAACAATTGGAGAGAATGAGGGGAATAGAGAGAGAGAATTTTTTAGAGCTATCAATAATTCACAATTGCACAGATCGATCAACTCATTCTCTTCTCCCAATTGGAGAAGAAGAATCACTCCAGAGGGCAATTCCCCACTCCCTATCGATTAGGGAGTTGGGAAACATGGGGAACGTATACTCCTGACACGTTCTCCTTTTTTTATTTTTAATTATAGAAAAAAATACATTTTTGGTCTCTCAACTTTTATGGTTGTTTCGATTGAGTCCTTGAGTTTCAAAATCAAACAATCAAGTCCCTGAATTTCACGAAATAGTTCTATTGAGTCCCTCCACCATTAATATTTAACAGAATGCTAACGTGGCAAATTTTAATATTAAAATAATAATTTTTTATAATAAAAATAAATTTTAAATAAAAAAATAATAACCATTAAAAAAAGAGAAAAATATTTTTTTCCCTTTCCTTTCTCCTTCGACTACCTCTCCCTTCTCGTTCTGGTGAACTCACCACCACCACCATCTTCTTCAAAATCCACCATCAACCATACCACCTCCTTTTCTTATTCTTTTTAAATCTGGTTTGAAATCGAAACCCCATATCTTAAATAGTCCAATCTTTCCCTTCTTTTTATTTACTTCCTCTTTTCAAAATTGGGTTTGAAACCCAGATACCCATCCCCTTTTTCTTTCTTTTTTTTTTTTAATATTTTCTTGTTATTCATTTCAAATATGGGTTTGAAACTTAGATCTGAATCGACGTGGGTCTTGCAACAACATTGAGAGTGGGCGTGAAGCAAGGTGGATGGGAGTCTTCATCATCGTCCTACTTCTTTTCTTCCTCTTCATCTCCACCCAATCTCAACTTTCTCTGAATCCCAGATCCGACCACTTCTAGTACCGCCTCAACGTCTCATCATCACCATCGTCCACCCCTCTTTCCGCCGCCCCACCCAGAACCTCCATCCCGTCGGAATCGAAACCCTTCCCTGTGAATCCGTGATTCTCATAAGTAAAAATGAAAAGAAGATGAAAATAAAAAAGTAAAAAATAAAAAATAAAAAGAGAGTGAGAGGAAAGTTCGGGGAAGAAGAGGATTTAGGAAGAGATTTTTTTTTAAATTTTAGTAATATTATTCTTGTATTAATATTATTATTTTTATTTAAAATTATTATTTTAATATTAAAAATGGCCACGCCAACATATGTTAAAAATTAACGGTGGTTAACGGTGGAGGTACTCAATAGAACTATTTCGTAAAATTCAGGGACTTGATTAATTGATTTTGAAACTTAGGGACTCAATAGAAACAACCATGAAAATTGAAGGACCAAAAATGTATTTTTCCCTTAATTATATTATTTAATAAATAATAAAAATATAAATTAAATAATATAATATAAATAATTAAATCATATTTAATTAACTATAATTAAATATCATATATTTAACATAGATTGAATCACATTTAATCAATTATCCCTCTATCCTATAGTTTTAATGCACATCTTATGCACATTAAATTTTAACCTATAGTTTTAAAATAATATTTGAACTCTTTCAAATATTTAATTCTCTCAAATAATTTAATATGAATCATATTCACATTAAATTTATAATATATAGTTCCAAAACTTTATATTATATCCTATCCATATACATTAAATTTATTCCCTAATGAATTTAAACATTTCAAATTAAAACGATCTAAGAACCCTTTACGAGCTAGAAGGTGGACCTAATTAACCTATAGATCAGAAGGTTCAACGATACGAGATTACTCGGTTAATCTCATTAACCTCCTAATCAACATTCGTTAACTGCGGAAACACTCCACTAAAGTCCCGCAACCGCACTCTTCTCACTACAGATATATTTCTATGTCCACGGATATTGATCAATAACAACAAGTCAATCCTTCACGAATGTTCGTAACACCAGCTGGGTCAAATTACTGTTTTACCCCTGGGTTACATCTTGTACCTTATGTACTAGTGCTCCTCTAATGAACAATTTGTTTGTGGTCCTACCAACAAACAGAAGTCCCTCTCGAGCCAATTAGAGGGTCGGGCCCTTTGTTCAAGTCCCAGAGATACCACTTAAGGGAACATTCATCTACTACTCTAGTAGGCGGGAAGGAGTGAATTCCATCTTGCTGGGCTAAGTCCCCCGCTGCTCACTCGGTCTTGTCCCCAAGAAGGTAGGCATATTGAGCTGGCGAATCTGGCCACTCTCACCCATACTAGTCAAAGGACAATCTCTCGCAAACAAGAGTTCGTAACCCGCCCAGGATTGAGATTAAGTTGCCTAGGTCATCCTAGTGAAATAGAAACCTATTTAGACAACGGAGTTACATCCAGTGGTTACTATTTCGCGGTCCGGTCTTATGTAATCTCATTACATAGGATATCCCCACTCACATGTCATCTACACTAACACGTTAGGATCACAGTGTTTGTATCATATACAAAGTGAGCCACATCCATAGTTTTTCTGAGGGTAAGGTACCCTAACCATATCCCCTTACTATAGACCCTTTAGGTTGTATCTTGAACCGAGATCCTTTATATGCACACTACATTCAGTTCAAGATACATTTTACAGCCTTGGATGTTTAGTTTATTGGATTTAGGGTTAAAACAGGGGTAATATCAGAAATAACGAACAATAACTCTTTATTGAAATAATAACACTTTATTACAATAATAAAATAAAATTACAAACTATGAGTTTTAGGGCACAAACCCCAACACAAACGTGATCTTCCCCATGTGTCAATTACACATTGTCAAGTACTATAATATGACCCTGAAGCTTAGTTTATTGGATTAAGTTTTATAAAATGTGAGATACAAAGTTTTGACAAACCAATAACTTTTATTCATTTAAAACAACTATATTACAAATTTCACGAGATTAGGGCAAACACCCCAACAAAATAAATATAAATATAAAAAAGATAGGAAAAAGAGAACGACACCGAAATTTATACTTGGTTTGCTCCAAATTTTGGACTATGTCCAGTTTTCTGCAACTGCAGGTTCTATTATAATGAGAGATTACAAAAGTCCTCAAAACTGACGCCACAAACTAACCCTCAATAACCCAGTAATGTCTATTGACTTCTAAGTATCACAACCCGTTAGATTGGGATAAACACCAAAGAAAAAAACCTCAAACCCACAATTTCAAGAATGTTCACTGTGTGCTAATACACTCACAGTGTATCGCCAAAAAAAAACACTCGTTTCTTTTACTCTACGGCAAGGCTACGCTTTTCTGCACATACCACAAGATACAAAAAAAAAACCATATATATGTGTTTTGTTATTTTTCTTTTTAACCTAAAACAAAGGGTTTGATCCAATTCCTTTTTTTTATTTAATTTCCTTGCTCGGTATTTTGGCTCCAACACCCAACAATCTCCCACTTGGAGACAAAATGACGATCTTGTCCCTATTGCAACAAAGCTCTGATCACCTTGGTAAACTCCAAGGCACAACTCCCACTACAACTGTTATCTCTGATCTTCTTGACAAAATCCAAGGTTAAAAAAATACCTGAAAACATAACAAACTCATAGAACAGGAAATCATCAGTAAATAACTATAGTGCATCTGTGCTCGCCCCGAGGTATGGGTTCGCTACGTGGATTTGTCTCCCAGACGAAAAAGACAGACACATACTCCCACTTCAGCTAAGTGGTACCAACTGACATCTTCTTCAACCCTGAACCACTGTTCTTGAAGAATATACACTATGAGAAGGGTTTGAATCCTCCATTCAAACTTGTTGCCAATTTAAAGACTTTACCTTTGACCTTAGCAACTGCTCTGACCTTCTACTTCGATGCCTCCATTCGCCTAGGCGACTTCTTCAATTCAACTGTATGTTTGATAATTGAGGGTTCATGATGGTCATCAACTTTCTCTCCTGGACTTCCCAATTGTTCCTTAACTGAAGGATCCTGATATGACTGATAAAACTTGGTTATCATTGTTGCTAGCTCAACTATACTTCTACTACAACCATCTGCAACTTTAATTGACATCCACTGTCTCTTCAAACCTTTCTTAGCAACATCCAACCGACATCTATACAGTGTAGATTTCCTGTGACCAACTGCCACTACTTGGGATCCTAACCTGAGTTTACACTAGCTTCTGCCAAACTCACACATGTAGCCATCATCTGCAACTTGGCAGTGGAGATAAGATTCATCTTGACATTGAGCACAAACTTGACATCTCGCAGTACCAAATTATTCTCACATTCTGTCTTCAGACCAACCTCTCTAATCCCATTGGTCTTGGATATTTCATCATTTCTCATCCTCCCTAGGCCATGACAACCTCCTGTGAAGGATGTGAACAAACTCCTATCTGAAGCTATGTGAACAGTAGTTGCACTGTCTAAAATCCACTAAGATGAATTACTACTGCTCTGTGTCACTCCCAACACAAATACATGCATCTTGTACTATATTTGCTTCTTGGTTTTCTTTTTTTTCTAGATCCTGTTTCAATTTTCTACACTAACTCTTAAAGTGACTTTTCTTATGTTAGTAAAAGCATTCTATCTCTTTATTTCTATTATTCCACTTCTTTCTACTGCTACTCAACATATTCTTCTCATTAGTCTTCTCTTTGCCCTTAGTCATAACTAGAGTTGATCCTATAGTAGACTCCTTACTACTATCCTTTCTACGAATTTTTTAAGCTAAGGCTAAATCACAAACACCTGAAAATTTCATAGTATTTTCTCCTACTAAATTAGGCATTGTTGTCTTCATCGTTTCCCAACTATCAGAGAAAGAGGTTAATAACAGAATAACATTCACTTCATCAGTAAACTCTATTTTAACTGATTTCAATTGATTTATCAAAGCGGTTACCTCATTTATATAGGAATTCACAGAAGCATCCTCAACCATATGCATATTGAAAAACTTCCTAAGCAGACAAATCTTCTTATTTGTGTAGGGTTTTTCATACCTGTTTTCAATTAAGCGCTTTCATTAACTCAATTCTAGTTGTCTCACTAGCTACTTGACAGGCCACGCCCATTGACAGACACATTCTAATTGCAGCAACTGCTTCTTCATCCAAAGTCTCCTAATCTCCATCTTCCTTTCCTCACAGTCTCTTTTTCAAAGCTTTACCCAGTTTTGTAACAGTCAAGTAATCTTTTACCATCATCTTCCCATACCCAAATTTTTTTCCATTAAACTTCATGACTCCATCAAAACTTTTTGGCTCCACGTATCCCATGGCTCTTGAGCCAAAAGCTCGGATACCACTTGTTGGGAGAAAAATTAATAATAATAATAATAATCACAATATTTATTACTACGATATTAAATCTCCAATAAATCAGAGTCACAAATACATATAAATATAAAAAAGATAGGAAAAAGAGAACGACATTGAAATTTATACTGGTCCGCCCCAAACTTAGGACTACGTTCAGTCTTCTGCAACTACAGGTTCTACTATAATGGGAGATTACAAAAGTGCTCAAAACTAGCGCCACAAACTAACCCTCAATAGCCTAACAATGGCTATTGACTTTCAAGAACCACAACCCGATAGCTTGGGATAAACAATAAAGAAAAAACGTCAAACCCACAATTTTCTTTTTAACCTAAAACAAATGGGTTTGGCCCAATTCCTTTTTTTTTAATTAATTTTCTTGCTTGGTATTTTAGCTCCAACACCCAACAGGGAGAAGCCATGGAGGCTGAGTTACTCGGACATCTCAACCATCAAATAACTTAGAGGAAGAAAATTTCTATTTATACAAATTGTCGCAATGTCGAGATGCTGTCTCTAATTTTTCTAGCATCGAGGAGGAGTTCACCACAGCATCGCACGACGTTGCGCTACGTCTCGACGTTATCCTGTATTCACACTTTTTTTCCTTCTGCAACGACTAGACGTTGTAACCAAATAAGGGCATGTTTGGGAGTGATTTTGGAGTGACCAAAATCACTTTTGACATGTCTAAAATCACTTTTCTACCCAAAGTGTGATGTTTGACAATATTAACCAAAGTGATTTTGGAATAATCCAAAATCATTTGAAGTGATTCCCTTTCAATCACTTGGGAGGTGATTCCCAAGTGATTTTTGTCAACTGATTGTAATTTAAAATGACTATTATTCATTTTTGAAAATAGTATACTTTTAATGACGAGTAAAAATCGTAAACTTTTGTCAAAATTCATAAATTTCCATAAAAAGGTGGAGTTTATCAAAACAAAAATCACCATTAAAAGTATAGAACAAAATTATGAAAATGATTATATGAAAATCATTTTTAATAAATCAATTATAAACAAATCAATTACACTAAAATCAATATTTCTAAAATTATTCCCAAACATGCATTTAGACATATATCAGACTATTTTTTGGGTCTATCACATATCTATTATGATTGACATTTCAGACAAGACCCGAGAGTTACGTCACAAGTTTGTTCTGTTGCTTTTTGACGTTGCCTTTGATTTCTTGATTGTTGATAGTATAGGCATAATACAAAGACGCTTCTGTTCGAGCCAAGGAACTAAAATGGAGAGATAGATCGATAGGTCAATGGGATGTGCCTCAACTTCCAAACGAGATTGATCCTCGAGCAGTAAAGGATGAGAGAGATAAGCATCTTGGGTAACGAGGGGATGTTGAGAGGGAAAAGAAGATGGAGAAGAGGAAGTATAGGGACTGGAGACTAAGTCTTCTGTCTCTAAGATTTCTAGTATGGGAGAGGTATAGTGTTCATTGCGAGAAATGAGTAAGGAAGGTCAGTTGCTAGGATTAGAAGCTATTTTTCTCGAAAAATTTGAAATAATGGTTGGATCGGGTAAGAGTTGTTTAAGAAAGGTGGTTTCGGTTGGTTGTTTAAGTGTTTGATAAAGGGAGAGATGTACCTTTTATTATAACCATTTTGTATTTGGTTTTAAGTTTTTGAAAGTTAAGCTTATTTTCACCTAATTTCTCTACAATAGGGATCATCTCCCTTAAGGAAGCATTTGAACTTTTAGTCAAATTCTAAAAGCAAAGTCAAGCTTTTGAAAACTATTTTTTTAGTTTTCAAAAGTTAGTTTGGTTTTTGAAAACAAAGATACAAAATAGATAAGAAAACATATAAACTCATTGGTAGAACTAGTATTTCTAGATTTAAATTTGAAAAACTAAAAACAAAAAACAAAATGGTTATCAAACGAGACATTAGTTGTATTGATTTTAGGATTTTGTTTTGATATTCATCCATTTTCTAGTTTATGATTGTATATCCAATACTTAACTAGGTAAACAATTTCTTATATTAAATCTTGATATTATATATTTGCGGTAAGCAATTTTCAGTACAAAACACACTTCTTAACTCCAATTCATTACAATTCTCTTATCAAGCTCAAGCAATGGAACTCCCTTCACTACCATTGCAATACATTGCCTATTAAGTCGAAATAGCAACCCTTGAAACCAAAATTAGGTTTCCTAGATTAAGCAACTAGAAGGTTGAACCATACCCGAGGCAATTCCTCGGGCATTTTTACATGAAGCTTGAGGGATTTGGTTCTTGTAAGTAAGGTTTATGTCTTCCAACCTTAATCTAGTACAAGGATTTGTTGGGCTACAGTCGAAGTTCATTGCTACTTCCGTGGCTGATGTTCCACGAATGTCTTGGTATGTAATCTTCCTAACTTTGACTCCGGAAGCCTATTATCAAACATAGAAAACAAAATAACAGTAACGAAAATGTTATTAAAAATTCAAAAAAACAAGTATATATCTTTCGTTTTTCTTTTGTTATGTCAACTTGACTTAAAGAATCAATTTCAACCTTAAAATTTTCATTTCATCATATTAAACGCTAAAATATAATAAGTTTTCAAATTAAAACTATATTAATTATAAAACCACACATAAATTAGCCTATAAATTTAAAAAAAAAAATCCAACCAACAAAATACTTGAAATTAAGTAAATCCATCTCCGAAACAATTGAAGATTAAAACAAATTAATTACTCATGAAAATGAAAATTTAAGCTTTATTTCATCAAATTTATAGTTAAATATAATTATGTTTAAACATGAATGGGATTGAATGAGGAAATGCACCTGACCGGGGCAGCCTTGGTCACCTGGACAGTAATTTTGATCAATAACCACAGGGTTTTTCACATCGTCCATAACAATGTGTTGAAAAAGAACGTTTGTAGCAAACCCATTGCTTGGTCTCCCCCATGACTTAATCCTCACTCCGTTCTGAGTCCCCGTAAAAGTAGCCGTCGTCACCGTCACGTTTTCCACTCCAGCCTCTTCCAGCCCCTTCCCCAAACTCCCAATGCTACAACACATACATTCAACAACAAAACTAAAATTTCCATACATTTCACTTCATTATAATATATAGTAGGTTAAAAAATACTTTCGTTCTTGAAATAATCGTATTTAATGTCATTTGAGTTATGCTCTTGTTGGGCGAACAATTTAGTCTTTTGATCTTTAATATGTAACAATATTGTTATCATACTTTTAAATTTGTAGCAATTTAGTCATGGGCGGATCTATATTGGCCCCCCAAAAATTTTAAATTTAGTACCTATAGTATGTAACGGTTTGGTTTAAAAAAATAACAACATATACTTATAGTTTTGTGTAATGCATCCTTGGACCAGACATATCTGTTGTCCCAGTGGTAAAACACTATTTATTTCTTTTATATATAAGTTTATTCAAAGTTACTTTTTTTTAATTTAACGTTTATATTAGACACAGAATTGAATACGTTTAAAGTCTATAGGCCTATCACATACCTTTAAAGTTTAAGAAATTATTAGAGTAAAGTTTAAACACTTATTATATACTTTTTAAAGTTTAGAAATCTAATAGATTATAGTTTAAAAGTTTACGGACTAACTCGTAATTTAACTTTTTTTTTCCTATTTGATAAAAAATTTAAATTATTCAAAGTTAGTTAGGAAGTCTTATATACACCAATCTATTCTTATCGTCGATAATTTTTTAAGTCCACATAATGTTGTGTTCAAATTGATATTTTGTTCAATTTTTTTATTATATTTATTAAATAATAATTTGTCATTTCAAAAACATTAGTATCTCTGATCATCACTTCAATTTAGTCTTTTAACTTTAACATTTATAAAAATTTAATTTATATTGTAAAAAATCTTATCAAAGTCAAGTATTAATAATAACCGTGGATAAAAAACGAGGTACTTTAAGAATTTCTCTTTGATATATTCAACCATGCATAATTGTCAGCCTAATGTATGAGGCTGTCACAATGTGGTAGACAGAGAAGTACCTCAAATTTATATTCTATAGTTATTAGGGGGTATGAAAATTATGGAATTCATATCCAATGATTATTATGAGGTAGTTAGATTGCGACCTGTTTGAATAATTTTTTCTATATATGTGGATTAGGATAAAAGTAATGTTTTTAAACTTAATATGGTAAGTAAGTAGCTACTTTGTCATCTATCATACCTGATTCCGTGGCCTGGTCCACATGCAATATTTTCCATCCACAAGTTAGAGGTTCCGGGGCCGATTGAGATGCAGTCGTCGCCAGTACCAATGGTCGTGCTGATGATGGTGACGTAGGATGATCGCTGCACGTGTATACCATCAGTGTTCGGACTGTCGCCGGCGGCCGTTACGTTGACTCCTTGCACTTTCACGTTTTGGCAACCGTCCACCACAATGTTAAACATTTGGCTGTTGAGTGAAGTTAATCCGCTGATAATTACGTTTTGTGAATCTAACACTCTAAGATTCTACAAATTCAAAACAATCCGTATCAACTTAAATTAATATGGTTTCTTTGTTTTCTTTCAACTTCCCCCTAGCTAGCTGCTAATTTCAAAACAACTTCAATCAATAATATATACATATATATATATATATATGAAAATATGAAATTTTAATGCCATAAGCTAACTGGGGTAAGCTATAATACATTAATACAGTAGTTGTTCATGATTTTCAAGGAGATTCTGTATTTTAAAGAATCTGAATAACCAAAGGTAAAAAGAAACCTGAAAATTTTGTAATATATTTGGGGTGGAAATGGAAGGAAAATTGTATACCGTTGCTCCAACAGGGCAAGTGTGGCTTGACTTTTTGCAATCCCATAAGGGGATTCCTTGGCCGTCAAGAACACCGCCAGAAATGGAAAGCCCATTTAGGTGTCTAAACGAAATCCAGGATTCAGATTTGGCTAGAATCTCAATATCCGAAGAAGCCACCAATGTGCCATTGATGAGCACAGTGACGGCATTGTTCTGACAAGGACCACTGAAATCTGCGCTTTCAACGTAGAATATGCCGTTGGGCACGTAAATGGTAGCCGGCACGGTCGAACCACAGGCATTGCTCCATGCAGTTCTCAACGCTGGCGAGGCGTCGGTCTTGCCGTCGGGCTTGGCTCCAAGACTAACAATGTCGAATGTCGGTCCAGCAGCAAAGGCGAGGTCTGAGAGTAGCAGGAGAAAGGAAAGAATAATTAGCTGTGAGCTTCCAAGAAGAGCCATTTGAAAACTGAATTCCACAGGTGTTTCTGGAAATTCTGAGAGAAGAAAAGCAAGTCATGGGAAAATTGAAGAGCTGTGGAGGGATATTTATAGCCTAATGCTTTCTGCTATTCATTCATTTTATTCCTTCCTTTTATTCGGTTAGACCGCCACCATGCCGCTGACAATTTTTCACTATTGAATTAAGAGAGAATACCTCGAATTTGTATTTACCATTAGGAGATGAAAACTATTGTATCTACATCCAACTGATATTATAAAGCAACTACATTTTGATAGCCTCGTTCGATAATTTTTCGTGTTTGTGCTAAATTATAGAAAATACTCATGAATTTTGTACTTTGTTTAAAAAATACACTTAAGCTTTCAAAAGTTTCATTAATACCCTTAAATTTTTTTAAAAAAAAAATTAAAAATACTCCCACAGTTAGTTTTGAATGGAAGCGGTTAGAATTTATTTAAAAATATCCCATGGACAAAATTTCAGGAATCCCTCATTTTAAATTACCATGGATCTTTCAAAAATTATATTAATACCTTTGGCGACTGTTTGGGGCGCAGGTTCGGAATGAGAATCCTGGGAATCAGAAGCATGGAGGGTTTGTTTCTGAAGCCTGTGAATCAGAAAAAGCGTGTTTTGGGTGCGATGTTACGAAGCCTTGAATCGAGAGTGTGTCTTGGGTGCAGTTTTCTGAACTCTAGATTTGGTACAGTTTTGTTTCACATTTTTTCTTTTAGCTATTTTATTCCTTTCAAATTTTTGTAATTGATCTTATATGAATTGTAGAAGTTAATGTCTAACATGGATCAATTTTTTAACTAACTTTTCCATGAAGCTTTCAATTTAGGTAGTTTTTCTAACACCCCTACCACGAGTTTACACAAATAGATACATCGTCCAAAAGTGTTGCAACTAACATGAAATAAAAGAACATAAAACACCTTTGTGCGAAAGATTTTTTTTTTCATTTTTTCTAACTTTTAAAAAAGAAATTACAAAATTGAGCCATTTGAGTGTACATTAAAAAAAATATCAAGTTGTTTTTCTTTTTTTTTTTAAATAAAAATTTCACAAAATTCAATTGTGTTGAGGGTAGCATAAAAAAACATTTATTAGCCATTTTTTCGTTTTATTTTAACCTTTTAAAAAATTGACTAGATTGTCGGATTGTTGGAGTGGTCGAGTTGATGAGGTGGTGGGATTGTCGAGGTGGTCGTTGGATTTTTGGTTGTCGGTGGTCATCGGGTCGTCGGAGTTGTTGTTGAAAAGGTCGTTGAGGCAACCATCAGTGGTGGCTAGTCGCCGATGTGGTGGTCAGAGTTGCCGTTGTCTGTGGTCGCCGGAGTTGTCACTTGAGTTGTTGTCGAAGTGGTGGCTGAAAAATGTTAACGACAAATGAAAGATGAAATGGGAAACCAAGTGGTCGCAAGAGGTAATCGTCAACGGTGGTTGAGTCCCTGATGTGGTCGTTGTAGTTGTAGTTGTCATTGTCGGGTGGTCGCTGGAGTTGTCATCGGAGTTATTGTCGAAGCGGTCACCGATAATGAAAAACGAAAAATTGCAGAGGAAATAGAAAATCAAGTGTTTTTCGGAGGTAGTCATCAGCGGTAGTCGAGTCACTGGTGTGGTCGTCGGAGTTGTCGTTGTCGATGGTGTCGGGTGGTCGCCAGAGTTGTCGTCGGAGTTGTCACCCGGAGTTGTTGCCAAAGTGGTCGCTGGTACGATCGTCGGAGATGTCGTTGTCGGTGGTTGTTGAGTGGTCGTTAGAGTTGTTGCCAAAGTGGTCGCCGGTGCGGTCGTCAGAGTTTTTACTGGAGTTGTCGTTGTCGGTGGTCGCTGAAGTTTTTATCGGAGTTGTCGTTATCAATGGTCGTCGGTGGCAGCCGGAGTTTTTACCAGAGTTGTCGAAGTAGTCGACAAATGGATGAGAAACATACATGGAACAAATTCCATAAGATTACACTGTTGTAACCCATGGGGTTATATTGTTGTAACCCGTGGGAATGGGTTTCAAAACAAAGGATTTGGAACACCTTGCTCCAAACATGAGTTTGGATCTGGAATCCAAACCCATGGGCCAAAGCCAAACACACCCTTAATCTTAAAAAAATAAACAAAGTTAAAAAATACCTTTACTATTAGTATATAGGTGAAAAATATTGATCTACACCTCATTATCTCTCTCTTCCATTTCTTCAAATTTCTTGATTTGATTTCATTTATGACCTAACACTTCTCTATTTTTCTTTTTTTTTTAGTTTCTTTTTCAATAGTCCTCTTTACTCCCTTCTTCTATTTTGCAATATCTAAAACTACCATCTTCAATCAAGCTATAGACTATAGCAAGAAGAAAGAAGAATAATTGAACCACCAAAAGACCTTAGGACCTAAATACTTTATAAAGATTGTATGTGAGTAGTTTGAATTAGTACATTTGGGTTAAATACACAAAATGAGACACATGGTGAGAATATGAGTTTCAATGTTGAGAACATCTAGTGGGAAGGGAAAGAAAGAAAACATATTCATTGCTAAATTTGTATTGATGAAGATTTTATTAATATTTTTTGTAGTTCAAATTAGTCTATTTGTTGTAGTGAGTTAAAAAGACTCTCTATGAATAAGAATTGGACAAAAAAAAAGGAAAATGAGAGTACCTATATGAAAAATTACATAAGTATCAATTTAAGTTATTTTCAAATTTGTTCTTTTCCAACTAAAGATAATTTCTATAATGTTGCCTATATGGATGTTGAAATTTCTTATATATATGTATGGATATTGTTAGAAATGAGAGAGAACTCCTCTTGTTTATTTAAAGTTTTAATGTTTAGAAGATAGGATAAAAGAGAGAAGTATTAGAAATTAAAAAATGGAAGAAGAGAGTAAAATGGTATTGGGAAAGAAAGGAAAAAAATAGACAAGTATAAGGTCATAGGTTGAACCAAATCGAGAGAGAGGATAAACCGTTTATACTAATAGTAATTTTTTTTTATTTTTAATGTTAAGGATATTAATACAACTTTTGAAGTTCCACAGTACTTTTAAAATGAGGTACCTAACCATTCTTATCCATATAGTAACGGTATGAGTAATTTTTTTTTTAATATTTAAAGGTATTAATAAATCTTTTAAAAGCTTAGGAGTATTTTTTAAACAAAGTACTAACAGTTTCAATCCAAAACTAACGGTAAGAATATTTTTTAACTTCTTTTTAATGTTTAAGAAGATTCATGAAACTTTTAAAAGTTCATGGCTATTTTGTAAACAACTTACAAAGTTTAATGGTATTTTCAATAATTTAATCAAATATATACATAAAAATCTCTCTCTTAATCTCTCTATATTAAAAGTTTAATTTTTTAGTCCATAAATCTTATAATTTATTTTACTATTCAAATATTTCATTTTCATTTTTATCCTATCAACAAAATTGTTTTAGTTCACTCCATAAAATTCATATTAACAAGCATTATTGCAATATCGCAGTTTTCTTTATATTTCTATGCTCACACCTATGAGTCCGATATCAAATTTGAAATTAACTAGTAGTTACATATTGATATCAAATATAATATTAAAATTCAACAAAAAATATATATATATATATATATATATATATATATATATATATATATATATATATAGACACATTTAAGAAGGGCCCAGAGGGGGGTTGGAGCCCTGTCAACTTTTGAAAAGCTTAGGACTCATTTGACAAGTTCTTGTTTCCTATTTCTTGTTCCCGTTTCTCATTTTCAAGAAACAGATTTGTTTGATAAACATTCATGTTTCTTGTTTCTATTTCTTTTAGAAATGTTTCTCAAAAAGTGGCAGATTTTGAGAAACTACAAAAAGTAGTTTCTCAAATTTTGTTCCTGTTTCTTTCCTTAAGTTTCATGCATGTATCCCTGCTCCTACTCTCTACACCCATCTCTCCTCCCTCTTCTTTTTCCCTCTTCCACTCTATTTTTTTTTCTTTTAATACTTTTTTCTTTTAGTTTTTTTCTTTTAGTTTTTTCTCTCTTGTTTCTCTCTCTTCCATTGTTTTCTTTTAATAGTTTCTTTTTTATTTTCTTTTTTCTTTTATGTTTTTCTCTTTTCTCTTTTCCTTATTATTTTTATTTAAATCTCGATTATTTTTTTTTTGCTATGATTAAATATAAAAAATATATATATTCTCTTTTTTTTTCTGATTTTACTTTGTGTGACTAATGCATTTTTAAAGGAAAATAGTTTATTATTAAATTAAAGAAATGTGTGTATGCTCAATTGACTAACCTTACAATTCATAAATTAGTCTAATTGAACTAACTTTTATAAGCCAAAATAGTATAAAGTGAATTTATTTGAGTGATAAATGCCAAATCAAATTTGAACAAGATAAAATTCATTATTATTATTAATTTTGTGTTGGTTTGGAATAAAATACTATAAACTCTTTATGATTATTTTATATTTATTTTAACGCAAGTTATATATTTTATTATTTTCTATGTACTAAATTTATTTTTACTAAAGAAACAAGAAAGAATAAATAGTTATCAAACACATGTCTGTTTCTATTTCTCTTTTTAAAGAAACAAGAAATAGAAATAGTTTTTAAACATGTTTCTGTTTTTAATTTTTATGGAACGAGAAACAAGAAACAGTAACAGGAAACGAGAAACGAGAGTGTCTATATACCAAATTGCTATATTGTTCTATAATTTATATCTTGGACCAGTAGCAAACCCCTCTTGATTTTTTCCTCATTTTTCTGCATGTTGAGATTCAATTCCCAGCTTGTACAACTTTTAGAATATGTATGTAATTTTACATTTTATTATATATATTTTACTCAATAAAAATAAAAGTTCTTAATACTTTAAATTTTGTACAATAAATTATATTTCTTCACCTTTTGTAAAGAATTTAAATATAGATAATTCAAAAATATATATCATACTTTTTATTTTTTTAAGTACAATAGGGGTTGGGAGGATTCGATATACCAGTTGAGTTAATTATGCTCTTTTTCGCTCATACTTTTTATTGTAATCTATTCTTAAAATTATTTATTTTTTAAGATTTTTCTCTTGGTATAATATATAAATAAAAAATGAATGCAAATATTTTTAAATTTTTAGAAAATCATTTTTTAAGAACATAAAAGAAAATATGATTATATGAATTCTTATTAAACAAACAAAAAACTTATTATTTGTAATTTCTTCTCATATACAACATACTTACGGACAAAAATTTAATCATATTTCTTATATCAAAATATATAAAATATTATATTAAAATTTCATTTTCATCTATGCATTTTATGGTTTTTTTTTTTTTAGTTTTTATACTTTCAAAGTTCAATTTTTTAATTTCAATAAACCATAAAAATGGAATGAGACTATATACAACCAATATTAATTCGTTAAAATAATTTTTATACAAATTCAAGCCCCCCTAACTTAAAGTTCTGGATCCGCCACTATGTGTATATGTATATATATGATAATTTGAAGACTTAAAAGGAAATATCTATGAACAATATACAAAGTCAAGATGAAAATAAGAAAGTAAGAGAATGTTTTATGTGGTTTAAATTTGGAAGAGAATGATTTCGTGAAAGGTAAGATTGTAATTATAATTGTCGATTTGTTATTTATTAGACAACCTGTTGTTCTAGGTCAACGAGAGGATTTGCACATGCTAATATTTCATTAGCCTTTGTTATTATGTTTCCTTTCTTGTGTTGTTTCTTGTCCTTATTTGAAACAACTTCTCAATGTCCTACTATAATACGAATATACTACCATAATAGGAATATACTACAACTTCTCAACGCCCTTCATCATTGTGTTGCCTTTTTTGTGTTGTAAGCTAAAAAATGTAAACCCTTTTTTTAATTTGTAGGGATGACCTCTTGTCATTTGACCATTTTGAAATTAATGACATATGACATTTTTTGTGTTTCACAACTCTTCTTAATAACCGTGATCAGAGTAGCATACTCTTACTCTTGTACTCTCATTCTCGCTCTTTTCTAACCTAATTTTATCTTATTTCTTTCTTTCTAATCTTTTTTTCTTCAATCTCGTTGTAAACACGTGAATTCAACGAAGGAATAACAACGAGACGTGTATAATAAACTTTGTATTATATCAACTTTGTGGGTGTGGAATACAATCTCTAAGAATGATCCTCTGATTCTCTCTCTTGTACGTATGTCACTCGAGGGCTAAAGAGTTTGTTCTCGAGGTTGGAGACTTGGAAGAATCTTTGGTCTTCACGGAGTGTTTAACACCTGTGGACTTGTAGTGTTCCGCACCTAGGGACTTGTCATACAACGTTCAACACTTGAAAACTCGTCTTGCAGCGTTCAACACCAAAGACTTTAGGGAGTGTTCAACACTTGAGGACTTTACTCTGAATTCTGTATGAATTCCTTTTGGGAGTGAAATTTCTGAACATTTGGAATGGACGGGAAGCTCTCTATTTATAGAGCTTTCCAAGACGTGTTGGTTTGGGCATGAGTGGCTTTTGGGCCCAACCACTTGGAGTTGGGCTTTGTTGCCTTTGGGCCTAGTCATTTGGATTTGGGTTTTACTAAGATTGACCAATTCCACTTAGCCCAATCATTTAACTTATCCAATTTTATAAACCCAGTTTGACCAAATTAAATTAGTTAAATTATCATAAGGAAGACATGTGACATTTTAATTTTTAGAACTTGCCAATTTTTGTCTCCAAATTAAATTTAGGACACGTGTCAACTTATATTCAGTCCAAAATTTAATCATTTACAACTTGGTCATTAATTTGAATAACGACGTGGCAACTAGGGATTGATCAAAATTTCTATGTCAACAAATGCCCCCTTTTCGAGATTCATCGAGATTTAGGCACAAGTATGTGTGGGTGAATCTCGAAAAAGATAATATTGAGCCAAAATGTAAAGCATTTATTCATAATTTTGACTCCACTTGATGTGCCAATTTAGTCGAAGTATGAACTTGATTCATAATTCTTTTTCGTTTGACACACCTTCATGCCAATTCTGATGGAGATCTGATCCCCTTGAGCAGTGGAAACGAGTCTGGAATCGTAATTGCAAGCTTATTTTGGTTGAAAAGCAAAAACCAATGCATTGAAAAATAACAGAGATAAACATGCATTTCTAATCTAATTAGGCATGGAGTAGACATGCAAATATGGTTTAGGAATTAAATAAACTAAAAAGGGATTATAATTACCTTTGTTGTTTCACAACAACTCCTTGCTCCAAGATTACACAGCAACTCAACAACCTTCTTTGTTTTCTCCAACAGGACAGCACCACGAGGAAAACCCTCTATCCTCTGAGTACTACTTAGATCAAATCCTTTGTGGGAAGGATCCAACAATTGGAGAATTTTAGGAATTGTGAGAGAGAGCAGAGAGAATTCTTCTTCAGCCAATTCAATCAATCAGAAAATCGATAGCTTATTCTCTTCTCACAAGGAGAAGAGAAACACTGTGGATGGCAACTCCCCACTCCGTATCAATTAGGGAGTTAGGGAACATGGAAAACGTGTCCTCCTGACACGTTCCGTCTTTTTTATTTTTATTGAATTAATTATTCAAAATTATGAATTAAATAATAATATATATAATTAATTTAATCACATTTAATTAATCATAATTAAATATCATATATTTAATAAAGATTAAATCACATTTAATCAATTATCCCTCTAACCTATAGTTTTAATGCACATCTAATGCACATTAAATTTTAACCTATTGTTTTCAAATATGAATCACATTCACATTTGAATTTAATATTTGAACTCCTTCAAATATTTAATTCTCTCATATAATTTAATTTGAATCATATTCACATTAAATTTATAATATATAGTTCCAAAACTATATATTATATCGTATCTATATACATCAAATTTATTCTAATGAATTTGAACATTTCAAATTCATATGATCTAAGAACCCTTTACGAGCTAGAAGGTGGACCTAATGGACCTACAGATCAGAAGCTCCAACGATACGAGATCACTCGGTTAATCTCATTAACCTCCTAATCAACATTCGTTAACTGCGGGAACATTCCACTAAAGTCCCGCAGCTGCACTCTTCTCAATCCACGGATATTGACCAATAACAGCAAGTCAATCCTTCACGAATGTTCTGATGGAGATCTGATCTCCTTGAGCAGCAGAAACGTGTCTGGGATCGTAATTGCTTGATTGTTTTAATTGAACCAAAAATCAGTACATTGATAAATAAAACAGAACAAGCATGAAATTCTAATCCTATTAGGCATGGATTGTAACAAACATGCAAACATGCGTTTAACAATTAAACTAAAGGGAAGAAGAAGAATACCTTTGTAGTTTCTAATTCTCTAGCAAGACCTTGCTCCAAGCTTTTCAGCAAAACAGCAGAACTTCTCTGTATTTACAGAACACCACCAAAAGTGTAAACCATCTATCCTCTGAATGCTTAGATCTTTCCTTTGTGTGAAGGATTCCAACTCTTGGAAGGTTTTTGGGAAATCAAAGTGAGAGTGAGAGAGAGATTTTTTCAGCAATTCACCAATTGCTTGGAATGATCAATCGAATCACTTCACTTCTCTCCAAAAGAAGTTAAACCCAGTAGCGAGCATCTTCCACTTCCTATCGAATTGGAAGTTGGGAAAGAGAGGGGGAACGTGTCCTCCTGACACGTTCCTTATTCATTTAATTAATCACATTAATTAAATAATCAAAATGAATTAAATATCTTATATTTAATTTATATTAAAACACATTTAATGAATTATCCCTCTATCCTATAGTTTTAATGCACATCTAATGTACATTAAATTTAACCTATAGTTTTTAAATATGAATCACATTCACATTTAAATTTAATATTTGAACCCTTTCAAATCTTTAATTCTCTAACATAATTTAATATGAATCATATTCACATTAAAATTATAATATATAGTTCCAAAACTATATATTATATCGTAACCATATACATAAAATATATTCCCTAATGATTTTTAACATTTCAAATTCAAATGATCTAAGAACCCTTTACGAGCTAGAAGGTGGACCTAATGGACCTCTGGATCGTAAGCTCTAACGATACGAGATTACTCGGTTAATCTCATTAACCTCCCAATCAACATTCGTTAATCTGCGAACACTCCACTAAAGTCCACAAATTGCAGATCTTCTCACTGCAGATATATTTAGGTGTCCATGGATATTGACCAATAACAGCAAGTCAATTCTTCACGAATGTTCATAACACCAGCTGGGTCAAATTACCATTTTACCCCTGGGTTACATCTTGTGCCTTAAGTACCAGTGCTCCTCTAATGAAGAATTTGTTTGCGGTCCTACCAACAAACAGAGTCCCTCTCGGGCCAATGAGAGGGTTGGGCACCTTTGTTCAAGTTCTGGAGATACCACTTAAGGGAACATTCCTCTACTTACCCTAGTAGGCGGGAAGGAGTGAATTCCATCTTGCTAAGTTAAGTTCCCAACCGCTCACTCGGTCTTGTCCCCAAGAAGGTAGGTATATTGAGTCGGCGAATCTGGCCACTCTCACCCATACTAGTCAAAGGAAAATCCCTCGCAAACAGGAGTTCGTAACCAGCTCAGGATTGAGATCAAGTTGCCTAGGTCATCCTAGTGAAATAGAAACCTAACTAGTCAACGAAGTTACAGCTAGAGGTTACTATTTCGTGGTCCGGTCTTATGTAATCTCATTACATAGGATATCTCCACTCACATGTCATCTACACGAACACGTTAGGATCACAGTGTTTGTATCAAATACAAAGTGGGCCACATCCATAGTTTTACCAGGGTAAGGTACCCAAACCTTATCCCCTAACTATAGACCCTTTAGGTTGTATCTCGAACCGAGATCCTTTTTATGTACATTACATTCAGTTAAAGATTCATTTAACAGCCTTGGATGTTTAGTTTATTGGATTTCGGGTTTAAATAAAGGCAAACCCGTAGATAACGAACAATAACACTTTATTGAAATAATAACACTTTATTACATTAATTAGAACATAATTACAAACTACGAGTTTTAGGGTACAAAACCCAACATGTTCGTAACAATAGCTGGGTCAAATTACTGTTTTACCCCTGGATTACATCTCGTGCCTTAAGTACCAGTGCTCTCTAATGAACAATTTGTTTGTGGTCCTACCAACAAACAGAGTCCCTCTCGGGCCAATGAGAGGGTCAGGCCCTTTGTTCATTTCCTGGAGACACCACTTAAAGGAATATTCCTCTACTTACCCTAGTAGGCGGGAATGAGTGAATTCCATCTTGCTAACTCACTCATACTAGTCTTGTCCCAGCCGCTCACTCGGTCTTGTCCGCAAGAAGGTAGGCTTATTGAGTCGGCTTATTGATTCATATTTGTAAACTATAGGTTAAATCTTAATGTGCATGAGATGTACATTAAACTATAGGATAAAGGGTAATATGATTGAATGTGATTTAATTAGTTAATTAATTAATTATAATATTAATTGAAAATGTGTCAGGATGACACGTTCCCACTACTCCCCAACTCCCCCTCGATACTGTGAGGCTTTTCTCCTGGTGAGAAAGGCAAAAACGATCAACCGATTATTCATGGTATTGATTGAATTTCTTACAAAAAAAAATTCTCTCTCTCTCACAATTCCCAAATTCTCCAATTGTTGGAACCCTTCCCACCTAGGGTGATCTAAACACTCAGAGGATAGAGGGTTTTCCTCGTGGTGTTGTCCTGTTGAAGAAAACAGAGAAGTTTCTTGGGTGTTGCTGAAATCTCTAGGAGCAAGGAGTTGCTGTTCGAGAAAAAACTACAAAGGTAATACATTTTCTCCATTTTTAGTTTAATAGTTAAATAAAGCATGTTTGTATGTATTTATCCATGTCTAATTAGATTAGAAGTATATGCTTGTTCTGTATTTTTATCAATGTATGGGTTTTTGCATTTCAATCAAAACAAGCTTGCAAATTACGATTCCAAACTCGTTTCCGCTGCTCAAGGGGATCAGATCTCCAACAATTGGTATCAGAGCAATACTTGTTTTGCTTTGGTTGAAACAAAATTGCATTGATTTGGTGGGAAATTCATTTTGGTTTGCTGTAAAACTAGTTTAAGAATATTTTGGTCATAGTTTACTTTTGATTTGATTAATTATTTGTAAAGGCCCCTGTGTTTTGGGCAATTAAGTGAATTATCGAGTCTGTAATCGAGTTAAGAGTTATTCGGGACAAATTTCGTGAAATTTGGTTCAAAATCGAAGGAGAAATTGATGATTGTTGCTGCTGTGTTCGAAGAGGAAAGCTACTGCCGAAGCAGCAGCGTTGCAACGCCGTTCATCAGCGTTGCAACGCTGAGGAACGATGTCGCAACGCCATGCCTTCCTATCGACGTGGGAGCTCCAGGGGTCAGCGGTGTTGCAACGCGTCTCCTCTCAAGCGTTAACGCCACCACGATAGCGGCGCGCGCACGTAGACAAAGCGGGCGTTGCAATGCTCGCATCAGCGTTGCAACGCCATAATGCCAAAACTTTTGTTGCTGACCGGTTCAGGCGGTTCGATTGATTTTCGGTCTGGTTCAAGCGGTTCAAGGAGTTTTGGACCGGTTTATGTAATAAAATTAGAATAATTTTTTTGTTTTTCACTTCAGGGGCCAATTTATTCCGGTTTTACAACTGTATTTCTTTATGAATGTCATTTAGATTTTTTCCACCTTATGATAAATTGTTCATGTATTTTATTTGTATAATTGTTATATGAATATGGTTTAGATGCATGATTAATTTATTTCTCATGAGTAATTAATTATAATTGTTATAATTAGATTATATGGAAAATAAATTACATGGAGCATGTAATTACTTAGTTTAAAATAAATGTTATTTTATTTTAAGTAATTTAATTATTCAATTAGTTGAATATTTTTTTATAATTCCAATATTGGTTTTATAATATAGTTCTTTGTCATAGGTTAATTATTAAATTTATAAAAGTTATAAATTAAAGAGGTTTTAGAAACCATAACTTATAATAAAGAAATGCATGCAAACCTAGGAACTTGGGTTAAAATTAAATTTATTTAAAATTGTTTAAAATTACTTAGACCTATGTTTTAATTTCTAATAGGATTAGAAGTTAGTCTTACATAGTATTTTAAATAGTTTAAAATATAGTAGGACATTAGAACTTTGGTTCTAAGGGAACTCTACTGGTGAAGTTCTATCTAAGGTTGGGGGTACTTAAGCTGACGGTTAACGAAATACCTCATACCTGAGAATTGATCCAGAGCTTGAGTTGAATTAACCTTAGTTCTATTTTATACGTAGGTAATTAAAATATTTATTCACCTAGACATAAGGATGAAAGACCAAGTTATAACAGTTATAATAGGCATAGACTTAGATAAATTCTTTTAGACAGAAGCCGACTAAGTTAAACCTATACCCTAATCTTAGGAGCTTCAGTGGGAGAAAACGAGATGTTCGCATCGAGTTTACTCTCACGTCCTCAAGAGTTCACAATGTGAGTTCCATGCTCGGCTACGTGGCGTCAATAGGGCGTCCCCCTACGGTATGTGTTTGCATGGTTCAATACCAAGGTGAATGAGGGAAGTTTCCATAGTAAATGGGAGCAGGACGCGTGTCAACGTATCCTACGGTCTCCTCCATTAGGTTGCACCGTGAGATTTCTATAGTCCGCCTGCAAGGTTGTCCTGGAACAGTCAAACCCTACAGAGGGCCTGACTATAGAGATCGGAACACCGCGAACTCCAGAAATGGATAGGGTCTCTTAGGTAATTTGCCAACAATTGTCTTTCTTAAGAGTACCATGTTGACTCGGACCTATTGGATCTGAAAATGGTAGGGTCACATTTACGGGATGAGTTAAGCTAGTTAACAAGTCCTTGACCAAACAAACGGTAGCTAAGGACCATTGGGACATGAGATGTTCTGGTAGTGAGAATTGGCTAAGAAAGTCTCAATTCATGGGAGGAATGACTGACCGTCCGACGGAGGCTTTTGTTCTAAACCCTTGAAATATCGTTGCAAAATTAAAGGTTTAATTTAAACACTGGGTTTAGTTTAAACACTAGGGTTCTTTAATAATTTTGCTAAATATGATTCATTATTTTTAATGGGTTAAAAGGCACAATTAATTAGAACTATTTTGGATTTTCAACATGTCGTCCTCATATATAGCCTTACTAAAAAAGGAACGTTTAACTGGTGAAAACTTTACTACGTGGAAGTCCAACCTGGATGCGATTCTTGTTGTTGACGACCTTCGGTTCGTACTGACTGAGGAATGTCCTCAAATCCCTGCTCAAAACGCACCTCAATCAGTTAAGGATGCGTTTGACCGCTGCGCCAAGGCTAATGAAAAGGCCAAGGCCTATATCCTGACTAGGATATCTGATGTTTTAGCCAGGAAATTAGAGGGTATGGTCTCTGCTCGTGAGATCATGGATTATCTGCATAATTTTTTTGGACAACCGTCTGATCAAATTCGACACGAATCTCTAAAGTACGTTTATAACGCGCCCATGAAGGAGGGAACTTCAGTGAGAGAACATGTCTTGATCTTATAGTTCACTTCAACGTGGTCGAAATGAACGGAGTGGTCTTAGATGAGCAAAGTCAGGTATTCTTCATCCTGGAATCTCTTCCGAAGAGTTTCCACCATTCAGAGCAATGCGGAGATGAACAAAAAGGAGTACTGACTTCCTCCTAAATGAATCTGCAGACTTACCGGTCTCTTATGGAAAATAAGGGAGGTAAAAATGGAGAGGCAAATCGGTTTGCCCATTCCAAAAGACTCGATGGGTTCATCCTCCGGAACTAAGTCTCTAATTTTCTTCTCGGGGATTAAGAAGACTCAGAAGAAGAGGAAAAGAGGAAAAAGGAAAGCCTCTGCCACTGTAGACATTGAGCTCAAAGAGAAGAAAGGTAAATTAGATTTACTTGTTTTTGAAACTTGCTTAGTGGAAAATGATGATTTTACCTGGATACTTGATTCAGGAGCCACTAATCACGTTTGTTCTTCGTTTCAGGAAACTAGTTCCTTCAACGAGCTCGAAGAGGGTGAGATGATGCTCAGGGTCGGAATGGGGACGTCGTCTCAGCTCGTGAGTGGAGATGCCAAGTTATTTTTTAGAGATAGATTTTTATTTTTAGAAAATCTATTTATAGTTCCTAAAATTAAGAGGAACTTAATTTCTATCTCATGTTTAATTGAACTTGGCTACTGTATTACCTTTTCATTTAATGAAGCGTTCATTTTAAAGAAAGGTGTCAATATTTGTTGTGCTAAGTTAGAACACTACTTGTATGTGCTTAAACCGAATAGAAATAAAGCAATTTTGAATCATGAGATGTTTAAAACTGCAAATACTCAAAGTAAAAGGCAAAGAATTTCTCATAATAATACCTATCTATGGCATCTTAGACATGGTCATAAAAATCGTAACCGAATTTAGAGATTATCTAAGAATGGACTTCTAAACAAGTTAGAAGATGATTCTCTACCTCCTTACGAATCTTTCTTGGAAGGTAAAATGACTAAGCGACATTTTACTGGAAAAGGTTACAGAGCCTTAGAGCCCTTAGAACTTGTACATTCGGATCTTTATGGTCCGGTGAATGTTAAAGCTCGAGGAGGGTACGGGTATTTCATCTCTTTCATAGATGATTATTCGAGGTATGGTTATCTATACCTAATGCATCATAAGTCCGAGGCTCTTGAAAAGTTCAAAGAGTATAAGGCTGAAGTAGAGAATGTATTAGGGAAAACCATTAAAATACTTCGATCCGATCGAGGTGGAGAGTATATGGATTTGAGATTCCAGGACAATATGATAGAACATGGAATTAAATCTCGACTCTCAGCACCTAATACACCACAACAAAATGGTGTGTCAGAAAGGAGAAATAGAACCTTGTTGGACATGGTTCGTTCTATGATGAGCAATGCTCAATTGCCTGCCTCGTTTTGGGGATACGCAGTAAAGACTGCAGTTCAAATCTTGAACACTGTTCCATCAAAGAGTGTTTCAGAAACACCTTTTGAATTATGGAAGGGGCGTAAACCTAGTTTACAACACTTAAGGATTTGGGGTTGTCCGACACACGTGCTAGTGACAAACCAAAGAAGCTGGAACCTCGTTCAAGATTATGCCAATTTGTTTGTTATCCCAAAGAAACGAGAGGTGGTCTTTTCTACGACCCACAAGAAAACAAGGTGATTGTATCGACAAACGCCACGTTCTTGGAGGAAGAACACATGAGGAACCATAAACTGCGTAGTAAATTAGTGTTAAATGAAGCTACAGATGAACCAACAAGAGTTGTTGATCAAGCTGGACTTTCATCAAGAGTTGATGGAGGAGCCAACACCTCAAGTAGTCTCGTCCTTCTCAATCGTTGGGAATGCCTCGACGCAGTGGGAGGGTTGTTTCCCAACCTAATCGCTACTTGGGTTTAGCTGAAACTCAAGTTTTCATACCTGATGACGACGTAGAAGATCCATTTGAAGGGAATCGAAGTCCCGCAGCGGAAGCAATTGTGAATCGCGCGCTCTTGATTTAGTTACAACGATTTAATTCAAGAATATATATAACTAGATTAAGCATATGAACATAATGGACAACAAGAAAGTTACCTTTGAAGCACTTTTCTTCAAGTGCTCCTCCTTTCTCATGATCAAGATCTCAGCAACACGAACTCGTACGAACACCAACACTACCACCGGATCTTCTCCGTTGTTCTCTAGGTGAGGGAGGAAGGTGAGTTCCCTTTAGGAGAGGTGAGGTGTTTTGTGAGAGAGATGTTTGTGTCTTGGAACCTTTCCAACAACACAACAAAAGCTTGGAATCACTTAACCTACTTGCATCTCATGCAACCATATATATAGGGAAATAAGATGAAAATGACCATCCTACCCCTCTTTTATTCTCTCTTTAGTATATAGTTTATATATGAACCTAATTCACATTAAAACTATATATTATATCAATTATATCATATATAATTGATATAACACCTCAGGTATGAAATTGAACACTTCAATTGCATTCCTATCTTTATACCCTGAATATTACCATATTGAGCCAACGGAGGGACCTAATGGAGATTAACTGATCAAACTCTTTCATCCAGTTAATCAATATTCATTAACCACAAGTCACTCCACTATAGACTTGTAGTTGCACTCTCCTCACTGTAGATAATATTGTGTCCACTGATATAGTCAATACCCATGAGTCGACCCTTCACAGGTTGTTCGTAATCACGGCTGGGTCAAATTACTGTTTTACCCCTGTGATTACCTCTTTGTTTCTTAAGTACCACTGATCCTCTAATGAACAACAAGTCTAAGTTCCTACCTTAGACTCATACCCTCATAGAGGGTGGGGCCCCGTTGTTCAAGACCTGGAGTCAATTCTTAAGGGAACAACCTATCTAATTCCTTAGTGTAGGAATGAGTGAATTCCATCTTGCATAGTTAAGTTCTCAGCTACCTACGAGGTTGTGTCCCTGAGAAGGTAGGCTGATTGAGTCGGCTATAGGCCACTCTCAGCCATACTAGTCTAAGGACAAACCCCTATAAGCAAGAGTTCTTAACTTGCTCAGGATTCAGGTCGAGTCACTAATGACCATCTTTAAATTACTAGTCTTATCCTGTTAACGGTGTTACACTGGTTACACTAATAATTTGCGATCCAGTCTTGTATGAACTCTTCATACAGGATGCCCCCATTCGCATGTCAACTACATGAATGAGTTCAATTACCTCATTTGTACTAATTACAAAGTGGGTCGCATCCATGGTGTTACCAGAATGAGGTTTCCAACCTTATTTTTATACCATAGACTATTTAGGTTATATTCTTGAACTCAACCCAAATAGTGTCCTCTACACTGATGTTCAAGATAAATGTTATAACCTTGGAGCTTAGTTTATTGGATTTATAAAGAAAGACTGTAATTCTATCAAAACAAATAACACTTTATTTAATTGATCATAATTACACAAGTTTAGGGCATAAATCCCAACAATCTCCCACTTGACCTAAAGCTTGTGGAGTACTAAAACATTACAGTAATGTAAATACAATAAACTAGGGCATTTAAACCCCTTTGTACAAGATACTCTCACTTGCGCTAGTTGGGAAAGACTTGTAAACCTAGACCTTTTAGGTGACTCTCAAATACTTTAGCCGTGAGAGCCTTTGTAAAAGGATCAGCAATGTTGTGCTGTGAGGCTATCTTCGTGACAATCACGTCTCCTCTATGCACGATCTCGCGGATGAGATGATACTTCCGCTCTATGTGTTTTCCCCTCTTGTGACTTCGGGGTTCCCTCGAATTTGCCACTGCACCACTGTTATCGCAATACAGTGTGATAGGCAAAGTCATATTTGGAACTAATTCCAAATTTAGCATGAATTTCCTTAACCAAACGACCTTCTTAGCTGCTTCACAAGCTGCTACATATTCGACCTCCATGGTGGAATCAGCGATGCATCCTTACTTGACGCTTCGCCATACTACAACTCCTCCGTTAAGAGTGAATACTGACCCTGATGTAGATTTTCGAGAATCTTTATCAGTCTGAAAGTTAGAATCTGTGTATCTTGTAAGGATCAAATCCTTAGCCCCATATACAAGCATGTAGTTCCTTGTTCTCCGAAGATACTTAAGGATTGTTTTAACCGCTGTCCAGTGTTCAAGTCCTGGATTGGAATGATACCTATTGACCATCCCAACTGCAAAACAGATGTCGGGCCTAGTACACAACATGGCGTACATCAGGCTCCCAACAACCGATGCATAAGGAATCCGTCTCATATCCTCAACTCCTTGAGGTGTCTTAGGACATTGTTCCTTAGACAAATGGATTCCATGTCTAAAAGGCAACAAGCCCTTTTTGGAATCTTGCATCTTAAACCTTGACAACACTTTGTCTATGTAAGATGCTCAAGACAAGGCTAGTGTTTTATTCTTGCAGTTCCGGACAATCTGGATCCCAAGAACAAACTGCGCATCACCCAAATCTTTCATTTGGAACTGCGTAGCTAGCCATTCCTTGATATCAGTAAGATAACCTACATCATTCCCAATGAGTAGGATATCATCCACATAGAAAATTAGGAATGCGACAGAACTATTGGTGATTTTCTTGTAGACACAAGGTTCATCATCATTCTGGTCAAAACCATAAGATCTGATTGCCTCATCAAATCTTATATTCTAGGACCTAGAGGCTTGTTTCAGTCCATAAATTGACCTTTTAAGCTTGCAAATCTTTTGCTCTTGTCCTGGTTCAATGAACCGTTTGGGTTGGTCCATGTAGATGTTTTCCTCAAGATTGCCATTCAAAAAGCCTGTCTTGACATCCATTTGCCATACCTCATAGTCATAATATGCGGCAATGGCAAGAAGGATACGGATAGACTTTACCATAGCAATAGGTGAAAAGGTTTCCTCATAGTCAACCCCTTCAACCTGGGTATAACCCTTTGCTACTAGTCAAGCTTTAAAGGTTTGCACCTTCCCATCTACACCACGTTTTCTCTTGTAGATCCACTTACAACCTATAGGTTTTACCCCATCAGGCTTATCTACAAGATCCCAAACAGAATTGAAGTACATCGGCTTCATTTCTTGGTCCATGGCTATGACCCATTTGTCTTTGTCTTTGTCAACAATTGCTTGATTATAATTCAATGGATCCTCGCAATTGCATCTGGTATAACAACTTGGGTTTCAGCTAAACCCATGTAACGGTCAGGCTGTATTACAACTCTCCCACTACGTCGAGGCATACTCAACTCTTGAGATGGACTCGCTTGACTAGACAAACTTGTATCAACAACTCTTGTTGATATACTAGTGTTCTTATTCGCAACCTTTGCTATTGTTCCGTCTAACTCACTCAACACTACTTTACTTTTTGGTTTGTGGTCCCTTATGTGGTCCTCCTCTAAGAAAATGACATTTGTCGACACAAAAACCTTATCTTCCTTAGGATCATAGAATAAACCACCTCTTGTTTCTTTTGGGTATCCTACGAATAGGCATAACTTTGAACGTGAATCCAACTTCTTTGGATTTGTCACAAGCACATGTGCTGGACAACCCCATATTCTGAAGTGACATAAATTACCTTTACGTCATTTCCAGAGTTCAAAAGGTGTTTCAGAAACACTTTTGAAGGGCACATTATTCAAAATGTATACGACAGTCTCCACTGCGTAACCTCTAAAGGAACTAGGGAGATGAGCATAACTCATCAGTGATCGAACCATGTCCAACAAGGTTCTATTTCTCCTTTCCGATACACAGTTTTGTTGTGGTATGCCGGGAGCTGAGAGTTGGGATGTAATTCCATGTTCTATCATATAGTTCTGGAATTTTAAATCCATGTACTCTCCACCTCGATCCGATCGAAGTGTTTTAATAGTTTTACCTAATTGTTTTTCAACCTCAGTCTTGAATTCCTTGAACTTTTCAAGTGCTTCAGACTTGTGGTGCATTAGGTGAATATGCCCAAATCTAGAATAATCATCTATAAAAGAGATGAAATATTCATATCCTCCCCTGGCTTTAACATTCATCGGACCACAAAGGTCTGAATGTATAAGCTCCAGAGGGTCTTTGGCTCTATAATCTTTTTCACTAAAAGGTCTTTTAATCATTTTGCCTTCTAGGCATGATTCACATATTGACAAAGAATTTTCTTATAACTCGTTTAGAAGTCCGTTCTTTACCAATCTCTCAATCCTATGGAGATTAATGTGACCCAATCTTAGATGCCAAAGATGAGCATTTTCTTTAGGAGAAATTTTACGTTTCTTAGTTTGTGCATTTGCAGTTTTAAATAATTCAGTGTTCAAAACCATTTTGACTGAATTGGGCCTTAAAACACACAATCCATTTTCTAATGAAGCTGAACATATTTCTAAACCTTTCTTCAAAATAAACACTTTATTCATAGAAAAGGAAACAGAAATACATTGTTCTATAAGGCAAAAAATGGAAATAAGGTTTCTAGTAAACCCTGGTGTCACTAATATATTGTCCAACAATACATATTTCTTGCCAAAATAAAGCTTCATTGTGCCTACTGCTATAGCTGAGACGACTTCTCCATTTCCAACCCGGAGCGTTATCTCTCCTTTTGTAGTTGCTGCCAGGAATCAATTCCCTGAAAAGAAGAGCAAACATGATTAGTGGCGCCTGAATCAAGTATCCAAGATGTTTTATCATTATCCACTAAACAGGCTTCGAGGCAAAGTAAATCATATTTACCTTCCTTCTTCTTTTCTGCAATGGACTTCGGACAGTTCCGTTTCCAATGCCCGTCTTCGTTGCAGTGGATGTTGGGATTTGTGTCCTAAAACTCGTAGTTTGTAATTATGTTCTAATTATTGTAATAAAGTGTTATTATTTCAATAAAGTGTTATTGTTCGTTATCTACGAGTTTGCCTTTATTTAAACCCTAAATCCAATAAACTAAACATCCAAGGCTGTTAAATGAATCTCTAACTGAATGTAATGTACATAAAAGGGATATCGGTTCGAGTGACAACCTAAAGGGTCTATAGTTAGGGGATAAGGTTTGGGTACCTTACCCTGGTTAAACTATGGATGTGGCCCACTTTGTATTTGATACAAACACTATGATCCTAACGTGTTCGTGTAGATGACATGTGAGCGGGGATATCCTATGTAATGAGATTACATAAGACTGGACCACGAAATAGTAATCTCTAGTTGTAACTCCGTTGACTAGTTAGGTTTCTATTTCACTAGGATGACCTAGGCAACTTGATCTCAATCTCGAGCGGAGTTACGAACTCCTGCTTTGAGGGATTGTCCTTTGACTAGTATGGGTGAGAGTGGCGGATTCGCCGACTCAATATGCCTACCTTCTTGGGGACAAGACCGAGTGAGCGGCTGGGAACTTAACTTAGCAAGATGGAATTCACTTCTTCCTGCCTACTAGGGTAAGTAGAGCAATGTTCCCTTAAGTGGTGTCTCCGGGACTTGAATAAAGGGCCCAACCCTCTCATTGGCCTGAGGGACTCTGTTTGTTGGTAGAACCACAAACAAATTGTTTATTAGAGGAGCACTGGTACTTAAGGCACAATATGTAACCTGTGGGTAAAACGGTAATTTGACCCACACGTGTTACGAACATTTGTGAAGGATTGACTTGCTTTGTTATTGGTCAATATCCATGGACACGAGAAATATATCTGCAGCGGAGAAGAGTGCGGATGTGGGACTTTAGTGGAGTGTTCCCAGATTAACGAATGTTGATTGGAAGGTTAACGAGATTAACCGAGAGCAATCTCGTATCGTCGGAGCTTCTGATATGTAGGTCCATTAGGTCCACCTTCTAGCTCGTAAAGGGTTCTTAGATCATTAGAATTTGAAATGTTCAAATTCATTAGGGAATAAATTTAATGTATTTATATACGATATAATATATAGTTTTGGAACTATATATTATAAATTTAATGTGAATATGATTCATATTAAATTATATGTGAGAATTGAATATTTGAAAGAGTTCAAATATTATACTAAATGTGAATGTGATTCACATTTGCAAACTATAGGATAAAATTTAATGTGCACTGGTTGTACATTAAAACTATAGGTTAAAGGGGTAATGTGATTAAATGAGATTTAATCCAAATTAAATATATGATATTTAATTTGTATTATTTAAATATGATTTAAATGAATAATTAAATTTAAATTAATTATATTATTATTATTATTATTATTATTATTATTTTAATAATAAATGAGGGAACGTGTCATACAGACACGTTCCCCACTACCCCTCCCCTTCTCCCTATCGACAGTTTAACAGGGAGAAAGGGGTTGCTCATTTGGATAATCGATCTTTCTGCAATTGGGGAATTGCTGCAAGAATACTCGCTCTCTTTCTCAATCTCTAAAATTTCCTTCTTCTTCCAATTGTTGGATCCTTCCCACCAAGGAAGATCTAAGTATTCAGAGACATAGAGGGTTTTCCATGTGGTTGTTGGGATGTATGTCCTCATCTCGTGTAGTTTGTAATATTCCAAGTTGTAAATGAATAAGAGTTATTTATTTCAACATTGGGTAATAAATAAGAGTTATTTATTTAAACTTTGTGTCTCGCATTTTTCATAAACTTAATCCAATAAACTAAGCTCCAGGGTCATTGCATTATGAGAGAACTAAGAACTTGAACGGTGTGTAGTGGACACACAGGGAGGATCACGTTCGAGTTAATGACCCAAACGGTCTACAATATATGGATAGGGTTGGAGACCTAATCCTGGATACACTGTGGATGCGGCCCGCTTTGTATTAGATACAAACGAGGTGATCTGACTTGTTCATGTGGTTGACATGCGAGTGGGGGCATCCTGTGCAATGAGATTTTACAAGACCAGACCGTGAATTATTAGACTTATTGATGTAACACCGTTAACAGTATAGAGCTAATAAATTCGTAGATGACCATTAGTGACTCGACCTTAATCTTGAGTGTGTCACGGACTTCTGTCTGCGGGGCTTTGTCCTTTGACTAGTACGGGTGAGGGTGGCCACTGTTGCTCGCCCAATATGCCTATCTTCTTAGGGGCAGGACCACGTGGGGAGCTGAAAACTTGACTACGCAAGAAGGAATTCACTCGTTCCCACTTAGGGAAACTAGAGGGTTGTTCCCTTAAGTCTTCGCTCCGTGGCTTGAACAACGGGGCCCCACTCTCTCATTGGCCTGAGAAGGTTGTTGTTTATGGTTGGACCATGCAACGTAGTTGTTCATTAGAGGAGCAGTGGGACTTAAGGAGCAAGAGGTAGACACAGGGAAAAACGGTAATTTGACCAAGCTGTGACTACGAACAACCTGTGAAGGGTCGACTCATGGGTATTGGTTATATCGATGGACACAACTTGTCCTACAGTGATGAGAGTGCAGCTACGGGCTTTAGTGGAGTGTTACCGTAGCTAATGAATGTTGAATAACCGGGTCAAAGAGTTTGACAGGTTAGTCTCGGATCATTGGAGCTCGTCACGTGTAGGTCCATTAGGTCCCTCGGTTGGCTCAAATTGGACAAATTGAGGGTTTACAGTTTGGTGTGAATTTGAAGTGTTCAAATTCATTATTTTGGTATTTATGTCATTTATATGAGATATAGATGCAATAATATATAGTTTGATGTGAATGAGATTCATAATAAACTATAGTATAGCCTAATTGATTAATTAGTGCTAATTGGAGAAATTGAATTGAGAGAAATTGAATTGAATGTGAGTCAATTTATAATTCCACATTTATGCAAATGAGATTTGTATAATAAGGTATGAGATACCTTATATTATATAATATGCAAATGTGATTTGTATATTATATGGTTGTGGTAAAATTGTGATTTGGTGGAGGTTTTAACTCCATCACACAATAGTATTTAAAGGCTTTGCAAGAAGCCTTTGGTATGCATTTTGCCATTTTTTGGATTTCCATCCAAAGAGAGCAAGACAATTCTCTCTAGAACTCTCTCAATTCTCTCTAAAACTTCTTCTCACCCAAAACAAAAGGGAGTCCCACCTACTCTCCCACAACCTCTCGAGAACAACCGAGAAGACCCTTTGGAGATGTCTCCCTGTTCGGATCGTGGTTCGTGTTCGAGGAGAACGTTGGATCGAGAAAGATCGTGACCGGAGAAGGAGAAAACATTGAAGAAGTGTTCTTCAAGAGGTTAGTATCCTTTATATTTACTGTTTTCTCTACTTTTTTGCATGTTTAGCCTAGGATCTATGAGATAGATTCAATTTTAAGACACGTTTTACACAACGGATCAATGACGTTTCACAACGACTTCCGCTGCGGGAATTCAAAATCCCTTCAGTGGTAGTGTTCCTGCTTGAAAAACAGAGAGTTGTTGTGTTGCTGATTTACTGGAATTTGCTTGGAGCAAGGAGTTGCTGCGAGTCTACAAAGGTAATTCCTTCTTCCCTTTAGTTTAATTGTTAAACTTAGTTTGTTTGTATGCAATTAATCCATGTCTAATAGGATTAGAATTTAATGCTTGTTCTGTATTATTTATCAATGTACTGGTTTTTTCTTTCTATTAAAACATTCAAGCAATTAACGATCCCAAACACGTTTCCGCTGCTTAAGGAAATTAGATCTCCATCAGTGGAAACATTTTCCTTTGTCAGCAACGTCTTTGACTTTCTTACCCTTCTGGGCGGTAGCTTTGTCAGCTTGTTTCCCTTTACCAACCTTCTTCATGTTCTTCTTCTTTCCTCTCAGGTTAGAAAAAGATGAAGCCACTGTTTTTTTCCTAGAGGTCGAACCTCTGTGATAACTCCTACCGGCAACATTTGCCTCACCTTTCGATCCCTGAATTTTCATCAAAGACTGAAAGGTCTGGAGTTCATTCAGAAAAGAGGTAAGATTAAAAGTATGCTTGTTCATAACAACATTACTTCTAAACTGCAGGAAACTATCTGGAAGGGTTTCCAGAATGAAGATGACCTGGCTTGACTCATCGATGGAAGCACCATTCGACTCCGCGATGTTAAAGTGCACCATCATATCAAGGACATGATCCCGAACAGATGTACCCTCTGGCATCCTCGAGTTGAATATGTATTTTAGGGCATTATGTCGGGCCTGTGTGGATTATTGTCCAAACATACCCTGCACAGAATCCATGATTTCCTTTGCGGTAATCATGCCCTCATGCTTCTTGGCTAATATGTCAGACATACTTGCCAGAATGTAGACCTTGACCTTATCATTGGCCTTGATCCATCAATCATATGCATCACGAACATTTCGTGACGCATTCGAGCCTGGCACCTGAGGACACTCCTCAGTTAGCACAAACTTCAGATCATCCACTTCCAATATAGTGTTGAGTTTGTTTTTCCATGTCATTATATTCTCTTCGGTTAACTTTTCCGCACCCAATAAGGAAATAATAGAGCTAGACATTTTGCTGAAAATTTACAAACAAACTTGTATGAGTTTCTTGCTATAACTCTAATCCAATCATGTTTTAGCTAATTATCAAATGATTCCTATGTCATTTATAATTTGCAATGATACTCCAAAGGTTTAGAATGTATGACACCGAAGGGTAATCAAAAACCCTCATTCTCTGGATCAAGACACTCTTGACCAAAACCTAATACCAGAATAACTCTTAATCCTATAGGTTTTAGTTACCATTTTTTCGGTCTGGATACATACACAACTTATATACCCCGTGAGTGTAACCCTTTGTCTTTAGATCCCAGAGTCTCCATCCAATAAAATCCGCCGAAGGGAGGACTAGATTGAAAAATAGTCAGGAAATCTTTATCCCTTTCGAGTGTCTACTGTGTTCGATCCCCTATGATCAAGCCCTCCGAAGGGATTGTGCAGTCCAGCCAAACTAGCGGTGACCATAGTGGTCTAACGGTGTAAACCGACAAAAGAGACCGTAGGTTTTGTTTTCACTAGACCTGCTCCCACTCACTATAAGTATCCTCTCCATTCACCTTGATGTTGACTCAAACAAACACCATCCGAAGGGAGACGCTCCCGTTTGCGCCACGAGGCCAAGTATGAGTCTCACGGTGTGAACTTCCCGGAGATAGCGTAGGTGGAAAAATATGTATCTCATACACTTTTTCCTCCCACTGAATACTTTAAGGTTTATAGGAATCTTACTTAGGCTAAAACCCAACTAATGGTTTTACCTAACTCTATCAATATAACTCTTATATCGATAATCAATATAACTCTTATAGTGATTTTATCCTAAGTTTGTTAATTTAACTCCTTATATTAAACCTAGGATTTCTAGTTTATTAACCCCTTAATAAACCCGTTGACGCTACTGTAATTTATAAAACTTTTTGATTAAATTTCACTCCCAGGTCAGTTCCCAGGTAGGGATGTTCCGTTTCCGTCAGCTTAAATACCCCAGCCTAGACAGAACTTTCCTTAGACAGAGTTCCTCTTTTAATCATGGCTTATAATTTACTTGGTTCCTAATTCTAATCTAATTAGAACTAGATAACCTGAGGTCTATTATTTCCAAGTTCTAAACACTTTAAAACTAATAATTAACCTTAGGTGACATGCATACTATGTTATAGTGCTTGATCATTCATCACATGAATAATAAGACATTCATAGCATATTCATCTCATGATATATAATGCATGTCAATGTTGTCCATAAATTAATATAACAACTTTATATTAATTAATCATGTAAACTATATAATATAACTCCTTATATTATAAATGATGCATGAAAATACTTAACCTAAGGTGGGATTTCTAAAATATAAGCATACATTATGCATGATAATAATTACACAACAATTGCATAATTTAAAAAGTAAAAATAGACCAATTTTGGCACCCTAGAAATAATTTTAATTAATATAATATAATTATATTAATAAAAATTAAATATATTAAATATATTAAATATAAAATATTTTATAATTAATATATATAATAAAAATAAATTTTCGCCCGTTGCTCCTTCGCGTGAAACGTATGTGGCGTTGCAACGCTGATGGCAGCATTGCAACGCTGCGCCTTGTCCGTTTCTTCCCGTTGGAACGCATTGCGAAATGCCTTCGGCGTTGCAACGCTGCCTCCTGTGCGCGCCTCCTTCCGCAAGCGCAACGTTACAACGCCAATGAACAGCGTTGCAACGCTGCCCACAGACAACAAAGGGAATTCTCAAATTCTTTCTCGTTTTGCTCCGATCTTCTCAGCAACCACTTTGCCTCGATCGACACGGACTTACAAACTCGATTTACAATTAAAAATACCCAAAACACCGGGCCCTTACATTGAACGATTCAATGGAAATTGTAAATCTAAGTGCCAAAATTGAAACTATCTAATTTTGCAAAACCGTTCATACATCTCACTATAGACTTGTAGCTGCACTCTCCTCACTGTAGATAATATTGTGTCCACTGATATAGTCATTACTCATGAGTCGACCCTTCACAGGTTGTTTGTAATCACGGCTGGGTCAAATTACCGTTTTACCCCTATGATTACCTCTTTGTTCCTTAAGGACCACTGATCCTCTAATGAACAACAAGTCTAAGGTTCTACCTTAGACTCATACCCTCATAGAGGGCGGGGTCCGTTGTTCATGACCTGGAGTCAGTTCTTAAGGGAACAACCTATCTAATTCCTTAGTGTAGGAATGAGTGAATTTCATCTTGCACAGTTAAGTTCCAAGCTACCTACGAGGTTCTGTCCATGAGAAGGTAGGCTTATTGAGTCGGCTACAGGCCACTCTCACCCATACTAGTCTAAGGACAAACCCCTATAAGCAAGACTTCTTAACTTGCTCAGGATTCAGGTCGAGTCACTAATGACCATCTATAAATTACTAGTCTTATCCTGTTAACGGTGTTACACTGGTTACACTAATAATTTGCGATCCAGTCAATGAACTCTTCATACAGGATGCCCCCACTCGCATGTCAACTACATGAATGAGTTGGATTACCTCATTTGTACTAATTACAAAGTGGGCCGCATCCATGGTGTTAGCAGAATGAGGTTTCCAACCTTATTCTTATATCATTGACTATTTAGGTTATATTCTTGAACTCAAACCAAATATGTCCACTACACTGATAATCAAGATAAATGTTATAACCTTGGAGCTTAGTTTATTGGATTTATAAAGCAAGACTGTAATTCTATCAAAACAAATAACACTTTATTTAATTGATCAAAATTACAGAAGTTTAGGGCATAAATCCCAACACCATTGTCTTATAAACAGGCAATGAATGGTGTAGACAAGGACCAATGGATCAAAGCCATGGACCGTGAAATGAAGTCAATGGACTTCAATTTAGTATGGGAACTTTTAGACCAACCTGAAGGGGTTAGACCCATAGGGTGTTAATGGATCTATAAGAGAAAGAGAGATGCAACCAGAAAGGTACAAACCTTTAAGGATAGACTTGTAGCAAAGGGTTTTACCCAAAGGGAAGGAGTTGACTATGAAGAAACTTTTTTCCCTGTTGCTATGCTGAAGTCTATAAGGATACTTTTTTCCATAGCCGCGTTTTATGATTATGAAATCTGGTAAATGGACGTCAAGACTGCCTTTTTGAATGGTAATCTTGACGAGAGCATCTATAGGTCTCAGCCCGAAGGGTTCATAACCCAAGGTCAGGAGCAAAAAGTCTGCATGCTCAATCGAGACATTTATGGGTTGAAACAAGCATCCAGATCTTGGAATATAAGATTTGATACTGCGATCAACTCTTATAACTTTGACCAAAACGTTGATGAGTCTTGTGTTTACAAGAGGATCATCAACGACAAAGTATCTTTCTTAGTACTTTATGTGGATGATATCCTACTCATTGGGAATGATGTAGGATACCTAACTGACATAAAGAATTGGCTGGCAACCCAATTCCAAATGAAAGATTTGGGAGAGGCGCAATATGTTCTTGGGATTCAGATCTTCAGGAATCGTAAGAACAAATCGCTAGCTCTGTCTCAAGCGTCTTATATCGATAAAATGTTATTCCGATATTCGATGCAAAATTCTAAGAGGGGCTTATTACCCTTCAGGCATGGAGTTCATCTGTCTAGGGAATAGTGTCCTAAGACACCTCAAGAAGTTGAGGATATGAGACATATTCCCTATGCCTCTGCAGTAAGTAGCTTACCGTATGCTATGCTATGCATGAGGACAAACATTTATTATGCAGTGGGATTAGTCAGTATGTACGAGTCCAATCCAGGTTAGACCACTGGACAATAGTTAAAAATATCCTCAAGTATCTTAGGAGAACGAGGGACTATACGCTTGTGTATGGGACTAAGGATTTGATCATTACTGGATACACTGATTCTGATTTTCAGACCGATAAGCATTCTCAGAAATTCACATCGGGATCAGTTTTCACCCTTAACGGGGGAGCTATAGTATGGCGAATCATCGAGGAAGGATGCATCGCTGACTCCACGATGGAGGCTGAGTATGTCGCTGCTTGTGAAGCAGATAAGGAGGCTGTTTAGCTAAGGAAATTCCTTACTGATTGGGAAGTTGTTCCAAATATGGAATTTCTCATCACGTTATACTGTGACAACAGTGGTGCGGTAGCCAATTCGAAAGAACCTCGCAGCCATAAGTGAGAAGAAACACATCGAGAGAAAGTATCACCTGATATGAGAAATAATGCAACAAGAAGATGTGACAGTCACGAAGATCGCTTCGGAGCACAATATTGCTGATCCGTTTACAAAAACTCTCACGGCTAAAGTGTTCGAGGGTCATCTGGAGAGTCTAGGCCTACGAGACATGTACATAGGCTAATCTAGGACAAGTGGGAGATATGTAATGGGGGTATATGGATGCCCTACTTTATTGTAGTTTTTTATCTCTGTAACCACTGTCTTAGATTATGATGTACCCCACAAGAGTTTTAGTTCAAGTGGGAGTTTGTTGGGTTTGTGCCCTAAAACTCGGAGTTTGTAATTATGTTCGAATTAATGTAATAAAGTGTTATTATTTCAATAAAGAGTTATTGTTCGTTATCAACGAGTTTGCCTTTGTTTAAACCTTAAATCCAATAAACTAAACATCCAAGGCTGTTAAATATATCTTTAACTGAATGTAGTGTACATATAAAGGTCTTGGTTCGAGATACAACCTAAAGGGTCTATAGTTAGGGGATAATGTTTGGGCACCTTACCCTGGTAAAACTATGGATGTGGCCCACTTTGTGTATGATACAAACACTGTGATCCTAACGTGTTCGTGTAGATGACATGTGAGTGAGGATATCCTATGTAATGAGATTACATAAGACCGGACCACAAAATAGTAACCTCTAGTTGTAACTTCGTTGACTAGTTAGGTTTCTATTTCACTAGGATGACCCAGGCAACTTGATCTCAATCCTGAGCAGGTTACGAACTCCTGTATGCGAGGGATTGTCCTTTGACTTGTATGGGTGAGAGTGGCAAAATTCGCTGACTCAATATGCCTACTTTCTTGGGGACAAGACTGAGTGAGCAGCTGGGAACTTAACTTAGCAAGATGAAATTCACTCCTTCACGCCTACTAGAGTAAGTAGAGGAATGTTCCCTTAAGTGGTGTCTCCGGGACTTGAACAAAGGGCCCGACCCTCTCATTGGCCCGAGAGGGACTTTGTTTGTTGGTAGGACCACAAACAAATTGTTCATTAGAGGAGCACTGATACTTAAGGTACAAGATTTAATCCAGGGGTAAAACGGTAATTTGATCCAGCTGGTGTTACGACCATTCGTGAAGGATTGACTTGCTGGTATTGGTCAATATCCGTGGACAAAGAAATGTATCTGCAGTGAGAAGAGTGCAGCTGCGGGACTTTAGTGGAGTGTTCCCGCAGTTAATGAATGTTGATTGGGAGGTTAATGAGATTAACCGAGCAATCTCGTATCGTTGGAGCTTCTGATCTGTAGGTCCATTAGGTCCACCTTCTAGCTCGTAAAGGGTTCTTAGATCATTTGAATTTGAAATATTCAAATTCATAAGGGAATAAATTTAATGTATATTGATACGATATAATATATAGTTTTGGAACTATATATTATAAATTTAATGTGAATATGATTCTTATTAAATTATGTGAGAGAACTAAATATTTGAAAGAGTTCAAATATTAAATTCAAATGTGAATATGATTCATATTTATAAACTATAGGTTAAATCTTAATGTGCATGAAATGATTGAATGTTTGAATTAAATAAGATTTAATTTAATATGATTAATTAATTAGTTAATTAATTAATTATAATATTAATTGGGAACGTGTCAGGAGGACACGTTCCCACTACTCCCCAACTCCCCCTCGATAGGGAGTGTGGAGTTGCCCACTATGAGGCTTTTCTCCTGGTGAGAAGGGCAAAAACGATCGATCGATTATTCATGGTATTGATTGAATTTCTTACAAAAACATTTCTCTCTCACTCTCACAATTCCCAAATTCTCCAATTGTTGGAACCCTTCCCACCTAGGGTGATCTAAACACTCAGAGGATAGAGAGTTTTCCACGTTGTGTTGTCCTGTTGAAGAAAACAGAGAAGTTTCTTGGGTGTTGCTATGTTGTTGAAATCTCTAGGAGCAAGGAGTTGCTGTTCGAAGAAAAACTACAAAGGTAGTACCTTTTCTCCCTTTTTAGTTTAATAGTTAAACAAAGCATGTTTGTATATATTTATCCATGTCTAATTAGATTAGAAGTATATGCTTGTTCTGTATTTTTATCAATGTATGGGTTTTTGCATTTCAACAAAAACAAGCTTGCAAATTACGATTCCAACAATACGAGATCACTCGGTTAATCTCATTAACCTCCTAATCAGCATTCGTTAACTGCGGGAACACTCCACTAAAGTTCCGCAACTGCACTCTTCTTAATGTAGATATATTTCTGTGTCCACGGATATTGACCAATAACAACAAGTCAATCCTTCACGAATGTTCGTAACACCAGCTGGCCCAAATTATTGTTTTACCCCTGGGTTAAATCTTGTACCTTAAGTATTAGTGCTACTCTAATGAACAATTTGTTTGTGGTCCTACCAACAAACAGAGTCCCTCTCCGGCCAAGGAGAAGGTCGAGCCCTTTGTTCAAGCCCCGGAGACACTACTTAAGGGAACATTCCTCTACTTACCCTAGTAGGCGGGAAGGAGTGAATTCCATCTTACTAAGTTAAGTTTCCAGTCGCTCGCTCGGTCTTGTCCCCAAAAAGGTAGGCTTATTGAGTCGGCGAATCTGGCCACTCTCACCCATACTAGTCAAAGGACAATCCCTCGCGAACAGGAGTTCGTAACCTAGTAAGAATTGAGATCAAGTTGCCTAGGTCATCCTAGTGAAATAGAAACCTAACTATTCAACGGAGTTACATCTAGTGGTTACTATTTCGCAGTCCGGTCTTATGTAATCTCATTACATAGGATATTCCCACTCACAAGTCATCTACACGAACACGTTAGGATCACAGTGTTTGTATCATATACAAAGTGGGCCACATCCATAGTTTTACTAGGGTAAGGTACCCAAACCTTATCCCCTAACTATAGACCCTTTAGGTTGTATCTCGAACCGAGATACTTTATATGTACACTACATTCAGTTAAAGATACATTTTACAGCCTTGGATGTTTAGTTTATTGGATTTAGGGTTAAAACAATGACAATTTCGTAGATAACGAACAATAACACTTTATTGAGGTAATAACAAATTATTACAATAATTAGAACAAAATTATAAACTACGAGTTTTAGGGCACAAACCCCAACAAATTCATCAAAATATGAAATTGTGTCAATATTTTGATTTTATTGCATGGCATAAAATTTGGATAAATTGGAGTAGATTTGGAATTCTACCCAATTTCTTTTCTTTTTGGAACTTGGAGTAGCATTTGAATTTCACTCCAACCTTCATTTGTGATAAAATTCGGAGTGTGCCCAAATTTTGTTTCTCAACTACAATAATTTAAACTTGATAGAATCAACTTTATCAAATCTTGATTTGGGATAAAATTTGGATTATGCCCAAATTTTGTTTGACAAGATAAAATTAAAATTCTACAATGATTTAAACTTGATAGAATCAACTTTATATAATCTTGATTTTGGATAAAATTTGGATTATGCCCAAATTTTGTTTGACAAGATAAAATTAAAATTCTACCATGATTTGAAACTTGATAAAATTAACTTTATCTATTCTTGATTTGGGATAAAATTTTGATTATGCCCAAATTTTGTTTAACAGGATAAAATTAAAATTCTACCCTTATTTAAACTTGATAGAACCAACTTTATCTAACCTTGATTTGGGATAAAATTTGGATTATGCCCAAATTTTGTTTGACAAGATAAAATTAAAATTCTACAATGATTTAAACTTGATAGAATCAACTTTATCTAATCTTGATTTGAGAAAAAATTTGGATTTGGAGATAAGATTCTAACATTGCTTGCAGACGATTTTTGATTGTAGATAAGATAAGTCAAATTTCGATTTGAGATGAAATTCTATTCTCATTCCAATTCCAACTCTGATTTGAATTCCAACTTTCATTTTGGAATCTGACATTTATCTTCTCCTCAACTAATTGAAGAGGTGAGACTTCCATCAATTCACCCCAACAGAGCGCAAGACCTTCATACTAAGGTGTGAGGCGAGACCCAAACCTTGACTTTTTTTTCTCTTTTCTTTTTTTTAATCATCTATGTACTTACCTTTTTTTTTACAGCTTAATATTTGCAGTCTTACAAGTATCTCCCTCCTAAAAAAAAGGCTTCATCCATTGGAAGGTAAATAGGTAAGTAGTTTTTTATATTATTTTTTTATGTAGAGATAATACTTGTCTCCTGCTTTCTTTAATTATTCTTTCATTTTCCTTAGGAGTAAACATTTTTTTAACAACTTCTCTACCCTTCAAGAATACAACTTTATCCAAAAATCAAGGAATTAAGGTAACTCATTTTTCCTTTTTTTTTTCTTCTTTATTTTGAATCATCTATGTACTTACCTTTTTTTTACAGCTTAATACTTGCAGTCTTGCAAGCACCTTCCTCCTAAAACAAAAGGCTTCATCCATTGGAATGTAAGCAGGTAGGCAATTTTTTTTTTGTTTTTTTTATGTAGAGATAATATTTGTCCCCTGCTTTATTTACTTATTCTTTCATTTTCCTTAGGAGGAAACCTTTTTTCAACAACTTCTCTACCCTTTAAGAATACAACTTTATCCAAAAACGAAGGAATTAAGGTAACTCTTTTTTTTTCTTTTTTTTTTTTGCAGATACGTTGCCCTCTTTGCCCAAGAGCACTTATGGGACCCGCGTCGATTTCGGGTGTACTTGCAGCTGTCGGATTTCCTTGTTCCTAGCGCATATACACTTGTGGGACCCTTGTGGGTGCCGGGTGTACTTGCAGCTATGGAACACCACATGTTCCTGGCTCATATACGCTTGTGGGACCATTGTCGTTGTCGAGCGTACTTGTAGTTGCAGGACTTTTCGTTCCTAGAGCATATACACTTGTGGGACCCTTGTCGGTGTCGAGTGTACTTGCAACTACGAAACTCCACATGTTCCTGCCTCATGTACGCTTGTGGAACCCTTGTCGTTGTCAGGCGTACTTGAAGTTACAGGACTTCCTCGTTCCTAGCGCGTATATACTTTTGGGACCCTTGTCGGTGCCGGGTGTACTTGCAACTACGGAATACCACATGTTCCTGGCTCATATATGCTTGTGGAACCTTTGTCAGCGTCGGGCGTACTTGCAGTTGTAGGACTTCCTCTTTCCTAGCACATAAACACTTGTAGGACCCTTGTCGGTGCTCGGTGTACTTGCAGCTACAGAACTCCACAAGTTCCGAGCTCATATACGCTTGTGGGACCCTTGTCGGTGTCGGGCGTACTTGGAGTTGCAGGACTTCCTCGTTCCTAGCGCATATACACTTGTAGGACCCTTGTTGGTGCTCAGTGTACTTGCAGCTACAGAACTCCACATGTTCCTTGCTCATATACGATTGTGGGACCCTTGTCGGTGTCGGGCGTACTTGCAGTTGCAGGACTTCCTCGTTTCTAGCGCATATATACTTACGTTGTCGGTCTCGGGTGTACTTTCAGCTACGGAACTCCACATGTTCCTTGCTCATATACGTTTGTCGGACCCTTGTCGGTGTCGGGCGTACTTGCAGTTGCCGGACTTCTTCGTTCCTAGCGCATATACACTTGTGGGATCCTTGTCGGTGTCGGGTGTACTTGCAGCTACGAAACTCCACATGTTTCTAGCTCATATACGCTTGTGGGACCCTTGTCGATGTCAGGCATACTTGCAGTTGCAGGACTTCTTCGTTCCTAGCGCATATACACTAGTGGGACCCTTGTCGATGCCGGGTGTACTTGCAGCTACGAAACTACACATGTTCCTTGCTCATATACGCTTGTGGGACCCTTGTCGGTATCGAGCGTACTTGCAGTTGTAGGGCTTCCTCGTTCCTAGTGCATATACACTTGTGGGACCCTTGTCGGTGCTGGATGTACTTGCAGCTACAGAACTCCACATGTTCCTGGCTCATATACGCTTATGGGACCCTTGTCTGTGTCGAGCGTACTTGTTGTTGAAGGACTTCCTTGTTCCTAGTGCATGTATGCTTGCGGGACCCTTGTCGGTGTCGGGTGTACTTGCAGCTACGAAACTCCACATGTTCCTGGCTCATATACTCTTGTGGGAACCTTTTTTGGTGTCGGGTGTACTTGCATCTACAAAACTCTACATGTTCCTAGCTCATATACGCTTGTGGGACCCTTGTCGATGTCGGTCGTACTTGCAGTTTCAGGATTTCCTCGTTCCTAGTGCATATACACTTATGGGACCCTTGTCGGTGTCGGGTGTACTTGCAGCTATGGAACTCCATGTGTTCCTGGCTCATATACGCTTGTGGGACCCTCGTCGGTTCTGGGCATACTTGCAGTTGCAGGACTCTTTTCGAGGTTTGTTCATGAACACTCGACCCTAACGAGGCCAATGGTGTTCCTGCAACTCCTCTGCTCTTCAATGTTAAGTCAGAGACAACTTTCAAGGTACGTCATGTCTCGCATCTACTTTGTCTTTTTTTTTTGTTTTTTTTTGTATTTTTGTTTTTTTTGTATTTGTATTTTTTTCTACTGGGTTCATGAGTATTTTCTCCATGATGTTACTGTTGGTATGAAAACTCCAAATTTAGTGAAGGAGTGAGTGATGATGGAGGAAGTTTCGATCTTGATCGAACGAAGGAGCGAAAACCAACAAATGAAATCTCTTGACATGGCGAATGAGCCAACGCCAAATGAGGTAATCCAACTCATTCATGTGGATTGACATGCGAGTGGGGGCATCCTGTATGAAGAGTTCATACAAGACTAGAGTGAAAAATTATTAGTCTAACCAGTATAACGTCGTTAACATGATAAAACTGAGAATTTATAGATGGTCATTAGGGACTCGACCTGAATCCTAAGCAAGTTAAGAACTCCTGCTTATAGGGGTTTGTCCTTAGACTAGTATGGGTGAGAGTGGCTTGTAGCCGACTCAATAAGCCTACCTTCTCAAGGACAGAACCTCGTAGGTAGCTGGGGACTTAACTATGCAAGATGGAATTCACTCCTTCCTACACTAAGGAATTAGATAGGTTGTTCCCTAAAGAACTGACTCCAGGTCTTGAACAATGGGGCCCCGCCCTCTAAGAGGGTATGAGTCTATGGTAGGACCTTAGACTTGTGGTTCATTAGAGGATCAGTGATGCTTAAGGAACAAAGCGGTAATCACAGGGGTAAAACGGTAATTTGACCCAACAGTGATTACGAACAACCTGTGAAGGGTCGACTCATGGGTAATGATTATATCAATGGACACAATATAATCCACAATGAGGAGTGTGCAGCTACAAGTTTATAGTGGAGTGACTTGTAGTTAATGAATATTGATTAACTGGATCAAAGAGTTTGATCAGTAAATCTCACATCATTGGAGCACATGAACTGTAGGTCCATTAGGTCCCTCCGTTGGCTCAACATTGTAATATTGTGGGTATAAAGTTAGGAATGAAATTGAAGTGTTCAATTTCATATATGAGGTGTTGTATCAGTTATATGTGATATAATTGATATAATATATGGTTTTAATGTGAATTAGATTCATATATTAGCTATATACTAATGAGAGAATGAAGGAGGGATAGGATGGTAATTTCCATCGTATTTTCCTATAAATAGTTGCATGAGATGCAACTTTGTGGCTACGCAAAAATCTTGAAACACCCTAGATTATCAACTATTTGTGTTGTTGGAAAAATTCTACAAAACACAACCTCTCTCACAACCCCACACCTTATCCTAAACGAACTCATATTCCTCCCTTGCCTCGAGAACAACGGAGATAATCCGGTGGTAGTGTCTTCATTCGTTCGGGTTCGAGTTGCTGAGATCGTGATCGTGGGAGAAGGAACACTTGAAGAAAGAGTTCTTCAAAGGTAACTACTTGCTATCCAATATCTTATAGCATGCTTAATCTTTGTAAATTTTGATCTTGATTGGAATTAATGAGACTAAATAAGAACACGCGATTCACAATCGCTTCTGCTGCGGGATTCGATCCCTTCAATTGGTATCAGAGCCCAATTGTGTTCTTGTTTTAGTTCTGAATTTATCAAGAACATAGGTGGGATTTACTGTTTTCATGTGATGAATGAACGGTTTGCAAATTAGATGTTTTCAATTTTGGCACTTGGATTTACAATTTTTCATTGAATCGTTCAATGTAAGGGCCCGTTGTTTTGGGCATTTTTAATTGTAAATCAAGTCAATAAGTCCGTGTCGATCGAGGCAAAGTGGTTGTTGAGAAGAACAAAGCAAAAACGAGCAAGAAAAATGAAGAACAATAGTTGTTTTGTGAATGGCGTTGCAATGCTGTTCATTGGCGTTGCAACGCCACTGCGGCAGGCGCGCAACTTAGAAGACGACAGTGTTGCAACGCTATCCTCGGCGTTGCAACGCTGAGGCATTATGGAACGCTGGTGCAAAGGCGCGCTTCAACGGGCAGAAGAGGACAAGCTGCAGCGTTCCAACGTTGGTATCAGCATTGAAACGCCACAGATGTTTCACCCAAAGAAGCAACGGGCAAAAACGTTTTTATTTATATATAGTAAACATAAAAAATGTTTTATATTAATTATATTTAATTTTATTAATTTTAATTTTATAATTATATTATATTAATTAAAATTAATTTTAGGGTGCCAAAATTGGTCTAATTTTGCTATTTAAATTATGCAATTGTTGTGTAATCATTGTCATGCATAATGTATGCTTTTAATTTAGATATCCCACCTTAGGTTAAGCATTTCCATGCATCATTTATAATATAAAGTGTTATATTATATAGTTTGCATGAATAATTAATATAAAGTGTTATATTAATTTTTGGACAGCATTGACATGCATTATAATTCATGAGATGATTATACTATGTATATTTTATTATTCATGAGATGAATGATCAAGCACTATAACATAGTATGCATGTCACCTAAGGTTAATTATTAGTTTTTAAAATGTTTAGAACTTGAAATTAATAGACCTTAGGTTATCTAGTTCTAATTAGATTATAATTAGGAACCAAGTAATTTATAAAAAATGATTAAAGGAGAAACTCTGTCTAAGGAATGTTCTGTCTAGGTTGGGGTATTTAAGCTGACGGAAACGGAACACTTCTACCTAGAAACTGACGTGGGAGTGAATTTTAATCAGAGAGTTTATAAATTATAGTAGAGTCAGCAGGTTTATTAAAGGGTTAATAAACTAGAAATCTAAGGAATGGTCAGCCTGCTAGTTTGGCCTGGACCAGACAATCCCTTCATAGGGCTTGATCATAGGGGATCGAACACAGTAGACACCCGAAAGGGATAAAGATTTCCTTAGTTTGTTTTTCAATCTAGTCCTCCCTTCGGCGAATTTTATTGGATGAGGAGTCTGGTTGTCTAAAGACAGAGGGTTACGCTAAAAAGGTACATAAGAAGTGTATGTATCGTGACCGAATAATGGTTACTAAAGCCTATAGGAATAAGAGTTATTATGGCATTAGGTTTTGGTTAAGAGTGTCTTGATCTAGAGGAGGAGTGTTTTTTATTATCCTTCGGTGTCATACATTCTAAACCTTTGGAGTATCATTGCAAATTATAAATGACCTACGAATCATTTAATAATTAGCTAAAACATGATTGGATTAGAAAATTATAGCAAGAAGCTTATACAAGTTTTCTTTTATTTTTCAGCAAAATGTCTAGCTCTATAATTTCCTTATTGAGTGCGGAAAAATTAACCGGAGAGAATATGATGACGTGGAAAAACAAACTCAACACGATATTGGTAGTGGACGATCTGAAGTTTGTGCTAACTGAGGAGTGTCCTTAGGTGTCAGGCTCGAATGTTGCACAAAATGTTCGTGATGCATATGATCGATGGATCAAGGCCAATTATAAGGCTAAGGTCTATATGCTGGCAAGTATGTCTGACATATTAGCCAAAAAGCACGAGGGCATGATGACCACTAAGGAAGGAATCAGGACAGGGTATGTTTGGACAACAGTCTACACAGGCCCGACACAATGCCCTCAGTTATATATTCAACTCAAGGATGATGGAGATCTAACCCCTTGAGCAGCAGAAACGAGTTTGGAATCATATTTGCAAGCTTATTTTGGTTGAAAAGCAAAAACCAATACATTTATGAAAAACAGAATAAACATGCAATTTCTAATCTAATTAGGCATGGAGATAAATCATGCAAACATGCTTTAGAAATTTAGAATAAACTAGAAAAGGGATTCAAAATAACTTTATAGTTTCATAGAACAACAACTCCTTGCTCCAAGCTTTACAGCAACACAGCAACCCAAGAAATACCTCTCTGTTTTCTCCAGAACACTACCAACAGGAAAACCTCCTATGTCTCAGAGTTCTACTTAGATCTTCCCTAGGTGGGAAGGATCCAACAATTGGAGAAAAGGGAATTGAGGGAGAGAGAGAGAGAATTCTATTGTATCTTCTTTTAATCGAATTATAGAATGATCGATGGATTGAAGCTTGTCCCTTCTCACTAGGAGAAGGACACTTCAGTGCGTAACTCCCCACAGGGGAAGTTGGGGAGTAGTGGGAACGTGTCATCATGACATGTTTCCTAATTAATTAAATTAATTAATTTAATTAAATCTAATTTAATTAAATACAAAATGATTAAATCTTATTTAATCATTTTACCCCATAATCTATAGTTTAATGCACATCAAATGCACATTAAATTTTAACCTATAGTTTTCAAATATGAATCACATTCACATTTGAATTTAATATTTGAACTCTTTCAAATATTTAATTCTCTCATATAATTTAATATGAATCATATTCACATTAAATTTAAAATATATAGTTCCAAAACTATATATTATATAAATATCTATATACATTAAATTTATTCCTAATGAATTTGAACATTTCAAATTCAAACGATCTAAGAACCCTTTACGAGCTAGAAGGTGGACCTAATGGACCTATAGATCAAAAGCTCCAACAATACGAGATTTCTCGGTTAATCTCATTAACCTCCCAATCAACATTCGTTAACTGCGGGAACACTCCACTAAAGTCTCGCAGCTGCACTCTTTTCACTGCAGATATATTTCTATGTCCACGAATATTGACGAATAACAGCAAGTCAATCCTTCATGAATGTTCGTAACACCAGCTGGGTCAAATTACCATTTTACCCCTGGGTTACATCTTGTACCTTAAGTACCAGTGCTCCTCTAATGAACAATTTGTTTGTGGTCCTACCAACAAAAAAAGTCCCTCTCGGGCCAATGAGAGGGTGAGGCCCTTTGTTCATGTCCCGGAGACACCACTTAAGGGAACATTCCTCTACTTACCCTAGTAGACGGGAAGGAGTGAATTCCATTTTGCTAAGTTAAGTTCCCAGCCGCTCACTTGGTCTTGTCCCTGAGAAGGTAGGCATAGTGAGTCGGCGAATCTGGCAACTCTAACCTATACTAGTCAAAGGACAATCCCTAACAAACAGAAGTTCGTAACCTGCTCAGGATTGAGATCAAGTTGCCTAGGTCATCCTAGTGAAATAGAAACCTAACTAGTCAACGGAGTTACAGGTAGAGATTACTATTTCGTGGTCCGGTCTTATGTAATCTCATTACATAGGATATCCCCACTCACATGTCATCTACACGAACACGTTAGGAGCACAGTGTTTATATCATATACAAAGTGGGCCACATCCATAGTTTTACTAGGCTAAGGTACCCAAACCTTATCCCCTAACTATAGACCCTTTAGGCTGTATCTCGAACCGAAATACTTTATATGTACACTATATTAACTTAAAGATACATTTAACAGGCTTGGATGTTTAGTTTATTGGATTTGAGGTTTAAACAAAGGAAAATTCGTAGATAACGAAATAATAACTCTTTATTGAAGTAATAACAATTTATTACAATAATTAGAACAAAAATACAAACTACGAGTTTTAGGGCACAAACCCCAACAGAAGATGGCAGAGGGTACATCTGTTCGAGATCATGTTCCTCCAGTTTAGAAGTAATGCTTTTATGAACAAGCTTACTTTTAATCTTACCTCCCTTCTGAATGAACTACAGACCTTTCAATCTTTGATGAAAATTCAAGGATCGAAAGGTGAAGGAAATGTTGCCAGTAGGAGTTATCATAGAGGTTCGACCTCTAGATCAAAAACAGTGGCTTCATCTTCTTCTAACCTGAAAGGAAAGAAGAAGAACATGAAGAAAATTGGTAAAGGGAAACGAGCTGACAAAGCTGCTGCCCAGAAGGGCAAGAAGGTCAAAGAAGTTGCAGACAAAGGAAAGTGTTTCCACTGCAATGAAGATGGACATTGGAAACAGAACTGTCCGAAGTACATTGCAGAAAAGTAGAAAGAAGGTAAATATGATTTACTTTGCTTAGAAGCTTGTTTAGTGGATAATGATAAAACTGCTTGGATACTTGATTCAGGCGCCACTAATCATGTTTGCTCTTCTTTTCAAGGAATTGATTCTGACAAAGACTCTGAAAAGGAGAGATAACGCTCCGGGTTGGAAATGGAGAAGTCGTCTCAGTTGTAGAATTAGGCACGATGAAGCTTAATTTTGGCAAGAAATATATGTTGTTGGACAATATATTAGTGAGACCAGGGTTTACTAGAAACCTTATTTCAATTTCATGTCTTATAGAACATTGTATTTATGTTTCTTTTTCTTTGAATAAAGTGTTTATTTTAAAGAAAGGTGTGGAAATATGTTCAGCTTCATTAGAAAATGGGTTGTATGTTTTAAGGCCTAATTCAGTCAAAATGCTTTTGAACACTGAATTATTTAAAACTGCAAACACATAAACTAAGAAACGTAAAATTTCTCCTAAAGAAAATGCTTATCTTTGGCATCTTAGATTGGCTCACATTAACCTCAATAGGATAGATAGATTGGTAAAGAATAGACTTCTAAATGAGTTAGAAGAAAACACTTTACCTGTATGTGAATCCTGCCTAGAAGGCAAAATGGCTAAAAGACCTTTTAGTGGAAAAGGTTATAAAGCCAAAGAACCTCTTGAGCTTATACATTCAGACCTTTGTGGTCCGATGAGTGTTAAAAGCCAGAGGGGGTTATGAATATTTCATCTCTTTTATAGATGATTATTCTAGATTTGGGCATATTTACCTAATGCATCATAAGTCTGAAGCACTTGAAAAGTTCAAGGAATTCAAGACTGAAGTTGAAAATCAATTAGGTAAAACAATTAAAACACTTCGATCAGATCGAGGTGGAGAGTACATGGATTTAAAATTCCAGAACTATATGATAGAACATGGAATTACGTCCCAACTCTCAGCTCCCGGTACGCCACACCAAAATGGTGTATTGGAAAGGAGAAATAGAACCTTGTTAGACATGGTTCGATCAATGATGAGTTATGCCCATCTCCTAATTCCTTTTTGGGTTACGCAGTAGAGACTGCGGGATACATTTTGAACAATGTGCCATCAAAAAGTGTTTCTAAAATACCTTTTGAACTCTGGAAAGGACGTAAAGGTAGTTTATGTCATTTCGGAATTTGGGGTTATCCAACACATATGCTTGTGACAAATCCAAAGAAGTTGGATTCACTTTCAAAATTGTGCCTATTCGTAGGCTACCCAAAAGAAACGAGACGTGGTTTATTCTATTATCCTAAGGAAGATAAGGTTTTTGTGTCGACAAATGCCACTTTCTTAGAGGAGGACCACATAAGGGACCACAAACCAAGAAATAAAATTGTGTTAAGTGAGTTAGATGGAACAATAGCAAAGGTTGCTAATAAAACTAGTACGTCAACAAAAGTTGTTGACACTAGCTTGTCTACTCAAGAGAGTCCATCTTAAGAGTTGAGCATGCCTCGACGTAGTGGGAGGGTTATAACACAACCTGACCGTTACATGGGTCTATCTGAAACTCAAGTTGTTATACCAGATGACGACTGTGAGGATCAATCAACTTATAATCAAGCGATGGTTGACAAAGAGAAAGACAAATAGGTCATAGCCATGGACCAAGAAATGGAGTCTATGTACTTCAATTTTGTTTGGGATCTTGTAGATAAATCTTATGGGGTAAAACCTATAGGATGTAAATGGATCTACAAGAAAAAGCGTGGTGTAGAAGGGAAGGTGCAAACCTTTAAAGCTAGACTAGTAGCAAAGGGTTATACCCAGGTTGAAGGGGTTGACTATGAGGAAACCTTTTCACCTGTTGCTATGGTAAAGTCTATCCGTATCCTACTTGCCATTGCCGCATATTATGACTATAAGGTATGGCAAATGGACGTCAAGACAGCTTTTTTGAATGGCAATCTTAACGAGAACATATACATGGACCAACCCAAATGGTTCGTTAAACAAGGACAAGAGCAAAAAGTTTGCAGACTTAAAAGGTCAATCTATGGACTGAAACAAGCCTCTAGGTCCTGGAATATAAGATTTGATGAGGCAATCAAAGCTTTTGGCTTTGATCAGAATGATGATGAACCTTGTGTCTAAAAGAAAATCATCAATAGTTCTGTCGCATTCCTAGTTCTATATATGGATGATATCCTACTCATTGGGAATGATGTAGGATATCTTACTGACATTAAGGATTGGCTAGCTACGCAATTCCTAATGAAAGATTTGGGTGGAGCTCAGTTTGTTCTAGGGATCCAGATTGTCCGGAACCGCAAGAATAAAACACTAGCCTTGTCTCAGATATCTTACATCGACAAAGTGTTGTCGAGGTTTAAGATGCAAGACTCCAAAAAGGATTTATTGCCTTTTAGATATGAAGTTCATTTGTCTAAGGAACAAGGTCCTAAGACACCTCAAGGAGTTGAGGATATGAGACGGATTCCTTCTGCATCAGCTGTTGGGAGCCTGATGTACGCCATGTTGTGTACTAGGCCAGACATCTGTTTTGCAGTTGGAATGGTCAGTAGTTATCAATCCAATCTAGGACCTGAACACGAGACAGTGGTTAAAACCATCCTTAAATATATACGGAGAACAAGAAACTACATGCTTGTGTTTGGGGCTAAGATTTGATCCTTACTGGATACACGGATTCTAACTTTCAGACTGATAAAGATTCTCGGAAATCTACATCAGGTCAGTATTTACTCTTAACGAATGAGCTGTAGTATGGCGAAGCGTCAAGTAAGGATGCATTGTTGATTCCACCATGGAGGTCGAATATGTAGCAGCTTGTGAAGCAGCAAAAGAGGTCATTTGGTTAAGGAAATTCATGCTAAATTTGGATGTTGTTCCAAATATGAGTTTGCCCATCACACTGTATTTGTGATAAAAGTGGTGCCGTGGAAAATTGAAGGGAACCCCGAAGTCACAAGAGGGGAAAGCATATTGGGCGAAAATATCATCTCATCCGGGAGATCGTGCATCGAGGGGCGTGATCGTCACGAAGATAGCCTCAAAGAAAAATATTATTGATCCCTTTACAAAGGCTCTTACGGTTAAAGTATTTGAGAGTCACCTAGAAGGTCTAGGCTTACAAGTCTTCCCCAACTAGGGCAAGTGGGAGTGTGTTGTACAAAGAGTTGAAATGCCCTACTTTATTGTATTTACATTATTCTAATGTTTTAATACTCCACAAGCTTTAGGTCAAGTGGGAGATTGTTGGGATTTGTGCCCTAGACTTATGTAATTTTGATCAAATAAATAAAGAGTTATTTGTTTTGATAAAATTATCTTCTTCCTCTATAAATCCAATAAACTAAGCTCCAAGGTTATAATATATCTTGAACATAAGTGTAGTAGACACTATTTGAATTGTGTTCAAGAGTATAGCCTAAAGGGTCTATGGTATAAGAATAAGGTTGGAAACGTTATTCTATGCGACCCACTTTGTAATTAGTACAAATGAGGTAATCCAACTCATTCATGTGGATTGACATGCGAGTGGGGGCATCCTGTATGAAAAGTTCATACAAGACCGAACTGCAAATTATTAGTCTAACCAGTATAACGCCGTTAACAAGATAAGACTGATAATTTAGAGATGGTCATTAGTGACTCGACCTGAATCCTGAGCAAGTTAAGAACTCCTGCTTATAGGGGTTTGTCCTTAGACTAGTATGGGTGAGAGTGGCCTATAGCCGACTCAATAAGACTACCTTCTTAGGGACAGAACCTCCTAGGTAGCTGGGGACTTAACTACGCAAGATTGAATTCACTCATTCCTACACTAAGGAATTAGATAGCTTGTTCCCTTAAGAACTGACTCCAGGTCTTGAACAACGGGGCCCCGCCCTCTAAGAGGGTATGAGTCTATGGTAGGACCTTCGACTCGTTGTTCATTAGAGGATAAGTGGTGATTAAGGAACAAAGAGGTAATCACAGGTGTAAAACGGTAATATGACCAAGATGTGATTACGAACAACCTGTGACGGGTCGACTCATAGGTAATGATTATATCAATGGACACAATATAATCTACAGTGAGGAGAGTACAACTACAAGTCTATAGTGGAGTGACTTGTAGTTAATGAATATTGATTAACTGGATCAAAGAGTTTGATAAGTTAATCTCACATCATTGGAGCTCATGAACTGTAGGTCCATTAGGTCCCTCCGTTGGCTCAACATGGTAATATTGAGGGTATAAAGTTAGGAATGAAATTGAAGTGTTCAATTTCATATATGAGGTGGTATATCAGTTATATGTGATATAATTGATATAATATATGGTTTTAATGTGAATTAGATTCATATATAAACTATATACTAATGAGAGAATGAAGGAGGGATAAGATGGTTATTTCCATCCTATTTCCCAATAAATAGTTGCATGAGATGCAACTTGGTGGCTAAGAAAAAATCTTGGAAAACCCTAGATTATCAACTATTTGTGTTGTTGGAAAAGTTCCACAAAACACAACCTCTCTCACAACCCCACACTTTATCCTAAAGGAACCCACATTCCTCCCTCGCCTAGAGAACAACGTTGAAGATCCGGTGGTAGTGTCTTCATTCGTTTGGGTTCGAGTTGCTGAGATCGTGATCGTGGGAGAAGGAGCAGTTGAAGAAAGAGTTCTTCAAAGGTAACTACTTGTTATCCAATATCTTATAACATTCTTAGTCTTTGTAAATTTTGATCTTGATTGAAATTCACGAGACTAAATAAGAACACGCGATTCACATTCGCTTTCGTTGTAGGATTCTATCCCTTCAGAGCGACGAACCAAACTTGAGAGGAACGAAGCCGGTACGTGGGGGTGAGCGATGAACCAAACTTGAAGAGGTTGAAGCTCAAAGTTTAGAGGGTGAGCGACGAATCAAACTTGAGAGGAACGAAGTCGGTACTTTAGAGGTGAGCAACGAACCAAACTTGAAGACGTTGAAGCTCGCTTTTATGCATCCAACTTGCAATGCCTTATTTTCATGAGGATGCAAACTTTTTTTAGAAAGAGACGGAACTTAAAAGTTTTTTAAGCTACCTACGTACCCTTCGAGTGAAAGGGATCAAGTCATAACGTAGTTCATGGGAATCGTGTAGTTTATACTCTAACGATTAGGAGTGTTTACAATGTTTTATGCATAAAATTTCTTGAGGAACTTTTCATTGATACCGATCCTCAAACAATCTTTGTCAACAATCTTGTATTCTCCGTTGGTATAGACTTCTTTAACGACATAGGGGTCATCCCATTTTGGTGTGAATTTATTTCCCGTGTGTTGTGTTGGGATGTTGGGTCTTCAGACAGCGAGCACTAGATCACCGACTTAAAATGAGCAAGGCTTGATATTTTTATCGAAGGCCTTGGTCATTCGAGCTTGGTAACATTCCAGTGTTTGTTGAGCATCAAGTCTTTTCTCATCAAGCGCTTCCAACTCCTGAAGGCGAAACTTTGCATTTTCCTTTGTGGTTAACCCTTCTTGTATGGCCATCCTTAATGACGGAGCCTCTCTCTCCAGGGGGAGTACGACCTCCACCCCAAAGACGAGGAAATATGGCGTAATCCTAGTGGGAGTGCGATGCGTCGTCCGATAAGCCCATAGCGCTTCACCAATCCTTTCCTGCCAATCTCTTTTTGCCTTCGAGACTACCTTCTTTAGTAGATTGCACATGGTTTTATTGAATACCTCTGCCAGACTGTTTGCTGCTGCGTTATACATGGATGACTTATACTGTTTGAACTTGAATTTCTCACAAAGTTTATCCATCAGGTTGTTGGAGAATTGTTCCCATTATCTGTCACGATACGGTGTGGAATGCCGTAGCGGTAGATGATATGTGTTCGAATGAAGTCTGCAACATTTTCCTTCTTAGCTTCTCTTAGTGCAACCGCTTCAGCCCACCTTGAAAAGTAATTTGTCACCGCGAGAATATAAGAATGACCTATCGACGACTTTGGCGTTATCGGACCACCAAGATCAAGTCCCCACGCTTCAAAAGGCCACGAAGCAACGGTCAGATGCAGAGGTTTTGGCGGCTGATGGATGAAGTTTGCATGGAATTGGCAAGCTTCGCACTTCTTTGCATATTCCATTGAGTCATAGATGATCGTAAGCCAATAATAACCCATTCTTTTCAATTGGAACTGAAGCTTCGGACCTGACTGGTGAGCCCCACAAACACCTGAATGCACCTCCTCTAATGCCTTAATTGACTCTTCTTTTCCAAGGCAGCGAAGGAAGAGTCCCTTATAAGAATTGAAGGGAATAAGAGTCCCAGCGCAACGGAAGACGATCGAATCGTCGGGGTGTTGCTATGCAACTCAACTTCGTTAAAATTAAACTATCTAATAGTTATAGATTAAACATACACTCTAAGAAGGAAAACAACAAGCATAAAGTAGTACTTACTTGTTGAAGACAATCTTCAAGAATGCTTCCTTCGTTCACGAACTCTTCGTGGTTTCTTCATTCTCAACGACATCGATCTCTTCACTCGAACACCGATCGAACACCTCCACAAGGTTACACAGTTGTTCTACTTTAGGAAGAAGGAGGATTGTTGGATCCTACCTTTTTGGTTTGGGAGGAGAAGTTTTTTAGAGAATTTGAGAGAGAATAGAATTCTTCTTTTGGGGAGAATTCCAAAAATGAGAATTGCATTCCTTAACCCTTCTTGCAAAGGGGTTTATATAATGGTGATAGGTGGAGTTGAAATCTCGACCTATTTACCATTTTACCACAACTATAGGTTATGGAAATCATATTTGCATAACCACATATTATAAGATATCTCATATGTCATTTTACAAATCAAGTTTGTATTATTGTGAATTTTTTAAATTGAATCACATCCAATTTAATATCTCTCAATCTAATTTCTCCAAATTAGCCCTAATTCAACAATTAGGCTAACCTATAGTTTATTACGAATCTCATTCACATTAAACTATACAATATATCATTCATATCTCATATAAATGACATAAATACCCTTTAGTGAACAAACACTTCAATTGACACAAAATTCGTAAACCTTCTTTTAATCCAGTTTGAGCCAACCGAGGGACCTAATGGACCTACAATGACGAGCTCCAACGATCCGAGATTAACCTGTCAAACTCTTTGACCCAGTTAATCAACATTAATTAGCTATGGTAACACTCCACTAAAACCCATAGCTGCACTCCCGTTAGTGTATGACAAGATGTGTCCACTGATATAACCAATACCCATGAGTCGACCCTTCACAGGTTGTTCGTAGATTTCTTCTGTGCGTAACATTGTTATCGCTTCTTGCGACAAGTCACGACAGTCCAACCTCCGTTTTCATCTTTGGTCCGCTTATTATTTTTTTGGAAGTACTGCTTTTGGATGCCTCGTTCTTGATAATTCCTACTCGAGGGTTCATCATTCGTCCACACAACGATAGGTTCAAAGGATCCGAACTGAACTAGGCTTCCTCTTCTATCATGAGGCAGTCTTGTTGGTGTTTGAATCCTGGAATGAATTGTTACAACCGCGTGGTTTTCTTGAGCCACCTCATCTAGATCTAGCTCAATCCTTCTTTCATGTGCCAACCTCATAATCAGCTCCTTTAACACGGAGCATTTTTCCACTAGATGGCTAACAACTCGGTGATATTTGCAATAGTTAGGATCGTTCACTTTTCCTAACTCTTCCGGTCGTTTGAATTCTGACAGTTGTATGAGTTGCTTTTCCAGCAATTGCTCCAACATGTCTGGAATGTCGGAGTCTGGAAAAGGGTTGGTCTTTTCTTGTCTTTCTTTCAAGGTCAGACGACGCCTCGCGCAGTCATCTTGACGCTTCTCGACTTTCTTCTCTTTTCCCTTAGACACAAATTTCAATGGGGTCCTATTGACGACCATAGATTCTTTAGCAGTAGCACCCTTCGAAGTCTTCTCGATGCTCTTCACTTCTTTCTTTTCCTTCTTTACATCTGGGAGCAGCAAGTCTTTGTTCACATACCAGCAATGCTTAGCTCCATATCATGAGCTCGAGTTGCTAAATCTTCGAAGCTACGAGGTTTTATGCCTTGTAAGATGTAGAGCAACCCCCAATGCATGCCTTGGGTACACATTTCTACAGCGAGCAGTTCGGTGAGTCGATCTTTGCAGTCTAGACTCAGAGCTCTCAAATGATTGATGTAATCGACGACAGGCTCACCTTTTCGCTGCTTCGTGCTTGTGAGCTCCATCATGCTGACAGTTCGCCTCGTACTATAGAAGCGATTGAGGAACTCTCTTTAAAACTGTTCCCAACTATTGATTGTCTCAGGTTCCAAGTCCGTATACCAGTCAAAGGCATTCCCTTTCAGAGTACGAACAAACTGTTTCACTAGAAGGTCGACGTGAGTCCCAACATTCTCGCATGTTTCCACCAAGTGAGTGATATGCTGGTCCGGGTTACCTTTCCCATCAAACTGTTGGAACTTAGGAGGTTGGTATCCTATGGGCATCCTCAAGTTATCGATTTTTTTGGTGTATGGTTTGGAATACATCAGAGAATTCTGAGTAGGCCCATCGTGTTGAGCTCTAATGGAGCTCATAATCATATCTTGCAGCTGCTGGGCAGACAAGGAAGCAACTTAATCTGAGTTATGTGGTTGCTCTTCTTGAACAACAACCTTCCATTTCTCACTCTTCTTTGCAACAGGGGTTTGACTTGACTCGGCAGTCTCGCGATTCTGCATTTAATTCTTTAAGTAGGCAATCTCTAGATCCCTTTCTTTGACCGCCTTCATCAGGAGACTAATCTTTCTCTCCATCTCTGCCATCCTTTCGTCGGAGTCCACATCGACCATCATCATAGACATCACACCTTGATTCGATGTCTCTTTTGATTGACCGACAGCGGGAGTAAACTGGTCAAATAGCAGGTTATCTTTGACGACCACTTTATCCTTGGAGGATCCTTCGATCAACTTGACGATCTTGATTGCAATCGCATCGGGGTTCGATGCTTCTTTATCCCAACCTACCGAGAATGACTGCATGTTACCGACCCTTTATAGGTTTTGCTTGCAGCAGCAACAAGAAAAAAATACAGAAATTGAATGTTCAAGAAGACAGGAAATCGAAACAAGGTTTCTAGTAAACCCTGGGACTATGTACAAATTGTCCAACAATAAGTAATTCCTGCCGAAATAGAGCTTCACTTTGCCGATAGCTGCAGCAGATACTATCTCCCCGGATCCAACCCGTAGAGTCACCTCACCCTCTCGCAACTGCTGCCAAGAATCAATTCCCTCAAAAGAAGAACAAACGTGGTTAGTGGCGCCCGAATCTAAAATCCAGGTAGAGTCACTACTCTCCACTAAGCAAGTTTCAGTTACAAGTAAATCGCATTTACCTTGATTCTTCCTCTCGGCAAGGAACTTGGGACAATTTCTCTTCTAGTGGTCGTCCTCATTGCAGTGGAAACGCTTTCCTTTCTCTGCAACTTCCTCGACCTTCTTGCCTTTTGGGCGGCAGCTCGGTTAGCTTTACCCCTCTTCATCTTCTTTTTCCTTTCAAGCGGCGCAGAGAAAGCGTGTTTAGTCCTGCAGGTCGAATCCTCGTGATAAGACACAGAGGCAACATTTGCCTCAGCTTCCAGTGTCCTGATCCTCATAAAGGACTGGATGTTCTGTAGCTCATTGAGGAAGGTAGTCAGAGTGTAGCTTATCTTCTTCATAACAACGTTGCTACGAAACAGAAGGAAACTCTTCGAAAGAGTCTCCAGAATAAAGCTGATCTGGCTCGACTCGTCGATCGAAGCCCCGTTCATCTCCATCAAATTAAAGTGGGTCGTCATGTCTAGAACGTGTTCACGGACAGACGCCCCTTCTTTTATTCGGGCGTTGAAGACGTGTTTGAGTGAATCGTGCCTGACCTGAAACGACTGTTATCCAAACATGTCTTGCAATGACTCCATGATCTCCTTATCGGTGATCATCAACTCGTGCTTCTTTGACAAAACTTCAGACCAGTGTGCAATTATATAGACCTTGGCCTTTTCATTGGCCCTAATCCATCGATCGTAAGCATAACGAACACTTCGTGATGCAGTCGAGGTCAGAAACTGAGGACACTCCTAAGTAAGCACGAACTTCAAGTCGTCAGTTACTAGAATCGTGTTTATAATATTCTTCCACGTTTGGAATTTATCTCCCACTAATTTGTCGGAAGCAAGTAAAGCTATAATTGAGCTAGACATATTTTAGCTGAAAAAATCAAATAATTTTGTGTAAGTCTCGCATAAACTTTTGAAAACCAATAATGTTTTAGCAAAATTTAATCCTATGATCCCTAGGTCATTTAAAAAATGTTATGATATCCTAAAGGTTTAGAACGATTGCCACCAAAGGGTGAACAGAAACACTCCTCCTCTAAGACAAGACTTTCTCGACCAGACCCTAATCCTAGAATAACTCTTATTCCATTAGGCGTCCAGTTACCATTATTTGGTCGAATTCATTAACACTTAACAAATTCTGTGAGTGTCACCCTCAATCTCAAAGTTTCCAAGTATCCATCCAAACAATAGCCACCGAAGGGTGAACAACGAAGAAAAACCAACAAAGAAACTATATCCCTTTCGAGAATTCAGGGTGTTCCGACTCCCATGATCAAGGCCCTCCAAAGGGATTGTCTGGTCCAAGCCAAACTAGCAGGCGGATCATAGGGGTCTCACGGTGTGAATCGAAAGAAGAGACCGTGGGTCCCATTTTCACAGGTCCCGCTCCCACTCACTATAAGTACTCTCTCCATCCACTTCGATATCGACCCATACAAATACCATCCGAAGGGGGACGCTCCCATTTGTGCTACGAGGCCGAGTATTGATCTCACGGTGCGGACTTTAGGAGATTTGTGGTCGGAAATTAAATGTATCTTATACACTATATTTCCTCCCACTTAGCACTTTATAATTTTCGGGATTGACCTAGATAAACCAGCTAAAATTTACCTAAGTCTACCAATATAACTCTTATATGGTATTTAGCCTAAGTTTATAATCACATTATTATTTAGGTCTATGTGAGTAAATTAAAACACTTTTAATTAACGCCACTCACGAAAAATATAATCTAAGAATCTCCGGACCGAATTCACTCCAGTGCGGTTTCGGTGTATGGGTGTTCCATGAAGAGTCAACTTAAATACCCCAGCCTTAGACAAAACCTTCCTTAGACAGAGTTACTAATCAGTCACCATTCAAAGATTATACTTTGATTCCCTAATTCTAAACTTATTAGAACTAGAAAACTTAATCTTATTAGGTAAAATTAGTAAACGACCCCTCTAACACATAAAGTTACACACTATGTTATGCAACTGTGACATGTATGTTCGCACCATGTAATGCATAATTTACCTTACACATGATTTACAAGTTATGCTCCGCACACTCACACATGGATTCTACGCCATGCTATGCACTCACTTGAAAGGATCAAATCCCATAGTGAAAGCGTTGGAATCACTTTTGCTCGCAATTACGTTATGGATTATACACAAAACAGAAAATTAAGGCTAAACATTAATGGAGAAGAAGATTACCTTTGAAGAACCCTCTCTTCACGTCTTCCTTCTACAATCTCGTACTTAAACCTTGTTCTCAACGATCAACCACAACACTTTCACTAAGGCTTCTCCGTTATTCTCTAGGAGAGGAAGATATGGTGGAATCTCCTTTTGGGTTTAGGAGAGAATTTTCTCTTTTGAGAGAGAGATCTGAGAATTGAGAGAGGATTTGAGTTATGTGAAAATCCTTATTTCCAAAAAATGAGACTATCAAGTTTCCAAGTGCATCATAATGTACTTATTTATAATGAGTGAGGAATGAGGTAACTTCCTCCATCCACTCACTCATTTTCTCCATAATATGTGCAATATGCAAATAATATATGCATATTGCATATTATAAAGTATCAAATACTTTATTAAATGAAATTTTAATCACATTCAATTGTATATCTCTCAATTAAATAATATTTTCTAGTGTTTAATATGAAACAATTCCATATTAAAATGGTATTTTGAAATTAAACCAAATATAGTATATAGTGTATTATGAATCATATTCATATTAAACTATATATTATTATATCCATTATAACACATATAATCGATATAACTCCCATTTACGAAATTGAACACTTCAAGTTTGCTCCAAAACTTTCTATCCTTCGATATTTCCATGTTGAGCCAACAAAAGAACCTAATGGACCTACAGTTCATGAGCTCCAATGATACAAGGTGAACCGATCAAATTCTTTGATCCGGTTGACCAATATTCATTAACTACGAGTCACTCCACTATAGACTCGTAGTTGCACTCTCCTCACTGTAGGACAAGTTGTGTCCATTGATTTAACCAATGTCCATGAGTCGACCCTTCATAGGTTGTTCCTAATCACAGTTAGGTCAAATTATCGTTTTACCCCTATGATTACCTCTTGCTCCTTAAGTACCACTGATCCTCTAATGAACAACTAGTTTATGGTCCTACCATAAACAAAGTCCCTCTCGGGCCAATGAAGGGTAGGGCCTCATTGTTCAAGACTTGGATACAACCCTTAAGAAAACAACCTATCTAAATTCTCTAGCTCGCGAACGAGTGAATTCTATCTCGCGGAGTTAAGTTCCCAGCTCCCAACAATGTTTTTTCCTTGAGAAGGTAGGCATATTGAGTCGGCAACTTTGACCACTCTCACCCATACTAGTCTAAGGACAAACCCCCGCAGACAGGAGTCCGTAACCTGCTCAGGATTCAGGTCGAGTCACTAATGGTCATCTATAAATTATTGTACCTAATTTATTAACGGTGTTACATCAGTAGACTAATAATTCGCGGTCCAGTCTTGTACAATCTCATCACACAGGATGCCCCCACTCGCATGTCAACTACATGAACGAGTTGGATTGCCTCGTTTGTACCAAATACAAAGTGGGTCACATCCATAGTGCTTCCAGGATGAGATTCCCAACCTATCCATATACTATAGATTATTTAGGTTACACACTTGAACATGATCATACCTATGTGTCTACTACACACTATTCAAGTTCTCAGAACCATAACCCTAGAGCTTAGTTTATTGAATTTTAAGTTTTAAATGGGAGAACACGAGAAATGATGAATAATAACTCTTTATTGAATTTATTGGGTATTTACAAACTACACGAGTTTAGAGCATAAAATCCCAACATCACTGGCCAACACATGATTTACATGTCGTGTTCAGCAAACTCATCCCGACATATGTGATTACTTGTGAAAACAAGTAATCTAGCTCCCAATCATTCAACTTTTCCTTAGCATAGCGCATCTTTTACAAAGTATTTAAGGAGTAATGTTAGCAATTACATTCAGAGTGGTAGCATACCATGTGAATTCTAATTAAGCAGAATATTGAACTCCTAGCACATCATGGAATCTAATAATATTCGATTTTCAAGTGTTAGGAATGCATGCAATAGGCAAAAAATTATCCAACTATGTGTCAGTCTGTCTAGAAGGAGACAAAGAGGATTATGTGTGCACTACTTGTGTGAAAAAGAACAATGGTAGGGTAGACATTTAATAAGCCCATGATCTTCCCTTTATCTAGCCGATGTGGAAATTTGGTCGCACTCCCAAACAACCCTCCCTTGAACAAAGTAACAACTAAGCCTCCTCTCAAATAATCATCTATCCATATAGCTCTTATCCTAGCCAACTCCCTCTACCAGAGCACACCACCAGTCACTAACTCTTTTACTAGAGCACATCGTCTATCTGATAGAGCTCCCTACCACGGATCTCCACCATTATTATGCTTTTGAAGCTTTCCTCCTTTGCTCAATGCTTGAGGATTCTATCGATCACCGCTCAAGGACATGGTTCTCATACCACTATTAGGGACAACGCCCATCCCCATTGATATGATATTGTCCACTTTCGACATAAGCCCTCATGGCTTTACTCTTGGTTTCACCCAGAAAGTGTCATGGAAATAAAGATAGTGTCCCTCACTTATAAACTCATGGTCTTCCCCTTATCTAGATGATATGAGACTTTGGTAGCACTTCCAACAACTAAGAAATTGAGACCTTAGTAACTATGGGTAGCATCGGTACTTCTCGAAGGGTAAGTCTTGAAGAGCTTTGGTGAGGACTAAATATGAGTGTTGAGTAAAATCAAGCGAGCATGACATGATTAAAGATTCATGTGTTAGTTGTATAGCATGGTGATATAATTCATGTGTTATGTGAGAGTCTCATGCATATTTTACTGGTTTATGCATGTGTAGCATGATGTTCGTGATGTTACTTTGAACAAGCATGTTTAAGTGTGTGTGAACAACATGATGTTTGTATTTGATGTTTGGTGGCTCATTGTTGCGTATAATTTAGGATATGCAATACCGCAGTGTACGGGTCAAGTTTTAGTATAGTGATTTATGAGTCCAAGTATCGTCCTCGGGGATGTGACGCCTGGTAATTTCAAGTAAGTTTTATTTTCTTTCCAAGTTAATTTGGGGCTCATGTCATAGTTTTTAAAAGGTTTGGGCTAGATTATTAATTTGTGGATCTTGCAGGGGCCCAAATAGTTAAATCTCGCCTTTAAATTTGGGTTGACGGCTCTTAAGTCTCTTATCAAGCAGTTTGGAGAACAAATCAAGGTAACCCCTAGACCCTCTCTTTCTTGTGGTTTAAAAAAAAAAGAAGAAAAAAAAAAAAACAAGTTTGCGAGAAGCCTCGCTCGCGCGAGACCCCACGCGCCGTCTCCTTCTCGCGCGCGGGGCGGCGCCGCTCTCTCTCTCTCTCGGGCGCCTCTCCTCTCCGCCGGCGCCTTCTCTCTCCGCCACCGCATCCTCTCTCCGCCACCGCCTTCCTCTCCGCCGTCTTCTCTCTCTCTCTCTCTCTCTCTCTCTCTCTCTCTCTCAAATCCGGCCGAGCCTCCCTCCCTCTCAGATCCGACCGACCGAACCTCCCTCCCTCTCAGATCCGGCCAAGTCTCTCTGTCTCAGATCCGGCCGAGTCTCTCTCTCTTGTCGCAGATCCGGACGAGCCGCCCTCTCAGATCCGACCAAATCCTCTCTGTCTGCGCTCTCCCTCTTTGTCTCTCTTGTAGATCCGAATCAATGGTAACCTTCGCACTGACTAGTATTGGTTTTGTGACAGGAACAAATCGTTTTGGCTAAAAAGGTTAGACGTGTGAAGGAACCTCGAGGCTAGGACCGGGCAGAGAGCGTCTTCATCCCGCGTCCGTGGGTGCATTAGGCAGCTAGCAGGAGCAAGGACTTCCCCGCGACACTCCCATTTGAGGTAAGTAGTCAGTTGGAGTAAACACCGAGCTCCTGAGCGAAAGAGCAAGGTGTATGTGCCTTGTTGTGATTTTGAGTTTTGCTGTTGAACCATAGGACAACTAGTCAAGAAAGTCTGAAGCTCGTAGCATGTTTTTATGAGTTTTAAGTCTGAGATGATTCCATGATTGTTACATCAGGTTTGCAAGTATGTTTGAATCTTGTTTTACTATGTTGCATTGTTTACGTATTCTGTTGTGTGAAACTTTGAGCGGTAGGGGTCGTACCTGTGGTAAAATCTGACATTCCAAACGAGCGTGTGGTACGCATTGAGTTTGATAGGTTTGAGAGCCTAGTTGGGAGTTTCGACCCTTGGAGTGGGTCGAGGATGTTAGAAATGTTTAGATGAGACCCTAGTTACCTTATGAACAGAACCCATGAGTTAGTCTTCACCGAACACTGGATTGCGCTTGAACGGGTCAGAACCTCTAGGTTGACGATATATGATAGGCTCGTGAGGCTGGGGTGCGTCCCCATCAAGACTGGGAGTGGTTGCTTTCCATGATCCCGGACTAGCTTAGGGGCGATTCCCCAATGGGCGTGTAGGCTAGGCACCGCACGGTACCATGCTAGTGTGTTATGAGAGCCTGGGGGTGCGTCCCCGTTGAGATCGGGAGTGGTTGCTTTCCATGATCCCGTGCTGGCTTAGGGGCGATTCCCCATAGGGCGTGCGGGACACGTACCTGCTCTGCCCTATGCTGGCGTGTTGTGGCGTGAGGGTCCTAAGGTGAAGTTCGAGTAGCCACCACAGGAGTCAGGGTGAAAGGAGTTAAAGGGGGGGAGACTAGTTCAGGGGTTGAGCGAGTTTGGGAGATGATTCTAGTTGTCTTGTTGAGTTAGGTTTGGACGTAAGTGGGCTACTTACTGGGTATTTTTATACTCATTCGTTTTCTTTTTATGTTTTGATCGCGGGTAAAAGTTGAACCAGGATGAACGCGCGATGAAGGCAACTCAAGAGGCTATAAGACTTCTTCGTGAGTGTCCCTACTCCTAGGAATTATTATTGTCTTGTTTTATGTAGACTCGCTGCGCATTCTTTTCCCTTTTGGTTTTGAAAGAACTCCTGTTTAAGCTTTAATTGTTGTTTGAACTTTTGATGTGGTATGTGAGCGTTTACAAGTATCAAAACTTCGTTTTCTGATTTATCTCACCTTGGTTGCCTGTATGTGATCTGCTGCTTGAACCCAGCCTATCGTACATGTAGTTTGGCGGAGGCTGGGTGAGTCGAAATACTTATTGGAGTGTTTTGTGCCTTTAACAGGTTAGAAAAAATTTTCTGGTTGCCCTAGTAGCGTCGTTATCTTTGTCACTGAATTTTTCCAAAGATTAGTGGCGTTGCTTAGTAACTCCCCTAGTAGTTTAGTTTTAAAATTTAGGGTCGTTACAGTTGGTATCAGAGCCCAGGTTCTAGATTTTGTAGACTCGCCTACATCGTAGGCACTGGTTCTTATAGCCTCTCGCAGGAAGTCACCTCGCCGTCACCAGGTTTGCTTTTATCATTCTTTTTGACTAAGATGTATTGCGTGACCCTTGCCGTGTGAGTGGCCTTGTTTGAGTACTTTCTTCGCTCTTTAAAGTTTTTGTTATGTTATGACTTAGATTATGGCTCGAGGTCGTTCGCGTGGTAGGAGGGGTAGGGGAGCAGCCCTACCAAGAGGTCGTGGAGGTCGAGGAGGCAGGGGTCGGGGGCTCGTAACTAGGAGCCTGTGTTGGAGCCCTTAGTCGACGAACAGTCTGAACATCAAGAGGAGGTTCACCCTGACCCTCCAGCCGTTGAGGAGTCGTTGAGCCAAAACCTAGAGAACCAGGGGGACCAGAGGAACGAGAATGCTCCACCACCTACCACGATGCTCATGACTCCCGAAAGCCTCCAGGGAATCATTCAAGCTACCTTAGCAAGCCAAGTAGCAATGTTCACCCAGAATTTCGGGGTGGTCAACAAGAATGCCGGATCAACCACGGAAGAGGCCAGATATTTGAAAGACTTCAAGAATTATGACCCGCCTAACTTCGAAGGTCAGGAGGTGGACCCCATGGCCGCTGAGGCGTGGCTTGCTGCCATGGAATCAGTTTTCCGTCGGATGCGCTGCCCGGAGAACCAAATGGTCCAGTGTGCCGTCTACACACTCAGGGGACGAGCTCTCCTCTGGTGGGAGGCCATAGAACGGTCCGTTGGTGTAGGTGAAGGACCAATGTCGTGGGCAAAGTTCAGGAAGGAGTTCTATGAAAAGTACTACCCGACCACCACGAGAACGAGGAAGTTGGCCGAGTTCATTGAGCTGAAGCAAGGGCCGACCCAGTCAGTAGAGGACTATGAGCACGAGTTCACTGTGTTGTCCCGTTTTGCAGTCTATTGGGTAGACACAGAAAAAAAGAAGGTGGACAAGTTCGTGGGCGGACTATGTGATGCCTTGTATGGCGGTGTGGCTGTCCTGGAACCACAAACTTATGCTGCAGCTGTTCGTGCAGCGTCGTTGCTTGATGCCCGTACCTCGAGGTCTGGAGGAGTCGATGCAGGCGGGATCTGTGTGTAGCCCAAAGCACAGAAACCCGACGAAGCTCCGGGGCGAACCCAGGTCCAGGCAGAAGAGGCGTAAGAGGAAGTTTAACCGGTGACAAAGTGTGCCTAATAGACATGTAGCCCAAGCGCGTGCGGCCGACCCAAAGAGTGGCGAAGATTCTCTCTCGCTGAGTTGTGGCGAGGCATGATGCATAGTGGGGCGTGTTTTGCGGCCACCATGACCTGTTACAACTGTGGAAAAGTAGGTCATTTGTCTTCGATGTGCAGGCAACAGAAGAGAGCGGACCCCAGAACTTGTTTCAGATGCAAGAAAGTTGGTCATGTGGCGTCGGCTTGTCTAGAAAATCAGGAGCAAGGGGCTCAGGGAGGGCGCCAGCGAGGCGGAGTCTACCAGCCGCCACCAGAGTTGCAGGAGGTTCAGGCGCCGTGGTGACAGTACACTACCTATACTTGGTCATCTTTCTCTTGTGCTTTTTGATTCCGGTGTACACACTCTTTTGTTTCTGCTTTGTTTGTGGGGGCAAGCCCGGTTAGAGGTAGAGCCTCTAGGTTTCATCATTAGTTACAACCCCGTAGGGACTGAACTCATGACCCGAGAAAAAGTGAAGACCGGTCAGGTATTAGTGGAAGGTCGCTCGTTGGAAGTGACCCTAATCGTTCTTGAAATGGGAGATTTCGACGTTATCCTTGGCATGGATTGGCTAGCTGCAAATCATGCCAACATCGATTGCCATCGTACGGAGGTAGTCTTTAAGCCTCCATCAGAACCGAGTTTCAAGGTGAAAGGAACCGAGCATGGAGTCGTCCCAAGGATGATTTCGAAACTAAAGGCAAGCAAGCTGATTAGCCAAGGGGCTTGGGCCTTTTTGGCAAGTGTGACAGACTCGAGAAGTAAGGAAGGGGATGTGTCGTCGGTCCCAATAGTCAGGGAGTTCGTTGATGTGTTCCCTGAGGATTTGCCCAGACACCTCCACTGCAGAGGTGGATTTACATATTGAGTTGGAACCAGAGCACCGCACCGCTGTCGAAAGCTCCGTGCATGCAATGGCCCCAGTAGAGCCGAAAGAACTCAAGACTCGATTCAGCGAGTTGCTAGACAAGGGCTTTATCCGCCCTAGTGTCTCACCCTGGGGTGCGCCCGTGCTCTTTGTGAAAAAGAAGGATGGGTCGATGCGCTTGTGCATTGACTACCGAGAGTTGAACAAGGTAACGATAAAGAATAAGTATCCACTCCCCAGGATTGATGACCTGTTTGACCATTTGCAGGGGGCCACTGTGTTCTCTAAGATTGACCTGCGCTCGGGATATCACCAGTTGCGAATAAGGGAGGAAGACATCCCAAAGACGGCTTTCAGATCCAGATATGGGCATTACGAGTTTACCGTGATGTCATTCGGACTGACAAACGCCCCAGCAGTATTCATGGATTTGATGAATAGGGTGTTCAAGAAATTCTTGGACACTTCTGTGATCGTGTTCAGAGATGACATCCTGATATACTCGAGGTCGAGTGAAGAGCATGAGAACCACTTGAGGGAAGTCTTGACTACTTTGAGGGAGAACCAGTTATATGCTAAGTTCTCCAAGTGTGAGTTCTGGCTGTCGCAGGTATCCTTTCTCGGACACGTGGTATCTAAAGAGGGTGTCTCAGTGGACCCAGCGAAGGTGGGCGCGGTCTCAGAATGGCCCCGACCCAAAACTCCCACGGAAGTCCGTAGTTTCTTGGGCTTGGCCGGTTATTACCGACGGTTTGTGGAGGATTTCTCCAAGATTGCAACGCCCCTCACCCAGTTAACACGGAAGGGAAATGCCTTCGTGTGGGTGAGGCGTGTGAGGCCGATTTCAAGACTTGAAGCGAGAGGTTGATCTCACTCCAGGTGCTTACGATGCTGATGGATCTGGAAATTTCGTAGTTTACAGTGATGCTTCCAAGAAGGGTTTGGGTTGTGTCTTAATGCAAAATGGGAAAGTGATTGCCTACGCCTCCCGGCAGTTGAAGGACTACGAGAGAAACTACCCGACTCATGACTTGGAGTTAGCCGCGGTGGTCTTTGCCTTGAAAATCTGGAGACACTACTTGTATGGAGAGAAGATCCAGATGTATACCGACCACAAGAGTTTGAAATATTTGTTTACTCAGAAGGAGTTGAATATGAGACAACGGAGATGGTTGGAGCTGGTGAAAGATTATGAAATCGAGATCTTGTATCATCTGGGTAAGGCAAACGTGGTTGCCGACGCCCTTAGTCGAAAGACAACTCACACTTCAACCCTGGATTGCGCTTGAACGGCTCAGAACCTCTAGGTTGACGATATATGATAGGCTCGTGAGGCTGGGGTGCGTCCCCATCAAGACTGGGAGTGGTTGCTTTCCATGATCCCGGACTAGCTTAGGGGCGATTCCCCAATGGGCGTGTAGGCTACGCACCGCACGGTACCATGCTAGTGTGTTATGAGAGCCTGGGGGTGCGTCCCCGTTGAGATCGGGAGTGGTTGCTTTCCATGATCCCGTGCTGGCTTAGGGGTGATTCCCCATAGGGCGTGCGGGACACGTACCTGCTCTGCCCTATGCTAGCGTGTTGTGGCGTGAGGGTTGCTTTCTCTCATTGCATCGTCAACCAAAGTTCTAGGTCCTAAGGTGAACTTCGAGTAGCCACCACAGGAGTCAGGGTGAAAGGAGTTAAGGGGGGGGGAGACTGGTTCAGGGGTTGAGCGAGTTTGGGAGATGATTCTAGTTGTCTTGTTGAGTTAGGTTTGGACGTAAGTGGGCTACTTACTGGGTATTTTTATACTCATTCGTTTTCTTTTTATGTTTTGATCGCAGGTAAAAGTTGAACCGGGATGAACGGCGATGAAGGCAACCTGGCGAGGCTATAAGACTTCTCCGTAGTGTCCCCGGCTCCTAGGAATTATTATTGTCTTGTTTTATGTAGACTCGCTGCGCATTCTTTGCCCTTTTGGTTTTGAAAGAACTCCTGTTTAAGCTTTAATTGTTGTTTGAACTTTTGATGTGGTATGTGAGCATTTACAAGTATCAAAACTTCGTTTTCTGATTTATCTCACCTTGGCTGCCTGTATGTGATCTGCTGCTTGAACCCAACCTATCGTACATGTAGTTTGGCGGAGGCTGGGTGAGTCGAAATACTTATTGGAGTGTTTTGTGCCTTTAACAGGTTAGGAAAAATTTTCTGGTTGCCCTAGTAGCGCCGTTATGCTGCCGAAATTTTTCCAGCATTAGTGGCATTGCTTAGTAACTCCCCTAGTAGTTTAGTTTTAAAATTTAGGGTGGTTACAATGAGTTTCTAGACTAATTAATTACTAAGATACTAATTCTCAATTTTATCTAAAGAAACATAACATGGATAGTTTGTTGAAAGTAAAGACAAACAAACAAACAAACATGTGGAGACACGAATTGATAGAATTGAGGGAAGTGATTATACAAGTTAATGACTCAATTAACACATGGAGATGAAATTATAAACAAGAAGTAAAATACTCAAGAAAACCTCTCGATTCTTAGTGAGCCTCACACATGCAATAAACTCCATAGTCTCCATATGAACCTACTACATGCATGGCATTAAGTAACTTCTTTATGCGTTTCCCTAAGATTTCTAGGTCATTCTCATGCCAGATTTCTAAGGGTTTTGACAATTTTCCTCTAATTTAAGCTTTATCTCTCGAGTCCACTTTAACCAACAGATTAAGAAGTAAAGAACGAATTGCCAAAAATAAGAACAAAACCTGCTTCAATTCATGGTAAGAAAGTCTTAACAAGTAAATCAATTCCTAACTACAATGTTTAGCTACTCTAAATCACATGAAAATCAAACTAAACATGTAGAAAACGTCTTAGAACGCTATTACAATTTGAAAGAAAAGGAAATTAAACTTATGTGTTGATGTCGGTCCTTCGTCTCCGAGCTCCCGTCTTCGATCTCGAACCTCCACGGATGCTTTGGCTCCCAAAAATTCCCTTTTCTCTCTTCTTACAAAGTGTATTTTGAAATTAGGGTGGAAAATCTACCGGCTCCCTTTGCAAGAAGAATTAAAGTTGTATTTATAGGCTCAATCGGTGCAGCGTTGAAACGCTGTACCCTAGGCGGCTGGCAGATATGGAATGTCTCGATGGCGTTGCAGCGCTGAGGGCAGCGTTGCAACGCCGCTACCCTAACGCGCGCGCCTTTCTATCGATGTGGCGTTGCAACGCTGCAAGGCAGTGTTGCAATGCCCTCTGTGTCGTCCTTCATATATGCTTCCTTATCGAGATAGCGTTGCAACGTTATCGGTAGTGGTCTTCAACGCCTTTACTCAGCACGTTCGGCGTTGCAACGCTATGGACAGCGTTGCAACGCCATCACTTTGGGTCATCATGCTTGGATTGATCCTTTCTCTTCTAATTGATATTATTTTTAGCTCCAAATAACCTCGTTTCGATCCCGAGTGATCCAATTTATCTCCAATAGTTCTGTTTACGCTCTTATCCTGAAATTGAATGAATTAAACACGTAAAAGCCTTGAAATCATCATAAAACTAGCAATAATTAAGCCTAAGGATAGCACATTTGTGCTATCAAACACCCCCAAACTTAAACTTTTGCTAGTCCCGAGCAAAAACAGAGTTAGACATTAGATTGTTCTTAAACATATATTTGATTCAAGCCTCAATGATTTAAGGGAAAGTCTAGTAACCACATGAAACATTCAACCATAACACTTCAGCAAGCAATTTAAAACTTCTCCTAAGTGTTCCTACGTGTGTGTGTGATTAGCCTATGTTCCCTTTGTTTTTACTAAGCCCGGATCAACGTGTTTGTGCAAGGACACTAGCTTTCACACATCCACTTCAGGGACCCTTACCTAGAGCACTCGCTCAATGAGTGGCCTAACTTATCACAATGAAGGTAGCTCTTTTTGCCCTCATAGAATTTTTTTTTTCTTTAGCAAACAAACAACAAAAACCAACTAATTCACATATTATACAGGTCATGCACTTCATTTTGTTATTCACCCTATCCTGCAGTTTAACTCTCAAATCAGTTCTTAGACCTATCGAAGTGAAATCAAACTTCTGAACCTAATAACTTTGTTCTAAGCATTTCAAAACTACAGGAACACAGACTATGTGTATAATAGTGCAGGAAAAACTCAAGAAAATTTTTAAATTAACTCAAATTCATGTCATGCTCTCAAGTTTCAGCAGAATCACTAGAATTTCCAATTAAATCTCATCCTAGGCTATCATGATCATACTTGTGTAAAAGATCAATCAACAATTAGACACATACTCAGGACAGCCACAACAAATAAACACATCCCAGCCCCAAACTTAAACTAAACATTGTCCCCAATGTTTGCAGAACTAAGCACAAATTAAGTATAAGGGTAAGAGTGAACAATACTGTCCTGGGTAATGGAGATCTTTCTGAGTTTCTTGGATAGCCAAAGCATGTGTGTTGGAGTTCCTCAGAACGGGAGCATGGATTTCAATGAAGAAAGGCATCGTCACAACCTACAAAGCAAAACAACAACTAGTAAATAAACTAGGAATTGAAAAACAACAAACTAAAGACATAAAATAGAAAAAAAAATGAAAAAGCTTGGGTTGCCTCCCAAGAAGCGCTTTGTTTAACGTCTTTAGCTAGACTATACTCCCTCAAGGTGTTTCCTTCCTTGTTTGCAGTGCCTAGAGTCATGTGTTCATGTGGCTAATCTGGGTCTCTATATTCTTTATTGCAACTCCATGACTAGCAACAATACCAGATAGACTGGTGACTGCATTCTCAAGTTGGTTGGACCGACTTCTGGATTCAGCTATGAAGGAGTGCAATGTGTCTTCCAGAGATGGTTTCCTCTCAGATGTAGAAGCATGCATTGTAGGAGGATGCAACACATTTTTGTTGTTAGCATAAGAGAAATTCTCATGATACCTTAAACCTGGATTGTAATGTGTTGGTAGGTTATTCTGAGCCTGATTTCCTCCATAGGCGTTGCTTCTGTTGTTCAGGTAGTGCAATTTCTCCATAGTGGATTCTCCATTGGGCTTGGAGCATTGAGAGGACATCCCTTTTTGTTGTGATCCTGCAAAATTATTCAGAGCATGAGTGAGAGATGTCGTATGAGATCTAAGAGAAGTTATCTCATCTAGTTGATATAATCCAGCTACTAGCTTAGATCTGCCATTGTCTGTAGGCCATTGGTAGCTGGCAGTTGACACTTCCTCGAGGAGGGCACGTGCTTCTGGCACAGTCTTCGCCATGAAAGCCCCTCCAGTAGTGGCATCCAGAATGGTCCTGGTCTTACCTTCCAGTCCATTATAAAACAGTTATCCCTGGAGCCAATCTGGGTAGCTATGCTGTGGGCACCTTCTGAGCATGTCCTTGTACCTTTCCCATGCCTCGAATAGCTGCTCTCCTTCCTGCTGCCTGAATGTTCTAATCTCAGTCCTTAACTTTGCAGCTTTCACAGGTGGAAAGAATTTGGTTATGAAGGCTTGGGCCAACTCCTCCCATGAAGTGATACTACCTGAGGGAAGGGACCCTAGCCATTCTTTGGCTCTACCCTGCAAAGAAAAAGGAAAGAGACGTAAGCGAATATTATCAGCAGAGATACCATTCATTTTAAATGTACCACAGATTTGTAAGAAATTTTGAAGATATGAGTTAGGATCTTCTGTGGCTAAACCTCTGAAAGCACCTTCCCTAACTATCTGTATCAGTCCTGTCTTAAGTTCAAAATTATTGGCATTTATAGGGGCATGGACTATTCCAGCCTGCTCAGAATTAATCATAGGTTGGAAATACTCCCTGATAGGTTTAGGGTTATTGATGAACTTCTGATCAGCCATAGTATGAGTTTCTGCTTTTCCTTCCCTTAGGAGTCTCCTACAGGTCCTCTCGATCTCAGGATCAAAAGGGTGCAGGTCTGCAACTCTCCCCTTGGGCATACACCTGGAGGAACAAAAAGAAAGAAATTAGACAAAAACACAAACAACTAGAAAATAAAACAAAAAATAAAGACATGAAACATAAAACTTGGGTTGCCTCCCAAGAAGCGCTTTCTTTAACGTCTTTAGCTAGACGGTGACTTGTCAGGGCACATAAAATTGCTCATATTTCTTCGAGCCCTTCTTGTTCGAATCAATATAGCCTTCTAAGTCTAAAAGGCTATCTTGTTTCTCCTGGGCACCAGACAGATACTTATTTTTGGTATTTTTGTTTAGTAAAATGAAAGAACTAAAATCAAAGCAAGACTCGTGAGTATAAGACAAATGGTTATAAAAAATAAATGAACTTTTTGGGGATAAAAGGAAAGAAGACTTCTCAGCCTCTAACTCTATCACCTAGATCTTCCCTATGGAACTAATTGTATCACCAATGTCTTCCTCCCTAACCTGATCATGGTGTGCCTCAGTCTCCCCCAAACTATCCTCATTATCATCTGAACAAATCCTCCTAAGTGGCATCTCCTGAGTGGTAAGGATAAGAAATTGCTCCTGTAAGGCCTTAAGGGAAATTACTAGCTGATTAAGGTACTGAGTTCTATCCTGCACTATTTCCCAAAGTCCTACCATCTCAGTTTCTAACCTATCCAACCTCTCTAATTCACTATGAACCAAATTTTTAAATTTCAATTTTAAGGTATATTCCGCCAATTGGTCCATAAGAGAAGATTTTTCTATGGGTTGGTCAGGGTACAACAAATTATGATCCCAAGTATCTAAATAACTACCATCATAAGAATTTTTATCAATTTCAGGTACAGAATGGTAAAAATTAGACATATGGTATTCAAAAAAATCTTGATGCACATACCTAGGGTCTTGGGAGGGACAATAGAATGGTGGAGAATAAAAATTATGCAAAGTCATGCTTGAAAAATTAATAATTCAGATCAAGACTTTTACACAATAGCAACACAACCAAAAACAGGGGACAAAGACTCAAAAACAACACACAAAACTACAAACGACAAAAAAGGAAAAAAAACAAACAATGAAATAAAACACACAAACACACTTTAGTCTAAAATTTCAAATTTTCTCCTAATATTAATTAATCTAAATAATCGTCATTTCCCGGCAACGGCGCCAAAAACTTGTTGCGTATAATTGGATATGCAATACCGCAGTGTACGGGTCAAGTTTAAGTATAGTGATTTATGAGTCCAAGTATCGTCCTCGAGAATGGGTTTCTAGATTAATTAATTACTAAGATACTAATTCTCAATTTTAGCTAAAGAAACATAACTTGGATAGTTGGTTGAAAGTAAAGACACTAATACGCATTATGTACTAACCCACCACAAGATTTTGTAAATGATGATGATTACTGTGAACTTGGTAATGGGATTGAATCTCGATGCTGAAGCGAATGATCGTCGTTACTCTGTTAATTCTGTTGCATAGAAATAACTCAAACCCCAAAAACTATGGCTAAGCATACAAGTAAAAAGCATAATAGTAAAGAGAGATTACCTTTGTAGACCGATCTCTTCGCGTAATCCTTTCAGCATCAACGATTTCTCTGTTCTCTGTGTACTCTACGATCGAACACCTCCAAATGGCCTTCTCGGTTGTTCTCTAGGAGAGGGAGAGAGGTGGGATCTCCTTTTGGGGAATTAGGGAGAGTGGAGAAAATTTGAGAGAATTTGGTTTTTGCTTATGATGCAAAACCATGCAGAATAACTTTAGTTCCCAAAATGCATCCAAAAGGAAGCTTTTATAGGCAATGTGGGTGGAGACAAATTCTCTACCCATTATGCCACAATTTCCTCCATTTATGCATAAATGCATAATATAAGGTATCAAATACCTTATTATGTAAATAATATTTACATAATGGGGAAATTAAATGAATCATATTCAATTTACACATCTCTCAAATTATGCCTTAATTCCATAATTAGGCAATAATTAGGTTCATCATAAATTATATTCACATTGAACTATCAATTATATCATTATAATTGACATAATTCCCTAAATTGAATTTGAACACTTCAAATTCATTCCAAAATTTTATACCCTCATGCATTTCCATGTTGAGCCAACCAAGGGACCTAATGGACCTACAGATGATGGGCTGCAACGATACGAGATTAACTAATCAAACTCTTTGATCCCGTTAACCAACATTCGTTAATTACGACTCACTCCACTATAGACTCGTAGTTGGACTCTCCCATTGTAGGACAATTTGTGTCCATTGATTTAACCAATGACTGTGAGTCAACCCTTCACAGGTTGTTTGTGGTCATAGTTGGGTCAAACTACCGGTTTATTTCATTTTCTTTTCAATTGAATAAAGTGTTTATTTCATTTTACTTCATTTTCTTTTCAATTGAATAAAGTGTTTATTTCATTGGAAAAGTATTGTACTATGTGTTGCTCTTCTTGAGAATTTTTTGCAGTGGTTTAATTCAGTTAAAATAGTTTTAACAATGAATTATACAAAATTGCAAGTACACGAACTAATTTCTCCTAAAGAAAATGCTCAATTTTTGTATCTAAGATTGGGTCACATTAATCTCAATAGGATTGAGAGATTGGTAAAGAATGGACTTCTAAATGAGTTAGAAGAAAATACTTTACCTGTATGTTAATCCTGCCTAGAAGGCAAAATGACTAAAAGACCTTTTAGTGAAAAGGTTATAGAGCCAAAGACCCTCTTGAGCTTATACATTCAGACCTTTGTGGTACGATGAATGTTAAAGCCAGGGGAGGATATGAATATTTCATCTGTTTTATAGATGATTATTATAGATTTGAGCATATTTACCTAATGCACCACAAGTCTGAAGCACTTGAAGAGTTCAAGGAATTCAGACTCGGGTTGAAAATCAATTAGGTAAAACTATTAAAACACTTCGATCGGATCGAGGTGGAGAGTACATGGATTTAAAATTTCAGAACTATATGATAGAACTTGGAATTACATCCCAACTCTCAGCTCCCGGCAACAAGAAAAGGTTGCTAATAAAACTAGTACGTCAACAAGAGTTGTTGATACTAGTTTGTCAAGTCAAGAGAGTCCATCTCAAGAGTTGAGTATGCTTCGACATAGTGGGAGGGTTATAACACAACCTGACCGTTACATGGGTTTATCTGAAACCCAAGTTGTTATACCAGGATGACAATCATGAGGATCCATTGACTTATAATCAAGCAATGGTTGACAAAGACAAAGACAAATGGGTCATAGCCATGGACCAAAAAATGGAGTCTATGTACTTCAATTCTATTTGGGATCTTGTAGATAAGCCTGATGGGGTAAAACCTATAGGTTGTAAGTGGATCTACAAGAGAAAGCATGGTGTAGATGGGAAGATGCAAACCTTTAAAACTAGATTAGTAGCAAAGGGTTATACCCAGGTAGAAGGGGTTGACTATGAGGAGACCTTTTCACCTGTTATTATGGTAAAGTCTATCCGTATCCTACTTGACATTGCCGCATATTATGACTATAAGGTATGGAAAATGGATGTCAAGACAACCTTTTTGAATGGCAATCTTGAGGAAAACATCTACATTGACCAACCCAAAGGGTTCATTGAACCAGGACAAGAGCAAAAGGTTTGCAGGCTTAAAAGATCAATTTATGGACTGAAACAAGCCTCTAGGTCCTGGAATATAAGATTTGATGAGGCAATCAAATCATATAATCTTGACCAGAATGATGATGAACCTTGTGTCTACAAGAAAATCATCAATAGTTCTGTCGCATTCCTAATTCTCTATGTAGATGATATCCTACTCATTGGGAATGATGTAGGTTATCTTACTGACATTAAGGATTGGCTAGCTACGCAATTCCAAATGAAAGATGTGGGTGATGCAGTTTGTTCTTGGGATCCAGTTGTCCGAACATGAAAGAATAAAAGCAGTAGAGCCTTGTCTCAAGCATCTTACATAGACAAAGTGTTGTTAAGGTTTAAGATGCAAGACTCCAAAAAGGGCTTGTTGCCTTTTTAGACATGGAGTCCATTTGTCTAAGGAACAGTGTCCTAAGACACCTCAAGGAGTTGAGGATATGAGATGGATTCCTTATGCATCAGCTGTTGGGAGCTTGATGTACGCCATGTTGTGTACTAGGCCTGACATCTGTGTTGTGTAAATTTTGCAAGACCGCAAGTCTACGGGTCAAGTTTTAATATAGTGAATTTGAGTACGAATATCGTCCACAAGATTGGGTATTTAATTCAATTAATTCCTATCAATAACACCACTCAATTTTATCTAGAAAATTAGACTTAAAGTGAGGTGAAACACAAAATCAAAGAGTGAAAATTGAGAACAATCAGGAGAGATGAATATCTTAGGGACTAGATTTCACCAATTAATTAACTATTTTATTGTCATCATGCTAATGGGTTATTGCACTGCTTTTATAAACCAAGAAACTAATATAACAAATAACATCTCTCGAGGCAAGTGAATCTCATGCAAGATATAGAATTAAACATCTCTGTTCAACCTAAAAATCAAACATGACACTAAGTTCAATTCTTATGGGTTTCTAATAGTACTTCAATCATTCTCATGTCAAAATAACTATCAGTCATGCAATTGAGATCAGATCTAAAATATCTTTCACAAGAATAAATTCAGATCTAAGAACAAATAAACCGTGATCAAGAGTCTATAAGTATTAAGGATGCAATTCCATGAATATAAACATTACAATAAACCAAAAACAGTCAATTCAACAAAATAGCATAATTAAAAGGCTACATCTATCCCTAAGATAACAAGTTTAGCTACTCATGTCCACTATAAATCCTACTAAACGCAAATACAAGACCATAGTTCAACAATCAAAGTAAAGAGAACGAAGAAAGAACTCTCGTAGCGTGAACAGCAACGATCCCGACACCTATCACGAACCTCGAGCTCCAGAAAATCTTCTCCTTGGAATCTCCCCAAAGTGTTCTTACAACCTCTTACAATGGTGTTTAGACAATGGTGTGTAAAATCTCTCCAACAAGGCTCGTCCCCTTTGCAAGAAGCATCCTTTCCTTTTTATATTAATGGCACGACGTTGCAACGCTGGGCATGGCGTTGCAACGCTGTGCCCTAGCGAATAAATCAAAAAAGGAAAACATCTAGCGGCGTTGCAACGCTGCTACCCTCACGCGCCTTTTCTTATCGAAGTAGCGTTGCAACGCCATCGCTACGGATCTTCATGGCGTCTTTTCTGCGTGTGAAGCGTTGCAACGCTGGCTGCGCCATCGGTAAGAGCTTCTATAGTAGAACGGCTGCACACAGAGTGTTGCAACGCCCTGAATAGCGTTGCAACACCATCTCCACGGATTTGATGGCTTGGTTTGACCTTTCTTCTTCCATTTAATGTCAATTTTGGCTCCCCTAGGCAATTTTTGGCTCCTTTTTCACCCATAATTCTCCATCCATACTCATATTGCTCTTTAACCTGAATTTCAACAAATTAATTACGTGAAAGCACTGAAATTATCATAAAACTAACACAATTTAAGCCTAAGAATAGTACATTTTGTGTGCTATCAAACACCCCCAAACTTAAACAATTGCTAGTCCTCGAGCAAAAACAAGAAAAACAAGGATCATATAAGAGTAGGTTTCATACTATAGACTCAAACCTCAGGAATTATATGAATCGAGGAATAAACTCATCAAAACAAAATTAAACAGTTGCCTCCCGTTCAGCGCTTTCTTTAACGTCTTTCAGCTAGACCATTTTTTTCTCTTTTTATTGTTTTCTTCTTTCACATCTGAAAACAAAAAGAACAAGAAAGATCAAATAACCAAAGAAAGCAGAGATAATCACAGGATACATAGATAAATCGCCTAAGAAAGTGTAATGAAGGTGTGCAAGTAATTGTTTCAACTCTAGAACAGGAGGTTTTGTTTCTTCTACCTTATTGACATGCAGTTGTGAAAATTGTTCATATTGAAGTTTAGGCAATTGATTCTGTGATTCATTACAATAAGTAACTTCATGATCCAGATTTCTAACCACTAGTACAAATTTGGGTTTTAATGACGGGCATTGCCCGTCATTAAAGGGTTTTGATGACGGGCGCGCGCCCGTCATCTATGCGAGTGTCATTGTAACATACAATGACGGGCGACTTTTAATGACGGGCATTGCCCGTCATTAAAAGTCGCCGTCGTTATATGTTACAAATGACGACAATTTTAATGAGCGGGCATTGCGAAATCATTAAAAGTCGGCCCGTCATTGTAACATGGCTTGAAACGACTTTTAATGACGGGCATTGCCCGTCATTAAAAATCATTTTTAATGACGGGCAATGCCCGTCATTAAAACTCTTGAAATTTTTTTTTTTTAAAACCTATTGTCCGTCATTATATCTCATCATTATTTTTAGTTCATAATTTTTTTTATTATGACGGGCAATGCCCGTCATCGTTTTTAGCATAATTTTAATAAAAAAAGCGTCGTTAATAGCCCGATGGCACCAACAATTTTTAATAACTAATTACACAGAATATTGCAAATTATATTAACTTCTATATTGAAACCACACATGAAATCACTATACAAATTTACAAACATGAAACAAAAACACTTTATATCCAAAAACATACATCAAATCACCCATAACAACATCCAACAAAATTCTTTTCAAACCAAAACAATGCACATAGAAAACTTTTATATCCAAAACCAATAAACTACTAATATTACAAACCATAAACTCGTATATCACAAATCTTAACCATAACTCATATATCAAAATTAAACCTTAACCATAACTCTAAAACCATAAACTTATATATCACAAACCTTAACCATAACTTTAAAACCATAAACTCATATATCACAAACCTTAACCATAACTCTAAAACCATCACAAACCTTAATTAACCATAAACTAGTATATCATAAACCTTAACCATAACTCTAAAATCATAGACTCCTATATCATAACACTTTGAAACCATAACTCCTACATCACAAACCTTAACACCTATATCACAAAATTCATGAAACTCTAAAACTAACACGAAATATCAAGCCAATAAGTAAAAATTTCTGGCATGACCTCTCTGAGAACATCAACTAACCATAACTCAAAAACATTGCGAACACTTCTATATATCCAGTTCGGAAAAATGAGACCACCCGCCTCTCCACATCCAACAAACAAGTATATACATCTAAAAATTCATACAAAACACATCCAACAAACTCCAATCCCAGTTCGGAAGAATGAGGCCACCCGCCTCTCACATCCAACAAACAAGTATATACATCTAAAAACACATTCATTCATACAAAAACATCCAACAAACTCCAATCCCAGTTTCGTAAGAATGAGGCCACCCGCCTCTCCATCCAACAAACAAGTAATCTAAAAACACATTCATTCATACAAAACACCCAACAAACTCCAATCCCAGTTCGTAAGAATGAGGCCACCCGCCTCTCACATCCAACAAACAAAGTATAAACATCTAAAAACACAAACTACTAATACACTTCTACTATATACAATTATAAACAAGTATATTGTACACCCTAACGAAATGTAGTAAAAATTTCACAAAATTCGTATTCACAAATGGCTTACACAAATCGCAACAACAAAATCACCCATTCTACTCGAACCTCGTCGATTTCTTCTTGTTTGTATGCGCTTTTTGTGTTGAACTAATAAAGAAAAATAATATAACATTAGACTAAATTATGTTTTGAATCACAAACCGATAAAATAAGAGTACTTACGAGGTTCATTATAGGAATACTAGAATTATATACGATTTCTCGTATATACTTCTGTACATAGTACCCGCACTCCACAGAACTTGGTTGACGGGGGCACTAGCAAAATAATTTCACAAAATAGCATATTTGAGTTAAATATTGTTCCAACGTTGAACAAAACATTCGAATATATTAAAATTATGTTTACCTTTACAAGTTTCCAAGTGATGGAAGAACGATATTGTGGAAGTGAGTGCTTGGCTTGCCACATTCTCAAGGATCTAAAGTGTTTGAAACATTAGAAAAATTAATAGGAAGTAATTCATTCTAAAGGTTTGAAACACTTACGTATTTATTGTTCCTTGAAAACTTTCTTCGATCTTACTCCTCAACGAGTTTAAGACATAAACGGTGTTTGCCCTCGGATGGATAACGATCAACATCCAATGATATCTATTAAAGTTAGGAGTATTCTAATATCATTTTATGAACAAAAAACATATAAATAAATTGAAGTAATTTAAACTTACCCAGTATTATATGGGATGAAAACTTGTTGATCCAAGTCCAAATTAACCATTTCTAACTTTATTAGCTGATTTATACAACGTGTTTCTTGACTTTTAATAAAATTAGAAATGGTTATTTGATCAACTAACAAGAACTTGGCGATTATTTCATAGTCACATACACCCAAAGATACCTAAAACAAAAGTAAAGTCATTTTAATAAAACATTCAAAAGCGTAGTCAATATAGTTGTAAATGAAAGATGTTGTATACTTACGCAATGTATGCGACTATGCAGAGTACCCTATCTCCACCATCCCACAAAGAATGCAGATATCATCGCGATGTAAATAAATTAACCTTTCCTCCCGAACATGTGCTCACTCAACGTGACTTGAATCGTATCATCTTCTTGCATCGATAACATTGCATAACGATTCGAAGTTTAATAGTCACGTGAGCATCTGTATACTTTGTAGAATGTGAAGTAGGCACATGTACGAAACATCCGACTTATGTTTTGGCCGAGAAGCCACCTATCACAAGAAAACAACATTTAAATTTGTAAACAAAGAATTTAGTAATTTTAAACATTGAGTTGAATAATTTCATACCTTTTTCCCTTTATTAAAAATGACAAGGTCACGAGGCCATGCCACAACATTTCCCATAGATTGACTCGTAGACTCTACTTCTCCCCAGTATAGGAATTGGTAGTGGAGCATCTTCACCTACGATCATGTCCACTACCACTCTAACATTTTCATCTCCTAAGGGAACTCCATGGACGGTGGGGAAATTGAGCGTCGAGACGTGTACATTGTGCCTCAAAGAACCACATTATCCTTTGATCCTATTGCTAGATGGCATGGAGTTCCCTTCAAAAATTAAAAAGTAATGTGAGAAAAATGTATCATATATGATAAAAAAATTTCCACAAAATCGTAATTACCTCTAAAATTTCTTCCTCCTCGTCAATGACCTCCTTGTCTTTTGGATGATTACCGCTATGCTTGCGCACTTTTTGGAAGGTGAGCACGACATTTTTCTTGCCGGACTCTTTGCTTGATTTTGACTTCGCTCGAGGATTGTTAAAGTATGTTGATGGTTTGACAGACATACCTAATCCTCTAACACGCCTCTGTGTTCTCGCGTGCCTAATGCTTCGGTCAATATGTCTTTACCTTTATTCTTCATAGCTAGTTCGTCTGTCACAACCATTTAGATTAAAATTGAAACTAACCATAAGATATTTAAACTACGAATCATTTTTGCATGATGTTAAAATAAAACATATTAACTTACGATTCGACTAGCGCATTGTTTGGTTTCATCATCGTAGTATTCATTATTTTTTCCTTTTCGTGCTTGTATCCATAAGGTGGCACGAGTGGAAGGATCGTCCACCAATTCCTATATAAACACACAAGTTATTAAATCTCATTTATGGAAAATTATAAGAAATAATGTTACTCACTAGTTCTTCAGCTAAGTTGGCATATCCTTTACGAGAGATGTGATGATTATATTTACATTTCTCTCTCCTTTCCTTTTGTACACGACTTTGTGCCTGTATCACATAATAGAATCAATTTAAAAGAAACAAGTATAATGTACCTTTTTTACTAACTTTTAAAAGCAACAAGTATAATGTACTTACCTCCCATTCTTCCGATAATCTAGCATTCACAAATGCTTCCCATTGGTTTTGATCAATGTGTGAATACTTTTGTGGAGGATGCTTCAACAACGACGGCTCATCCTTAAATGGAAGTATGTGTTTTTGATACAACGTGTATCGAAATGTTCGAAATTTATTTGCACGATTGAAGAATAGCATTTTTGGACCTAGGGTCGATCACAAATGACATCTACATAGGAAACACATAATAAATGGCTAAATAACTCTATATATTAAGAAGTTTGTACGGAAAAATACTATTATTCTTACCTCTACAGAATCAAAAATTTTATCTTTCAATTCTTGGGGAACCTCTTTCCAAGTCTTGTAACTTAATGGAATTTGTTGCCTAACGCAAACTCCTATGTAACTTTGCATTTGGTTTGCATTATCACCAATACTTTGGCCTTGATTGTTGTATTGGATGACCAAGCGTTCCCCTGTAGTCCTTACGCGTGCCAGACCACGCATAGTAGTGAGACCACGTCGATTAGTATGCCTAGCCTCCATTTGGATCGATACATTCACTTCCTCGTCACTTGATCCACTCATTGTAACAATCTGCCAAAAAAAAAATACCATAAAAAATATAAGTTATAATAACATATATATATTGAACTCATAAAAATTGAAATAACTAAACAAATGCATACCATATTTAATCAATGCCATTAATATATAAATGGTCTCTTACGACATTCGCATTTTGAGACTTTGCATTCACACATTTCAAGCATGGACAACAAATGACATCTGACCTATTTGAATGTCGTATACCATTTTGGATAAACGTCTCAACTCCTAAACGATATTCTGATGACATTCTATTCTTTGACATCCACGACTTATCCATAACGATATTCTGAAAGTTTAATCTACAAGAAGAATAATAGTTACTTAAACTTATGTACTTACTATTTCTTTAGGAAATCAAATGAAGAACAAAAAAACTATCAAGAAGTTCATCACACTCAATTTCACGATGTTGATTCAAAAACCAACATCATGATATTTTGGACTAATACCATTTCCTCTAATCCACAACCCCACTACTATTATTAAGAAAATTAAACATATGATTATTCTAACCAAACACGCTAAACAAAAGATCTCAATCATTCCTCAATCACTATTAATATTAATAAAAGTGAAAGTGGAATGAACTATGTTTAGAGTATAATCCATCAAATGTGAAGGAGGCTAATTATATGGTTCAAAAATCTTTTCTAAAATTGATATAAAAACAAGCTAAAAATTGCATAATCCATCAACCTCAACCTAAAAATTGCATAATCCAACCTCAACCTTAAAATTGATATATGGTTCTATCCAACCTCAACCTCAACCTCAACCTCAACCTAAAAATTGCATAATCCATCAAATGTGACTTCCATTTCAACTTTGTGCCCTTCAACATTTCAAGAGCTTCATCATTTCAAGATCATTTCAAGATAACTAACAAAAAAACAAGCTAAACTGACATAAAAACAAGCTAAAGGGAATGATTTGGACATCAATGAAGCGAGATCTACAAAGAAGGGTGTAGATCCGAACCTCTAGCTTCGATCCGCCGGCCGGAGAAGAAAGACGGTGAGGACTCCCAAATGGACGGCGCGGCGGCGGCGGTGGCGGCGGTTTGGTGCTTCGTGGCCGGCGGTGACTCCCCAAACGAACGACGGTCGACGGTGGACGGCGGTTTGTGAAGAAGCTGCTGTGGTCGGCGGCGACGAGACGATGAGGCGAAGACCAAACAGACGGCGGGCGGCGGTTTCGACTCCCCTAACGAACGGCCGGCTGGAGATGGGTCGGGTGTGAAGTGAGATCGGAGCTGGGAGCTGGGAGGAGAGACGCCGCTCGAGACGGCGGGCCGAGAGACGGAGCCGCCCGAGGCGGGCGGCCGAGACGCAGCAGCCGAGTCCGAACGTGAAGGAGAGATGAGATCGAGGGTGAGCTGGGAGGAGATGAGATCGAGGGGAACGTGAAGAGAGAGAGATGTCGGGTGTGAGCTGTCCGAATTTTTTTTTTTAAATTAAAATAACATATAATGACGGCAAAGCCCGCCATTAAAGTGACTTTACAATGACGGGCAATGCCCGTCATTGTATATCTTGCTAAAAAAAATCATGCGCGCCTTCTTCCCGTCCGTCATTGTATCTCGCCCCTTGATTTTTTCGTCCGTCATTGTAGCCTTATTTTCTTCTAGTGAACTGATCTACCATTGAATTTGTCCTGCAAGTCTCTAAGGGGTCAACAGATAAAACTAGCTCTCTAGGTGAATTCACAGCATTATCCAGAATATCGATCATGTGATAGGTACTTACCTCATTAGGATACTCCAAGGATCGAAAAATGTCAAATACAACCTTGTCCTCACCAACTCTTAGAGTTAACTTACCATCCTCCACATCTTTCAATGTTCTTCCAGTGGCCAGAAAAGGTTGCCCCAAAATAATTGGGATCTCAGAATCTTCCTCCATATCCAGGACAACAAAATCTGTAGGGAAAATAAACTGTTCAACCTTGACCAATACATCTTCTACAATACCTCTGGGATATTTGATAGAACGGTCCGCCAACTGCAGTGAGATGGTTGTAGGTTGCACCTCACCAAGACCTAGTTTTTTGTAAACAGGTAAAAGCATCAAATTAATACTAGCCCCTAGATCACATAAAGCTCTATCAACAAAAATACTACCAATATTGCAAGGAATAGTAAAACTCCCTGGATCTTTTAATTTTTGTGGTAGTTTCCTCTGGAGTACAACACTGCATTCTTCAGGGAGATTGACTGTCTCATATTTGTCAAACTTCTTCTTTCTGGACAGGACTTCCTTCATGAATTTTGCATATTTAGGCATTTGTTCCAAAGCATCTGCAAAAGGAATGTTAATGTGCAGTTTCTTAAACATATCAAGAAATTTAGCAAAGTCAGAATCAGTCTTTTTCTTTTGAAAGCGCTGAGGATAAGGAATAGAGTTAGGAACAATAGGAATAGAGAAATAAGAAATCTTCTCTGTTTGTTTCGATGTGTTTGCTTCCTCAACCACTTCCTATGTATCCTTCCTGGCATTAGAATTTGGCTGCTCTTCAGAATTTACCTTTTCAGTTTCAGCAAGCTCCTTACCACTTCTTAGGGTCACAGCTTTGCACTGTTCCCTAGGATTCACCTCAGTGTCACTAGGAAATTTACCTTTCTGCAGCGTGTTTAGGGTGGTTGCTATCTGACTAATTTGTACCTCTATGTTCTTAATGGCTGCTCCATGTGAGTTCACTGTGTTGTTCAAACTTAGCACTACATTTTCCAACTTGTTGGTTCGATTCTGGATTCGATGATGAATGAACTCATCATGTCCTCCGAGATGGTTTGCCCTCGCCAGTAGATGTAGATGCATAACCTGGAAGAGGCTGCAAAATATTCTTCTGATTAACATAAGAAAAATTTTCATGATTGCGCAAACCTGGATGATAATGAGTGGGCAACTGATTTTGATTCTAATTTCCACGGTACCCATAACCTCTGTTGTTCACATATTGAGCCTGCTCAGGTTCCAGATCTTCAACACCTGCAAGTTTGTTAGCAGCTGCAACTGCAGCTATGGATTCACTATTACTTGTACCTGCAAGCTTATTCAAAGCACTAGTTAGGGAAGCCATATGGAACTTGATGGAACTTACCTCATCTATCTCGTACATCCCTGCCATAGGTTTGGCAGTTGACCTTTCAGAATGCCAATTATAACTAGTGGCAACCATCTCCTCAAGCAAAGTACGAGCATCCTCTGCAGACTTGGAAAATATTGATCCCCCAGTAGTTGCATCCAAAAGAGATTTATTATTTCCAGATAGTCCATTATAAAATAATTGAATTTGCAACCAGTCAGGATAACCATGTTGTGGGCATTTTCTATGTAAATCTTTGTATCTTCCCAAGCCTCAAACATCTGTTCTCCATCTTGTTGTCTAAAAGTGCCAATCTCAGTCCGCAACCTCGTAGTTTTGGCAGGTGGGAAGTATTTAGCTAAGAATGCTTGGGTTAATTCCTCCCAAGTGCTAATACTACTAGGGGGTAAGAACTCCAACCAGAATTTTGCCTTATCCTGAAGGAAAAAAGGAAACAGTCGTAAGCGAATAACATGAGGAGATACACCATTAATTTTTACCGTGCCACAGATTTCTGCAAATGATCTCAGATGCAGATTGGGATCCTTAGTGGCATGTCCTCTGAAGGCATTTTCTCTAACCATCTGAATGACACCAGTCTTTATCTCAAAATTATTAGCCTGAATTGGAGCATAAATAATTCCAGATTGGTTTCCAGCAAAAGTGGGTTGGAAGTGCTCCCTAATGGGCTTATACTCTCCCTGTTGCTCCTCCATGATTCTGACCTTGTCCTTAGTCTCCTTAAACTTCCTTCTAAAAGTTCTGTCAAATTCAGGATAAAAAGGAACTAGATCAGTTTCTGAGTTGCTTCGCATGCAACACACAACACAGAAAACAGAAAATTTAAAACTAACAAAAAAATAACAATACTAAAAGAAACACAAAACTCAACACAAAATAAAAAAAAAACAAAAAACTACAAACACAAAAAAAAAAAGAAAACAAACTCTAGATTAAGAACAAGTGACTTCTTAATAGTATCAAAAGAATTAAATAAACACCAATTCCCGGCAACAGCACCAAAAACTTGTTGCGTAAATTTTGTAAGACCGCAAGTCTACGGGTCATGTTTTAATATAGTGAATTTGAGTACGAATATCGTCCACAAGATTGGGTATTTAATTCAATTAATTCCTATCAATAACACCACTCAATTTTATCTAGAAAATTAGACTTAAAGTGAGGTGAAACACAAAATCAAAGAGTGAAAATTGAGAACAATCAGGAGAGATGAATATCTTAGGGACTAGATTTCACCAATTAATTAACTATTTTATTGTCATCATGCTAATGGGTTATTGCACTGCTTTTATAAACCAAGAAACTAATATAACAAATAACATCTCTCGAGGCAAGTGAATCTCATGCAAGATATAGAATTAAACATTTACATTCAACCTAAAAATCAAACATGACACTAAGTTCAATTCTTATGGGTTTCTAATAGTACTTCAATCATTCTCATGTCAAAATAACTATCACCATGCAATTGAGATCGATCTAAAATATCTTTCACAAGAATAAATTCGGATCTAAGAACAAATAAACCGTGATCAAGAGTCTATAAGTATTAAGGATGCAATTCCATGAATATAAACATTACAATAAACCAAAAGCAGTCAATTCAACAAAATAGCATAATTAAAAGGCTACATCTATCCCTAAGATAACAAGTTTAGCTACTCATGTCCAGTATAAATCCTACTAAACTCAAATACAAGACCATAGTTCAACAATCAAAGTAAAGAGAACGAAGAAAGAACTCTCGTGGTGTGAACTGATGATCCCGACACCTATCATGAACCCCGAGCTCCAGAAAATCTTCTCCTTGGAATCTCCCCAAAGTGTTCTTACAGCCTCTCACAATGGTGTTTAACAATGGTGTGTAAAATCTTTCCACAAAGGCTCCTCTCCTTTGCAAGAAGCATCCTTTCCTTTTATATTAATGGCACGGAGTTGCAACGTTGGGCATGGCGTTGCAACGTTGTGCCCTAGCGAATAAATCAAAAAAGGAAAATATCTAGCGACGTTGCAACGTTGCTACCCTCGCGTGCCTTTAGCTATCGAAGTAGCGTTGCAACGCCATCGCTACGGATCTTCATGGCGTCTTTTCTGCGTGTGGAGCGTTGCAACGCCATCGGTAAGAGCTTTTATAGTAGGACGGCTGCACACAGAGCGTTGCAACGCCATCTCCACGGATTTGATGGCTTGGTTTGACCTTGCTTCTTCCATTTAATGTCAATTTTGGCTCCCTTAGGCAATTTTTGGCTCCTTTTTCACCCATAATTCTCCATCCATCCTCAGTTTGCTCTTTAACCTGAATTTCAACAAATTAATTACGTGAAAGCACTGAAATTATCATAAAACTAACATAATTTAAGCATAAGGATAGCACATTTTGTGTGCTATCAATCTGTTTTGCAGTTGGAATGGTCAGTAGATATCAATCCAATCCCGTATTTGAACACTGGATAGCGGTTAAAACAATCCTTAAGTATCTTCGGAGAACAAGGAACTACATGCTTGTGTATGGGGCTAAGGATTTGATCCTTACAGGATATACGGATTCTGACTTTCAGACTGATAAACATTCTCAGAAATCTACATCAGTGTCAGTATTTACTCTTAACGGAGGAGTTTTAGTATGACGAAGCGTCAAGCAAGGATGCATCGCAGATTCTACCATGGAGGCTGAATATGTGGCAGCTTGTGAAGTAGCTAAAGAGGTCCTTTGGTTATGGAAATTCATGCTAAATTTGGAAGTTGTTCCAAATATGACTTTGCCCATCACGTTGTATTGCGATAACAGTAGTACAGTGGAAAATTTGAGGGAACCCCGAAGTCACAAGAGGGGAAAGCACATTGAGCGGAAGTATCATCTCATCCGGGAGATCGTGCATAGAGGAGACGTGATTGTAACGAAGATAGCCTCAGAGCACAACGTTGCTGATCCTTTTACAAAGGCTCTCACGGCTAAAGTATTTGAGAGTCACCTAGAAGGTCTAGGTTTACAAGTCTTCCCCAACTAGGGCAAGTGGGAGTATTTTGTACAAAGGTTTTAAATGCCTTAGTTTATTGTATTTACATTACTGTAATGTTATAGTACTCCACAAGCTTTAGGTCAAGTGGGAGATTGTTGGGATTTATGCCCTAAAACTTGTGTAATTTTGATCAAAGAAATAAAGAGTTATTTGTTTTGATAAAATTACAGTCTTGCTTCATAAATCCAATAAACTAAGCTCCAAGGTTATAACATATATCTTGATAATATATATATCTTCAACATCAGTGTAGTGGACACTATTTTGATTCTGTTCAAGAATATAACCTAAATGGTATATGGTACAAGAATAAGGTTGGAAACCTCATTCTGGTAACACCATGGATGCGACCCACTTTGTAATTAGTACAAATGAGGTAATCCAACTCATTCATGTAGTTGACATGCGAGTGGGGGCATCCTGTATGAAGAGTTCATACAAGACCGGACCGCAAATTATTAGTCTAACCAGTGTAACATCGTTAACAGGATAAGACTAGTAATTTATAGATGGTCATTAGTGACTCGACGTGAATCCTGGGCGAGTTAAGAACTCCTGCTTATAGGGGTTTGTCCCTAGACTAGTATGGGTGAGAGTGGCCTGTAGCCGACTCAATAAGCCTACCTTCTCAGGGACAGAACTTCGTAGGTAGTTGGAAACTTAACTATGCAAGATGGAATTCACTCATTCCTACACTAAGGAATTAGATAGGTTGTTCCCTTAAGAACTGACTCCAGGTTTTGAACAACGGGGCCCCGCCCTCTATGAGCGTATGAGTCTATGATAGGACCTTAGACTTGTTGTTCATTAGAGGATCAGTGGTGCTTAAGGAACAAAGAGGTAATCACAGGGGTAAAACGATAATTTGACCCAGCTGTGATCACGAACAACCTGTGAAGGGTCGACTTATAGGTAATGACTATATCAGTGGGCACAATATAATCTACAGTGAGGAGAGTGCAGCTACAAGTCTATAGTGGATTGACTTGTAGTTAATGAACATTGATTAACTGGAGCAAAGAGTTTGATTTCACATCATTGGAGCTCATGAACTTTAGGTCCATTAGGTCCCTCCATTGACTCAACATGAAAATATTGAGCGTATAAAGTTAGGAATGAACTTGAAGTGTTCAATTTCATATATGAGGTGTTATATCAATTATATATGATATGATTGATATAATATATAGTTTTAATGTGAATTAGATTCACATATAAACCATATACTAATGAGAGAATAGAGGATGGGTAGGATGGTCATTTCCACCCTATTTGCCTATATATATAGTTGCATGAGATGCAACTAGGTTAATAAAGTGAAGCTAAGCACTTGGTGAAACCCTAGCCTCTCTCACATTGTGTTGGAAAGAGTTGCAACTACAATTTCACAAAACACCTATCCTCACCTAAAGGTAACCCACCTTCCTCCCTCACCTAGAGAACAACGGAGAAGATCTGGTGGTAGTGTTCGTAATCTCTTAGGTTCGTATTGCTGAGATTGTAGCAGTGGGAGAAGGAGCACTTAAAGAAAGGTTCTTCAAAAGTAATATTTCTTGTTGTCCATATTATGTTTATATGCTTAATCTAGTTGTTTCGTTCTTGAATATAATCGTTGTAACTAAATTGAGAACGCGTGATTCACAATCGCTTCCGCTGCGGGATTCGATTCCCTTAGTTGCAACACTTCTCCTAACGTTGCAACGCTACCCTGCTGCTGGTCATTCTTCCGCCTGCATGACGTTGCAATGCAAATGAACAGTGTTGCAACTGTTGGGATTTGTGCCCTAAAACTCGTAGTTTGTAATTATGTTCTAATTAATGTAATAAAGTGTTATTATTTCAATAAAGTGTTATTGTTCGTTATCTACGAGTTTGCCTTTATCTAAACCCAAAATCCAATAAACTAAACATCCAAGGTTGTTAAATAAATCTTTAACTGAATGTAATATACATAAAAAGGATCTCAGTTCGAGATAGAACCTAAAGGGTCTATAGTTAAGGGATAAGGTTTGGGTACCTTACCCTGGTTAAACTATGGATGTGGCCCACTTTGTATTTGATACAAACACAGTGATCCTAACGTGTTCGTGTAGATGACATGTGAGTGGGGATATCCTATGTAATGAGATTACATAAGACCGGACCACGAAATAGTAACCTCTAGCAGTAACTCCGTTGACTAGTTAGGTTTCTACTTCACTATGATGACCTAGGCAACTTGATCTCAATCCTGAGCAGGTTACGAACTCGTGTTCGCGAGGGATTGTCCTTTGACTAGTATGGGTGAGAGTGGCCAGATTCGCTGACTCAATATGCCTATCTTCTTGGGGACAAGATCGAGTGAGCGGCTAGGAACTTAACTTAGCAAGATGGAATTCACTCCTTCTCGCCTACTAGGGTAAGTAGAGGAATGTTCCCTTAAGTGGTGTCTCCGAGACTTGAACAAAGGGTCCGACCCTCTCATTGGCTCGAGAGGGACTCTGTTTGTTGGTAGGACCACAAACAAATTGTTCATTAGAGGAGCACTGGTACTTAAGGCATAAGATGTAACCTAGGGGTAAAACGGTAATTTGACCCAGCTGGTGTTACGAACATTCGTGAAGGATTGACTTGTTGTTATTGGTCAATATCCATGGACACGAAATATATCTCTCAGCGTGAGAAGAGTGCAATTTGTGGGACTTTAGTGGAATGTTCCCGCAGTTAACGAATGTTGATTGGGAGGTTAATGAGATGAACCAAACAATCTCGTATCATTGGAGCTTCTAATCTGTAGGTCCATTAGGTCCACCTTCTAGCTCATAAAGGGTTCTTGGATCATTTGAATTTGAAATGTTCAAATTCATTAGGGAATATATTTAATGTATTAAGATACGATATAATATATAGTTTTGGAACTATATATTATAAAATTAATGTGAATATGATTCATATTAAATTATATGAGAGAAGTAAATATTTGAAAGAGTTAAAATATTAAATGTGAATGTGATTCATATTTGAAAACTATAGGTTAAAACATAATGTGCATGAGATGTACATTAAACTATAGTATAAAGGGTAAAATGATTAAATATGATTTAATCATTAAATTAATACTATATTTGAATTAAATATAATTTAATTTAATGAAATTAATTAATTAATTAATTTATTTATATATTATTAATTGGGAACGTGTCAGGAGGACACGTACCCACACTCCCCAACTCCCCCCTCGATAGGGAGTGGGGAGTTGCCCACTGAAGCTTCTTCTTCTCCTGGTGAGAAGCAGAAGATGATCGATTGATCATTTTTGGTTGAAAGACTGAAGAGTTCTCTCTCTCTCTCAATTCTAGAATTCCCAAAAACTTCCAATTGTTGGAATCCTTCCCATAAAGGATTTTGTTCTAAGAACTCAGAGATATAGAAGGTTTTCTCTGTTGGCGGTGTTCTGTTGGTGAAAAACAGAGAACTTTTGAAGTTCTTGAGTTGTTGAACATTGGAGCAAGGAGTTGTTGTTCTGCTAAACTACAAAGGTAATTCCTTCTTTCTTTTAGTTTAATTGTTAAACTTATTTTGTTTGCATGCAATTAATCCATGTCTAATAGGATTAGAATTTCATGCTTGTTCTGTATTATTTATCAATGTATTGGTGTTTGTTTCAATTAAAACAATCAAGCAATTAACGATCCCAAACACGTTTCCGCTACTCAAGGAGATCAGATCTCCATCAAACGTCGTACTCTGTACAACAATGAAATTTTCTGATTTTCGTCCGTTTCTGCTCCGTTTCTTCACAACAACTCTTTGCCACGACCGACACAGACTTACAGACTCGATTTACAACATATTTTGGCCAAAACAACGACCCCTTCCATTAAACTTTGCAACGACATTGTAAATCTAAAATGTCAAATTATGAAAAACATTCATTTTGCAAACCATTACAATTTCTCCAAATTGAATGCAATACCCACCTAGTTTTTGAGAAATTTCTAACATAATCAAGAGCAACAATGTCTTTGATACCAATTGAAGGGATTGAATTCCGATGCAGAAGCGAATAATTGTCGTTGCTCTTAATTGTGTTGCATAGAAATAACTCAAAAACTGAAAACTAAGGCTAAGCATACAAGTAGAAAGCATAATAGTAAAGAGAGATTACCTTTGAAGATCGATCTCTTCTTGTAATCGTTTCGTCGTCAACGATTTCTCCGTTCTCTACGTACTCTACGATCGAACACCTCCAAATGGCCTTCTCAGTTGTTCTCTAGGAGAGGGAGAAAGGTGAGATCTCTTTTTTGGGAATTAGGGAGAGTGGAGAGAATTTGAGAGTTTGGTTTTTGCTAAGGATGCAAAACCTTGCAAAATAATTTAGTTCTAAAAATGCATCCAAAAAGATGTTTTTATAGGCAATGTGGGTGGAGACAAATTCTCCACCCATTATGCCACCATTTCCTCTATTTATGCATAAATGCATAATTTAAGGTGTCAAATACCTTATTATGTATATTTACATAATGGAGAAATTAAATTGAATCATATTCAATTTACACATCTCTAGAACTGATTTCTGAAATTATGCCTTAATTCCATAATTAGGCAATAATTAGGTTCATCATGAATCATATTCACATTGAACTATCAATTATATCATATATAATTAACATAATTTCCTAAATTGAATTTGAACACTTCAAATTCATTCCAAAACTTTATACCCTCATGCATTTCCATGTTGAGCCAACCGAGTGACCTAATGGACCTACAGATCATGAGCTCCAACGATACGAGATTAACTAATCAAATTCTTTGATCCCGTTAACCAACATTTGTTAACTACGAGTCACTCTACTATAGACACGTAGTTGCACTCTCCTCACTATAGGACAAGTTGTGTCCATTGATTTAACCAATGCCTGTGAATCAACCCTTCACAGGTTGTTCGTGGTCACAGTTGGGTCAAATTACCGTTTTACCCCTGTGACTACTTCTTGCTCTTTAAGCACCACTAGTCCTCTAATGAACAACAAGTTTATGGTCGGACCATAAACAATGTCCTTCTCGGGCCAGCAAGGGGGAGGGCCCCTGTTGTTCAAGACCTGGATTCAGTTCTTAAGGGAACAACCTATCTAGTTACCCTAGTTCGGAAATGAGTGAATTCTTTCTTGCGAAGTTAAGTCCCCAACTCCCTACGAGGTTTCATCTCTGAGAAGATAGGCATATTGACTCGACAATTGTGGTCACTCTCACCCGTACTAGTATAAGGATAAACTCCAGCATACAAGAGTTCGTAACTCGCCAAGGATTCAGGTTGAGTCACTAATGGTCATCTATGAATTTTTAACCCTAACTATCAACGACGTTGCTAGAGTAGTCTAAGAATTCTCGGTCCAATCTTGTACAATCTAATTGCACAAGATGCCCCCACTCGCATGTCAACTACATGAACGACCTGGATCGTCTCGTTTGTATCAAATACAAAGTGGGTCACATCCATAATATTTCCAGGATTAGGTTTCGAACCTAATACATGTACTATAGACAATTCGGGTCAACTACTTGAACTTGATCCTAGATATGTGTCAACTACATACAGTTCAAGATCTCCTAAAATGTGACCCCTGGAGTTTAGTTTATTGGATTTAAGTTTTTAATAGCAAGAATACAAGATTTGAGGAAAAAATAACACTTTTGTTTATTTCGTTGAATAATTACAAATACACGAGTTTAGGGCATAAATCCCAACACTTGGTGATGTTGAGGGGGAAGCATGATGGGAATAAACTTTTTGGTTTAACTAGTTTAACTCTTTGTAGGTGCATCTAGTTTATGGATTTAATACTGTTGTTTCTTTTTATCTAGAGTATACTTATAAACTTGTTGGATAGTTTGACTTATAGGTTTTTGTTAGAGTTTTTCTTTTTATATGGTTTGAGTGTTATTGGGAGATTGTGTTTCCTATTATTTGAGTTGGAATATTTCTGGTGATTTATTTTTTAGTTGGAGATTTGCAATAGACTCGTTAAAGAATATTTAAGGCTTCTTTTGAAATTTATTTATTTATTTTTAATATTTGCAATAGACTTGTATCTAAATGTTTTATTGGGATTACAAATTCAAGGTTTCTTTTGAAATTTAATCAGTTTTTATTTTTTATGAAATGTTATTGATGAGTTTACTTGAGTTTCCACTCTACTTTCAAAAGTCCTTTCACACGTATGTAGTAATCACCCTCAATATTTCAGTCTAAGAGAGGTCGGGTCTTTTCATCATGCCTATTCGTGTGATAAAATTGAAACTTGGTTGGGATGAAAATTTTCATGGTAGGAAATGAATGTTAAGAATTAAATTGTGACATACTAAAGTTTGAGAACTAGAATTGTTACAAAATTAAAAGTACATAGACTAATTTGTTACATGTTAAAGTTTAATGGTTACTTTTAAGAAAGTTCAAGTACGAAAAATATTTTTTAATTAAAAAAAATGTGAGAATGGATATTGCTGGAAAGTGGGAAAGGGCATAGAATTGACATAGAAACATATCCTTGGATACCAAAAGAGGAGACATGTAAACCAATTCTGATAGGTGAAAAAATTGGCACTCTATCCTAAAGGTTTTCTCGAAAATATTCTTTCTGACATTCATAGTTTCATGAAAGTATTTTTAACCTTAATTATATTAGAAAACATGTGGCGCTAGCGCAGCATCTGAATAAGAAAATGACATAACATAAGATTATACACCATTGACAATAGCCAGCCACAACCAAATCATGTATGCCCGCTAATTGCAAACTGAAGCAATCCAACCACGCATTATAGTTTGAAAAAACAAAATTAAATTAAATTAAATTAATAGATATACATTTTTTTCCCCTCTCAGGCTCAACACACTAAAGCAAACTCTATGTTAGGTCTCTATTTTATTCTTTTTTTTTTTTTTTTTGAGTACATCAATAAGTGGGGTGGGGAATTCGAAACACACGTGATTTCTGGCCATGAAGTCATACTTGATCTTAATTAAAGCTTATCTTTCTTGTTGGCATATCTATTTTGTTCTTTATTGAATTTTCCTCTTTTTAAAAAATTTATAGCATTAGTTTCAATCTTCTCAAGGTAGCTTTAACATTTTTAACAAGTTTTTTTTTATGACAAGCATACTAGAAATGAGTGTTGAGGATCCCAAATTGAAAAAGTAGAGAAAAACCTCACAATATATATGATATATGGGCTACTCCTCTCATTGCCAATTGGTTTTGAGATGGAACCCCATATAATCTAATAGTGAGGTTTTTTATTTATTTTGTTCATCTTCTTAATCATAATTTTATTTATTGATTTGATAAAAATAATATTTCCCCCCTTTTATATATATTGATTCAAGTATATAATGGAAAGTTCAAAATTATCTAAGAACAAAAGATTTTTATCAAGTATATAATGGAAAGTTCAAAAAGTACATCCCTTGAATGAATATATCTACTTTCGAAAGATAATTATTCCTTTCTTTTAAATAACAAAAGATAGATTTATAAGGGTGACAATAGATTAATAAGAGCGAAGATGAAATTAAGCATGACTCAATAGATTAAGACAATATTGAAAATACAAAACTAAAAATAATATAAAAAACTTAAAGTTGACTCTCGACATGAGAAGCCATAGTGGGTTGCTAAAACCATAACCTCAACCTTGGAACTTCGATCGTTCTCGATATTAAGATGCTAACAAATCCTAACCCTAATGAATATATAATATAAAGTTGTAAGATTGCCTAGAAGCAACTTGATGGTTGAACCAAGCCAGCTTCAGTTCCTCTAGCATGACTACACAAAGCTTCAGCTCCCTCATTCTTGTAACTCAGCTTCACGTCCTCAAGCCTTATTCCATAACATGGAAATTTCGGGCTGCAATCAAATTTCATCGCTACTTGTGTTGCTGATGTACCATGGATGTTTCGATATGTCACATCACTAATTTTTACTCCAGAAACCTGTTCGTAAAAATAAGATAATAACAATTTTTTAAAAAATAGATAGAAACATGTGTGGTTATATCAATGTCAATTGCACACCTGTTTAGGGCAGCCTTTGTTGTTGGGGCAGTAATTTTGATCGATGATGATAGGATTTTGGACATTAACCATTATAATGTCTTCGAAAAGAACATGCTTGGCAAACCCAGTGCTTGGCTTTCCCCATGCTTTTATTCTAACCCCATTTTGAGTGTTGGTGAATGTTGCAGACTTCACTGTCACATTTTGAACTCCATACTCTTGCACATCTCTTCCTAAACTCCCAATGCTGCACAAACAAAAACAAACAAACCACATTTTTTTCTCAATAGGAGGCATAAGAAAAGAATTTTATAATAAAGTTCATCAAATTTCGAAAATAATTAAGTACCTGATTCCATGGCCCGGCCCACAAGTAACATTTTCAATCCACAAGTTCGCCGTTCCGGGGCCTATCGAAATGCAGTCGTCACCGGTGCCGATGTAGGATTTGAAAATGGTGACTGTTGAAGATAGTGCTACATGAATGCCGTCAGTGTTCGGGCTGTTGTCGGGGGCCAAGATCTTGAGTCCTTGCATTTTAACGTTTTGGCATCCATTGATTACAATGTGGAACATTTGACTGTTGAGCGAAGTCAATGCACTGACCATGATGTTTTTTGAATGGGAAAATTCTAAAGACTGCACAAACAGAAAAAAAACAAAACAACCGTTCTTTTAAAAATCTTTTGAAATGAGAACACAAATCACTGCGGTGTGTAGGAAAGGGAAGCATAAATCAAGTTGGTAATTTTTGTAAAAAGAAAAAAAAAAAGAAGAAAAAGAAGCAGGAGCTTTTGAACTTATTTACCGTGGCTCCGGTGGGACAATCCTTGTCGGAATTTTTACAAGCCCACAATCTAGTTCCTTGACCATCAAGAATGCCACCTAAGACATTAATTCCATCGACACTTCGAAAAGTGATCCAATTTTCAGAATTGCCAATCACACGATAATCGGAGGGAGCCACCAGCGTGCCATCGATTCGCATAGTAATGTCATTGTTGTTACAAGGTCCTTCAAAAGTTGCACTTAAGAAATAGAATCTGCCCTTGGGAACATCAATAGACGCCGTTGTAGAAGAGCGACAAGCACTGGCCCATGCTGCCTCGAAGGCCTTCGACGAATCGGTTTTGGAGTCGGGTTTGGCTCCAAAATCGATAACGTTGAAGGTCGAGGCCGAGGCAGAGTTGAAGAAGAGGAAAAGGAATGGTAAGAAAATGAATGAGGTTGTGTGAACAGCCATTGGGATTCCGTAACTGTTTGAGAAATGTCTGAGGAAAAACAAAAAAAGAAAGGGTTGAGGATATGGTGGGGAAGTTGGATGGGTTTAAAGGATTTATCTAAGGGATGGAAAAAGAAACGATTTTTGGTCTTAAAAGAAGAAAAATAGCGAATTTCCCATGTTAGAAATTGGCTTTTTTTTTTTTTTTTTAATCTTTCAAAATTGAATTAAGTCTAAAAAGGAGTTTCTTTCTTTAAGGCTTTGATTTGATCACGAATATGTAGTAAAATGACTAATTTGACCTCACACGGTAAGTTGGACTCTCAACTGTTGGTGATTCTCTCACGCTATGCACGCCTTAATTGCTTCTCATTATTAAATATCAGAATAATTCTGATTCGCAGTTGAAATGATTTCCTTAAGTAAGGCGTACGAAAATAAAGTTTAAAATATAGACATCTATCTACCTTATTTTGAACGGGATTGACATAGAAGATACAAATAAATAGATACATGTTAAATTGAGAACAATTCCAGAGATAACGTATCAATGGTTCAATTTTCCTACATACACTTATTTATTTGAAATAATAATAACAGTAGAAATTGGCATAAAATTGAATATACTTCAATTTCTTTGATGGATATACTAATCGATAAAGTAATTTTTTTAAATTCAACAACATTTGGAGATAGTAGATTTGAACCTATGAGTTCTTAATAATAAGTTCATAGGCTAATTTGTTTTTAGTACAATGAAGTTGTGGGGATTTGAACCATAAACTTCTTAGTCGTCAACAATATACTAGTTGAGTTATCGTTACTTTGACATCTACTATATGCTAGTTGAGTTATGTTCGTGTTAACAATCAATAAGTTATAAGTTTAAATACGACTTGTAAAAACACATATCTTTTTAATCAGTATAACAAAGTGAGAATATAAAAATTTGAACCTCTGACCTCAAAATAAAGAGTAGATATCAATTACCATTAAATTATGTTCCATGTTGACATAAAAACAAAACAATTGATATGGTAATTTCATTTATAAAGATTTATATATATCATTGACCTCCCATAAGTAATTTTCGAATAATTGATGGTAGGTTTATTTTCTCCCTGGAAAAAACATAGGGTTCTTTCTGTTTTATTTTTCCTTTTGTTTTCCTTACAAGGAAGAAAACGAAGGTTTTGAAAATCTTTCTTTTATTTTCTAAATAAAAATTACGTTTTATAGTTTTTTTTTTGTATATATATCTGTTTTTTTCCTTGAATATATATATCTTGGTGTTCTTTTTTAAGCCAATTTTTATAGATTTTGAAAATTATATAAAATTTTTCTTTTACCGTTATAGAAAGTTGAGTGGTTATAATTTACTTTAAAATTTTTAAAAGTTTGTCCAATTAAAATTTAATCTTAATTAATTAGTGAAATTAATATTTCTTGTTTAGTTAATTATGAAAATTTGTTGGAGATTTATTATTATTTTTTTTAATACATTAACAATTGGAGGTGGGGAATTCGAACGCATGACCTCTTAGTCATGAGTCATATTTGATGTCAATTGAGTTATACTCTTGTTGGCAATTTGTCGGAGATTTATAGCTAAATTATATCGAGTTGAGCAACATATTCTAGTTAAACAATTTTTTTTAGGGAGAGGATTCAAAGCCTTTGACCTCTCTTGATCAATGATACATGCCAAATATTGAAATAGGTTCAGTACTTTGGCAGGTTCACAAAGCTATTAAGGCTATATAGTCTTATTTTAAGAAATGATTAATGCTATATATTTGTAAAATAACAAAGAAGTCAAACCATTGTCACAGTATAGTAATTAGTTGGTTTAGATTAAGCTTTTCGTTAATTTTTTTTTATTATTTTTAGATATAAAAATAAAATTTAATACATAATTTGTATTTTGTATTATCTAATGTCAAGTTTTTTTTAGTAGTACGAATATTATTTTTAGTAAAATAGTACGAATATATAATGTTAATAAATCAGCACAAAATGATAGAAAAAAAAGTGAAATTCACAGACCTATTTCCAAAAGAAAAGAACTTTGCTTTTATTCTCTTCTTCTTAAAAATAATTTTTGGAGGGAAAGTATTTTTTAAGTGCCACTCAAATCTCATAAAAAAGGTCAGTGTCAATCGGAGTCTAGCTCAATTAGTATAAATATGTACTTTCTATTCAAAGGATATTATAGGTTTTGAATTTCTCATTCAACCTGTTCTAAAAAAAAAAATTAAAAAAAGGTAAATTTTACAGAAATGCCTTTTTATAACTTTTAAATATAGAAAGAATTTTAAAGACGTATAAGATGAGACTAGAAAACAAAAATTAAAATTTGTAAATATTAAATAAGTTTATATTTTTTAAAAAGAAAAGAAAAATAGCTAAAAAGGACCTATATTTTATGTTATTAAAATATGTGTTATGGCCAAAAATAGGATCCGGTCCAACAACGCCGACAATCCCGAAGAGAGGTAGATGACTAGTCAACCGGTTGGAATCGGAAAGTCGAAGCCGACCACAAGGAGTCGGCTCCGACCGGTTCAAGACCGGGAGGCCGACCCCAGGGGGTCGGCCCGGCCCAAGGAGCCGACCCCATGAAGTCGGCTCCGACCGGTTCAAGACTGGGAGGCCGACCCCAAGGGGACGGCCCTGGTCGAAGAGGGGCCGATCCCAACTCAGGGAGTCGACCCTATGGGGTCGGCTCCGAGCAAGGAGGAGCCGACCCCTTAAGGTCGGCTCCGATCGGTTCGAGACCGAGAGGTTGGCCCCAAGGGGTCGGCCCCGGTCGAAGAGGGGCCAACCACTTGGGGTCGGCCCGGCTCAAGGAGCCGACCCCAAGGGGTCGACCCCGGTCGAAGATGGGCCGACCCTTTGAGGTCGGCGCTCGCCAAGGAGCCGATCCTGTGGGGTCGCCCAGACCAGCTCAAGACGGAAGCCGACCCCAGCGGGCTCGGCCCGGTCGAAGATGCGCCGACCTTGATCCGACCCCAAGGGGCTGGCTCCGGCCGGTTCAGGACCGGGAGGCCAACCCCTTAAGGTCGGCCCGATCGTAGGTGGTCCGCTGTCACGAACACTGTTACGACGGATAGGAAGAGAAGCGAGGGCGTTGTGAAACGCGGTTCCTCTTCCCGAATCGCCGCCATTAAAGCACGCTCAATTATGGAGAGTTAGTGGATAATAAAACCTCGAAAGACCGTTACAAATGTGAGGTCTATATTAACTCGTTCGTGAACCCAACAAAGGTAAGCAATCATTTTGTCCTGTGAGTTCTAGCTTGAGATTTATCTTTGTGCGAGATTATCCTCTCTAACTTGAGCGTCGGAGCGGGTGTGGCAGAGCACCACACCGGTGTTAGTTTTCTTTCTTGCAGGAGATCGTTGTCCCCAACGATACAAATTCACCGTTGATCCGCCTAACCAAATTCCGGCATCAACAGTTGGCGCCGTCTGTGGGGACGCATTTTTCTTGCAAAGTGTCACGTGTTGTGAAACCCTAACACTGTTTACCATGAGTAACCATTTGAATCAACTCAACCTAATGAACGATGGAGAGGAGTCGGATAATGACCGACATCCACGCCGGATTCTAAGCAGGGCGCAAAATGCCCAACCCGAGGAAGTTAACCAACGTCTTTGTCACGGTGGGGCGGATCAATACGCCGACAATCGAGCAAATGGTTCGGGGCACAGGCGAAAACATCGCGAGTGCACTCGAGATACTGAATCGTCCAAACCCAATCGTGGAGGCTCTAAAAGATGGACCGGAGCAGAATCTCAACGGCGTCCGGAACGAAGAACAGGTTAATGCTCCGGCACCACGTAAGTCCTTGCCTTCAGCCCGAGACCAGGCCAAAGGTAAGGGCCCGCCGGAAGAGGCGGGGCGGCGAATCTCGGTCCCACCTCGTAAGCCCGGCGATGACAGAGCCACGGTTGGTAAGCGTGCGGCGATCCCATCATGCGGGCGGCGAGAGGCCGCATCTCGAGTGGGAGAGTCCCAAGTCGGGACTCGGGTGATCCACGGAACCGAGGATACAAAGAACCACCATGCGTCCGAAGTCAAGCGGCGGCGATGACCAAAGGGACGACCGATCAAGGAGACTCAGCAGCGAGGGGTCGATCTTAGAGAATTGATCAACCAGAAGAGAAAAGAAGTGGAGGTTGAAAGTCAACCTTGGGCATCAGAACTACGGAGGATCCAGAATGAGCTCGGGGACATGAAGAAGGCTCAAGACCACGGCGGATTGGACTTGGAGAATCTTGTTGACCAGGTAGACCCTCCTTTTACTGACGAAATAATGCAGGAGGAAGTCCCCCCGAAGTTCAAACTTCCGACAATCAAAGCCTACGATGGATCGAAAGACCCAGTGGAGCACCTTGACACATTTCGGTCATGGATGGAACTCCATGGAGTCCGAGATGCGATCAAGTGCAGGGCATTCTCGTTTACGTTGACGAGACCAAATTTCAGTGGTTCGATAACTAAAGAGGAAGTCGATTGCTTCCTTCCGGGAGTTGGCCCGAGCTTTTGTGACTCAATTCCTCGGAGGAAGGGATCAGCGGCGTCCTGCGACACACCTCCTGATCATCAAACAAGGCAATAACGAAACGTTGAGGGAGTATGTGTCTCGTTTCAACAGCGAGGCCCTACAGATTGAAGGATATACCGATGGGGCAGCCCTAACAGCCATCGTAGCCGGTTTGCGAGACGAAAGGTTCTTGTGGTCACTAGGTAAGAAAGCTCATACGAGTTATGTTGAGTTACTAACTAGAGCTCAAAATTACATGAGTGCAGGGGAATTGCTTCGCTCGAGACGTGCGCCAGACGACAAGCGAAGTAGGGACCGCGAGAAAAATAAGGGTCGATCGGAGGAAGACCGAAGCGACTCTCGAAAGCGAAAGCACGAGGAGCGGTCTGACGTCAGCGAGAAACCCGTGAGGAAGGGTTTGCCACCGAGCAGATTTGAGCGGTACACCCCGACAAGCGTACCTATCGAGTAGATCTTGATGGAGGTACGCGACAAAAATATCCTTAAATGGCCAGCTAAGTTGAAGGCAGGGTCCCATAGGAGGAATAAGGACAAATACTGTCTATTCCACCGCGACCATGGACATTCAACTTCAAATTGCTACGACCTGAAGGAGGCCATAGAAGCATTGATCCAGACCGGACAGCTGGAAGAATACGTCGGTAGAAGTGGACGATGTGAGACCAGGTCGAATCAGTAGGAGCCAAGCAATAAGGGAGGAGGGTCACCCCCTCCCCGAGAAATTCGGACTATTCTTGGGGGATCAGCCGGAGGCGACTCAAATAGAAAGAGGAAGGCGAAGGCCCAGGCCGCCCGGTCCCCGCCGACCGACTGGGAGGTTTGTTCGACTTCCTTATCTAACGAAATTGTTAGTTTTTCAGAAGGTGAAGCAGTCAAATTGCACCAACCTCATAACGACGCATTGGTGATCTCTTTACTGATAGCCAACATCAAAGTCCGTCGTATCCTGATCGACGGAGGGAGTTCCGCTGACGTGTTATCCTTAAGCGCCTATGACGCCATGAAGATAGGACGAGACCAGCTCAAGGTTAGCATATCTCCCTTAGTGGGATTTGGGGGAAGTAAGGTGTATCCCGAGGGGAGCATCGAACTGCCGGTGACGTTTGGCGGCGGATCGACGTGTGTAACAACTATGGTAGAATTCCTGGTGGTAAATCACGACTCAGCCTATAATGCCATCTTGGGACGTCCCACCATACATGCTATGAAGGCGGTAGCTTCGACTTACCACCAGATGCTGAAATTTCCAACTCCCAATGGAGTCGGGGTGGTATATGGAGAACAACAAATGTCTCGAGAATGCTACCACAATGCGATGAGAGAATCAAATGGGGAGGTAGAAGAGGTGGCAGCCATAGAAGGGTATCCAGAAAAGTTTAGCAGTGCAGGAGAGGCCGAAATGGACATTGACATCTCGGCACCGGCATCGGCTGAACCAGAAGTCATAGAGGACGACACGGAGGAACTTCCCACATTCGAGCGAGGCGAACCGACCGAAGCGCTGGAAACTGTACAACTGCTATCCCCGGAGCAATGTGTGAACATTGGAACCAAGTTGTCACCTGTTCAGAGAGCGAACCTTATCGAGTTCCTCCGAAGGAATGTCGACGTATTCGCATGGAAGACATGTGATATGCTAGGTATCGATCCAAAGGTAATCACACACCGACTAAATGTTGACAGAGACTACAAGCCTGTCTGACAGAAACGACGGGCCTTCAACCACGCTCGGAATGAGATTGTAGCTGAGCAAGTCAAGGATCTCTTAGAGACCGACTTCATCCGGGAAGTTAATTATCCCCAGTGGCTCTCCAACGTGGTACTGGTGAAGAAGGCTAACGGGAAATGGCGGATGTGCGTAGATTTCATCGACCTGAACAAAGCATGTCCAAAGGACAGCTTCCCGCTACCAAAGATCGATCAGTTGGTGGATGCGACTGCAGGCCACAAAATGCTCAGTTTCATGGATGCATACTCCGGGTATAATCAAATACGGATGTACACTCCAGATCAGGAGAAGACGTCCTTCATTACTAGCAGAGGATTGTATTGCTACAATGTTATGCCCTTCGGGTTAAAAAACGCGGGGGCAACATATCAACGGCTAGTTAACAAGATGTTTTCTCATCTTATTGGCAGGAGCATGGAGGTCTACGTCGATGACATGCTCGTAAAGAGAAGACGTGCTGATCTACACCAGATCGACCTGGCAGATGCCTTCGCAACATTACGGAAGTACCGGATGAAGTTGAATCCCAGTAAATGCGCTTTCGGAGTAATTTCTGGTAAGTTCTTGGGATTCATGGTCAATCAAAGAGGAATCGAGGCGAACCCCGACAAAATTCGAGCAATATTGGAGATGGAGTCTCCAAAAACTATGAAGCAGCTGCAGAGTCTGAATGGAAAGATTGCGTGAATTGAACAACTTAAATAAGTAAGTAAAGCGGCCAGATAAGTGTCTCCCATTTTTTAAACTCTTACGCAAGAAAGCTAATTTTGAATGGACGGATGAATGGGAACAGGCATTCGAGTCAGTAAAAAGATACTTTAGTTCAACTCCGTTGCTGTCCAAGCCAACGCCAGGAGAGGAGCTCGTCTTGTACCTAGCCATCTCCGACACTGCTGTAAGTTTCGTCCTGATAAAGGAGGTAGACGGTCGACAGTCCCCTGTCTATTACACGAGCAAGTCCATGATAGGGGCAGAGTCCAGATATCCGCAGGTGGAGAAACTGGCTTTGGCCTTAGTGATTTCTGCACGGAGACTTCGCCCGTATTTTCAAGCTCATAAGATAGTAGTACTGACTAACTATCCATTGAGACAGGTTCTACAAAAGCCAGAGGCTTCCGGGCGACTGATGAAATGGGCGGTGGAACTCAGCGAGTATGATATCTCGTTTCGACCTCGAACTGCCATGAAAGGGCAAGTCGTAGCAGATTTCGTAGCTGAGATGACCCCATCACAGGAGATGAATTTAGTCCAACTACAAAAGGACGATGATCTCCCTTGGCGACTGTACGTCGATGGATCCTCAAAACGTTGTGGATGCAGAGCGGGATTGCTTATGATATTTCTAGACGGGGAAAGGTTCGAATATGCCTTAAGGTTCAAGTTTCGAGCGTCGAACAACGAAGCAGAGTATGAGGAATTGCTAGCAGGGCTGAGAATCGCCAAACTTTTCGAGGTAAAAAACTTGATCATTCTTAACGACTCTCAACTTGTCGTGAACTAGGTAGCGGAAGCGTATCAGGCAAAAGAACAGCGCATGGTCGCCTACCTAGCCAAGGCAAAACAATACTTAGGGACGTTCGATAAGTTCGAAATCAAACGGATCCCAAGATCTGAGAATGCCAACGCTAACTCGCTCGCAAGGTTGGCCACGGCGTACGACACTGAGCTACGAAAAACCGTCCCAGTTGAGATCTTGGATGAACCAAGTGTCGAAGAGTGTAAGATCATGGAGTTGGATGGCACGTCGTCCGGGCAGCAAACCTGGATATCCCCCTTGGTCGAGTTCCTTAAGGACGGGAGACTCCCTTCTGACACACTTGAGGCACGTAGGCTAAAGTATAAAGCGGCGCGGTATGTCCTACGAGACGATAAGTTATATCGGAGAAGCTACTCTATGCCGCTCCTCAGATGTCTCGAGCCTGACGAAGCAACATATGTCTTACGGGAGATAAACGAAGGGATATGCGGTAATCACTCTGGTGCTCGGTCTCTTGCGCAGAAGGTAATGCGACAGGGCTACTATTGGCCCACGATGCATAACGATGCGCGAACATTCGTCAAGTCGTGTGACCAATACCAACGATTTGCGATGATACAGAGACAACCTCCCGAACCGCTCACCAGTGCGATGAGTCCCTAACCCTTCACTCAATGGGGGGTAGACCTCATTGGACCTCTCCCGCAGGGTAAGGGACAAACGAAATTCGTAGTGGTCGCAGTAGACTACTTTACGAAATGGGCAGAGGCAGAAGCACTCGCAACTATTACCGAGAAAAAGGTGACTAATTTCATATGGCGAGATATCATATGCCGATTCGGCATACCTTATGCCTTAGTAACAGATAACGGACGCCAATTTGACAATGAGGCATTCCGAAAGTTTTGTTCGGAGTTGAATATCAAACATTTCTTCTCTTCTCCAGCCCACCCACAAGCCAGCGGTGGTCAAGTGGAAGTCGTGAACAAGATCCTCAAGAGAAACCTCAGACCAAGTTGGAAGGGTTGATGGGTTCATGGGCGGAGGAATTGCCTAACGTATTGGAGGCTTCTGAACGACGTCCCAAATTCGACCGAGAAACTCCTTTTTCCCTCTCGTTCGCATCAAGTCATTATCCCGATGAGATTGGACTCCGTCTCTCTCGGGTAGAACATTTTGATCCCGTATGAATCCCGATTCCCGAGTGCGCACTCTAGATCTATTGGAAGAATGGAGGAAAAAAAGCCCATTGCGGACGAGTAAGAGTACAAGTGTAGGGTCGCTCGGTACTACAACTCCCGTGTGAAGCGGCGTAGCTTCAAAGAAGGTGACCTCGTACTCCACCGTGTTATGCAGATCACCAGAGATCCGACCTCTGGCGCTTTTTGGGAAGGCCCATACAAAATTACAAGGATAGTTCGTCCTGGAACTTATGAGATTGTTGACATGAGCGGAAAACGGATGCCACACCCATGGAATGCAGAACATCTAAAGATTTATTATCAGTAGTTCCGTATTTCTTTTCTTTGTTTTGTTGTGTATTCGGATTTGTTGGTTATTATTAATGTAAAACGTTCTACTCAAGCAATTTGCTTTGAATCAAAACTGTGTGAGTGGGGGGTAGGGACGTTGCAATAAAGATAGAGTTCAATCAAGATACAATAAGAGTACAAACAAAAGAAGTCCATTAAAAGAGATACAAGATACATGAAAATTGAAAGAGATACAAAAAAAAAAAAGAGAAGACAATCAAAGACAACGCTAATTCGACCGAAGTACTCAGATGCATCTAGGGGTCAGGCAGTTGGTCCATGGAGATGTCATCGAGGAAGTTCTCGTCTAGAACCACATTCTCCAGAGCAGAAGCTGGACCCCTAGATCCAGAAGTTTGACCGATGTCAAATCTAGGGGGATTACAAGCCTCAATGCACTCCAAGAAGGAAGATTTCACCCATGCCAAATCAGTCTCAGGATGTCGCTCTCGAACCTTCCGGATCGACCAATTTACGTCGCAAAGCATAACTCTATTCGAGAAGTCATTGTACGCATCAGAACGCTTGAAGGCTTCGGTCAGGTAGCCAATGTCGTTGAGCTTATCTTCGACCCCTTTCAGTTGAGATCGGAGCGAGGATAACTCAGATCGAAGAGAGGACAACTCACCTTCAGTACGCGTATGATAGTCCGGATGCTCAGCCTGTAGAGAGTCGAATCTCGCTTGCAAAGATTGAAGAGACTGCGCTGCATGAGCATGAAGGAATTGGGCTTGCTCCAGCTCAACCCATGAGACGCGGTTCTGACGGAGGTGAACGAGTTCGCTCGACATACGACGAGAAGCCAAGGTTGTGAGAATGAAAGCCTGCACATAGAAGGCAAAATTAGCAGAAAGTGAAGAAGAGAAGGGAGGTGATGAAAAAAGGCGCTCACCTCGCGAGTGTAATGTATTGCGGCGTTCAGAGTAGACTCTGGGCAGTGATTGACATCAAAGCGCTCGGAAGAACCACGGGAGGAGCCACCGCGAAAAGGCCACCCATAGAGCGAAGGCTCGCTCCACTTCGACAGTCGTATCAAAAGGAGAATCATAAGGTCCAGCGTAGGTTAAGCGGAGAGCGCCCCTATTACCGATATCCCCAGAAAGGATCGGGTTTGGTCGACCTACTCCCAGTTGATAGGAGGAGGAGGGGCGAGATCGATCGTAAGATCTCCGAGAAAGAGGAGCGTGCGGGGGACGATCACCTACAAAGACGCCTGGTGGCACGATTATCGATGTTTGAAACGTGACTGGCTCGAGGGACGCCCTCAGTTACCGCAAGCTCCCGTTCGGTCAGGAGCTCCTACTCTTGTTCCACCAAATTCGACGTCATCTCTAGTAGAAAGAGAGTATCGTGAGAGAATGTAATAAGAAGATGTCGTGCAAAAGCATTGTAGAGAGAGAGAGCCTAACCTTCTGGTGTGTCAATTAGAGGAGGAATAAGATTGCACGTTGAAAGGAGTTCGTTCGTAACTAACTCAGGACCCCACCGTCGAGACTCGGCAATCCTCCAAGCGGAAGCTCGAAAGGCAAGCGCAGTAGGAGTCGGCTCCGGTCTGACGTCAGCTGCCGAGGAAAAAGAAAGTCAGTTAGCATAGTGTCAAAGAACGAGAAAAATAAAACCATAAAGCTGAGTCGTAAATGGCAGGGTAACGGTCTCGTTCGCGCATCAAAAGCGGACTCGCCTAACGTTCCGAAGCTGGTTGGAACTCGGAGGGTAGACCCTGCCTCGTCAGGACACAACCAAAGCCCACCCACAAAGAACCATGGTTTCTTCCAGTCTTTGACTAATTTGGGCTCTTTGACGATAACCTTGACGTAGGACGGGGGCAGGTATAGTAGAAGGGCTTGGATCTGTCTTTCTGTTTGAAGATATGAAGGGAAAGGAAGTCAATGGCCGACATGGGAGTCGGGTTCCCAGTCTGATGCCAAAGGACACAACATCCCATGAGCGAGCACCAGGAGTTCGGTAGTATCTGAAAAGGTGTCAGTCTTGTGAGAGTAAGGAAATTCTGAACTATGGGAATGAGGGGCAACCTAACTCCACTAGCCAGCATGTCAGGATAGAAAGCAACCTCTCCCGGGGGAGGGGAGCCAGGTTCCTCTCCTCTCCCGGGAACCCTCATGGTGACATAGTTTGGGATGCCGTAAAAAGAACGGAGCTCTCCTAAAGCGGAGTCGGTAATTGTTCTAACTCTACTAGGAGCTCTACCAGGCAGACTCCTAGAGACTCGAGGGTTTCGACTCTGGGGGTGGGTTAGGATCAAATCTACGTCTTAGGATCGGAAGAAGCTGGCGTGGGCAAATGAGAGGTACACTACTAGCCATCGCCCAGAAACGTAAGTAGGGTTACCTGAAAAGGCGCCTTGCCGAAACGCTGAAGAAGTCGGGAGAGAATATGACCTTGAAACTAGGGTCTTGGAATGGATTGAAGGTGTGAAGAAAATGAAGTTGAGTTGAGCTTTTAAAGCTTTACAGACACGCCTATCGAGGTGGAAGAAGGATCGTCCGAGGGGTATGTCCGCTTACTTCAAGTCTAAACTACAAGAGGAAGAACAGGTTAGACTAGAAGTGGGGGCAACTGTTATGGCCAAAAATAGGATCCGGTCCAACAACGCCGACAATCCCGAATAGAGGTAGATGACTAGTCGACCGGTTGGAATTAGAAAGTCGAAGCCGACCCCAAGGAGTCGGCTCCGACCGGTTCAAGATCGGGAGGCCGACCGCAGGGGTCGGCCGGTCGGCGAGCAAACCCCTATGGGGCCGGCTCCGACCGGCTCAATCGAGGGCCGACCCCGAGGGACGGCCGGCCGAAGAGGCCGACCCTATGGGGTCGGCTCCGATCGGTTCGAGACCGGGAGGCCGACCCTAAGGGATCGGCCCGGCTCAAGGAGCCGACCCTATGAGGTCGGCTCTGACCGGTTCGAGGGCTCAGGGAGTCGACCCTATGGGGTCGGCTCCGAGCAAGGAGGAGCCGACCCCTTAGGGTCAGCTCCGATCGGTTCGAGACCGGAGGCCGCCCCCGAAGAGCGCGCCAACCCGCGGGGTCGGCTCAGCGAAGGAGCCGACCCCAAGGGGTCGACCCCGGTCGAAGATGGGCCGACCGTTTGAGGTCGGCCCGGCTCAAGGAGCCAATCCCAGGGGGGCCGGCTCCGACCAGTTCAAGACCGAGAAGCCGACCCCAAGGGGTCGGCCCCGATCGAAGATGGGCCGACCTTGATCCGACCCCAAGGGGCTGGCTCCGGCCGGTTCAGGACCGGGAGGCCAACCCGTTGAGGTCGGTCCGATCGTAGGTGGTCCGCTGTCACGAACACTGTTACGACGGATAGGAAGAGAAGCGAGGGCGTTGTGAAACGGTTCCCTTCCCGTAACCGCCGTCATTAAGCACGCTCAATTATGGAGAGTTAGTGGATAATAAAACCTCGAAAGACCGTTACAAATGTGAGGTCTATATTAACTCGTTCGTGAACCCAACAAAGGTAAGCAATCATTTTGTCCTGTGAGTTCTAGCTTGAGATGTATTTTTGTGCGAGATTATCCTCTCTAACTTGAGCGTCGGAGCGCGTGTGGCAGAGCACCACACTGGTGTTAGTTTTCTTTCTTGCAGGAGATCGTTGTCCCCAACGATACAAATTCACCGTTGATCCGCCTAACCAAATTCCGACATCAATAATATGTACAACTCTGTTGCTTAAATTTTTAGCGATGATGCACAATACCATACTTTCTGTTGCTTCAAAAGACAAGAGCATCAGCAGGTTCTGTATTCAAGCTCTCCATCTTCGTTCATTATTTGCTTTAATATATATATATATTTTTATACAGCTTTAAGTATTTTTAATATATATATACTTGATAATCTATTCTAGGCACGAGAAAGTTCAGTATTTTATTCAGAATGTGGTTTTGTTTCATCCATATGAGTATTTTTAGATTGTGTATTTATTTTTTTTGTTCTATAGGCTCCATATGTAGAATTTAGTTAGTTTCTTAGGTGCGAGAAAGGTGTGAGAAAAAAAAATGCTAACATGTTATATTTCTTTGGCTCGTTCCATTTCATAGGTCCATTTATGCATGTCTAACTAGGTCTTGATGTTGTTTACTTCATTCTCTACCTTTGTTATTTAATGGATTCTAGTCTAGGTACGAGAAAGTACGATTAAGTTGAAAATCTTGTTCAAATTTGGTTTTTTTACATCCATATGAGTCTTTTTAGATTGTGTATTTATTTTTTCGGTATATAGGCTTCTTCCCTACAATTTTTAGTTAGTTTCGTAGGTGCGAGAAAAGTGCGAGTAAGGTGCCAGAAAAAAAACATAATGTTATTTGGCTATTTCTATTTGGTTTTTTGCATTTCATAGGTTCATTTAGGTGTGTCTAACTAGGTATTGAGGTTGTTTACTTTATTCTATACCTTTGTTATTGAATGTATTGAATGGATTCCTTATATTGAATGTTGAATCGTTGTGTATGTTTAAATTTTTAGATATCAATGGCGATGAACACCTCTGCCAAGTACTTGATAAAGTCATCATGTAACTTTCGAGCTCAAGTGTAAACTAGATCCATTATTGGGAAGACAATTGAGATAAAAGTTTGATATTTCTTACCATCGTGTTCTACAGAGGAGATGTCACAGGTATTAGAGCCATTGCAAACGATGATACCTGCGATATTAGCTGCAGCCGGATTTTTTGCAAGAAGAGGTGGAACATCACAACATATAGAACCTTCGCGAATGGTAATTTTATAGCCCACTCCAAAGCAGGGTAATACATGTGATTGTGGGGTGTTTACCATTAAATATTTTGAATATGGTGTAACTGGTTCTGATTTTGTTAGTCTGTTCAAGAGAACATGTCATACTTTAGGAAGTAGTTGGCTTTCCAATTATGGTTTAATACTCCAATGTATTAGAACTTTGGTATGATATATTGTACATATATGTTATAATATATTGTAAATTTAATCACTTTAAGCACTTTGAATGGATGTTTGCTCTATATTTATTGCCTTGTTTTTTAGGTGCGACAAAGGTGCAGGAAAAAAAACATAATGTTCTAGTCCAACTTTTTTTTAGTTAATGTTTTTTATGGATGAATTAAAAAAGCATAACACAAATTACCGATTGCTTTTACTTATTGTCATGTTTTATTAGGTGCGAGAAAAAAAACACAGAATGCATATTGTCCACTCTTTTTTTTAGTTAAAGGTTTAGGTGGAAGAATTAAAAAAGCATAACACAAAGTAACTACTGCTTTTACTTATTGCCTTGTTTTATTATGTCCGAGAAAGGTGCGAGAAAAAAAAAACATAATGCATATTGTCCACCCTTTTTTAGTTAAAGTTTTTTATGGAAGAATTAAAAAAGCATAACACAAAGTACCGACTGCTTTTACTTATTACCTTGTTTTATTAGGTGCGAGAAAGGTGCGAGAAACATGCGAGAATAAAATTAATAGAATTCATATTGCCAACCTCTTAGTTTTTTCCTTTTTTTATTTTTTGAATGGTAGGTAGAAAAAACTAAAGTTGCAACAAAAAAAAACAGAACACAAACTTAACGCAAAACATAATTAATATAACTAATGTATTCAACATAACAAGCAAGTATTCAATAACATTTAATATTAGTCTTGCATTTTACTTTTGGCTTACATTCAAAGTTCAGAAAATAATGAAATTTGTAATACATGATAACCATATCTATATCCATCCCTTTCTCTAAAAGTAGTTGATGAGTTGCCCATTGAATGTGAGATCTACATCAAAAAAGTGCCCAAAGCGAGTAGATTTAAATGTTTCTTGTTGCGCTAAGTTGAGCTTGGATTTGGTATTCTCAATGGTCTATCCAATAATGGATTAACTTGTCACTTGAGATCGAAAGTGACCAGATGATTTTATCAAGTACTTGAGGGAGTTGCTCACCGCCATTGATATCTAAAATTTAAGAACAAACATAAATTCAACTGTCAAGAAGGAGCAAGTTAAGAATGAATTTCTTATTTTAAGATTAGAAACAAAGAAGCAAAGAAATATAACAAAATAGCATTTTATTTTTTTCTCGCACTTTTCTCGCACTTAAGAAACCAACAAAAAATTGTAGGGGACCTCAAAAAAATACACAACATAAAAAGACTCATATGAATTTAAGAAATCCACATTTTGAACAAGATTTTCAACTTTCTCGTACTTTCTCGTACCTAGACTAAAATTCATTCAATAACAAAGGTAGAGAATGAAGTAAACAACATCAAGACCTAGTTAGACATGCCTAAATGGACCTATAAAATGCAAAAAAAGCAAAAAATATAGCCAAATAACAATTTATTTTTTTTCTCACTTTTCTAGCACCCATGAAACTAACCAAAAATTGTAGGGAAGAAGCCTATATACCCCAAAAAAATAAATACACAACTTAAAAAGACTCATATGGATTTAAGAAAACCACATTTTGAACAAGATTTTCAACTTTCTCGTACGTAGACTAGAATCCATTCAATAACAAAGGTAGAGAATGTAGTAAACAACATCAAGACCTAGTTAGACATGCCTAAATGGACTTATGAAGTGTAAAGAAGCAAACAAATATAGCCAGATAACATTTTATTTTTCTTTTCTCGCACCTTTCTCACACTTTCTCACACCTAAGAAACGATTCATAAATTCTAGGGATCAAACCTATATATCAAAGGCCACCACTAAAAAACAACTAGGTAACCTAAAAGGGATCATATGGATGAATAGAACTACATTTTGAGCCAACCATTCAATTTTCTCTTAGTTTCGGCAAAATTTTGGCAACATAACGACACTACTAGAACTTTCCAAAAACGTTTAGGGGCCTGATTGCCAATAAACTTAAACACTCCATAATCAAATCAAACCTTCCAGCCTCCCACCAAGCATCAAATATGCATGGGTTGGGGCACAACAGTCAGAAATCTACAACAAGCTCAAATTATTATAGAAAACACAACAAACTAGAATAATAACCAACTATTGTAAACATGTGTAATCTAAATGCCCATTCCATATGTCATTTGATACCCACGCCAAATGGCAAATACCCCATAACCAAAGCGTCCTTCATGTGTACAATCTTTACCAATGCTTAGTGTCTAAATGTACCAACTCATCCTTGTCAAATTGCCTATAAATAGTGGCATTTGTTGGATCAGAATATATAACAATTGGGTGAATTCTCTCCAATCTTCTCCATTTTCTCCCACTTTCTCCAATTTCACTTGTTTTTCATTTGCCATAAATTTCCAATATCTCTCATTTATATTTTGTATATATATATATCCATATTATTATTATTATTATTATATTATATTATATTTGAAGAGATTGAAACTCCCGCGCAGCGGAAGACGATCGAATCGTCGCGGTGATGTTGTGCTACTCAATTTCGTTAAAATCAATTATCACATAATTTAAGGTTAACATGCATTCTAGAAGGAAAAACAGTAAATTCTTAGTACTTACTTGTTGAAGACCGTTTTCAATTTCCTTCCTCCGATCACGAAATCTTCGTGTTCTCCCAACGATCTCGAACTACTCAAACAATCCCAACGAACGGACACCGACAGAACACCACCACTTGGTTTCTCGGTTGTTCTTCTTTTGGAAGAAGGAAGATGGTGGGATCTTTGATTTTGGTTTTGGGAGGAGAAGTTTAAAACTATATATTACATCAATTATATCATATGTAATAGATATAACACCTCATGTATGAAATTGAACACTTCAATTGTTGGGATTTATGCCCTAAACTTGTGTAATCTTGATCAATTAAATAAAATGTTATTTGTTTTGATAAGATTACAGTTTTGCTTTTATAAATCCAATAAACTAAGATCCAAGGTTATAACGTTTATCTTGAAATCAGTGTAGTGGACACTATTTGGGTTGAATTCAAGATTATAACCTAAATAGTCTATTGTATAAGAATAAGGTTGGAAACCTCATTCTCGTAACAACACCATGGATGCAAATTTCACTTTGTAATTAGTACAAATGAGGTAATCCAACTCATTCATGTAGTTGACATGCGAGTGGGGGCATCCTGTATGAAGAGTTCATACAAGATCGATCGCAAATTAGTAGTCTAACCAAAGATAACACATCGCTAACGAGGATAAGACTAGTAATTTATAGATGGTCATTAGTGACTTGACTGAATCTGAGCAAGTTAAGAACTCCTGCTTATAGGGGTTTGTCCTTAGACTAGTATGGGTGAGAGTGGCACATGGCCAGACTCAATAAGCCTACCTTCTCGTGGACAAAACCTTGTAGGTAGCCGAACTTAAGCGTGCAAGATGGAATTCACTCATTCCTTTCTTGAGGAATTAGATAGGTTGTTCCCTTAGAAATCGACTCCGTGTCTTGAACAACGGGGTCCGCCCTCTACGAGGGTATGAGTCTAAGGTAGAACCTTAGACTTGTTGTTCATTAGAGGATCTGTGGTGTTTAAGGAGCAAAGAAGTAATCACAGGGGTAAAACGGTAATTTGACCCAGCTGTGATTACGAACAACCTGTGAAGGGTCGACTCATGGGCAATGACTATATCAGTGGACACAATAATATCTACAGTGAGGAGAGTGCACCTACAAGTCTATAGTGGAGTGACTTGTATTTAATGAATATTGATTAACTGGATCAAAGAGTTTGATCAGTTAATCTCACATCATTGGAGCTCATGATATGTAGGTCCATTAGATCCCTCCGTTGGCTCAACATGGTAATATAGAGGGTATAAAGTTAGGAGTGAAATTGAAGTGTTCAATTTCATACATGAGGAGTTATATCAAATTATATATGATATAATCGATATAATATATAGTTTTAATGTGATTTAGACTATATACTAAAGAGAGATTAAAGGAGGGGTAGGATGGTTATTTCTATCCCAATTCTCTATATATATGGTTGCATGAGATGCAACTAGGTTAAGGATTTTTTCATAGAATTCCTAGCCTCCATGTTGTGTTGTTGGAAGAGTTCCAAAACACAAATCTCTGTGACAAAATTCCTCACCACGCCAAAAGGGAACCCATCTTCCTCCCTCTCCTAGAGAACAACGGAGAAGATCCGGTGGTGGTGTCGGTGTTCGTACGAATTCTTGTTGCTGAGATCGTGACCGTGGAGAAAGGAGCACTTGAAGAAAGGTTCTTCAAAGGTATATACTTGTTGTTCATACTCTTATTATATGCTTAATCCATGTTTTATATTCTTGAAATTTCCATTGTAACTAAATCAAGAGCGCGCGATTCGCAATCGCTTCCGCTGCGGGGACTTCGATTCCCTTCAATTTCACTCCTAACTTTTTACCCTCAATATTACCATATTTAGCCAACGGAGGGATCTAATGGACCTACAGATGATGAGCTCCAATGATGTGAGATTAACTGATCAAACTTTTTGATCCAGTTAATCAATATTCATTAACTACAAGTCACTCCACTATAGACTTGTAGTTGCACTCTCCTCACTGTAGATATTATTGTGTCCACTGATATAGACATTACCCATGAGTCGACCCTTCACAGGTTGTTCGTAATCACAGCTGGGTCAAATTATCGTTTTACCCCTGTGATTACCTCTTTGCTCCTTAAGCACCACTAATCCTCTAATGAACAACAAGTCTAAGGTCCTACCTTAGACTCATACCCTCATAGACGTCGGGGCCCCGTTGTTCAAGACACGAGTCGGCTTTTTAAGGAACAACCTATCTAATTCCTCAAGAGAGGAATGAGTGAATTCCATCTTGCACATTTAAGTTCTCAGCTACCTACGAGGTTCTGTCCCTGAGAAGGTAGGTTTATTGAGTCGGCTACAGGCCACTCTCACCCATACTAGTCTAAGGACAAACCCCTATAAGCAGGAGTTCTTAATCGGCTCAGATTCGTGTCGAGTCCCTAATGACCATCTATAAATTACTAGTCTTATCCTCATTAACGGTGTTACAATCGTTAGACTAATAATTTGCGATCCAGTCTTGTATGAACTCTTTATACAGGATGCCCCCACTCGCATGTCAACTACGTGAATGAGTTGGATTACCTCATTTATACTAATTACAAAGTGGGTCGCATCCATGGTGTTACCAGAATAAGGTTTCAAACCTTATTCTTATACCATAGACCATTTAGGTTATATTCTTGAACTCAACCCAAATAGTGTCCACTACACTGATTTCAAGATAAATGTTATAACCTTGGAGCTTAGTTTATTGGATTTATAAAAGCAAGACTGTAATCTTATCAAAACAAATAACACTTTATTTAATTGATCAAAATTACACAAGTTTAGGACATAAATCCCAACAATCTCCCACTTGATCTAAAGCTTGTGGAGTACTAAACATTACAGTAATGTAAATACAATAAACTAGGGCATTTAAACCCCTTTGTACAAAATACTCCCACTTGCCCTAGTTGGGGAAGACTTGTAAACCTAGACCTTCTAGGTGACTCTCAAATACTTTAGCCGTGAGAGCCTTTGTAAAAGGATCAACAATGTTGTGCTCTGAGGCTGTCTTCGTGACAATCACGTCTCCTCTATGCACGATCTCTCGAATGAGATGATACTTTCGCTCTATATGCTTTCCCCTCTTGTGACTTCGGGGTTCCCTCGAATTTGCCGCTGCACCACTGTTATTGCAATACAGTGTGATGGGCAAAGTCATATTTGGAACAACTTCCAAATGTAGCATAAATTTCCTTAACAAAACGGCCTCCTTAGCTGCTTCACAAGCTGCTACATATTCGACCTCCATGGTGGAATCGGTGATGCATTCTTGCTTGACGCTTCGCCATACTACAACTCCTCCGTTAAGAGTGAATACTGACCCTGATGTAGATTTCCGAGAATCTTTATCAGTCTGAAAGTCAGAATCCGTGTATCCTGTAAGGATGAAATCGTTAGCCCCATACACAAGCATGTAGTTCCTTGTTCTCCGAAGATACTTAAGGATTGTTTTAACCGTTGTCCAGTGTTTAAGTCCTGGATTGGATTGATATCTACTGACCATCCCAACTTCAAAACAGATGTCGGGCCTAGTACACAACATGGCATACATCAGGCTCCCAACAGCTGATGCGTAAGGAATCCGTCTCATATCCTCAACTCCTTGAGGTGTCTTAGGACACTCTTCCTTAGACAAATAGATTCCATGTCTAAAAGGCAACAAGCCCTTTTTGGAATCTTGCATCTTAAACCTCGACAACACTTTGTCTGTGTATGATGCTTGAGACAAGGCTAGCGTTTTATTCTTGCAGTTCCGGACAATCTGGATCCCGAGAACAAACTGCGCATCACCCAGATCTTTCATTTGGATCTGCGTAGCTAGCCATTCCTTGATGTCAGTAAGATAACCTACATCATTCCCAATGAGTAGGATATCATCCACATAGAGAATTAGGAAAGCGACAGAACTATTGATGATTTTCTTGTAGACACAAGGTTCATCATCATTTTGGTCAAAACCATAAGATCTGATTGCTTCATCGAATCTTATATTCCAGGGCCTAGAAGCTTGTTTTAGTCCATAAATTGACCTTTTAAGCCTGCAAACCTTTTACTCTTGTCCCTGTTCAATGAACCCTTTGGGTTGGTCCATGTAGATATTTTCTTCAAGATTGCCATTCAAAAAGGCTGTCTTGACATCCATTTGTCATACCTCATAGTCATAATATGCGGCAATGGCAAGAAGGATACAGATAGATTTTACCATAGCAACAGGTGAAAAGATCTCCTCATAGTTAACCCCTTCAACCTGAGTATAACCCTTTGCTACTAGTCTAGCTTTAAAGGTTTGCACCTTCCCATCTACACCACGTTTTCTCTTGTAGATCCACTTACAACCTATAGGTTTTACCCCATCAGACTTATCTACAAGATCCCAAACAGAATTGAAGTACATCGACTCCATTTCTTGGTCTATGGCTATGACCCATTTGTCTTTGTCTTTGTCAACCATTGCTTGATTATAAGTCAATGGATCCTCACAGTTGTCATCTGGTATAACAACTTGGGTTTCAGCTAAACCCATGTAACGATCAGGCTGTATCACAACCCTCCCACTACGTCGAGGCATACTCAACTCTTGAGATGGACTATCTTGACTAGACAAACTAGTATCAACAACTCTTGTTTACGTACTAGTGTTCTTATTAGCAACCTTTGATACTGTTCCGTCTAACTCACTCAATACTACCTTACTTTTTGGTTTGTGGTCCCTTATGGGGTCCTCCTCCAAGAAAGTGACATTTGTCGACACAAAAACCTTATCTTCCTTAGGATATAGAATAAACCACCTCTTGTTTCTTTTGGATATCCTACGAATAGGCATGACTTTGAACGTGAATCCAACTTTTTTGTATTTGTCACAAGCATATGTGCTGGACAACCCCATATTCTGAAGTGACATAAACTACCTTTACGTCCTTTCCAGAGTTCAAAAAGTGTTTCATAAACACTTTTGGAGGGGCACACTATTCAAAATGTATACTGCAGTCTCCACTGCATAAACCCCAACAGGAACTAGGGAGATGAGCATAACTCATCATTGATCGAACCATGTCCAACAATGTTCTATTTCTCCTTTTCGATACACCGTTTTGCTGTGCTGTGCCGGAAGCTGAGAGTTGGGATATAATTCCATGTTCTATCATATAGTTATGGAATTTTAAATCCATGTACTCTCCACCTCGATCCGATCAAAGTGTTTTAAATCTTTTACCTAATTGATTTTCAACCTCAGTCTTGAATTCCTTGAACTTTTCAAGTGCTTCAGACTTGTGGTGCATTAGGTAAATATGCCCATATCTGGAATAATCATCTATAAAAGAGATGAAATATTCATATCCTCCTCTGGCTTTATCATTCATTGGACCACAATGGTCTGAATGTATAAGCTCTAGAGGGTCTTTGGCTCTATAACCTTTTCCACTAAAAGGTCTTTTAGTCATTTTGCCTTCTAGGCAGGATTCACATACTGGCAAAGAATTTTCTTCTAACTCGTTTAGAAGTTCGTTCTTTACCAATCTCTCAATCCTATTTAGATTAATGTGACCCAATCTTAGATGCCAAAGATGAGCATTTTCTTTAGGAGAAATTTTACGTCTCTTAGTTTGTGCGTTTGCAGTTTTAAATAATTCAGTGTTAAAAATCATTTTGACTGAATTAGGCCTTAAAACATACAATCCATTTTCTAATGAAGCTGAACATATTTCTAAACCTTTCTTCAAAATAAACACTTTATTCATAGAAAAGGAAACAGAAATACATTGTTCTATAAGGCAAGAAATGGAAATAAGGTTTCTAGTAAACCCTGGTATCACTAATATATTGTCCAACAATACATATTTCTTGCCAAAATAAAGCTTCATTGTGCCTACTGCTACAGCTGAGCCGACTTCTCCATTTCCAACCCGGAGCGTTATCTGTCCTTCTTGTAGTTCTTTGCCAGAATCAATTCCACTGAAAGAAGAGCAAACATGATTAGTGGCGCCTGAATCAAGTATCCAAGCTGTTTTATCATTATCCACTAAACAAGCTTTTAGGCAAAGTAAATCATATTTACCTTCCTTATTCTTTTTTGCAATGTACTTCGGACAGTTCCGTTTCCAATGCCCGTCTTCGTTGCAGTGGAAACACTTTCCTTTGTCGATGCGTCTTTGACTTTCTTGCCCTTCGGGCGCGACTTTGTCACCTGTTTCCTTTATCAACCTTTCTTCATGTTCTTCTTCTTTCCTCTCGGGTTAGAAGAAGATGAAGCCATTGTTTTTGTCCCGGAGGTCGAACCTCTGTGATAACTCCTACTGGCAACATTTGCCTCACCTTTCGATCCCTGAATTTTCATCAAAGACCGAAAGGTCCGGAGTTCATTCGAAGGAGGTAAGATTAAAAGTAAGCTTGTTCATAACAACATTACTTCTAAACTGCAGGAAACTTTCTGGAAGGGTTTCCAGAATGAAGCTTACTTGGCTCGATTCATCGATGGAAGCACCATTCGACTCTGCGATGTTAAAGTGCACCATCATATCCAGGACATGATCCCGAACAGATGTACCCTCTGGCATCCTCGAGTTGAATATGTACTTTAGGGCATTATGTCGGGCTTGTGTGGACTGTTGTCCAAACATACCCTGCACAAAATCCATGATTTCCTTGGCGGTAATCATGCCCTCATGCTTCTTGGCCAATATGTCAGACATACTTGCCAGCATGTAGACATTGGCCTTATCATTGGCCTTGATCCCTCGATCATATGCATCACGAACATTTCGTGACACATTCGAGCCTGACACCTGAGGACACTCCTCAGTTAGCACAAACTTCATATCATCCACTACCAAAATAGTGTTGAGTTTGTTTTTCCATGTCATCATATTCTCTCCGATTAACTTTTCCGCACCCAATAAGGAAATTATAGAGCTAGACATTTTTGTTGAAAATTTTACAAACAAACTTGTATGAGTTTCTTGCCATAACTCTAATCCAATCATGTTTTAGCTAATTATCAAATGATTCCTAGGCCATTTATAATTTGCAATGATACTCCAAAGGTTTAGAATGTATGACACTGAAGGGTAATAAAAAACATTCCTCCTCTGGATCAACACACTCTTGACCAAAACCTAATACCAGAATAACTCTTATTCCTGTTAGGTTTTAGTTACCATTTTTCGATCTGGATACATACACAACTTATGTACCCCGTGAGTGTAACCTTTTGTCTTTAGATCCCAGAGTCTCGATCCAATAAAATCCGCCGAAGGGAGGACTAGATTGGAAAATAGTCTAAGGAAATCTTTATCCTTTTCGTGTGTCTACTGTGGTCGGATCCCCATGATCAAGCCCTCCAGAAGGGATTGTGCAGTCCAGCCAAACTAGCAGGTGACCATAGTGGTCTAACGGTGTAAACCGTAAAAAGAGACCGTAGGTTTTGTTTTCACTAAACCTGCTCCCACTCACTATAAGTACCCTCTCCATTCACCTTGATATTGACTCATACAAACACCATCCGAAGGGGGACGCTCCCGTTTGCGCCACGAGGCCAAGTATGAGTCTCACGGTGTGAACTTCCCGGAGATAGCGTAGGTGGAAAAATATGTATCTCATACACTGTTTCCTCCCACTAAATACTTTAAGTTTATAGGAATCTTACTTAGGCTAAAAACCTGGCTAACGGTTTTACCTAACTCTATCAACATAACTCTTATATTGATAATTAATATAACTCTTATATTGATTTTATCCTAAGTTTGTTAATATAACTCCTTATGTTAAACCTAGGATTTCTAGTTTATTAACTCCTTAATAAACCTGCTGACGCTACTGTAATTTATAAGACTCTCTGATTAAATTTCACTCCCAAGTCAGTTCTCAGGTAGGGGTGTTCCGTTTCCGTCAGCTTAAATACCCCAGCCTAGACAAAACTTTCCTTAGACAGAGTTCCTCTTTTAATCATAGCTTATAAATTACTTGGTTCCTAATTCTAATCTAATTAGAACTAGATAACCTAAGGTCTATTATTTCCAAGCTCTAAACACTTTAAAACTAATAATTAACCCTAGGTGACATGCATACTATGTTATAGTGCTTGATCATTCATCACATAAATAATAAGACATTCATAGCATATTCATCTCATGAAAAGTAATGCATGTCAATGTTGTCCAAAAATTAATATAACAACCTTATATTAATTAATCATGCAAACTATATAATATAACTCCTTATATTATAAATGATGCATGAAAATGCTTAACCTAAGGTGGGATTTCTAAAATACAAGCATACACTATGCATGACAATAATTACACAACAATTGCATAATTAAAATAGAAAAAATTATACCAATTTTGGCACTCTAGAAATAATTTTAATTAATATAATCTAATTATATTAATTAAAATTAAATATATTAAATATATTAAAATTAAATATATTAAATAATTACAACAATTGCTCTGATACAAATTGAAGGGAATCGAAGTCCCCGCAGCGGAAGCGATTGCGAATCGCGCGCACTTGATTTAGTTACAACGAGTTATTCAAAAACATAAAACACTAGATTAAGCATATATAATAGAATGGACAGCAAGAATGTTACCTTTGAAGAACCTTTCTTCAAATGCTCCTCCTCTCTCACGATCAAGATCACAGCAACACGAACTCGTACAAACACCGACACTACCACCGGATCTTCTCCGTTGTTCTCTAGGTGAGAGAGGAAGGTGGGTTCCCTTTAGGAAAGGTGAGGTGTTTTTGTGAGAGAGTTGTTTGTTGTCTTGGTACCTTTCCAACAACAACAAAATGCAAGGAATCACTTAGAATGACTTGACCTAGTTGCATCTCAAGCAACCATATATATAGTGGAATGGGATGGAAATGACCATCTTACCCCTTCTTTATTTTCTCTTTAGTATATAGTTTATATATGAATGAATTCACATTAAAACTATATATTATATCAATTATATCATATATAATAGATATAACACCTCATGTATGAAATTGAACACTTCAATTTCACTCATAACTTTATACCCTCAATATTACCATATTGAGCCAACGGAGGGATCTAATGGACCTACAGATCATGAGCTCCAATGATGTGAGATTAACTGATCAAACTCTTTGATCCAGTTAATCAATATTCATTAACTACAAGTCACTCCACTATAGACTTATAGTTGCATTCTCCTCACTGTAGATATTATTGTGTCCACTGATATAGACATTACCCATGAGTCGACCCTTCACAGGTTGTTCGTAATCACAGTTGGGTCAAATTACCGTTTTACCCCTGTGATTACCCCTTTGCTCCTTAAGCACCACTGATCGTCTAATGAACAACAAGTCTAAGGTCCTACCTTAGACTCATACTCTCATAGAGGGCAGGGCCCCGTTGTTCAAGACCTGGAGTCAGTTCTTAAGGGAACAACCTATCTAATTCCTCAGTAGAGGAATGAGTGAATTCCATCTTGCACAGTTAAGTTCCCAACTACCTACGAGGTTCTGTCCCTTAGAAGGTAGGCTTATTGAGTCGGCTACAGGCCACTCACACTCATACTAGTCTAAGGACAAACCCCTATAAGCAGGAGTTCTTAACTGGCTCAGGATTCAGGTCGAGTCACTAATGACCATCTATAAATTACGCAAGAAGCAATTCACTCGTTCCCGACTTTAGGGAAACTAGAGGGGTTGTTCCCTTGAGTGATGTCTCCAGGGCTTGAACAACGGGGCCCCATTCCCTCATTGGCCTAAGAGGGTTGTTGTTTATGGTTGGACCATGCAACGTAGTTGTTCATTAGAGGAGTAGTGGGACTTAAGGAGCAAGAGGTAGACACAGGGGTAAAACGATAATTTGACCCAGCAGTGTCTACGAACAACCTGTGAAGGGTCGACTCATGGGTATTGGTTATATCGATGGACACAACTTGTCCTACAGTGATGAGAGTGTCGCTACGGGCTTTAGTGGAGTGTTACCGAAGCTAATGAATGTTGAATAAGCGGGTCAAAGAGTTTGACAGGTTAGTCTCTAGTGTCGGATCATTGGAGCTCGTCACTTGTAGGTCCATTAGGTCCCTCGGTCGGCTCAAATTGGACAAATTGAGGTTTTACAGTTTGGTGTGAATTTGAAGTGTTCAAATTAATCATTTGGATATTTATGTCATTTATATGATATATATATGACATAATATATAGTTTGATGTGAATGAGATTCATAATAAACTATAATATAGCCTAATTGATTAATTAGTGCTAATTGGAGAAATTGAATTGAGAGAAATTAAATTGAATGTGATTCAATTTAAAATTTCACATTTATGCAAATGAGATTGTATAATAAGGTATGAGACACCTTATATTATATAATATGCAAATATGATTTGTATATCATATAGTTGTGGTAAAATGGTGAATTGGTGGAGATTTTAACTCCACCACACACCATTATAAATAGGTGCATTCAAAGGTATCTCATGGAGCAATTGCCATTTTTTGGATTTTCATCCAAAGAGACTATTCACCCTTCTCTCAACTCTCTCTCATTTCTCTAAGATTTCTCCTCACCTAAAATCCAAAGAGAGTCCCACATACTCTCCCCCAACCTCTCGAGAACAACCGAGAAGACCCTGTGGAGGTGTCTTACTGTTCGGATCGAGGTTCGTGTTCGAGGAGTTCGTCCGTTCGAGAGAGATCGTGACCGGAGGAGAAAAGCATTGAAGAAGTGTTCTTCAACAAGTAAGTACCGTTTATCCTTACTGTTTTTCTACTCTAGATTTGCATGTTTAGCCTAGGATCTATGAAATAGGTTCGATTTTATGATAGAATTATACAACGGATCAACGATTGATTTTATGATAGAATTATACAACGGATCAACGATTGGTTTTTCTACTCTAGATTTACGCTTGTAGATCCATTTGCAACCAATAGGTTTTACCCCATTCGGTTGATCCACAAGCTCCCATACAGAATTGAAGTACATAGACTCCATTTCCTGGACCATAGCTTTAATCCACTCGTCTTTGTCAACATCAACCATTGCCTGATCATAGGTCAATGGATCCTCACAGTCATCATCAGGAGCGACAACTGAGGTTTCAGCTAAACCCATGTAGCGATTAGGTTGTCTCACAGCCTTCCACTACGTCGAGGCATTCCCAACTCTTGGGAACGGATTTGACTAGACGTGCTAGGATCAACAACACTTTTTGACGTACTAGCCCTATCATCAACTCTTGCTGATGTACTGTCCATTTCATTCAACACAATTTTACTCCTTGGTAAATGATCCCTGACGTGGTCTTCCTCTAGGAAAGTGACGTTTGTCGACACAAGCACCCTATTTTCCTTAGGATCGTAAAAGAGACCACCCCTAGTCTCTTTAGGATAACCTACGAATAGGCACAATTTCGAACGGGGTTCCAACTTTTTCAGGTTTGACACCAACACGTGGGCCAGGCATCCCCAAATCCTGAAGTGATGTAAACTGCCTTTACGTCCACTCTAGAGCTCGAAAGGTGTTTCACAAACACTCTTCGACGGAACGTTGTTCAAAATATAAACTGCAGTCTCCACTGCGTACCCCCAAAAAGAATCATGGAGACGAGCATAGCTCATCATCGAACCATGTCCAACAAGGTTCTGTTTCTCCTCTCCGATACACCATTTTGCTGTGGCATACAAGGCGCTGAGAGTTGGGACGTGATTCTGTGTTCTATCATATAGTCCTGGAATTCAGTGTCCATGTACTCTCCACCTCGATTCGATCGAAGTGTTTTAAGCGATTTACCTAAGAGGTTCTCAACCTCAGTCTTGTACTCCTTGAACTTTTCAAGAGTTTGGACTTCTTATGCATTAGGTAAATATACCCATATCCGGAGTAGTCGTCTATGAAAGACACAAAGTACTCATAACCGCCCCAGAGCTTTAACATTTATCTAATTATAGAGGTCGAATGTACTAACTCAAGAGGCTCTTTGGCTCTATATCCTTTTCCACTAAAAGGACGTTTGGTCATTTTGCCCTCAAGGCATGACTCACACACTGGTAAAGAGTTTTCTTCCAACTCGTTTAGAAGTCCACTCTTCACTAGTTTCTCAATCCTATTGAGATTAATGTGGCCTAACCGAAGATGCCAAAGATGGGCATTTTCTTTTGGAGAAACTTTTGCTTTCTTAGTTCGTGTTTCTGCAGTTTTAAACAATTCAGTATTCAAAACACTTTTGATCGAATTGGGTTTCAAAACAAACAGATTATTTTCAAGTGAAGCTGAACAAATAACATTCCCTTTGAAAGAAATAAACGCTTTATTCAATTCAAAAGAAACTGAAATACATTGTTCTATTAAGCACGAAATTGAAACAAGGTTTCTAGTAAACTATGGAACTATGTACAGATTGTCCAACAATAAGTACTTCCCGCCAAAGTTTAGCTTCACCGAGCCGATCGCTGCAGCAGAGACAAACTCCCCGGATCCAACCCGTAGAGTCACCTCACCCTCTCGCGTGCCGCCAGAATCAATCTCTGAAAAAGAAGAACAAACGTGGTTAGTGGCGCCCAATCCAATATCCAGCAGAGTCACTACTCTCCACTAAACAGGTTTCAGTCACAAGTAAATCACATTTACCTTGATTCTTCCTCTCGGTCAGGAATTTGGGACAATTTCTCTTCCAAAGGACCGCCCCCATTGCAAATGAAACACTTTCCTTTCTCTTCAACCTCCTTGACCTTCTTTGCCTTGTGCGGCGGCGGACGGTCGGTTTTACCCCTCTTCATCCTCTTCTTCCCTTTCGGGCGTGAAGGAGCAACAGGTTTCGTCCCAGAGGTCGAACCCATGTGATAAGACACAGAGGCAACATTTGCCTCGCATTCCTTGACCTGCTCAAGGATTGGAAATTCTGTAGCTCATTGAGGAGGGTAGTCGAGTGTAGCTAATTTTGTTCATAACAAAGATTGCTACGAAAAATCGAAGGAAACTCTTTGGAGAATCTTCGGAAGAGTCTCCAAAATAAAACTGACCTGCCTCGACTCATCGATCGAAGCCCCGTTCATCTCGGCCAGATGGATGTGGGTCATCATGTCTAGAACATGTTCACGGACAAACGACCCCTCTTTCATCCGTGCGTTGAAAACGTATTTGAGCGAGTCATGTCGGACTGAAAGGACTGTTGTCCAAACATTTCCTGCAAGGACTCCATGATCTCCTTAGCGGAAACCATCAGCTCATGCTTCTTTGCCAAGACATCGGACATGCCGCAATTATGTAGACCTTGGCCTTTTCATTGGCCCCGATCCGGCGATCGTGACGTGTCGCGAACACTTCATGACGCTGACGGTCGAGCCTTTTTATCCGAGGACACTCCTCAGATAGCACGAACTTTATGTCGTCTTGTACCAAAATTGTATTAATGTTGTTTTTCCAACTCTGGTAATTATCTCCCACTAACATATCCGAAACGAGTAAAGCTATTATTGCGCTAGACATTTTTAGCTGAAAAATAAGAAAAAACCTTTGTATTAGTCTCGCAAAAAACTTTTGAAATCCAATCAAGTTTTAGCAAATTTGTTTCATGATCCCTAGGTCATTCAAAATTTTGCAATTATACCCTAAAGGTTTAGAATGACCGCCACCGAAGGGTGAACAGAACACTCCTCCCCTAGGACGAGACTTTCTCAATCAGACCCTAATCTCAGAATAACTCTTATTCCATTAGGCGTCCAATTACCATTGTTCGGTCGAATTCATTAACACTTAACGAATTCTGTGAGTGTCACCCTCAATCTTTAAGTTTCTATGTATCCGTCCAAACAATAGCCACCGAAGGGTGAACCAAGAAGGAAAACCAACCAGGAAACTGTATCCCTTTCGAAAATTCACGGTGTTCCGACTCCCATGATCAAGCCCTCCGAACGGATTGTCTGGTCCAGGCCAAACTAGCAGGCAGATCATAGGCGTCTCACGGTGTGAATCGAAAGAAGAGACCGTGGGTCTCGTTTTCATAAGTCCCGCTCCCACTTACTATAAGTACTCTCTCCATCCACGATGATATTGACCGAGGCCGAGTATAGATCTCACGGTGCGGACTTAAAGGAGATTTGTGGTTGGAAATTCAAATGTATCTCATACACTTTATTTCCTCCCACTCAACACTTTAATCTTTATTAGGGATTGACCTAGATAAACCGGCTAAAATTTACCTAAGTCTACCAATATAACTCTTATATGGTATTAATCTAAGTTTATAATCACATTATTAACTTAGGTCTATGTAAGTAAATTAATTAACACTTAATTAACGGTACTCACGAGAATATAACCTAAGAATCTCCGAACCGAATTCACTCCCAGGTCGGTTTCCAGGTAGGGGTGTTCCGCAAGTGTCAACTTAAATACCCCAGCCTTAGACAAAATCTTCCTTAGACAGAGTTACTTATCAGTCTCCATTTAAAGGTTATATTTGATTTCCTAAATTTCTAATTTCATTAGAAAATTAGAAAACCTAAGTCTAATTATTCAAGTTCTAAACTCATAAAAACTAATAATTAACTTAGGTTGCATGCATTTCTATGTTATAGTGCTTGATCATCCATCACATGAATAATACTATACTATAACATACATTCATCACATGAATTAAATGCATGAGCATGCTTTTAATTTAAAAAAAATATATAACACTTATAATTAAAATAAATTAAAGCATGCATACATTATATTATAACTCTTATAATATAATCCTATCATGCATACTATATATTATAACTCTTATAATATAAATGATGCATGAAATGTTTAACCTAAGGTGGGATTTTAAATCTATATGACATACATTATGCACATAGAAATTAATTAAAATATACATCTCATGCATAAAATAATTAAATAGCAAATATGGACCGATTTTTGGCACCTAGGGGCAATTATTTAATTAAATACCATTAATATAACATTTATATTAATATTATTTAATAAAATAATTAATTAAATAAATAAAATATATTTTATAAATAAAAAAATAAATAAAACCGAAAATAACTGCCCACGTAGAGGCTTGAACCCACGTCCTCGCGAAACTGCCGCGAACTGCTCCTCAACGCCGTGGGCAGCGTTGCAATGTTATCGCTTGTAGCGTCGACCCGCGTTCTCAATGCTAGCGGCGTTGCAACGCTACGCCCAGCGTTGCAGCAAGCATTGCAACGCTGGTCTGTTGCAGGGCCTCCGTCCGCAAGGACAGCGTTGAGACGCCGTTGGGCAGCGTCTCAACGCCATCGACAGAACAACAAACACTTTGCTGTTCTTCCATCGACTCCGCTTTGTTTCGCTCCGATTTCTTCACAAAGAACTCTTGCCACGAACGACCCGGACTTACAGACTCGATTTACAACAAAATCACCAAAAACAGCGGGCCTTTACATTGATCTCATAAACATAATTGTAAATCTAAACTAGTGCAAAAAACCGTAAACATCCATAATGCAAACCAAAACATTCATCTCATGAATTATGGTAAAACACCCACCAAATTTTAACAAAACAGTGCATAAATGAAGAACCATCGAGATGACTCTGATACCAATTGAAGGGAATGAGAATCCCGCGCAGCGGAAGACGATTGAATCGTCGAGGTATCAATATGCAACATAGTTTTGTGAAAAATGATCTAACACTAGATCTAGGCTAAACATGCTTAAAAGAAGAAGAAAAATACAGGAAGTAGAGTTTACTTACTTGTTGAAGACTTTCTTCAAAGTTTCTTCTTCAAATCACGAACTCTCCGTGCTCCTCGAACTCAACGAACACTTCCAACGAAAGGAAACCGAACACAAACAAATGGCCTTCTCTGTTGTTCTCTTTTGGAAAAGGGAAGATGGTGGGATCTTTTGTGTTTTGGAGAGGGAGGAGAAATGAGAGAGAATTGAGAGAATTCCTCTTCTCTTCTTTGATGAAAAATCAAAAAATGAGAGATTGATCTTTAATCCTTCTTGCAAGAAGGGTTTAAATAGTGGAATTGATGGAGTTAAAATCTCCACATAATTACCACTTTACCACAACCATAGGTTATGCAAATCTCATTTGCATAACCACATAATATAAGATGTCTCATATCTCATATTGCAAATCTCATTTGCAATAATTGTGGATTAATTAAATTGAATCACATCCAATTTAATTTCTCTCAATCTATTTCTCCAATTAGCCGTAATTCAACAATTAGGCTAACCTATAGTTTATTATGAATCTCATTCACATTAAACTATATATTATATCATTCATATCTCATATAAATGACATAAATGCCCTTAAAGTGAAATTGAACACTTCAATTTCATACCAAAACATTAAACCTTCTTTTAACCTGATTGAGCCAACCGAGGGACCTAATGGACCTCTGATGTGATTTGCTCCAATGATCCGAGATTAACCTATCAAACTCTTTGACCCTTGTTAACCAACATTCATTAGCTACGGTAACACTCCACTATAGCCCGTAGTCGCACTCCCGCCGATCGCAGAAAACATTACGTGTCCACCGATATAACCAATACCCATGAGTCGACCCTTTCACGGGTTGTTCGTAGACACTACTGGTCAAATTACCGCTTTACCCCTATGTCTACCTCTTGTTCCTTAAGTCCCCACTTTGCTCCTCTAATGAACAACATATTGTGATGGTCCAACCATACACAACACCCTTCTCGGCCAAGGTGAGAAGGTGGGCGCCGTTGTTCAAGCCCTAGAGACAAAGACTTAAGGAACAATCCTCTAGTTTTCCTAAAGGCGGGAAAGAGTGAATTCCATCTCGCGTAGTTAAGTTCCCGGCTCCCTACTTGGTTCTGTCACGAGAAGATAGGCATATTGGGCGATAAATCGTGACCACCCTCACCCGTGCCGGTCAAAAAGAACGTACCTTCGCAGATGCGAGTCCGTAACACGCTTAGGATTCGTGTCGAGTCACTAATGGTCATCTCACGAAGTTATTAGTCCTCACTCACAACAGCGGTGTTACATCGGTGAGGTCTAATAAATCACGGTCCGATCTTGTACAATCTCATTGCACAGATGCCCCCACTCGCATGTCAACCACATGAACGAGTCGAGATCACCTCGTTTGTATCTAATACAAAGCGGGCGCATCCACAGTGTATCCGTGGATTAGGTCTCCAACCCTATCCATATCTCAGAGACCTTTCGGGTCATTAATCGAACGTGATCCTCTCTGTGTGTCAACTACACACCGTTCAAGTTCTAGTTCTCTCATAAATTCAATGACCACGGAGCTTAGTTTATTGGAAAAGTTTATAAATATTATGAGACACAAAGTGATGAAATGAATAACTCTTATTAATTTCAAACAATATATTACAAACACGAGATTAGGACAAAAATCCCAACAAAGACAGAGGGTTACACTCACGTGGTACATAAGTTATGAATGTATCCAGACCGAAAAATGGTAACTAAAACCTATAGGAATAAGAGTTATTCTGGTATTAGGTTTTGGTCAAGAGTGTCTTGATCTAAAAGAGGAATGTCTTTGATTACCCTTCGGTGTCATACGTTCTAAACCTTTGGAGTATCATTGCAAATTATAAATGGCCTAGGAATCATTTGATAATCAGCTAAAACATGATTGGACTAGAGTTATAGCAAGAAACTCATACAAGTTTGTTTGTAATATTTTCAGCAATATGTCTAGCTCTATTATTTCCTTATTGGGTGCGAAAAATTTAACCGGAGAGAACATAGTGGTTTGGAGGGATGAACTCAACATAATCTTGGTTACACATGATCTTAAGTTCGTTCTCAATGAGGAGTGTCCTCAATTTCCTACTCAAAATGCATCTCAAGTCATTATGATGCGTATGACCATTGGATTAATGCCAATGAAAAGGCAAAGCCTATATCCCAGCTAGCATACGATGTTTTAGCCAGAGGTTTTGGAGGGCAAGGTCTCACTCGAGAGATCATGAATTTTGTGCTAAATTTGTCTAGACAACCGTCCAAACAAATTCGGCATGAAACCCTGAAATTCGTTTATGACACACGTATGAAGGAAGGAACATCAGTGAGAGAACATTTTCTCAATCTGATTGCCCACTTCAACATAGCGGAATTAAACGGAGCGGTCATAGATGAGAAATGTCAGATTTTGTTCATCCTATATAGAATCTCTTCCGAAGAGTTTTCAGCGATTCCGTAGCAATGCAACGATGAACAACATAGAGTATGATCTGACTTCTCTGCTACATGAGCTGCAGAATTATCAGTTTCTTATGGATGATAAGAGACAACAAAATGGAGAGGCAAATTTGTTTGCTCATTCCAAAGGTTCTCAGGAGGATTCATCCTCTGGGACAAAGAACTGCAACCATACTTTTGGACTTAAAAGATACAGAAGAAGAGGAAAAGGAGCAGATAAAGAGCAATCATCTGGCATAGAAAAGTTGTTATTTGATAACATATAGCTTAAGGGTTTATTAGAAACCTTATTTCTTTCCTTAGCGAACATTGTACTTCTTTGTCTTTTAAATTGAATAAAATATTTATTTCATTGGAAAAGTATTGTACTATGTGTTGCTCTTCTTGAGAATTATTTGCAAATGGTTTAATTCAGTTAAAATAGTTTTAACAAGTGAATTCTACAAAATTGCAAGTACACGAACTAATTTCTCCTAAAGAAAATACTCATCTTTGGCATCTAAGATTGGGTCACATTAATCTCAATGGGATTGAGAGATTGGTAAAGAAAGAACTTCTAAACTGAATTAAAGTATGTGAATCCTGCCTAAAAGGCAAAATGACTAAAAGACCTTTTAGTGGAAAAGGTTATAGAGCCAAAGACCCTCTAGAGCTTATACATTCAGACCTCTGTGGTCCGATGAATGTTAAAGCCAGGGGAGGATATGAATATTTCATCTCTTTTATAGATGATTATTCCAGATATGAGCATATTTACCTAATGCACCACAAGTCTGAAGCACTTGAAAAGTTCAAGGAATTCAAGACTGAGGTTGAAAATCAATTAGGTAAAAGAGTTAAAACACTTCGATCGGATCGAGGTGGAGAGTACATGGATTTAAAATTCCAGAACTATATGATAGAACATGGAATTACATCCCAACTCTCAACTCCCGACACACCACAGCAAAACGGTGTATCGGAAAGGAGAAATAGAACCTTGTTGGACATGGTTCGATCAATGATGAGTTATGCTCATCTTCCTAGTTCCTTTTGGGGTTATGCAGTCGAGACTGCAGTATACATTTTGAATAGTGTGCCGTCCAAAAGTGTTTTTGAAACACCTTTTGAACTCTAGAAAGGACGTAAAGCTAGTTTATGTAACTTTAGAATTTGCGGCTGTCCAGCACATGTGCTTGTGACAAATCCAAAGAAGTTGGATTCACGTTCAAAGTTATGCCTATTCGTAGGATATCCAAAAGAAACAAGAGGTAGTTTATTCTATGATCCTAACGAAGATAAGGTTTTTGTGTCGGCAAATGCCACTTTCTTGGAGGAGGACCACATAAGGGACAACAAAACAAAAAGTAAGGTAGTGTTGAGTGAGTTAGACGGAACAATAGCAAAGGTTGCTAATAAGAACACTAGTACTTCAACAAGAGTTGTTGATACTAGTTTGTCTAGTCATGAGAGTCCATCTCAAGAGTTGAGTATGCCTCGACGTAGTGGGAGGGTTGTGATACAGCTTGACCGTTACATGGGTTTAGTTGAAACCCAAGTTGTTATACCAGCTGAAAACTGTGAGGATCCATTGACTTATAATCAAGCAATGGTTGACAAAGACAAAGACAAATGGGTCATAGCCATGGACCAAGAAATGGAGTCGATGTACTTCAATTTTGTTTGGGATCTTGTAGATAAGCTTGATGGGGTAAAACCTATAGGTTGTAAGTGGATCTACAAGAGAAAGCGTGGTGTAGATGGGAAGGTGCAAACCTTTAAAGCTAGACTAGTAGCAAAGGGTTATACCCAGGTTGAAGGGGTTGACTATGAGGAGACCTTTTCACTCTTCGCTATGGTAAAGTCTATCCAGTATCCTTCTTGCCATTGCCGCATATTATGACTATGAGGTATGGCAAATGGATGTCAAGACAACCCTTTTGAATGACAATCTTGAGGAAACCATCTACATGGACCAACCCAAAGGGTTCATTGAACCAGGACAAGAGCAAAAGGTTTGCAGGCTTAAAAGGTCAATTTATGGACTGAAACAAGCCTCTAGGTCCTGGAATATAAGATTTGATGAGGCAATCAGATCTTATGGTTTTGACCCGAATGATGATGAACCTTGTGTCTACAAGAAAATCATCAATAGTTCTTTCGCTTTCCTAATTCTCTATGTGGATGATATCCTACTCATTGGGAATGATGTAGGTTATCTTACTGACATCAAGGAATGGTTAGCTACGCAGTTCCAAATGAAAGATTTGGGTGATGCGCAGTTTGTTCTTGGGATCTAGATTGTCTGGAACCGCAAGAATAAAACACTAGCCTTGTCTCAAGCATCATACATAGACAAAGTGTTGTCAAGGTTTAAGATGCAAGATTCCAAAAAGGGCTTGTTGGCTTTTAGACATGAAATCCATTTGTCTAAGGAACAGTATCCTAAGACAATTCAAGGAGTTGAGGATATGAGACGGATTCCTTACGCATCAGCTGTTTGAAGCCTGATGTATGCCATGTTATGTAATAGGCCCAACATCTGTTTTTCAGTTGGGATTGTCAGTAGATATCAATCCAATCCAGGACTTGAACACTGGACAACGGTTAAAACAATCCTTAAGTATCATTGGAGAACAAGGAACTACATGCTTGTGTATGGGGCTAAGGATTTGATCCTTACAGGATACATGGATTCTAACTTTCAAACTGATAAATATTCTCGGAAATCTACACCAGGGTCAATATTCACTCTTAACAGAGGAGCTGTAGTATGGCGAAGCGTCAAGCAAGGATGCATCGCTGATTCCACCATGGAGGCTGAATATGTAGCAGCTTGTGAAGCAGCTAAGGAGGTCGTTTGGTTAAGGAAATTCATGCTAAATTTGGAAGTTGTTCGAAATATGACTTTGCCCATCACACTGTATTGCGATAACAGTGGTGCAGTGGCAAATTCGAGGGAACCCCGAAGTCACAAGAGGGGAAGTATCATCTCATCTGGGAGATCGTGCATAGAGGAGACGTGATTGTCACGAAGATAGCCTCAGAGCACAACATTGCTGATCCTTTTACAAAGGCTCTCACGGGTAAAGTATTTGAGAGTCATCTAGAAGGTCTAGGTTTACAAGTCTTCCCCAACTAGGGCAAGTGGGAGTATTTTTGTACAAAGGGGTTTAAATGCTCTAGTTTATTGTATTTACATTACTGTAATATAGTACTCCACAAGCTTTAGGTCAAGTGGGAGATTGTTGGGATTTATGCCCTAAACATGTGTAATTTTGATCAATTAAATAAAGTGTTATTTGTTTTTATAAGATTACAGTCCTGCTTTTATAAATCCAATAAACTAAGCTCCATGGTTATAACATTTATCTTGAAATCAGTGTAGTGGACACTATTTGGGTTGAGTTCAAGAATATAACCTAAATGGTCTATGGTATAAGAATAAGGTTGGATCCCTTATTCTAGTAACACCATGGATGCGACCCACTTTGTAATTAGTACAAATGAGGTAATCCAACACATTCATGTAGTTGACATGCGAGTGGGGGCATCCTGTATGAAGAGTTCATACAAGACTGGATTGCAAATTATTAGTCTAACCAGTGTAACACCGTTAACAGGATAAGACTAGTAATTTATAGATGGTCATTAGTGACTCGACCTGAATCCTGAGCAAGTTAAGAACTCCGACTTATAGGGGTTTGTCCTTAGACTAGTATGGGTGAGAGTGGCCTGTAGCCGAGTCAATAATACCTTCTCAGGGACAGAACCTCGTAGGTAGCTGGAAACTTAACTGTTCAAGATGGAATTCACTCATTCCTATACTGAGGAATTAGATAGGTTGTTCCCTTAAGAACTGACTCCAGGTCTTTTACCACGGGCCCCCGCCCTCTATGAGGGTATGAGTCTAATGTAGGACCTTAGACTTGTTGTTCATTAGATGATCAGTGGTGTTTAAGGAGCAAAGAGGTAATCACAGGGGTAAAACGGTAATTTGACCCAGCTGTGATTTCGAACAACCTGTGAAGGGTCGACTCATGGGTAATGACTATATCAGTGGACACAATAATATCTACACGTTCCCAATTAATATTATATTAATTAATCAAATATTAATTAATTAAATTAAATCATATTTAATTTAATTATAATATCTATTTAATCATTTTACCCTTTAACCTATACTTTAATGTACAACCAGTGCACATTAAATTTTATCATATAGTTTGCAAATGTGAATCACATTCACATTTGAATTTAATATTTGAACTCTTTCAAATATTTAAATCTCTCATGTAATTTAATATGAATCACATTCACATTAAATTTATAATATATAGTTCCAAAACTATATATTATATCGTATCAATATACATTAAATATATTCCCTAATGAATTTGAACATTTCAAATTCAAATGATCTAAGAACCATTTACGAGCTTGATGGTGGACCTAATGGACCTACAGATAAGAAGCTCCAACAATACGAGATTGCTCGATTAATCTCATTAACCTCCCAATCCACATTCGTTAACAGCGGGAACACTCCACTAAAGTCCCACAACTGCACTCTTCTCACTGCAAATATATTTCTGTGTCCATGGATATTGACCAATAACAGCAAGTCAATCATTCACGAATGTTCGTAGCACCAGTTGGGTCAAATTACCGTTTTACCCTTGGGTTACATCTTATGCCTTAAGTACCAGTACTCCTCTAATGAACAATTTGTTTGTGGTCCTACCAACAAACAGAGTCCCTCTCGGGCCAATGAGAGGGTCGGACCTTTTGTTCAAGTCCCGGAGACACCACTTAAGGGAACATTCCTCTACTTACCCTAGTAGGCGGGAAGGAGTGAATTCCATCTTGCTAAGTTAAGTTCCCAGCCGCTCACTCGGTCTTGTCACCAAGAAGGTAGGCATATTGAGTCGGCGAATCTGGCCACTCTCACCCATACTAGTCAAAGGACAATCCCACGCAAACAGGAGTTCGTAACCTACTCAAGATTAAGATAAGGTTGCTTAGGTCATCCTAGTGAAATAGAAACCTAACTAGTCAACGGAGTTACAGCTAGAGGTTACTATTTCGTGGTCCGGTCTTATGTAATCTCATTACATAGGATATCCCCACTCACATGTCATCTACACGAACACGTTAGGATCACAGTGTTTGTATCAAATACAAAGTGGGCCACATCCATAGTTTTACTAGGGTAAGGTACCCAAACCTTATCCCCTAACTATAGACCCTTTAGGTTGTATCTCGAATCGAGATCATTTTTATGTACATTACATTCAGTTAAAGATTCATTTAACAGCCTTTGATGTTTAGTTTATTGGATTTAGGGTTTAAATAAAGGCAAACTCGTAGATAACGAACAATAACACTCTATTGAAATAATAACACTTTATTACATTAATTAGAACATAATTACAAACTACGAGTTTTAGGGCACAGATCCCAACATATCTAGGATTAGGTCTCCAACCCTATCCATATTCTGTAGACCGTTCGGGTCATTAACTCGAACGTGATCCTCCCTGTGTGTCCACTACTAACCGTTCAAGTTCTTACTTCTCTTATAATGCAATGACCCTGGAGCTTAGTTTATTGGCTTAAGTTTATGAAAAATGTGAGACACAAAGTTTAAATTACACAATGTTGAAATAAATAACTCTTATTCATTTACAACTTGGAATATTACAAACTACACGAGATGAGGACATACATCCCAACAACCTCCTACTTGGACTAAGCTAGTGGAGTACATGATACATTTCTCAAATGTACAGTAAAGTAATACAATAAAGTAATACAATAAACTAGGGCATTGAATACCCCTTTACAATACTCCCACTTGCCCTAGTAAGGAAGCACTCGAAGACCTAGACTCTCTAGGTGACCCTCAAACACCTTAGCCGTGAGGGCCTTTGTAAATGGATCAGCAACGTTGTGCTCCGAAGCTATATGCGTGATTGTCACGTCTCTGCGGTGCACAATCTCCCGTATCAAGTGATACTTACGCTCTATATGCTTGCCCCTTTTATGACTCCGATATTCTCTCGAGTTAGCTACTGGACCACTGTTGTCACAGAACAGCGTGATCGGCAAGTTCATATTTGGAACAACTTCCAAATCCGTCATGAAATACCTGAGCCAAACAGCTTCCTTTGTAGCTTCACAAGCTGCAACATACTCAGCTTCCATCGTGGAATCAGCGATGCATCCCTGCTTGATGCTTCGCCACACTACAATCCTTCATTCAGAATGAAGGCTACCCCGAAGTGGATTTCCTAGAATCCTTATTGGTCTGAAAGTCAGAATCTGTGTATCCCGTACGGATCAAATCCCCACTCCCATACACAAGGCTGTAGTTCCTCGTTCTCCTAATATACTTGAGGATTGCCTTTACTACCGCCCCGGTGATCTAATCTCGGATTGGATTGATAGCTCACCGACAATCCCAATCGCATAATGTATGTCGGGCCTAGTACACAACATGGCATACATCGGGCTCCTACACCCAAGCATAGGGATTCGGCTCATATCCTCAACTTCTTGAGGTGTCTTAGGACATTGATCCTTAGACAGGTGAACCCCATGCGTGAAAGGCAGCAAGCCCTTCTTGGAGTTCTTCATCTTATACCTAGACAACATCTTGTCAATGTAAGATGCCTGAGACATTACTAGCGTTCTGTTCTTCCGGTTCCGGACAATCTGGATACCTAGAACATACTGTGCCTCTCCCAAATCTTTCATTTGGAATTGCGAAGCCAGCCATTCCTTAATGTCAGTAAGAAATCCTACCTCATTCCCAATAAGAAGGATATCATGCACATACAATATAAGAAACACGACAGTACAGTTAACAATTTTCTTGTAAACACAAGGCTCGTCAACATTTTGATCAAAGCCATAAGATTTGATCGCCTCATCAAACCTTATATTCCAAGACCTCGAGGCTTGTTTCAGTCCATAAATAGACCTTTAAAGCCGACAAACCTTTTGCTCTTGGCCTTGGGCAATGAACCCTCAATGGTCCATGTAGATGGTCTCGTCAAGGTTGCCATTCAGAAAGGCGGTCTTGACATCCATCTGCCATACCTCATAGTCATAATATGCGGCAATGGCCAGAAGGATTCTAATCGACTTTACCATGGCAACAGGTGAAAAGGTTTCCTCATAGTCAACCCCTTCCACCTAGGTAAAACCCTTTGCCACTAGTCGAGCTTTGAAGGTCTACACCTTCCCATCTATGTCACGTTTACGCTTGTAGATCCACTTGTAACCAATAGGTTTTACCCCATCCGGTTGGTCCACAAGCTCCCAGATGGAATTGAAATACAATGACTCCATTTCCTAGTCCATAGCTTTAATCCATTCGTCTTTGTCAACGTCAGCCATTCCCTGATCATAGGACAATGGACCCTCACATTCATCATCAGGAGTGACGACCTGGGTGTCAGCTAAACCCATGTAACGTTCAGGCTGTCTCACAACCCTCTTACTACGTCGAGGCATTCCCAACTCTTGGGAACGGACTTGACTAGACGAGCTAGGATCAACAACACTTGTTGACGTACTAGCAACATCAACAACTCTTGCTGATGAACTATCCATTTCATTCAACATAATCTTACTCCTCGGTAAGTGATCCCTGATGTTGTCTTCCTCAAAGAATATGGTGTTTGTCGACACAAGCACCCTATTATCCTTAGGATCGTAAAAGAAACCACCTCTCGTCTCTTTTGGGTAACCTACAAAGAGACACAACTTTGAACGTTGTTCCAACTTATTCGGGTTTGATACCAACACATGGGTCGGGCATCTCTAAATTTTGAAATGACGTAAACTGGTTTTACGACCATGCCAGAGTTCGAAAGGTGTTTCACAAACACTTCTCGACGGAACTGTGTTCAAAATGTATACCGCAGTCTCCACTGCGTAACCCCAAAAAGAATCAAGGAGACGAGCATAGCTCATCATCGACCGAACCATGTCCAACAGGGTTTTGTTTCTTCTCTCAGATACACCATTCTGTTGTGGCATACAAGGTGCTGAGAGTTGGGACGTAATTCCATGTTATATCATATAGTCCTGGAATTAAGTGTCCATATACTCTCCACCTCGATCCGATCGAAGTGTCTTTAAACTTTGTGTCTCGCATATTTCATAAACTTTATCCAATAAACTAAACTCCAGGGTCATTACATTATGAGAGAACTAAGAACTTGAACGGTGTGTAGTGGATACACATGGAGGATCACGCTCGAGTTAGTGACACGAACAGTCTACAGTATATGGATAGGGTTGGAGACCTAATTCTGGATACACTGTGAATGCGACTCACTTTGTATAAGATACAAACGAGATGATCAGAATAGTTCATGTGGTTGACATGCGAGTGGGGGCATCTTGTGCAATGAGATTGTACAAGACCGGGCCGTGAATTATTAGACTTACTGATGTAACACCGTTAATAGTATAGGGCTAATAATTTCGTAGATGACCATTAGTGACTCGACCTTAATCCTGAGCGTGTTACGGACTCCGATCTACGGAGGTCTGTCCTTTGACTAGTACGGGTGAGGGTGGTCACTGTTGCTCGCTCAATATGCCTATCTTCTCAGGGATAGGACCACGGTTGGAGCTGGAAACTTGACTACTCAAGAAGGAATTCACTCGTTCCCGACTTTAGAGAAACTAGAGGGGTTGTTCCCTTAAGTGTTGTCTCCAGGGCTTGAACAACGGTGCCCCACTCTTTCATTTGCTTGAGAGGGTTGTTGTTTATGGTTGGACCATGCAACGTAGTTGTTCATTAGAGGAGCAGTGGGACTTAAGGAGCAAGAGGTAGACAAAGGGGTAAAATGGTAATTTGACCCAGCTGTGTCTACAAACAACCTGTGAAGGGTCGACTCATGGGTATTGGTTATATCGATGGACACAACTTATCCTACATTGATGAGAGTGCAGCTACGGGCTTTAGTGGAGTGTTATCGTAGCTAATGAATGTTGAATAACCGGGTCAAAGAGTTTGACAGGTTAGTCTCGGATCATTGGAGCTCGTCACGTGTAGGTCCATTAGGTCCCTCGGTTGGCTCAAATTGGACAAATTGAGGGTTTACAGTTTGGTGTGAATTTGAAGTGTTCAAATTCATCATTTGGGTATTTATGTCATTTATATGATATATAGATGACATAATATATAGTTTGATGTGAATGAGATTCATAATAAATTATAGTATAGCCTAATTGATTAATTAGTGCTAATTGGAGAAATTGAATTGGGAGAAATTAAATTGAATGTGATTCAATTTAAAATTCAACATTTATGCAAATGAGATTTGTATAATAAGGTATGAGATACCTTATATTATATAATATCCAAATATGATTTGTATATCGTATAGTTGTGGTAAAATGGTGAATTGATGGAGATTTTAACTCCATCACGCACCATTATAAATAGGTGCATTCAAAGGCATCTCATCGAGCAATTGCCATTTTTTGGATTTTCATCCAAAGAGTGCATTCACCCTTCTCTCAACTCTCTCTCATTTCTCTAAGATTTCTCCTCACCCAAAATAAAAAGGGAGTCCCACATACTCTCTCTGAACCTGCCGAGAACAACCGAGAAGACCCTTTAGAGTGAAAGAGTCTAGATTAAGAAAGCGGAAGCAATTTTTGATCTTGAACACTCTAAGTTGATCAATTTTGTAAAATAAAATGCATGCTCAAAGCTGGAAAAACAGAGAGATAGAAAACTCAACTTTGAAGATCAAATTCTCTTCACCTGGTGGATGGTTTTCAACACGAACACTTCGTGGACAACCGTTAGAGTCTTACCTACTATCCTCAAGCCTTGGAACAGATTGTTGGATCCTAGGTTGAGAGAATTTGGAAGAAAAGACCTCAAAGACCACTAATTTGGAAATTTAGAATTTTCAGTAAAATTCTCTCAAAACACCTCAAATCACCATTATATAAAGCTTCAATAAGCTTCAATGGAGTGACAACTCAAGGGTGATGAGGATGCTTTGACATGGAGGTGGCTAATTTTGATGAATTTTGAAGATGAGAGGGATTGGGCAAGTTGCACTTTGGATTTTATTGAAAATCCATGAAAATCCACTAATTTTCATTTAGTTTTAATTTAAAAATCAATATTAAATTGATTTTTAATTAAAATTAATTTAATTAATTATATTATTAAATAATTAATTTAATTAATTAATTTTTTAATTTAATTTAATATCAAATATTAAATTAAATAAATTGCCCGATCCCGATCGATTTTCCGAACATGAATCTTTATTCATGCTATAAACCGATCCAATATTTAAATCATATTTAAATATATACACCTCCTTTTAATCATAGTTTAATTCATAAATAAGCTATGGTTCGTTAAATATATCACATATAATTAACGTTTTCTCCCAAACTCGAATTTGAACAATTCAAATTCTTTTCTCTCAAAATGTTACAAGGCTTACTCCGAGCTAGTAAGGAGGACCTAATGGACCTACAGATCATGAGCTCCAACGATACGTGATTAACTGGTCAAACTCTTTAACCTAGCTAATCAACATTCGTTAACCACCGGGACACTCCACTAAAGCTCAGTGGTTGCACTCTCCTCACTGTAGATATATTTCTGTCCACTCGATATAACCATGATTAGTAAGTCGATCCTTCAAAGGTCGTTCGTAATTACAGCTGGGTCAAGATTACCGTTTTACCCCTGTAATTACCTCTTGTTCCTTAAGTACCACTGATCCTCTAATGAACAATTGGTTTGTGGTCCAACCAACAAACCGAATCCCTCTCGGGCCAATGAGAGGGGTGGACCCATTGTTCAAGACCTGGAGTTAGCACTTAAGGGAACAACCTCTGTACTTATCCCGAAAGCGGGTAGGAGTGAATTCCATCTTGCAGAACTATGTTCCCAACTATCTACCCGGTTTTATCCCTGAAATGGGAGGCTTATTGAGTCGGCAATCTCGAGCCACTCTCACCCATGCAAATCTAAGGATAATTCGAATAAACAGGAGTCCATAGAACGCTCAGGATTAAGATCGAGTTACCTAGGTCATCGTATGAATAAAGTCAGTTAAAACAGTAAACGGAGTTATAAAGTCTAAGTGATTGTTTCGCGGTCCAGTCTTATGCAAACTCATTGCATAGGGCGCCCCAACTCACATGTCTCCACATGAACGATTTAGGATCACATCGTTTGTACTCTACAAAGTGGGCCGCGTCCGTAGTGTCCCCAAGATAAGGTACCCAACCCTATCCTTATACTATAGACTGTTCTGGCTATATCTTGAAGTTGATCCACTTTTATGTCACACATAAAGTTCAAGTATTCATCCTATAGCCAAGGGTTCTTTATTGGGTTAAGGTTACATAATACATAATATTCAATAACACCTTTACTAAATTAATTTCAATAACAACTTTATTGTGAAATAGAATATACATTCAGTTTACAAAACCACGAGTTTTAGGACATAAAACCCAACATAGAGGTGTCTTACTGTTCGGATCGAGGTTCGTATTCGAGGAGTTCGTCCGTTCGAGAGAGATCATGACCGGAGGAGAAAAGCATTGAAGAAGTATTTTTCAACAAGTAAGTACCATTTATCCTTACTGTTTTTCTTCTCTAGATTTGCATGTTTAGCCTAGGATCTATGAGATAGGTTCGATTTTAAGATAGAATTACACAATGGATCAACGACATTTAACAACGTCTTCCGCTGTAGGAATTCCAAATCCCTTCAAGCTTCTCCCAAATCTTTTATTTGGAATTGCGAAGCTAGCCATTTCTTTACGTTAGTAAGAAATTCTACCTCATTCTCAATGAGAACAATATCATCCACGTATAATATAAAAAATGCGACAGTTTTGTCGACGATTTTCTTGTCGACACAAGGCTCGTCAACATTCTAATCAAAGCCATAAGATTTGATTGCCTCATCAAATCTTATATTCCAAGACCTTGAGGCTTGTTTCAGTCCATAAATGGACCTATGAAGCCGACAAACTTTTTGCTCTTGGCCTTGGGTTATGAACCCTTTGGGTTGGTCCATGTAGATGGTTTCGTCAAGGTTGCCATTCAGAAAGGCGGTCTTGATATCCATCTGCAATACCTCGTAGTCATAATATGCAGCAATGGTCAGAAGGATCTTGACCGACTTTACCATGGCAACAGGTGAAAAGGTTTCCTCATAGTCAACCCCTTCGACCTGGGTAAAACCCTTTGCCAATAGTCGTGCTTTGAAGGTCTTCACCTTCCCATCTACGCCACGTTTATACTTGTAGATCCATTTACAACCTATAGGTTTTACCCCATCTGGTTGATCCACAAGCTCCCAAACAGAATTGAAGTACATCGACTCCATTTCCTGGTCCATAGCTTTAATCCATTCGTCCTTGTCAACATCAGCCATTGCCTGATCATAGGTCAATGGATCCTCACATTCATCATCAGGATCGACGACTTGGGTTTCAGCTAAACCCATGTAACGTTCAGGCTGTCTAACAACCCTCCCACTACGTCGAGACATTCCCAACTCTTGGGAATGGACTTGACTTGACGTGCTAGGATCAACAACACTTGTTGATGTACTAGCTCCATCAGCAACTCTTGCTGACGTACTGTCCATTTCATTCAACACGATTTTGCTTCTAGGTAAATGATCCCTGATGTGGTCTTCCTCAAGGAAAGTGACGTTTGTCGACACAAGCACCCTATTTTCCTTTGGATCGTAAAATAGACCACCTCTGGTCTCTTTCGGGTAACCTACGAATAGGCACAATTTTGAACGGAGTTCCAACTTTTTCGGGTTTGACACCAATACGTGGATCAGACATCCCCAAATTCTGAAATGGTGTAAACTACCTTTACGACCATTCCAGAGTTTGAATGATGTTTCAAAAATACTATTCGACGGAACGTTGTTCAAAATATACACCGCAGTCTCCACTGCGTAACCCCAAAAGGAATCAAGGAGACGAGCATAGCTCATCATCGACCGAACCATGCCCAACAGGGTTCTATTTCTCCTCTCCGATACACCATTCTGCTGTGGCATACCAGGTGCTGAGAGTTGGGACGTAATTCCATGTTCTATTATATAGTGCTGGAATTCAGTGTCCATATACTCTCCACCTCGATCCGATCGAAGTGTCTTTATTGTTTTACCTAACAGGTTCTCAACCTCAATCTTGTACCCCTTGAACTTTTCAAGAGTTTCAGACTTTCTATGCATTAGGTAAATGTACCCATACCTCGAATAGTCATCTATAAAAGATACGAAGTATTCGTCACCTACTCGTGCTTTAACACTCATCGGACCACAGAGGTCAAAATGTATAAGCTCAAGGGGCTCCTTGGCTCTATATCCTTTTCCACTAAAAGGACGTTTGGTCATTTTTCCTTCAGTGCATGACTCACACACCGGTAAAGAGTTTTCTTCCAACTGAGTTAGAAGTCCACTCTTCACTAGTCTTTCAATCCTATTGGGATTAATGTGGCCTAACCTTCGAAACCAAAGATGGGCATTTTCTTTTGGAGAAACGTTAACTCTTTTAGTTCACGATTCAACAGTTTTAAATAACTTAGTGTTCAAAACGCTTTTGACCGAATTAGGCTTTAAAACATACAAATTAGACATAAGTGAAGCAGAACAAATAAGATTACCATTTCTGGAAATAAACGCTTTATTACCATTAAATGAAACGGAGATACATTGTTCTAAAAGATAGTAAATAGAAACGAGGTTTCTAGTAAACCCTGGAACTATGTACAAATTGTCTAACAATAAGTAATTCCTGCCGAAGAAAAACTTCACTTTGTCGATCGCTGCAACAGAGACTATCTCTCCGAATCCAACCCGTAGAGTTACCTCACCTTCTCGCAGCTGCTGCCAGGAATCATTTCCATGAAAAGAAGAGCAAACGTGGTTAGTGGTACCTGAATCCAATATTCAGGCAGAGTCACTACTCTCCACCAAACAAGTTTCAGTTACCAGTAAATCACATTTACGTTGATTCTTCCTCTCGGCAAGGAACTTGGGACAGTTTCTCTTCTAGTTGCCGTCCCCATTGCAGTGGAAACACTTTCCTTTTTCTGCAACTTCCTTAACCTTCTTGCCGTTTTGGGCGACAACTCGGTCAGGTTTACCTTTCATCATTTTCTTCTTCCCTTTCGGGCGAGAAGGAGCGACATATTTGGTCTTAGAGGTCGTACCCCTATGATATGATCTGTAGGCAACATTTGCCTCAGCTTCCAGTGTCCTGATCCTTATCAAGGACTGGATGTTCTGTAGCTCATTGAGGAGGGTAGTCAGAGTGTAGCTAATTTTGTTCATAACAGCATTGCTACAAAACTAAAGGAAACTCTTCGGAAGAGTCTCCAGAATAAAGTTGACCTGGCTCGACTAGTCAATCGAAGCCCTGTTCATCTCCGCCAAATTAAAGTGGGTCATCATGTCCAGAACATGTTCACGGACAGACATCCCTTCTTTCATTCGGGCGTTGAAGACGTGTTTGAGCTGATCGTGCCTAACTTGAAAGGACTATTGTCCAAACATGTCCTGCAACGACTCCATGATCTCCTTGGAGGTGATCATCAACTCGTGCTTCTTTGCCAAGACTTCAGATAAGCTGGAAATGATGTTAACCTTGGCTTTTTCATTGGCCCTGATCCATCAATCGTATGCATCACGAACACTTCGTGATGCAGTCGAGGTCGCCAACTGAGGACACTCCTCGATAGCCTGAACTTCAGTCGTCGATTACTAGAATCGTGTTTATGTTATTCTTCCACGTTTGGATGTTATCTCCCACTAATTTGTCGGAAGCGAGTAAAGCGATAATTGAGCTAGACATTTTTGCTGAAAAATTCAAAAATAATTTTGTGTCAAACTCGAATAAACTTTTGAAAACCAATTAAGTTTTAGCAAAATTTAATCCTATGATCTCTAGGTCATTTAAAAATCGCAATGATATCCTAATGGTTTAGAATGACCGCCACCGAAGGGTGAACCGGAACACTCCTCCTCTAGGACGAGACTTTCTCGACCAAACCCTAATCCCAGAATAACTCTTATTCCATTAGGCGTCCAGTTACCATTATTTTGTCGAATTCATTAACACTTAACGAATCCTGTGAGTGTCACCCTCAATCTTTAAGTTTTCAAGTATCCGTCCAAACAATAGCTACCGAAGGGTGAACCACGAAAGAAATCCAACAAGGAAACTGTATCCCTTTCGGGAATTCACGGTGTTCCGACTCCCATGATCAAGGCCCTCCGAAGGGATTGTCTGGTCCATGCCAAACTAGCAGGCGGATCATAGGGGTCTCACGGTGTGAATCGAAAGAAGAGACCGTGGGTCCTGTTTTCACAAGTCTTGCTCCCACTCACTATAAGTACTCTCTCCATCCACTTTGATATTGACCCATACAAATATCATCAGAAGGGGGACGCTCCCATTTGCTCCACGAGGCCGAGTATGGATCTCACGGTGCGGACTTAACGGAGATTTGTGGTCGAAAAATTAAATGTATCTTATACACTTTATTTCCTCCCACTCAGCACTTTATTACTTTCGAGATTGACCTAGATAAACCGGCTAAAATTTACCTAAGTCTACCAATATAACTCTTATATGGTATTAGCCTAAGTTTATAATCACATTATTACTTAGATCTATGTGAGTAAATTAATCAACTTTTAATTAACGACACTCCCAAGAATTTAATCTAAGAATCTCCAGACCGAATTCACTCCCAGGTCGGTTTCTAGGTAGAGGTGTTTCGCAAGCGTCAACTTAAATACCCCACCCTTAGACAAAACCTTCCTTAGACAGAGTTACTTATCAGTCACCATTCAAAGATTACATTTTGATTTCCTAATTCTAATCTTATCAGAACTAGAAAACGTAAGTATAATTATTCAAGTTCTAAACACTTTAAAGCTAATAATTAACTTAGGTTACATGCATTTATATGTTATAGTGCTTGATGATTCATCACATGAATAACTATTTACTATAACATAAGAATTCATCACATGAAATTAAAATGCATGAGCATACTTTAATCTAAAAATATAACACTTATATTTAATTAAATTAAAAATGCATTTAATTAAAAATGCATTTAATTATATTATAACACTTATAATATAACCTATCATGCAAACTATATATTATAGCACTTATAATATAAATGATGCATGAAATGTTTAACCCAAGGTGGGATTTTAAATCTATATGACATACATTATGCACATAGAAATTTAATTAAATCATACATCACATGCATAAAATAATTAAATAGTAAAAATGGACCGATTTTGGCACTTAGGGGGCATTTATTTAATTAAATAACATTAATATAACATTTATATTAATATTATTTAATTAAATAAATTAAATATTAAAAATAAATACATTTTTACAATTAAAAATAAATAAAAACGTGAGAAAACCACCAATTAAACCATGCCCCACTAAAATCTCGGGTGCGTGCCTCGCCCAACTGCCCACTACGCTGTAGCGTTACAATTAAAAATAAATAAAAACATACATTATGCACTTAGTGGATTCCCAACTTATAAAGAACACTTTTCTTTTCTCTATTTTGAAGTATTCTTATTCATTGTGGCACAATATCATATATTATATTGGAAAGCACCACCGTAAATGTAACATAAATGAATGTGTCCTTTCAGACCAATCTAAACAAAAGAAAGTTCAAGAAAATGAAGTTTCTGCAAATACTTTAGTGCATAGGTATCATAGATCAATGAAATTGAACACTTTCATTTCTAAGTTGTCTCCATGTTTTTATGGTGAATTTCCTGAATGTTGTATCATATATCATGGTCTCAAATATGTATTAATCTCTGGGTCAATGAAATGATGTATATAAGGAATTGAAAATATTTAAAAAGAATCTTCAAGGAGACGTATTTATTTATTATGTTTTCTATAATTTAAGTTTGTTGTGGATTTCTGATTGTTGTACTCCAGACCATGCATATTTGACGTTTGGTGGGAGGCTGGGAGGATTGATTTGATTAAGGAGTGTTTTTTTTAGCGTTGTTATGCTGTCGAAATTTTGCGAAAACTAAGATAATATTGAATTATTGGTTTAAATGTAGTTCTGTTATATATCTTTGGTTATTTGCATTTCATAATTCCATTTAGGCATGTCTAACTAGGTCTTGATGTTTTTTTACTTAATTCTCTACCTTTATTATTGAATGTATTCTATTTTAGGCACGAGAAAGTTGAGTATTTTATTCAAAAAGTGGTTTTCTTTCATCCATATGAGTCTTTTTAGATTGTGTATTTATTTTTTTGGTTCTATAGGCTCCATATGTAGAATTTTTAGTTCGTTTCTTAGGTGCGAGAAAGGTGTGAGAAAAAAAAATGCTAACATGTTATATTTCTTTGGTTCTTTGCATTCCATAGGTCCATTTAGGCATGTCTAACTAGGTCTTGATGTTGTTTACTTCATTCTCTACCTTTGTTATTGAATGGATTCTAGTCTAGGTACGAGAAAGTACGATTAAGTTGAAAATCTTGTTCAAAATTTGGTTTTCTTTCATCCATATGAGTCTTTTTAGGTTGTGTATTTACTTTTTTCAGTATATAGGCTTCTTCCCTACAATTTTTAGTTAGTTTCGTAGGTGCGAGAAAAGTGCGAGAAAGGTGCGAGAAAAAAAACATAATGTTATTTGGCTATTTCTATTTGGTTCTTTGCATTTCATAGGTTCATTTAGGTATGTCTAACTAGGTCTTGATGTTGTTTACTTCATTCTATACCTTTGTTATTGAATGTATTGAATGGATTCCTTATATTGAATGCTGAATTGTTGTTTATGTTTAAATTTTTAAATATCAATGGCGATGAACACATCTGCCAAGTACTTGATAAAGCCATCATGTCACTTTCGAGCTCAAGTGTTAACCAGATCCATTATTGGGAAGACAATTATGATGAAAGTTTTAGATTCCTTACCATCGTGTTCTACAGAGGAGATGTCATAGGTATTAGAGCCATTGCAAACGATGATACCTGCGATATTAGGTGCAACCAGATTTTTTGCAAGAAGAGGTGGATCATCACAACATATAGAACCTTGGCGAATGGTAATTTTATAGGCTGCTCCAAAGCAGGGTAATACATGTGATTGTGGGATGTTTACCATTAAATATTTTGAATATGGTGTAATTGGTTATGATTTTGTTAGTCTGTGTCAAGAGAACATGTCATACTTTAGGAAGCAGTTGGCTTTCCAATTATGGTTTAATACTCCAATGTATTAGAACTCCAGTATGATATATTGTACATATATGTTATAATATATTGTAAATTTAATCACATTAAGCACTTTGAATGGATGTTTGCTCCATATTTATTGCCTTGTTTTTTAGGTGCGACAAAGGTGCAGGAAAAAAAACAGAATGTTCTTGTCCAACTTTTTTTTAGTTAAAGTTTTTTATGGAAGAATTAAAAAAGCATAACACAAATTACCGATTGCTTTTACTTATTGCCTTGTTTTATTAGGTGCGAGAAAAAAAAAACAGAATGCATATTGTCCACTCTTTTTTTTAGTTAAAGGTTTAGGTGGAAGAATTAAAAAAGCATAATACAAAATAACGACTACTTTTACTTATTGCCTTGTTTATTATGTGCGAGAAAGGTGCGAGGAAACAAAAAACAGAATGCATATTTTCCACCATTTTTTAGTTAAAGTTTTTTCTGGAAGAATTAAAAAAGCATAACACAAAGTACCGACTGCTTTTACTTATTATCTTGTTTTATTAGGTGCGAGAATAAAATTAATACAATTCATATTGGCAACCTCTTTGTTTTTTCCTTTTTTTTTTTTTTTTGAATGGTAGGTAGAAGAAACTAAAGTTGCAACAAAAAAAAAACAGAACACAAAGTTAATGCAAAACATAATTAATATAACTAATGTATTCAACATAACAAACAAGTATTCAATAAGATTTAATATTAGACTTGCATTTTACTTTTGTCTTACATTCAAAGTTCAGAAAATAATGAAATTTATAATACATCATAACCATATCTATATCCATCCCTTTCTCTAAAAAGTAGTTGATGAGTTGCCCATTGAATGTGAGATCTACATCAAAAAAGTGCCCAAAGCGAGTAGATTTAAATGTTTCTTGTTGCGCTGAGTTGAGCTTGGTTTTGGTATTCTCAATGGTCGTTGCAATAATGGACCAGCTTGTCACTGGAGATCGAAGGTCATCGGATGGCTTTATCAAGTACTTGAGGGAGTTGCTCAACGCCATTGATATCTAAAATTTAAGAACAAACATGAATTCAACTGTCAAGAAGGAGCAAGTTAAGAATAAATTTATTATTTTAAGATTAGAAACAAAGATGCAAAGAAATATAACAAAGTAGCATTTTGTTTTTTTTTTCTCGCACCTTTCTCGCACTTTTCTCGCACCTAAGAAACCAACAAAAAATTGTAGGGGGCCCCAAAAAAATACACAACATAAAAAGACTCATATGAATTTAACAAATCCACATTTTGAACAAGATTTTCAAATTTCTCGTACTTTCTCGTACCTAGACTAGAATCCATTCAATAACAAAGGTAGAGAATGAAGTAAACAGCACGAAGACTTAGTCAGACATGCCTAAATGGACCTATGAAATGCAAAAAAAGCAAATAAATATAGCCAAATAACAATTTTTTTTCTCTCACTTTTCTCGCACATGTGAAACTAACCAAAAATTGAAGGGAAGAAGCCTATATACCCAAAAAAGACAAATACACAACTTAAAAAGACTTATATGGATTTAAGAAAACCACATTTTGAACAATATTTTCAACTTTCTCGTACCTAGACTAGAATCCATTCAATAACAAAGGTAGAGAATGTAGTAAACAACATCAAAAGCTAGTTACACATGCCTAAATGGATCTATGAAGTGTAAAGAAGCAAACAAATATAGCAAAATAACATTTTATTTTTATTTTCTCGCACTTTTCTCGCACTTTCTCGCACCTAAGAAACGATGCATAAATTCTAGGGATCAAACCTATATATCAAAGGCCACCACTAAAAAACAACTTGGTAACCTAAAAGGGATCATATGGATGAATAGAACAACATTTTGAGCCAACCATTCAATTTTCTCTTAGTTTCGGCAAAATTTTTGCAACATAACGATGCTAATAGAATTTTCCAAAAACTTTTAGGGACCTGATTGCCAATAAAATTAAACACTCCTTAATCAAATCAAACCTTCCAGCCTCCCACCAAACATCAAATATGCATGGGTTGGGGCACAACAGTCAGAAATCGACAACAAGCTCAAATTATTATAGAAAACACAACAAATTAGAATAATAACCAACTATTGTAAACATGTGTAATGTAAATACCCATTCCATATGCCATTTGATACCCACGCCAAGTGGCAAATACCCCATAGCCAAAGTGTCCTTCATGTGTCCAATCTTTACCAATGCTTAGTGTCCAAATGTACCAACTCATCCTTACCCAATTGCCTATAAATAGTGGCATTTGGTGGATCATGAATATATAACAATTTGGTGAATTCTCTCCAATCTTCTCCATTTTCTCCCACTTTCTCCAATTTCACTTGTTTTTAATTTGCCATAAATTTTCAATATCTCTCATTTATATTTTTTATATATATCCATATTATTATTATTATTATTATATTATATTATATTATATTTGAAGGGAATGAAACTCCCCGCGCAGCGGAAGACGATCGAATCGTCGCAGTGATGTTCTGCTACTCAATTTCGTTAAAATCAATTATCACATAATTTAAGGTTAAACATGCATTCTAGAAGGAAAAACAATAAATTCTTAGTACTTACTTGTTGAAAACCGTCTTCAATTTCCTTCCTCCGATCATGAACTTTTCGTGTTCTCCCAACGATCTCGAACTACTCGAACAATCCCAACGAACGGACACCGACCGAACACCACCACTTGGTTTCTCGGTTGTTCTTCTTTTGCAAGAAGGAAGATGATGAGATCTTTGATTTTGGTTTTTGGAGGAGAAGTTTAGAGAGAATATTGAGAGAAGAGAGATGCTTCTTTTGGTGATATTTCCAAAAATGAGCATTAGCCTTATGAACCCTTCTTGCAAAGGGGTTTAAATAATGGAGATAGGTGGAGTTTAAATTTCCACCTATTTACCATTTTACCACAACCATAGGTTATGCAAATCATATTTGCATAACCATATATTATAAGATATCTCATATCTCATTTTACAAATCACATTTGTAATATTGTAGATTTATTAAATTGAATCACATCCAATTTAATATCTCTCAACCTAATTTTTCCAAATTAGCCTTAATTCAACAATTAGGCTAAACTATAGTTTATTATGAATCTCATTCACATTAAACTATATATTATATCATTCATATCTCATATAAATAACATAAATGCCCTTTAGTGAATTTGAACACTTCAATTCACACGAAAACAGTAAACCTTCTTTTAATCCTGTTTGAGCCAACCGAGTGACCTTATGGACCTACAGTGACGAGCTCCAATGATCCGAGATTAACATATCAAACTCTTTGACCCGGTTAATCAACATTCATTAGCTACGGTAACACTCCACTAAAGCCCGTAGCTACACTCCCGTCAGTGTAAGATATTACGTGTCCACTGATATAACCAATGTCCATGAGTCGACCCTTCACAGGTTGTTCGTAGACACTGTTGGGACAAATTACCGTTTTACCCCTGTGTCTACTTCTTGCTCCTTAAGTCCCCACTGCTCCTCTAATGAACAACAATGTTGTAATTGTCCAACCATACACAACAACCCTCTCATGCCAGTGAGAGGGTGGGCGCCCGTTGTGTAACGACCACGACCACAGGTACTAATTATTTATTTTATTTAGCGTCCTTTCAACCTGTGTGTGCCTAGTGAATTGGCGAGATTCATCAAGCTCGGTGTTAATGAGTCCTTGATTTTACTTAAGTTTAAAGCCAAATATTCTCCTTTAGAGTTCTATTTATTAAAATTAAGGGAAAAAGAAGGAACGATGGCTCTTTGTTTATTAATCACTAAATGAGGGGTATATAGGACTTTTAATTATTGGCCCAATTTTTTAGTATTTAAGCCTCCTAAAGTTCAAATTAAAGAGAACCTAACCCTAAACACATTGAGGCAAAACCCTAGAGCAAAACCCTAACCCTAGCAAAATCCTAAACCTAAGCTCTTTGTCTTCCTCCCTCTTGCCCTAGCCGACAGCCGTCTCTCCCTTTTAGTCCCACCGCCGGCAGGTAATCCATCCTCATCTACTTCAATCGTGCTCGCCGGCCGCCCAAGCAAAAGCTACCCCCTGCTGCAACACACGTACGGAGAGGTCGCCGGAGCTTAGTGCAAGCGTTTCAACCGTCCGGGATTGCGTCCCACGCCGCGTGGAAGTCGCGTCCTCACTGCGCAAAGATCGGCCGACGCCGGCACCGACGGCCGACTCACACGAAAATCTCTCGCCGGATCTCAACGTGCGCCAGCTGCTCACGTCTGCAGTCGAAGCCCCCAGCCGCCGCCGATTGTTGACCCTTGAGAAACTCGCGCCGGCGAAACCGTCGAACAGAAACGGACGCCGAGCCTCGAACGTCTACAGCGCTGGACGGCCGCCTCGGTCATTCACGCGTTTCATCTCGGCTCCCGAACAGCCGATCTCCAGCCGCCACCAGCCGTCCCTTACGCCGAGCCACGAAGACCTGCAGTCCGATCCACGAACACCGGCCAGAAGACCTCGTACGCCGTCACAAGCCGCTGAGCAGCACGCCTTCACAGCCACAAAGAGTATAGCTAGGTGAGCGTTCGGATTAAGTTTCGAAATCGTTGAAGGTTTAATCGTGGTCTATTGTCTATCTGAGCGTCCATTTGAGAGCCTAACCTACCGTTCGGACACAACTTTCAGGGATCAAGGTTGGAGCGGAATTGAGGGTCAAACGTCGGCTGAAACTAAGGAATACTAGGTTTTCACAACTTGAACTTGAGGTGAGCGGAGCACGAAACCTTATGAACATAAATTAGGTATCTTTACTTTATGGAATCAGTGTAAGGTTAGAGAATAACTTCGGATTGTTGTGCGATTCAGGTTCCACTAAAGGAAGAGTAGTCAAGGAGTTCGGTTAGGTTTTGGAGCGAAATCGGAGCTAAGGTAAGGGACCTCGTGCCGAACTTTTTATTGGGATCGAAGAAAATGATTTTCATGATTTCATGCGAAATTAGTTTATATTTTTCATATGAAAATATACAGATATTTTCGTGAGAATACTTAATATTTTATGTGCAAATATTTCAATGCTTCATGTGGAAATAAACTATTATTTTATGTGAGAATATTCTCGTATTCTATGTAAAAGTATTCCAAATTTCATGTGAGAATATGACAAGAATTTGTATGAGAATATTTCATGTTTTCCTACAAAAGTATGATCTTCAAACCGCTCTATGAGAAAAGTATGATTTGCATAGTGACGATGATGTTTGTGACATGTACACTATTATTATGTGAATGATGGGACCTCATGCATGTTATGTATGTCATGAATTGAACAAATGAAAAGTGTGGACATTGGTCTCTGAGATCGAGTATGTGCATGGTCAAACATGCAATAGAGACCCTATGGGTCTAATTACAGTGTCCGTGAGGGACTCAAATTATTACAGGGGTCTGTGAGGGACTCAAAAATGAAATGACTCAGGATGACCAGTCGGCCACACAAATAAAAAGGAAGTCATGGATTAAAGATCTGACAATATGAGAAAGCTTTAGGTCCCGCATATGTGTATTTCGAACAAGTTTAAAGTCATGATTGTATGTGTATGCATATCCCAAACCTCGTTGGCGAGGTCACTTATCGGGTATTGTTTTGCAATACTCACCCTTTCTTTTAAAAATGTTTTTCGTAAGGCCAAGGGCGTGCAGGGCGAGTGACGGAGGCGCGTTGCTAGAACCATGGGAACAGACATGTTTTTCCGCATATTCCTTTTACAACTGATGTCGTCTCTTTATGTTTTTATTTGGAGTTTAAATTTACTTACAGTTTTAACAGGCCAGGTTAAATTGATACTTTTATCTATTTTAAAGGATTTGATTTGGGATCCCTGAAAACAATTTATGTTGATTGGAAGTTTTTCTTTTAAGATCTTTTATCTCTTGGCCTATAAATGCATGCATGTGTAGTAATGTCCCTAGGAGTTGGTCATAGAAAAGTAGGGGCGTTACACGTTGTCCAAGCCCTGAAGACAACACTTATGGGAACAACCCCTCTAGTTTCCCTAAAGGCGGGAACGAGTGAATTCCATCTCGCGTAGTTAAGTTCCCAACTCACTACTTGGTCCTGTCCCTGGGAAGATAGGCATATTGGGCGAGTAACTGTGACCACCCTCACCCGTACTAGTCAAAGCGGACCACTTCGCAGCAGCGAGTCCGTAACACGCTCAGGATTCAGGTCGAGTCACTAATAATCATCTACGAAGTTATTAGTCCATACTGTTAACGGTGTTACATCAATAGGTCTAATAATTCACGGTCCGGTCTTATACAATCTCATTGTACAGGATGCCCCCACTCGCATGTTAACCACATGAACGAGTAAGATCACCTCGTTTGTATCTTAATACAAAGTGGGTCGCATCCACAGTGTATCCAGGATTAGGTCTCCAACCCCATCCATATACTTTAGACCGTTTGGGTCATTTTCTCGAACGTGATCCTCCCTGTGTGTCCACTACACACCGTTCAAGTTCTAGTTCTCTCATGTATTCAATGACCCTGGAGCTTAGTTTATTAGACAAAGTTTGTAATAAATGCGAGACACAAAAGAGGAAATAAATAATTTTTTAATAATTTCAAATAGTAATTTACAAACTGAACGAAATTAGGACAAAACATCTCAACAATATTAGTATTTAAATATTGGTAAAATTATACCCGATTTCCATCCTATTTTTACAACACGTTATTAGCACGAAGCTCTGCCGGTTTTTCTACTGAAGGTAGGTCCTCCAGGTAAGCCATTCTTTTTAATAATAAAATGTTATTTTGCATGCTTAATTAATTTCCTAATGTAAATGCAATTTCTTTTTATATAGTATTACTATGGAAAATCTTGCAAAATTAGAATTCACGACCCTTGACTTTAATGGTAATAATTATTTGTTATGGGTGCTTGATGTTGAGATACATTTGAATGTTATGAACCTTGGAGAGACCATTAAAGAAGGAAATACGACATCCAGGCAAAAAAAGGCTAAGGTCATGATCTTTATTCGTCATCATCTCCACGAGGGATTGAAAATGGAATATCTAACTATAAAAGATCCCTCCTGTGGAAGAGCTTGAAAGAAATGTATGATCATCAAAAAACCGTTATTCTTCCAAAAGCTCGTTATGATTGGATGCACCTGAGGTTGCAAGATTTTAAATCGGTAAGTGAATATAACTCCACATTATTCAAAATTAGTTCGAAATTGAAATTATGTGGAGAAAACATTACTGATGTGGATATGTTAGAGAAAACATTTTCTACATTTCATGTCTCGAATATGCTCCTACAACAACAATATCGAGAGAAAGGTTTTAGAAAGTATTCAGAACACATTTCATGTGTTCTCGTGGTTGAACAAAATAATGAGCTATTAATGAAAAATCACAAATCTCGACCAACTGGAGCAACACCATTCCCTGAAGTGAATGTTGTGAAGTTTAGGGCCTGTTAGATTGGCAATTAGAAAACAGAAAATCGAAAACAAAGAATTCAATGAAAACAGAGTTGTATTTTATGTTTTCAGATATGTGTTTGGTAGCAGATTTAGAAATTTGATTTCATTTTAAACAGTAATTTTTAAAGTGTGTTCTCTAATATATTTATAGATCATAAAATTAGTTATAGTTGGAAAACTAAATATTAGGTTGAATATAAGACATTATTAATTAATTTATGAACATGTTTTTTAATAAAAATTTTATATAATTATTATTTTATAATTTATAATATATTATATTATATATTTTTTAATTTAACAAAAGTAAATTAAGTTTATAAACATGAAATACTATATTTATTAAGATTTTTATCTTTATTTAATATAAATCTGCATTTTAAAATTTCAAATTCAGAATCTGGATACAATGATAACATAAAAATGTTGTTTTAAGAATTTCTACTATTTGGATCACAGAATTGGAAAATAGTTTTCGAAAACACGTCTGCCAAACACGTATTCGCTGAATTCAGTGAATCTGAAAACATAAAACAGAATTCGGATTGCCTACCAAACAGACCCTTAAAAATTGAGGTCGAGGTTGTGGTTGTGGTCGAGGTCGTGACCGCGGTAAGGGAAGAAATAATTATTTTCGTGGTGGGCATTATAATTATCAAAATTTCAAGAAACCCACACAAATGATGATCATAAAGGAAAAGCTCCACAAAATAAGAATTCAGGAGGTGATGAAAATAAATGCTTTCGATGTGGAATGACTGGACAGTCACGTGTTTGTCGTACATCCAAACACTTAGTTGATCTCTATCAAGCTTCCCTGAAGAAAAAAGGGAGAAATGTGGAAGCAAATCTTGCTTATCAAGATAATGATATATTTGACCCATCCAATATAACAAATTTGGATGTGGCAGACTTTTTTGCATCTCCTGAAGAGAATATTGAAGCAATTGATGGAATAACAAGTGTTTCTTTTGATTTTGAGAATGTTTAATACTAATGTTCAATTTTATGTTCCTTTTAGCTTTAAACTTTTTGTATTATGTATCTCTTATTGTATTATTTTTGTTTAATGAAGAAATATGGACAGTTTTCATATGTTGAATGACTAAAAAATGAACAATGAAAATCTATGTCTGCCAAACTGCGCAACTACGCACACAATACTTATAAACAGAAAGTATTTTTCTAAATTGACAATGCTGAAAGCAAAAGTCAATACTATATCAGGTTCTACATACTTGATTGAAGGTTTTGGAAAAACAAGTTTTATCTTTCTTAGAGGAACAAAATTTTCAATTAATAATACTTTGTTCTCTAGCAAATCAAAGAGAAATTTATTGAGTTTCAAAGATATACGTAACAATGATTATCATATTGAAACTAATCGTAAAAATAATATAGAGTGTCTCTATATCACATCTATTGTTTCACATGAAAAACGTATATTAGAAACACTGTCTGCTTTTTCTTCTAGATTATATTATACTCATTTACAAGTAATCGAAAGCTATCCAACAATGAACCAGAAGTTCATGAATCCAAAACTATTCAGTGTTTGGAATGATCGACTGGGTCATCTAGGATCGATAATAATGAGAAAAATTATTGAGAATTCTCATGGACATCCATTAAAGAACCAAAAGATTCTTCAAACCAATGAATTGTCCTGTGATGCTGCTCTCAAGAGAAATTAATTATTAGACCATCACCAGCTAAAGTGGGGATTGAATCACCTGCATTTTTAAAGCAAATTCAAGGTGATATTTGTGGACCTATTAACCCACTAAGGGGTCCATTTAGATATTTTATGGTATTAATTGACGCATCCAACAGATGGTCACATATATACTTATTATCAATTTGAAATCTTGCATTTGCAAGATTACTTGCTCAAATAATTAAGTTAAGAACACAATTTCCTGATTATAGAATTAAGACCATTCGACTTGATAATGCTGGTGAATTTACATTCCAAACTCTTAATAATTATTATATGTCAATTGGGATAAGTGTTTAACATCCTGTAGCTCATGTTCATACACAAAATGGTCTAACAGATCATTTATAAAAGGTTTGCAACTAATTGCAAGACCATTGCTTATGAGAGCTAAACTTCCTACATCAGTCTAGGGTCATGCTATTTTGCATGCTGCATCATTATTACGTATTAGGCCAGTAGCCTTTAATAAATATTCCCCTATGCAATCAGCTTATGGCCAACAGCCAAATATAACCCATCTGAGAATTTTTGAATGTGCAGTATATGTTTCAATTGCTCCACCATAACGTACTAAGATGGGTTCTCAAAGGAGGTTACGAATTTATGTTGGATATGATTCCCCATCAATTAATAAATATTTTGAACCCCTGACGGGTGATGTATTTACTGCACGATTTGCTGATTATCATTTTAATGAGACAAATTTTCCAAGATTAGGGAAAAGAATTAAGAAGTTGGAAAAAGAAATTACATGGAATGCATCATTATTATCTCATTTAGATACTCGTAAAGATCAATGTGAACTTGAGTTCAAAAGATAATTCATTTGCAAAATATAGCAAATCAATTACCAGATGCATTCACAGATGCTAAAAGAGTGACTAAATCATATATACCATCAACAATTGCTCCATAAAAAATGGATATCCCAAAGGAACAAGTTGTCAATAATGAGTGTGGAGCACGCCAGAAGCGTGGTAGACCTATGAGTTCAAAAGATAAAAATTCTCGAAAAAGAAAAGTAGTTGAGAATCAAAATGATTCAATAAAAGGTATGAATGTTCCAGAAGAAATCCAGAATACAACTACTCAAAAGAGTATTGATGAAAATCAAACACTTTAGAATAATAATGAAATTTCTATAAACTATGTTACAACCGAAAAGAGATGAAACCGAAATGATATCATTGTTGACAACATTTTTGCTTATAATGTTGCTCAAGATATTATTTATGAAAGTGACGATTTTGATCCAAAATCTATCGACGAATGTCAACGTAGAAAGGATTGGCCAAAATGGAAAGAAACAATCCAAGCAGAGTTGAACTCACTTTCAAAACGTGAGGTTTTTGGACCAGTAGTCCTAACACCAGAAGGTGTCAAACCTGTGGGATACAAATGAGTATTTGTAAGGAAAAGAAATGAAAAGAATGAAGTCACAAGATATAAAGCGAGACTTGTTGCACAAGGATTCTCGCAAAGACCTGGTATTGATTATGAGGAGATATATTCTCCTGTGGTGAATGCAATAACGCTAAGATATTTGATTGGCTTTACTGTATATGAAAAACTTGATATGCATCTAATAGATGTAGTCACGACATATTTATATGGATCTCTGGATAATGACATTTATATGAAAATCCTGGAAGGATTTAAAATACCAGAAACATATGAATCAAGTTCTCGAGAATTGTATACAACAAAGCTACAGAGATCATTATATCGATTAAAACAATCAAGACGAATGTGATATAATCGCTTGAGTGAATATTTGTTGAAAGAAGGATATCAAAATAATCCAATATGTCCGTGCGTTTTTATAAATAAATCTCAGTCAGGATTTGCTATTATAACTGTATATGTTGATGACTTAAATATAATTGGAACTCCTGAAGAGTTATCCAAGGCGATAGAATATCTTAAGAAAGAATTCGAGATGAAAGATCTTGGAAAAACAAAATTTTGTCTTGGTTTGCAACTTGAACATTTAGTAGATGTGATATTTGTTCATCAATCAACTTATACACAAAAAATCTTAAAAAGATTCTATATGGATAAAACACATCCATTGAACATTCCAATGGAAGTTCGTTCACTGGATGTAAAGAAAGATATATTTCGACCTTGAGATGACAATAAAGAACTACTTGGTCTTGAAGTACCATATCTTAGTGCAATTGGTGCACTTATATATCTGGCTAATAACACAAGACATATTGCATTTTTAGTAATTTATTAGCTAGATATAGTTCATGTCCTATAAAAAGACATTGGAACGGAGTTAAACATGTACTCCGATATCTTTGAGGGACAATTGATATGAGTTTATTTTATTCTAACAAATCAAATTATGATATAGTTAGTTATGCAAATTCTGGTTATCTATCTGATCCACACAAAGCTAGATCTCAGACAGGTTATCTATTTACATGTGGAGGATGATGGAGATCTAATCACCTTGAGCAGCGGAAACGAGTTTGGAATCGTAATTGCTTGATTATTTTGGTTAGAAACAAAAACTAGTACATTGATAAAAACAAAACAAACATGCTTATCTAATCTAATTAAGCATGGAGATATACATGCAAACATACTGTAAATAACAATTAAATTAAAAAGGAACTGAAGTTACCTTTGTAGATTCTTACCAACTCCTTGCTTCAGGAATGCAGCAACACAGGAACACTACTCTGTTCTTTTCTTCCAACAGGACACCAACCATACAGAAAACCTCCTATCCTCTGAATACTTAGATCACCCTAGGTAGGAAGGGTTCCAACAATTGGAAAATTGAGAATTCTAGAGAGTGAGAGAGAGGGGGAATTTCTTCTGTGTTCCATCAATGCAGTGAATGATCAATCAATCCATTTTGCTCTTCTCACCAGGAGAAAAGCCTCACAGTGGGCAACTCCCCACTCCCTATTGAGGGGGAGTTGGGGAGTAGTGGGAACGTGTCCTCCTTACACGTTCCCAATTAATATTATATTAATTAATTATTCTATTAAATTAAATCATATTTAATTCAAATATAATATTAACTGAATGATTAAATCACATTTAATTATTTTACCCTTTATACTATAGTTTAATGTACATCTCATACACATTAGGATTTAACCTATCGTTTACAAATATGAATCACATTCACATTTGAATTTAATATTTGAACTCTTTCAAATATTTAATTCTCTCATATGAATCATATTCACATTAAATTTATAATATATAGTTCCAGAACTATATATTATATCGTATCTCTATACATAAAGTTTATTCCCTTTAACCTCATTTAATCATATTACCCCTTTAACCTATAGTTTTAATGTACATCCAGTGCACATTAAATTTTATCCTATAGTTTGCAAATGTGAATCACATTCACATTTAATATAATATTTGAACTCTTTCAAATATTCAATTCTCTCATATAATTTAATATGAATCATATTCACATTAAATTTATAATATATAGTTCCAAAACTATATATTATATTGTATCTAAATACATAAAATATATTCCCTAATTAATTTGAACATTTCAAATTCAAATGATCTAAGAACCCTTTACGAGCTAGAAGGTGGACCTAATGGACCTCTGGATCGAAGCTCCAACGATCTGAGATTGCTCTCGGTTAATCTCATTAACCTCCCAATTAACATTCGTTAATCATGGGAACACTCCACTAAAGTCCCACAACCGCACTCTTCTCACTTTGAGATATATTTATGTGTCCATGGATATTGACCAATAACAGCAAGTCAATCCTTCACGAATGTTCGTAACACCAGCTGGGTCAAATTACCGTTTTACCTCTAAGTTACATCTTGTGCCTTAAGTACCAGTGCTCCTCTAATGAAAAAATTTGTTTGTGGTCCTACCAACAAACAGAGTCCCTCTCGGGCCAATGAGAGGGTCGGGCCCTTTGTTCAAGTCACGGAGATACCACTTAAGGGAACATTCCTCTACTTACCCTAGTAGGCGGGAAGGAGTGAATTTCATCTTGCTAAGTTAAGTTCCCAGTAGCTCACTCGGTCTTATCCCCAAGAAGGTAGGCATATTGAGTCGATTTAATATGACAACTCTCACCCATACTAGTCAAAGGATCGATCCTCGCGATGACAGGAGTTCGTAACTTTGCTTTCGAGATTGAGATCAAGTTGCCTAGGTCATCCTAGTGAAATAGAAACCTAACTAGTCAACGGAGTTACAACTAGAGGTTACTATTTCATGGTCCTATCTTATGTAATCTCATTACATAGATATCCCCACTCACATGTCATCTACACGAAACACGTTAGGATCACGGTGTTTGTATCAAATACAAAGTGGGCCACATCCATAGTTTAACAAGGGTAAGGTACCCAAACCTTATCCCCAACTATAGACCCTTTAGGTCAGTATCTCGAACCGAGATCCTTTTTATGTACATTACATTCAGATTAAAGATTCATTTAATGACCTTGGATGTTTAGTTTATTGGATTTAGGGTTTAAATAAAGGCAAACTCGTATATAACGAACAATAACACTTTATTGAAATAATAACACTTTATTATATTAATTAGAACATAATTACAAACTACAAGTTTTAGGGCACAAATCCCAACAAACTCCCACTTGCACTAAAACTCTAGTGGGGTACAACATAATCTAAAACAATGGTTACAGGGATATAAATACAATAAACTAGGGCATCCATATACCCCATTACATATCTCCCACTTGCCCTAGATTAGCCTATGTTTATATCTTGTAGACCCAGACTTTCCAGATGACCCTCAAACACTTTAGCCGTGAGAGTCTTTGTAAATTGATCAACAATAATGTGCTCCGAAGCGATCTTCGTGACTGTCACATCTCCTCGTTGCACTATTTCTCGTATCAGGTGATACTTCCTCTCGATGTGCTTACCTCGCTTATGGCGGCGAGGTTCCTTCGAATTGGCTACCGCACCACTGTTGTCACAGTATAAGGTGATGGGAGATTCCATATTTGGAACAACTTCCAAATCAGTAAGGAATTTCCTTAGCCAAACAGCCTCTTTAGCTGCTTCACAAGCAGCGACATACTCAGCCTCCATTGTGGAGTCAGTGATGCATCCTTGCTTGATGCTTCACCATACTATAGCTCCCCCGTTAAGGGTGAAAACTGATCCCGATGTGGATTTTCGAGAATCCTTATCGGTCTGAAAATCAGAATCAGTGTATCCTGTAAGGATCAAATCCTTAGACCCATACAGAAGCGTATAGTCCCTCGTTCTCCTTAGATACTTGAGGATATTTTTAACTATTGTCCAGTGGTCTAACCCTGGATTGGACTGGTACCTACTGACTATTCTCATGCATAACAAATTGCGCCTCTCTAAAATTTTTCATTTGGAATTTGGTCGCCAACCAATTCTTTCTGTCAGTGAGGTATCCTACATCATTCCCAATGAGTAGGATATCATCCACATAAAGTACTAACAAAGCTACTTTATCGTTGATGATCCTCTTGTAAACACAAGGCTCATCAACGTTTTGGTCAAAGCCGTAAGACTTGATCGCAGTATCAAATCTTATATTCCAAGATCTTGACGCTTGTTTCAATCCATAAATGGATCGATTAAGCTTGCAAACTTTTTGCTCCTGACCTTGGGCTATGAACCCTTGGGGCTGAGACATATAGATGCTCTCGTCAAGATTACCATTCAAAAATGCAGTCTTGACGTCCATTTGCCAAATTTCATAATCATAAAACGCGGCTATGGACAAGAGTATCCTTATAGACTTCAGCATAGCAACAGGGGAAAAAGTTTCTTCATAGTCAACTCCTTCCCTTTGGGTAAAACCCTTTGCTACAAGCTTAGCCTTAAAGGTCTGTACCTTTTCGGCTGCATCCCTCTTTCTCATATAGATCCATTTACACCCTATGGGTCTAACCCCTTCAGGTTGGTCTACAAGTTCCCATACTGAATTGAAGTACATTGACTCCATTTCAAGGTCCATGGCTTTGATCCATTGGTCCTTGTCTACGTTATTCATTGCCTGTCTATAAGACAATGGATCTTCTACGCCGTCATCGGGTATGACAACTTGAGTTTCAGCTAAACCAAAGTAGCGGTCAGGTTGGGAAACAACCCTCCCACTGCGTTGAGGCATTCCCAACGATTGAGAAGTACGAGACTGACTTGAGGTGATGGCTCTTCCATCAACTCTTGATGAAGGTCCAGCTTGATCAACAACTCTTGTTGGTTCATGTGTCGCTTCATTTAGTAATAATTTACCACGCGGTTTGTGGTTCCTCATGTGATCTTCCTCCAAGAACGTGGCGTTTGTCGATACAATCACCTTATTTTCTTGTGGGTCGTAGAAAAGACCACCTCTCGTTTGTTTGGGATAGCCAACAAATTGGCACAATCTTGAACGAGGTTCCAGTTTCTTTGGGTTTGTCACGAGCACGTGTGCCGGACAACCCCAAATTCTGTAGTGTTGTAAACTAGGTTTACGCCCTTTCCAAGGTTCAAAAGGTGTTTCTGAAACACTTTTTGATGGAACACTGTTCAAGATTTGAACTGTAGTCTCTACTGCGTATCCCCAAAACGAGGCAGGCAACTGAGCATAGCTCATCATAGAACGAACCATGTCTAACAAGGTTCTATTTCTCCTTTTTGACACACCATTTTGTTGTGGTGTATAAGGTGTAGAGAGTTGAGATTTAATTCTATGTTCTATCATATAGTCTTGGAATCTCAAATCCATATACTCTCCACCTCGATCGGATCAAAGCGTTTTAATGGTTTTTTCCTAATGCATTCTCTACTTCTGCCTTATCATCTTTGAATTTTTCAAGAGCTTCAGACTTGTGATGCATTAGGTATAGATAACCATACCTCGAATAATCATCTATGAAAGAGATGAAATATTCATACCCTCCTCGAGCTTTGACATTCACTGGACCACAAAGATCCGAATACACAAGTTCTAGGGGCTCTACGGCTCTGTAACATTTTCCAGTAAAAGGTCGTTTGGTCATTTTACCTTCCAAGCAAGACTTGCAAGCAGTAAAGAATCATCTTCTAACTTATTTAGAAGTTCATTCTTAGAAAGTCTCTCAATCCGGTTGAGATTAATATGACCAAGTCTAAGATGCCATAGATAGGTATTATTATCTGGAGAAATTCTTTGCCTTTTATTTTGAATGTTAGCATTTTTAAACATCTCATGATTTAAAATTGCTTTCATTTTGTTCGGTTTCAGTACATACAAGCCATTTTTCAATTTAGCAGAACAAATATTGACACCCTCTTTCAAAATAAACGCTTCAAAATGAACGCTTCAATATCCAAGTTCTATTAGACAAGAGATAGAGATTAAGTTCCTTTTAAGCTTAGGAACTAAATACAGATTTGTTAATGAAAGAAATCTATATCCAAAAAATAGCTTGGCATCTCCCACTACACGAGCTGAGACGACGTCTCCCGTTCCGACCCTGAGCGTCATCTAACCCTCTTCGAGCTCCTTGAAGGAACTAGTTTCCTGAAATGAAGAGCAAACGTGATTAGTGGCTCCTGAATCAAGTATCCAGGTGAAATCATTATTTTCCACTAAACAAGTTTCAAGAACAAGTAAATCTGATTTACCTTTCTTCTCTTTGAGCTCAGCAAGGTATTTTGGGCAGTTTCGCTTCCAGTGCCCATCCACGTGGAAACATTTTCCTTTATCTGCAACCTTGACTTTTTCCTTGCCTTTTTCAGCAGCAGGTGTCTTCCCTTTCCCTCCTATTTTCTTCTTTTGGGACTTCTTAAGCCTAGAAGATGAGTTATAGGACTTAGTCCTAGAGGATGAACCCTTCTGGAATCTTCTGGAATGGGCAATCAGATTTTCCTCTCCATCAACCTGTCCCTTATTCTTCATAAGAGACTGGAAAGTCTGTAGTTCATTAAGGAGAGTAGTCAGGTTATACTCTATCTTGTTCATCACCGCATTGCTGCGGAATTGCAGGAAACTATTCGGAAGAGATTTCAGGATGAACGATACCTGACTTTGCTCGTCAATGACTGCTCCGTTCATCTCATCCACGTTGAAGTGGACCATCAGATCAAGAACGTTTTCTCTCACAGATGACCCCTCCATCATACGGGAGTTATAAACGTATTTGAGGGATTCGTGTCGAATCTGTCCAGACGGTTGTCCAAACATTTCATGCAGCGAACTCATGATCTCACGAGCTGAGACCATGCCCTCGTGCTTTTTGGCCAGAACTTCAGAGACACTAGCCAAAATGTAGACATTGGCCTTATCATTAGCCTTGATCCAGCGTTCGTACGCCTCCTTAACAGATTGAGGAGCGTTACGAGCAGGGATCTGAGGACATTCCTCAGATAGTACAAATCGTAGGTCATCAACAACGAGAATCGTATTCAAGTTGGACTTCCACGTAGTAAAATTCTCACCAGTTAAACGATCGATTTTATGTAAGGCTATTATTGAGGACGACATGCTGAAAATCGAAAATAGTTCTAATTAGTTATGCCTTTTTAACCCATTGTAAAAACCAATCAAATTTAGCAAAATTATTAAAGAACCCTAGTGTTTAAACTAAACTCACTGTTTAAATTAAACCTTTAATTTTGCAACGATACTTCAAGGGTTTAGAACAAAAGCCTCCGTCGGGGGGTCAGTCATTCCTCCCTTGAATTGAGACTTTCTCAGCCAATTCTCACTACCATAACATCTCATGTCCCAATGGTCCTTAGCTACCGTTTGTTTGGTCAAGGATTTGTTAACTAACTTAACTCATCCCGTAAATGTGACCCTACAATTTTCAGATCCAATAGGCCCGAGCCAACAGGCTACTATTAAGAAAGACAACTGTTGGCAAACAACTTAAGAGACCCTATCCATTTATGGAGTTCGCGGTGTTCCGATCCCTATAGTCAGGCCCTCTGTAGGGTTTGGCTGTTCCAGGACAACCTAGCAGGCAGACTATAGAAATCTCACGGTGCGACCTAATGGAGGAGACCGTAGGATACGTTGACACGCGTCCTGCTCTCATTTACTATGGATACTTCCCTCATTCACCTTGGTATTGAATCATGCAAACACATACCGTAGGGGGACGCCCTATTGACGCCACGTAGCCGAGAATGGAACTCACGGTGTGAACTCTTGAGGACGTGAGAGTAAACTCGATGCGAACATCTCGTTTTCTCCTACTGAAGTTCCTAAAATTAGGGTATAGGTATAACTTAGCTGGATTCTAGCTAAACGAATCTATCTAAGTCTATGCCTATTATAACTATTATAACTAGGTCTTAAAACCTTATGCCTAGGTGAATAAACATTTTAATTACCTAGAGATAAAACAAAACTAAGGTTAATTCAACTCAGGTTCCGGGTCAGTTCCCGGTGTAGGTGTGTTAGCTAACTGTCAGTCGCTTTAAGTACCCCACCTTGCAAACGAGAACTTCACCTAGTAGAGTTCCCTTATAACCAAAGTCCTAAAGTCCTACTATATTTTAAACTATTTAAAATACTACGTAAGACTAATTTCTAATCCTATTAGAAATTAAAACTTAGGTCTAAATTAATTTTAAACGATTTAAAACTAATTAAATTTTAACCCAAGTTCCTATGTTTGCATGCATTTCTTTATTATAGGTTATGGTTTCTAAAACCCTTTCAATTTATAACTTTTATAAATTTAATAATTAACCTATGAAAGAAACTATATTATAAATCCAACAATCATTATTCAAATTGGAATTAAAAAAGGAATTCAACTAATTGAATTATAAAATTACTTAAGCAAAATAACATTTATTTTAAACCAAGTAATTTCATGCTCAATGCAATTTATTTTCCATATAATCTAATCATAACAATTATAATTAATTACTCATGAAAAATAAATTAATCATGCATTTAACCATATTCATATAACAATTATATAAATAAAATGCATGATCATGCTCATCCTAAGGTGGGAATAATCTAAATGACATTCATAAAAACATAAAACTGTAAAACCGGAATAATTTGGCCCCTAAAGTGCAAAAAATAAAATTACATTAATTTTATTTCATGAAACCGGTCTAAAAACACTCTCAACCGGCCTTGAACCGCTCGAACCGGACCAAAACCACTCAACCAGTCGAACGGTGCGCAAATGCTGAATGCCCCACGGCGTTACCGTAACGCTGATGCGAGCGCGGTAACGCCGCTTTGTCCTTTGCGCGCTTTGCTATCGGGGGGCGCGTTAACGCCGAGAGCGGCGTTACAACGCCGCCGACCCTCTGAGCGCCGCGTCGATAGGGAGCGCTGGCATTGCGACGCCGTTCTTCAGCATTGCAATGTTGATGAACGGCGTTGCAACGCTGCTGGTAGCGTCGCAACGCTGTTGCTTCGGCAGTGGCAGAAAGTCACGAACACAACAACTTCATTCTTCAATTTCTCCATCGATTCTCAACCGAATTGCATGAAACTGGTCTCGAACGACTCGTAACTCAATTACAGACTCAATAATGCACTTTTTGCCCAAAAACACAGGGGCCTTTACATACAATTTGATCAAAATCAAAGTAAACTAAGGCCAAAAAATTCCTAAACAAGTTTTACAGCAAACCAAATGCATTTCCCACCAAATAAATGCAATTTTATTTCAAAACAAAACAAATCAAGCATTCTATGATACCAATTGATGGAGATCTAATCTCCTTGAGCAGCGGAAACGTGTTTGGGATCGTTAATGTGCTTGATTGTATTAATTGAAACAAAAAATAGTACATTGACCAAATGAAGGAAATGAGAATCCCTCGCAGCGGAAGACGATTGAATCGTCGTGGTTTCAATATGCAACATGCTTTTATTAAAAGTGATCTAACACTTAGATCTAGGCTAAACATGCATCAAAGAAGAAGAAATTTACAGCAAGAAAAGATCCTACTTACTTGTTGTAGACAAACTCAGCAAATTTCTTCCTCCGGTCACAAACTCTTCGTGCAACTCGATCTCAACGAACTTTTCTACCAAAGTGATCTCGAACACCACCAAGTGATCTTCTCGGTTGTTGTCTTTTAGAGAAGGGAAGATGGTGGGATCTTAGTTTTGGAGAGGGAGGAGATTAGAGAGAGTAGAGAGAATTCTCTTTTCTTCTCTTTTGTGAAAAACAAAAAATGAGAGAGTTCATTCCCAATCCCTTCTTGCAAAGGGTTTAAATAATGGAATGAGGGAGTTAATATCTCCTCATTATTACCACTTTACCACAACCATAGGTTATGCAAATCTTATTTGCATAATCACATAATATAAGATATCTAATATCTCATATTGCAAATCTCATTTGCAATAATTGTGGATTAATTAAATTGAATCACATCCAATTTAATTTCTCTCAATCAATTTCTCCAATTAGCCCTAATTCAACAATTAGGCTAACCTATAGTTTATTATGAATCCCAATCACATTAAACTATATATTATATCATTCATATCTCATATAAATGACATAAATGCCCTTAAAGTGAAATTGAACACTTCAATTTCATACCAAAATATTAGCCCTTCTTTTAATCTAGGTGGAGCCAACCGAGGGACCTAATGGACCTACAAAGGACGGCTTCAATGATCCGAGATTAACTCGCCAAACTCTTTGACCCTGCTAACCAACATTCATTAGCTACGGTAACACTCCACTATAGCCCGTAGCGCACTCCGTCGCCGCAGCAATATTACGTGTCCACCGATATAACCAATACCCATGAGTCGACCCTTCACAGGTTGTTCAGTGACACGGTGGGTCAAATTACCGCTTTACCCCTCAGTGTCTACCTCTTGTTCCTTAAGTCCCCACTTTGCTCCTTTAATGAACAACATATTGTGATGGTCCAACCATACACAACACCCTTCTTGGGCGGTGAGAAGGTGGGCGCCATGTTGTCCAAGCCACGAGACAAAGACTTAAGGGAACAACCCTCTAGTTTCCCTAAAGCGCGGAACGAGTGAATTCCATCTCGCGTAGTTAAGTTCCCCGCTCCGCACTTGGTTCTGTCCCCCCTAAGAAGATAGGCATATTGGGCGAGTAATCGTGACCACCCTCACCCGTACTAGTCAAAGAATAGACCCTCGCTGCATGACGAGTCCGTAACATGCTCGTGATTCAAGTCGAGTCACTAATGGTCATCTACAAAGTTATTAGTCCCATCACATCAGCGGTGTTACATCGGTGAGGTCTAATAAATCACGGTCCATCTTGTACAATCTCATTGCACAGATGCCCCCACTCGCATGTCAACCACATGAACGAGTCGAGATCACCTCGCTTGTATCTAATACAAAGCGGGCGCATCCACAAAGTGTATCCGTGATTAGGTCTCCAACCCTATCCATATACTGTAGACCGTTCGGGTCATTAACTCGAACGTGATCCTCCCTGTGTGTCCACTACACACCGTTTAAAGCGGGCCGCATTCACACACGTGCTAGTTTCCTTGTTGATTTTCCTTCTTGGTTCACCCTTCGGTGGCTATTGTTTGAGCGGATACATGGAAACTTAAAGATTGAGGGTGTCACTCACGGGATTCATTAAGAGTTAATGGATTTGACCGAAAAATGATAACTGGACGCCTAATAGAATAAGAGTTATTCTGGGATTAGGGTCTGGTCGTGATAGTCTCGTCCTAGAGCAGGAGAGTTTTTGTTCACCCTTCGTGAAGGGAATAAAGTCCCAACGAAGCAGAAGACGATCGAATCATTGTGGTGAAGTTGTGCAACTTAATTTCGTAAAACTAATTATCATGTAATTTAGGCTAAACATACGAAATAGAGAACGAAAACAACAAGTTGAATTGACTTAATTGCTGAAGATTTTCTTCAAGGTTCCTTCCTCTGATGATCACGAACTCTTCGTGTTCTCCCCAAAGATCTCGAACTACTCGAACAATTCCAACGAACGGACACCCTCCACTCGATTTCTCAGATGTTCTACTTTTGGAAAAAGGAGAATTGTGGGATTCTCTTTTTTTTGGTGTAGGGAGGAGAGATTGAGAGAGAGAGGTTTTTGGAGAGAAAAACACTTTGCTTCTTTTGGTGAAATTTCCAAAAATGAGCAAATAAGTAAGGAACCCTTCTTGCAAAGGGTTTAAATAATGGAGATAGGTGGAGTTTAAATCTCCACCTATTTACAATTTTACCACAACCATAGGTTATGCAAATCATATTTGCATAACCACATAATATAAGATATCTCATATCTCATTTTACAAATCACATTTGCAATATTGTGGATTTTTAAATTGAATCACATCCAATTTAATATCTCTCAACCTAATTTCTCCAGATTAGCCCTAATTCAACAATTAGGCTAACCTATAGTTTATTATGAATCTCATTCACATTAAACTATATATTATATCATTCATATCTCATATAAATGACATAAATACCCTTTAGTGAACTTGAACCCTTCAATTCAAACCAAAACAGTAAACCTTCTTTTAATCCAGTTTAAGCCAACCGAGGGACCTTATGGACCTACAGTGACGACCTCCAACGATCCGAGATTAACCTGTCAAACTCTTTGACCCGGTTAATCAACATTCATTAGCTACGGTAACACTCCACTAAAGCTCGTAGCTGCACTCCCGTCATTGTAAGACATTATGTGTCCATTGATATAACTAATGCTCATGAGTCGACCCTTCACTGGTTGTTCGTACACTGCTGGATCAAATTACCATTTTACCCCTGTGTCTACTTCTTGCTCCTTAAGTCCCCACTGCTCCTCTAATGAACAACAATGTTGTAATGGTCCAACTATACACAACAACCCTCTCGTGCCAGTGAGAGGGTGGGCACCCGTTGTCCAAGCCCTAGAGACATTTCATAAGGGAACAACCCCTCTAGTTTCCCTAAAGGCGGGAACGAGTGAATTCCATCTCGCGTAGTTAAGTTCCCAGCTCGCTACTTGGTCCTGTACTTGAGAAGATAGGCATATTGGGCGAGTAACTATGACCACCCTCACTTGTACTAGTCAAAGGACAGACCCCCGAAGACAGGAGTCCGTAACATGCTCAGGATTCAGGTCGAGTCACTAATGGTCATCTACGAAGTGAAGGGAATGAAAATCCCCGCGCAGCGGAAGACGATTGAATATTGATGTACTGTCCATACTGTTAACGGTGTTACATTAGTAGGTCTAATAATTCACGGTCCAGTCTTGTACAATCTCATTGTACAGGATGCCCCCACTCGCATGTCAACCACATGAACGAGTCAGATCACCTCGTTTGTATCTTAATACAAATCGGGTCGCATCTACAACGTATCCAGGATTAGGTTTCCAACCCCATCCATATACTGTAGACCGTTCGGGTCATTAACTCGAACGTGATCCTCCCTGTGTGTCCACTACACACCATTCAAGTTCTAGTTCTCTCAATGACCCTGGAGCTTAGTTTATTAGACAAAGTTTGTAATAAATGTGAGACACAAAATGATGAAATAAATAACTATTTATTGATTTCAAATAGTAATTTTCAAACTATACGAGATTAGGACAAACATCCCAACCAACTCTCACTTGGACAAAGCTAGTGGAGCAAATACATTTATGAAATGTACATAAATTACAATGAAGTAATACAATAAACTAAGGCATTGAATAACCGTTTACACATCTCCCACTTGCCCTAGTCAGGAAGTACTCAAAGACCTAGACTCTCTAGGTGACCCTCAAACACCTTAGCCGTGAGGGGCTTTGTAATTGGATCAGCTACGTTGTGCTCTGACAATATCTGCGTGACTGTCTCGTCGTCGCAGTGCACAATCTCCCATATCAGGTGATATTTTCGCTCAACGTGTTTGCCGCTCTTATGGCTCCGAGGCTCTCTGGAGTTGGCTACTGCACCACTGTTGTCACAAAACAGTGTGATCGACAAGTTCATATTTGGAACAACTTCCAAATCTGTCATGAACATCCTAAGCCAAACACCTTATTTTGCAGCTTTACAAGCCACAATGTATTCCGCTTCCATAGTGTAATCAGCGATCCATCCCTGCTTTATTCTTCGCCATACTACAGCTCCTCCATTCAGAATGAAGGCTAACCCCAAAGTGGATTTCCTAGAATCCTTATCGGTCTGAAAGTCAGAATCTTTGTATCCCGTAAGGATCAAATCCCCACCGCCATACACTAAGCTGTAGTTCCTCGTTCTCCTAAGATACTTGAGGATTGCCTTTCGGTTGTCCAGTGATCTAATCCTGGGTTGGATTGATATCTACTGGCAATCCCTACTGCTTAACAGATGTCGGGCTTAGTACACAGCATGGCATACATCAGGCTCCCTACAGCTGAAGCATATGGGATCCGTCTCATATCCTCAACCTCTTAAGGAGTCTTAGGACACTGATCCTTACACAGGTGAACCCCGTGCCTGAAAGGCAGCAAGCCCTTCTTGGAGTTCTACATCTTATATCTAGACAACATCTTGTCAATATAAGACGCTTTAGACATGGCTAGCGTTCTGTCTTTCCCGTTCCGGACAATCTGGATACGTAGAACATATTGTGTTTCTCCCAAATCTTTTATTTGGAATTGTGAAGCTAGCCATTTCTTTACGTCAGTAAGAAATTCTACCTCATTCCCAATGAGAAGGATATCATCCACGTAGAATATCAAAAATGTGACAGTTTTGTCGACGATTTTCTTGTAGACGCATGGCTCGTCTAAAGGGAATCGAATCACGCAGTGGAAGCGATTGTGAATCGCGAGCTCTCGATTTAGTTACAACGATTTCATTCAAGAACTAAAAGAACTAGATTAAGCATATAAAACTAGATGGACAACAAGAAATTGTACCTTTGAAGAACCTTTCTTCAAGTGGTCCTTTCTCCCACGATCACGATCTCAGCAACTAGAACACGAACGGACTAAGACACGACCACTAGATCTTCTCCGTTGTTCTCTAGGTGAGGGAGGAATGTGGGTTCCCTTTAGGTAAGATGAGATGTTGTGAGAGAGAGGATTGTGTTCTTGGAACCTTTCCAACAACACAACAAAGGCTTACCATGTCTTAACCTAGTTGCATCTCATGCAACTATATATATAAGGAAATAGGATGGAAATTACCATCCTACCCTTCCTTTATTCTCTCATTAGTATATGGTTTATATGTGAATCTAATTCACATTAAAACTATATATTATATCAATTATATCATATACATTTGATATAACACCTCATGTATGAAATTTGAACACTTCAATTTCATTCCTAACTTTATACCCTCAATATAACCATGTTGAGCCAATGGAGGGACCTAATGGACCTAAAGTTCATGAGCTCCAATGATATGAGATCAACTGATCAAACCCTTTGATCCAGTTAATCAATATTCATTAACTACAAGTCAATCCACTATAGACTTGTAGCTCCACTCTCCTCACTGTAGATAATATTGTGTCCACTGATATAGTCATTACCCATGAGTCGACCCTTCACAGGTTGTTCGTAATTACAGTTGGGTCAAATTACCGTTTTACCCCTGTGATAACCTCTTTGTTCCATAAGCACCACTGATCCTCTAATGAACAACAAGTCTACGTTCCTACCATAGACTCATGCTCTCATAGACGGCGGGGCCCCGTTGTTCAAGACCTGGAGTTAGTTTTAAGGGAACAACCTATCTAATTCCTTAGTTTAGGAATGAGTGAATTCCATCTTGCACAGTTAAGTTCCTAGCTACCTACGAGGTTCTGTCCCTGAGAAGGTAGGCTTATTGAGTTGGCTACAGGCCACTCTCACCCATACTAGTCTAAGGACAAACCCCTATAAGCAGGAGTTCTTAACTTGCTCAGGATTCAGGTCGAGTCACTAATGACCATCTATAAATTACTAGTCTTACCCTGTTAACGGTGTTACACTGGTTAGACTAATAATTTGCGGTCCGGTCTTGTATAAACTCTTCATGAATGAGTTGGATTATCTCATTTGTACTAATTACAAAATGAGTTGCATCCATGGTGTTTCTAGAATGAGGTTTCCAACCTTATTCTTATACCATAGACCATTTAGGTTATATTCTTGAACACAATCCAAATAGTATCCACTACACTGATGTTGAAGATATATTTTATAACTTTGGAGCTTAGTTTATTGGATTTATAAAGCAAGACTGTAATTCTATCAAAACAAATAACCCTTTATTTAATTGATCAAAATTACACAAGTTTAGGGTATAAATCCCAAAAATCTCCCACTTGACCTAAAACTTGTGGAGTACTAAAACATTACAGTAATGTAAACCTAGTTGCTCTAGTTGGGGAAGACTTGTAAACCTAGATCTTCTAGGTGACTCTAAAAAACTTTAGCCGTGAGAGCCTTTGTAAAAGGATCAGCAATGTTGTGTTATGAGGCTATCTTCGTGAAAATCACGTCTCCTCTATGCACGATCTCCCAGATGAGATGATATTTCCACTCAATGTGCTTTCCCCTCTTGTGACTTCGGAGTTCCCTCGAATTTGCCACTACACCACTGTTATCGGAATACAGCGTGATGGGTAAAGTCATATTTGGAACAACTCCCAAATTTAGCATGAATTTCCTTAACCAAAAGACCTCTTTAGCTGCTTCACAAGCTGCTACATATTCGACCTCCATGGTGGAATCAACGATGCATCCTTGCTTGACGCTTCGCCATACTACACCTCCTCCGTTAAGAGTGAATACTGACCCTAATGTAGATTTCCAAGAATCTTTATCAGTCTTAAAGTCAGAATCCATGTATCCTGTAAGGATCAGATCCTTAGCCCCATACACGAGCATGTAGTATAAGGAACCCGTCTCATATCCTGAACTCCTTGAGGTGTCTTAGGACACTGTTCCTTAGACAAATGGATTCAATGTCTAAAAGGCAACAAACCCTTTTTGGAATCTTGCATCTTAAACCTTGACAACACTTTGTCTATGTAAGATGTTTGAGACATGGCTAGTGTTTTATTCTTGCTGTTCCGGACAATATAGATCCCAAGAACAAACTGCGCATCACCCAAATCTTTCATTTGGTACTGCGTAGCTAGCCATTCCTTGATGTCAGTAAGATAACCTACATCATTCACAATGAGTAGGATATCATCCACATAGAGAATTAGGAATGCAGCAGAACTATTGATGATTTTCTTGTAGACACAAGGTTCATCATCAATCTGGTCAAAACCATAAGATTTGATTGCTTCATCAAATCTTATATGCCAGGACCTGGAGGCTTGTTTCAGTCCATAAATTGACCTTTTAAGCCTGTAAACCTTTTGCTCTTGTCCTGGTTCAATGAACCCTTTGGGTTGGTCCATGTAGATGTTTTCGTCAAGATTGCCATTCAAAAAGGTTGTCTTGACATCCATTTGCCATACCTCATAGTCATAATATGCGGCAATTGCAAATAGGATACGTATAGACTATAACATAGCAACAGGTGAAAAGGTTTCCTCATAGTCAACTTCTTCAACCTGGGTATAACCCTTTGCTACTAGTCTAGTTTTAAAGGTTTGCACCTTTCCATCTACACCACGCTTTCTCTTGTAAATCCACTTACAACCTATAGGTTTTACCCCATCAGGTTTATCTACAAGATCTCAAACAAAATTGAAGTACATAGACTCCATTTCCTGCTCCCACTCACTATAAGTACCCTCTCCATTCACCTTAATATTGACTCATACAAACACCATCCGAAGGGGGACACTCCCGTTTGAGCCACGAGGCCAAGTATGAGTCTCACGGTGTGAATTTTCTGGAGATAACGTAGGTGGAATAATATGTATCATATACACTTTTCCTCCCACTGAATACTTTAAAGTTATAGGAATCTTACTTAGGCTAAAACCCGGCTAATGGCTTTACCTAAATCTATCAATATAACACTTATATTGATAATCAATATAACTCTTATATTGATTTTATCCTAAGTTTGTTAATATAACTCTTTATATTAAACCTAGGATTTCTAGTTTATTAACCCCTTAATAAACCCGCTGACGCTACTGTGATTTATAAACTCTCTGATTAAATTTCACTCCTGTGTCGGTGCAGTGCAGGTGTTCCGCTTCCGTCAACTTAAATACTGACCTAGACAGAACCTTCCATAGATAGAGTTCCTCTTTCAATCATAGCTTATAAATTACTTGGTTCCTAATTCTAATCTAATTAGAAATAGATAACCTAAGGTCTATTATTTCCAAGTTCTAAACATTTTAAAACTATTAATTAACCTTAGGTGACATGCATACTATGTTATAGTGCTTGATCATTCATCACATGAATAATAAGACATTCATAACATAATCATCTCATGATATATAATGCATGTCAATGATGTCCATAAATTAATATAACAACTTTATATTAATTAATCATGCAAACTATATAATATAACTCCTAATATTATAAATGATGCATGAAAATGCTTGACCTAAGGTGAAATTTCTAAAATAAAATCATACATTATGCATGGCAATAATTAGACAACAATTGCATAATTTAAATAGCAAAATTAGACCAATTTTGGAACCCTAAATTTAGTTTTAATTAATATAATCTAATTATATTAATTAAAATTAATTAATTAAATATAAATTAAATAGAAAACATTTTTATATTTAATATATAATAAAAAATCAGTTTCAGCCCGTTGCTGCTTTGCGTGAAACGTCTCTAGCATTGCAACGCTGCTTCTTGTCTTCTTCTGCCAGTTGAAACGCGCCTTAGAAGCAGCGTTGTGCAACACCTCAGCGTTACAACGCCTGGCTTGGCGGCGCACAGCAACGCCGCTGCCTCCTCGCGCCCTCCTTCCGCAAGCGCGCAGCTGCTGTTAACGCGCAATGAATAGCGTTGCAATGTCGCATACGCGCACAACATATGGAATCTCCTATTCCAAGCTCGTTTTCGCTCCGATCTTCTCAGCAACCACCTTACCTTGATCGACACGGACTTACAGACTCGATTCACAATTAAATTTGCCCAAAACACCTGGCCCTTACATTGAACGATTCAATGAAAAAAAGTTGTAAATCTAAGTGCCAAATTCGAAAACATCTAATTTGCAAATCGTTCATACATCTCATGCAAAACAGTAAACCCCACCTCGTTCTTGAAAAATCCAGAACGTAAATCAAGAACGCAATTGGACTCTGATACCAATTGAAGGGAATCGAATCCCACAGCTGAAGCGATTGTGAATCGCGCGCTCTCAATTTAGTTACAACGATTTCATTCAAGAACGAAAACAACCAGATTAAGCATATAAAACTAGATGGACAACAAGAAATTGTACCTTTGAAGAACCTTTCTTTAAGTGGCCCTTTCTCCCACGATCACGATCTCAGAAACTGGAACACGAACGGACTAAGACACGACCACTGGATCTTCTCCGTAGTTCTAATGTGGGTTCCCTTTAGGTAAGATGAGATGTTGTGAGAGAGATGATTGTGTTCTTGGAACCTTTCCAACAACACAACAAAGGCTTACCATGTCTTAATCTAGTTGCATCTCATGCAACTATATATATAAGGAAATAGGATGGAAATTACCATCCTACACTTCCTTTATTCTCTCATTAGTATATGGTTTATATGTGAATCTAATTCATATTAAAACTATATATTATATCAATTATATCATATGCAATTGATATAACACCTCATGTATGAAATTTGAACACTTCAATTTCATTCCTAACTTTATACCTCCAATATAACCATGTTGAGCCAACGGAGGGACCTAATGGACCTAAAGTTCATGAGCTCCAATGATATGAGATCAACTAATCAAACCCTTTGATCAAGTTAATCAATATTCATTAATTACAAGTCACTCCACTATAGACTTGTAGCTGCACTCTCCTCATTGTAGATAATATTGTGTGTACTGATATAGTCATTACCCATGAGTCGACCCTTCACAGGTTGTTCGTAATTACAACTGGGTCAAATTACCGTTTTACCCCTGTGATTACCTCTTTGATCCTTAAGCACCACTGATTCTCTAATGAACAACAAGCCTACTGTCCTACCATAGACTCATGCCCTCATAGAGGGCGGGACCCCATTGTTCAAGACCTGGAGTCAGTTTTAAGGGAACAACCTATCTAATTCCTTAGTGTAGGAATGAGTGAATTCCATCTTGCACAGTTAAGTTCCCGGCTACCTCACGAGGTTCTCATCACCTCGAGAAGGTAGGCTTATTGAGTCGGCTACAGGCCACTCTCAACCATACTAGTCTAAGGACAAACCCCTATAAGCAGGAGTTCTTAACTTGCTCATGATTCAGGTCGAGTCACTAATAACCATCTATAAATTACTAGTCTTATCCTGTTAACGGTGTTACACTGATTAGACTAATAATTTGCGGTCCGGTCTTGTATGAACTCTTCATACAGGATGCCCTCACTCGCATGTCAACTACATGAATGAGTTGGATTACCTCTTTTGTACTAATTACAAAATGAGCCGCATCCATGGTGTTTCTAGAATGAGGTTTCCAACCTTATTCTTATAGCATAGACCATTTAGGTTATATTGTTCAAGATATATGTTATAACCTTGGAGCTTAGCTTATTGGATTTATAAAGCAAAACTGTAATTCTATCAAAACAAATAACCCTTTATTTAATTGATCAAAATTACACAAGTTTAGGGCATAAATCCCAACATCGTCAACATTCTGATCAAAGACAATGTTTTATTAACAAAAAAGGAAATTGAAACAAACTATTTTAATAAGAAAGAAATAAAAATAAGGTTTCTAGTAAACCCTGACACTATATAGAAGTTATTTAATAACAAGTGTTTCTTACGAAACAGAAGCTCTATTGTGCCCACTACTATGCCTTAAACAACCTTCCCAATTCTAACTCTAAGTGTTATTTCACCTTCTTGCAGCTGCAACAGGGACCTAATTTCCTGAAAAAAAGAACAAACATGGTTAGTGGTGCCTGAATCCAGTATCCAGGTAGCGTCATCACTTTCTACTAAACAGGTTTCAATACATAGTAAATCACATTTACCTCCTTTCTTCTTATCGACCAAGTACTTGGGCAGTTCTTCTTCTAGCGCCCGTCAGTGTTGTAGTAGAAACACTTTCCTTTTACTGCAACATCCTTGAAGGTAGAGTCAACATTCTTGCCCTTCGGAGCGATAACATGGTCAGATTGTTTCTCCTTTCCATCCTTTTTCATATTCTTCTTTTTCCCTTTTGAGCATGAAAAAGATGTAGCTACAGGTTTGGTCTCCAAGGTCGAATCCCAATGCAAAGACCGATAGGCAACATTTGCCTCACATTCTTATCCCTTAACTTTCATCAAGGACTGGTAGGTTTGTAGCTCGTTAAGAAGGGTTGTTAGGGTGTAGCTCCGCATGTTCATAACAACGTTACGAAAAGTCTGAAGGAAACTCTTTGGAAGAGTCTCTAGAATGAAGCTTATCGGACTCGTGTCATCGCTAGTCTCACCATTCACCTCCGCCAAGTTGAAGTGGACCATCATGTCGAGAACGTGTTCCTTGACAGACGATCCCTCTTTCATCCTAGCGTTGAAGACGTGCTTGAGAGCATCAGATACACTGCCTAAGATGTATACATGTCTTGCAATGATCCTATCATCTCCTTGGCGGTGACCATGCTCTCGTGCTTCTTAGCAAATATATCATATACATTGGCTAAGATGTAGACCTTGACCTTGTCATTGGCCTTGGTACATCTATCGTACGTGTCACGAACATTTCGCGGTGGAGTCGAGCTCGACACTTGAGGACATTCCTGATGAGTACAAACTTCAGGTCGTCCACTACAAAAATTGTGTCAAGATTGTTTTTTCAAGTTGGATAGCTGCCCCCAATTAATTTCTAAACGACTAATAAGAAAATTATCGAGCTTGCATTTTGTTGAAATTTTTTTTTTGTGTATTAGTTACTCCCAAAAACTTTTATGTCTAATCCAATAAATTTTAGCAAAATTAAATGTTGATCTCTAGGTTAATTAATTTGCAATGATTTCCCAAAAGTTTAGAATAACCTACGACCGAAGAGTTGTCAAATCATATTCCTTCTCTGGGACGAGACTATCTCGATCAAATCTGATTAACAGAACAACTCTTATTCCTATGGGTAATAGTTAACATCTTTCGGTCTGCATGTCTTAACTCATAATGTATCCCATCAGTGTGATTCTTTTATTTTAGATTCCAGAGTTCCCATCCTAAAAAATCCACCGAATGGAGGACAAAGTTGGAAAATAAACTAAGGCAACCTGGAATCTAAAATAAAAGGAATATGATATATCATATACACTTATTCCCTAGATAAATTCGACTATAATTTACCAAGTCTACCAATATAATATTTATATTGGAATTACCTAAGTCTATTAACCTTTAAATAAACACAAGTCTATGAGTTTAATTCATTAACTCTTTAATAAACGCCACTCACGAAGAATAATTTATAAACCTTCGGATTAAATTCACTCCCAGGTCGATTCCCAAGTAGGGGTGTTCCGTTTCTGTCAGCTTAAATACCTCAGCCTTATTAAGAATCTTCCTTAGATAGAGTCCCTCTAAAATCACAGTTTATAAAATATTGGTTGCTTAATTCTAATATTATTAGAGCTAGATAACGCAAGGTCTAATTAAATCCATGTTCTAAAACCATTTTAAAACTAATTAATTAACCTAAGGTTACACATAATTCTATGTTATAAGTGCTTGATCATTCATCACATGAATTAAAATATACATTCATAACATATTCAACACATGAATAAATGCATGACAATACTTTCTTAAATTAGAATAAAATTTATGTTGGGTTTTATGTCCTAAAACTCGTGGTTTTGTAAACTGAATGTATATTCTATTTTGCAATAAAGATGTTATTGAAATTTATTCAGTAAAGATGTTTTTTGAATAAAGTGAATTGTGAATTATGCAACCCTAATCCGATTAAGAACCCTTGGCTATAGGATGAATACTTGAACTTTATGTGTGACATAAAAATGGATCAAGTTCAAGTTATAGCTAGAACAGTCTATAGTATAAGGATAGGGTTGGGTACCTTATCCTGGGAACACTATGGACGTAGTTCGCTTTGTAGAGTACAAACGATGTGATCCTATATCGTTCATATGGAGACATGTGAGTGAGGGCGTCCTATGCAATGAGTTTGCATAAGACTGGACTACGAAATAGTCACTTAGACTTTCTAACTCCGTTTATTGTCTTGACTGACTATATTCATACGATGACCTAGGTAACTCGATCTTAATCCTGAGCGTTCTATGAACTCGTGTTTATTCGGATTATCCTTAGATTTGCATGGGTGAGAGTGGCCTGAGACTGCCGACTCAATATGCCTCCAATTTCAGGGATAAGTTTGGGTAGATAGCTGGGAACATAGTTCTGCAAGATGGAATTCACTCCTACCCGCCTTAGGGATTAGTAGAGAGGTTGTTCCCTTAAGTGCTGACTCCAGATCTTGAACAATGGGCCCACCCGTCTCACTGGCCCGAGAGGGATTCGGTTTGTTGGTTGGACCACAAACCAATTGTTCATTAGAGGTTCAGTGGGACTTAAGGAACAATAGGTAATTACAGGGGTAAAACGGTAATTTTGACTCAGCTGTAATTACGAACGACCTGTGAAGGATCGACTTACTAATCATGGGTATATCGAGTGGACAGAAATATATCTACAGTGAGGATAGTGCAACCACTGGGCTTTAGTGGAGTGTCCCGGTGGTTAACGAATGTTGATCAGCTAGGCTAAAAAGTTTGGCCGGTTAATCTCGTATCGTTGGAGCTCATAATCTGTAGGTCCATTAGGTCCTCCTTACTAGCTCGGACTAAGCCTTGTAACCTTTTGAGAGAAAAAAATTTGAATTGTTCAAATTCGAGTTTGGAAGAAAGCGTTAATTATATGTGATATACTTAACGAATCATAGCTTAATTATGTATTAAACTATGATTAATAGGAGGTGGATATATTTAAATATAATTTAAATATTAGATCGGTTTATAGCATAAATAAGGATTCATGTTCGGAAAATCGATCGGGATCGGACAATTTATTTAATTTAATATTTGATATTAAATTAAATTAAAAATTAAATTCATTAAATTATTTTTGAATTATTTAATTAATTAAATTAATTTTAATTTAAAATTAATTTAATATTAATTTTTGAATTAAAATTAAATGAAAAATAAATAGATTTTCATGATTTTCATGAAAATCAACTTGACAAGTTGCCTAATCCTCATCATTTTCAAAATTGTACAAAATTAGCCACCTCCACCTCAATCAATCCTCATCACTGTTGAGATGTCACTCTAATGAAGCTTGTTGAACCTTTATATAATTTTAATTTGAGGTAATATGAGAGAATTTTGCAGAAAATTCTAAATTCCCTTATTAGTGACCTTTGAGGTCTTTTCTTCCAAATTCTCTCAACCTAGGATCCCACAATCCGTTCTAAGGCCTGAGGATAGTAGGGAAGACTCTAACAATCATCCACGAAGTGTTCGTGCTGAAAACCATCCACCGAGTGAAGAGAATTTGATCTTCAAAGTTGAGTTTTCTATCTCTCTGTTTTTCCAGCTTTGAGCATGCATTTTATTTTACAAAATTGATCAACTTAAAGCGTTCAAGATCCAAAATTGCTTCCGCTTTCTTAATCTAGGCTCTTTCAATTTATATTAATTAAACATGCATACTATATAATATAACACCTTATATTATAAAATGATGCATGATTATGCTTAACCTAAAGTGAGATTTTAATCTAAATGACGTACATTATGCACATAATATTTCATACAATATTTTCAAAAAATAAATAGTAAAATTAGACCACATTTTGAAACCCTAAATTAAATAAAATTAATATTATGAAATTATATTAATTATAATAAATTAAAATTAATAAAAAAACAAAAATTAACAAAAAAAAATGGCTTCCTTCTCACGCGTGCACGTCTCGCAGTTAGGCGTCATGGATCACGGCATTGAGACGTTGCCCTGCTGGCCACCAACCACACGCTCAACGTTGAGACACTAAACGCTTCCTCTGGACAGAATAGAGCACCTTTAGTCTTGCTCGTTTTTGCTTTGTTCTTCACAACAACTCCTTTGCCACGAACGACACCAACTTACATACTTGATTTACATTAAATTTGCCTAAAACAACGACCTTCACATTGATCTCATCAATGAAAATGTCAATCTAAGTGCCAAAATTGTGAAAACATCTAATTTTACAAAACCGCATTCATCTGATGAATTGAAGGCAACTCACATCTAATGTTGTGAAATTCACAACGTAATTGACAACAACAATTGCTATGATACAAACCTCGACAATGAGTGAATTTCATCTCGCGGAGTTTAGTTCCCAGGTCCTTACGCAGTTTTGTCCCCAAGAATGTAGGCATGTTGAGTGCCCGGTGTAGGGATTTATGCTCTAAACTCGTGTATTTGTAATTATTTGAGGAAATTAATAAAGTTGTTATTTTTCCTTTAAACTTGTATTTTTGCAATTACAAACTTAAATCCAATAAATTAAGCTCCAGGGTCACATTTAGAATGTCACCCAAATGGTCTATATTAGATGGATTAAGTCGGGAACCTTATCCTGTTAACACAATGGATGCGACCCACTTTGTATTTGATACAAACGAGGCAAACTAGCTTGTTCATGTAGTTGACATGCGAGTGGGAGCATCCTATGCAAAAAGTTTGTACAAGACTGGGCCAAGAATTGTTAGACTAATCCAGGTAACACCGTTGATGGGTTAGGGCTAATGATTCAAACGATGACCATTAGTGATTCAACCTGAATCCTGAGCGAGTTTCAAACTCCTGTCTGCCGGGGATTATCCCTTGACTAGTATAGGTGAGAGTGGCCACAGTTGCAGGCTCAATATGCCAACCTTCTCAGAAATTAAACCTTGTAGGGAGTTGGGGACTCAACTTCGCAAGAAGGAATTCACTCGTTCCTCGTTCTAGGGTAACTAGATAGGTTGTTCCCTTAAGAGTTGTATCCAAGTCTTAAACAACGGGGCCTCTCCCTCTTGCTGACCCGAGAGGGATAATGTTTATGGTCAGACCATAAACTTATTGTTCATTAGAGGATTAGTGGTGCTTAAGGTGGAAGAAAAAGTCATAGGGGTAAAATGGTAATTCGACCCAACTGTGACTACGAATGACCTGTGAAGGGTTGATTCACGGGCATTGGTTAAATCAATGGACACAACTTGTCCTATAGTGAGGAGAGTGTAGCTACGAGTCTTTAGTGGAGTGACTCGTAGTTAATGAATGTCGATTGACGGGATCAATGAGTTTGATTAGTCAATCTCGTATCGTTGGAGCTCATGATGTGTAGGTCCATTAGGTCCCTCGGTTGGCTCAACATGGAATTTAATAGAGGGTATAAAGTTTTGGAATGAATTTGAAATGTTCAAGTTCAAATTAAGGGAATATATCAATTATACATGATATGATTGATATAATATATAGTTCAATGTAAATATGATTTATATTTAACTTAATTATGTCTAATTATGGAATTGGGACATAAAATATGGTAGAACTTTGGAGAAATTAAATTGGACTTATTCAAATCCAATTTCTCCGCATTATATGAATATGATTCATATAATAAGTTGTTTGACACCTTATATTATGCATTTATGCAAGATAGGTGGAAATAGTGGCAAGATAGGTGGAGAATTTGTCTGCACCCAAATTGCCTATAAAAGCATCCTTTTGGATACATTTTATGACACTTGAACCATTTGTGCGGTTTTGCATCCAAAGCAAACACAAGAGTTCTCTCATGTTCTCTCCAAAATACATCCCTAATCTAAAGGAGATCTCACCTCTCTCCCTCTCCTCGAGAACAACCGAGAAGGTCTTTTGGCGGTGTTTGAGAATTCGTTGGTAGAGAAGAGAAGCTCGTAGACGACGAGAAACCACTTGAAGAATCAGTTTTCAAAGGTAATCTTCTAAGATATCTATGCTTTCAAGTTAGTCAAAGGACAGACCCCCGCAGACAGGAGTCCGTAACACGCTCAGGATTCAGGTCGAGTCACTAATGGTCATCTTTGATGTTATTAGTCCATACTGTTAATGGTGTTACATCAGCAGGTCTAATAATTCACGGTCAGGTCTTGTATAATCTCATTGTACAGGATGCCCCCACTCGCATGTCAAACACATGAACGAGTCAGATCACCTCGTTTGTATCTAATACAAAGCGGGTCACATCCACAGCATATCCAGGATTAGGTCTCCAACCCCATCCATATACTCTAGACCGTTCGGGTCATTTACTCGAACGTGATCCTCCATTTGTGTCCACTACACACAGCTCAAGTTCTAGTTCTATCATATATTCAATGACCCTGGAGCTTAGTTTATTGGACAAAGATTGTAATAAATTCAAGACACAAAATGATGAAATAAATAACTCTTTATTAATTTCAAATAGTAATTGACAAACTGAACGAGATTAGTAAAAGATCCTAAAACTCCCTTCGGCAGATTTTGTTGGATTGGGACTCTAGGATCTAAAGTTAGAGGATGACACTCATAGGATAGATTAAAACTTAATGGATCCAGACCAAAAATGCTAGCTATAACTTTTAAGGAATAAGAGTTATTCCGATAATAAGGTCTGGTCGAGATTGTCTCTCCCAGAGGATGAGTGATTCGACTACCCTTCGGTGGCGGCCATTCTAAACCTGTGGGGTATCGTTGCATGTTAATTGACCTAGGGATCATAGATTAATTTTGCTAAAACATGATTGGATTATACATAGGTTTAATGCAAGAAAATAATACAAAGTTTTTTTTTTCTTATATTTCAACAAATATGTCGAGTTCGATTATTTCTCTTTTGGTTGCCGAAACACTCATTGAAACATTTACCAAACACGAAAAAACAACATTAATATAATTTTAGTTGTGGACGACCTAAACTTCGTACTCACTAAGGACTGTCCTCAGGTGTCGGGCCCGACTGTGGCGCGAAGTGTTCGTGACGCATTCGATAGATGGACCAAGTCCAATGACAAGGCCAAGGTCTACATCTTAGCAAGTATATTTGATATATTTGTTAAGAAGCATGAGAACATGGTCACTAGCAAGGAGATCATGGCATCGCTGCAAGACATGTTTGGACAACAGTCCTTTCAGGTCAAGCACGATGCTCAAGCACATTTTCAATGCAAGAATGAAAAAAGGGGACGTATGTCATGGAACATGTGTTGGGATTTATGCCCTAAACTTGTGTAATCTTGATCAATTAAATAAAGTGTTATTTGTTTTGATAAGATTACAGTCTTGCTTTTATAAATCAAATAAACTAAGCTCCAAGGTTATAACGATTATCTTGAAATCAGTGTAGTGGACACTATTTGGGTTGAGTTCAAGATTATAACCTAAATAGTATATGGTATAAGAATAAGGTTGGAAACCTCATTCTGGTAACACCATGGATGTGGCCCACTTTGTAACTAGTACAAATGAGGTAATCTAACTCATTCATGTAGTTGACATGCGAGTGGGGGCATCCTGTATGAAGAGTTCATACAAGACTGGATCGCAAATTATTAGTCTAACCAGTATAACACCGTCAACAAGATAAGACTAGTAATTTATAGATGGTCATTAGTGACTCGATCTGAATCCTGAGCAAGTTAAGAACTCCTGCTTGTAGGGGTTTGTCCTTAGACTAGTATGGGTGAGAGTGGCCTGTAGTCGACTCAATAAGCCTACCTTCTCAAGGACAGAACCTCGTAGGTAGCTGTGAACTTAACTGTGCAAGATGGAATTCACTCATTCCTCTACTGAGAAATTAGATAGGTTGTTCCCTTAAGAACTGACTCCAGGTCTTGAACAACGGGGCCCCACCCTCTATGAGGGTATGAGTCTAAGGTGGGACCTTAGACTTGTTGTTCATTAGAGGATCAGTGGTGCTTAAAGAGCAAAGAGCTAATCATATGGGTAAAACGGTAATTTGACCCAGCTATGATTACGAACAACCTGTGAAGGGTCGACTCATGGGTAATGACTATATCAGTGGACACAATAATATCTACAGTGAGGAGAGTGCAAATACAAGTCTATAGTGGAGTGACTTGTAGTTAATGAATATTGATTAACCGGATCAAAGAGTTTGATCGCTTAATTTCACATCATTGGAGCTCATGATCCAGTAGGTCCATTAGATCCCTCCGTTGGCTCAACATGGCAATATAGAGGGTATAAAGTTAGGAGTGAAATTGAAGTGTTCAATTTCATACATGAGGAGTTATATCAATTATATATGATATAATTGATATAATATATAGTTTTAATGTGATTTAGACTATATACTAAAGAGAGATTAAAGGAGGGGTAGGATGGTAATTTTCATCCCAATTCTCTATATATATGGTTGCATGAGATGCAACTAGGTTAAGGGTTTTTCATAGAATCACTAGTCTCCTTGTTGTGTTGTTGGAAGAGTTCCAAAAACATACATTTCTCTCAAAATACCTCACATCTCCTAAAGGGAACCCACCTTCCTCCTCACCTGAGAACAACGGAGAAGATCCGGTGGTCGTGTCTCTCGCATACGTTGGAGTTCTTGTTCTTTGAGATCGTGACCGTGGAGAGAGGAGCACTTGAAGAAAGGTTCTTCAAAGGTAACTTCTTGTTGTCCAAACTCTTATTTTATGCTTAATCCATGTTTTACATTCTTGAAATTTCCATTGTAACTAAATCAAGAGCGCGCGATTCACAATCGCTTTCGCTGCGGGGACTTCGATTCCCTTCAACATGTTCTCAACATGATGGTCCACTTCAACGTGGCAGGGATGAATGGAGCATCTATCGATGAGTCGAGTCACGTCAGCTTTATTTTGAAAACTCTACCAGATAGTTTCCTGCAATTCCGTAGCAATGCTGTTATGAACAAGCTTAGCTACACTTTAACCACTTTGCTAAATAAGCTACAAACCTTCGAGTCTTTGATGAAAGTCAGGTGACAGGAGGATGAGGCAAATGTTGCCCAACGGTCTTTTCAGAGAGGTTCGTCATCGGGGACCAAATCTGTAGCCTCATCCTCTTCAGGCCCGAAAATGAAGAAGAAGAATAGGAAAAAGGTGGCCAAAGGGAAATAAGCTGACCGCGTTGCCGCCTAGAAGGGCAAGAAGGTCAAGGATGCTGCAGAAAAAGGAAAATGTTTCTACTGCAACGTAAATGGGCACTGGAAGCGTAACTGCCCCAAATACCTTGTCGATGAGAAGAAAAAAAGTAAATTTGATTTGCTTTGTGTTGAAACATGCTTAGTGGAGAGTGATAACTCTACCTGAATATTGGATTCAGAGGCCACTAACCACGTTTGCTCTTCTTTTAAGGAAACTAGTTCCTGACAACAACTGCAAGAAGGGGAGATAACATTTAGAGATGGAAATGGAGATGTTGTCTCAGTTGTAGCAGTGGACACAGTGGAGCTACTATTTGGCAAGAAAATAATGTTATTAGATAACATGTATATAGTTCCAAGGTTTGCTAGAAACCTCATTTCTGTTTCTTGCCTTATTAGTCAATGTATTTCAATTTCGTTTCAATTTAATAAAGCGTTTATTTCATTGAAAGGTTTAGAATTGTGTACAGCTCTACTTGAAAATAATTTGTATGTTTTAAGGCCTAATTCAGTTAAAATGGTTTTAAACATTAAATTATTTAGAACAGCAAATACGTGAACTAATAAAAAGCAAAAAGTATCTCTTAAACAAAATGCCTATCTTTGGCATCTAAGATTAGTTTATAAAACCTCAATAGGATTGAGGGTTTGGTGAAGAACGGACTTCTATATGTGAATCATGCCTTGAAGGCAAAATGACCAAACGACCTTTTAGTTGAAAAGGTTATAGAGCCAAGGAAACCTTGGAGCTTGTACACTCAGACCTTCGTTGTCTGATGAGTGTTAAAGCCCGTGGTGGGAATGAATACTTCATCTCTTTTATAGATAACTATTCAAGATATGGATACATTTACCTAATGCATCAGAAATCTAAGGCACTTGAAAAGTTCAAGGAATATAAAACTGGGGTTAAAAACCTTTTAGGTAAATCCATCAAAACATTTTGATCTGATCTAGATGGAAAGTACATGGATCATGAATTCTAGGACTATATGATCGAACATGGAATAACGTCCCAACTCTCAGCACCTGGTATGCCACACCAAAACGATGTATTGGAAAGGAGAAATAGAACCCTGTTAGACATGTTTCGGTCGATGATAAGTTATTCTCATCTCCCTGACTCGTTTTGGGGTTATGCAGTGGAGGCTGCAGTATACATTTAGAACAATGTTCCTTCGAAAAGTGTTTCTGAAACACCTTACGAACTCTGGAAATGACGTAAAGGAAGTTTATGTCATTTTAGAATTTGTGGATGTCCAACCCATGGGTTAGTGACAAATCCAAAGAAATTGGAACCTCGTTCAAAATTATGTCTGTTTGTGGTCAACCCTAAAGAAACGAGAGGTGGTCTATTTTTCGATCCTAAAGAAAATAGGGTTCTTGTGTCGACAAACACCACTTTTCTTGAGGAAGACCACATCAGAGATCACAAGCCTAAAAGTAAAATCGTGTTAAAAGAGTTAGACAATATGTCAGTAAAAGTTACTAACAATGCTATGAAACCAACAAAAGTTGTTGACCTTAACTCATCTAGTCAAAGTTGTCCATCTCAACAGTTGAGAGAGGCTCGACGCAGTGGGAGGGTTGTTACACAACCTGACCGTTAAATGGGTTTAACTAATACCCAAGTTGTCACATCTAGTGATGACTGCGAGGACCCATTGTCATATGATCAAGGAATGGATGACATTCACAAAGACGAATGGATAAAAGCCATAGACAAGGAAATAGAGTCTATGTACTTCAATTCCATTTGGGATCTTGTGGATCAACCTGATGGGGTTAAGCCCATAGGTTGTAAATGGATCTACAAGAGAAAACGTGGTGTAGATGGGAAGGTACAGAACTTCAAAGCTAGACTCGTGGCAAAGGGCTATACCCAGCGAGAAGTGTTTGACTATGAGGAAACTTTTTCTCCTGTTGCAAGGATTAAGTCTATACGGATCCTTCTTGCCATTGCTGCATATTATGACTATGAAGTATGCCAAATGGATGTCAAGATGGCCTTTCTGAACGACAATCTTGATGAAAACATCTACATGGACCAACCCAAAGGGTTCAATCAACAAGGCCATGAGCAAAAGACTTGCAGGCTGAAACGATCCATTTATGGGTTGAAACAAGCCTTTAGGTCTTAGAATATAAGGTTTGATGAGGCTATCAAATCTTATGGCTTTTATCAAAATGTTGATGAACCTTGTGTATACAAGAAGATAATCAACAGTACTATCGCTTTTCTAGTGTTGTATGTGGATGGTATCCTACTCATTCGGAATGATGTAGGATTCCTGACTGACGTTAAAAACTGGTTGGCTGCGCAATTTCAAATGAAAGATTTGGGAGAAGCGCAGTTCGTTATTGTTGGGATGTTTGTCCTAATCTCGTATAGTTTGTAAATTACTATTTGGAATCAATAAAAAGTTATTTATTTCATCTTTTTGTGTCTCGCATTCATTACAAACTTTGTCCAATAAACTAAGCTCTAGGGTCATTGAATATATGAGAGAACTAGAACTTGAACGATGTGTAGTGGACACACAGGGGGGATCACGTTCGAGTAAATGACCCGAACGGTCTACAATATATGGATGGGGTTGGAGACATAATCTTGGATACGTTATGGATGTTGTTGGGATTTTTGCCCTAAAACTCGTAGTTTGTAATTATGTTCTAATTAATGTAATAAAGTGTTATTATTTCAATAAAGAGTTATTGTTCGTTATCTACGAGTTTGCCTTTATTTAAACCCTAATCCAATAAACTAAACATTCAAGGCTATCATATGAATCTTTAACTGAATGTAGTGTACATATGAAGGATCTCGGTTCGAGATACAACCTAAAGGGTCTATAGTTAGGGGATAAGGTTTGGGTACCTTACCCTGGTAAAACTATGGATGTGGCCCACTTTGTATTTGATGCAAACACTGTGATCCTAACGTGTTCGTGTAGATGAAATCTGAGTGGGGATATCCTATGTAATGAGATTACATAAGACCGGACAACGAAATAGCAACCTCTATCTGTAACTCCGTTGACTAGTTAGGTTTCTATTTTACTAGGATGACCTAGGCAACTTGATCTCAATCCTGAGTAGGTTACGAACTCCTGTTCGCGAGGGATTTTCCTTTGACTAGTATGGGTGAGAGTGGCCAGATTCGCCGACTCAATCTGCCTACCTTCTTGGGGACAAGACCGAGTGAGCGGCTGAGAACTTAACTTAGCAAGATGGAATTCACTCCTTCCCACCTACTAGGGTAAGTAGAGGAATGTTCCCTTAAGTGGTGTCTCCGGGACTTGAATAAAGGGCCCGACCCTCTCATTTGCCCGAGAGGGACTCTGTTTGTTGGCAGGCCACAAACAAATTGTTCATTAGAGGAGCACTGGTACTTAAGGCACAAGATGTAACCCAGGGGTAAAACGGTATTTTGACCCAGCTGGTGTTACGAACATTCGTGAAGGTTGACTTGCTGTTATTGGTCAATATCCGTGGACACAGAAATATATCTATAGTGAGAACAGTACAGCTGCGGGACATTAGTGGAGTGTTCCCGCAGTTAACGAATGTTGATTGGAAAGCTAATGAGATTAACCTAGCTATCTCGTATCGTTGGAGCTTCTGATCTGTAGGTCCATTAGGTCCACCTTCTAGCTCGTAAAGGGTTCTTAGATCATTTGAATTTGAAATGTTCAAATTCATTAGGGAATATATTTAATGTATATGGATACGATATAATATATAATTTTGGAACTATATATTATAAATTTAATGTGAATATGATTCATATTAAATTATGTAGAGAATTAAATATTTGAAAGAGTTCAAATGTTAAATTCAAATATGAATGTGATTCACATTTGAAAACTATAGGTTAAAATTAAATGTGCACTGGATGTACATTAAAACTATAGGTTAAAGGAGTAATATGATTAAATGAGATTTAATCCAAATTAAATATATGATATTTAATTTGTATTATTTAAATATGATTTAAATTAATAATTAAATTTGATTTAATTATATTATTCTTATTATTCTTATTATTATTTTAATAATAAAATAAGGGAACGTGTCAACCAGACACGTTCCCACTACCCCCCTTCTTCTCCCTATCGATAGTTTAACAGGGAAAAGGGGGTTGATGGATCAACTGATCGATCGATCAATTGAGTGACTTGCAATTGGTGAATTGTTGTCATTTTTTTCTCTTACCCTCAAATTCCCAAATTCTTCCAAAAGTTGGATTCTTCCCACCAAGGAAGATCTAAGCACTCAGAGACATAGAGGGTTTTCCTCGCGTTGTTGTACAACTGAAGAAAACAGAGCAGCTTCTTGGGTGTTGCTGTGTTGCTGAACATTGGAGCAAGGAGTTGTTGTACCAAGAAGAAACTACAAAGGTAATAATTTCCTTTCTCTTCTTAGTTTAATTGTTAAACTTTAATCTTGTTTGCATGTACTACTCCATGTTTAATTAGATTAAAGATATATGCTTATTATGTATCTTTTGTCAATGTACTGGTTTTTTATTCAACTTAAGACAATCAAGCAATTACGATCTCAAACCCCGTTTTCGCTGCTCAAGGAAATCAGATCTTTATCAATTGGTATCAGAGCAATGCTTGTATTGTTTTGTTTTGAAACAAAATTGCATTGATTTGGTGGGAAATGCATTTGGTTTGCTTTAAAACTTGTTTAGGAATATTTTGCCCTTAGTTTACTTTGATTTGATCATTTTGTATGTAAAGGCCCCTGCATTTTTGGGCAAAAAGTGCATTATTGAGTCTGTAATTGAGTTACGAGTCGTTCGGGACCAATTTCAAGCAATTCGGTTGAGAATTGAAGGACATATTGAAGAAGGAAGCTGTTGTGTTCGAAGAAGAAAGCTGTTGCCGAAGCAGCAGCGTTGCGACGCGATTAGTAGTGTTGCAACGCCATTTATCAGCGTTGCAATGCTGAAGAAAGACGTCGCAACACTAGCGTCCCCTATCGACGCGGGCGCTCAAGGGGTCAGCAGGTGCGCATAGGACAGAGCGGGCGTTGCAACGCTAGCATCAACGTTGCAACTCTGTGAGGCAATTCCAGCAGTAGCAGGCCGGTTCAAGCTGGTTCGTTGATTTTGATCCGGTTCGAGTGGTTCAAGGTCGGTTCAGGGTGTTTTTGGACCGGTTTCATGAAATAAAATTAATGTAATTTTATTTTTTGCACTTTAGGAGACAGATTATTCCAATTTTACAGCTATATATCTTTATGAATGTCATTTAGATTTTTTCCACCTTAGGATAAGCATGTTCATGCATTTTATTTGTATAAATGTTATATGAATATGGTTAGATGCATGATTAATTTATTTATCATGAGTAATTTTTTATAAGTGTTATAATTAAATTATATGAAAATAAATTGCATGGAGCATGAAATTACTTAGTTTAAAATAAATGTTATTTTATTTAAGTAATTTTATTATTCAATTAGTTGAATCTTTTATAATTCCAATTTGAATAATGATTGTTGGATTTATAATATAGCTTTTTTATCATGGGTTAATTATTAAATTTATAAAAATTGTAAATTAAAGGGGTTTTAGAAACCATAACCTATAATAAAGAAATGCGTGCAAACATAGGAAATTGGCTTAAATTTTAAAATTAGTTTTAAATCGTCTAAAATTAATTTAGACCTAAGTTTTAATTTCTAATAAGATTAAAAATTAGTCTCACGTAGTATTTTAAATAGTTTAAAATCTAGTAGGACGTTAGAACTTTGGTTATAAGGGAACTGTACTGGTGAAGTTCTTTCTAAGGCTAGGGGTACTTAAACTGACGGTTAACGGAATACCTCCTACCTGGGAACTGACCCGGAGCCTGAGTTCAATTAACCTTAATTCTATTTTATCTCTAGGTAATTAAAATGTTTATTCACCTAGACATAAGGTTAAAAGACCTAGTTATAATTGTTATAATAGGCATAGACTTAGATAGATTCTTTTAGCCGAAATCAACCTAAGTTAAACCTATGCCCTAATTTTAGGAGATTCAGTGGGAGAAAACGAGATGTTTGCATTGAGTTTACTCTCACGTCCTCAAGAGTTCACACCGTGAGTTCCATGCTCGGCTACGTGGCGTCAATAGGGCGTCCCCCTACGGTATGTGTTTGCATGGTTCAATACCAAGGTGAATGAGGGAAGTATCCATAGTAAATGGGAGCGGGACGCGTGTCAACGTATCCTCGGTCTCTCCATTATTAGGTCGCACTGCAGTGAGATTTCTATAGTCCGCTTTGCTAGGTTGTCCTGGAACAGCCAAACCCTACGGAGGGCCTGATAGGGATCGGAACACCGCGAACTCCAGAAATGGATAGGGTCTCTTAGGTAATTTGCAAACAGTTGTCTTTCTTAATAGCCTGTTGGCTCGGACCTATTGGATCTTAAAATGGTAGGGTCACATTTACGGGATGAGTTAAGCTAGTTAACAAGTCCTTGACCAAACAAACGGTAGCTAAGGACCATTGGGACATGAGATGTTCTAGTAGTGAGAATTGGCTGAGAAAGTCTCAATTCAAGGGAGGAATGACTGACTGCCCGACGGAGGCTTTTGTTCTAAACCCTTGAAGTATCGTTGCAAAATTAAAGGTTTAATTTCAACATTGGGTTTAGTTTAAACACTAGGGTTCTTTAATAATTTTGCTAAATATGATTGGTTTTATGATGTGTTAAAAGGCATAACTAATTAGAACTATTTTGAATTTTCAGCATGTCGTCCTCATATATAGCCTTACTAAAAAAGGAACGTTTAACTGGTGAGAACTTTACTACGTGGAAGTCAAACCTGGATGTGATCCTTGTTGTTGGCGACCTTAGGTTCGTACTAACTGAGGAATGTCCTCAGATCCATGCTCAAGACGCACCTCAATCAGTTAAGGATGCGTTTAACCGCTAGGCCAAGGCCAATGAAAAAGCCAAGGCCTATATCCTGGTTGGGATATCTGATGTTTTAGCAAGGAAATTGGAGAGGATGGTCTCAACTCGTGAGATCATGGGTTATCTGCAGAATTTGTCTAGACAACCGTCTGAACAAATTCGGCACGAATCCCTCAAGTACGTTTATAACGCGCGCATGAAGGAGGGAACTTCAGTGAGAGAACATGTTCTCGATCTTATAGTTAACTTCAACGTGGCCAAAATGAACGGAGCGGTCTTAAATGAGCAAAGTCAGGTATTCTTCATCCTGGAATCTCTTCTGAACAGTTTCCTACCATTCCGTAGCAATGCGGAGTTGAACAAAAAGAAGTATAACCTGACTACACTCCTTAATGAACTACAAACTTTCCAGTCTCTTATGAAGAATAAGGGACAGGCTGATGGAGAGGCAAATTTGTTTGCCCATTCCAGAAGGTTCCAGAAGGGTTCATCCTCTGGGACTAAGTCCTATGGTTCATCTTCTGGGTTTAAGAAGACCCAAAAGAAGAAGATAGGAGGGAAAGGGAAGGCACCTACTGTTGACAAAGGTAAGGGAAAAGCCAAGGTTGCAGATAAAGGAAAATGTTTCCACTGCAACGTGGATGGGCACTGGAAGCGAAAATGCCCAAAATACCTTGCTGAGCTCAAAGAGAAGAAATGTAAATTAGATTTACTTATTCTTGAAACTTGTTTAGTGGAAAATGATGATTTGACCTGGATACTTGATTCAGGAGCCACTAATCACGTTTGCTCTTCGTTTGAGGAAACTAGTTTCTTCAAGGAGCTCGAAGAGGGTGAGATGATGCTCAGGGTCGGAACGGGAGACGTCGTCTCAGCTCGTGCAGTGGGAGATGCCAAGCTGTTTTTTAGAGATAAATTTTTGTTTTTAGAAAATATGTATCTAGTTCCTAAAATTAAGAGAAACTTAATTTCTATCTCTTATTTAATTGAACTTGGCTACTGTATTACCTTTTAATTTAATGAAGCGTTCATTTCAAAGAAAGGTGTTAATATTCGTTGTGCTAAGTTAGAAAACGGCTTGTATGTACTTAAATTGAATCAAACTAAAGCAATTTTAAATTATAAGATGTTTAAGAATGCTAACACTCAAAGTAAAAGGCAAAGAATTTTTCCAAATAATAATACTTATCTATGGCATCTTAGACTTGGTCATATTAATCTCAACCGGATTGAGAGACACTCCAAGAATGGACTTCTAAACAAGTTAGAAGATGATTCTTTACCGCCTTGCGAGTCTTGCTTGGAAGGTAAAATGACCAAGCGACCTTTTATTGGAAAAGGTTACAGAGCCATAGAGCCCTTAGAACTTGTACATTCGGATCTTTGTGGTCCGATGAATGTTAAAGCTCGAGGAGGGTACGAATATTTCATCTCTTTCATAGATGATTTTTCGAGGTATGGTTATCTATATCTAATGCATCACATGTCTGAGGCTCTTGAAAAGTTCAAAGAGTATAAGGCTGAAGTAGAGAATGCATTAGGGAAAACCATTAAAACACTTCGATCCGATCGAGGTGGAGAGCATATGGATTTGAGATTCCAGGACTATATGATAGAACATGGAATTAAATCTTAACTCTCAGCACCTAATACACAACAACAAAATGGTGTGTCAGAAAGGAGAAATAGAACCTTGTTGGACATGGTTCGTTCTATGATGAGTTATGCTCAATTGTCTGCCTCGTTTTGGGGATACGCAGTTGAGACTGCAATTCAAATCTTGAACACTGTTCCATCAAAAAGTGTTTCAGAAACACCTTTTGAGCTGTGGAAAGGGCATAAACCTAGTTTACAACACTTCAGGATCTGAAGTTGTCCAGCACACGTGCTAGTGACAAACCCAAAGACACTGGAACCTCGTTAAAGATTGAGCCAATTTGTTGGCTATCCCAAAGAAACGAGAGGTTGTCTTTTCTACGACCCACAAGAAAACAAGGTGATTTTATCGACAAACGCCACTTTCTAGGAGGAAGATCACATGAGGAACCACAAACCGTGTAGTAAATTAGTACTAAATGAAGCTACAGATGAACCAACAAGAGTTGTTGATCATGTTGGACCTTCATCAAGAGTTGATGGAGGAACCAACAACTCAAGTCAGTCTCGTCCTTCTCAATCGTTGGGAATGCCTCGACGCAGTGGGAGGGTTGTTTCCCAACCTGACCGCTACTTGGGTTTAGCTGAAACTCAAGTTGTCATACCTGATGACGACGTAGAAGATTCATTGTCTTATAAACAGGCGATGAATGACGTAGACAAGGACCAAAGGATCAAAGCCATGGACCTTGAAATGGAGTCAATGGACTTCAATTTAGTATGGGAACTTGTAGACCAACCTGAAGAGGTTAGACCCATAGGGTGTAAATGGATCTATAAGAGAAAGAGAGATGCAACCGGAAAGGTACAGACCTTTAAGGCTAGACTTGTAGCAAAGGGTTTTACCCAAAGGGAAGGAGTTGACTATGAACAAACTTTTTCCCCTGTTGCTATGCTGAAGTCTATAAGGATACTCTTGTCCATAGCCGCATTTTATGACTATGAAATCTGGCAAATGGACGTCAAGACTGCCTTTTTGAATGGTAATCTTGACGAGAACATCTATATGTCTCAGCCCAAAGGGTTCATAGCCCAAGGTCAGGAGCAAAAAGTTTGCTAGCTCAATCGATCCATTTATTGGTTGAAACAAGCATCCAAATCTTGGAATATAAGATTTGATACTGTAATCAAGTCTTATGGTTTTGACCAAAACGTTAATGAGCCTTGTGTTTACGAGAGGATCATCAACGACAAAGTAGCTTTATTCGTACTTTATGTGGATGATATCCTACTCATTGGGAATGATGTAGGATACCTTACTGACATAAAGAATTGGCTGGCGACCCAATTCCAAATGAAGGATTTGAGAGAGGCGCAATATGTTTTTGGGATTCAGATCTTCAGGAATCGCAAGAACAGAACGCTAGCACTGTCTCAAACGTCTTATGTCGACAAAATGTTGTCCCGGTATTCGGTGTCGAATTCCAAGAGGGGCTTATTACCTTTCAGGCATGGAGTTCATCTGTCTAAGGAACAGTGTCCTAAGACACCTCAAGAAGTTGAGGATGTGAGACATATTCCCTATGCTTCTGGAGTAGGTAGCTTAATATTTGTTATGCTCTGCACGAGGTCAGACATTTGTTATGCAGTGGGAATAGTCAGTAGGTACCAGTCCAATCTAGGGTTAGACCACTGGACATCAGTTAAAAATATCCTCAAGTATCTTAGAAGAACGAGGGACTATACGCTTGTGTATGGGTCTAAGGATTTGATCCTTACTGGATACACTGATTCTGATTTTCAGACCGATAAGGATTCTAAAAAATCCACATCAGGATTTGTTTTCACCCTTAACGGGGGAGCTATAGTATGGCGAAGCATCAAGCAAGGATGCATCGCTGACTCCACGATGGAGGGTGAGTATGTCGCTGCTTGTGAAGCAGCTAAAGAGACTGTTTGGCTAAGAAAATTCCTTACTGATTTGGAAGTTGTTCCAAATATGGAATCTCCCATCACCTTATACTTTGACAACAGTAGTGCGGTAGCCAATTCGAAGGAACCTTGCAGCCATAAGCGAGGTAACCACATCGAGAGGAAGTATCACCTGATACGAGAAATAGTGCAACGAGGAGATGTGACAGTCACGAAGATCGCTTCGAAGCACAATATTGTTGATCCGTTTACAACGACTCTCACGGCTAAAGTGTTCGAGGGTCATCTGGAAAGTCTGGGTCTACGAGATATGTACATAGGTTAATCTAGGGCAAGTGGGAGATATGTAATGGGGTATATGGATGCCCTAGTTTATTGTATTTCTATCTCTTGTAACCACTGTTTTAGATTATGACGTACCCCACTAGAGTTTTAGTGCAAGTGGGAGTTTGCTGGAATTTGTGCCCTAAAACTCGTAGTTTGTAATTATGTTCTAATTAATGTAATAAAGTGTTATTATTTCAATAAAGAGTTATTGTTCGTTATCTACGAGTTTGCCTTTATTTAAACCCTAAATCCAATAAACTAAACATCCATGGCTATCATATGAATCTTTAACTAAATGTAGTGTACATATAAAGGATCTCAGTTCGAGATACAGCCTAAAGGGTATATAGTTAGGGGATAAGGTTTGGGTACCTTACCCTGGTAAAACTATGGATGTGGCCCACTTTGTATTAGATGCAAACACTGTGATCCTAACGTGTTCGTGTAGATGACATGTGAGTGGGGATATCCTATGTAATGAGATTACATAAAATCGGACCACGAAATAGCAACCTGTAGCTGTAACTCCGTTGACTAGTTAGGTTTCTATTTCAGTAGGATGACCTAGGCAACTTGATCTCAATCCTGAGCAGGTTACAAACTCTTGTTCGCGAGGGATTGTCCTTTGACTACTATGGGTGAGAGTGGCCAGATTCGCCGACTCAATATGCCTACCTTCTTGGGGACAAGACCGAGTGAGCGACTGGGAACTTAACTTAGCAAGATGGAATTCACTCCTTCCCACCTACTAGGGTAAGTAGAGGAATGTTCCCTTAAGTGGTGTTTCTGGGACTTGAACAAAGGGCCCGACCCTCTCATTGGCCCAAGAGGGACTCTGTTTGTTAGTAGGACAACAAACCAATTGTTCATTAGAGGAGCACTGGTACTTAAGGCACAAGATGTAACCCAGGGGTAAAACGGTCTTTTGACCCAGCTGGTGTTACGAACATTCGTGAAGGATTGACTTGCTGTTATTGGTCAATATCCGTGGACACAAAAATATATCTACAAAGAGAGAAGAGTGCACTGCATGGACTTTAGTGGAGTGTTCCCCGCTTAACGAATGTTGATTGGGAGGCTAATGAGATTAACCGAGCAATCTCATATCGTTGGAGCTTCTGATCTGTAGGTCCATTAGGTCCACCTTCTAGCTCGTAAAGGGTTCTTAGATCATTTGAATTTGAAATGTTCAAATTCATTAGGGAATATATTTAATGTATATGTATACGATATAATATATGGTTTTGGAACTATATATTATAAATTTAATGTGAATATAATTCATATTAAATTATGTGAGAAAATTAAATATTTGAAAGAGTTCAAATGTTAAATTCAAATATGAATGTGATTCACATTTGAAAACTATAGGTTAAAATTAAATGTGCACTGGATGTACATTAAAACTATAGGTTAAAGGAGTAATATGATTAAATGAGATTTAATCCAAATTAAATATATGATATTTAATTTGTATTATTTAAATATGATTTAAATTAATAATTAAATTTGATTTAATTATATTATTCTTATTATTCTTATTATTATTTTAATAATAAAATAAGGGAACGTGTCAACCAGACACGTTCCCACTACCCCCCTTCTTCTCCCTATCGATAGTTCAATAAGAAGAAGGGGGTTGATGGATCAACTGATCGATCGATCAATTGAGTGACTTGCAATTGGTGAATTGCTGTCATTTTTCTCTCATACCCTCAAATTCCTAAATTCTTCCAAAAGTTGGATCCTTCCCACCAAGGAAGATCTAAGCACTAAGAGACATAGAGGGTTTTCCTCGTGGTGCTGTCAAACTTAAGAAAAAAGAGAAGCTTCTTGGGTGTTGCTGTGTTTCTGAACATTGGAGCAAGGAGTTGTTGTACCGAGAAGAAACTACAAAGGTAATAATTTCCTTTCTCTTCTTAGTTTAATTGTTAAACTTTAATCATGTTTTCATGTACTACTTCATGTTTAATTAGATTAAAGATGTATGCTTATTCTGTATCTTTTGTCAATGTACTGGTTTTTTATTCAACTTAAAACAATCAAGCAATTACGATCCCAAACCACGTTTCCACTGCTCAAGGAGATCAGATCTCCATCAGATGCGACCCGCTTTGTATTAAGATACAAACGAGGTGATCTGACTCGTTCATGTGGTTGACATACGAGTGGAGGCATCTTGTACAATGAGATTGTACAAGACCAGACCGTTAATTATTAGACCTACTGATGTAACACCATTAACAATATGGACTAATAACTTCGTAGATGACCATTAGTGACTCGACTTGAATCCTGAGCGTGTTACGGACTCCTATCTGCGGGGGTCTGTGCTTTGCCTAGTACGGGTGAGGGTGGTCACAGTTACTCGGCCAATATGCTTATCTTCTCCGGGATAGGACTAAGTAGGGAGCTGGAAAGTTAACTACGCGAGATGGAATTCACTCGTTCCCGCCTTTAGGGAAACTAGAGGGGTTGTTCCCTTAAGTGTTGTCTCCAGGGCTTGGACAACGGGCGCCCACCCTCTCACTGGCACGAGAGGGAAGTAGACACAGGGTAAAACGGTAATTTGACCCAGCAGTGTCTACAAACAACCTGTGAAGGGTCGACTCATGGGCATTGGTTATATTAGTGGACACATAATGTCTTACACTGACAGGAGTGCAACTACGGGGTTTAGTGGAGTCTTACCATAGCTAATGAATGTTGATTAACCGGGTCAAAGAGTTTGATAAGTTAATCTCAGATCATTGGAGCTCGTCACTATAGGTCCATAAGGTCACTCGGTTTGCTCAAATTGGATTAAAAGAAGGTTTACTGTTTTGGTGTGAATTGAAGTGTTGAAGTTCACTAAAGGGCATTTATGTCATTTATATGAGATATGAATGATATAATATATACTTTAATGTGAATGAGATTCATAATAAACTATAGGTTAGCCTAATTGTTGTATTAGGGCTAATTTAGAGAAATTAGGTTGAGAGATATTAAATTGGATGTGATTCAATTTAATAAATCCACAATTATACAAATGTAATTCCTAAAATGAGATATGAGATATCCTATGGTTATGCAAATATGATTTGCATAACCTATAGTTGTGGTAAAATGGTAAATAGGTTGAAAATTCAACTCCACCTATCTCCATTATTTAAACCCCTTTTGCATGAAGGGTGTGATGCTCTTACTCTCATTTTTTGGAAATCTCACCAAAAAGGAAGAGTTCTCTCCTCTCTCAATTCTCCCTCAAAAGTTCTTCTCCCTAAACCAAAACCTAGAATCCCACTATTCTCCTTCTTTCAAAAGAAGAACAACCGAGAAATCGAGTGGAGGGTGTTCATTCGTTGGGATTGTTCGAGTAGTTCGCGATCGTTGGGAGAACACGAAGAGTTCATGGTCATCGGAGGAAGGAATCTTGAAGAAAGTCTTCAACAAGTAAGTACCGTCTTTAACTTACTGTTTTTCTTCCTTAGAATGCATGTTTAACCTATTTCTATGCGATAGTTGATTTTAACGAATTCAAGTTGCACAACATCACCACGACGATTCGATCGTCTTCCGCTGCGCTGGGAGTTTCATTCCCTTCAATTGGTATTAGAGCCATTTGTTGGTTCTTGTTGTGTACTGATTTTTGTTAAAATTAGTTGGGTATATGCCTTTAATTCATGAGATGAATGTTGGTTAGCATAATGGATGTTTTTCGTTTTGGTACTTTTATTAGATTTACATTTTATGTTGATTAGATCAAGTAATGGCCCATGTTTTGGGCATTTTTAATGTAAATTGAGTCTGTAAGTCCAAGTCGTTCGTAGCAAGAGTTGTTGTGAATAAATCGGAGCGAAAACGGGTGAGAATCGACGAAGAACTGCAAGAGGTGCTTGCTGTTCTGTCGACAGCGTTGAGACGTTGTTCATTGGCGTCTCAACACTGCACATGCGGACGGAGGCCTTGTTGCAGAGCAGCGTTGCAACGCCGAGGCGTGGAGCACGCGGGGCGTGATGCTGGACGCTGCAGCGTTGCAACACTACATGCGTAGTGGATGTGTGCAGCGAGCACTTCGCGTGAACGTGGGCGGTTTGAAGTTTTTGTCTTCGTGGGGCTTAACTTGTTTTCTTTTAATTTAATTTCTAAATGTAAAATGTATTTATTTTATATTTATTTATTTTATTTTATTAAATAATATTAATATAAATGTTATATTAATGTTATTTAATTAAATATTTGCCCCTAAGTGCCAAAACTGGTCCATTTTTGCTATTTAATTATTTGTATGCATGAGATGTATGATTTAATTAAATTCTATGTGCATAATGTATGTCATATAGATTTAAAATCCAAACTTAGGTTAAACATTTCATGCACCATTTATATTATAAGTGTTATAATATATAGTTTGCATGATAGGTTTTATTATAAGTATTATGATATATTTAAATGCATGTGTTAATTTAATTAATATAAGTGTTATATTTTTTAGATTAAAGTATGCTCATGCATTTTAATTTCATGTGATGAATTATTATGTTATAGTATAGTTATTCATATGATGAATGATTAAGCACTATAACATAGAAATGCATGTAACCTAAATTAATTATTAGTTTTAAAGTGTTTAGAACTTGAATAATTAGACTTAGGTCTTCTAGTTCTATTAAGATCAGAATTAGGAAATCAAAATGTAATCTTTGAATGGTGACTAATAAGTAACTCTGTCTAAGGAAGATTTTGTTTAAGGCTAGGGTATTTAAGTTGACCCTTGCGGAACACGCCTACCTAGAAACCGGCCTGGTAGTGAATTCGGTCCGAAGATTCTTAGATTATATTTTTCGTGAGTGTCGTTAATTAAAAGTTCATTAATTTACTCACATAGACCTAAGTAATAATGTGATTATAAACTCAGGCCTAATTTAATATAAGAGTTATATTGGTAGACTTAGGTAAATTTTAGCCGGTTTATCTAGGTCAATCCCGAATAACATAAAGTGTTGAGTGAGAGGAAATAAAGTGTATAAGATACATTTAATTTTTTGACCACAAATCTTTGTTAAGTCCGCACCGTGAGATCCATCCTCTGCCTCGTGGTCCAAATGGGAGTGTCCCCCTTCGGATGACATTTGTATGGGTCAATATCAAAGTGGATGGAGAGAGTACTTATAGTGAGTGGGAAAGGGACCTGTGGAAACGGGACCTACGGTCTCTTCTTTCGATTCACACCGTGAGACCCCTATGATCCGCCTGCTAGTTTGGCTTGGACCAGACAATCCCTTCGGAGGGCCTTGATCATGGGAGTCGGAACACCGTGAATTCCCAAAAGGTATACAGTTTCCTTCTTGGTTTTCCTTCGTGGTTCACCTTTCGGTGGCTATTGCTTGGACGGATACTTGGAAACTTAAAGATTGAGGGTGACACTCACGGGATTCGTTAAGTGTTAATAATTTGACAAAATAATGGTAACTGGACGCCTAATGGAATAAGAGTTATTCGGAGATTAGGGTCTGGTCGAGAAAGTCTCGTCCTAGAGGATGAATGTTTCTGTTCAACCTTCGGTGGCAGTCGTTCTAAACCTTTAGGATATCATCGCAATTTTTTAAATGACCTAGGTATCATAGGACTAAATTTTGCTAAAACTTGATTGGTTTTCAAAAGTTTATGCGAGACTGACACAAAATTATTTGATTTTTTCAGCTATAAAAATGTCTAGCTCAATTATCGCTTTACTCGCTTTCAACAAGTTAGTGGGAGATAACTTCCAAACGTGGAAAAATAATATAAACACGATTCTTGTAACCGACGACCTGAAGTTCGTGCTTACTGAGGAGTGTCCTCAGTTGTCGACCTCGGCTGCATCACGTAGTGTTCGTGATGCATACGATCGATGGATCAGGGCCAATGAAAAGGCCAAGGTCTATATCATTGCCAACTTATCTGAAGTCTTGGTAAAGAAGCACGATTTGATGATCACATCTAAGGAGATCATGGAGTCGTTGCAGGACATGTTTGGACAACAATCCTTTCAGGTTAGGCACGATTCGCTCAAACACGTCCTCAACGGTCGAATGAAAGATAGGGCGTCTGTTCGTGAACATGTTCTGGACATGATGACCGACTTTAATTTGGCGTAGATGAACGGGGCTTCGATCGATGAGTTGAGCCAGGTTAACTTTATTTTGGAGACTCTTCCGAAGAGTTTCCTTCAGTTTCATAGCAATGTTGTTATGAACAAAATTAGCTACACTCTGACCACCCTTCTGAAAGAGCTACAAAACTTCCAGTCCCTGATGAGGATTAGGACACTGGAAGCTGAGGCAAATGTTTCCTTGAAGTTCTTTCACAGGGGTTCGACCTCTGGGACCAAATCTGTTGCTCCTTCTCGCACGAAAGGGAAAAAGAAGATAAAAAAGGTAAAGCTGACCGAGCTGCCGCCCAAAAAGGCAAGAAGGTCAAGGAAGTTGCAGAAAAAGGAAAGTGTTTCCACTGCAATGGGGACGGCCACTAGAAGAGAAATTGTCCCATGTTCCTTGTCGAGAGGATGAATCAAGGTAAATATGATTTACTGGTAGCTGAAACTTGTTTGGTGGAGAGTAGTGACTCTTCTTGGGCATTGGATTCGGGCGCCATGAACCACGTTTATTCTTCTTTTCTAAGAATTGATTCCTGGCAGCAGCTGCGAGAGGGTGAGGTGACTCTACGGATTGGATCCGGGGAGATTGTCTCTGCTGCAGCTATCGACAAAGTGAAGCTTTACTTCGGCAGGAATTACTTAGTGTTAGACAATTTGTACATAGTTTCAGGGTTTACTAGGAACCTCGTTTCTATTTCCTGTCTTATTGAACAATGTATTTCAATTTCCTTTGAATATAATAAAGCGTTTATTTATTTCAAAGGCAATTCAATTTGTTCATCTTCACTTGAATCAAATTTGTATGTTTTAAAGCCTAATTCGGTCAAAAGCGTTTTGAACACTAAATTACGAACTAAGAGAGTTAAAAGTTTCTCCAAAAGAAAAATGTTCATCTTTGGCATCTAAGGTTAGGCCACATTAATCTCAATCGGATTGAGAGACTAGTGAAGAGTGGACTTCTAAGTCAGTTGGAAGAAAACTCTTTACCGATGTGTGAGTCATGCCTCGAAGGCAAAATGACCAAACGTCCTTTTAGTGGAAAAGGATTTAGAGCCAAGGAGCCCCTTGATCTTATACATTCTGACCTCTGTGGTCCGATGAGTGTTAAAGCACGAGGTGGTTACGAATACTTCGTATCTTTCATACATGACTATTCGAGGTATTGGTATATTTACCTAATGCATAGGAAGTCTGAAACTCTTGAAAAGTTCAAGGAGTACAAGACTGATGTTGAGAACCTATTAGGTAAAACGATAAAAACACTTCGATCAGATCGAGGTGAAAAGTATATGGACACTGAATTTCAGGACTAGATGATAGAACACGGAATTACGTCCCAAAACTCATCACCTGGTATGCCACAACAAAATGGTGTATCAAAGAGGAGAAATGTAAACGGGTATTCAATGCCCTAGTTTATTGTATTACTCCATTGCAATTTATGTACATTTCAGAAATGTATTTGCTCCACTAGCTTACTCCAAGTGGGAGTTTGTTGGGATGTTTGACCTAATCTCGTATAGTTTGTAAATTACTATTTTAAATCAATAAAGAGTTATTTATTTCATCATTTTGTGTCTCGCATTCATTACAAACTTTGTCGAATAAACTTAGCTCCAGGGTCATTGAATATATGAGAGAACTAGAACTTGAAGGGTGTGTAGTGGACACATAGGGACGATCACGTTCGAGTAAATGACCCGAACGGTCTACAGTATATGGATGGGATTGGAGACCTAATCCTGGATACGCGGTGAATGCAGCCCGCTTCGTATTAAGATACAAACGAGGTGATCTGGCTCGTTCATGTGGTTCACATGCGAGTGGGGGCATCTTTTACAATGAGATTGTACAAGACCGAACCGTGAATTATTAGACCAGCTGATGTAACACCGTTAACAGTATGGACTAATAACTTCGTAGATGACCATTAGTGACTCGCCCTGAATCCTAAGCGTGTTACGGACTCCTGTCTACGGGAGGGTGGTCACAGTTACTTGCCCAATATGCCTACCTTCTCAGGGACAGGACCAAGTAGAAAGCTGGGAACTTAACTACGCGAGATGGAATTCGCTCGTTCCCGCCTTTAGGGAAACTAGAGGGGTTGTTCCCTTAAGTGTTGTGTCTAGGGCTTGGACAACGGGCGCCCACCCTCTCACTGGCACGAGAGGGTTGTTGTAATTGGTTGGACCATTATAATGTTGTTGTTCATTAGAGAAGCAGTGGGGACTTAAGGAGCAAGAAGTAGATACAGGGGTAAAACGGTAATTTGACCCAACAGTTTCTACAAATAGCCTGTGAGAGGTCGACTCATGGGCATTGGTTATATTAGTGGACACATAATGTCTTACACTGATGGGAGTGCAACTACGGACTATAGTGGAGTGTTACCGTAGCTAATGAATGTTGATTAACCGGGTCAAATAGTTTGATAGGTTAATCTCGGATCATTGGAGCTCGTCACTGTAGGTCCATAAGGTCCCTCGGTTGGCGCAAACTATATTAAAAGAAGGTTTACTGTTTTGGTGTGAATTGAAGTGTTCAAGTTCACTAAAGAGCATTTATGTCATTTATATGAGATATGAATTATATAATATATACATTAATGTGAATGAGATTCATAATAAACTATAGGTTAGCCTAATTGTGGAATTAGGGCTAATTTGGAGAAATTAGGTTGAGAGATATTAAATAGGATGTGATTCAATTTAATAAATCCACAATTATACAAATGTGATTTGTAAAATGAGATATGAGATATCTTATGGTTATGCGAATATGATTTGCATAACCTATAGTTGTGGTAAAATGGTAAATAGGTGGAGATTTCAACTCCACCTATCTCCATTATATAAACCCCTTTTGCAAGAAGGGTGTGATGCTCTTACTCTCATTTTTTGGAAATCTTACCAAAAAGGAAAAGTTCTCTCCTCTCTCAATTCTCTCTCAAAAGTTCTTCTCCCTAAACCAAAACCTAGAATCCCACTATTCTCCTTCTTCTAAAAGAAGAACAACCGAGAAATCAAGTGGAGGGTGTTCGTTCGTTGGGATTGTTCAAGTAGTTCGAGATCGTTGGGAGAACACGAAGAATTCGTGGTCATCGGAGGAAGGAATCTTGAAGAAAGTCTTCAACAAGTAAGTATCGTCTTTAACTTACTGTTTTTCTTCCTTAGAATGCATGTTTAACCTATTTCTATGCGATAGTTGATTTTAACGAATTTAAGTTGCACAAAATCACTATGACGATTCGATCGTCTTCCGCTGCATTGGGAGTTTCATTCCCTTAAGTTCTCGGGATCTAGATTGTCCGGAACCGCAAGAACAAAATACTAGCCTTGTCTCAAGCATCGTACATCGACAAAATATTGATTCGATATAAGATGCAAAACTCTAAGAAGGGTTTATTGCCTTTCAGACACGGGGTTCACTTGTCTAAAGAACAACACCCTAAGACACCTCAAGAGGTAGAGGATATGAGACGAGTCCCTTATGCATCAGCTGTAAGTAGCCTCATGTACGCCATGTTCTGTACTCGACCCGACATTTGTTATGCAACTCGGATTGTCAGTAGGTATCAATCCAACCCAGGATTAGATCACTGGACTGCGGTCAAATCAAACCTCATGTATCTTAAGAGAACGAGGAACTATGTGCTCGTGTATGGGGCTAAGGATCTTATCCTTACAGGATACACAGACTCTGACTTCCAAACTGATAAGGATTCTAGGAAATCCACATCAGGATCAGTGTTCACTCTTAATGGAGGGGCATTAGTCTGGCGAAGCATCAAGTAAGGATGCATTGTTGACTCCACCATGGAGGTTTAGTGTGTAGGAGCTTGTGAAGTGGCTAAAGAGGCAGTATGGCTTAGGAATTTCATGACTGATTTGGAAGTCGTTCCAAATATGAACCTCTCGATCACCCTTTATTATGATAACAGTAGTGTCGTGGCCAACTCGAGAGAACCTCGTAGTCACAAAAGGGGAAAACATATCAAACGGAAGTATCACTTGATACGAGAAATTGTGCACCAAGGAGATGTGGTCGTCACGAAGATAGCATCGGAGCACAACCCTGCTAATCCGTTTACAAAGACTCTCACGGCTAAGGTGTTCGAGGGTCACCTAGAAACTCTAGGTTTACACATTAGAACTTGACTAGGACAAGTGGGAGTATTGTATCAAAGGGTATTTAATGCCCTAGTTTATTGTATTTCCATTATTGTAATATTTTATGTACTCCACTAGCTTTAGGACAAGTGGGAGTTTGTTGCAATTTATGCCATAAACTCGTGTATTTGTAATTATTTGAGGGAATGAATAAAATTTTTATTTTTCCTTTAAACTTGTATTCTCGCAATTACGAACTTAAATCCAATAAACTAAGCTCTAGGGTCACATTTAGAATGTCACCCAAATGGTCTATAGTAGATGGATTAGGTTGGGAACCTTTTCCTGTTAACACTATGGATGCGGCCCACTTTGTATTTGATACAAACGAGGCAAACCAGCTTGTTCATGTAGTTGAGATGCGAGTGGGGGCATCCTGTGCAAAGAGTTTGTACAAGACTGGTCCAAGAATTGTTAGACTAATCCAGTAACACCGTTGATGGGTTAGGGCTAATGATTCAAATGATGACCAATAGTGATTCAACCTGAATCCAGAGCGAGTTGCGAACTCCTGTCTGCTGGGGATTATCCCTTGACTAGTACGGGTGAGTGTGGCCACAGTTACCGACTCAATATGCCTAACTTCTCAGGGATGAAACCTTGTAGGGAGTTGGGGACTCAACTTCGCAAGAAGGAATTCACTCGTTCCCCGTTCTAGGGTAACTAGATAGGTTGTTCCCTTAAAAGTTGTATCCAGGTCTTGAACGACGGGGCTCCTCCCTCTTGCTAGCCTCAGAGGGATAATGTTTATGGTCAGACCATAAACTTGTTGTTTATTAGAGGGTCAGTGGTGCTTAAGGTGCAAGAAGTAGTCATAGGGGTAAAACGGTAATTCAACCCAACTGTGACTACGAACAACCTGTGAAGGGTTGATTCACGGGCATTGGTTAAATTAATGGACACAACTTGTCCTACAGTGAGGAGAGTGCAGCTACGAGTCTTTAGTGGAGTGACTCGTAGTTAACGAATGTTGATTGACGAGATCAATGAGTTTGATTAGTCAATCTCATATCGTTGGAGCTCATGATCTGTAGGTCCATTAGGTCGCTCGGTTTGCTCAACATGGAATTTAATCGAGGGTATAAAGTTTTGGAATGAATTTGAAATGTTCAAGTACAAATGTATGGAATATATCAATTATATATGATATGATTGATATAATATATAGTTCAATGTAAATATGATTCATATTTAACTTAATTATGTCTAATTATGAAATAAGGACATAAAATCTGATAGAACTTTGGACAAATGAAATTGGACTTATTCAAATCCAATTTCTCCACATTATATGATTCATATAATAAGGTGTTTGACACTTTATATTATGCATTTATGCATAATAAGTGGAGATAGTGGCAAGATAGGTGGAGAATTTGTCTCCACCGAAATTGCCTATAAAAGCATCCTTTTAGATGCATGTTATGACACTTGAACCATTTGTGTGGTTTTGCATCCAAAGCAAACACAAGAGTTCCCTCAAGTTCTCTCTAAAATACATCCTTAATCCAAAGGAGATCGCACCTCTTTCCCTCTCTTTGAGAACAACCGAGAAGGTCTTTTGGTGGTGTTCGAGAATTTGTTGGTAGAGAAGAGGAGCTCGTAGACGACGAGCAACCACTTGAAGAATCGATTTTCAAAGATAATCTTCTAAGATATGTATGCTTTCAACTTAGTATGCTTAGCATTATTTATTTAAGTTTTGAACAATTTCTATGTAACACAATTAAGTGCATATGCGATCAATCGCTTCCGCACGAGATTCAATTCCCTTCACCTGGGACACTCTCACTCATACTAGTGAAAGCACAATCTCTCGTAGACAGGAGTTCATCACTCGCCCAAGATTCAGGTCGAGTTACTATTTGTTATATATGAACTACTAAGCTTAAGATGTTAACAGTGTTATATCAGGTTGTTAACAATTTGCGGTCTGGTCTTGTACAAACTCATCACATAGGATGTCACACCCCCTCCCAAACTACCTGCTAACTTAGCCCGGAAGACGGCGTGAAGCCAACAGACATTGTTAACCTCTTAACAATACCTCTTGACCCTGTATTACCTGATAAACATACTATACCTGCATATGGAACTTTTTAAACATAAACACAGCGGAATATTGACAATTACGAAACCTACATAATGAGTAACCCTACTTAACACTCTCTTGAAAACTGAAATGGGCAAGAGCATCTGAACAAAAAACAGGCCAAACCATTGTTTACACCACCACAACTTCTAATGCACACACAACTATAACTACATTACATATGAACTTGCTACACAACCCCACCCACGTACAAAATATTAAGCTTGTGGAGCTTTCAGCAGACTATGGCAGGATATCAGGCACTGGGAGCTCGATCTCTACCTGAAAAGTGAAGAAACACTAAAAAAATGAGCTATGAAGCTTAGTGAGTGACTGAGTTTAAAATCTAGAAACTGGTAAATCATATCACCTGACCATCTATGAGCATATGCATCTGTAACCAAGCATTAAATATAAACGTGTAATCATAATAGCTTTTCAGAAAACCAGCAAGTATGTCGTTCAAATCTCGTAAGACATATAAATAATATTAACCATTATAAAACATTTAACAATCCACGTTGTGTAGGGCACGCCCAATACAACCAACGTTTACTCTACGATGTAGTGGGGCCCGCCCAGCACTCACGACAGCATTGTTGTCACGGAGTACACTCAACGTCGACAACAGAATATGACCTGTGTGCACATAGTACTATAAAGCCTCGAGCTCAATATCTCAGTCATTTACTCATTCGAGTCTCAGAAAATAACATAAAATATTTGAACATGTCTGCTTATCTTTTATTTTGTAAAACTCAAGCTTACTCAGCTCGTTCATAAAAACTGAAAATCTTTAAATCATACTTGCTAGTACATGCTTGCTTTAAATCATAACATTTTCACTAACTTTTGGTAAACAATAAACATATGCTCACGAATAAATTCATCAGGACATCTAGGCTCACAACGAGCACTTAAAATCATTTGTAGGAAAACATGAATACTCTTAAGTATGTGTTCAGAGGAAAAAAATCAGCATTGAAACCATCTCATTCTAGCAAAATCTTGTATTTTCATAGGCATAATACAATCATATAAATCGTTTTCGAAGTTTGTTTTGTCACTCACAGTGTTAGAACTAGAACCTTGGCCCGTACACTCGACCTATTTCCTCTTGGCCTCTCAAACAAACCAAAACCAAGCATTAGAACCTCGAGCTCATGATTTTCAACCTGGAAATTACAAAAAAACACACCATTTAATTTTCCAGCATTTTACAGATTCATACCCTGACTTTGTACAATCATAACTTCTTCATTACTTAGCCAAAAAGGATGTATTTTATACCAAACTCTTCCTTTTTGAACCCTCTAAAGCTCATGTGAAAAAATGAAATTAAAATTCCCAATGGATTTGTCGAAAATACCTTGAAAGCTTTTTCTCGAAAATCAAACTTCTGCTGTTTCCAGATTCGTTTCCCTACTACACCACAAACATGACCTAAAATGTAAAACATCTTTCAGTCATTTTCTACTCACGATTTCTTCAAGAAAGTTGTAAGAAATTGAATAAGCTTTCCCAACCATACCTATTACAGCTTCTGATTCGAATCCTACTGATCAGCATGACCCAAAAACAAGAGGGTTCTCAGATTTGACAGCAAAATCATTCCTCTGTCTTCCTCTTAACAAATCAGTAACTTAGTTTCAAAATTTGCTCGAGCTTCCTTCACGAATTTTGTTCAAATGTTAGTTAACGTTCAAGAAAATAAAACCTAAATTCTTACCTCTTCTTGTGGTGCTCGAAATGATCAAAAAATCAGAACAGGGTTGAATTGATCATAGAATTGCCATTGAAATTGAATCACCTTTCTCCTTTCTTGTTCAACCTCATAACCAGAAAATTTATTTTCTTCTTCTTCCTTCAGTTTTCTCCCATGAAGCCCTCTGCTTTTCTTTGTTGAAAATGAGAAGAAAATGGAAAGAAGGTTGGTTAATTAAAGCTAAAAACCCTTTGGCGGTGGATTTGTCTTTTCCCAATTCTTTTCCTTTTTTTAAATCTCTTTCTTTATTTCTTTCTTCCTTTCTTTTAAACAAAGAAACCCAAACATAAAAAAAAAATATTTTATTTTCCTTTTCTTTTCTTCTTTTCCTTTCCTTTCCTTTTCTTCTTTTCCTTTCATTTTCCCAAACAAAACCATTTCATTTTTTTTAAGTTAAACATACCAAAACATTTCTTTTTCTCTATTTTTTTTAAAAGAAATTCCAAACGGAAATCTCGGGTTTACATAGGATGTTCCCACCTCACTCACATGTCACATAGGATGTTCCCACCTCACTCACATGTCTACTACATGAACAATTTGGATTGTCTCGTTTGTATAAAAAACAAAATGGGTCACATCCATAGTGACACAAGGATAATGTTCTCAACCTTATCCATGTACTATAGATCGTTCAGACTAATAACTTGACATGATCCTACTCATATATCCTCTACATACTATTCAAGTTTTCATAAAACTGTATCACCTTGGAACTTAGTTTTATGGATTTAAGTTTGAATGCAAGTATACAAGATGAAAATAACACTTTATTAATTCATCAAGTATTTACAACATCCATGAGTTTAGGGCATACTCCCCAACACAAGAAGGTAGGATTATTCAGTTGGCGACTCAAACCACTCTGACCCATACTAGTCAAAAGAGAACCCCTCGCAGACAGGAGTTCATGACCCGCTCAGGATTCAGGTCGAATTACTAATGGTAATATATGAATTATTAAACCTAATATGTTGTTTCAACAGTTGGTTAATAATCTGTGGTCTGGTCTTGATCGAACTCATCGCATATGATGCTCTCACTCACATGTCTACAATATGAACAAACTAGATCGATTTGTTTGTATCAAATAAAAAGTGGGTTGCATCCATTGTGTCACAAGGATAAGGTTTCCAACCACATTTGTATACTATAGACCGTTCAAGTTATTTACTTGAACATGATCCTCCTTGTATGTCTATTGAATTTAAGTTTAAATGTGAGTACAAGAAAAATGAATAAAATAACTCTTTATTAAATTCATCATAATATTTTCATTTCCACAAGTTTACGGTATGCACCCCAACAATCTTGTTCCTTCATTGTTTCGTGTATAGGCATGAGTGTTTCTTTCTCTCACTACCATTTCCCAACCTATGTTATGGGATCGAGGATAGAACTAGAGACGTTACCATAGGGGAGACCCGGGGTGATAGGTATCAATTCTAGAGCTCTGAATAGTGGTTAGGTTGTATAGAAGTATGTGCAAAGCGAGGAAAATGTCGTTTGAGTTATGTTGTTGTAGTTTGGACCTTAAATGTGTTACTTATTGAGTATGTTAATACTCACCCAAGTATTTTGATGTTTTTATTTGCATATAAGGCTAAACCGTGAGGCCACTGGCAACGACGACGACCGGTCGAGGCAATGGAGACCTTCCTTGATCCCTAGGCTCAGTAGTACTAATCTAAGTTGTCCTTATGACTTCCGTTGAACTTTGTAGTTGGTTATAAACCCTGTCATAGATGTTTGATTATTTGTCTTTCGAACCTAACATGTTATAGGTTATGTTCTAGTAAACTTGTTGATTTAATTTCTTTTAGAATTCTTGTGTGTGTATTCGTTTAGAACTCTACAAGTTGAAGTCCAGCCTCATCTTTAGATGAAGTATGGTGGAAGTTGGGTGTTCTTTGTGTTTTAAAGAGTGTCTTTATTTGTGTTCTAGGTCCTAGGATGTATTGGATTTCTGCTAGTTACACCGTTATGCTGCCAAAATTTCGGGTATAGATAGTGTGGTTTGGTAAACTCCCTAAATAGGTTTATTCTAAAATTTTGGGTTGTTGCATGGTTCGATCCCCTCTCAAAATTATTGATCTCAAAATAAATCAATAAAAATTTAATTAGTCAACAAAATCATATGAATAAATGGAATCTTAAAAGGCTTGAATAGGAAAGGTTTGTTTTTTAATCTCTAAGAACAATGAAAAGATTTCACCTTTAATTATAATTACTTATAGAATTTCATATAACTTAGAATAAAAAAAGCTTTGTTACAAATCCTTTACAACAGTAAAAATGTTTTATTCCACCATTTTTTTTCACCATTTTAATTATAGTTAATTATACCTTTTTGTTTTTTAATATTAATTCAGCTTTTATTTTTTCTTTACTTGTAATCCCTCATGTTTCCTTACTTTTTAAAATCTATATTCAATATGGAAAGCAATTAAGATGCCCATTTTCTTCACTTTCGTAATTAAACCCTTTTGATTTTCAACTTCAGCTTTTTTTTTTTTTTTTTTTACTTTTAATTACCCATATTTTCCATACTTTTTTAAAATTTATATTCATTATGGAAAGTAACTAAAAAGCTACAACATGACACATTTATGGAGTACGGGATAGATTTATCAAATCCATATTTCGAATTCTTATATTTTTTGGATGTTTGAGTTTCATTTTAATAAGTCTCATATTGACTTTGTCTACCAATTGTCAAGTCGGAGGTAAATTAAAGTTGTGTATTACACACGTTTTGGTTATTTTCTTTGTTACTTTTTTTTTTCTTTTCTAATTAGTGTTATAATTTTTTGCAAAATATTAAATGCATGCATGCTTTGAATTTGCTAAGAGGCAATTAATTTTTTTTTAAAGAATTTAGCATGTTTATTAAATGTCTTTTATTTGATAAATTTAAATACGTTAAAGTTATTTATTCCTGTTACACTATTCTATTTCTAACAAGTTGATTCATTAGAAATGTAATTAAATTTCTTTTAACATTTGTTTAATTGTAAAATAGAAGATATCTCTCTCTATAAAGAAAGCTTTGCATTTATTGCACAAGGTAATAAAACTAGTAAAATATAATAATATTTAGAGGTAAAAGAATTCAAACCTCTAATTTCTGTATCAGGATACATGTTATTTACCATTGAGCTATATAAAAGTTGAGGGAGATGAGTGGAAAGCTAAACAGTAATATATCAAGAGAGAAAGAGAAGATCATGCGAGAATGAGAAACTTTGGCTAAATTATAGAAAATGCCCCTAAACTATGGGGTTTGTGTCAAAAATACCCCTAAACTTTAAAAAGTTTCAAAAATACCCCTAGACTTTAAAAAATGTTCTAAAATACCCTTGCCGTTAAGTTTTGGATGGTAACCATTAAAGTTTTGTTTCAAAATACCCTGAACTTTTAAAAGTTTCAAAAATACCCACAGCCTTAAAAACTTTTTAAAAATATTTACCATTAAGTTTTGGATGAAAAATATTAAAATTTCATTTCAATAATACCCTTAACCTTTCAAAAAGTTCAAAAAATAGAAAAATACAAAACCGTTTAAGTTTTATTATAGTTATAAGAATATTAGAGTTTCCGTATATATAGGATTGATATTCTAATTTACTTAATTATCATGAATATAATCACCCAATTTTATTTGAAAAAAGAAATAGAAAAATGAATAAAAGCAAAACAAAATAAATATATAAAATAAATGAGGAAGAAAACAATCAATCTTAAGGAATTGATTTCATCAATCGACTAATAATTCAATTAATTAAGACCCGTTTGATAAGCATTTGATTTTTGTTTTTGTTTTTGAAAATTAAGCTTAACAATACTACTTCTACCAATAGGTTTCTATATTTTCTTTTCTACTTTGTACCTATGTTTTCAAAAAACCAAGCTAAGTTTTAAAAATTAAAGCTCCATTTGATAATAATTTTTTTTTATTTTTGGTTTTGAAAATCATGCTTGTTTTTTTACAATTTCTTTTCATATCCTCTATAATGATTTTCATCTTTCTTGAGGTACCATTTAAGTTTCTAGCAAAATTTCAAAAACAAAACAAGTTTTTGAAAACTACTTTTTAGTTTTCAAATTTTAAAACTGATTTTTAAAACATAGGTACATAGTAGATAAGGATACATAGAAACTTATTGATAGAAGTGGTATTTTTAGGCTTCATTTTCAAAAACTGTAACTAAAAACCAAATGGTTATCAAACTAGGGCTCAACACAAATAAGATTGACATGCAAATATTTCATAAATCGGAAAACAAAAGTTAAGATTATTTTTACGAAAACAAGTGGATGTTTTGGATCTTCCACATCATTCTTGGGTGAGGTCCGGGTAAATTTTTAAAATTTCTAATAGATTGATTAAATGAAATCTCAAAGAATTCCATTAAATACTAAAGAAATTATTGAAAAGCATTTTTTTTAAGTTTTTTAAGGCCAAGGGTATTTTTGAAACTTTTTAAAAGTTTGGGGTATTTTTTGAAACAAAACTTTAATGATTACTGTCCAAAACTTAACTGGCAAGGGTATTTTTGAACATCTTTGAAAGTCCAAGGGTATTTTTGAAACTTTTTAAAGTTTAAGGGTATTTTTGACACAAACCCCATAGTTTAGGGGCATTTTCTATAATTTAGCCAAAGTTTTAGCATGGGCATAGCTTAACGGGAACAAGAATGGAATCTCAGATCCCATTAAACCTTTTTTTTAAAAAAACAGAAAGAATGAACAACAATTGAATAATAATAAATTAATACTCAGCACATGAAAACATGAAACTAGGAGAAAAATCCTAAGATCTTAAAGACTTTGGTGCAATGTTGTTCCTGTAGCCCCGTTAAGTTCAACACCCTTGCCACACTCCTTATAAGTCTACACACCATCTGAAAAGAAAGCAAGGCAATATGGGTGACTATAAAAATATATTTAGTAAGTAGCCCCACTTGAGGGACTCGAGTTACAAACATTTATATCATTCATGAAACTTGAAAACTTTTGTGGTCCTGACTAACTTTCATTTAAGTTATGATACATTAGGGATTAAACTTAATTCATAGAAATTTTCTGTCTAATTAACCTATCCTGACACTTGAACCAACTATGGTGCCCATGTAGGGTCAGTCCTATAAGACACTGTATATAACAACTAAACCTACCAGAATTACGAGAACTGTTATACCAGATTTATGAGAACTGTTATTACATGCATGCAAAATATGAACCTCTACAAACAAAGCGGAAGCTAAGGTAACACATTCATATAGTTTCAAATTTTAAGGTGACAAAAACATAAAGGAAATATTGAGTTTGAGATCACAATAAAACTTTTATTTACTAACTTAATGAATCAAAAAAATTCAAATAATTACAAAACCAAAGTTAAAGAAAGGTACCTAAAACATGAAATAGGAACTCCTTGATCCTAGGAAGTTGTAGTCTGGCACTATTTCCATAGCCTAGCTCGTAGAAGAAAGTCTTGTCGCGAAGCTACAACAAATGCATTTATAATTACATATCTGAAATTAAATATTTTTAATATTTAGTAGTGGACTTATTCGAACCACAAGAAACCAAACTAAAATTAGGTTTCTATTAATTGGTTTTCTTATTAACACAGATTGACACGAACACGGGGAGGTTAAAACATAAAGATAGGAGACATAATGACATAAAACAATAAAGGTAAGGACCTTGATCTCACCTAGGTATCAATTCGAGAGGATCACATCATGATTCAATGTAATTAAGCCAATTAGTGGTTATCTTAATGAGAAATTTATGTTTTGAACGCATTCACCTACCTAAAGGAAAGTCAAACCTAAAATCAAGTTGGGGATGATTAGGTAAGTCAAACCTAAAATCAAGTTGAGGATGATAGTAATCCACGCCAGAAATTGTAGCATGTCATACTTAAAACCAATCGTTTAAGATCTAGGTATTACTAAAATTAGCGAGAAGCTCAACTTAATCTAAATGGCGAATTTAGATTAATCCTCACACTTTTTACTTCTTTTAGGACGTAATTATTTAAGTCGTTCATGATCGCTTAAGGCGCTTGATGCAGTGCGTGCGTGGTAAAAAATAGTTACAATTTAATTACAACACACCTCAAAATATGCAAGTATACATAGTCGTGTTATTGCAACAAGTAATAAGTATAAGAGTATTGTCTTCACAGGGACTAAATGTAATTCTAGTGAAGTTCAAGTATTTTACAGTGAATTTTAAGGTAACCAAAAAGAAAAGAAAATGGTAGAGTTGGTTTTGAACAGGGAAATTAAATGACAGAAAAGTAGATGCAAGAAAAGTAAATGAAAGCAAGTAAAGGAAATCAATCAATCAAAGCGACAAAATGAAAGCAGTAAATGAAAGCAAGATAAATGACATAAAAAGTAAATGAAAGCTAGTAAATAAGAAGAAATAATATTCACATGGTGGGGATGCTTAGGTTCATTTTGAGACAATTAGGCGCCAACCAAAGGATTCTTATGTAGCTAGTTGCTTCCTGTTATGCCTATGCAAACCATTTGACATTATAGAAAGTGTTCATGGTAGTCTTTTCCAAAACCTATCTAAATATTTAGCAAGTGAATTCATTTAAAATTCTTTAATATGCTCTTGCTAATATTCTAGGTGAGAGATCGTTCCTAATCTTCCCTTCTTCGACATAAGATTACTCTCAGCGCTTTATCCTAGAATGGAGATGGTAATTTGGTTTCCTTTTCTTTCCAAAAGAAAGAAACGGGATAGAGATTAAATTGGCAAAATCTAATTTCAACATTCATGCAATTAAAACAGCCAATCTTCCAACATCAAGAGACATACATACACCCAACAACAACCAAATAACATTCACAAGATCTTCAATCATAACCATTAAACATGAAAGTACATAATCTTTACAAATTAGATGATAGAAATGAAGTTCAACCCAACTAAAGGTTCTCGACCACAAGGGTTCATACAAGAGAGGAAAGGGTTCAAGAGGGAAAGTGTAATCTATAATAAAGAAAATGATACAAAAATAGTTCTAAGTAAGAACTCCATTTTTAATGAATCTTTCAAGCCCACACGATCCTTTCTTAATCTTCCTTCTTGAATTTCTTCTTTGTAGAACAAGCCCTAAACGAAAATGATACCCACTTGTCTTCCCACATTTCAATGGATAGAATACAATGCTTTTATAAGCCCCAAATGAACCCTAAACCAAAATCAAGTCAACCCTAACTAAAGCCCAAGTGTTTCTAACTAGAGTTAAATGTGATAAGTTGGTGAATCACATTCTCAATTTGAGAAATTCTCGTGCAGGTGCTATAGTAACTGTCAAACACATCATTTCAGATTGTTAAAGCAAAGCCAACTTCTAGATTGTTGAAGCAAAGTTTTCCAGAACAACCTTTAGGTTTTCCAAAGCTTCTCTTTTCAACTTTGTTCTTCCTAAACAAGCAAAATTGGTCCATTAAGACACAAATATCATAATTTCTCTTATTGCTAATTCTAAGGTCAAGTAATGGTCAAAACACAAGCAATCATGCATAATTAATGAAGATAAAAAACTAAAAGGCACACATGAATCATAATAATGCAAAGTTAAGTAGCAAGCATAAAGATAATAACTGTCTATTCGAGAGTTATCAATGCTAAAGGTTCTAAGTTCACAAACTCACCGAATCTAAGTCCTAATACTACTCAAATTAAGTGCATTCTCAAATGTGTTCAAGCGAACTACAAGCATACACATAGCTAAGCTAATCACATTTGACGTGTATAGGATTGTCAAACCTACCTACTAACATGCTTAGAAATTAAACCAAAGAATTAAATTGACAATTGTTCCAAGAATTTAAAGCATTAAATAACATTAACCTCATGGTTTTACATTGAATATCCCAGTGTTCTCCTCCGAAACGACGATTCTGCTAAGCCAGAGACAGAAACCTCGACAAACGAACCAATGGATTGATCTACCTAACCTAAATTATCCTAAAACTATGAAAAAGAATTAAGAAGAAAGAGAAAAATAGCAATTAGAGTTGATTATTCGAACTAAAACCTCTTCCTAATGACCTAGAAGAGGTCATCATTTTCTTTTTATAAAAATCGACACAGCGTTGAGACGCTACAGGTAGGTTCTCGACATTGTCCTAAAAATTTTAGTGTTGATCAATGCTCGCCATAGCATCATGTGACACTCATCGTGTTACTGTCCACACGCCATGGACAGGGTCTCAATGCAATCTTGCATCTGCGCGCCTTTTGTCTTCTACACTGGCTAGACAATGTAATCAACATCTTAACGCTCTTGTCTGGGACAAAATGGTCATTTCACTCATAGTTCTTGCTCGGTTGTTCAAATGACCTTCGTTTTATCTTGTTTTGGCCCCTATTGAATGCATTTGATACAAATTACATTTGTTGCTCAATTACCTACAAAATAAACAGATAAGCACATAAATTCTACTAAAGTAACAAGAATTAGACATAAAATATAGGACTATTTTTGGGCATTTCACTCGTTAAACTATCACGCCTCATAAGTTTACGTACCATCTGCAAAGAAAAGAAGAGTTCCATGTGTGAATGCGTATAGCAAGTTTAGTGAAAAATAAACCTATGGTATCTTTTGTCAGCTCCCACCATGAGATCACAATGGTCAGCCTGCTAGTTTGGCCTGGACCAGACAAGAGGGCTTGATCATAGGGGATCAGAACACAGTGGACACCCAAAAGGGATAAAGATTACCTTAGTCTATTTTTCAACCTAGTCCTTCCTTCGACGGATTTTGTTGGATGAGGACTCTTAGGTCTAAAGAAAGAGGGTTACACTCATAAGGTACATATGGTGTGAATGTATCCTGACCAAATAATGGTAACTAAAACCTACAGCAATAAGAGTTATTCTGGGATTAGGTTTTGGTCAAGAACGTCTTATTCCAGAGGAGGAGTGTTATTGATTACCCTTCTATGTCATACACTCTAAACCTTCGGAGTATCATTGCAAATTATTAATGACCTGGAAATCATTAGATAATTAGCTAAAACTTAATTGGATTAGATATATTTTAGCGAGAAATTAATACAAGTAATTGTTTATTTCATCAATATGTCTAGCTCGATTATTTCCTTATTGGGTGCTAAAAAGTTAACCAGAGAGAACATAATAACTTGGAAGAACAAACTTAAAACTATATTGGTAGTTGACGATCTTAACTTTGTTTTAATGAAGGAGTGTTTTCAAGTGCCAGGCTTGAATACAGCACGAAAATGTTCGTGATGCATATGATTGATGGATCAAGGTCAAGGTCTATATGCTGGCAAGTATGTCTCGCATACTGGTGATAACTCACCATAAGTGAGTTATTTTACTAGAATTTTAGTGTTTAATCCCCTTGAATTGCATTTAATTTAGTGATCCTCGTGTTATTTTATTCCTAAATTATGTGTCTTAGCTTTAAAATCCTGAATTTAAGTATTAGGTGCAAAAAGAATTATTTTGATGTTTTTGTACTTTAATTCAAGAAATTTAGGAAAATAAGCTAACGGTTAATTAAAGACCGAAATTTGAGATTTTTCTTAACTCCAAAAATCCTCGTGTATTTAGTTTGATTTATGATTGACTTCATAAATTTATTTGAGATTTTTCTGTGTGCAGGAGATGTTTAAAAATTACAAGAGTCCCTAAGGACATTTTAGACATTTTACCCGAAGGGTTATATGGTCTTTTTACTCTTAAGGGTATTTTTGTAATTTGTGGAGTGAGGGCAACACCATCTTATAAGGAGGCTAGGGTTTACAAGTGTGAGGGGAGAGTTGGAGTTGTGATAAGAGGAAGAGACCGAGAGAGAGAAGAGGAACCATCGATTTTGCTACAACAATCAAGGGGAAAAACTGAGAGGATAAACTTAACATTGCTGTAGCAATCGAGAGGAAGAGCGAGAGAGGGAGTTGTGCGTGCGTTCTTTGAAAGCAATTGCGTGGAAGTTGTGCGTAAAGCATAATCAAGCCTCTTTGCTGAAGCAATCGACGTGCAGTTGAGGAGAAGCCATCGGCATTGCTGAAGCAAAATCGCGTTTTCCACTTGCTGTTATTGCTTGGCAATTGCTGAAGCAATCCGTGAAGCTGCTGCAGTCGTGTTGCCATTTTTTGCCGGAAGCAATCGCGGAACCAAGGGGAACATTTTTCTTTGTTGTTGCTTGCCTTTCTTTGAAGCAATTGGTCGCACCGCTTCTTTGAAAACAAATCAAAGGGCTTTCTTTGAAGCAAAGTGCCCTGCTGCAGACCAGAGGGTCGCTGCTAGGCAATTGCTGTAGCAAAAGATAGGCCACTTGCGGTGTAACCTTTTCCCTATCTCTAAGTTTTTATTGCTTGTTGTAAACTACCAATTTAATACTAATTTTTTGGGTTGTTTATATACTGATTTAGACTACTTTTGCTCATTGTTTTAGGCCGAACTCGTGACTGGTTTAGGCTAGAATTGTGGCTGATTTAGGCTATTTTAGTGAATGTTGCTGGTTGTTTTGCATGAACTCATTGATCAATAAAAGCATGCTTAATTTAGAGATGTGTGACTCGATTTTAACCATGAACTAAATTGTCTTAGCAAGGGTTAGGTTGTTTTAATGTAATTTTGGATTAAATTTATGGTTGATGCCATTGATTGAATTTATGAAATTTTATTGAATTTAACGTTGCATGAGAATTAAAATTGGTCTTTTTAATTCTCTATAATTCATAAACTTGGGAAAGCTAATGAATTAGAAAACTAAAATTTCATTCTAGGATTATTGAGTTGATTAGGGATAATTAACCCACCTAGAACCTAAAATCATGGGCATAATTTAGATCACAATTGGGAAATTGTAGGTTTTAAAACTTAGTGATTTTGGAAAGAATCATTTGAATGCATGTGTAGGTAAATTCAAGGCATCACTCAAAATTTATTCCAATTGAACATTAGAACTCTAACCTAACCCGAGCTTATTTTTCATTACGAATCTCATCTCTTGTATCTGTCTTCTTGTTTGCATTCTCCTCTCTCCGCATTTAAATTCAGTTATTTTCTTTTGTCTTATCTTATCTTTCTTACTTATCAATTTATTTATTTACAACAATAATTTGCACACTCATGCATTGCACTAAATAAGGAAAATTTGTTAGGACACTCACTAATTTAGGTCTAACTAGTCCTCGTGGGATCGATACTTTTAACTTATCACTTGCTGCTCTCGACCGTGTATACTTGCACGTCGTAGAAGTATCGGTGTCTCATTCTAATTTACATTAGTTTAGGGTACACGATATTTTCGCATCAAGTTTTTGGCGCCGTTGCCGGGGACTAGTTTAGATTCTTATTTTGTTTGTGTGGATTTTAGCATTTTATTCTTGTTTTTGTTGTTGGGTGTGTCTTGTTATCTTTGTTTCGTATTTTTATATTTGTTGAGTCTTGGTTAGTTTTTCTGGTTGTGTTGGTTCATATTGTGTTTGTTGAGCCTGTTATAATTGATTTATTATTTTATTATGGCTTATGATAACTTTGGGTGGTCTTCTGTGCCTAATGAGCAAACACAATATAGTTCTTTTTCTTATGATCATCCATTTGCCAATTTAGAGTCTTCTAGTGAGGGGTATGGATCTTATAGCTACCAAATGTCTAATTACTATCATACTGACCCTATGACTTACGGGAATCCTATGTATGATAATAATCAGAGCAATTGGGCCTATGAACCATATCCTAGGGGTTTTGAGCCATGTCCTCCCTATATTCAAGAAACCCAGGTAGAAGGCGAATCTTCCCTTAAAATGTTGTTATTAGAATATATGAGAACCATAGAGGAGAGGAATAGGCAAATAGATGAGAGGAATAGGCAAATAGATGAGATGAATAGATGGATAGAGAGTCAATTCATCACCCAATGAGATACACTTACCTCCCTTGAGAGAACAAATATACTTAGACTCAAATGCGAGGTTGAGCACCCTAGGGAAGAGAGTGAAGGAGGACCCACACCCTTAGATAGTTTGGTGAGTCACTTGATCACTGACTCGCTGATAAACCTTCAGGACTCTAGTCCTTCATATTTTTCTGAGCATGAGCATTTAGAGGATTGTGCTTTAGATCTAAAAGAACTAGAACCTCTTAGCACACACCAGGATAGAGTTAGTGAGAGTGTGGAAGAAGTCGAGCTCATGTTGAGTTAGGCCGGGAGGTAGAGTGTGAGGCTTTTGAGTCTATGTCGGGTTCTATCTTCTGATTTTTCTCTTATTGGTGAGTGTTTTTCTTTCTATTCTCTCGAGTCAGTGTCTTTTTGTGAGTCTGTTCATTTTCCTGTTTTTCCTTCTTTTCTTTTATCAAACAAAAAACCAAAAAATGTTTACTTTGTTGTTTTTCCTTCTTTTCTTTTAATATATAAAAAATCAAAAAATATATCTGTTTCGGGCTCTCACGAGAAGCTAGTATTCTTGCTAGCTCTAATTTGTTTTGTAGATTCAAGAAAGAGAGGCCCGAAGAAGTGGGAGAATTTTTACGTACCTTGACGAGCCCACGTATACTACGTCAAGCTAATGACGTGAAACAAGCGCTTTTTGGGAGGCAACCCAAAGTTTATTTCGTTTGTTTCATTTTTTTTTTTTGTTTTTTTGTTTTTGCTTTTGTTTTGCTTTTAGTTGTTTTTGTTTTTGAATAAATAACCCTTGCCTATTTTGCAGCTCCCTTAGGGTTTGATGATTGATATGTGCTTTATTGGAGGTCTCCTCAATTTAGGGCAGTATTGTTCTCCCTTCTATCTTTATTAGTTGTCCTTAAGCATGCTTAAGTGAGTAGTTTATACATTAAGTGCAATGTGTGCTTTAAGCATGAGGGGGAGATGTGTTGTTCTAAATTTTATTTTTGGCTTAATTGAAAATTTTTCTGTTGATGAAACTATGTGTTGTTAGTGTTTATAGGGTGTTGCATGCCTTCGTGTTTCTGAAGTTATTTACTTGCTTTAGGACTTCAAAATGATATATTTTGACTACTGGATTCCATGTTAGTTGTTGGTTTCATGGTATTTGATATGCATGATGTAGGTAGTTGATTCATTATGTTTAAGCAAGTAAAAATAGGAAAAAATGGTTCTTGTCTCTTGTTTAAAAATTAAGTTTCTACATGTGTTTTTATGGTAAAAGTGTGATGTCTTTTGTAGAAACTTGGTATGCATCTCTATGAAAATAAAAAGTTAAGGTCAAATCTCAGGGTTAATGAAAATAAGAGTTGTTGCTTGTGTTTGAGGCAAGAGTATCCGATCTTGTTTGGTGTTTCTCAAGGTCAAGCTTGTCATTAGGGTTTTTTAGTGCGCTTATGGTTAGTATGTCAATCAAAGTAGTTAGGATTCAACTCCTGATCCAAAAAGTTTCGAAAACTAGAAGCCATGACAAGTTAGGTAACCCATACATTTTTTTAAACGCTCCAAAATTAGTAAACTTCAAATTTGTGATCATTTCAAGTTTGGGGAGTTACCCGATTCCTCCTAACTCAATGAGGACATTGAGTAATCTAAGTTTGGGGGAAAGTAAATTCTTCGTGTTTATTTTTAAGGAAAAAAAAGAAAAAGAAAAAGAAAGAAAGAGTATGCAAACCTTTCATTTTCCTAAAACTCCATTGGGCTAGATAAAATGTGTTACTTATTTTATTACTTAGAGTCGATTCAGCAACTTGGTGCTCGATGTCGTGGTCCAGGCACTAACCATGTTGGCCTCTTGGAGCGAAGGTATCAAGCAAGAAGCCTATTCCCATTGCTTAGGTGTGTTGCGCTAACCACGTGTGCCATTCTAAGAACTACGGGAAGTCCCATTGCTTAGGTGTGCTGCGCTAAACACGTGTGCCATTCTAAGAACTACGGGAGAGTAAACAATAAAAAAAAAATAAAAAAAAGTAAAAAAAAAAAGTCTTGCCCTTAGCAGTGAGTTTTATGGAAATTGAGGGGAATAATGCACATATCTATTTTTTTTAAAAAAAAATATATATTAAAAAATAAAAAAGAATGATCATTAAATTGTAGCTATGCGAGTTTTGGAGTATGACTTATTTTTTAAATATGGGTTGCTTGATTTGAATGATTAGGATTCTAGTGGTTGAGCTTGAGGGTAGATGTTGAATCCTAGTTGGTTTGCTCTTGGTTATTGATGCATAAGTGTAGCTAAGAAACCTCAGGTGAGCCACTTAGAGAGCATTGATTTAATGGTGACTTGTAGCTTAGAACATAAATATTCAATCCTTGTTTAGTTACCCAAATGATTTGAGTCTTTAAAGGTCTTTTATGTCTTTGGGGAATAGAACTCATTGAGGGCAATGAGTAGTTCAAGTTTGGGGGTTTGATAACTCACCATAAGTGAGTTATTTTACTAGAATTTTAGTGTTTAATCCCCTTGAATTGCATTTAATTTAGTGATCCTCGTGTTATTTTATTCCTAAATTATGTGTCTTAGATTTAAAATCCTGAATTTAAGTATTAGGTGCAAAAAGAATTATTTTGATGTTTTTGTACTTTAATTCAAGAAATTTAGGAAAATAAGCTAACGGTTAATTAAAGACCGAAGTTTGAGATTTTTCTTAACTCCAAAAATCCTCGTGTATTTAGTTTGATTTATGATTGACTTCATAAATTTATTTGAGATTTTTCGTAATGCGAGAATTAGATGTTTAAAAATTACAAGAGTCCCTAAGGGCATTTTAGACATTTTACCCGAAGGGTTATATGGTCTTTTTACTCTTAAGGGTATTTTTGTAATTTGTGGAGTTAGGGCAACACCATCTTATAAGGAGGCTAGGGTTTACAAGTGTGAGGGGAGAGTTGGAGTTGTGACAAGAGGAAGAGACCGAGAGAGAGAAGAGGAACCATCGATTTTGATACAAAGAATCAAGGAGAAAAAGCGAGAGGATAAACTTAACATTGCCGTAGCAATCGAGAGGAAGAGCGAGAGAGGAGTTGTGCATGCGTTCTTTGAAGCAATTGCGTGGAAGTTGTGCGTAAAGCATAATCAAAGCCTCTTTCTTTGAAGCAATCGACGTCTTGATTGAGGAGAAGCCATCGGCATTCTTTGAAAGCAAAATCGCGTTTTCCACTTGTTGTTATTGCTTGGCAATTCTTTGAAGCAATCCGTGAAGTCTCTTTCAGATCGTGTTGCTCGCCGCTTCTTTGAAATCAATCGTGGAACCAAGGGGCTGTTGTTGTTGTTGCTTGCCTTTGCTGAAGCAAATTGGTTGCACTGTTGCTGAAGCCAATCAAAGGGCTTTGCTGAAGCAAAGTGCCCTGCTGCAGACCAGAGGGTCGCTGCTAGGCAATTGCTGTAGCAAAAGATAGGCCATTTGCGGTGTAAACTTTTCCCTATCTCTAAGTTTTTATTGCTTGTTGTAAACTACCAATTTAATACTAATTTTTTGGGTTGTTTATATACTGATTTAGACTACTTTTGCTCATTGTTTTAGTAGCCAACTCGTGATTTAGGTTTAGGCTAGTTGTGGCTGATTTAGGCTATTTTAGTGAATGTTGTTGGTTGTTTTGCATGAACTCATTGATCAATAAAAGCATGCTTAATTTAGAGATGTGTGACTCGATTTTAACCATGAACTAAATTGTCTTAGCAAGGGTTAGGTTTTTTTAATGTAATTTTGGATTAAATTTATGGTTGATGCCATTGATTGAATTTATGAAATTTTATTAAATTTAACGTTGCATGAGAATTAAAATTGGTCTTTTTAATTCTCTATAATTCATAAACTTGGGAAAGCTAATGAATTAGAAAACTAAAATTTCATTCTAGGATTATTGAGTTGATTAGGGATAATTAACCCACCTAGAACCTAAAATCATGGGCATAATTTAGATCACAATTGGGAAATTGTAGGTTTTAAAACTTAGTGATTTTGGAAAGAATCATTTGAATGCATGTGTAGGTAAATTCAAGGCATCACTCAAAATTTATTCCAATTGAACATTAGAACCCTAACCTAACCCGAGCTTATTTTTCATTACAAATCTCATCTCTTGTATCTGTCTTCTTGTTTGCATTCTCCTCTCCCCGCATTTAAATTCAGTTATTTTCTTTTGTCTTATCTTATCTTTCTTACTTATCAATTTATTTATTTACAACAATAATTTGCACACTCATGCATTGCACTAAATAAGGAAAATTTGTTAGGACACTCACTAATTTAGGTCTAACTAGTCCTCGTGGGATCGATACTTTTAACTTATCACTTGCTGCTCTCGACCGTGTATACTTGCACGTCGTAGAAGTATCGGTGTCTCATTCTAATTTACATTAGTTTAGGGTACACGATATTTTCGCATCATGTTTTTGGCGCCGTTGCCGGAGACTAGTTTAGATTCTTATTTTGTTTGTGTGGATTTTAGTATTTTATTCTTGTTTTTGTTGTTGGGTGTGTCTTGTTATCTTTGTTTCGTATTTTTATATTTGTTGAGTCTTGGTTATTTTTTCTGGTTGTGTTGGTTCATATTGTGTTTGTTGAGCCTGTTATAATTGATTTATTATTTTATTATGGCTTATGATAACTTTGGGTGGTCTTCTGTGCCTAATGAGCAAACACAAAGACAAGGCCTAACACAATGCCCTAAAGTATATATTCAACTCAAAGATGCCAAAGGGTTCATCTGTTCGGGATCATGTCCTAGACATGATGGTGCACTTCAACATCGTGGAGTCGAATGGTGCTTCGATCGATGAATCGAGTAAGGTCAGCTTCATTCCGAAAACTCTTGCATATAGTTTCCTACAGTTTATAAGTAATGTTGTTATGAACAAGCTTTCTTTTACCCTTACCTCCCTTCTGGATGAACTCTAGACCTTTCAGTCTTGGATGAAAATTCAGGGACCGAAAGGTGAGGCAAATGTTGCCAGTAGGAGTTATCACAGAGGTTCGACCTCTGGAACGAAGCCAATGGTTTCATCTTCTTCTAACATGAAAGGGAAGAAGAAGAACATGAAGAAGGATGGTAAAGGGAAACGGGCTGACACAGCTGCCGCCCAAAAGGGCAAGAACGTCAAAGAGGTTGCGCACAAGGAAAAAATTTTCCACTGCAACGAGGACTGACACTGGAAACAGAACTATAAAAAATACCTGATCGAGAAGAAGAAATAAGGTAAATATGATTTACTTTGCATAGAAGCTTGTTTAGTGGATAATGATAAAACTGTTTGGATACTAGATTCAGGCGCCACTAATCATGTTTGTTGTTCTTTTCAGGGAGTTGATTCCTAGTAACAACTACAGAAAGGAGAAATAACGCTCTGGGTTGGAACTGGAGATATCGTCTCAACTGTAGCGATTGACACAATGAGGCTTTTGTTCGACAAGAAATATATGTTGTTAGACAATGTATTAGTGATACCAAGGTTTACTAGAAATCTTATTTCAATTTCTTGGCTAATAGAACAATGTATTTATGTTTCCTTTTCTTTCAATAAAGTGTTTATTTCAAAGAAAGGTGTCGAAATATGTACAGCTTCATTAGTGAATCGTTTGTATGTTTTGAGACCGAATTCAGTCAAAACTATTTTGAAGACTGAACTATTTAAAACAACAAACACACAAACTAATAAACGTAAAATTTCTCCTAAAGAATATGCTCATCTTTGGCATCTTAGGTTAGACCACATTAATCTCAATAGGATTAAAAGATTGGTAAGAAATGGACTTCTCAATGAGTTAGAAGAAAATGTCTTACTTGTATGTCAGTCCTGCCTAGAAGGCAAAATGACTAAAAGACCTTTTAGTGGAAAAGGTTATAGAATCAAAGAGCCTCTTGAGCTTATACATTCAGACCTTTGTGGTCCGATGAATGTTAAAGCCAGAGGAGGTTATGAATATTTCATCTCTTTCATAGATGATTATTCAAGATTTGGGTATATTTACCTAATGCCTCGTAAGTCTGAAGCATTTGAAAGTTGAAGAAATTCAAGGTTGAAGTTGAAAATCAATTAGGTAAAATAATTAAAACACTTCGATCAGATCACTCGGTATGCCTCAGCAGAATAGTGTATCGGAAAGGAGAAATAAAACGTTGTTGGACATGGTTCGATCGATGGTGAGTTATGTTCATCTCCCTGACTCTTTTTGGGGTTATGCAATAGAGACTTCGGTAGACATTTTGAACAACGTGCACTTAAAGAGTGTTTCTGAAACGCCTTTTGAACTATGAAAATGTCATTTCAGAATTTGGGGTTGTCTATCACAGGTGCTTGTGACGAACACGAAGAAATTGGATTCTCGTTCAAAATCATGCATATTTGTAGGCTACCCAAAAGAGACAAGAGATGGATTATTCTATGATCCTAAGGAAGATAAGGTACTTGTGCCCATAAATGCCACTTTCTTAGAGGAGGATTGCATCAGGAACCACAAACTAAGAAGTAAAATGGTGTTAAGTGAGTTAGACAGAACAACAACAAAGGTTGCTAATGGTGCTAGTACGTCAACAATAGTTGTTGATACTAGATTGTGTAGTCAAGAACGTCCATCTCAAGATTTGAGAGTGCCTCGACATACTGGGAGGGTTATAACACAACCTGACCGTTACATGGGTTTATGGGAAACCCAAGTTGTAAAACCAGATGATGATTGTGAGGATCCATTGACTTATAATCAAGCAATAGTTGACAAAGAGAAAGACAAGTGGGTCACATAAATGGACCAAAAAATGGAGTCTATGCGCTTCAATTCATTTTGGGTTCTTGTAGATAAACCTGATGGGGGTAAAACCTATAGGTTGTAAGTGATCTATGAGAGAAAACGTGGTGTAAATGGAAAGGTGCAAATCTTTAAAGCTAGACTAGTAGCAAAGGGTTATACTCAGGTAGAAGGGGTGGTCTATGAGGAAACGTTTTCACCTATTGCTATGGTAAAGTCTATAAGAATTCTACTTTTCATTGTCACATATTATGTCTATGAGGTATGACAAATGGATGTCAAGATAACATTCTTAAATGGCAATCTTGATGAGAACCTCTACATGGACCAACCTAAAGGGTTCATTGAACCAGGACAAGAGAAAAAGGTTTGTAGGCTTAAAAGGTCGATCTATGGACTGAAACAAGCTTCTAGATCCTGGAATATAAGATTTGATGACACAATCAAATCTTTTGGCTTTGACCAGAATGATGATGAACCTTGTGTCTACGAGAAAATCATCAATAGTTCTTTCCCATTCCTAGTTTTATATGTGAATGATATCCTACTCATTGGGAATGATGCAGGTTATTTTACTGACATTAAGAATTGGCTAGCTACGCAGTTCTAAATGAAATATTTGGGAGAAGCACAGTTTATACTTAGGATCCAAATTGTCTGAAACCGCAAGAATAAAACTCTAGCATTGTGTCAAACATCTTACATCGACAAAGTGTTGTTGAGCTTTAAGATACAAGACTCCAAGAGAGGTTTATTACCTTTTAGATATGGAGTTCATTTGTCTAAGGAACAGTACCCTAAGACACCTAAAGAAGTTGAGGAAATGAGACGGATTACTTATGCATCAGCTGTTGGAAGCCTCATGTACGCCATGTTGTGTACTATGCAAGACATTTGTTTTGCAGTAGGAATGATCAGTAGGTATCAATCCAATCCAGGACCGAACACTAGACAATGGTTAAAACAATCTTTAAGTATCTTTAGAGAACGAGGAACTACATGCTTGTGCATGGGGCTAGGGATTTGATTCTTACAGGATACACAGATTCTGACTTTCAAACTGATAAATACTCTAGGAAATCTACGTCAGAGTCAGTATTTACTCTTAACGGAGGAGTTGTAGTTTGGCGAAGCGTCCAGAAGGGATGCATCGTTGATTCCATCATGGAGGCCGAATATGAAGCAGCTTGTGAAGTAGCTAAAGAGGTCATTTGGTTAAGGAAATTCGTGTTAGATTTGGAAGTTGTTCCAAATATGCGTTTGTCTATCACACTTTAATGTGATAATAGTGGTGTTGTGATAATAGTCGTGCATTGAGGAGACGTGATCGTCACGAAGATAACTTGAGAGCACAACATTGTTGATCCATTTACAAAGGCTCTCTTGACTAAAGTATTTGAGAGTCACATAGAAGGTCTAGGTTTACAAGTCATACTCTAAATAAGGCAAATGGGAGTATATTGTACAAAGGGTTTCAGTGCCCTTGTCACACCCCCTCCCGAACCACTTGCTAACTTAGCCCGGAGATTTAAGATGAAGCCAACGGACATTGTTACCTCTTAACAATACTGCGACACTACTTTACTCGAAAACAAACTATGTTCGCATATGGAACACTTTAAACTTAACACAATGGAATCTGGACATCTATAAGACGTTACATGAGGAGAAACTCTTCTTAAGTCTCTCCCGGAACTAAAACGAGCAAGAACATCGTAACCACAAGCACCCAAACCACTAATTAAACAACAACAACCTCTAAAGCACATACGACTATAACTACATAGTTCTCTTAAAATAATTTACAAACATATGGACTTGCTAAACCACACCAACCACGTACAACATATCAAACATGAGAAGCTTCCAGTGATTTATGGCGGGTTATCGTGCACCGGAGCTCGATCTCTACCTAAAAGTGGGAAAACATCGAAAGAATGAGCTATGAAGCTCGTTGAGTGACTTGAGTTTAAAGGAAACTACTAACTCGTAAATCATATCACCTAGTCATCTATGAGCATATGCATCCAGAATCAAGTGTTGAAACTAATCGTGTAATCATAATAGCTTTTCGAGAAAAACCAGCAAGTATATCATTTAAATCTCGTAAGGCATGTAAATGATATAAATTCTTTAAGAAAATATATGTCACAATCTACTTTGTTCTACGATGTAGTGGGGCCGCCCGAAGACCCATCGTCTTTGTCGAGTGGGGCCCGCCAAAGACTCACGACAATGTACACATTGTCACGAGTACACTCAACGTCGACAACAGAATAAGACCTGTGTGCACACGGTACCATAAAGCCTCGGCTCAATATCTCGTAAAATCACATGAAAACATTTGAACATGCTGCTCATCTATTCTTTCATAAAACTCAAAGCTTACTTAGCTTGTTCATAAAACTGGAAATCTTTAAAAACATACTTGCTAAAACATACTTGCTCAAAATCATAACATTTCCATAGACTTCGGAAATGCAATAAACATATGCTCGTGTATAAATTTCATCAAGACATTTAAGCTCATCATGAACACTTTAAAACATTTCTAAGAAAACAAGAATACTCATAGTCATGTGTTCAAAAATAAAACACAAAGCTTTGAAACAATTCATTCTAGCAAAACTTGCATTTCTTAAAGCATTTTTCAAGCATATAGCTCATTTTCGAAGTTCGTTTTGTCACTCACAGTGTTAGAACTAGAGTCTTGACCCGTACACTCGACCTATTCGCTCTTGGCCTGTCAAACAAACCAAAACCATGTTTTAGAACCTCGAGCTCATGGTTTTAACTTTAAAACTACAAGAAAACACTCCAACAAAAATTCCAGCATTTAACAGATTTTATGCCCTGTATTTAGACAGCCATAACTTCTTCATTACTTATCCAAAGAGAATGTACTTTATACCAAACTCTTCCTTTTTGAATCCTCTAAGACTCTTATGAAGACATGAAAATGAGATTCCCAATAGATTGGTTCAGAAATACCTCGAAGTCTTCTTTCCCAGGAACCAACTTCTGCTATTCCAGATTCGATTTTCTGCTGCAACCCAAAACTTGACCTGCTATTTACAACATCTTCGAGTCATTTTATATTCACGATTTCTTCATGAAAGTTGTAGGAAATTCAATAAGCTTTCCAACCATACCTATTAGAGCTTCTGGTTCAAACTCTACAGACCAGTACAACCAAAACATCAGAGACTTCTCGGATTTGACAGCAAATTCTATCTTCTGTCTTTCTCTTCACAAAACAGTAGCTTAAGATCTGAATTTGCTCGAGCTTCCTTCACGAATTTTGTTCCAATATGCGTTAACTTTCATGAAACAAAATCTCAAATCTTACCTCTTTCTGTGGAGCTCGTGATGAATAAAATAGCAGAACTGGTCTGAGATGTTCACCTTGCTGCTACACAAGTAATCTTTGAGTTCTCCTCCCTCTCTTCTGCAATTCCAGCACCAAAAACCCCTTCTTCCTCTTCCTTTCTGCTTCTCTCATGGAAACCCTTGCTGCTCCTTGTTGAAAATGAGAAGGAAATCGATGAAATGGGTTAATTTAAAAAGAAAACTAAGGTGGGATCCACCACCCACTTTCCTTTTCCCTTTTACATTCTTTTTCCTTTTCTTTTCTTTCCTTTATCTTTCATTTCATTTCTTTTCTTTTCAAAACAAACTTAACATGATTTACATTTGTTTCATTTTCTTTCCTTCATTATTCCTAGAGCAACCAAACCAAAATGGTTTATGTTTTTCCTTCCTTGTTTTCCTTTTGCCTTTCACTTCATTACTTTTCTTTTTAAAACAAGGAAAACCAAGTTTTAAGCATTCATTTCTTCCTTTCTTTTGTTGTTAGATATTAAGGAAGTTCCAAAGAAAGATCTCGGGTTTACAACCCTAGTTTATTGTATTTTACATTATTGTAATGTTTGTTTTGTACTCCACTAGCTTTAGGTCAAGTGGGAGATTGTTGGGATATGTGACCTGCACTTGCGTAATTTTAGTCAAATAAATAAAGAGTTATTCGATTTGATAAAATTATATTCTCGCTTTATAAATCAAATAAACTAAGCTCCAATGTTATAATAGATCTTGAAGATCAGTGTAGTAGACACTAATTGGATTATGTTCTAGAGTATAACCTAAATGATCTATGATATATGTATAAGGTTTGAAACCTTATTCTTGTAACACCATGGATGCTGGCTACTTTGTAGTTAGTACAAACGAGGTAATCCAACTCATTCATATGGATGACATGCGAGTGGGGGCATCCTGTATGATGAGTTCATACAAGAATGGACTGCAAATTATTAGTCTAACCAGTATAACACCGTTAACAGGATAGGACTAATAATTTATAGATGATCATTAGTCACTCGACCTGAATCCTGAATAAGTTAAGTACTCCTTCTTATAGGGATTTGTCCTTAGACTAGTATGGGTGAGAGTGGCCTGTAGCAGACTTAATATGTCTACCTTCTCAAGGATAGAACCTCGTAAGTAGCTAGGGACTTAACTCTGCAACATGGAATTCACTCATTCTTAGACTAAGGAATTAAATAGGTTGTTCTCTTAAGAACTGAGTCCATGTCTTGAATAATCGGGCTCCACCCTCTAAACTAGCTTAAGAGGGATTGAGTTTATGGTAGGACCATAGACTTGTTGTTCATTAGAGGATCAGTAGTGCTTAAGGAGCAATAGGTAATCATAGGGATAAAATGGTAATTTGACCCAACTATGATTATGAACAACCTGTTAAGGGTGAACTCATGGGTAATGATTATATCGATGGACACCATATAATCTACAGTGAGGAGAGTGCAACTACAAATCTATAATGGAGTGTCTTGTAGTTAATGAATATTGATTAATCGGATCAAAGAGTTTGATCAGTTAATCTCACATCATTAGAGCTCATGAACTGTAGGTCCATTAGGTCCCTCCGTTAACTCAACATGGTAATATTGAGGGTATAAAGCTTGGAATGAAATTGAAGTGTTCAATTTGATATATGAGGTAATATATCAATTATATTTGATGTAATTGATATAATAAATACTTTTAATTTTAATTAGATTAAAAAATTAACTATATACGTATAAGAGAATGAATGAGGGATAGGATGGTAATTTCTATCTTATGCTCGTATAAATAGTTGCATGGGATGCAACTTTGACAAGGCCTTTGTGTAACCCTAAAGCTCAGTTGATATTGTTGTTGTAAAAGTTCCTAGATGTTGTGTATAATTTTAATAATGCAATACTGCAAGTGTACGGGTAAACTTTTAGTATAGTGATTTGACGTGAAGGGAATGAAAATCCCGCAACAGAAAAGGCAATTGAATCGTCATGGTTTCGTTTTCAAAAATATTTTCTTAAAACCGAATTTATCACATAAATCCTAGACTAAACATGCAATTAGAAGGAAAAAACAGTAAGAGATTATATTTGTTGAAGAACCGTTCTTCGCGATTTCCTTCTCCGGTCACGAACACTTCGCGACCTCGATCTCAACGAACTCGATCTCACCGAACCTCGAGCAATCTGGACACCTCCAAAAGGGCTTCTCGGTTGTTCTCCTTAGGTAGAAGAAGACTAGTGGGACTCCTCTTGATGAAATGGAGGAGAGGATTTGAGAGAAGGTTGAGAGAGAATTGTGAGTTTCTTTTGGTGATTTTCCAAAAAATGAAACTTATTACTTCCACTCCTTCTTGCAAAGGAGTTTATATAATGGTAATAGTTGTTACCACCTATTTACCATTATGCCACAACCATAGGTTATGCAAATCATATTTGCATAACTACATATAATAAGATATTTCATATCTCATTATACAAATCACATTTGTATAATTGTGGATTTAAATTGAATTACATTCAATTTAATTTCTCTCAATCCGATTTCTCCGAATTAGCCCTAATTAAACAATTAGGCTAACCTATAGTTTATTATGAATCTCATTCACATTAAACTATATAATATGTCTATCATATCTCATATAAATGACATAAATACCCTTATAATGAATTTGAATACTTCAAATCCACACCAAACTATAAACCCTCTATTTATCAAGTTTGAGCCAACCGAGGGACCTAATGGACCTACAGGTGACGAGCTCCAATGATCCAAGACTAACCTTTTAAACTCTTTGACCTAGTTAATCCACATTCATTAGCTACGGTAACACTCCACTAAAGCCCGTAGCTGCACTCCCATCACTGTAGGACAAGTTGTGTCCATTGATATAACCAATGCCCATAAGTCGACCTTTCACAGGTTGTTGGTAGACACTGTTGGGTCAAATTATCGTTTTACCCCTATGTCTACTTCTTGCTCCTTAAGTCCCACTTCTCCTCTAATGAACAACAACGTTGTATGGTCCAACCCTAAACAACACCCCTCTCGTGCACAAGGGAGGGTGGGCGCCCATTGTCCAAGCCCTGGATATAGCACTTAAGGGAACAACCCTTATAGTTTCCCTAAATTCGCGAACGAGTGAATTGCATCTCGCGTAGTTAAGGTCCCAGCTCCCCACGTGGTCCTGTCCCTCAGAAGATAGGCATACTGGGCGAGTAACTGTGACCACCCTCACCCGCATTTCAGTCAAAGGACGCACTTCCCATGACAAAAAGTCCGTAACACGCTCAGGATTAAGGTCGAGTAAAAAATGGTCATCTACGAAGTTATTAGTCCTATACTGTCAACGGTGTTATATCAGTAGGTCTAATAATTCACGACCCGGTCTTGTACAATCTCATTGCACAGGACGTCCCCACTCGCATGTGAACCACATGAACGAGTAAGATCACCTCGTTTATATCTAATACAAACTGGGTCGCATCCACAGCGTATCCAGGATTAGGTCTCCAACCCCATCCGTATATTGTAGACCATTCGGGTCATTAACTCGAACGTGATCCTCTCTGTGTGTCCACTACACATCGTTCAAGTTCTAGTTCTCTCATAATTCAATGACCCTGGAGTATAGTTTATTGGACAAAGTTTGTAAAAATGCGAGACACAAAGTGATGAAAAAACAACTCTTTCTTATTTCAATCATAAGTATTACAAATGAGTACGAGATTAGGACATACATCCCAACAAACTCCCACTTGGACTAAGCTAGTGGAGTAAATAATACATTTCTCAAATGTACAATAAATTACAATAAACTAGGGCATTGAATACCCTTTACAATACTCCCACTTGCCCTAGACAGGAAGCACTCGAAGAGCTAGACTCTCTAGGTGACCCTCAAACACTTTAGCCGTGAGGGCCTTTGTAAATGGATCAGCAACGTTGTGCTCCGATGCTATCTGCGTGACTGTCACGTCTCCGCGGTGCACAATATCTCGTATCAAGTGATACTTCCGCTCAATGTGCTTGCCACTCTTATGACACCGAGGCTCCCTCGAGTTGGCAACTACACCACTGTTGTAACAAAACAACGTGATCGACAAGTTCATATTTGGAACAACTTCCAAATCTGTCATGAACTTCCTAAGCCAAACAGCTTCCTTTGCAGCTTCACAAGCCGCAACATACTCAGCTTCCATAGTGGAATCAAGGATGCATCGCTGTTTGAAGCTTCACCATACTACAGCTCCTCCATGCAGAATGAAGGTTGACCCGAAGTGGATTTTCTAGAATCTTTATCGGTCTGAAAGTCAGAATCTTTGTATCCCGTAAGGATCAAATCCCCACTCCCATACACAAGGTTGTAGTTACTCATTCTCCTAAGATACTTGAGGATTGTCTTTACGGCTGTCTAGTGATCTAATCCTGGATTGGATTGATACCTACTTACAATCCCAACTCCATAACAGATGTCGGGCCTAGTACACAACATGGCATACATGAGGGTCCAAACAGCTGAAGCATAAGGGATTCATCTCATATCCTCAACCTCTTGAGGAGTTTTAGGACATTGATTCTTAGACAGGTGAACGTACCCCATGCCTGAAAGGCAACAAGCCCTTCTTGGAGTTCTGCATCTTATATCTAGACAACAACTTGTCAATATAAGACGCCTGAGACATGGCTAGCATTCTGTGAAGGGAATGAAATCTCGCGTAGCGGAAGGGTGATCGAATCATCGTTGTATCGTTGCAAAATTCATTTTCTCAAAACAGTTTCTATCACATAAAAACTAGGCTAAACATGAAAATTAAGAAGAAAAACAACAAGTGTACTTACTTGTTGAAGAACCGTCTTCAAGTTTTCCTTCTCCGATCATGAACCCTTCGTGATCACGATCTCAACGTACTCAATTTCCTCGAACAGTGAGAAACCCGAACACCTCCACAAAGTTTCTCGGTTGTTCTTCTTTTGATAGTAGGAGAGTTGTGGGACTCTTCCTTTTGATGAAAGGGAGGAGAAATTGAGAGAGAATTTGAGAGAGAATGCAAGAGCTCTTTGGTGAGATTTCCAAAAAATGAGCCTTGTGTTACCAAATCCTTCTTGCAAAGGAGTTTAAATAATGGTGATAGGTGGAGTTGAAATCTCCACCTATTTACCATTTTACCACAACCATAGGTTATGCAAATCATATTTGCATAACCACATATAATAAGATATCTCATATCTCATTATACAAATCACATTTGTATAATTGTGGATTTTTAAATTGAATCACATTCAATTTAATTTCTCTCAATCCAATTTCTCCAAATTAGCCCTAATAAGACAATTAGGCTAACTTATAGTTTATTATGAATCTCATTCACATTAAACTATATAATATGTCAATCATATCTCATATAAATGACATAAGTATCCTTTAATGAACATGAACACTTCAAATTCACACCAAAACTGTAAACCCTCTAATAATCCAGTTTGAGGCAACCGATGGACCTAATGGACCAACAGTGACGAGCTCCAATGATCCGAGATTAACCTGTCAAACTCTTTGACCCGGTTAATCAACATTCATTAGCTACGATAACACTTCACTAAAGCCCGTACCTGCACTCCCGTCAGTGTAACACAAGTTGTATCCACTGATATAACCAATGCCCATGAGTCGAACCTTCACAGGTTGTTCGTAGAAACTGCTGGGTAAAATTACCGTTTTACCCCATTGTCTACTTCTTGTTCCTTAAGTCCCCACTGCTCCTCTAATGAACAACAGCGTTTTAATGGTTCAACCATACACAACACCCCTCTCGGGCATGTGAGAGGGTGGGCATCCGTTGTGCAAGCCCTAGAGACAACACTTAAAGGAACAACCCCTCTAGTTTCCCTAAAGTCGGGAACGAGTGCATTCTTTCTTGTGTAGTTAAGTTCCCAGCTCCCCTTGTGGTATTGTCCCTGAGAAGATAGGCATATTAGGCGACTAACTGTGACCACCCTCACCTGTACTCGTCAAAAGACAGACCCCCGCTACTCCCTAAGAAAGAATTAAATATTTATTGATGCGATATAATATATAGTTTTGGAACTATACATTATAAATTTAATGTGAATATGATTCATATTAAATTATGTGAGAGAATTAAATATTTGAAAGAGTTCAAATATTAAATTCAAATGTGAATATGATTCATATTTGTAAACTATGGGTTAAATCTTAATGTGCATGAGATGCACATTAAAATATAGGATAAAGGGTAAAATGATTAAATGTGATTTAATCATTTAATTAATATTATATTTGAATTAAATAAGATTTAATTTAATGATTAATTAATTATAATATTAATTGAGAACGTGTCAGGAGGACACATTCCCACTACTCCCTAACTCCCCCTCGATAGGGAGTGGGGAGTTACCCACTGAAGTGTCCTTCTTCGAGTGAGAAGGGACAAGCTTCAATGTATCGATGATTGATTTCATTCGATTAAACGGTTAGAACGAGAATTCTCTCTCTCTCACTCTCTGAATTCCCATCTACCAAATTGTTGGAGGTTTTCCACCAAAACCTAGATCTAAGGAGAAACTCATAAAATAGAAGGTTCTCCAAGTGGTTGTGATCTTGCTGGAGAAAACAGAGAAGTCCCTGTTCAGTTGTGTTGCTGTAAAGCTTGGAGCAAGGAGTTGCTAAGGAAAATCTACAAAGGTAATTATGAATTCATTCTTTGTTTTTAATTATTTTCCTAGCATGTTTGCATGTTATACTCCATGTCTAATTAGATTAGAGTTGTATGTTTATTATGTTTTTATCAATGTATTGGTTTTTGTATTTCAACCAAAACGAACTTGCAAATTACGATTCCAAACATGTTTCTGCTGCTCAAGGTGATTAGATCTTCATCACTTAGTTTATTGGACAAAGTTTGTAAAATTGCGAGACACAAAGTAATGAAAGAAATAACTCTTATTAATTTCAAATGGTAATATTACAAACAAAACGAGATTAGGACATACATCCCAACATTCTGTTCTTCCCGTTTCAGACAATCTGGATACCTAGAACATACTGTGTTTCTCCCAAATCATTCATTTGGAATTGCAAATCCAACCATTTCTTTATGTCTGTAAGAAATCCTACCTCATTTCCAATGAGAAGGATATCATCCACATACAATATCAAAAATGCGACAATGATATTGACGATTTTCTTGTAGACACAAGGCTCGTCAACATTCTGATCAAACTCATAAGATTTGATCGCCGCATCAGCCCTTATATTCCAAGACCTCGAGGCTTGTTTCCGTCCATAAATAGACCTATGAAGCTGACAAACCTTTTGCTCTTGGTCTTCGGTAATGAACCCCTTGGGTTGGTCCATGTAGATGGTCTCATCAAGGTTGCCATTAAGAAAGGTAGTCTTGACATCCATCTTCCATACCTCATAGTCATAAATGTGGCAATGGCCAAAAGGATCCTGATCGACTTTACCATGGCAACAGGTTCAAAGGTTTCCTCATAGTCAACCCCTTCACCTGGGTAAAACCCTTTGCCACTAGTCGTGGTTTGAAGGTCTGCACCTTCCCATCTACGCCATGTTTACGCTTGTCTATCCATTTGCAACCTATAGGGTTTACCCCATCCGCTTGATCCACAAGCTTCGAGACAGAATTAAAGTACATCGACTCCATTTCCTGGTCCATACCTTTAATCCATTCGTCTTTGTCAACGTCTGTCATTGCCTGATCATAGGTCAATGGATCCTAGCTGTCACCATCAGGAGTGACGACTTGGGTTTCAGCTAAACCCATGTAACGTTCAGGTTGTCTCACAACCCTCCCACTACGTCGAGGCATTCTCAACTCTTGAGAACGGACTTGACTAGACGAGCTAGGATCAACAACACTTGTTGACGTACTAGCCCTATCAACAACTCTTGTTGATGTACTGTCCATTTCGTTTAACACAATTTTTCTTCTAGGTAAATGATCCTGGACGTTGTCGTCCTCAAGGAAAATGACGTTTGTCGACACAAGAACCCTATTTTCCTTCGGATCGAAAAATAGACCACCCTTAGTCTCTTTTAGGTACCCTACAAATAGACACAATTTTGAACGCGGTTCCAACTTTTTCGGGTTTAACACCAACTCATAGGTCAGGCATCCCCAAATTTTGAAATGGTGTAAACTGCCTTTACGTCCATTCCAGAGTTCAAAAGGTGTTTCACAAACACTCTTCGATGGAACATTGTTCAAAATATAGACCACAATCTCCATTGCGTAACCCTAAAAAGAATCACGGAGACGAGTATAGCTCATCATCGACCGAACCATGTCCAACAGGGTTCTATTTCTCCTCTCCGATAAACCATTCTTCTGTGGCATACCAGGTGCTGAGAGTTGGGAAGTAATTCCATGTTCTACCAAATAGTCCTAGAATTCAGTGTCCATATACTCTCCACCTCGATCCGATCAAAGTGTTTTAATAGTTTTACCTAACAGGTTCTCAACCTCAGTCTTGTATTCCTTGAACATTGCAAGAGTTTCAGACTTCCTACGCATTAGGTAAATATACCCATAGCTTGAATAGTCATCTATAAAAGATGCAAAGTATTCATAACCACCTCGTGCTTTAACACTCATCGGACCACAGAGATCAGAATGTATAAGCTCAAGGGTCTCTTTGGCTCTATATCATTTTCCACTAAAAGGACGTTTGGTCATTTTGCCTTCAAGGCATGACTCACATACCGGTAAAGAATTTTCTTCCAACTCGCTTAGAAGTCCACTCTTCACTAGTCTCTCAATCCTATTGGGATTGATGTGGCTTAACCTTAGTTGCCAAAGATGGGCATTTTGTTTAGGAGAAACTTTCACTCTCTTAGTTTGTATTTCTGTCGTTTTAAACAATTCAGTATTAAAAACACTTTTGATCGAATTTGGTTGCAAAACGTACAAGTTAGACTCAAGCGAAGAAAAACGCAGTAAGTTGCCTGTGAAAGAAATAAACGCTTTATTTGATTCCAAAGAAACAAAGATACAATGTTCAATAAGGCAGGAAATAGAAACTAGGTTTCTAGTAAACCCTGGAACTATATACAAATTATCTAATAAAATGTAATTATTGACAGAATATAGCTTCACCGTGTCGACCGCTGCAGCAGAGACAACCTCCCCAGATACACCCCGTAGCGTTATCTCACCCTCTCGCAGCTGCTGCCAGGAACTAATTCCCTGAAAAGAAGAACAAACATGGTTAGTGGCGCCTGAATCCAATATCAAGGCAGAGTCATTACTCTCCACTAAACAAGTTTCAATTACTAGTAAATCACATTTACCTTTTTTCCTTCTGACGGCAAGGAACTTGGGACAGTTACGCTTGGTCGTCCCCATTGCAGGTGAAACACTTTCCTTTGTCTGCAACTTTCTTGATCTTTTTTCCCTTTTGGGCGGTAGCATGATCAGCTTTGCCCATCTTCATCTTCTTCTTCTTCCTTTTCGGGTGAGAAGGACCTACAGATTTTGTCCCAGAGGTCGAACCCCTGTGAAAGGACCTGAAGGCAATGTTTGCCTCATCTTCCGGTGTCTTGATCCTCATCAATGACTGAAAGTTCTGTAGTTCATTGAGAAGGGTGGTCAGAGTGTAGCTAATTTTTTTAATAACAACATTGCTACGAAACTAAAGGAAACTCTTCGGAAGAGTCTCCAGAATAAAGCTGACCTGGCTTGACTCATCGATCGAAGCTCCGTTCATCTGCACCAGATTAAAGTTGGTCATCATGTCCAGAACATGTTCACGGACAGACGTCCCTTCTTTCATCCGCGCGTTGAAGACGTGTTTGAGCGAATCATGTCAGACTTGAAAGGACTGTTGTCCAAACATTTCCTGCAATGATTCCATGATCTCCTTGGCGGTGACCATCAACTCATGCTTCTTTGCCAAGACTTAAGACAAGCTGACAATTATATAGACCTTGGCCTTTTCATTGGCCTTGATCCATCAATCGTAAGCATCACGAATACTTCGTTACGCGGTCGAGGCCGACACTTGAGGACACTCCTCAGTGAGCACGAACTTTAGGTTGTTAGTTACTAGAATCGTGTTTATATTGTTTTTCCATGTTTGGAAATTATCTCTCACTAATTTGTCAGAAACTAGTAAAGTTATTATTTTAATTAGACATTTTGCTAAAAAACAATTAAAAAATTTGTGTCAGTCTCGCAACAAAAATTTGAAATCCAATCAAGTTTTAGCAAAAATTTATCCTATGATCCCTAGGTCATTAAAATTTGCAATGATATCCTAAAGGTTTAGAATGACTGCCACCGAAGGGTGAACAGAAACACTCCTCCTCTGGGAGAAGACTTTCTCGACCAGACCCTAATACAAGAATAACTCTTATTCCATTAGGCGTCCAGTTACCATTTTTCAGTCTGAATCCACTAACTCTTAATGAATCCCATGAGTGTCACCCTCAATCTTTAAGTTTCCAAGTATCGGTCCAAACAATAGCTACCGAAGGGTACCAAGAAGGAAAACAAACAAGGAAATTGTATTCCTTTCGGGAATTCATGGTGTTACGAGTCCGATGATCAAGGCCCTCCGAAGAGATTGTCTGGTCCAGACCAAACTAGCAGGCGGATCATAGGTGTCTCACGGTGTGAATCGAAAGAATAGACCGTGGGTCCTGTTTTCACGGATCCCGCTCCCACTCACTAGAAGTACTCTCTCCATTAACGTTGATATTGATCCATACAAATACCATCCGAAGGGGTACTCTCCCATTTGTGCCACGAGGCCGAATACGGATCTCACAGTGTGAACTTTAACGGAGATTTGTGGTCGAAAAATCAAATATATCTCATACACTTTATTTCCTCCCACTCAACACTTTATCTTAATCAGGATTGACCTAGATAAATCGGCTAATATTTACCTAAGTCTATCAATATAACTCTTATATTGGATTACCCTAAGTCTATAATCACTTTATTCACTTAGGTCTATGTGAGTAAATTAATCAACTTTTAATTAACGGCACTCACGATAATATAGCCTAAGAATCTCTGGACTAAATTCACTCCCAGGTTGGTTCTCAGGCAGGGGTGTTCCAGATACCGTCAACTTAAATACCCCAGCCTTAGACAAAACCTTCCTTAAGCAGAGCTACTAATTAGTCTCCATTCAAAGGTCATATTTTATTTCCTTATTCTAATCTTATTAGAACTAGAAAACCTAAGTCTAATTATTCAAGTTCTAAACATCTTAAAACTAATAATTAACTTAGGTTACATGCACTCTATGCCATAGTGCTTGATAATTCATCACATGAATAATACTATACTATAACATACATTCATCACGTGAATTAAATGCATGAGCATGCTTTTAATCTTAAAATATAACACTTATATTTGAATAAATTAAAACATGCAAACTTTATATTATAACTCTTATAATATAACCTATCATGCATACTATATATTATAACAGTTATAAGATAAATATGATGCATGAAATGTTTAACCTAAGGTTGGATTTTAAATCTATATGACATACATTATGCACATAGAATTAAATATTGCATACATCTCATGCATAAATCTCATGCATATAGATTTTATGCATAAAATAAAATCAGCTACTCTAAATCACAATAAAACCAAAATAAAAGTGTAGAAAATGGCTTAAAATGGTGTTACAATCTGAAAGAAAAAGAAATTAAACTTATGTGTCGATGTCGGTCTTTGGTCTCCGAGCTTCTGTCTCGATCTCGAACCTCCACGAACGTTTTTGCTCCCAAGGAATGCTCACTTTTCTCTTCTTATAGGGTGTATTTCGTAATTAGGGTGAAATCTCTATCAAAGTCGGCTCCCTTTGCAAAAAGATGTAATGTTGTATTTATAGGCATAATCGGCACAACGTTGCAACGCTAGGGACAATGTCGCAACGTTGTACCCTAAACGCATAACATATATGGAAATAGTGGACAGCGTTGCAACGACGCTACCTTAACGCGCACGCCTCTCTATCGAACTGGCGTTGCGACACTGCAAGGCAGCGTTGCAACGCCCTCTGCACGGGTCTTCATATAAGCATTCGTATCGAGATAACATTGCAACGCTGCAAGGCAGCGTTGCAACACTATCAGAATGGCTTCTCTATGCATGAAAACAACATGCTCGACGTTGCAACGCCATCACCTAGGGTCCTTTAGCTTGGATTGGTCCTTCTACTTCCAATTGATGTTATTTTAAGCTCCAAAAATCTTCGTTTCGATCCCGAGTGATCCAAAATGTCTCTAATTGTCATGTTTAAGCTCTTAACAATAAATTGAGTGATTTAAACACATCAAAGCCCTGGAATTATCATAAAACTAGAATAATTAAGCCTAAGGATAGAAAATTTTGTGTGTTATCACTAGACAACTCTCTTAAACTCTCTACACCTCAATCTAAAGGAACCCACCTTCCTCCCTCACCTAGAGAACAACAGAGAAGATCTAGTTGTAGATCTTTGTGCATGCCAGGTTCGGGTCGTGGAGATCGTGAGATCGTTAGCAACACCTTTGAGAAGGAATACAAGAAGAAAATCGTTCTTCAAAGGTAAATTCTTGTTTTCCTAATCTCTTTATGCATGCTTAATCTTATATTTTATGATCTTGATATGAATCTGTGTAATAAGATCAAGAACACACCATTCACAATTGCTTCCACTGCCGGATTCGATCCCTTCGCTCTCGTCGTAGCAGTTCGCTGGAACACCATACAGCACGCCGATCACCACCACCCGCCATGAAGATCTCCTCGCCGGTAGCTAAAGATGAGCCCAGCCACGTGCCTCCCGATTGTTCCACCACCATTGTAGATATGCTAGTCGCGTGCTTTTCGATCGACAATTCTGCTAATCTGCAAGCAGGCTGTCGTCGAGATCGTTTCAGCTGTTCGATAGCTACCCTTACCGCTTCGATAGCTACCACCCTCTTTTTGTATGGAAGAGATTGAGTTATCCCTAAGAAAATCTAGTCATTATTAATAACCCTTGCTCTTCTTCACTTCTTTCCACATAGACTAGACCGTCCCAGCTCCTAACTATGTCACTACTTCAACAAAAATCACCAATGATCATTTAAGCAATTTATAGTAAAAATAGTTTGGAAATGAGTATCAAAATAAACCTGCATGCATTCTCATTAACACATTAAGTAGTTCAAAACATGAGGGTCGAAGTCTTAATGTTGATTTTAGCTAGTGTAATACATTGCTAGAAAGAAAACTTTGATAATAACGACATAAACAGAAAAGGAAGAAGAGAAAGTAAAAATAAGGGTTGTCGCAGTGCTTACTAGGAGTGCTAATCGTTTCAAGATAACCTTCCGGTGAAGATTCATCTTCCTCGGGATTGCTATTGCACTATGTTTAGGCTTAGGAATTTTCTCTTCTCTTCTACCCATCCTTACTGTCCGTCTAACTCCCTCAGCTTTGTTGGGATGTTTGTCCTAATCTCGTTCTGTTTGTAAATTTACATTTGAAATTAATAAAGGTTATTTTTTTCATCATTTTGTGTCTCGCAATTATTACAAACTTTGTCCAATAAACTAAGCTCCAGGGTCATTGAATTTATGAGAGAACTAGAACTTGAACGGTGTGTAGTGGACACACAGTGAGGATCACGTTCGAGTAAATGACCCGAACAGTCTATAGAATATGGATGGGGTTGGAGACCTAATCTTGGATACGTTGTTGATGCGACCCGCTTTGTATTAAGATACAAACAAGATGATCTGACTCGTTCACGTGGTTGACATGCGAGTGGGGGCATCCTGTACAATGAGATTGTACAAGATGGGACCGTGAATTATTAGACTTACTGATGTAACACCGTTAACAGTATGGACTAATAACTTCGTAGATGACCATTAGTGACTCGACCTGAATCCTGAGCGTGTTACGGACTCCTGTCTGCGGGGTCTGTCCTTTGACTAGTATGGGTGAGGGTGGTCACAGTTACTCGCCCAATATGCCTATCTTCTAAGGGACAAGACCAAGTAGGGAGCTGGAAACTTAACTACGCGAGATGAAATTCACTCATTCCCGCCTTTAGGGAAACTAGAGGGGTTGTTCCCTTAAGTGTTGTCTCCAGGGCATGGACAACGGGCACCCACCCTCTCATTGGCACGAGAGGGGTGTTGTGTATGGTTGGACCATTACAACGTTGTTGTTCACTAGAGGAGAAATGGGGACTTAAGGAGCAAGAAGTAGACATAAGGGTAAAATCGTAATTTGACCCAACAGTGTCTACGAACAACCTGTGAAGGGTCGACTCATGGGCATTGGTTATATCAGTGGACACATCTTTTCTTACACTAACGGGAGTGCAACTACGGGCGTTAGTGGAGTGTTACTGTAGCTAATGAATGTTGATTAACCGGGTCAAAGAGTTTGATAGTTTAATCTCGGATCATTGGAGCCCGTCACTGTAGGTCCATGAGGTCCCTCAGTTGGCTCACACTGGATTAAAAGAACGTTTACATTTTTGGTGTGAATTTGAAGTGTTCAAGTTCACTAAAGGGTATTTTAGTCATTTATATTTATATGAGATATGAATGATATATTATATAGTTTAATTTGAATGAGACTCATAATAAACTATAGGTTAGCCTAATTGTTGAATTAGGGCTAATTTGGAGAAATTAAATTTAGAGAAATTAAATTGAATGTGATTCAATTTAAAAATCCACAATAATACAAATGTGATTTGTAAAATGAGATATGAGATATCTTACAATATGTGGTTATGCAAATATGATTTGCATAACCTATAGTTGTGGTAAGATGGTAAATAGGTGGAGATTTCAACTCCACCTATCACCATTATAAAAACCCCTTTGCAAGAAGGGTTCAATAATGCATTGCTCATTTTTGGATTTCTCACCAAAAGAAGCAACCTCTTCTCTCTCAAATTCTCTAAAAAACTCTCCTCCCTAAAATCAAAAAGAAGGATCCCACAATCCTCATTCTTCCTAAAGTAGAGCAACCGAGAAACCAAGTGAAGGTGTTCGATCGGTGTTCGTGTGAAGAGTACGAGATCGTTGAGAACGAGGAGAACACGAAGAGTTCATGAACGGAAGGAAAGCTTGAAGATTGTCTTCAATAAGTAAGTAATCATGAACTTGTTGTTTTTTCCTTTTTTAGAAAGCATGTTTAGCCTTAACTATATGATAGTTTAATTTTAACGTAATTGAATTGCACAACAACTCCACGACGATTCGATCGTTTTTCGCTGAGCTGGGACTCTAATTCCCTTCAAGCTTTCCCTTTATCTCGGGTACGGTTGATAACTCTCCAATAGAGAGTTATTTAGCTTCATTCTTTTTCGGATGTATTTCCTCATCTCGTGTAGTTTGTAATATTCCAAGTTGTAAATGAATAAGAGTTATTTATTTCAACATTGTGTAATAAATAAGAGTTATTTATTTAAACTTTGTGTCTCGCATTTTTCATAAACTTAATCCAATAAACTAAGCTCCAGGGTCATTGCATTATGAGAGAACTAAGAACTTGAACTGTGTGTAGTGGACACACAGGGAGGATCGCGTTCGAATTAATGACCCGAACGGTCTACAGTATATGGATAGGGTTGGAGACCTAATCCAGGATAAACTGTGGATGCAGCCCGCTTTGTATTAGATACAAACGAGGTGATCTGACTCGTTCATGTGGTTGACATGCGAGTGGGGGCATCCTGTGCAATGAGATTGTACAAGACTCGACCGTGAAGTAGTAGACTTACTGATGTAACATTGTTAACAGTATAGAGCTAATAAATTCGTAGATGACCATTAGTGACTCGACCTTAATCCTGAGCATGTTACGGACTCCTGTCTGCGGGGGTCTGTCCTTTGACTAGTACGGGTGAGGGTGGCCACTATTGCTCGCCCAATATGCCTATCTTCTCAGGGGCAGGACCACGTAGGGAGCTGGAAACTTGACAATGCAAGAAGCAATTCACTCGTTCCCGATTTAGGAAAAGTAGAGGGGTTGTTTCCTTAAGTGTTGTCTCCAGGGCTTGAACAACGGGGCCCCACTCTCTCATTGGCCTAAGAGGGTTGTTGTTTATGGTTGGACCATGCAACGTAGTTGTTCATTAGAGGAGCAGTGGGACTTAAGGAGCAAGAGGTAGACACAGGGGTAAAACGGTAATTTGACCCAACTGTGACTACCAACAACCTGTGAAGGGTTGACTCATGGGTATTGGTTATATCGATGGATACAACTTGTCCTACGGTGATGAGAGCGCAACTACGTGTTTTAGTGGAGTGTTACCGTAGCTAATGAATATTGAATAATCGGGTCAATGAGTTTGACAGGTTAGTCTCGTATCATTGGATCTCGTCACGTGTAGGTCCATTAGGTCCCTCGGTTTGCTCAAATTGAACAAATTGAGGGTTTACAGTTTGGTGTGAATTTGAAGTGTTCAAATTCATTATTTTGGTATTTATGTCGTTTATATGAGATATAGATAACATAATATATAGTTTGATGTGAATGAGATTCATAATAAACTATAGTATAGCCTAATTGATTAATTAGTGCTATTTGGAGAAATTGAATTGAGAGAAATTAAATTGAAGGTGATTCAATTTATAATTCCACATTTATGCAAATGAGATTTGTATAATAAGGTATGAGATACCTTATATTATATAATATGCAAATGTGATTTGTATATTATATGGTTGTGGTAAAATTGTGATTTGGTGGAGGTTTTTAACTCCATCACACAATAGTATTTAAAGGCTTTGCAAGAAGCCTTTGGTGTGCCAATTTGCCATTTTTTGGATTTCCATCCAAAGAGAGGAAGACAATTCTCTTTAGAATTCTCTCATCTCTCTAACATTTCTCCTCACCCAAAACCAAAGGGAGTCCCACTAACTCTCCCTCAACCTCCCGAGAACAATCGAGAAGACCCTTTGGAGGTGTCTCCGTGTTCGGATCGAGGTTCGTGTTCGAGGAGATCGTTGGATCGAGAGAGATCGTGACCGGAGGAGAAAAGCGTTGAAGAAGAGATCTTCAACAAGTAAGTATCTTATAATTCCTTACTGTTTTCTTCTCTTATTTGCATGTTTAGCCTAGGATCTATGAGATAGATTCAATTTTAAGACACGTTTTACACAACAGATCAACGAAGTTTCACAACGTCTTCCGCTGCGGGAATTCAAAATCCTTTCAGTTCTTGCTACTAAACTTTAAATTATTGTGATTGAATTGTGCTTTTTAGCTTGTTATCTTCCTAGATTATGTATGATTGATTGTGTTTTTGTTACATATTGATCTTAGCACTAGCAATGTGGGAAATTATGATATTTGTGTCTAAATGGAGACATTTTGCACGTTTAGGAAGGAAAAAGCTGAAAAGAATAGCTTTGGAGAAGTTGATCAATAGATTCTGGAAAACTCTGCTTCAACAATTTGGAAATGGTTCTGGCTTTAGGAAAGTAACAATGTTTTATTTGACAATTGCAAAAGTACTATAGATTCTTCACGGGATTTTTAGGAATGAGTACGTGATTTACAAACCCATTCTCATTAACACAAGTTAGAAGCTATTGGGTCTTGGTTAGGGTTGACTAGGGTTGACTAGGGTTGAGAGAGGCTATATAAACACTATGTTCTCATTTTGAGAGGTAGGTTTTGTTTGTAGGTTTCATTTTTTATTAGGAGAAGGCAAAGGGAGAAGTGCTCAAGAGATCTTCAAGGAGGGAGGGATTGGGCATGGAAAAACTTCATCAAACAGGGAGTTTTACTTAGTTCCTTCTTTTTATTACTTCCATTAGCTTAGATTCACTTTTTCTCCTTGAACATCTTCTGCGCGTATGCTCTTTTCTTTTGTCGAGAGCCTCAAATTGATTGTACTTCATTGTTGACATTAAATGTATGAAGATTATGCTTTATAATGTTAAATGACTTTGATTAATGACCTTTTTGATTTACTTGACTTGTTGTTAGGTATATGTTTAACTCTTTATGTTGGAAAATTGTTGTGTTGGATGATTTATGTGGGGATTAAGATTGGCTATTGTAATTTCCATCATGTTTCTTGCTTTTGGGAAAAAGGGGAAGTCAATTTACCATTTCCATTATAGGATAAAGCACTAAGAGGAATCTTGTGTCGAAGAAGGGAAGATTTAGGAATGATCTCTCACCTAGAATATGAGCAAGGGCATACTAGGCATGTTAAAATGGAATTACTTGCTGAAAAATTACGTAAGTTTTGTGAAAAACTACCATAAAAACTTGTTATGATGTCAATAGGATAAAATATACTTAATAGGAAGCAATTGGCTTAAGGAGCTCTCTTAATTTGAACCTACTTGCTTTAATGAACCTGAACAACCTCACCTTATGAATATTACTTGCTTTCTTTAATTGCTTTCATTTACTTGCTTTCATTTACTTGCTTTCTTTACTTGTTTTCTTTATATGCTTTCATTTATCGCTTTCCTTTATTCGCTTTCTTTACTTTTCTGTCATTTACTTTTCCTGCAAAAACCTACATTCATCATTTGTTTTTACTTTCCTGTTGGTTACCCAAGAATTCACTGCAATGGATTTGAACTTGTCTTGACAATCTCATTTAGTCCATGTGGAGACGATACTCGGTACTCAATACCGTTTATTTATTACTTGTTGCAATTGACTATGTATACTTGCATATTCTGCACTGTGTTGTAACTATTTCGTATATATACACACTTTTTACCCACACGACACATGCAACAACTTTTTCGCATCGTTGTCAGGGACTAAATTTATTTTATTTTCTTTACTTGTTTGAGTTTATTGCAGCAAAATTTTCTTTTATGCTTTATGTAGACTCGTTAGAGTTGGATTTTCTGTTTTTCAGGGACTTGAGTTGTGTATGTATGAGCGTTAATCTTTAGAGTTCATCTTGGATCCCGAAATGGAGAGAACCTATCAAAGGAGATTAAGAGCACAAAGAACCATTATGGCAGATCAACTACCCCTTACGGAACCTCTAGATCCATTAGGACTGAATCTGGTGAATAGACAACCACCCATACCTGAAAATTAACCACCTCTAGGAGCCCATCAGGCTGCAACACCTGCTAATGTCATTGAGTTAGCAGATGATAGAGAAAGAGCCATTAGAAGTTATGCTAATCCGCTGGTGAATGAGCTAAACCAAAGGATTATTAGACCTATTATTCATACACCAACTTTCGAGTTGAAGCCAGTTATGTTTCAGATGCTTCAGACCATAGGGCAATTTGAGGGGTTACCTGTCGAAGATCTTCATTTGCATTTGAAATCATTTATGGGAGTTAGTGATTCTCTTATCATGCTAGGAGTACTTTAGGATTCCCTCAGGTTGAGTTTGTTCCCTTACTCTCTGAGAGCTGCTACTAAGACTTGGTTGAATTCACTTCCACCAGGAATAGTAAATTCTTGGAACTCTCTAGCAAAAAAGTTTTTTATTAAGTATTTTCCACCTACTAGGAATTACAGATTTAGGAACGAGATTGTAGTGTTCCAGCAGTTTGATGATGAGACTTTGATTGAGGCATGGGAAAGATTTAAGGATTTACATAGGAAATGCCCTCACCATGGTCTACCCCACTATATTCAGATGGAGACTTTCTATCACGGGTTCAACATAGCTACCAAGCAAGTTGTTTATGCATCTGCTAATGGTGTCTTGTTGTAAAAAAACCTATAATGAGGCCTATGAGATACTCGAAAGAATGTCGCCTAACAATTGTCAATGGGTTGATGCTAGGAGCAACCCTGATAAGAAAAACAAAGGAATCTTGGAATAAGATGCTCTCAATTCTATCAATGCACAAATTACATCTATGTCCACCATGTTGAAAGGTCCATCAGTAGGAAATGTGAACCAATTATCTTCTAGTGTACCTAATTTTTCAATGGTGAACCAAGTAAGCACAAACTCATGTGTTTACTATGGTGAAGGACATACTTTCGAGTCGTATCCTAACAATCCTGCTTTGGTAAACTACATAAGTAATCACAACTACTCTAGAAATAATCCTTACTCAAGTACCTATAACCCAGGATGGAGAAATCACCTAAATTTCTCTTATGGGTCAAGAAGTAATTTTGAAGCGCCCTAGGTGCAACAAAAAGGTTAGTCAACCATCAGGTTTTGGTACTCAGCGTTATTCAACCTTTAACAACCAGAATTCCATGACATCGCAAACTCAAAGGATTACACCTCCTCAAGCATCGAGTTCATCTCTTGAGAGTTTGATGAAAGAATATATGGATCGAAATGACGCCGTTATTCAGAGTCAACGAGCTTCTCTTAGAAACTTGGAGTTGGAAGTAGGACAGTTAGCTACTAAGCTTATGGCTAGACCGCTAGGTACACTTCGTACAAATACTGAAAATCCAATGAGAGAATGGAAAGAGCAAGTTCAAGCCATTGAGCTAATGAGTGGTAAATCCTTGGCATCTAGAGGAGTGGAAAGTGAGACTAGAAAAAAGGGAAAAAACCCCAAAGGAAGAGAGGAGTGAGAGGTTGTCAAAATTGACAACTAGGAAAACTGAAGGAGTTTCTGAGAAACCTGAAAGTTCAAACCCGAAGGTTTCTCAAGGAGCCACAATTGTACCTGAGTTTAAACAACCTTCACAACCTTAACCTCATGGACTGCAAAGAAAGAGGACCAATGAAGCTCATTTTGAGAAATTTCTAGATATGTCGAAGGAAATTCACATTAAGATTTCAAGAGTTCAAGGTTGTCTCATTGAGTGAGGAATGAAGTGTTGTTTTTTGAAATCAGATCCCTCACAAAAAGAAGGATCTAGGATCTTTCCCTATAAATGTATCCATTGGAGGAAAATAATTTGGGAGAGCATTATGTGACTTAGGAGCTAGTACCAACCTTATGCTCGTGTCCATTTACAACGAATGGGGCATGGGAAAAGCTAGACCTACCACAATGACTATGTAGTTGGCAGATAGGTCAATAGCACACCATGAAGGAAAGATAGAAGATATGCTAGTTCAGGTTGGCAAATTCATTTTCCCGGCTGGTCTTGGATTATGATGCTGACAAGGATGCCCCTATTATCCGAGGAAGACCATTCCTAAAGGCTGGTAGAACAGTTGTGGATGTGTATGAAGGGACCATGAAGTTGAAAATGAATGATCAAGAGGACCAGTTCAACATACACGACGCAATGAAATATCTAGATGAAGTAGAAGAGTGTTCCACTATCCATGTGCTAGAGGTTGCCAACTCTCAAACATTAGGTGAGGAGATTGAAGAGAAACATATACAAAAATTTGGAGGACGTAAAGACGAAGATTTAGATCTAGAAGACTCTATCCAAGAGTTGGAAGAAGTAGCTGAAATAACTCAGTTTAGGCAGATCTTTGAATCTTTAGAGTCTAGAGAAGGAAGTAATTCCACAATGTTACCATCAATACAAGAACCTCTTGACCTTAAATTGAAACCATTACCTCAACATTTGAAATATGCTTTTTCGTGACACAAAGAGACTCTTCCCATCATTCTAGCAGCAAACTGGCCACCTTAGGAAGAAGAGTTGTGTCTCGACGAGCTTAAGCAACAGAAGAAAGCCATAGGTTGAACGTCAGCTGATATAAGAGGGATTAGTCCCTCCTATTGCATGTATAAGATCATTTTAGAGGAAGGTCACTTCAAGTCAGTTGAGAAACAAAGAAGGTTGAATCCTACCATGAAAGAAATGGTGAAGAAAGAGATCATCAAGTGGTTGGATGCAGGAATTATTTACCCTATTTTTTACAAGAGTTTGGTCAGACAAGTTCAATGCGTTCCTAAAAAGGGAGGCATGACAGTGATAACCAACGAAGCCAATGAAATAATCCCCACTAGAATAATCAATGGATCGAGGGTATGTATGGATTATATGAGGCTAAACAAAGTGATCAGAAAATATCCTTTCCCTCTGCCATTCATTGATCAAATGTTGGACAACCTAGTCGACCAAGCTTTTTATTGCTTTTTAGATTGTTACAGTGGTTATAATCAAATAACCATTTCACCTCAAGACCAAGAGAAAACCACCTTTACTTGTCCGTATGGTACTTTCGCTTTCATAAGGATGCCATTTAGTCTATGTATTTCTCCTGCTACCTTTCTGAGGTGCATGACAACCATTTTCTCTGATGTTGTGGAGGACATCATGAAAGTTTTCATTGATGATTTCTCAATTTTTGGGAATTCATCTGAAGTTTGTCTAGTGAATTTGGGTAAAGTGCTCCAACGCTGTGAAGATACTAACCTAGTTTTGAACTGGGAGAAATGTTACTTCATTGTTAAGGAAGGAATTTTGTTAGGACACAAAGTGTCAAAAGAAGGAATTTGATAAGGCAAAGTTAGGACACAAAGTGTCAAAAAGATCTTCCATGATGTTAAGTCCTATTTATGGGATGATCCTTGTTTATACAAGTATTGTGTGGATGGAATCATAAGGAGATGTGTGGAAGAGAGTGAGATACCCTTTAACCTTGAACATTGTCATTCGCCCCCTTATGACGACCATTTTGGAGGCCTAAGGACGACTGAAAAAGTGTTCCAGTCAGGGTATTTCTGGCCATCTATCTTCAGAGATGCCAGCATTTTCAGTAAGACTTGTGATGCATGCCAAAGGAAAGGAAACATTGGAAAAAGGAATGAAATGCCCTTGACATATATCCTAGAAGTTGAACTCTTTGATGTATGGGGTATTGACACCATTGGACCATTTTCACCTTCTAAAGGAAATTTGTACATCTTGGTTGAAGCTGACTATGATTCTAAATAGGTGGAAGCCATGGCTTGTCAATCCAATGATGACAAAACAGTAATTAGATTTCTACATAGACATATATTCACTAGATTTGGAACTCCCAGAGTCTTGATCAGTAATGAAGGGTCTCAATTTGTTAACAAAGCTATGAGTGCTCTTTTAGCCAAATATAATGTCAGACACAGATTCTCTACACCGTATCATCCTCAGGCTACTAGGCAGCCTGGAACTTCAAGCAGGGAAATAAAAGGTATCTTAGAGAAAGTAGTTAAGCCTCACAGAAGGGATTGGTCCTTCAGGCTTGATGAAGCTCGATGAGCTTAGAGGATCGCCTTTAAAGCATCTATTGGAATGTCTCCCTATAGGCTTGTGTTTGGCAAGGCTTGTCATCTTCCCATAGAATTAGAACATAAAGCGTTTTGGGTTTTAAAGGAACTTAATTTAGATTTGAAAGCTTCATGAGAATTGAGAATGCTTCAAATTAATGATATGGATGAGTTTATGAGATTCTCCTATGAGAATGCTAAGCTTTATAAGGAAATGACTAAGGCTTTGCGTGACAAAAAGCTCATTCCAAAGAAGTTTAAAGTAGGTCAAAGAGTGTTGTTATTTAATTCAAGACTCGAGCTTTTTCCTAGAAAGCTTAGACCTAGATGGGTCGGACCCTTTAACACTGTTGAAATTTTCCCTCATGGATCGGTTAAAGTGTGTTGTGAGAAAGAAGGAGAGAATTCCTTGTGAATGGTCAAAGACTAAAGCATTATTAGGGAAAAGATTTCCAAATGAGCATTGCATCTTGGAAATTAAATTAGTAATGGAGACTTTGTTAGGAGGAGTCAAGTTTGTTGTTGCAAATTTTCAAAGAGACTCCTAGGCATTCACAATTTTTCTGCATCTTTTGTTTTTAAGGCATGATGTGTTGTTTGTTTTACCTTGCTTATGTTAATGTGTTTGTTTAGTTACTTTATTTTCTCTTAGGTCTTTCATTTTGTGAGCATGTGAGCCCTCATATTTTCTATCTTAATTAAGGTAGCAAAGTAATGAAGTTTTCTCATTTGCTAAGAAAATTGCATTTTTCGTGAGCCTCATGTGACCCTTTCTAAATGCTTTTCAAATTTTAGTTGGATTGTAACTACCCCTAACGAGGTTGTGTTTCTAGTTTTCTTGTTTTTAGGTTTGGGCAGGATCAAGGGCATTGCAAAAGCTGAAGATTCTACTTGGGAGAGAGCACTCTCTCGGTTTTAGAAGGAGAACAACAGAAAAATCTATTGTAGTTTTTCTGTGCTAGCATTCTTCATGCCATCATTTAAGGCTTCTTGTCAGCAACCTTGTGACTTATATCACCATTCAACATTGTACAAGCTCTATGGAAGAGGTTTTGACCAGAAGGACTTAACCACTATCCCATCCAAGCTGAAAAAGTACACCAAAACAGTGACTTATGACAACAACATTGGTACATGACAATGTAGTTTTTCTTAAACTTCCAATGTAAGAAGAGACAAAAGACCATTCTCATCTTAGATTTTCTATCAAGTCCTTGTTTTAGCATAAATAGGAGTGTTTAGTGAGCATTGGAAACAAGTTTGAAGTTGAGAAGGAAAAATCTTGAGAAAGCAGAGAGGTTTAACCCGAGAGCTCCCAACCTCTCTTTGACTTGATTTGTAAATTTTTCTTCTTCTTTCTCTCTTGTGCCATCTTTACTCTATCATATTCAAGCTAAGCATGTCGAAGATAGGAAAAGGTTGGGTAAGAAAGCCAAGGAACCCGAGAGCCTTAGGTCCCTTGAGGAGCCTCAAGAGCAAGCCAAGGTAGCCTTCACCTCCGAGTCTTCATCTTATGCCAGTAAAAGTTCTAAGGGGAGACCAAGTCAGTACTGGGAGGACATGGAACAACAAGCAATTAAAGTTCCTTTTGAGTCATCTCAATCCCTAAAGAGAAAGGAGAAGGCAAGAAGCTGTTGAAGGATGAACAAGCGGAAGTTCAAAATCCTTTAGGTTCATTGTCTCCTAAGAAAGGAAGTAACAAGTCAAAAGAAAAAGGGAAAGAAAAAGTGATTGATGTAGAGCAAGAAGAGGATGAACTTCATTTCATCTCCGACCAATTCCTCAATGATAGGGTCCGTGCCAAGTTTGAAGAACTAGCCGCGAGACCCCTACTCATGGAGAAAGGATTTCCTTCTAACATCTACATTTTACATCCGTTTTTAGGTACAAACATCCATAACATAGGATGGGAAACTTTCTGTACGGAGCTCGAAGGAGTGATACCTTATATTGTAAGTACCTTATATTGTAAGGGAGTTTTACGCTAATATTTACATACCTAATGATCTAATATCTATTGTTCGAGGTGTTCATGTTCGTTTTAGCACACCCAGAGCTACACATATGGCACTTTTAATGAGATGCTTATGTCCCCAACCGAAGCACATCTCAATTCGGCCTTGAGTGTAGTAGGAGTGGAAGGTGCAAAGTGGAGAGTAACTCATAGAGAAGTTAGGACAATGTTAGCCTACCTAACCCTCGAGGCTCACATTTGGCTTTCCTTCATTAAGCTTCGCATTATGCCGACTACTCATGACTCCACCGTTTCTAGAGATAGAGTTCTTCTCATCTGCACCATTCTTTCTGAATTAAAGATTGATGTAGGAACCCTCATCTCTTGGAAAATTATGGAATGTTGGCGCAAGAATGTTGGTAAGATCTACATTCTTAGTTTGATTACTTCCTTGTGTATTCATTGTGGAGTTTCTTACTATCCTTGGGAACAGAAACTTCATAAAAAAGGCACCCTTAGCATATCTATGGAACCATAAATCCATAGTGGATCCAAGTGAGGAATATGACTTGTCGTGGGCATTGATCAACTCATTGAACAAAGCACCACCATGTTGTCCATGATGAGCCATTCACAATTTCAATCTCATACATATTGGGACAATGCTAACCAAATAGACTTTGCTTTGAAGGAGGCTATGCACGCAAACATCAACACCCTTATCCAGATTTTCCAGAGTTTCCTCACACTGTCTTGCAACCTTGGATGCCCTCAGATGCTGAAGATCATGTGGATGAGGATGATAACCTGCTAGGAGAGGAAGGAGAGGAGCAACATCGTCAAAACTCAAGGGGAGAACGTTTCTTTGTGGATGCCTTTTATATGCTTTATGTTGCTTGTTGTCTCTTGTGTTTTTCTTCATGTTGTTGTTGTCTTTGTGAGTTTTTCTATTTTGTTTGAGTGTCTCTTGCTGCTTTGAAAGGAAAGAGTGTTGTTTGCTGATGTTTGATAGGTTAGAATGATGTGTGGCCGTGTATGCTTGTTGTTCATGGAAGAAATGAAATGAAAACTGCTGGCAGGGACTGCATCGTTCTTATTTTTCTTTATTTTTTAGCTTTCTTTTAAAGAGTCCAAGTTTGATGTGATGTGCCTAATATGTTGAGTAAATCCTATTATGACTTAATATACCTCAGTTAGCAAAGTTTAAGGGCTAGTATCTTGACATTTTTGGCAACCTCAAAAGTTCATAATATTCCACATTTTGCTTCCTTGTCCATAGTGATCATTTTAAGTTTGGGGGTTTGTCTTCTTTTTAAGCCGACCACTTACCTCAATGAGGACATTGAGATTTTATGTTGGGGGGTGAGGAAGCAAGCTTCCAAGAAAAATTATTTGTTGAAGAAAATAGAAGAAAAGTTATGAATGATGGAGATCTAATCGCCTTGAGCAGCGAAAATGAGTTTAGAATCGTAATTGCAAGTTCATTTTGGTTTAAAAACAAAAACCAGTACATTGGAAAAGAAACAGAGATAAGCATACATTTCATAATCCAATTAGGCATGGATAACACGTGCAAACATGTTAGAACTATTTAGAACTATTTTGGATTTTCAGCATGTCGTCCTTAATAATAGCCTTACTTAAAAGCGATCGTTTAACTGGTGAGAATTTTACTACATGGAAGTCCAACTTGAATACGATTCTCTTTATTGACGATCTACAGTTTGTACTGACGGAGGAATGTCCTCAGATCCCTGCTCGTAACGCTCCTCAAGTCATATGGAGGCGTCGGCCATCACCAATCAAGGCCAATGATAAGGCCAAGGTCTACATTTTGGCTAGTGTTTCTGAACTTCTGGCCAAAAAGCATGAGGGCATGGTCTCACCTCGTGAGATCATGAGTTCACTACAGGAAATGTTTGGACAACCATCTGGACAGATTCGGCACGAATCCCTCAAATACGTTTATAACTCCCGTATGAAGGAGGGGTCATCGGTGAGAGAACACGTTCTTGATCTGAAGCGTTATTTTTTGGAGATAGATTTCTTTCTTTAAAAAATTTGTATATAGTTCCTAAGCTTAAAAGGAACTTAATTTCTATCTCTTGTTTAATAGAACTTGGTTATTGTATTTCTTTTTCAATTAATGAAGCGTTCATTTTGAAAGAGGGTGCCAATATTTGTTCTGCTAAATTGAAAAATGGCTTGTACGTACTGAAACCGAATAAAACCAAAGCAATTTTAAATCATGAGATGTTTAAGAATGCTAACACTCAAAATAAAAGGCAAAGAATTTCTCCAAATAACAATATCTATCTGTGGCATCTTAGACTTGGTCATATTAATCTCAACCGGATTGAGAGACTCTCTAAGAATGGACTTCTAAACAAGTTAGAAGATGATTCTTTACCGCCTTGCGAATCTTGCTTGGAAGGTAAAATGACCAAACGACCTTTTACTGGAAAAGGTTATAGAGTCGTAGAGCCCCTAGAACTTGTGCATTCGGATCTTTGTGGTTCGGTGAATGTTAAAGCTCGAGGAGGGTACGAATATTTCATCACTTTCATAGATGATTATTCGAGGTATGGTTATCTATACCTAATGCATCACAAGTCTGAAGCTCTTGAAAAGTTCAAAGAGTATAAGGCTAAAGTAGAGAATGCATTAGGGAAAACCATTAAAACACTTCGATCAGATCGAGGTGGAGAGTATATGGATTTGAGATTCCAGGACTATATGATAGAACATGGAATTAAATCTCAACTCTCAAAGACCTAATACACCACAAAAAAATGGTGTGTCGAAAGGGAGAAATAGAACCTTGTTAGACATGGTTCGTTCTATGATGAGCTATGCACAATTGCCTGCCTCGTTTTGGGGATATGCAGTAGAGACTACAGTTCAAATCTTGAACAGTGTTCGATCAAAAAGTGTTTCAGAAACACCTTTTGAACTTTGGAAGGGGCGTAAACCTAGTTTACAACACTTCAGGATTTGGGGTTGTCCGGCACACGTGCTCGTGACAAACCCAAAGAAACTGGAACCTCGTTCAAGATTGTGCCAATTTGTTGGCTATCCCAAAGAAATGAGAGGTGGTCTTTTCTACGACCCACAAGAAAACAAGGTGATTGTATCGACAAACGCCACGTTCTTGGAGGAAGATCACATAAGGAACCATAAACCGCGTAGTAAATTAGTACTAAATGAAGCTACACATGAACCAACAAGAGTTGTTGATCAAGCTGGACCTTAATCAAGAGTTGATGGAGGAGTCAGCACCTCAAGTCAGTCTCGTCCTTCTCAATTGTTGGGAATGCCTCGACGCAGTGGGAGGATTGTTTCCCAACCTGACCGCTACTTGGGTTTAGCTGAAACTCAAGTTGTCATACCTGATGACGGCGTAGAAGATCCATTGTCTTATAAACAAGCAATGAATGACGTAGACAAGGACCAATGGATCAAAGCCATGGACCTTGAAATGGAGTCAATGGACTTCAATTTAGTATGGGAACTTGTAGACCAACCTGAAGGGGTAAGACCCATAGGGTGTAAATGGATCTATAAGAGAAAGAGAGATGCAGCCGGAAAGGTACAGACCTTTAAGGCTAGACTTGTAGCAAAGGGTTTTACACAAAGGGAAGGAGTTGACTATGAACAAACTTTTTCCCCTGTTGCTATGCTGAAGAATATAAGGATACTCTTGTCCATAGCCGCATTTTATGACTATGAAATCTGGCAAATGGACGTCAAGACTGCCTTTTTGAATGGTAATCTTGACGAGAACATCTATATGTCTCAACCCAAAGGGTTCATAGCCCAAGGTCAGGAGGAAAAAGTTTGTTAGCTCAATCGATCCATTTATGGGTTGAAACGAGCGTCCAGATCTTGGAATATAAGATTTGATACTGCAATCAAGTCTTATGGTTTTGACCAAAACGTTCATGAGCTTTGTGTTTACAAGAGGATCATCAACGACAAAGTAGCTTTATTAGTACTTTATGTGGATGATATCCTACTCATTGGCAATGATGTAGGATACCTTACTGACATAAAGAATTGGCTGACGACCCAATTCCAAATGAAAGATTTGGGAGAGGCGCAGTATGTTCTTGGGATTCAGATCTTTAGGAATCGCAAGAACAGAATGCTAGCACTGTCTCAAGCGTCTTATATCAACAAAATGTTTTCAAGATATTCGATGCAGAATTCCAAGAGGGGCTTATTACCCTTCAGGCACGGAGTTCATCCATCTGGAATGTTGTCCCAAGACACCTCAAGAAGTTGAGGATATGAGACATATTCCCTATGCCTCTGCAGTAGGTAGCTTAATGTATGTTATGCTATACCGCAGGCCCTGACATTTGTTATGCAATGGGAATAGTCAGTAGGTACCAGTCCAATCCAAGGTTAGACCACTGGATAGCAGTTAAAAATATCCTCAAGTATCTAAGGAGAACGAGGGACTATATGCTTGTGTATGAGTCTAAGGATCTGATCCTTACTGGATACACTGATTCTGATTTTCAGACCGATAAGGATTCTCGGAAATTCACATCGGGATCAGTTTTCACCCTTAACGGGGGTGCTATAGTATGGCGAAGCATCAAGTAAGGATGCATCGCTGACTCCACAATGGAGGTTGAGTATGTCGCTGCTTGTGAAACAGCTAAGGAGGCTGTTTGGCTAAGGAAATTCCTTACTGATTTGGAAGTTGTTCCAAATATGGAATCTCTCATCACCATATATTGTGACAACAGTGGTGCGGTAGCCAATTCGAAGGAACCTCGCAGCCATTAGCGAGGAAAGCACATCGAGAGGAAGTATCACCTGATACAAGAAATAGTGCAACGAGGAGATATGACAGTCACGAAGATCGCTTCTGAGCACAATATTGCTGATCCGTTTACAAAGACTCTCACTGCTAAAGTATTCGATGGTCATCTGGAAAGTCTGGGTCTACGAGATATGTACATAAGCTAATCTAGGGCAAGTGGGAGATATGTAATTGGGTATATGGATGCCCTAGTTTATTGTATTTCTATCTCTTGTAACCACTGTTTTAGATTATGATGTACCCCACTAGAGTTTTAGTTCAAGTGGGAGTTTGTTGGGATTTGTGCCTTAAAACTCGTAGTTTGTAATTATGTTCTAATTAATGTAATAAAGTGTTATTATTTCAATAAAAAGTTATTGTTCGTTATATACTAGTTTGCCTTTATTTAAACCCTAAATCCAATAAACTAAACATCCAAGACTGTTAAATGAATCTCTAATTGAATGTAATATACATAAAAAGGATCTCGGTTCGAGATACAGCCTAAAGGGTCTATAGTTAGGGGATAAGGTTTGGGTACCTTACCCTGATTAAACTATGGATGTGGCCCACTTTGTATTTGATACAAACACTGTGATCCTAACGTGTTCGTGTAGATTACACGTGAGTGGGGATATCCTATGTAATGAGATTACATAAGACCGGACCACGAAATAGTAACCTCTCGTCACACCCCGTCCCAGCTTACTTGCCTAACCTAGGAAGAGATGTAAAGACAAAGATAACCAAACCTCTTGTTGGCTTTCCTTGACTAACCCCGAGACATAACATAAATTAAACGTAACACAACATGTTTGAACAAGCAAAATTAAGCACTGATATACACTTATAAATGAAACACATTCACTTCCATTACTATGTTCCTTAGGTAATCATAAAGCTTCAAAGTTTATTACAGCCCATCTAATATGTTCTCACTACAAACCATATACAAAAGAAAGTGTATATACAAGGAGCTAAATGGTGTGGTGGCAAATAGGTCTTGTCAAGGCTAAGCACTTTGAAACTCGTGCACACTGGAAAGAGTAGACATAATGAAAACGTGAGCTAGGAAGCCCAGTGAGTGTCTATTATAAGCTCACAGGTAAAGCATAATAATGACAGACTATAAGTAGAAAATAGCTTAACATCTGTTTGTAAACATAAACAAACCATGCTTCCAATTTACTGGTTTAAGTCACCACTTATGCATAGCACACAACTCATAATGTAGTATTATATTGAGGGTAGATAGATCAATAATGTAGAAGCTCATAACAATAAAACACATGGCATGATACCACTTTCGAACGATAGAGGCGGTAGAGTTACATTTATACCAATAAGGTTCATACCTCTCTCACGTGCACGTGGAATACCTTTGGCCCTTTGGTTTTCCCTAATACCTTCTCTATGTCCTTCAGTATTAAGGTAAGACCATTTACTACCCGAATACCTTCTCATTGTTCTTCAGTATCGAGAAATTACGATTCATTCCCCCCTAAGTACCTTCTCGAATGTCCTTCAGTATTAGGAGTTAACCACAAACAAGGGCATAATTTGTTTACCATGGAAATCATGTCTTTATAACACATACAATAATTTCTCGACATTTTCACATTATCTTCTAAACATGTTCCCAAGTGGATTTACACAAAACATTCTCCAAAGAAAAACATACTTTCATAATTTAGTTTCCATACTTGGATTTATAGTTACAAACTAATTCAAAACATGCTTAGGTTCCATCATGAACTTTATGTTAGAAACTCCATGAAGCTATACATAATTAGTTCAAACAGGATTCAATGAACAACAATTATGTTTTTGAAGAAAAACATAGATCAAGCATAATTCTAAAATAGAGTCACTCACAATCACCAAAAGGGTTCCAAGGGTTATACGCTTTTCCTATCTCCGTTTGCCCTGAAAATGAAATTAGTAACATCAATTCCTTTCCTTATGCACCTTAGAAACAGATCTAATTCAATTCCATAACTCAATTCAGAATAGCCATACACACAATTGGTTGTAAGGTATATAGAAATGGAAGAGAATCTCCTTCAATCTCTTGCTAGCAGTTTTTTCCCTTGCACCTAAAATTACAGGTTCAACTTTCAGCTTGGGTTCCTCAAAATTTATCAACACAACCACCAAATATTTTTTGATAAACCTCAAGGACAACATCTTAGCTTACTTACCTCAAAATTGCAGCTTCTAATCCCTCCTAATAAGCTCAAAACAGACTGAACTCCTCACACTGTTCTGCTACCCGAGATATTTGAACACCTTTCACTGTTCTGCACTTTTCTCCTTCGTCCTCTCTGTATTTTTCCAAATGTCGACCAGTTTCGTATTCTAAACTTAATTTATGAGATTTTGACTCAGAAATCAACAAATTTGACTCAGTAAATTGAGAGATATAATAGTTTGAAGATGACCCATTTTCCAGCTGCTTGCTGTTTTTCTGCGAATTTGACACCACCTACTTGCCATGTTTAACTCTGAGGCTTCATCTCCTTTGGCCAGCTCCTACTTCAATATTTACATCATAATCACCTTTTTAAAACACCAAAATAAGTGTGTAAATAAATCCTAAGCCTTTAACCAACTTATCCTAAGTTTGTGAGATATAAGATCTTCCATTCAATACATGATGCACCTAAAACTTCTCCAATTTGCTAATGATTTTAACTTACTTCAATGCAACTTTTAATATGCTTATTTCAATGGCTTACCTATCTCCTTATGAAGCTTAGACACATTGTAGCTCCAAATTCAATAGATTCCCAAATCCGATCACGACATCATTTAGTGCAACCTATACGATTTTGCATATTCAAAACATCACGAACGAGTGCAAAATGATAAAAGAAAATAGAGTTTAGGGCTTACAATTTACTACCCCCTTAAGAGGAATTTTGCCCTCGAAATTCAGCTCGAGAAAAGTTGTGGGTACTTTTCTTTCATTTGGTCTTCGCTCTCCCATGTTGCTTCCTCGACATCGTGATTTCTCCACAACACTTTTACCAGTGGTATTGACTTGTTCCTAAGCACTTGTTCTTTCCGATCCAGTACTTGTAGAGGTTCTTCCTCATATGATAGATTCTCCATAAGTTGTATTGGTTCTACCTTGAGCACATGTGATGGATGAGAAATGTATTTCCTCAACATTGATACATGGAAAACATTATGTATCCGAAACAATTCTATTGGTAAAGCTAATCTGTAAGCTGATGGCCCTACACGCTCCAGTATCTCGTAAGGCCCTATATATCTCAGGCTCAGTTTCCCCTTCCTTCCGAACCGCAAAATACTCTTCCACGGGGATAGTCTTAGAAAAACTTTGTCTCCAATTTCGAATTCTAAATCACTTCTTTGTTTGTCAGCGTAGCTCTTTTGTCTATCTTGTGTTGTCTTTAGTCTTTCCCTGATAAATTTAACATTCTCCGAGGTAACTTGAATCAACTCTGGCCCTATCAGCTTCCTTTCTCCTACCTCCCCCCAGCAAATAGGGGTTCTACACTTCCTTCCATATAATGCTTCGTACGATGCCATTCCGATGCTAGAATGATAACTACTATTGTATGCAAACTCCATCAATGATAGGTGAGTCTCCCTGCTTCCTTTATATTGCAATACGCATGCTTGAAGCATGTCTTCGAGGGTCTGAATGGTTCTTTCTGACTGACCATCGGTTTGTGGATGAAATGTTGTACTAAAGTGCAACTTAGTTCCAAAGGCCTCTTGGAGACTCGGCCAGAACTTGGAAGTAAATCTCGAATCCCTATCCGACACAATAGATACTAGGGCTCCGTATTGGCTTACAATCCTGTCAACATATAATTTAGCAAGTTTATCAAGAGTAAAAGTTACCTTGACGGGTAAAATCGAAAGCGATCTTAGTCAATCTGTCTACTATCACCCAAATCCCGTCATAACCACTCGGTGTTCGGGGAAGTCCAAATAAGAAATCCATGGTTACATGCTCCCACTTCCATTCAGGTATTGGGAGTGGATTTAGAAGCCCTCCTTGTTTCTGTCGTTCAGGTTTCACCTGCTGACAAATTAAACATTTAGAGACATACTCTACTATTTCTCGTCTCATTCCTGACCACCAATAATGGTTCTTTAAGGTCCGATACATCTTTGTACCTCCTGGATGCATCGCATAGGCTGAACTATGTGCTTTTTCTAGTATCGCATTTCTCAAAGTTTCATCTTTAGATACACAAAATCTACCATACTTCATCAATGCTCCATCACGCCTTACTTAATGTCTGCTCTCGATTCAAGTTCACCTCTTCTATCAATTTCTTGAGGTAGGGTCTTTAGCTTGACTTGAGATAACATCATTAATCAAGGTAGGTCTTACCTGAAAATGAGCTAACAAGTTCCCTTTGTCACCAACATACACTTTTGCATTCGAACTCTTGAGTTCCTCAAATAGAGCCACTCTAACAACATTAAGTGAACCCCTACGTTGCTTCGACTTACTACTCAGTGCATCAGCTACAACATTAGCCTTCCCTGGGTGGTATTCAATCGTGCAGTCATAATCTTTTATCAACTCAAGCCACCGCCGTTGTCTCAAATTCAACTCTTTCCGTTTGAAGATATATTTTAAACTTTTATGATCTGTGTAAATACAACACTTCTCACCAAACAGATAATGCCTCCAAATCTTTAAAGCTAACACAACTGCTGCGAGCTCCAGATCATGAGTAGGATAATTACATTCATGCTTTTTTAACTTCCTTGAGGCATAAGCAATCACTTTCTCATCCTGCATAAGTACACATCCAAGGCCCTGATGTGAGGCATCAAAGTAAACCTCAAACTCTTTTCCCGTGGTGGGTAGAGTTAGTACCGGTGCTGTGACAAGTCTGTTCTTTAACTCTTGAAAACTTTTTCCACACTTTTCACTCCACTCGAACTTCTTATTCTTCTTTGTCAGACTGGTTAATGGAAGAGCTATCTTCGAAAATCCCTCGACAAAACGTCGATAGTATCCTGCAAGTCCCAAAAAACTACGGACTTTCGTTATTGAGGTGCGTTGTTCCCACTTAACTATAGCTTCTGTCTTCTGAGGATCCACTTGAACTCCAGCTGCTGATACTACGTGTCCCAAAAACACAACCTCTTCCAGCCAAAACTCACATTTACTAAATTTAGCATACAACTTCCGATTTCGTAATGTTTGTAGCACTATTCTGAGATGTTCTTCATGCTTCTCTTTACTTTCTGAATACACCAAGATGTCATCAATAAATACTATCACAAACTGATCAAGGTAAGGATGAAATACCCGATTCATGAGATCCATGAATGCTGCTGGGGCATTTGTTAACTGAATGGCATTACCAAGAATTCATAATGCCCATACCACATCCCGAAAAGTCGTTTTTGGTACATCAGAATCATTGATCTTCAGCTGATGGTAACCTGATCGTAAATCAATTTTGGAAAACACTGAGGCACCCTTTAGTTGATCGAACAGGTCATCTATGCGAGGCAAAGGATATTTGTTACGTATTGTTACCTTATTCAGTTTGTCATAATCAATACATAATCGTAATGTCCCATCCTTCTTTTTAACAAACAACACAGTGCTCCCCCCACGGAGATACACTTGGTCGAATATAACCCTTATCCACCAACTCCTGCAACTGAGTTTTCAATTCCTTCAATTCCTTCGGTGCCATCCTATACGGGGCTTGAGATATTGTCGTTGTTCCTGGCATCAGGTCTATGGTAAACTCCACCTCTCTATCAGGTGGCAACCCTGTTAGCTCTTCTGGGAAGACATCTAAATACTCACATACTACTGGAATGTCTTCAGGTTTCGATTTACTCACTGGTGCACAAACTACATATGCAAGATATATTGTACAACCTTTCTTCAATAATTTTCCAGCTTTAATAGTTGATATCATACAAGTAGGTAATATCTTCCTATGCCCCTTAAACACAACCTCAGTGTCGCCTGACTTCCTCAACACAACTTCCTTCCTATGACAGTCCATTAAGGCATGATACCTAGATAAGAAATCCATCCCCAAAATAACATCGAAGTCTTGGAGATCTAAAGGAATCAGTTTAGTTGTCATAGTCATACCATTCACTTCCACCATACAATTAGTATAAACACTACAAACTATCGACATATCACCAATAGGAGTATAAATACACAGCTCCTCAGATAAAGGTTCTAACTTCGCAAGAATGCTAGCAGCAAACATTTTAGAGATAAAAGAATGCGTAGCTCCTGGATCTTGTATTTCATGTGCAGGTTTACTATAGATAGAAAGTGTACCCGTAACAACTTCTGGTGCATCCTCTGCCTCCTGCTGTGTCATAGCGTAAATCTTCCCCTGTTGTCGGGGTCGACCTACCTGTCCCTTCTTCTTAGCACTAGTAGTGCCTTCTCCTCCAGCTGCCCCAGTATTTTGCTGCTGGTTTACAGTATGCGATGTAGTTCTCTGTCCCACCATGCCTTCTTGCATTAGTTGGGGGCATTCCCTTTTGAAGTGACCACCTTTCCCACAGTTGAAACATACATTTTCTCCACTCAAACATCGACCCCAATGATACTTTCCACAAGTGTTGCACAAAGGTTTCCTTCTTTGAACTAGCTCTTGACTCATTTGGGTTGCCACATGCACGGAGTCCTTGCGATCCTATCGAAAAACTTGATCCTCTTTGCCTCTGTCTTTCCCCACATCCACCTGTACCAGTCCTTGGAGTAGTTTGCCCACCACGATGGGGTTTAAAGCTTCCTTTTCCAGAGACACCCGGAGTGAATCTCCTATTATCTCCTCTTTGGAATCGGTCTCGTGGTAAACACACAGAATAAGTGGTATGAACCACCTACAGCCCCTTTTCCCATTCTGTCATCTACTAGGCTTCGCTCTACTCGTAATGCCGTCTCCACAAGCTTTGAGAACTCAGCCCACTCCGAACTTTTCTTGTCACGGGCGTTCGGATCTCTCTTTCATGAGACCATCCTCGAACCTCTTGCATCGATCTATCTCGCTTGCAACAATAGTGCTAGCATACTTTGATAACTTTGTGAACTTCTTCTCATATTCTATTATAGTCATCGACCCCTGAACGAGTCCTAGAAACTCGTTCCTCTTCGCATCACGATATGAGCTCGGATAATACTTATCTTCAAAGGCCTTTGAAACTCTTTCCACTCCAAGCATCCCCTTTTCGCTCTCTCATTATCTTCCACCAATCATCCGCTCGCTTTGGGAGTAAGAATGCCGCTAAATCGACCTTCCTGTCTTGAGGCATCGCATGACCCTAAAGCACTTCTCAATCAGTTTAACCAAACCTCAAAGATCGGTGGGATCATCGTGCCTTCAAATGTTGTTGCACCTAAGGCTTTTAGTCTTTCAATGCCATACTTCTTTTCTGGATCTGCTTGTGCTGATCCAACACTTTCAGCTAATCTTTGAGTTATCATCGTAAAGATTTGTTCCTCCATGTTCACCTATTGCTGAGGATGACTAGACTCTCCCTCTGATACCTCTCTTCCTCTATCACCAGTAGCTTCTTGAGTTCCAGTCTCCACTTGCCTACCTCGTTTGCCACCTCGAGCCATGGTCCTAAATTATACAATCTTATTAAAATAGGTAAGACAACAAGCTCCTAGTTTAATGCATGAACCTAGTTCCCTTCCCAAAATCTTTTGCTCCGATACCAAGTTGTCACACCTCGTCCCAGCTTACTTGCCTAACCTAGGAAGAGATGCAAAGAAAAAGATAACCAAACCTCTTGTTGGATTTCCTTGACTAACCCAAGACTTAACTTAAATTAAACGTAACACAACATGTTTGAACAAGCAAAATTAAGCACGGATATACACTTATAAATGAAACACATTCACTTCCATTACTATGTTCTTTAGGTAATCATAAAGCTTCCAAGTTTATTACAGCCCATCTAATATGTTCTCACTACAAACCATATACAAAAGAAAGTGTATATACAAGGAGCTAAATGGCATGGTGGCAAATAGGTCTTGTCAAGGCTAAGCACTGGAAACTCGTCTGCTACCTGGGAAGAGTAGACATAATGAAAACGTGAGCTAGGAAGCCCAATGAGTGTCTATTATAAGCTCACAGGTGAAGCATAATAATTGCAGACTATAAGTAGAAAATAGTTTAACATCTGTTTGTAAACATAAACAAACCATGCTTCCAATTTACTGGTTTAAGTCACCACTTATGCATAGCACACAACTCATAATGTAGTATTATATTGAGGGTAGATAGATCAATAATGTAGAAGCTCATAACAATAAAACACATGGCATGATACCACTTTCGAACCATAGAGGTGGTAGAGTTACATTTATACCAATAAGGTTCATACCTCTCTCACGTGCACGTGGAATACCTTTGGCCCTTTTGTTTTTCCTAATACCATCTCTATGTCCTTCAGTATTAAGGTAAGACCATTTACTACTCGAATACCTTCTCATTGTCCTTCAGTATCGGGAAATTATGATTCATTCCCCCCTAAGTACCTTCTCGAATGTCCTTCAGTAATAGGGGTTAACCACAAACAAGGGCATAATTTGTTTACCATGGAAATCATGTCTTTATAACACATACAACAATTTCTCGACATTTTCACATCATCTTCTAAACATGTTCCCAAGTGGATTTACACAAAACATTCTCTAAAGGAAAACATGCATTCCTAATTTAGTTTCCATACTTGGATTTATAGTTACAAACTAATTCAAAACATGCTTAGGTTCCATCATGAACTTTATGTTAGAAACTCCATGAAGCTATACATAATTAGTTCAAACAGGATTCAATGATCAACAATTATGTTTTTGAAGAAAAACAGAGGTCAAGCATAATTCTAAAAGAGAGTCACTCACAATCACCAAAAGGGTTTCAAGGGTTATACGCTTTTCCTATCTCCGTTTGCGCTGAAAATGAAATTAGTAACATCAATTCCTTTCCTTATGCACCTTAGAAACAGATCTAATTCAGTCCCATAACTCAATTCAGAATAGCCATACACACAATTGGTTGTAAGGTATATAGAAATGGAAGAGAATCTCTTTCAATCTCTTGCTACCAGTTTTTCCCTTGCACCTAAAATTACAGGTTCTACTTTCAGCTTGGGTTCCTCAGAATTTATCAACACAACCACCAAATATTTTTTGCTAAACCTCAAGGACAACATCTTAGCTTACTTACCTCAACATTTCAGCTTCTAATTCCTCCTAATGAGCTCAAAACAGACTAAACTCCTCACACTGTTCAGCTACCCGAGAATTTTGAACACCTCTCACTGTTCTGCACTTTTCTCCTTTGTCCTCTCTATATTTTTCAAAAAGTTGATCAGTTTCGTATTCTACACTCAATTTATGAGAGTTTGACTTACAAATCAACGAATATGACTCAGTAAATTGAGAGATATGATCGTTTGAAGATGACCCATTTTCCAGCTACTTGTTGTTTTTCTGCGAATTTGACAGCACATACTTGCCATGTTTAACTCCAAGGCTTCACCTCCTTTAGCCAGCTCCTACTTCAATATTTACATCATAATCACCTTTTTAAAACACCAAAATAAGTGTGTAAATAAACCCTAAGAATTTAGCCAACTTATCCTAAGTTTGTGAGATATAAGATCTTCCATTCAATACATGATGCACCTAAAACTTCTCCAATTTGCTAATGATTTTAACTTACTTCAATGCAACTTTTAATATGCTTATTTCAATGGCTTACCTATCTCCTTATGAAGCTTAGACACATTGTAGCTCCAAATTCAATAGATTCTCAAATCCGATCACGACATCATTTAGTGCAACCTATACGATTTTACATATTTCAAAACATCATGAACCATAACAACGTTGTTGTTCATTAGAGGAGCAGTGGGGACTTAAGAAGCAAGAAGTAGACACAGGGGTAAAACGGTAATTTGACCCAGCAGTGTCTACGAACAACCTTTGAAGAGTCGACTCATGGGTATTGGTTATATCAGTAAACACGTAATATTCTGCACTGACGGGAGTGCAGCTACGAGCTTTAGTGGAGTGTTACCGTAGCTAATGAATGTTGATTAGCCGGGTCAAAGAGTTTGATAGCTTAATCTCGAATCATTGGAGCTCGTCACTGTAGGTCCATTAGGTCCATCGGTTGGCTCAAACTAGGTTAAAAGAAGGGTTAATGTTTTGGTGTGAATTGGAGTGTTCAATTTAACTTAAGGGAATTTATGTCATTTATATGAGATATGAATGATATAATATATAGTTTAATGTGAATGAGATTCATAATAAACTATAAGTTAGCCTAATTGTTGAATTAGAGCTAATTGGAGAAATTAATTGAGAGAAATTAAATTGAATGTGATTCAATTTAATAAATCCACAATTATACAAATATGATTCGTAAGATGAAATATGGGATATCTTATATTACATGGTTATGCAAATATGATTTGCATAACCTATGGTTGTGGTAAAATGATAATAATGTGGAGATTTTAACTCCATCATTTTCATTATTTAAACCCTTTGCAAGAAGGATTTCATTGGGCATTCTATCATTTTTTGGATTTTCACCAAAGAGAAGAGATTCAATATTCTCTCAAATCCTCTCAATTTTTTTTTCTCTTCCCTTCTCCAAAACAAAGAAAGTCCCACAACTTTCCTTCTTCCAAAAGAAGAACAACCGAGATTCCAAAGGGTGGTGTTCGTTCTTGATCGAGAGAAGAGTTCGAGAAATTTGAGATCGTTGGGAGTACATGAAGAGTTCGTGACCGGAAAGGAAAAATCGAATCACGTCTTCAACAAGTAAGTGTTCTAGTATTTGTTGTGTTTTTCTTTCAATTTTATGTATGTTTAGCCTAGATTTAAGAGTTAAATCATTTTAACGAAATTCAATTGCACAACTTCACCATGACGATTCAATCGTCTTCCGTTGCGTGGGTGTAAGCCCTAAACCCTATTCTCTTTTATCATTGAGCACTCGTTCATGATGTTTTGAAATATGCAAAATCGTATAGGTTGCACTAAATGATGTTGTGATCGAATTTGGGAATCTAATGAATTTGGAGCTACAATGTGTTTAAACTTCATAAGGGGATAGGTAAACCATTGAAATAAGCATATTAGAAGGTTAATTGAAGTATGTTAATATCAATAGCAAGCTTGGCAAATTTTAGGTGCATTACGTATTGAATGAAAAGCTCATATCTTTTATAAACTTAGGTAAAGTTGGTTAAATACTTTAGATTGACTTATTTACTTATTTTGGTGTTTTAAAAAGGAGATTATGATGTAAATAAGAAAGTAGGAGTTGGCCAAAGGAGGTGAAGGCTCGAAGTTAAGTTTGGCAAGAAGGTGGTGTCAAATTCCTACTAAGACAGCAAGCAGCTGGAAAATGGTCAAACTTCAATCGATCATATCTCTCTATCTACTGAACCAAATTCGATGCTTTTTATGTCAAAATCTCATACATTGAGTGTAGAATACGAAACTGGTCGGCTTTGCAGAAAATACTAAGAGGACGAAGGAGAAAAGTGCAGAACAGTGAAGGGTGTTCAAGTTTCTCGGGTAGCAGAACAGTTTGAGGAGATCAGTCTGTTTTGAGCTCTTGAGGAGGAATTAGAAGCTGAAATTTTGAGGTAAGTAAGCTAAGATGTTGTCCTTGAGGTTTATCAAAAAATATTTGGTGGTTGTGTTGATACATTTTGAGGAACTCAAGCTCGAAGTTGAACCTGTAATTTTAGGTGAAAGGGAAAAACTTCTAGCAAGAGATTGAAGGAGATTCTCTTCCATTTCTATTTACCTTACAACCAATGGTGTGTATGGCTATTCTTAATTGAGTTATGGGACTAAATTAGACCTGTTTCTTAGGTGCATAAGGAAAGGAATTGATGTTACTGTTTAGCTAAGAGAAGGCAGAAAACAGAAGTATGCTGTCAAATCCGGGAAGTCTCTGATGTTTTGATTGTTCTGATCTGTACACTTGGAGTTAGAAGCTCTAATTGGTATGGTTCGAAAGCTTATTGAATTTCCTACAACTTTAGTGAAGAAATCGTAAGTCGAAAATGTCTAGAAGATGTCTTAAATATCAGATTTAATTTGTTGTGCAGCAGGAAATCCGAATCTGAAAACAGCAGAAGTCTGTTTTGCGGAAAGTTGCTTCCGAGGTATTTCTGAACAAATCCGTTTGGAATTTCAAATTCATGTCTTCATATGATTTTTAGAGGGTTCAAAAAGGAAGAGTTTGGTATAAATTACATTATTTTTGGATAAGTAATGAAGAGGTTATGGCTGTCTGAATACAGGGCAGAAAATCTGAAAATGCTGGAAAATTTAAAAGTGTGTTTTCTTGCAAGTTTTAAGGTTAAAAATCATTAGCTCGAGGTTCTAATGGTTGAGTTGGTTTGTTTAATAGGTCAAGAGCTAATAGGTCAAGTTTACAAGCCAAGGTTCTAATTCTAATACTGTGAGTGACTCTATCTTTAAACTATGCTTGGCCTATATTTTTCTTAATAAACATAATTGTTGATCATTGAGTCTTGTTTAAACTAATTATGTATAGCTTCATGGAGTCCCTAACATAAAGTTCATGATGGAACCTAAGCAAGCTTGAATTAGTTGTAACTATAAATCCAAGTATGGAAACTAAATTATGAAAGTATGCTTTCCTTTAGAGAATGTTTTGTGTAAATCCACTTGGGAACATGTTTAGATGATAATATGAAATTGTCATGAAATTGTTGTATGTGTTATAAAGACATGATTTCCATGGTAAACAAGTTATGCCCTTGGTCTTGGTTAACCCCTAAATACTGAAGGACATTCGAGAAGGTACTTAGGGGGGAATGAATCATAATTTCCCGATACTGAAGGACAATGAGAAGGTATTCGGGTAGTAAATGGTCTTACCTTAATCTTGAAGGACATAGAGAAGGTATTAGGGAAAACCAAAGGGCAAAGGTATTCCACGTGCACGTGAGAGATGTATGAACCTTATTGGTACAAATGTAACTCTACCACCTCTATGGTTTGAAAGTGGTATCATACTATGTGTTTTATTGTTATGAGCTTCTATATTATTGATCTATTTACGCTCAATATAATATTACATTATGAGTTATGTGCTATGCATAAGTGGTGACTTAAACTTTGTAAATTGGAAGCATGGTTTGTTTATGTTAAGTTATTTTCTACTTATAATCTGCCATTATTATGCTTCACCTTTGAGCTTATAATAGACACTCACCGAGCTTCCTAGCTCACGTTTTCTTTATGTCTACTCTTCCCGTGTGTGAGATTTAGTTTCAGTGCTTAGCCTTCACAAGACCTACTTGCCACCACGCCATTTAGCTCCTTGTATATACACTTTCTTTGTATATGGTTTGTAGTGAGAACATATTAGATGGGTTGTTATAAACTTGGAAACTTTATGACTATCTAAAGAACATAGTAAAGGAAGTGAATGTATTTCATATATAAGTGTATATCAGGTGTTTTACTTTGCTTATTCAAACATGATGTGTTACGTCTATTTTAAGTTAAGTCTTGGGTTAGTCAAGGAAAGCCAAAGAAGAGGTTTGTTATCCTTGTCTTTGCATCTCTTCCTAGGTTAGGCAAGTAAGTCGGGACGGGTGTGACAACTTGGTATCGTGAGCAAAGGTTTTGGGAAGGGAACTAGGTTCATGCATTAAATTAGGAGCTTGTTGTCTTACCTATTTTAATAAGATTGTATAATTTAGGACCATGGCTCGAGGTGGCAAACGAGGCGGGCAAGTGGAGACTGGAACTCAAGAAGCTACCGGTGATGATAGAGGAAGAGAGGTATCGGAGGGAGAGTCTAGTCATCCTCGGCAAGAGGTGAATATGGAGGAGCAGATCTTTACGAGGATAACTCAAAGATTAGTTGAAAGTGTTGGATCAAAGCACAAGCGGATCCGAAAAAGAAGTATGGCATTGAAAGACCGAAAGCCTTAGGTGCAAACAACATTTGAAGGCACGACGGATCCCGCGATCTTTGAGGTTTGGTTAAATCTGATTGAGAAGTGCTTTAGGGTCATGCGATGCCACAAGACAGGAAGGTCGATTTAGCGAAGATTCTTATTCCGAGAAAGGAGCGGATGATTGGTGGAAGATAACGAGAGCGAGAAAGGGGATGCTTGGAGCCGGAAAGAGTTTCAAAGGCCTTTGAAGATAAGTATTACCCGAGCTCATATCGTGATGATGAAGAGGAACGAGTTTCTAGGACTCGTTCGGGGTCGATGACTATAATAGAATATGAGAAGAAGTTCACGAGTTATCAAAGTATGCTAGCACTATTGTTGCAAGCGAGATAGATCGATGCAAAAGGTTCGAGGATGGTTTACGAGCGAGAGATCCGAACACCGTGACAAAGAGTTTCGGTGGGGCTGAGTTCTCCAAGCTTGTGGAGACGGCATTACAGAGTAGAGCGAAGCCTAGTAGATGACGAAATGGGAAAAGGAGGTGTAGGTGGTGGTCATACCACTTATTCTCGTTGGTTTACCACGAGACCGATTCCAACGAGGAGATAATAGGAGATTCACCCGGTATCTCCGGAAAAAGGAAGCTTTAAACCCCATCGTGGTGGGCAAACTACTCCAAGGATCTGCACAGTGGACGTGGGGAAAGACAGAGGCAGCTGGGATCAAGTTTTCTGATAGGATCAACAAGGGACTCCGTGCACAGGCAAACCCGATGAGTCGTTGAGCTAGCTCAAGAAGGAAACCTTTGTGCAGCACTTGTGGGAAGTTTCATTGGGGTCGATGTTTGAGTGGCGGAAATGTATGTTTCAACTGTGGGCAAGGTGGTCACTTCAAAAGGGAATGCCCCCAATTAATGCAAGAAGGCATGGTGGGACAGAGAACTACATCGCATCATCGTGAACCAAAGAAAAAAACTGGGCGGTTGTAGGAGAAGGCACTAGTAGTGCTAAGCAAAGGGGCGGTGGGTCGACCCCGAACAACAGGGGAAGATTTACGCCATGACACAGCAGGAGGCAGATGATGCACCAGAAGTTGTTACGGGTACACTTTCTATCTGTAGTAAACCTGCACATGCATTACTAGATCCAGGAGCTACACATTCTTTTATCTCTAAAATGTTTGCTGCTAGCATTGTTGCGAAGTTAGAACCTTTATCTGAGGAGCTGTGTATTTATACTCCTATTGGTGATATGTCGATAGTTTGTAGTGTTTATACTAATTGTATGGTGGAAGTGAATGGTGTGACCATGACAACTGAACTGATTCCCTTAGATCTCCAAGAGTTCGACGTTATTTTGGGGATGGATTTCTTATCTAGGTATCATGCCTTAATGGATTGTCATAGGAAGGAAGTTGTGTTGAGGAAATCAAGCGGCACTGAGGTTGTGTTTAAGGGACATAGGAATATATTGCCTACTTGTATGATATCAACTATTGAAGCTGGGAAATTATTGAAGAAAGGTTATGCAAAGATATCTTGCATATGTAGTTTGTGCACCAGTGAGTAAATCAAACTCAAGACATTCCAGTAGTATGTGAGTATTTAGATGTCTTCCCAGAAGAGCTAACAGGGTTACCACCTGATAGAGAGGTGGAGTTTACCATAGACCTGATGCCAGGAACAACGCCAATATCTCAAGCCCCGTATAGGATGGCACCGAAGGAATTGAAGGAATTGAAAACTCAGTTGCAGGAGTTGGTGGATAAGGGTTATATTCGACCAAGTGTATCTCCGTGGGGAGCACCTGTGTTGTTTGTTAAAAAGAAGGATGGGACATTACGATTATGTATTGATTACCGACAACCGAATAAGGTAACAATACGTAACAAAAAATCCTTTGCCCCGCATAGATGACCTGCTCGATCAACTAAAGGGTGCCTCAAGTGTTTTCCAAAATCGATTTACGATCGTGGATATCATCACCAAGATCAATGATTCGATGTACCAAAACGACTTTTCGGGACAAGGTATGGGCATTATGAATTCTTGGTAATGCCATTCGGTTAACTAATGCCCAAAAGAACATTCATGGATCTCATGAATCGGGTATTTCATCCTTACCTTGATCGGTTTGTGATAGTATTTATTGATGACATCTTGGTGTACTCGAGAAGTAGAGAAAAGCATGCGAAATCTCTCGAATAGTGCTACGACATTACGAGATCGGAAGTTGTATGCTAAATTTAGTAAATGTGAGTTTTGGCTGGAACAGGTTGTGTTTTTGGGACACGTAGTATCAGCAGCTGGAGTACAAGTGGATCCTCAAAAGACGGAAGCTATAGTTAAGTGGGAACAACCAACTTCAATAACGGAAGTCCGTAGTTTTTTGGGCCTTGCAGGATACTATCGACGTTTTGTCGAGGGGTTTTCGAAGATAGCTCTTCCATTAACCAGTTTGACAAAGAAGAATACGAAGTTCGAGTGGAGTGAAAAGTGTGGAAAAAGTTTTCAAGAGTTAAAGAACAGACTTGTCACAAAGACTCTGCAGTACTAACTCTACCCACCACGGAAAAGAGTTTGAGGTTTACTGTGATGCCTCACATCAGGGCCTTGGGTGTGTACTTATGCAAGATGGGAAAGTGATTGCTTATGCCTCAAGACAGTTAAAGAAACATGAATGTAATTATCCTACTCATGATCTTGAGCTCGCAGCAGTTGTGTTAGCTCTAAAAATTTGGAGGCATTATCTGTTTGGCGAGAAGTGTTGTATTTACACAGATCATAAAAGTTTAAAATACATCTTCGAACAGAAAGAGTTGAATTTGAGACAACGACGGTGGCTTGAATTGATAAAAGATTATGACCGCACGATCGATCGAATACCACCCAGGAAGGCTAATGTTGTAGCCGATGCAATCGAGTAGGAAGTCGAAAACAACGTAAGGGTTCACTTAATGTCTTTATTAGAGTGGCTCTATTGAGGAACTCAAGAGTTCTAATGCAAAAGTGTATGTTGGTGACAAAGGGAACTTGTTAGCTCATTTTCGTAAGAGACCTACCTTAATTAATGATGTTATCACAAGTCAAGCTAAAGACCCTACCTTGAAGAAATTGATAGAAGAGGTGAACTTGAATCAGAGAGCGGATTACGAAGTAAGGCGTGATGGAGCGTTGATGAAGTATGGTAGATTTTGTGTATCTAAAGATGAAACTTTGAGAAATGCGATACTAGAAGAAGCACATAGTTCAGCCTATGCGATGCATCCAGGAGGTACAAAGATGTATCGGACCTTAAAGAACCATTATTGGTGGCCAGGAATGAAACGAGAAATAGCAGAGTATGTCTCTAAATGTCTAATTTGTCACAGTGAAACTCGAACGCAGCGAAAACCAGGAGGGCTTCTAAATCCACTCCCAATACCGAATGGAAGTGGGAGCATGTAACGATGGATTTCTTATTTGGACTTCCCAAACACCGAGTGGTTATGACGGGATTTGGGTGATAATAGACAGATTGACTAAGACTGCTCGATTTTTACCCGTCAAGGTAACTTTTACTCTGGATAAACTTGCTAAATTATATGTTGATAGGATTGTAAGCCAATACGGAGCCCCAGTATCTATTGTGTCGGATAGGGATTCGAGATTTACTTCCAAGTTCTGGCCGATTCTCCAAGAGGCCTTGGGAACTAAGTTGCACTTTAGTACAAACATTTCATCCACAAACCGATGGTCACCGAGAAAGAACCATTCGGACCCTCGAAGACATGCTTGAGCATGCGTCTTGCAATATAAAGGAAGTCGGGAGACTCACCTATCATTGATGGAGTTTGCATACAATAATAGTTATCATTCTAGCATCGGAATGGCACCGCATTTGAAGCATTATATGGAAGAAAATGTAGAACCCCTATTTGCTGGGGGGAGGTGGGAGAAAGGAAGCTGATAGGGCCAGAGTTGGTCCAAGTTACCTCGGAGAATGTTAAACTTATCGGGGAAAGACTCAAGACAAAGACAAGATAGATAAAAAAGCTACTACGCCGACAAACGAAGAAGAGATTTAGAATTCAAATCGGAGACAAAGTTTTCTGAGACTATCCCCATGGAAGAGTATTTTGCGTTTCGGAAGGAAGGGGAAACGAGCAGAGATATATAGGGCCTTACGAGATTCGGAGCGTGTAGGGCCATCACTTACAGATTAGCTTTACCGATAGAATTGTCTCTGGGTACATAATGTTTTCCATGTATCAATGTTGAGGAAATACATTTCGATCCATCACATGTGCTCAAGGTAGAACCAATTCAACTTAAGAAGAATCTATCATATGAGGAAGAACCTCTACAAGTCTTTGGATCGGAAAGAACAGTGCTTAGGAACAAGTCAATACATTACTGTAAAGGTCTTGTGGAGAAATCACGACGTCGAGGAAGCAACATGGGAAAGCGAAGACACAATGAAAGAAAAGTACCCACAACTTTTCTCATGCTTTGAATTTCGAGGCGAAATTCCTCTTAAGGGGGTAGTAAATTGTAAGCCCTAAACCCTATTCTCTTTTATCATTGAGCACTCGCTCATGATGTTTTGAAATATGCAAAATCGTATAGGTTGCACTAAATGATGTTGTGATCGAATTTGGGAATCTAATGAATTTGGAGCTACAATGTGTTTAAACTTCATAAGGAGATAGGTAAACCATTGAAATAAGCATATTAGAAGGTTAATTGAAGTATGTTAATATCAATAGCAAGCTAGGCAAATTTTAGGTGCATTACGTATTGAATGAAAAGCTCATATCTTTTATAAACTTAGGTAAAGTTGGTTAAATACTTTAGATTGACTTATTTACTTATTTTGGTGTTTTAAAAAGGAGATTATGATGTAAATAAGAAAGTAGGAGCTGGCCAAAGGAGGTGAAGGCTCGAAGTTAAGTTTGGCAAGAAGGTGGTGTCAAATTCCTACTAAGACAGCAAGCAGCTGGAAAATGGTCAAACTTCAATCGATCATATCTCTCTATCTACTGAACAAAATTCGATGATTTTTATGTCAAAATCTCATAAATTGAGTGTAGAATACGAAACTGGTCGGCTTTGCAGAAAATACTAAGAGGACGAAGGAGAAAAGTGCAGAACAGTGAAGGGTGTTCAAGTTTCTCGGGTAGCAGAACAGTTTGAGGAGATCAGTCTGTTTTGAGCTCTTGAGGAGGAATTAGAAGCTGAAATTTTGAGGTAAGTAAGCTAAGATGTTGTCCTTGAGGTTTATCAAAAAATATTTGGTGGTTGTGTTGATAAATTTTGAGGAACTCAAGCTCGAAGTTGAACCTGTAATTTTAGGTGAAAGGGAAAAACTTCTAGCAAGAGATTGAAGGAGATTCTCTTCCATTTCTATTTACCTTACAACCAATGGTGTGTATGGCTATTCTTAATTGAGTTATGGGACTGAATTAGACCTGTTTCTTAGGTGCATATGGAAAGGAATTGATGTTACTGTTTAGCTAAGAGAAGGCAGAAAACAGAAGTATGCTGTCAAATCCGGGAAGTCTCTGATGTTTTGGTTTTTCTGATCTGTACACTTGGAGTTAGAAGCTCTAATTGGTATGGTTCGAAAGCTTATTGAATTTCCTACAACTTTCGTGAAGAAATCGTAAGTAGACAATGTCTAGAAGATGTCTTAAATATCAGATTTAATTTGTTGTACAGCAGGAAATCCGAATCTGAAAACAGCAGAAGTCTGTTTTGAGGAAAGTTACTTCCGAGGTAGTTCTGAACAAATCCGTTTGGAATTTCAAATTCATGTCTTCATATGATTTTTAGAGGGTTCAAAAAGGAAGAGTTTGGTATAAATTACATTATTTTTGGATAAGTAATGAAGACGTTATGGCTGTCTGAATACAGGGCAGAAAATCTGAAAATGCTGGAAAATTTAAAAGTGTGTTTTCTTGCAAGTTTTAAGGTTAAAAATCATGAGCTCGAGGTTCTAATGGTTGAGTTGGTTTGTTTGATAGGTCAAGAGCTAATAGGTCAAGTTTACAAGCCAAGGTTCTAATTCTAATACTGTGAGTGACTCTATCTTTAAACTATGCTTGGCCTATATTTTTCTTAATAAACATAATTGTTGATCATTGAGTCTTGTTTAAACTAATTATGTATAGCTTCATGGAGTCCCTAACATAAAGTTCATGATGGAACCTAAGCAAGCTTGAATTAGTTGTAACTATAAATCCAAGTATGGAAACTAAATTATGAAAGTATGCTTTCCTTTAGAGAATGTTTTGTGTAAATCCACTTGGGAACATGTTTAGATGATAATATGAAATTGTCATGAAATTGTTGTATGTGTTATAAAGACATGATTTCCATGGTAAACAAGTTATGCCCTTGGTCTTGGTTAACCCCTAAATCTTGAAGGACATTCGAGAAGGTACTTAGGGGAATGAATCATAATTTCCGATCTTGAAGGACAATGAGAAGGTATTCGGGTAGTAAATGGTCTTACCTTAATACTGAAGGGACATAGAGAAGGTATTAGGGAAAACCAAAGGGCAAAGGTATATTCCACGTGCACGTGAGAGATGTATGAACCTTATTGGTACAAATGTAACTCTACCACCTCTATGGTTTGAAAGTGGTATCATACTATGTGTTTTATTGTTATGAGCTTCTATATTATTGATCTATTTACACTCAATATAATATTACATTATGAGTTATGTGCTATGCATAAGTGGTGACTTAAACTCAGAAATTGGAAGCATGGTTTGTTTATGTTAAGTTATTTTCTACTTATAATCTGCCATTATTATGCTTCACCTTTGAGCTTATAATAGACACTCACCGAGCTTCCTAGCTCACGCTTTCTTTATGTCTACTCTTCCCGTGTGTGCATTTGAGTTTCCAAAGGCTTAGCCTTCACAAGACCTACTTGCCACCACGCCATTTAGCTCCTTGTATATACACTTTCTTTGTATATGGTTTGTAGTGAGAACATATTAGATGGGTTGTTATAAACTTGGAAACTTTATGACTATCTAAAGAACATAGTAAAGGAAGTGAATGTATTTCATATATAAGTGTATATCGTTGTTTTACTTTGCTTATTCAAACATGATGTGTTACGTCTATTTTAAGTTAAGTCTTGGGTTAGTCAAGGAAAGCCAAAGAAGAGGTTTGTTATCCTTGTCTTTGCATCTCTTCCTAGGTTAGGCAAGTAAGTCGGGACGGGTGTGACAACTTGGTATCGTGAGCAAAAGGTTTTGGGAAGGGAACTAGGTTCATGCATTAAATTAGGAGCTTGTTGTCTTACCTATTTTAATAAGATTGTATAATTTAGGACCATGGCTCGAGGTGGCAAACGAGGCGAGGCAAGTGGAGACTGGAACTCAAGAAGCTACGGTGATAGAGGAAGAGAGGTATCGAGAGGAGAGTCTAGTCATCCTCGGCAAGAGGTGAATATGGAGGAGCAGATCTTTACGAGGATAACTCAAAGATTAGTTGAAAGTGTTGGATCAAAGCTGGCGCATCCGAGAAAAGAAGTATGGTATTGAAAGACTGAAAGCCTTAGGTGCAACAACATTTGAAGGCACGACAGATCCCGCTGATGCTTAGGTTTGGTTAAATCTGATTGAGAAGTGCTTTAGGGTCATGCGATGCCCAAAGACAGAAGGTCGATTTAGCGAAGATTCTTATTCCGAGAAAGGAGCGGATGATTGGTGGAAGATAACCGAGAGCGAGAAGTGGGATGCTTGGAGCTGGAAAGAGTTTCGAAAGGCCTTTGAAGATAAGTATTACCCGAGCTCATATCGTGATGCGAAGAGGAACGAGTTTCTAGGACTCGTTCAGGGGTCGATGACTATAATAGAATATGAGAAGAAGTTCACAGAGTTATCAAAGTATGCTAGCACTATTGTTGCAAGCGAGATAGATCGATGCAAAAGGTTCGAGGATGGTTTACGAGCGAGATCCGAACACCGTGATGTGAAGAAGTTCTCGAGTGGGCCGAGTTCTCCAAGCTTGTGGAGACGGCGATTACGAGTAGAGCGAAGCCTAGTAGATGATGAGAATGGGAAAAGGAGGCTGTAGGTGGTGGTCATACCACTTATTCTCGTTGGTTTACCACGAGACCGATTCCAACGAGGAGATAATAGGAGATTCACCCGGTATCTCTCGGAAAAGGAAGCTTTAAACCCCATCGTGGTGGGCAAACTACTCCAAGGACTGCACAGTGGGCGTGGGGAAAGACAGAGGCACTGGGATCAAGTTTTCTCGATAGGATCAACAAGGGACTCCGTGACAGAGCAACCCAGTGAGTCAGTAGCTAGCTCAGCAAGGAAACCTTTGTGCAGCACTTGTGGGAAGTTTCATTGGGGTCGATGTTTGAGTGGCGGAAATGTATGTTTCAACTGTGGGCAAGGTGGTCACTTCAAAAGGGAATGCCCTCAATTAATGCAAGAAGGCATGGTGGGACAGAGAACTACATCGCATACTGTGAACCAACAGCAAAATACTGGGGCAGCTGGAGGAGAAGGCACTAGTAGTGCTAAGCAAAAGGGGCGGTGGGTGACCCCCACAACAGGGGAAGATTTGCGCCATGACACAGCGGAGGCAGATGATGCACCGTGGTTGTTACGGTACACTTTCTATCTCAGAGTAAACTTTGCACATGCATTACTAGATCCAGGAGCTACACATTCTTTTATCTCTAAAATGTTTGCTGCTAGCATTGTTGCGAAGTTAGAACCTTTATCTGAGGAGCTGTGTATTTATACTCCTATTGGTGATATGTCGATAGTTTGTAGTGTTTATACTAATTGTATGGTGGAAGTGAATGGTGTGACCATGACAACTGAACTGATTCCCTTAGATCTCCAAGAGTTCGACGTTATTTTGGGGATGGATTTCTTATCTAGGTATCATTCCTTAATGGATTGTCATAGGAAGGAAGTTGTGTTGAGGAAATCAAGCGGCACTGAGGTTGTGTTTAAGGGACATAGGAAGATATTGCCTACTTGTATGATGTCAACTATTGAAGCCGGGAAATTATTGAAGAAAGGTTGTACAAAGATATCTTGCATATGTAGTTTGTGCACCAGTGAGTAAATCGAAACCTGAAGACATTCCAGTAGTATGTGAGTATTTAGATGTCTTCCCAGAAGAGCTAACAGGGTTACCACCTGATAGAGAGGTGGAGTTTACCATAGACCTGATGCCAGGAACAACGCCAATATCTCAAGCCCCGTATAGGATGGCACCGAAGGAATTGAAGGAATTGAAAACTCGATTCTGCGGGAGTTGGTGGATAAGGGTTATATTCGACCAAGTGTATCTCCGTGGGAGAGCACTGTGTTGTTTGTTAAAAAGAAGGATGGGACATTACGATTATGTATTGATTACCGACAACCTGAATAAGGTAACAATACGTAACAAATATCCTTTGCCCCGCATAGATGACTCGCTCGATCAACTAAAGGGTGCCTCGGTGTTTTCAAAATTGATTTACGATCGGGATATCATCAAATTGAAGATCAATGATTACGATGTACCAAAAACAACTTTTCGGGACAAGGTATGGGCATTATGAATTCTTGGTAATGCCATTCGGTTAACTAATGCCCAAAGAAATTCATGGATCTCATGAATCGGGTATTTCATCCTTATCTTGATCGGTTTGTGATAGTATTTATTGATGACATCTTGGTGTACTCGTAAAGTAGAGAAAAGCATGCGAGAACATCTCGAGAATAGTGCTACGGACATTACGAGATCGGAAGTTGTATGCTAAATTTAGTAAATGTGAGTTTTGGTTGAAGCAGTTTGTGTTTTTTGGGACACGTAGTATCGCAAAAATTGGAGTACAAGTGGATCCTCAAAAGACGGAAGCTATAGTTAAGTGGGAACAACCAACTTCAATAACTAAGTCCGTAGTTTTTTTGGGCCTTGCAGGATACTATCGACGTTTTTTTGTCGAGGGGTTTTCAAGATAGCTCTTCCATTAACCAATTTGACAAAGAAGAATACGAAGTTCGAGTGGAGTGAAAAGTGTGGAAAAAGTTTTCAAGAGTTAAAGAAACAGACTTGTCACAAAGACTCAGGTACTAACTCTACCCACCACGGAAAAGAGTTTGAGGTTTCTTGTGATGCCTCACATCGTGGCCTTGGGTGTGTACTTATGCAAGATGGGAAAGTGATTGCTTATGCCTCAAGACAGTTAAAGAAACATGAATGTAATTATCCTACTCATGATCTTGAGCTCGCAGCAGTTGTGTTAGCTCTAAAAATTTGGAGGCATTATCTGTTTGGCGAGAAGTGTTGTATTTACACAGATCATAAAAGTTTAAAATACATCTTCGAACAGAAAGAGTTGAATTTGAGACAACGACGGTGGCTTGAATTGATAAAAGATTATGACTGCACGATCGAATACCACCCAGGGAAGGCTAATGTTGTAGCTGATGCACTGAGTAGGAAGTCGAAGCAACGTAAGGGTTCACTTAATGCTGTTAGAGTGGCTCTATTTGAGGAACTCAAGAGTTCTAATGCAAAAGTGTATGTTGGTGACAAAGGGAACTTGTTAGCTCATTTTCAGGTAAGACCTACCTTAATTAATGATGTTATCACAAGTCAAGCTAAAGACCCTACCTTGAAGAAATTGATAGAAGAGGTGAACTTGAATCAGAGAGCGGATTACGAAGTAAGGCGTGATGGAGCGTTGATGAAGTATGGTAGATTTTGTGTATCTAAAGATGAAACTTTGAGAAATGCGATACTAGAAGAAGCACATAGTTCAAATTATCTATGATGCATCCAGAGGTACAAAGATGTATCGGACCTTAAAGAACCATTATTGGTGGCTGGGAATGAAACGAGAAATAGCAGAGTATGTCTCTAAATGTCTAATTTGTCACAGTGAAACACAGAACAGCGAGAAACCGGGAGGGCTTCTAAATCCACTCCCAATACACCAATGGAAGTGGGAGCATGTAACGATGGATTTCTTATTTGGACTTCCCCGAACACCGAGTGGTTATGACGGGATTTGGGTGATAATAGACAGATTGACTAAGACTGCTCGATTTTTACCCGTCAAGGTAACTTTTACTCTGGATAAACTTGCTAAATTATATGTTGATAGGATTGTAAGCCAATACGGAGCCCCAGTATCTATTGTGTCGGATAGGGATTCGAGATTTACTTCCAAGTTCGCCGATTCTCCAAGAGGCCTTGGGAACTAAGTTGCACTTTAGTACAAAGATTTCATCCACAAACCGATGGTCATCGAAAGAACCATTGGACCCTCGAAGACATGCTTGAGCATGCGTCTTCGCAATATAAAGGAAGTCGAGAGACTCACCTATCATTGATGGAGTTTGCATACAATAATAGTTATCATTCTAGCATCGGAATGGCACCGTCACGAAGCATTATATGGAAGAAAATGTAGAACCCTATTTGCTTTGGGAGGTGGGAGAAAGGAAGGCGATAGGGCGAGTTGGTCCAAGTTACCTCGGAGAATGTTAAACTTATCAGGGAAAGACTGAAGACAGCACAAGATAGACAAAAGAGCTACGCTGACAAACGAAGAAGAGATTTAGAATTCGAAATCGGAGACAAAGTTTTCCTGAGACTATCCCCATGGAAGAGTATTTTGCGGTTCGGAAGGAAGGGGAAACTGAGCCCGAGATATATAGGGCCTTACGAGATTCTGGAGCGTGTAGGGCCATCAGCTTACAGATTAGCTTTACCGATAGAATTGTCTCGGGTACATAATGTTTTCCATGTATCAATGTTGAGGAAATACATTTCTGATCCATCACATGTGCTCAAGGTAGAACCAATTCAACTTAAGAAGAATCTATCATATGAGGAAGAACCTCTACAAGTACTGGATCGGAAAGAACAGGTGCTTAGGAACAAGTCAATACCGCTGGTAAAGGTCTTGTGGAGAAATCACGACGTCGAGGAAGCAACATGGGAAAGCGAAGACACAATGAAAGAAAAGTACCCACAACGTTTCTCATGCTGAATTTCGAGGGCGAAATTCCTCTTAAGGGGGTAGTAAATTGTAAGCCCTAAACCCTATTCTCTTTTATCATTGAGCACTCGTTCATGATGTTTTGAAATATGCAAAATCGTATAGGTTGCACTAAATGATGTTGTGATCGAATTTGGGAATCTAATGAATTTGGAGCTACAATGTGTTTAAACTTCATAAGGAGATAGGTAAACCATTGAAATAAGCATATTAGAAGGTTAATTGAAGTATGTTAATATCAATAGCAAGCTAGGCAAATTTTAGGTGCATTACGTATTGAATGAAAAGCTCATATCTTTTATAAACTTAGGTAAAGTTGGTTAAATACTTTAGATTGACTTATTTACTTATTTTGGTGTTTTAAAAAGGAGATTATGATGTAAATAAGAAAGTAGGAGCTGGCCAAAGGAGGTGAAGGCTCGAAGTTAAGTTTGGCAAGAAGGTGGTGTCAAATTCCTACTAAGACAGCAAGCAGCTGGAAAATGGTCAAACTTCAATCGATCATATCTCTCTATCTACTGAACAAAATTCGATGATTTTTATGTCAAAATCTCATAAATTGAGTGTAGAATACGAAACTGGTCGGCTTTGCAGAAAATACTAAGAGGACGAAGGAGAAAAGTGCAGAACAGTGAAGGGTGTTCAAGTTTCTCGGGTAGCAGAACAGTTTGAGGAGATCAGTCTGTTTTGAGCTCTTGAGGAGGAATTAGAAGCTGAACTTTTGAGGTAAGTAAGCTAAGATGTTGTCCTTGAGGTTTATCAAAAAATATGTGGTGGTTGTGTTGATAAATTTTGAGGAACTCAAGCTCGAAGTTGAACCTGTAATTTTAGGTGAAAGGGAAAAACTTCTAGCAAGAGATTGAAGGAGATTCTCTTCCATTTCTATTTACCTTACAACCAATGGTGTGTATGGCTATTCTTAATTGAGTTATGGGACTGAATTAGACCTGTTTCTTAGGTGCATAAGGAAAGGAATTGATGTTACTGTTTAGCTAAGAGAAGGCAAAAAACAGAAGTATGCTGTCAAATCCGGGAAGTCTCTGATGTTTTGGTTGTTCTGATCTGTACACTTGGAGTTAGAAGCTCTAATTGGTATGGTTCGAAAGCTTATTGAATGTCCTACAACTTTCGTGAAGAAATCGTAAGTAGACAATGTCTAGAAGATGTCTTAAATATCAGATTTAATTTGTTGTGCAGCAGGAAATCCGAATCTGAAAACAGCAGAAGTCTGTTTTGAGGAAAGTTGCTTCCGAGGTATTTCTAAACAAATCCGTTTGGAATTTCAAATTCATGTCTTCATATGATTTTTAGAGGGTTCAAAGAGGAAGAGTTTGGTATAAATTACATTATTTTTGGATAAGTAATGAAGAAGTTATGGCTGTCTGAATACAGGGCAGAAAATCTGAAAATGCTGGAAAATTTAAAAGTGTGTTTTCTTGCAAGTTTTAAGGTTAAAAATCATGAGCTCGAGGTTGTAATGGTTGAGTTGGTTTGTTTGATAGGTCAAGAGCTAATAGGTCAAGTTTACAAGCCAAGGTTCTAATTCTAATACTGTGAGTGACTCTATCTTTAAACTATGCTTGGCCTATATTTTTCTTAATAAACATAATTGTTGATCATTGAGTCTTGTTTAAACTAATTATGTATAGCTTCATGGAGTCCCTAACATAAAGTTCATGATGGAACCTAAGCAAGCTTGAATTAGTTGTAACTATAAATCCAAGTATGGAAACTAAATTATGAAAGTATGCTTTCCTTTAGAGAATATTTTGTGTAAATCCACTTGGGAACATGTTTAGATGATAATATGAAATTGTCATGAAATTGTTGTATGTGTTATAAAGACATGATTTCCATGGTAAACAAGTTATGCCCTTGGTCTTGGTTAACCCCTAAATACCAAGGACATTCGAGAAGGTACTTAGGGGAATGAATCATAATTTCCGATCTTCAAGGACAATGAGAAGGTATTCGGGTAGTAAATGGTCTTACCTTAATACTTGAAGGACATAGAGAAGGTATTAGGGAAAACCAAAGGGCAAAAGGTATTCCACGTGCACGTGAGAGATGTATGAACCTTATTGGTACAAATGTAACTCTACCACCTCTATGGTTTGAAAGTGGTATCATACTATGTGTTTTATTGTTATGAGCTTCTATATTATTGATCTATTTACACTCAATATAATATTACATTATGAGTTATGTGCTATGCATAAGTGGTGACTTAAACCTGTAAATTGGAAGCATGGTTTGTTTATGTTAAGTTATTTTCTACTTATAATCTGCCATTATTATGCTTCACCTTTGAGCTTATAATAGACACTCACTTTGAGCTTCCTAGCTCACGTTTTCTTTATGTCTACTCTTCCCGGTGTGCAGACGAGTTTCAGTGCTTAGCCTTCACAAGACCTACTTGCCACCACGCCATTTAGCTCCTTGTATATACACTTTCTTTGTATATGGTTTGTAGTGAGAACATATTAGATGGGTTGTTATAAACTTGGAAACTTTATGACTATCTAAAGAACATAGTAAAGGAAGTGAATGTATTTCATATATAAGTGTATATCAGTGTTTTACTTTGCTTATTCAAACATGATGTGTTACGTCTATTTTAAGTTAAGTCTTGGGTTAGTCAAGGAAAGCCAGCAAGAGGTTTGTTATCCTTGTCTTTGCATCTCTTCCTAGGTTAGGCAAGTAAGCTGGGACGGGGTGTGACAGTGGGATTCTCATTCCCTTCAATTGGTATCAGAGCCATACGTTGGCTTGATTTTGTGCATTGTTTTTCGTTTAAAATAGGTGGGTATAGCCTTAATTTATGTGATAAATGTTTGGTTTGCAATTATAGATGTTTTCGATTTTGGCACTAGTTTAGATTTACAATTTAGGTTGATTTGATCAATGCAAGGGCCCGTTTTTTTTGGGCATTTTGTTGTAAATCGAGTCTGTAAGTCCGAGTCGTTCGTGGCAAGAGTTGTTGTGAATAAATCGGAGCGGAAACGGGCGAGAAACGACGAAGAACAGCAAGAAGAGCTTGTTGTTCTGTCAACAGCGTTGAGACGTTGTTCATCGGCGTCACTGTTGGGATGTATGTCCTCATCTCGTGAAGTTTGTAAATGTCCAAGTTGAAAATAAATAAGAGTTATTTATTTGAACTCTGTATGATAAATAAGAGTTATTTATTTAAACTTTGTGTCTCGCATTTTTCATAAACTTAATCTAATAAACTAACCTCCAAGATCATTGTATTATGAGAGAACTAAGAACTTGAACGGTGTGTAGTGGACCCACAGAGAAGATCACGTTCGAGTTAATGACCCGAACAGTCTACAGTATATGGATAGGGTTGGAGACCTAATCCTGGATACACTGTGGATGCGGCCCGTTTTGTATTAGATACCAACGAGGTGATCTGACTCGTTCATGTGGTTTACATGCGAGTGGGGGCATTCTACGCAATGAGATTGTACAAGATCGGACCATGAATTATTAGACTTACTGATGTAACACCGTTAACAGTATAGGGCTAATAATTTCGTAGATTACCATTAGTGACTCGACCTCAATCCTGAGCGGACAGGACCATGTGGGGAGCTGAGAACTTGACTACGCAAGAAGGAATTCACTCGTTCCCAACTTAGGGAAACTGGAGGGGTTGTTCCCTTGAGTGTTGTCTCTAGGGCTTGAACAACGGGGCCCCACTCTCTCATTGGTCTTAGAGGGTTGTTGTTTATGGTTGGACCGTGCAACGTAGTTGTTCATTAGAGGAGCAGTGGGACTTAAGGAGCAAGAGGTTGACACAGGGGTAAAACGGTAATTTGATTCAGCAGTGTCTACGAACAACCTGTGAAGGGTCGACTCATGGGTATTGGTTATATCGATGGACACAACTTGTCCTACAGTGATGAGAGTGCAGCTACGGACTTTAGTGGAGTGTTACCGTAGCTAATGAATGTTGAATAACCAGGTCAAAGAGTTTGACAGGTTAGTCTCGGATCATTGGAGCTCGTCACGTGTAGGTCTTTTAGGTCCCTCGGTTGGCTCAAACGGTAATTTCCTAGTTCTAATAACATTAGAATTAGGAAATCAATATATAGTCTTTGAATGGTGACTAATTAGTAACTCTGTCTAAGGAAGGTTTTGTCTAAAGCTGGGTATTTAAGTTGACGCTTGCGGAACACCCCTACCTAGAAATTGACCTGGGAGTGAATTAAGTCCAGAGATTCTTAGATTATATTTATCGTGAGTGTCGATAATTAAAAGTTGATTAATTTACTCACATAGACCTAAGTAATAATGTGATTATAAACTTAGGTTAAATACCATATAAGAGTTATATTGGTAGGCTTAGGTAATTTTTAGCCGGTTTATCTAGATCAATCCCGAAATTTATAAAGTGATGAGTGGGAGGAAATATAGTGTATGAGATACATTTAATTTCCAACCACAAATCTCCATTAATTCTGCACCGTGAGATCCATACTCGGCCTTGTGGCACAAATGGGAGTGTCACCCTTCGGATGGTATTTGAATGGGTCAATATCAACACGGATGGAGAGAGTACTTATAGTGAGTGGGAGCGGGACTTGTGAAAACGGGACCCACAGTCTCTCCTTTCGATTCACATCGTGAGACCCCTATGATCCGCCTACTAGTTTGGCATGGACCAGACAATCCCTTCGGAGGGCCTTGATCATGGGAGTCGGAACACCGTGAATTTCCGAAAGGGATACAGTTTCCTTGTTGGTTTTCCTTCGTGGTTCACCCTTCTGTGGCTATTGTTTTGACGGATACTTGGAAACTTAATGGTTGAGGGTGACACTCATAGAATTCGTTAAGTGTTAATGAATTCGACCAAATAATGGTAACTTGACGCCTAATGGAATAAGAGTTATTATGGGATTAGGGTCTGGTCGGGAAAGTCTCGTCCTAGAGGAGGAGTGTTTCTGTTCACCCTTCGGTGGTGGTCATTCTAAACCTTTAGGATATCATTGCAATTTTTAAATGACATAGGGATCATAGGATTAAATTTTGCTAAAATTTGATTGGTTATCAAAAGTTTATGCGAGACTGACATAAAATTTATTTATTTTTTCAGCTAAAAATATGTCTAGCTCAATAATAGCTTTACTAGCTTCCGACAAATTAGTAGAAGATAACTTCCAAACATGGAAGAATAATATCAACACGATCTTAGTAACTGACGACCTAAAGTTCGTGCTTACTGAGGAGTGTCCTCAATTGTCGAGCTCGACTTCATCACGAAGTGTTCGTGATGCTTACGATCGATGGATCAGGGCCAATGAAAAGGCAGAGGTCTATATAATTGTTAGCTTATCTGATGTCTTGGCTAAGAAGCATGAGCTGATGGTCACTGCAAAAAAGATCATGGATTCGTTGTAGGACATGTTTGGACAACAGTCCTTTCAAGTCAGGCACGATTCACTCAAACACGTCTTCAACGCCCTGATGAAAGATAGGTCGTTCCTTTAAAACCTGACTCCAGGTCTTGAACAACGGGGACCCGCCCTCTAAGAGGGTATGAGTCTATGGTAGGACCTTAGACTTGTTGTTCATTAGAGGATCAGTACTGCTTAAGGAACAAAGAGGTAATCATATGGGTAAAACAGTAATTTGACCAAGCCGTGATTACGAACAACCTGTGAAGGGTCGACTCATGGGTAATGATTATATCAATGGACACAATATAATCTACAGTGAGGAGAGTGCAACTACAAGTCTATAGTGGAGCGACTTGTAGTTAATGAATATTGGTTAACTAGATCAAAGAGTTTGATCAGTTAATCTGACATCATTGGAGCTCATGAACTGTAGGTCCATTAGGTCCCTCCGTTGGCTCAACATGGTAACATTGAGGGTATAAAGTTAGGAATGAAATTGAAGTGTTCGATTTCATTTATGAGGTGTTATATCAGTTATATGTGATATAATTGATATAATATATGGTTTTAATGTGAATAAGAGTCATTTATAAACTATATACTAATGAGAGAATGAAGGAGGGATAGGATGGTAATTTCCATCCTATTTCCCTATAAATAGTTGCATGAGATGCAAGTTTGTGATAATGTTTTTTTTGAGAAACCCTAGAGGATTACATAGTTGTGTTGTTGGAAGAATTCCATACACAACCTCTCTCACAACCCCACACCTTATCCTAAGGGAGCCAACATTCCTCCCTCACCTAGAGAACAACGGAGAAGATCCGGTGGTGGTGTCTTCATCCGTTCGGGTTCGAGTTTCTGAGATCGTGATCGTGGGAGAATGAGCACTTGAAGAAAGAGTTCTTCAAAGGTAATTACTTGATGTCCATCTTGTAGAAGCATGCTTAATTTTAGATCTAGTTCTTATTTATGAGATTCATGTAACAAAATTAAGAACACGCGATTCACCAATCGCTTCCGCAGTGGGATTCGATCCTTTCTTGTTTATTCCCCAGTTGCCTGTTCGATTTTGTCCCCAAGAAGTTAGGTTTATTGAGTCAGTGAATCTGGTCACTCTCACCCATACTAGTCAAAGGACAATCCCTTGCAAACAGGAGTTCGTAACCTGCTTAGGATTAAGATCAAGTTGCCTAGGTCATCCTGAAGAAATAGAAACCTAACTAGTCAACAGAGTTACGTCTAGTGGTGACTTTTTCGTGGTCCGGTCTTATGCAGTCTCATCACATAGGATATCCCCACTCACATGTCGTCTACATGAACACGTTAGGATCACTAGTTTGTTGTTGGGATATGTGCCCTAAACTTGTGTAGTTTTAGTCAAATGAATAAAGAGTTATTTGATTTGATAGAATTATCTTCTCGCTTTATAAATCCAATAAACTAAGCTACAAGGTTAAAATGAATCTTGAACATCAATGTAGTAGACACTATTTGGATTGTGTTCCAGAGTATGACCTAAATGGTCTATGGTATAAGAATGAGGTTGGAAACCTTATTCTTGTAACACCATGAATGCGACCCACTTTGTAATTAGTACAAATGAAGTAATCCAACTCATTCATGTTGATGACATGTGAGTGGGGGCATTCTGTATGAAGAGTTCATACAAGACCAGACTGCAAATTATTAATCTAACCAGTATAACGTCGTTAATAGGATACGGCTGATAATTTGTAAATGGCCATTAGTGACTCGACCTGAATCCTGAGAAAGTTAAGAACTCCTACTTATAGGGGTTTGTCCTTAGACTAGTATGGGTGAGAGTGACCTGTAGCCGACTCAATAAGCCTACCTTCTCAGGGACAGAACCTCGTAGGTAGCTGGGGAGTTAACTCTGCAAGAAGAAATTCACTCAGTCCTAGACTAAGGAATTAGATAGGTTGTTCCCTTAAGAACTGAGTCCAGGACTTGAACAACAAGGCCCCGCCCTCAAAACTAGCTTAAGAGGGTTTGAGTTTATGGTAGGAGACCATAGACTTGTTGTTCATTAGCGAATCCATTGTGCTTAAGGAACAAAGAGGTAATCACATGAGTAAAACAGTAATTTGAACTAACTGTAATTACAAACAACCTGTGAAGGTTCGACTCATGGTTAGTGATTATATCAATGGACACAATATAATCTACAACGAGGAGAGTGCAACTACAAGTCTATAGTGGAGTGACTTATAGTTAATGAATATTGATTAACCAGATCAAAGAGTTTGATAAGTTAATCTCACATCATTGGATTTCATGAACTGTAGGTCCATTAGGTCCCTCCGTTGGCTCAACATGGTAATATTGAGGGTATAAAGTTAGGAATGAAATTGAAGTGTTCAATTTCATATATGAGGTATTATATTAATTATATGTGATATAATTGATATAATATAAAGTTTTAATGTGAATTAGATTCACAAATTAACTATATACTAATGAGAAAATGGAGGAGGGATAGGATAATAATTTCCATCCTATTTCCCTATAAATAGTTGCATAAGATGCAACTTTGAGTAAGGTTTTGAGACATAACCTTAGAGTTCTCTCTTTTTTGTTGGAAAGAGTTCCAAACACATTTAAAAAAGATCACCTCATCTTATCCTAAAAGGAACCCACCTTCCTCCCTCACCTAGAGAACAATGGAGAAGATCTAGTTGTGGATCTTCACACGGTTCGGGTTCGTTGCTGAGATCGTGATCATTGGAGTAGGAACTCGTGAAGAAAGTGTTCTTCAAAGGTAAATTACTTGTTGTCCGATTTAGAAATGCATGCCTAATCTTTAGTATATTGTTCTTGTTATAGATCTATGTAACAGTATCACGAACACGCGATTCACAATCGCTTGCGGTTCGGGATTCGATCCCTTCAATTCGTAACAGAGCACCAATTGTAATCTTGATTTTTTTCTGGATTTATCACGAATAAAGGTGAGATTTACTGATTTCATGAGATGTATGATCGGTTTGCAGAATTAGATGTCTTCGTTTTCAACACCAAAGATTTATATATTTTATGTTGAATTGTTAAATGTAAAAGGCCTACTGTTTTGGGCATATGTTTATGTAAATCGTGTCTGTAAGTCCGTGTTGATCGAGACAAAGTTGTTGATGAGAAAAACGGAGCAAAAATGAGCAAACACAAAAGAAAGAGGTTGTTGTTCTGCGTACAGAGTTGCAACGCTATTCATCAGCGTTGCAAAGTCGCGCTAACGGTTCAAGGCGTGCGACAGATGCAGTGTAGCAACGCTAGCATCAGCATTGCAACGCCGAAGGCGTTTCGCAATGCTGATGCTGAGGCACGCCCCAACGGTTAGAAACGGACAAAATGCAACATTGCAACGCTGATATCAGCGTTGCAATGCCGAAGGTGTTTCATGGAGGTTTCCAAGCGGACGGAAATGAGTTTTATTTTATATATTCAAAATAAAAATGTTTTATTTAATTTTATTTAATATTATTAATTTTAATTAAGATGATTACATTATATTAATTAAAATTAATTTTAGGGTGCCAAAAATGGTCTAATTTTGCTATTTAATTTATGCAATTGTTGTATAATTATTGTCATGCATAATGTATGCTTTTATTTTAGATATACCACATTAGGTTAAGCATTTCCATGCATCATTTATAATATAAAGTGTTATATTATATAGTTTGCATGTATAATTAATATAAGGTGTTATATTAATTTTTGGACAGCATTCACATGCATATTTTTCATGAGATGAATGTGTTATGTATGTTTTATTATTCATGTGATGAACAATCCAGCACAATAACTTAAAATTGCATCTCACCTATGGTTAGATTCATTAGTTTTAAAATGTTTAGAACATGAAATTCATAGACCTTAGGTTATCTAGTTCTAATTAGATTAGAATTAGGAACCATGTAATTTTTGAACAATGATTAAAAGAGGAACTCTGTCTAAGGAAGGTTCTGTCTAGGCTGGGGTATTTAAGCTGACAGAAATGGCACACCCCTACCTAGGAACTGACCTGGGTGTGAATTTTAATTAGAGGATTTATAAATTATAGTAGTGTCAACGGGTTTATTAAGCGGTTAATAAACTAGAAATCCTAGGTTTGATATAAAGAGTTATATTCACAAACTTAGGATAAAATCAATGTAAGAGTTATATTGATTATCAGTATAAGAATTATATTGATCAGTTTAGGTAAAACCATTAGTTGGGTTTAACCTAGGTCAATTTCCTATAGAGTTAAAGTATCTAGCGGGAGGAAAAGTGTATATGATAGATATAATTCCACCCACATCTCTCCGGAGAAGTTCACACCTTGAGACTCATACTTGGCCTCGTGGCGCAAACGAGAGTGTCCCCCTTCGGATGGTGTTTGTATGAGTCAATAGCAAGGTGAATGGAGAGGGTACTTATAGTGAGTGGGAGCAGGTTTAGTGAAAACGAAACCTATGGTCTCTTCTATCGGTTCACACCGTAAGATCACTATGGTCAGCCTGCTAGTTGGCCTAGACAAGAAAATCCCTTCGGAGGGCTTGATCATAGGAGATCGAACACAGTGGACACACAAAAAGGATACATATTTCCTTAGTTTGTTTTTCATCCTAGCCCTCCCTTCGACTGATTTTGCTGGATGGGGACTCTAGGGTCTAAAGATAGAGGGTTATACTCACAAGGTACATAAGAAGTGTATGTATCCTGACAAAATAATGGTAACTAAAACCTATTAGAATAAGAGTTATTCTGGCATTAGGTTTTGGTCAAGAATGTGTTGATCTAGAGGAGAAGTGTTTTTGATTACCCTCTAGTGTCATTGTTGGGATGTATGCCCTAATCTCGTGTAGTTTGTAATATTTCATTGTTGTAAATAAATAAGAGTTATTTATTCGAACTTTGTGTCTCGCATATTTTATAAACTTAATCCAATAAACTAAGCTCCAGGGTCATTGTATTATGAGAGAACTAGAAATTGAACGATGTGTAGTGGAAAAATAGGGAGGATCATGTTCGAGTTAATGACCCGAACGGTCTACAGTATACGGATAGGGTTGGAGACCTAATCTTGGATATTCTTTTGATGCAACCCGCTTTGTATTAGATACAAACGAGGTGATCCAACTCATTCATGTGGTTGCCATGCGAGTGGGGGCATCCTGTGCAATGAGATTATACAAGACCGGACCGTGAATTATTAAACTTACTGATGTAACACCGTTCACAGTATAGGACTAATTAATTCGTAGATGACCATTAGTGACTCGACCATAATCCTGAGCGTGTTACGAACTCCTATCTGCGGGGGTCTGTCCTTTGACTAGTACGGGTGAGGGTAGTCACAGTTACTCACCCAATATGCATATCTTCTCAGGGACAGGACCACGTGGGGAGCTGGGAACTTGACTACGCAAGATAGAATTCACTCGTTCTCGATTTAATGAAACTAGAAGGGTTGTTCCCTTAAGTGCTGACTCTAGGGCTTGAACAATGGGGCCCCACCCCCTCACTTGCCCGAGAGGGTTGTTGTTTATGGTTGGACCATGCAACGTAGTTGTTCATTAGAGGAGCAGTGGGACTTAAGAAGCAAGAGGTAGACACAGGGGTAAAACGGTACTTTGACAAAGCTTTGGCTATGAACAACCTATGAAGAATTGACTCACGGGTATTGGTTATATCGATGGATACAACTTGTCCTAAAGTGATGGGAGTGTTGGGATGTATGTCCTAATCTCGTATTTGTTTGTAGCATTACTTATTGAAACAAATAAGAGTTATTTTTTCATCATTTTGTGTGTCGCATATTTACAAAATTTGTCCAATAAATTAAGATCCAGGGTCATTGAATTATGAGAGAACTAGAAGTTGAACTGTGTTCAGTGGACACACAGAAAAGATCACGTTCGAGTTAATGACCCGAATGGTGTACAGTATACAGATAGGGTTGGAGACCTAATCCTGGATACGTTGTGGAAGCAACCCGCTTTGTATTAGGTACAAACGAGGTGATCCAACTCGTTCATGTGGTTGACATGCAAGTGGGGGCATCCTGTGCAATGAGATTGTATAAGACTGAACCATGAATTATTTGACCTAATGATGTAACACCATTAACAGTATAGGACTAATAACTTCGTAGATGACCATTAGTGACTCGACCTTAATCTTGAGCGTGTTACGGACTCCTGTCTGCGGGGTCTGTCCTTTGACTAATACGGGTGTGGGTGGTCATAGTTACTCGCCCAATATGTCTATCTTCTTAGGGACAGGACCGCGTGGAGAGCTGGGAACTTGACTACGCAAGATGGAATTCACTCATTCCCGACTTAGGGAAACTAGAAGGGTTATTCCTTTAAGTGTTGTCTCCAGGACTTGGACAACGGGCGCCCACCCTCTCACTAGCCCGAGAGGGGTGTTGTTTATGGTTAGATCATACAATGTTGTAGTTCATTAGAGGAGCAGCGAGGACTTAAGTAGCAAGAGGTAGACACAGGGGTAAAACGATAATTTGACCCAACAGTGTCTACGAACAACCTGTGAAGGGTCGACTCACGAGAATTGGTTATAACAATGGACACAACTTGTCGTACAGTGATGGGAGTGCAGGTACGGGTTTTAGTGGAGTGTTACCATAACTAATGAATGTTGAATAACCGGGTCAAAGAGTTTGACAGGTTAGTCTCAGATCATTGGAGCTCGTCATCTATAGGTCCATTAGATCCCTCGGTTGGCTCAAACTCGATAGATACAGGATTTACAGTTTGATGTGGATATGAAGTGTTCCAATTCATTAAAACGGTATTTATGTCATTTATATGAGATATGATTGACATAATATATAGTTTAATGTGAATGAGATTCATAATAACTATAGATTAGCCTAATTGATTAATTAGTGTTAATTTAGAGAAATTAGATTGAGAGAAATTAAATTGAATGTGATTCAATTTAAAATCCACAATTATACAAATATGATTTGTATAATAAGATATGAGATATCTTAGTATATGAGTTACGAAATATGATTTGCATAACCTAAGGTTGTTGTAGAATGGTAAATAGGTGGAGATTTCAACTACACCTAACACCATTATATAAAGTCTTTGTGAGAAGGCTTTAGGGATCTAACAAATCATTTTTTTTGGATTTTACCAAAAAGGAGAACTCTCTCTTCTCTAAAATTCTCTCTACTCATAAACAAAAAGAGTTCTACCACTCTCCCTTTACCGACGGAGAACAACCGAGAAGATCAATTGGAGGTGTCCAATTAGTTCGTTGTTCGGAGAGTTCGTGATCGTAGAGATCTAGAGCACGAAGAGTTCGTGACCGGAGAATGAATTCTTGGAGAAGTGTTTTCAACAAGTAAGTACATTTATCTTACTGTTTTTTCCTTCCTTTACAACATGTTCAGCCTTGGAATTTATGTGATAAATTCAATTTTAAGAAATGTTTTTCACAACGATCACCACGACATTCCAAGTCGTTTCCGTTGTGGGAGTTTTATTCCCTTCAATTGGTATCAGAGCCAATCGTTGGCTTTTCGTTGTGCAAAATTGATTTTCTTAAAATTAGGTGGATTATGCTTTAATTCAGGTGATGAATTGTGGTTTTTGCATATTGAATGTTTCGGTTTTGGCACGTTTTTAGATTTACTTTTCTGTTGATGAGATCAATGTAAAGGCCTAGTGTTATTGGGCAATTAGAAAGTAAATCGAGTCTGTATGTCCGTGTCGTTCGTGGCAAGAGTTGTTGTGAAGAAATCGGAGCGGAATATGGCGAAAAACGACGAAGAACAGCAATGGAGTTTGTTGTTCTGTCGAGGCGTTTAGACAATGTTCTTCGGCGTCTCAACGTTCTCCGTACCATCCAAGCAGGCTGCAGGCACAGCGTTGCAACACCTAGCGCAGCGTTGCAACGCTGTGGTCGTTGAGAACGCGGTTTTTACGCTGGCCACGAAGTTGCATCGCTGGCACGTAGTGGCCAGTTCGCGAGGAGTTTGCGCGAAGATGTGCAGTTATGTGTTTTATTTTAATTATTTTATTATTTGTAAAATATAATAGTAATTTAATTAATTAATATTAATATAAATGTTATATTAATGTTAATTAATTTAATCAATGTCCCTAAGGTGCCAAAACCAGTCCATATTTGCTATTTATTTATTTTATGCATGAGATGTATGAAATTTATTTATTCTATGTGCATAATGTATGTCATATAGATTAAAATCCCACCATAGGTTAAACATTTCATGCGTCATTTTTATATTATGAGAGTTATAATATATAGTATGCATGATAGGATTATATTATAAGAGTTATAATATAATGTATGCATGTTTTAATTTAATTAATATAAGTGTTATATTTCTTAGATTAAAAACATAGGTATGCATTTAATTTATGTGATAAATGTATATTATATAGTCTGTTTATTCATGTGATGAATGATCAAGCACTATAACATAGAAATTCATGTAACCTAAGTTAAATATTAAAATGATTAGAACTGGAATAATTAGACTTAGGTTTTCAAGTTCTAATAAGATTAGAATTAGGAAATCAAATATGACTTATAAATGGAGACTACTTAGTAACTATGTCTAATGAAGGTTCTGTCTAAGGTTGGGGTATTTAAGTTGATGCTTTGCGGAACACCTCTACCTAGGAACAGACTTGGGAGTGAATTTGGTCTGGAGATTCATAGGTTATATTATCGTGAGTGTCGTTAATTAAACGTTAATTAATTTACTCACATAGACCTAAGTTAATAATGTGATTATAGACTTAGACTAATCCAATATAAGAGTTATATTGGAAGACTTAGGTAAATATTAGCCGATTTATGTAGGTCAATCCACATTAATTTAAAGTGTTGGGTGAGAGGAAATAAAGTGTATAAGATACATTTAATTTTTCGACCACAAATCTCCGTTAAGTTCACATAGTGAGATCCATACTCGGCCTCGTGGCACAAATGGGAGCGTCTCCCTTCTGATGGTATTTGTATAGGTCAATATCAACGTGAATGGAGAGAGTACTTATAGTGAGTGGGAGAGGGACCTGTGAAAATGAGTCCCACGGTATCTTCTTTCGATTCACATCGTGAGACCCATATGATCTGTCTGCTAGTTTGGCCTGGACCAGACAATCCTTTTGGAAGGCCTTGATCATGGGAGTCGGAACATTGTGAATTTTCGGAATTGATACAATTTTCTTGTTTGTTTTCCTTCGTGGTTCAACCTTCGGTGGCTATTGTTTGGACTTATACTTAGAAATTTAAAGATAGAGGGTGACACTCACAGGATTCATTAAGAGTTAATGGATTCAGACCGAAAAATGGTACCTGGATTCCTAATGGAATAAGAGTTATTCTGGTATTAGGGTATGGTCGAGAAAGTCTTATCCGAGAGGAGGAATGTTTCTGTTCACCCTTCGGTGGCGGTCATTCTAAACCTTTGGGGTATCATTGCAAACTTTAATGACCTAGGGATCATAGGATAAAATTATGCTTAAACCTAATTGGATTTTCAAAGTTTTTGCAAGACTAATACAAAGTTTTTCTTATTTTCGGCAAAAATGTGTAGTAAAATAGTTGCTCTTTTAGCTTCAGACAAACTCGTGGGAGATAATTTCCAAACGTGGAAAAATAATATTAACACTATACTCGTAACTAACGACCTAAAGTTCGTGCTCACTGAGGAGTGTTCTCAGGTGTCAGGCTCGACCGCGTCACGAAGTGTTCGTGATGCGTACGATCGATGGATCAAGACCAATGAAAAGGCCAAGGTCTACATCATTGCCAGCTTATCTGAAGTTTTGGCAAAGAAGCATGAGGTGATGATCGTCGTTAACGAGATAATGGAATCTATGCAGGAAATGTTTGGACAACAGTCCTTTCAGGTCTTGCATGATTCCCTCAAACACGTCTTCAATGTTAGGATGAAGGAGGGGGCGTCTGTCCGTGAACATGTTCTGGACATGATGAACCACTTTAATCTAGCAGAGATGAACGAGGCTTCGATCGACGAGTCGAGCCAGGTCAGCTTTGTCTTGGAGACTCTTCTGAAGAGTTTCCTTTAGTTTCGTAGCAATGTTTTTATGAACAAAATTAACTACACTCTGACTACCCTTATTAACGAACTACAGAACTTCCAGTCCTTGATGAGGATCGGGACACCGAAAACTGAGGCAAACGTTGCGTTCAGAACCTTTCACAAGGGTTCGACCTCTAGGACTAAATTTGTAGGCTCTTCAGGCCCAAAAAGGAAGGAGAAGAAGATGAAGAACGGAAAAGTTGACCGTGCTGCCACCCAAAAGGAAAAAATGGTAAAGGAAGTTGCATACAAAGGAAATTGTTTCTACTGCAATGGGGACAGACATTGGAAGAGAAACTGTCCCAAGTTCCTTGCGGAGAGGAGGAAAGAAGGTAAATGTCATGTAACTGAAACCTGTTTAGTGGAGATTAATGACTCTGCTTGGATAGTGGATTCAGGCGCCACTAACCATTTTTGTTCTTCTTTTCAAGGAATTAGTTCCTGGCAGCAGCTGTGAGAGGGTGAGATAACGCTACGGGTTGGATCCGGAGAGGTTGTCTTTGTTGTAGCGGTCGGCACGGTGAAACTCTTTTTTTGGTGGGAAGTACTTATTATTGGATACTTTGTACATAGTGCCAGGGTTTACTAGAAACCTTGTTTCCATTTCCTGCCTTATTGAACATTGTATTTCAGTTTCATTTGAATTAAATAAAGCGTTTATTTCTTTCAAAGGCAACTTGTTATGTTCAGCTTTGTTTGAGAATAATCTATACGTTTTGAAACCTAACTCGGTCATCTTTGGCATCTAAGGTTAGGCCACATAAACTGAATAGGATTGAAAGACTAGTGAAGAGTAGACTTCTAAGCGAGTTAGAAGAAAACTCTTTACCAAGTATGTGAGTCATGCCTTGAAGGCAAAATGACAAAACGTCCTTTTAGTGAAAAAGGATATAGAGCCAAAGAGCCTCTTGAGCTTATACATTCTGACCTATGTGGTCAGATGGGTGTTAAAGAAGAAGGAGGTTACGAATACTTTGTATCTTTCTTAGATGACTATTCAAGGTATGGGTATATTTACCTGATGCATAAGAAGTCTGAAACTCTTGAAAAGTTCAAGGAGTACAAGACTGAGATTGAGAACCTGTTAGATAAACTATAAAAACACTTCGATCGGATCGAGGTGAAGATTATATGGACACTGAATTCCATGACTATATGATAGAACATGGAATTACGTCCCAACTCTCAGCACCTGGTATGCCACGGTAGAATGGTGTATCGGAGAGGAGAAACAGAACCCTATAGGACATGGTTCGATCGATGATGAGCTTTGCTCGTCTTCCTAATTCTTTTTGGGGTTACGCAGTGGAGACTGCGGTTTATATTTTGACCAACGTTCCGTCGAAGAGTATTTGTGAAACACCTTTCAAACTCTGGAATGGACGTATAGGCAGTTTACACCATTTCAGAATTTGGGGATGTCTGGCCCATGTGTTGGTGTCAAACCCGAAGAAGTTGGAACTCCGTTCAAAATTATGTCTCTTTGTAGGTTACCAAAAAGAGACTAGGGGTGGTTTGCTTTACGATTCTAAGGAAAATTGGGTGCTTGTGTCGACAATTTATGAGGAAGACAACATGAGGGATCATTTATCTAGGAATAAAATTGTGTTTGTTAAACAAAATGGACAGTACATCAGCAAGAGTTGTGGATGGGGCTAGTACGTCAACAAATGTTGTTGATCGTAGCTCATCTAGTCAAGTCCGTTCTCAAGAGTTAAGAATGCCTCGACGTAGTGGGAGTGCTGTGAGACAGCCTGAACGTTACATGGGTTTAGCTGAAACCCAAGTCATCACCCCTGATGATGACTGCAAGGATCCATTGACCTATGATCAGGCAATGGCAGACGTTGACAAAGACGAATGGATTAAAGCTATGGACCAGGAAATGGAGTCGATATACTTCAATTATGTCTGGGAGCTTGTGGATCAATTGGATGGGGTAAAACCTATAGGTTGCAAATGGATCTACAAGCGTAAACGTGGCGTAGATGGAAAGGTTCAGACCTTGAAAGCACGACTAGTTGCAAAGGGTTTTGCCCAGGCTTAAGGGGTTGACTATGAGGAAACCATTTCACTTGTTGCCATGGAAAGTCGATTAGGATCCTTCTGGCCATTGCCGCGTATTATGACTATGAGGTATGGCAGATGGATGTCAAGACAACCTTTCTGAATGGCAATCTTGATGAAACCATCTACGTGGACAAGCCCAAGGGGTTCATTGTCGAAGGCTAAAAGCAAAAGGTTTGTCGGCGTCATAGGTCTACTTATGGACTAAAACAAGCCTCGAGGTCTTGGAATATAAGGTTTGATGAGGCGATCAAATCTTATGGCTTTGATCAGACTGTTGACGAGCCTTGTGTCTACAAGAAAATCATCAACAACACTGTCGCATTTATGATATTATATGTGGATATGTCCTTCTCATTTGGAATGAGATAGGATTTCTTACTGACATTAAGAAATGGTTGGCTTCACAATTCCAAATGAAATATTTGGGAGAGGCTCAGTATGTTCTAGGTATCCAGATAGTCCAGAACCGGAAGAATAGAACGCTAGCTATGTCTCAGGCATTTTATATTGATAAGATGTTGTCTAGATATAAGATGCAGAACTCCAAGAAGGGCTTGTTGGCTTCCAGGCATGGGGTTCACCTGTCTAAGGATATGTCCTAAGACTCCTCAAGAGGTTGAGGATATTAGACGAATCCCCTATGCTTCAGCTGTAAGGAGCCTCATGTATGTCTTGTTGTGTACTAGGCCCGACATTTGTTATGCAGTTGGGATTGTCAGTAGGTATCAATCCAATCAAGGATTAGATCATTGGTGATGGAGATTCGATCTCCTTGAGCAGCGGAAACGTGATTTGAAATCGTAATTTGCTTGTTTATTTTGGTTAAACACAAATACTAGTACATTTGAAAAATCACAGATAAACATACATTTCTAATCCAATTAGGCGTGGAAATTAAACATGCAAACATGTTGTACATTTAACTAAACTAAATGGGAATTCTAAATTACCTTTGTTGATACGTATTTCCACCAACTCTTTGCTCCGTTTTGAACAACAACACAGCAGGAAGATATCTTCTCTGTTTTTGCAGAACACCACCAACAGGAAAACCTCCAATGACTCTGAGTTCCTCCTGACACGATCCCTTTTATTAATTAATTAATTAATTAATTAAATTAATTAACTAATTTAATTAATTAATTAAATCATATTTAACTAATAATTTAACCCAATATCATATATTTAATTAACATCATAAGATTAAATCACATTTAATCTATCTCATCTCTAATCTATAGTTTTAATGCACATCTTATGCACATTAATATTTTAACCTATAGTTTTTAAATATGAATCACATTCACATTTAGATTAATATTTGAACTCTTTCAAATATTTAATTCTCACATATAATTTAATATGAATCATATTCACATTAAATTTATTATATAAAGTTCCAAAACTTTATATTATAATGCATCTATATAGATAAACATTTATGCCCTAAGAAATTTGAACATTTCAAATTCAAATGATCTGAGAACCCTTTACGAGCTAGAAGGTGGACCTAATGGACCTACAGATCAAAAGCTTCAACAATACGAGATTACTCGGTTAATCTCATTAACCTCCTAATCAACATTCGTTAATTATAGGAACACTCCACTAAACTCCCGCAACTGCACTCTTCTCACTGTAGATATATTTCTCTGTCCATGGATATTGACCAATAACAGCAAGTCAATCCTTCACGAATGTCCGTAACACCAGCTGGGTAAAGTTACCGTTTTACCCCTGGGTTACATCTTATACCTTAAGTACTAGTGTTCCTCTAATAAACAATTTGTTTGTGGTCCTACCAACAAACAGAAGTCCCTCTTGGGCTAATGAGAGGGTCGGGCCCTTTGTTCATGACTCGGAGACACCACTCAAGGGAACATTCATCTACTTACCCTAGTAGGCGGGAAGGAGTAAATTCCATCTTGCTATTTAAGTTCTCAGTCGTTCACTCGGTCTTGTCCCCAAAAAGGTAGGCATATTGAGCCAGCAAATCTGGCCACTCTCACCCATACTAGTCAAAGGACAATCCTTCGTGAACATGAGTTCGTAACCTGCCCAGGATTGAGATCAAGTTTCCTAGGTCACCCTTGTGAAATAGAAATCTAACTAGTCAATGGAGTTACACACCTAGTGGTTACTATTTCGCGGTCCAGTCTTATGTAATCTCATTACATAAGATATCCCCACTCACATGCCATCTACACGAGCACGTTAGGATCACAGTGTCTGTATCATATTCAAAGTGGGTCACATCCATAGTGTTACCAGGGTAAGGTACCCAAACCTAATCCCTTTACTATAGACCCTTTAGGTTGTATCTCGAACTGAGATCCTTTATATGTACACTACATTCAGTTCAAGATACATTTTACAATCTTGGATGTTTAGTTTATTGGATTTAGAGTTAATACAAGGGCAGTATCGTAAATAATGAACAATAACTTTTTATTGAAATAATAACACTTTATTACAATAATTAGCACAAAATTACAAACTACGAGTTTTAGGGTACAAACCCAACAAACTCCCACTTGAACTAAAAACTCTAGTGGAGTACATTACAATCTAAAACAGTGGTTATAGAGATATAAATACAATAAACTAGGGCATCCATATACCCCATTACATATCTCCCATGAAGGGATTAGGAATTCCCGCTGCAGAAGATGTTGTGAAACGTCGTTGTTTCGTTGTTTAATTCGTATCTTAAAATCGAACATAACACTTACGTTCTAAGTACGCTTAAAAGTAGAGAAAACAGTAAGTAAAATGCTACTAACCTCTCGAAGAACTCTTCTTCAATGTTTTCTCATTCACGATCTCCATCCCTCTCGAACCAACGATCTCTACGAACTCAATCCTTGAACCGAATAGTGTGACACTTCCAAAATGCCTTCTCGGTTGTTCTCGGGAGGTTGAGGAGAGTATGTGGGACTCCCTTTGGTTTTGGGTGAGGAGAATTCTTAGAGAGTGAGATGAGAGAGTTAGAGAGAATTTGGATGTCTCTTGGAACTTGAATTTCCAAAAAATGAGATCCAACCTTGCCAAAGGCTTTTCACCAAGCCTTTAAATAATGGTGAGATGTGGAGTTGATATCTCCACTAAATGACCATTTTACCACAAGTATATGATATGAAAATCATATTTGCATATCACATAATATAAGGTATCTCATACCTTATTATACGAATCTCATTTGCATAATTGTGGAATTTTAAATTGAATCACATTTAATTTAATTTCTCTCAATTTAATTTCTCCAATTACCAATAATTAATCAATTAGGTTATACTATAGTTTATTATGAAACTCATTCACATCAAACTATATAATATGTCATCTATATCACATATAAATTACATAAATACCCAAATAATGAATTTGAACACTTAAAATTCACACCAAACTGTAAACCCTCAATTTGTCCAATTTGAGCCAACCGAGGGACCGAATGGACCTACAGATGACGAGCTCCAATCATCCGAGATTAACCTGTCAAACTCTTCGACCCGGTTATTCAACATTCATTAGCTACGGTAACACTCCACTAAAGCCCGGTTATTTAACATTCATTAGCTACAGTAACACTCCACTAAAGCCTGTAGTTGCACTCTCATCACTGTAGGACAAGTTGTGTCCATCGATATAACCAATACCCGTGAGTCGACCCCTTCACTAGTTGTTCGTAGCCAAAGTTGGGTCAAATTATCGTTTTACCCCTGTGTCTACTTCTTGCTCCTTAAGTCCCACTACTCCTCTAATGAACAACTACGTTGTATGGTGCTACCATAAACAATAACCCTCTCGGGCCAGTGAGAGGGTGGGGCTGAAGAGAATAAAACTCCCGCAGTAGAAAAACGATTGAATCGTCATGGTTTCGTTATGAAAAACGTTGTCTCAAAATCATTTCTATTCTATAGAAACTAGGTTAAACATGCATTTTAGAAGGAAAACCCAGTAAGGGAATACACTTAATTGTTGAAGAATCGTTCTTCGCTATTTCCTTCTCAGGTCACGAACACTTCGCGTTCTCGATCTCAACGATCACGATCTCATCAAAATTCGAACAATCGGACACCTCTGAAAGGCCTTCTCAGTTGTTCTCCTTAGGTAGAAGGAGAGTTGTGGGACTCCTTTGGTGAAATGGAGGAGATAAGTTGAGAGAGGAAAGTTGAGAGAATTTGAGTGTTTCTTTTTGGTGAGATTCTAAAAAATGAAAACCAGTCTTACAAAAGCCTTCTTGCGAAAGGTTTATATAATGGTGATAGGTGGAGTTAAAATCTCAACATATTTACCATTTTACCACAATTATAGGTTATGCAAATTATATTTACATAACAACATATAATAAGATATCTCATATCTCATTATACAAATAACATTTGTATAATTGTAGATTTTAAATTGAATCACATTTAATTTTATTTCTCTCAATCCAATTTTTCTAAATTATCCCTAATTAAGAAATTACGCTAACCTATAGTTTATTATGAATTTCATTCACATTAAATTATATAATATGTCAATCATATCTCATATAAATTACATAATTACCCCTTTAATGAATTTGAACACTTCATATCCACACAAAACTTTAAACCCTCTATGTATCCAGTTTAAGCCAACCGAGGGACCTAATGGACCTATAGGTGACTGAAGGGAATGAAACTCCCCGCGCAGCGAAAGACGATCGAATTGTCGCGGTGATATTGTGCGACATAAATTCGTTAAAATTATCTAACACTTAGATTTGGGCTAAACATGCATAAAATGAAAGGAATACAACAAGTTTTTGTTACTTACTTTTTAAAGACGTTCTTCAAGGCTTCCTTTTCATTCACGAACTCTTCGTGCTTCCTCGATCTCAACGATCTCGAACTCTTCTCACGAACGTAGACCGAACACCACCACTTGGCTTCTCGATTGTTATTCTTTTGGAAGAACGAGAATGGTGGGATCCTAGATTTTAGTTTTTTGGGAGGAGAAAAACTTGAGAGAATTTGTGAGAGAGAGGAAAGCTTCTTTTTGTGAGAATTCCAAAAATGAGCTTAAGATAATTCAACCCTTCTTGCAAAAAGGGTTTATATAATGGAGATAGGTGGAGTTGAAATCTCCACCTATTTACCATTTTTCCACAACCATAGGTTATGCAAATCATATTTGCATAACCACATATTATAAGATATCTCATATCTCATTACAAATCACATTTGCAATATTGTGGATTTTTAAATTGAATCATGTCCAATTTAAAATCTCTCAATCTAATTTCTCATAATTAGCCCTAATTCAACAATTAGGCTAACCTATAGTTTATTATGAATCTCATTCACATTAAACTATATATTATATCATTCATATCTTATATAAATGACATAAATGCCCTTTAGTGAAATTGAACACTTCAATTCACACCAAAACAGTAAACCTTCTTTTAATCCAGTTTGAGCCAACCGAGGGACCTTATAGACTACAGTGACGAGCTCCAATGATCCGAGATTAACCTATCAAACTCTTTGACCCGGTTAATCAACCTTCATTATCTACGGTAACACTCCATTAAAGCCCGTAGTTGCACTCCCGTCAGTGTAAGATATTACGTGTCCACTGATATAACCAATGCCCATGAGTCGACCATTCACAGGTTGTTCGTAGACACTGCTGTGTCAAATTACCTAACTGACACAAAGAATTGGCTAGCGACCCAATTCCAAATGAAAGATCTGGGAGAGGCGTTGTGTGTTCTTGGGATTCAAATTTTTAGGAATCGCAAGAACAGAACGCTAGTTTTGTCTCAAGCATCCTATATCGACAAAATGTTGGTCCGATATTCGATGTAGAATTCCAAGAGGGGTTTATTACCTTTCAGGCATGGAATTCATCTGTCTAAGGAACAGTGTCCGAAGACACCTCAAGAAGTTGAGGATATGAGACAAATTCCCTATGCCTCGGCAGTAGGTAGCTTCATATATGTTATGCTATGCACGAGGCCAGACATTTGCTATGATGTGGGAATAGTCAGTAGGTACCAGTCCAATCCAGGGTTAGACCATTAGACTGTAGTTAAAAATATCCTCAAGTATCTCAGGAGAACGAGGGACTATACAATTGTGTATTGGTCTAAGGATTTGATCCTTACTGGATACATTGATTCTAATTTTCAGACTGATAAGGATTCGAGAAAATCCACATCAGGATCAATTTTCACCTTTAACGGGGGAGCTATAGTATGGCGAAGCATCAAGTAAGGGTGCATCGCTGACTCCACAATGGAGGCAGAGTATGTCTGCTTGTGAAGTAACTAAAGAGGTTGTTTGGCTAAGGAAATTCCTTATTAATTTGGAAGTTGTTCCAAATATGGAATTTCCCATTACCTTATACCATGACAACAGTGGTGCGGTAGCCAACTCAAAAGAACCTTGTAGCCACAAGCGAGGGAAGCACATCGAGAGGAAGTATCATCTCATTCGGGAGATAGTGCAACGATGAGACGTGATAGTTACAAATATCGCTTTGGAGCACAACATAGCTAATCCATTTACGAAGATTCTCATAGCTAAAGTGTTCGAGGGTCATCTGGAGAGTCTAGGTCTACGAGACATGTACATAGGTTAATCTAGGGCAAGTGGGAGATATGTAATGGGGTATATGGATGCCCTAGTTTATTTTATTTTGTATATCTCTAACCACTTTTTTAGATTGTAATGTACCCCACCGCAGTTTTAGTTGAAGTGGGAGTTTGTTGGGATTTGTGCCCCAAAACTCATAATTTGTAAATAATGTTCTAATTAATGTAATAAAGAGTTATTATTATATATAAAGAGTTATTGTTCATTATTTAAGATATTGCCCTTTTATTAACTCTAAATCCAATAAATTAACATCCAAGGTTGTAATATGTCTATTGAACTTAATGTAGTGTGCATATGAGGATCTCAGTTCGAGATACAACCTAAATGGTCTATAGTAAGGGGATAAGGCTTGGGTACCTTACCCCTGGTAATACTATGGATATGTCCCACTTTGTATATGATACAAATACAGTGATCCTAACATGTTCGTGTAGACGACATGTGAGTGGGGATATCCTATGTGATGAGATTGCATAAGACCAAACCACGAAATAGTAACCACTAGGTATAACTCCGTTGACTAGTTAGGTTTCTATTTCACCGATTCAATAAGCCTACCTTCTTGGGGACAAGACCGAGTGAGCGGCTGGGAACTTAACCTAACAAGATGGAATTCACTCCTTCCCGCCTATTAGGATAAGTAGATGAATGTTCTTTTAAGTGGTGTCTCCAGGACTTGAACAAAGGGCCTGACCCTCTCATTGGCCCGAGAGGGACTCTGTTTGTTGGTAGGACCACAAACAAATTATTCATTAGAGGAGCACTGGTACTTAAGGCACAAGATGTAACCCAGGGCTAAAACGGTAATTTGACCCAGCTGGTGTTACGAACATTCGTGAAGGATTGACTTGTTGTTATTGGTCAATATCCGTGGACACAGAAATATATCTGTAGTGAGAAGAGTGCAGCTGCAGGACTTTAGTGGAGTGTTCCTGCAGTTAATGAATGTTGATTGGGAGGTTAATGAGATTAACCGAGAAATCTCGTATCGTTGGAGCTTCTGATCTGTAGGTCCATTAGGTCCACCTTCTAGCTCGTAAAGGGTTCTTAGATCATTTGAATTTGAAGTGTTCAAATTCATAAGGGAATAAACTTAATGCATATTGATACGATATAATATATAGTTTTGGAAATATATATTATAAATTTAATGTGAATATGATTCATATTAAATTACATGAGAGAATTAAATATTTGAAAGAGTTCAAATATTAAATTCAAATATGAATGTGATTCGTATTTGAAAACTATAGGTTAAAATTTAATGTGCATAAGATGTGCATTAAAACTATAGGTTAGAGGGAAAAACTGATTAAATGTGATTTAATCCAAATGAAATATATGATATTTATAATTAATTAAATGTGATTTGATTAATTACTTATATTATTTAATTAATAATTTGATTATTTATTTTATAATATAATATTTAAATAAAAAAAGGAGGGGAACGTGTGGCACGTTCCCCACTTCCCTCACACTCCCCATCGATAGGGAGTGGGGAAGTTATTCTCTCAGTATACCTTTCTTCTCCTGGTGAGAAGAAAGGACAGATGATTGAATTCGATCATCTGAGTACTCTCTGCAAGAACTCTCTCTTTCTCTCACACTCTCATTCCCATTTCTTCGAATTGTTGGATTCCTTCCCACGAAGGAGAGGTTTAAGTAGAACTCAGAGACATATAAGATGCTCTTTGTTGGTGGAAAAAAAAATAGAGAACTTTTGGAAGTTCTAGAGTTGCTGTAAAGCTTGGAGCAAGGAGTTGTTGTTCTATGATTCTACAAAGGTAACACCTTCTTTCTTCTTTTAGTTTATTTGTTAAATTAAAGTATGTTTGTATGCATTTATCCATGTCTAATTAGATTAGAATTTCCATGTTTGTTCTGTTTTTCAATGTGGGTTTTTGCTTTTTCAAGCAAAATAATCTTACATATTACGACGCCAAATTCGTTTCCGTTGCTCAAGGGGATCCGAACTCCATCATTTTAGGACATAAAACCCAACAGGTAGGACCACAAATAAATTGTTCATTAGAGGAGCACTGGGACTTAATGTAAAAGATGTAACCCAGGGGTAAAACGGTAATTTGACCCAGCTGGTGTTATGAACATTCGTGTAGGACCACAAACAAATTGTTCATTAGAGGAGCACTTGGACTTAATGTAAAAGTTGTAACCTAGGGGTAAAACGGTAATTTGACCCAGCTGGTGTTACGAACGAATAAGGATTCACTTGCTGTTATTGGTCAATATCCGTGGACACAGAAATATATCTGCAGTGAGAAGAGTGCAACTACGGGACTTCAGTGGAGTGATCCTGCAGTTAACGAATGTTGCTTAGAAGGTTAATGAGATTGACCGAATAATCTTGTATCGTTGGAGTTTCTAATCTGTAGGTCCATTAGGTCCACCTTCTAGCTCGTAAAGGATTCTTAGATCATTTGAATTTGAAATGTTCAAATTCTATTAGGGAATAAACATTAATGTATAAAGATACATTATAATATATTTTTTTAGAACCTTATATTATAATTTTAATTTTAATATGATTCATATTAAATTACATGAATGAATTAAATATTTGAAAGAGTTCAAATATTATTTTAAATGTGAATGAGATTCATATTTAAAAACTATAGGTTAAAATTGAATGTAAATAAGATGTGCATTAAAACTATGATTAGATGGAAAATTGATTAAATATGATTTAATGTAAATTAAATATATGATATTTAATTCATTTTGATTAACTGTGATTTAATCTAAATTAAATATATGATATTTAAATTAATATTAATTAAATATATGATATTTAATTAATTAATTTAATTATTAATTAATTAAATAATGGGAACGTGTTAGGAGGGACACGTTCCCCACTTTCCCTCTAACTCCCTGTCGATAGGGAGTGGGGGAAGTGCTCCTCTAGCTTTAACCTCTCGATGGAGAGAAGTTTGTTTATTGTATTGGTCACAACATTCGTTTTGATTGAACACACTCTCTCTCTCAATCAAAAAAATTTCTCACCTCTTCCAAAATGTTGGATTCTTTCCCACCAAGGAATTAATCAAAAGAATTAAGAGGATAGAAGGTTTATCCTATTGGAAGTGTCCTGTTGGAGGAAGAAGAAGAAGGTAATTCTTGTGTTCTTCGTCAAATTGGATTTTCAGAAGGAGTTGCTGAAAATTACAAAGGTAACAATTCTATTACTCTAGTTTATAAAATTCTAAGTTTAATCTATAGTATTTAGATTTGCTTATCTCTGTTTTTTTTACCAATGTATAGGTTTTTGGAGTAAACTAAAACAATCAAGCACAATTTGATCTATTTACACGTTTCCGCTGCTCACGTGGATTTGATTCCCTTCAGCAAGTTTGAAAGTAGAGAAGAAAAATCTTGGAGAAAGTCGAGAGCCTCAACCCGAGAACTCCCAATTTTTCTCTTTGTTTGTTTTGCACATTTTTCTTCTTCTTTTTCTTTTATGTCATCTTCATTCTATCCTATTTAAGCTAAGCATGTGGAAGAGAGGAAAACGTCGAGGTAACAAAGCCAAGGAGAGCCCAAGAGCCTTAAGTCCGAGAGCCTTCACCTCCAAGTCTTCATCTTATGCCACTAGGAGTTCTAAGGAGAAACCAAGTCAGTATTGGGAGGATACCGAGCAACAACCAATTAACGTTCCTTTTGAGTCATCTCAATCTCCAATGAAAGGGAAAAAGAAGAAAGGAAAAGCCAAAAAGTCATTGGAAGAAGAACAAGTTGAAGTCCAAGTTCTTTTAGTTTACCAAGTTCTTTTAGTTTCACCTTCTCTTAAGAAAGAAAGTAAAATGTCCAAAGAAAAAGGGAAAGACAAAGTGTTTGATGTTGAACAAGAAGATGATGACCTTCATTTCATCCTGGATCAATTCCTCAATGATAGGGCCCGAGCAAAGTTTGAAGAACTAGCCGCGAGACCCCTACTCATGGAGAAAGGTTTTCCTTCTAACATCTACATTTTACCTCCATTTTTAGCCACAAACATCCATAACTTAGGTTGGAAAACTTTTTGTAAGGAGCCCGAAAGAGTCATTCCTTACATTGTGAGGGAGTATTACGCTAATATCTACATACTTAATGATCTAACATCTATTGTTCAAGGTGTACAAGTTGATTTTATTGCAGAATCCATCAATGCCATGCTTAACACCCAATACTACACATATGGGTCCTTTAATGAGATGCTTATGGCCCCGACTGAAGCACATCTCAATTTCGACCTTCATTGTAGTGGGAGTGGAGGTGCGGAGTGGCGAGTAACTCGTAGAGGAGTTAGGACTATGTTTGCATCCTACCTTTCCCCCAAAGCTCACATTTGGCTATCCTTCATTAAGCTTCGCATTATGCCGATTACTCATGACTCCACCGTTTCTAGAGATAGAGTTCTTCTCATCTATGGCATTCTTTCCAAATTGAAGATTGATGTAGGAAGTCTCATCTCTTGGCAAATTATGGAATGTTGGTGCAAGAATGTTGGTAAGAACTATTTCCCTAGTTTGATCACTTCCTTATGCTTTCATTCTAGAGTTCCTTACTATCCTTGGGAAGAGAAGCTTCACCCAAAAGGCACCCTTAGCGTATATATGGAGCTTCAAATCCATAGTGGTTCCAAGAGAGGAATGAGACTTGTTGTGGGCATTAATCAACTTATTGAACAATGCACCACCATGTTATCCATGATGAACCATTCGCAATCTCAATCCCATTGCTATTGGGACTACGCCAACCAATGAGACTTTGCTTTGAAGGAGGTTATGCATACAAATTTCAAGCATTTGTATTAAGATTTTCCAAAATTTCTTCATATTGTCTTGCAACCTTAGATGCCCTCGGATGTCGAAGAACATGTGGATGAGGAGAATGACCTGCTGGGAGAAGAAGGAGAGGATTAGCAACGCCGAACTCAAGGGGAGATCGTTTCTTTGTTGTTGCCTTTTTCTGTTTTCTGCGTGCTTGTTGTCTTGTGTGTTTGCTTTCTATTTGTTGCTGTTATTTCAAGTTTTTATGGTTTAATTAAGTGTCTCTTGTTACCAGGATGAAGTTCTCAAACCTATCCATGTACTATATGTTGGGATTTATGCCCTAAACTTGTGTAATTTTGATCAATTAAATAACGTGTTATTTGTTTTGATAGAATTACAGTCTTGCTTTATAAATCCAATAAACTAAGCTCCAAGGTTATAACATTTATCTTGAACATCAGTGTAGTGGGAACTATTTGGGTTGAGTTCAAGAATATAACCTAAATAGTCTATGGTATAAGAATAAGGTTGGAAACCTCATTCTGGTAACACCATGGATGCGGCTCACTTTGTAATTTGTACAAATGAGGTAATCCAACTCATTCATGTAGTTGACATGCGAGTGGGGGCATCCTATATGAAGAGTTCATACAAGACTGGATCGCAATTTATTAGTCTAACCAGTGTAACACCGTTAACAGGATAAGACTAGTAATTTATAGATGGTCATTAGTGACTCGACCTGAATCCTGAGCAAGTTAAGAACTCTTGCTTATAGGGGTTCGTCCTTAGACTAGTATGGGTGAGAGTGGCCTGTAACCGACTCAATAAGCCTACCTTCTCAAGGACAGAACCTCGTAGGTAGCTGGGAACTTAACTGTGCAAGATGGAATTCACTCATTCCTACACTAAGGAATTCGATAGGTTGTTCCCTTAAGAACTGACTCCAGGTCTTGAACAACGGGGCCCCGCCCTCTATGAGGGTATGAGTCTAAGATAGGACCTTAGACTTATTGTTCATTAGAGGATCAGTGGTGCTTAAGGAGCAAAGAGGTAATCACATGGGTAAAACAGTAATTTGACCCACCCGTGATTACGAATAACCTGTAAAGAGTCGACTCATGGGTAATGACTATATCAGTGGACACAATATTATCTACAGTGAGGAGAGGAGCACTTGAAGAAAGGTTCTTCAAAGGTAATATTTCATGTTGTTCATTATGTTCCGCTGCAGGACTCTGATTTCCTTCAATTGGTATCCGAGCCCAATTGCGTTCTGGATTAATGTTCTGGATTTTTCAAGAACAAGGTGGGATTTACTGTTTTTGCATGAGATGTATGAACGGTTTTTCAAAATTAGATGGTTTCAATTTTTGCACTTAGATTTACAATTTCCATTGAATCGTTCAATGTAAGGGCTCGGGGTTTTGACAAATTTTAATTGTAAATCGAGTTTGTAAGTCCGTGTCGATCGAGGCAAAGCGGTTGCTGAGAAGATCGAGGCAAATCGTTCAATGTGTGCAGCGTTGCAACGCCGTTCATTTGCGTTGCAACGTTGCCCTTGCGGAAGGAGCGTGCAGGAGACGACAGCGTTGCAATTGGCAGAAGACGACAATATCAACGTTGCAATGCCAGAGACGTTTCGCGCATTTCAGCAACGGGCAGAAAACGTTTTTTTATTATATATTAATTATAAAAATGTTTTATATTTAATATATTTAATATATTTAATTTTAATTAATATAATTAGATTATATTCATTAAAATTATTTCTAGGGTGCCAAAATTGGTCTAATTTTGCTATTTAAATTATGCAATTGTTGTGTAATTTCTAGGGTGCATCATTTATAATATAAGGAGTTATATTATATAGTTTGCATGATTAATTAATATAAAGTTGTTATATTAATTTATGGACAGCATTGACATGCATTATATATCATGAGATGAATATGCTATGAATGTATTATTATTCATGTGATGAATGATCAAGCACTATAACATAGTATGCATGTCACCAAGGTTAATTATTAGTTTTAAAGTGTTTACAACTTGGAAATAATAGACCTTAGGTTATCTAGTTCTAATTAGATTAGAATTAGAAACCAAGTAATTTATAAGCTATGATTAAAAGAGGAACTCTGTCTAAGGAAAGTTCTGTCTAGGTCAGTATTTAAGTAAGACTGTGAAGCTAACACCCCTACCGGAACTAACTTTGGGAGTGAAATTTAATAAGAGAGTTTTATAAATTACAGTAACGTCAGCGAGTTTATTAAGGGGTTAATAAACTAGAAATCCTAGGTTTAATATAAGGAGTTATATTAACAAACTTAGGATAAAATCAATATAAGAGTTATATTGATAGAGTTAGGTAAAACCATTAGTCGGGTTTTAGCCTAAGTAAGATTCCTAAAAACTTTAAAGTATTAAGTGGGAGGAAAGTGTATGAGATACATATTTTTCCACCTACGCTATCTCCGGGAAGTTCATACCGTGAGACTCATACTTGGCCTCGTGGCACAAACGGGAGCGTCCCCCTTCGGATGGTGTTTGTATGAGTCAATATCAAGGTGAATGGAGAGGATACTTATAGTGAGTGGGAGCAGGTTTAGTGAAAAATAAAACCTACGGTCTCTTTTGTCTGGTTTACACGTTAGACCACTATGGTCACCCTACTAGTTTGGCTGGACCAAACAATCCCTTCTGAGGGCTTGATCATGGGGATCGAACACGATGAGACACCGAAAGGGATAAAGATTTCCTTAGACTATTTTCCAATCTAGTCCTCCCTTCGGCGGATTTTATTCGATGGAGACTCTGGGATCTAAAGACAGAAGGTTACACTCACGGGGTACATAAGTTGTGTATGTATCCAGACTGAAAAATGGTAACTAAAACTTATAGGAATAAGAGTTATTCTGGTATTCGGTTTTGATCAAGAGTGTCTTGATCCAGAGGATGAGTGTTTTTTTACTACCCTTCGGTGTCATAGATTCTAAACCTTTGGAGTATCATTGCAAATTATAAATGTCCTAGGAATCATTTGATAATTAGCTAAAACATGATTGGATAAGAGTTATAGCAAGAAACTCATACAAGTTTGTTTGTAAATTTTCAGAAAAATGTCTAGCTCTATAATTTCCTTATTGGGTGCGAAAAAGTTAACCGGAAAGAATATGATGACATGGAAAAACAAACTCAACACTATATTGGTAGTGGATGATCTGAAGTTTGTGCTAATTGAGGAGTATCCTCAGGTGCCAGGCTCGAATGCGTCACGAAATGTTCGTGATGTATATGATCGATGGATCAAGGCCAATGATAAGGCCAAGGTCTCATACATGCCGCAAGTATGTCCGACATATTAGCCAAGAAGCATGAGGGCATGATTACCGCCAAGGAAATCATGGATTCTGCGGTAGTATGTTTGGACAATCCACACAGGCCCGACATAATGCCCTAAAGTACATATTCAACTCGAGGATGCCAGAGGGTACAGCTGTTCGGGATCATGTCCTGGATATGATGGTGCACTTTAACATTGCGGAGTCCAATGGTGCTTCCATCGATGAGTCGAGCCACGTCAGCTTCATTCTGGAAACCCTTCCAGATAGTTTCCTGCAGTTTAGAAGTAATGTTGTTATGAACAAGCTTACTTTTAATCTTACCTCCTTCTCGAATGAACTCCAAACCTTTCACTTTGATGAAAATTCGGGGATCGAAAGGTGAGGCAAATGTTGCCGATGGAGTTATCACGGAGGTTAGACCTCTGGGACAAAAATAGTGGCTTCATCTTCTTCTAACTTGGGAGGAAAGAAGAAGAACATGAAGAAGGTTGGTAAAGGGAAACAGGTTGATGCCGCCCAGAAGGGCAAGAAAATCAAAGACGTTGATGACAAAGGAAAGTGTTTCCACTGCAACGAAGACGGGCATTGGAAACGAAACTGTCCGAAGTACATTGCAGAAAAGAAGAAGGAAGGTAAATATGATTTACTTTGCCTAGAAGCTTGTTTAGTGGATAATGATAAAACAGCTTGGATACTTGATTCAGGCGCCACTAATCATGTTTGCTCTTCTTTTCAGAAATTGATTCTGCAAAGAACAACACAAAGGAGAGATAACGCTCCAGGTTGGAAATGGAGAAGTCGTCTCAGTTGTAGCAGTAGGCACAATGAACCTTTATTTTTGCAACAAATATGTATTGTTGGACAATATATTAGTGATACCAGGGTTTACTAGAAACCTTATTTCCATTTCATGCCTTATAGAACAATGTATTTATGTTTCCTTTTCTATGAATAAAGTGTTTATTTTGAAGAAAGGTTTAGAAATATGTTCAGCTTCATTAGAAAATGGATTGTATGTTTTAAGGCCTAATTCAGTCAAAATGGTTTTGAACACTGAATTATTTAAAACTATACGCATGAAACTAAGAAACGTAAAATTTCTCCTAAAGAAAATGCTCATCTTTGGCATCTAAGATTGGGTCACATTAATCTCAATAGGATTGAGAGATTGGTAAAGAACGGACTTCTAAACGAGTTAGAAGAAAATTCTTTGCCAGTATGTGAATCCTGCGTAGAAGGCAAAATGACTAAAAGACCTTTTAGTGGAAAATGTTATAGAGCCAAGGGCCGTCTAGAGCTTATACATTCAGACCTTTGTGGTCCGATGAATGTTAAAGCCAAGGGAGGATATGAATATTTCATCTCTTTTATAGATGATTATTCTAGATTTGGGCATATTTACCTAATGCACCATAACTCTGAAGCACTTGAAAAGTTCAAGGAATTCAAGACTGAAGTTGAAAATCAATTAGGTAAAACACTTCGATTGGATCGAGGTGGAGAGTACATGGATTTAAAATTCCATAACTATATGATAGAACATGGAATTACATCCCAACTCTCGACTCAGGCACACACCACAAAGAAACGGTGTATCGGAAAGGAGAAATAGAACCTTGTTGGACATGGTTCGATCAATGATGAGTTATGCTCATCTCCTAGTTCCTTTTGGGGTTACGCAGTGAGAGACTGCAGATACATTTTGGATAATGTGCCCTCCAAAAGTGTTTCAAAACACCTTTTGAATTCTGGAAATGACGTAAAGGTAGTTTATGTCACTTCAGAATATGGGGTTGTCCGGCACATGTGCTTGTGACAAATCCAAAGAAGTTGGATTCACGTTCAAAGTTATGCCTATTCGTAGGATACCCAAAAGAAACAAGAGGTGGTTTATTCTATGATCCTAAGGAAGATAAGGTTTTTGTGTCGACAAATGCCATTTTCTTAGAGGAGGACCACATAAGGGACCACAAACCAAAAAGTAAAATAGTGTTGAGTGAGTTAGACGGAACAATAGCAAAGGTTGCTAGTACGTCAACAAGAGTTGTTGATACTAGTTTATCTAGTCAAGAGAGTCCATCTCAAGAGTTGAGTATGCCTCGACGTAGTGGGAGGGTTGTAATATAGCCTGACCGTTACATAGGTTTAGCTGAGACCCAAGTTGTTATACCAGATGACAACTGCGAGGATCCATTGACTTATAATCAAGCAATGGTTGACAAAGACAAAGACAAATGGGTCATAGCCATGGACCAAAAAATGGAGTCTATGTACTTCAATTCTGTTTGGGATCTTGTAGATAAACCTGATGGGGTAAAACCTATTGGTTGTAAATGGATCTACAAGAGAAAGCGTGGTGTAGATGGCAAGGTGCAAACTTTTAAAGCTAGACTAGTAGCAAAAGGTTATACCTAGGTTGAAGGGGCTGACTATGAGGAAACCTTTTCACCTGTTGCTATGGTAAAGTTTATCCGTATCCTTCTTTCTATTGTCTCATATTATGACTATGAGGTATGGCAAATGGATGTCAAGACAGCCTTTTTGAATGGCAATCTTGAGGAAAACATCTACATGGACCAACCCAAAGGGTTCATTAAACTAGGACAAGAGCAAAAGGTTTGCAGGCTTAAAAGGTCAATTTATGGACTGAAACAAGCCTCTAGGTCCTCGAATATAAGATTTGATGAGGCAATCAGATCTTATGGTTTTGACCAAAATGATGATGAACCTTGTGTCTACAAGAAAATCATCAATAGTTCTGTCGCATTCCTAATTCTCTATGTGGATGATATCCTACTCATTGGGAATGATGTAGGTTATCTTACTGACATCAAGGAATGGCTAGCTACACAATTCCAAATGAAAGATTTGGGTGATGCGCAGTTTGTTCTTGGGATCCAGATTGTCCGAAACCGCAAGAATAAAACACTAGCCTTGTCTCAAGCATCTTACATAGACAAAGTGTTGTCAAGGTTTAAAATGCAAGATTCCAAAAAGGGCTTGTTGTCTTTTAGACATGGAATCCATTTGTCTAAGGAGCAGTGTCTTAAGACACCTCAAGGAGTTGAGGATATGAGACGGATTCCTTATGCATCACTGTTGGGAGGCGATGTACGTCATCTTTGTGTACTAGGCCCGACATCTATTTTGCGATTGGGATGGTGGTGAGGTATCAATCCAATCCGAGACTTGAACAACTGGACAACGGTTAAAACAATCCTTAAGTATCTTCGGAGAACAAGGAACTACATGCTTGTGTGGGGGCTAAGGATTTGATCCTTACAGAGATACACAGATTACGACTTTCGGATGATAAAGATTCTCGAAAATCTACATCGAGGTCGGTATTCACTCTTAACGGAGGAGTTGTAGTATGGCGGCGTCAAGCAAGGATCATCACGATTCCACCATGGAGGCGAATATGTAGCGACTTGTGAAAGCGGCTAAGGAGGCCGTTTGGTTAAGAAATTCATGCAAAATTTGGAAGTTGTTCCAAATATGACTTTGCCGATCACACTGTATTGCGATAATAAAGGGTGCAAATGGCAAATCGAGGAACCCCGAAGTCACAAAAGGGGAAAACACATAGAGCGGAAGTATCATCTCATCCGAGAGATCGTGCATAAAGGAGACGTGATTGTCACGAAGATAGCCTCAGAGCACAACATTGTTGATCCTTTTACAAAGTCTCTCACGGCTAAAGTATTTGAGAGTCACCAAGAAGGTCAAGGTTTACAAGTCTTTCCAAACTAGGGCAGGTGGGAATATTTTGTACAAAGGGGTTTAAATGCCCTAGTTTATTGTATTTACGTTACTATAATGTTTTAGTACTCCACAAGCTTTAGGTCAAGTGGGAGATTGTTGGGATTTATGCCCTAAACTTGTGTAATTTTGATCAATTAAATAAAGTGTTATTTGTTTTCATAGAGTTACAGTCTTGCTTTATAAATCCAATAAACTAAGCTCCAAGGTTATAACATTTATCTTGAACATCAGTGTAGTGGACACTATTTGGGTTGAGTTCAAGAATATAACCTAAACAGTCTATGGTATAAGAATAAGGTTGGAAACCTCATTCTGGTAACACCATGGATGCGGCTCACATTTTTAATTTGTAATAATGAGGTAATCCAACTCATTCATGTAGTTAATATGCGAGTGGGGGCATCCTGTATGAAGAGTTCATACAAGACTGGATCGCAAATTATTAATCTAACCAGTGTAACACCGTTAACAGGATAAGACTAATAATTTATAGTGGTCATTAGTGACTCGACCTGAATCCTGAGCAAGTTAAGAACTCCTGCTTATAGGGGTTTGTCCTTAGACTAGTATAGGTGAGAGTGACCTGTAGCCGACTCAATAAGCCTACCTTCTCAGGGACAGAACCTCGTAGGTAGCTGGGAACTTAACTGTGCAAGATGGAATTCATTCATTCCTACACTAAGGAATTAGATAGGTTGTTCCCTTAAGAACTGACTTCAGGTCTTGAACCACGAGGCCCCGCCCTCTATGAGGGTATGAGTCTAAGGTAGGACCTTAGACTTGTTGTTCATTAGAGGATCAGTGTGTTGGGATTTGTGCCCTAAAACTCGTAGTTTGGAATTATGTTCTAATTAATGTAATAAAGTGTTATTATTTCAATAAAGAGTTATTGTTCGTTATCTACGAGTTTGCCTTCATTTAAACCTTAAATCCAATAAACTAAACATCCAAGGTTGTTAAATGAATCTCTAACTGAATGTAATGTACATAAAAAGGATCTCGGTTCGAGATACAGCCTAAAGGGTCTATAGTTAGGGGATAAGGTTTGGGTATCTTACCCTGGTTAAACTATGGATGTGGCCCACTTTGTATTTGATGCAAACACAGTGATCCTAACGTGTTGGTGTAGATGACATGTGAGTGGGGATATCCTATGTAATGAAATTACATAAGACCGGACCACGAAATAGTAACCTCTAGCTGTAACTTCGTTGACTAGTTAGGTTTCTATTTCACTAGAATGACCTAGGCAACTTGATCTCAATCCTGAGGAGGTTACGAACTCCTGCATCATGAGGGATTGTCCTTTGACTAGTATGGGTGAGAGTGGCCAGATTCGTCGACTCAATATGCCTACCTTCTTGGGGACAAGATCGAGTGAGCGGCTGGGAACTTAACTTAGCAAGATGGAATTCACTTCTTCCGGCCTACTAGGGTAAGTAGAGGAATGTTCCCTTAAGTGGTGTCTCCGGGACTTGAACAAAGGGCCCGACCCTCTCATTGGCCCGAGAGGGACTCTGTTTGTTGGTAGGACCACAAACAAATTGTTCATTAGAGGAGCACTGGTACTTAAGGCATAAGATGTAACCCAGGGGTAAAACGGTAATTTGACCCAATTGGTGTTACGAACATTCGTGAAGGATTGACTTGCTGTTATTGGTCAATATCCATGGACACAGAAATATATCTGCAGTGAGAAGAGTGCAGTTGTGGGACTTTAGTGGAGTGTTCCCGCAGTTAACGAATGTTGATTGAGAGGTTAATGAGATTAACCGAACAATCTCGTATCGTTGGTGCTTCTGATCTGTAGGTCCATTAGGTCCACCTTCTAGCTCGTAAAGGGTTCTTGGATCATTTGAATTTGAAATGTTCAAATTCATTAGGGAATATATTTAATGTATTAAGATACGATATAATATATAGTTTTGGAACTATATATTATAAATTTAATGTGAATATGATTCATATTAAATCATATGAGAGAATTGAATATTTGAAAGAGTTCAAATAATTATATTAAATGTGGATGTGATTCACATTTGCAAACTATAGGATAAAATTTAATGTGCACTGGTTGTACATTAAAACTATAGGTTAAAGGGGTAATATGATTAAATGAGATTTAATCCAAATTAAATATATGATATTTAATTTGTATTGTTTAAATTTGATTTAAATGAATAATTAAATTTGATTTAATTATATTATTATTATTATTATTATTATTATTATTATTATTATTATTATTATTTTAATAATAATAAATGAGAGAACGTGTCACTCAAACACGTTCCCCACTACTCTCAACCCATCTCTCCCATCGGCACGGTTTAACAGGGAGAAGGGGGTTGCTCAGTTGGTGAAATCGATTGATCATTTTTTTGGTTGAAAGACTGAAGAATTCTCTCTCTCTCTCTCTCTCTCAATTCTAGAATTCCCACAAAGGATTTTGTTCTAAGAACTCAGAGATATAGAAGGTTTTCTCTGTTGGTGGTGTTCTGTTGGTGAAAAACAGAGAACTTTTGAAGTTCTTAAGTTGCTGAACATTGGAGTAAGGAGTTGTTGTTCTGCTAAACTACAAAGGTAATTCCTTATTCCCTTTAGTTTAATTGTTAAACTTATTTTGTTTGTATGCAATTAATCCATGTCTAATAGGATTAGAATTTCATGCTTGTTCTGTATTATTTATCAATGTATTGGTTTTTGTTTCAATTAAAACAATCAAGCAATTAACGATCCTTAACACATTTTCGCTGCTCAAGGAGATCAGATCTCCATCATAACCAAAGTAAGGTACCCAAACCTTATCCCCTAACTATAAACCCTTTAGGTTTTATCTCGAACCGAGATCCTTTTTATGTACATTACATTCAGTTAAAGATTCATTTAACAGCCTTGGATGTTTAGTTTATTGGATTTAGGGTTTAAATAAAGACAAACTCGTAGATAACGAACAATAACACTTTATTGAAATAATAACACTTTATTACATTAATTAGAACATAATTACAAACTACGAGTTTTAGAGCACAAATCCCAACAAGAGGGTCATCTAAAAAGTCTGGGTCTACGAGATATGTACATAGGTTAAATCTAGGGCAAGTGGGAGATATGTAATGGGGGTATATGGGTGCCCTAGTTTACTGTATTTATATCTCTATAACCACTGTTTTAGATTATGTTCTACCCCACTAAAGTTTTAGTTAAAGTGGAAGTTTGTTGGAATTTGTGCCCTAAAACTCGTAGTTTGTAATTATGTTCTAATTAATGTAATAAAGTGTTATTATTTCAATAAAGTGTTATTGTTCGTTATCTACGAGTTTGCCTTCATTCAAACCCTAAATCCAATAAACTAAACATCCAAGGCTGTTAGATGAATCTCTAACTGAATGTAATGTACATAAAAAGGATCTCGGTTCGAGATACAACCTAAAGGGTCTATAGTTAGGGGATAAGGTTTGGGTACCTTACCCTGGTTAAACTATGGATGTGGCCCACTTTGTATTTGATGCAAACACAGTGATCCTAACGTGTTCGTGTAGATGACATGTGAGTGGGGATATCCTATGTAATGAGATTACATAAGATCGGACCACGAAATAGTAATCTCTAGTTGTAACTCCGTTGACTAGTTAGGTTTCTATTTCACTAGAATGACCTAGGCAACTTGATATCAATCCTGAGCAGGTTACGAACTCCTGTTCGCGAGGGATTTTCCTTTGACTAGTATGGGTGAGAGTGGCCAGATTCGCCGACTCAATATGCCTACCTTCTTGGGGACAAGACCCAGTGAGAGGCTGGGAACTTAACTTAGTAAGATGGAATTCACTCCTTCCCGCCTACTAGGGTAAGTAGAGTAATGTTCCCTTAAGTGGTGTCTCCGGGACTTGAACAAAGGGCCCGACCCTCTCATTGGCCCGAGAGGGACTCTGTTTGTTGGTAGGACCACAAACAAATTGTTCATTAGAAGAGCACTGGTACTTAAGGCACAAGATGTAACCTAGGAGTAAAACGGTAATATGACTCAACTGGTGTTACGAACATTAGTGAAGGATTGACTTGTTGTTATTGGTCAATATCCATGGACACAGAAATATATATGCAGTGAGAAGAGTGCAGTTGTGGGACTTTAGTGGAGTGTTCCCGCAGTTAACGAATGTTGATTGGGAGGTTAATGAGATTAACCGAGCAATCTCGTATCGTTGGAGTTTCTGATCTGTAGGTCCATTAGGTCCACCTTCTAACTCGTAAAGGGTTCTTAGATCATTTGAATTTGAAATGTTCAAATTCATTAGGGAATATATTTTATGTATTTAGATACGATATAATATATAGTTTTGGAACTATATATTATAAATTTAATGTGAATATGATTCATATTAAATTATATGAGAGAATTGAATATTTGAAATAGTTCAAATATTATATTAAATGTGAATGTGATTTACATTTAAAAACTATAGGTTAAAATTTAATGTGCACTAGATGTACATTAAAACTATAGGTTAAAGAGGTGATATGATTAAATGTGATTTAATCCAAATTAAATATATGATATTTAATTTGTATTATTTAAATTAATAATTAAATTAGATTTAATTATTATTTAATTATTATTATTATTATTATTTTAATAATAAAATAAGGGAACGTGTCATTCAGACACGTTCCCACTACCTCTCCATCTTCTCCCTATCGACAGTTTAACAAGGAGAAGAGGATGGTTGAATCTATCGATCAATTGATTTTGGCAATTGGAGAATTGCTGTAAAACTCTCTCTCTCACACTCTCATTCCCTTCTTCTTCCAATTGTTGGATCCTTCCCACCAAGGAACATCTAAGAATTCAGAGATATAGAAGGTGCTCACTGTTGGTGGTGTTCTGTTGGAGAAAAACAGAGAACTTTGGAAGTTCCTGTGTTGCTGATTTCTTTTGGAACAAGGAGTTACTATGCTGGAGAATTTGAAACTACAAAGGTATTCTTCTTCTTCCCTTTAGTTTAATTGTTAAACTTCAATCATGTTTGCATGTACTACTCCATGCTTTAATTAGATTAAATGATGTATGCTTGTTCTGTATTTTGTCAATGTATCGGTTTTTTGTTTCAATTAAAACAATTAAGCAATTTACGATCCCAAACCTCGTTTCCGCTGCTCAAGGAGATCAGATCTCCATCACAGTGGTGCTTAAGGAGCAAAGAGGTAATCACAGAGGTAAAACGGTAATTTTATCCAGTCGTGATTACGAACAACCTGTGAAGGGTCGAGGAGAGTGCAGCAACAAGTCTATAGTGGAGTGACTTGTAGATAATGAATATTGATTAACAGGATCAAAGAGTTTGATCAGTTAATCTCACATCATTGGAGCTCATGAACTGTAGGTCTATTAGGTCCCTACGTTGGCTCAATATGATAATATTGAGGGTATAAAGTTAGGAATGAAATTGAAGTGTTCAATTTCATACATGAGGTGTTATATCAACTACATATGATATAATTGATATAATATATAGTTTTAATGTGAATTAGATTCATATATAAACTATATACTAAAGAGAGAATAAAGGAGGGGTAGGATGGTCATTTCCATCTTATTTCCCTATATATATGGTTGCATGAGATGCAACTAGGTTAAGGAATTTCAAGCTCTTTGTTGTGTTGTTGGAAAGGTTCCAAGACACACACATCTCTCTCACAAAATACCTCACCTCTCCTAAAGGGAACCCACATTCCTCCCTCACCTAGAGAACAACGGAGAAGATCCGGTGGTCGTGTCTTCGTACGTTCGTGTTCCTGTTGCTGAGATCGTGATCGTGGGAGAGATGAGCACTTGAAGAAAGGTTCTTCAAAGGTAATATTTCATGTTGTTCATTATGTTTATATGCTTAATCTAATGCTTTATGTTCTTGAATTAAATCGTTGTAACTAAATCAAGAGCGTGCGATTCACAGTTGCTTCCGCTGCGGGACTCTGATTCCCTTCACTATAGACCCTTCGGGTCATAGACTTGAACATGATTCTACCTGTGTGTCCACTACACACTGTTCAAGGTCTCATAAGCATGACCTTAGAGCTTAGTTTATTGGATTAAGTTTTAATTGCGAGATTACAAGATTTGAGGGAAAATAATGTTTTATTTATTACCATCAAATAAGTACAAACTACACGAGTTTAGGGCATAAATTCCAACAAACGCCCACTTGGCCTAAAGCTAGTAGAGTACAAAGAACATTACACTAATGTAAATACAATAAATTGGGGCATTGAATACCCTTTGTACAACATACTCTCACTTATCCTAGTCAGGGTATTATACGCAGAGCTAGACTTTCTAGGTGACCCTCAAACACCTTAGTTGTGAAAGCCTTTGTAAATAGATCAGTAACGTTGTGCTCTGAAGCTATCTTCGTGACGATCACATCTCCTCGATGCACAATTTCTCGTATCAGGTGATACTTCTGCTCGATGTGTTTTTCCCTCTTGTGACTACGAGGTTTCCTCGAGTTGGCCACTGCACCACTATTATCACAATAAAGGGTGATTGGAAAATTCATATTCGGAACAACTTCTAAATTTGTCATGAACTTCCTTAGCCAAACTGCCTCTTTAGCCATTTCACAAGCTGCTACATATTCGACCTCCATCGTGGAGTCTACGATGCATCCTTGCTTGATGCTTCGCCAAACAACAACTCTTCCATTAAGAGTAAACTTTGACCCCAAGTGGATTTCTTAAAATCCTTGTCGGTCTGAAAGTCAGAGTCTGTGTATCCCGTAGGATCAAATCCTTAGTTCCATCCACGAGAATGTAGTCCCTCGTTCTCCTAAGATACTTGGGGATTGCCTAACCGTTGTCCAGTGATCAAACCCTGGACTAGATTGGTGCCTACTGACAATCCAACTACATAACAGATGTCGGGTCTAGTACATAGCATGACGTACATAAGGTTATCTACAGCTGATGCATAAGGGATCTGTCTCATATCCTCAACTTCTTGAGGTGTCTTAGGACTTTGTTCCTTATACAAATGAACTCCGTGCCTGAAAGCCAACAAGCTCTTCTTGGAGTCCTGCATCTTATATCGTGCCAACATCTTGTTGATATATGATGCTTAAGACAAGGCTAGTGTCTTATTTTTACGGTTTCAGACAATCTTTATTCCAATAACATACTGCACTTACCCCAAATCTTTCATTTGGATTGTGTAGCTAGCCAGTTTTTAATGTCGTGAGGAATCCTGCATCATTTCCAATGAGTAGGATGTCATCCACATACAACGCTAGAAAAGCGACAATACTGATAATGATTCTCTTGTAAAAACAAAGCTCATCAACACTTTGATCAAAACCATAAGATTTGATAGTCTCATCAAACTTTATATTCTAAGACCTAGAGGCTTGTTTCAGTCCAAAAATAGACCGTTTAAGCCTGCAAACATTTTTCTCTCGGCCTTGTTCTATCAACCCTTTGGGTTGGTCCATGTAGATGTTTTCGTCAAGGTTGTCATTCAAGAAGGTTGTCTTGGCATCCATCTGACATACCTCATAGTCATAATATGTGAAATGGCCAGAAGGATTCTGATAGACTTTATCATGGCAACAGGAGAAAAGGTTTCCTCATAGTCCACCTCTTCTCGCTAGATATACCCTTTTGCCACTAGTCTAGCTTTGAAGGTCTGAACCTTCCATCTACACCTCGTTTTCTCTTGTAGATCCATTTGAAACCTATAGGTTTTACCCCATTAGGTTGATCCACAAGATCCCAAACAAAATTGAAGTACATAGATTCTATTTCCTGGTCCATGGTTGTAATCCATTCGTCCTTGTCTACATCATCCATTGCTTGATCATAAGTCAATGGATCCTCACAAGTTGTCATACTTGATGATTGGTGGAGAATTTATCTCCACTCTCACTCCCTATAAAAGCATGTATTAGGATGCATTTTGCAACCAAGGAAGCCACTTTTTGAAAATTGAGATTTCCATAACTCTCAATTCTCTTTAATCCTCTAAAAGCTCTCCTCTTCTCCACAAAGGAACTCCCACCATTCTCTCTCTCCTAGAGAACAACCGAGAAGATCTTGTGGGAAGGTTTTGGTTCGAGATCGGGTCGTGTTTGTAGAGATCGAGAGGTTCTAAAAGGAAGGATTACTAGAAGAAAGTGTTCTTCAAAGGTAATTCACTTTCTATCTTGTGCGCTTAACTATTTTTCTATTTTTGTATAAATTCGTGTAACATATATCGATATAGCAAAGTGATTCAATCGCTTCCGTTGTGGGATTCGATCCTTTCAATATCGATTATATGTAATATAATCGATATAATATATAGTTTAATGTTAATATGATTCACAATAAACTATGTACTATATTTGGATTAATTTCCAAATATAGTTTTAGTGTGAAGTTGTTTCATATTAAATATAAGGAGAAATAATTGAATTGAGAGCAAAAATTGAATATGGTTCAATAATGCAATTATGCAAATATGATTTCCGTAATAAGGTATGAGATACTTTATAATATGAAATTATGCAAATGTTATTTGCATAATACCTTGTACATTTAGTGGGATAATGGGTGGAGGAAGTTATCAACACCCTCACTCCCTATATAAGAGTGCATCTAGATGGTTTTGATATTGATTGTCTCATTTTTGGAAATAGGGATTTCCAAATCACTCAAACTCTCTCAATTCTCTCTACACTCTATTCTCTCCCAAACCCAAAAGGAGATTCCACCATCTTTCCTCTCCTACAGAACAACGGAGAAGCTTTAGTGGAGGTGTTCGGGTTGATCGTTGAGATCAAAGTGTAAGTATGGGATTGGAGAAGGATCACTAGAACTGGTCTCTTCAAAGGTAATTCCCCTTCTCCATTTATGCTTAACCTCATTTTTATGTTTTAGAGTTTAATTCAACAATGTAATTGCGGGTAAAAACGATTCCAACGCTTTCGCTACGGGATTTGATCCCTTCATTTAGGTCGTAGGGTCGTGTCCTTGAGTTGTGTGTGGCTAGGCTTAAGGTTTCGATACTCGTAGTTGTATTTTGGACCTAAGTGTGTCTTCCTGATAACTCAAAGGGACGAAAGCCTAACTTGGTTGAAATATGTTGTTTGGAGGAGGTTGAACACCCTCGTGAGGACCTTTGATGTGTTTTCTTCATACAGGTGATAGATAAAAATTTTTAGATTATCCTAGTTGTGTCGTTATGTTGCCGAAATTTTGACGCAAGTGGTGAACTTGGAGTAACGCCCTGGGTAGGTTTGCATGAAAGTTAGTGTTACATTGTCAATGATACCAACTGATAGGACCCAAATAGTTTAACAACAACCCACTAAGATCTTCTCCAAGACAATCAACCAAAAATAGTACTGTAATACACTACAAATTATTCACCAAATAATTACCAAGAAAACAACCAACAATGGAAATCAATAAACCATCAAAAAAATGTAAAAGACTAAATGTGAGCAACACACAAATTATGCACAAAAAACCTCTTCGATGTGAAGAGTAAAAACCATAGGAATTGTGAGAAGTTCACCTTATCACCTTTTCTTATTATGATAAAATTGCGAAAAGAATAATCCAAATAAGTCATACAAAGGTTCACAACCCACCAACGGTTGCATATATAAAAGAACAACAATTTAGAGATAAAAAATGAAAAATATCACCCAATTTTGCATGTTCTGTTCATCAACAATTACCAATAAACTGAAGCCCAGAACGACAATCTCATTATTCAAAATGAGATCCTATGTATTCCCCACAGGCGGACCAAATTTCAACAAAATCCAACGGTTGAAACTTCTGCCATTGACGACTATGTGGGAGCTATTTTTGAAAAATCAAACTACACTCCTCTCTCTACATTTTCTATATTTTTCTCGTTGTTTTTCTTCTTCTTTTTAAGTCATAATCTCATTAAAAAATATATATAAAAAGAAACTAGGTTTTCTAGTTAAGCCAACACGTTTAACTCCAAGTGGGCTAAAGATATAACCCAACATTTCGAACCCACAAATATAAGAAAAACGTTTTTTGTCTAACAAATGGATTGGACACCCATGACACTAAAATCATATTTAAAAAACTCCGAATATTGAAAAAATTAATTATATATATTTCATGGAAGTGGATAGAAGTTGGTTGATGTGGCTGCACCTTGGCATTCAAGCTACGGACCATCCCAATGCCGGAAATTTTGACTCGTATTTGCACCTCTCGCCAAGTTATCATATACTTAATTCCTTTGTCTGTCAGATCACCGATTTCATCACCTAAACTTGTATATATAATTTACTTTTGGATGTGTGTGGGATTCTCTTTTGTCTTTCGTTGACAAATAGCTATGGTGAAACTTTAATTGCTCTCTTTTGGGCTTTCTTCTTGTGTGCCAAAATTGTGGAGTCTTTTAACACTAATTTCTTATATGAATATAATATAATATTAACAAATAAAGTACAGAAAGAAAGACACGTTTCCTCTCTCCAAATATAAAAATATGGTTAATTTATAAGTTTAGTCTCTCAAATTTTATATTCTAAAATTTTTAGAGTTGTACTTAATGGTTCTCTAAGCATTATTCAATTTTGTATTTAATAAGTGTACAAATTTGACAGATATCTAATAAATCTAACTCTTAATTTTAAAATTAACAAGTCTAGATATAAATTGAATTTTGTGTCAATAGATTTGTACATTCTAAAAAATGTCAAATAGGTCAATGACCTATTAGACACAAACTTGAGTCTTTAAGGACTTATTAAAAATAAAATTAGAAGTTTTAAGATCAATTAAACACTTTTTAAAGTTAATAATTAGGATGACATAATAAATATACAATTGTAAGATGATAGACGTGTGTTAGACAATTTTTACAAATTTAATTTAACCTAAAGACATTAAAGCCTGTTTTTGGTAATTGGAAAATTCATATTAGCAATGACAATGTGAATCCATGAAATTCAAAGGGTAAGGTAAGTAAGCTAGCTACATGAAGGAAATTAGTTGAAGCTCTCGTGGGCATTGAAATCAACGCTATTCCCACCTAACTCTTTCTTTATTTCCCTTTTCCATTTCTTTTATTGATCCCTTTTCTCATTAATTATTTACTCTCTCTTTTTTCTCTCCAACAACCAACCACCTCCCTTCCAACGAACCACTCATCCCCATGCCCCTTTCCCTTTCTATTTATATATACAATCCCTTTCTCAATATCAACACACCTCATTCCTAACGTTTGTAATAACACATATTGACAATGGCTTCATCTTCACCCCACCATACTAATTGCAACAACATTGTGTGTGTTATGGATGCCTCGACCCGTCTCGGTGCTTCCCTCGTCGACCACCTCCTCCGCCTCGACTTCACCGTCCATGCTGCTGTTTATTCGAACATTGGTGAGTTCATGTTCAATGGATATGACAACAAGAGGCTTAAGATCTTCCACTCTGACCCCTTTGATTACCATAGCATACTTGATGCCTTGAAAGGATGTTGTGGTTTGTTTTACACATTTGATCCTCCACACCACCAACCTGCCTTTCATCATGTAAGTTTATTTCTTCTTGTCTGTACTTGCTTACACTCTAGTTAATAGAAGTTCTTACCCACTTTCTAAGTGAGTCATATTCAGAAGTTTTTAAAACACTAAAATGTACTGCACCAGAAGTGGACAAGAGTTTTTATTAAATGATGAGGAGGAAATGACTAATTTGATCCGTATACTCTTGTTGGAACTTTTTAGTTGAGTTTATAATATCTTAATCAGTTAAAATATATTTAAGTTTGCAAAAAAAAAAGTTAGGACCTGAGAGTACATAGCGTAAATACACGATGCATGCTATATGACATTTAATCTAGCCATTACATCTACATCAGTTTGGTTGTTGGCCAAACCTATAATTGTTAAATACAATAAATTAAGTCTTAACTCTATGTGAATATTATATTTACTTTCTCAAAGATTTTTCTTACTCCTTTGAGTTGCATACAATCATCCATTTTTAACAACTCTCAAAGTGAGAAAATGAATTCTTATACAAAAATTAATGGAAATGAGAGAAAATACAATTAAAAGTGGGTTTAAACGAGAGTTTTAAATTTTTGTCTACATGTTGATACATTCTTCGACATTTTTATGAGTTTATAGGTTCGATATCGACATGAAGAGTAAATCGATATTGTCATTATGTTATAGAATATAACATAATATTGACGAAATAAAATAATACTAATGTCGTTGACCAAGTACTAATATCTAGAAATTTGAAGTTATTTATGAGGTGAATTGTTTTTCGTTAATTTAATTATTTTTTGTGAACTTTTTTTTTTTAATTTATAATTTTCTAAAAAATATCCGACATTTAAAATCTTGGCATTTTTTTTTAATATTATAAATTTTTAAACTTTTTTTAAAAATATTGTAGGTTTCAAACTATTTTTAAAAATATAGTAATGTCGTCTCTTGAAGAGACGACCTTGTACACGTGGATGAAGGTCGTCTCTTGAAGAGACGACATTGTAATGAGTTGGACAAGGTCGTCTCTTCAAGAGACGACCTTTACCAAAAATAAACAAATAATGTTATATGCTGCAGTGGTTTGCCTATTATCTTAAGACTTGAGAGAGCATGGGTTCGAATCTTGTGTATGTATTTTATTGATTTTCCAATATTTTTTTCTTTTTACTATTTTTTTCTTTTTCTTTCTTTATTTTATTTATTTTGAAATTATATATAACTATTGGTTTTTTTTAATGATAATTGTCATTTTTTAATATTTTAACCCAAAAAAAACTCATACCCTCTTACCTATCAAGCTAATGAAAGAAAAAGAAAAAAATAGTGAAAAGAAAAGAAAATAAATAATACTATAGTTATGTATAATTTTAAAATAAATAAAATAAAGAAAGGAAAAGAAAAAAAATAGTAAAAAGAAAAGAAAATTTTACTATTTTTTTCTTTTTCTTTCTTTATTTTATTTATTTTGAAATTATATATAACTATTGGTTTTTTTTAATGATAATTGTCATTTTTAATATTTTAACCCAAAAAAACTCATACCCTCTTACCTATCAAGCTAATGAAAGAAAAGAAAAAATAGTGAAAAGAAAAGAAAATAAATAATACTATAGTTATGTATAATTTTAAAATAAATAAAATAAAGAAAGGAAAAGAAAAAAAATAGTAAAAAGAAAAGAAAATTGCAAAATCAATATAAAACATACACACCAAAGATTCGAACTCATGCACTCCTCAATCTTAAACTGATGGGCAAACCACTGCAGCATTTAGCATTTTATGTTTAATTTTGGTAAAAGTCGTCTCTTGAAGAGACGACCTTGTCCAACTTCATTAAAAGGTCGGTCTCTTCAAGAGACGACCTTCCTCCCCGACCTTCATCCATCGCAGTCTGAGTCGTCTGCTCAAGACGATTCTTATATTTTTAAAAATAGTTTGAAACCTACAATATTTTTAAAAAAAGTTTAAAAATTTACAATATTAAAAAAAAATGCCCTTAAAATCTTGGTTCTAAATTCTAATATGGTAGGAAATGATGATGATGGGAGAAGAGGAGGTAAGAGCAGCACATAATGTGTTGGAGGCATGTGCTCGAACTGACACCATTGACAAGGTTGTTTTCACATCATCCGTCACTGCTGTTATTTGGGGGCACGATCGTAATTCCACATCCGTTTCTCTTTTGGATGAGAGATTCTGGAGTGATGTCCACTTTTGCCGCAAATTCAAAGTACATCCTTCAAACTTTCTCCTTAACTTAAATTCAAATTCAGCCCCTTGGATTATTATTTAGGCATTTTGATAACTACGTACGCTAAGTTTTATAATTATTTTGGATTCATTTGGTAGCTATTTGGACTCTATTTGATAATTAAATGTAGTCTTTCAAACTCCATTTGATAACCATTTTGTTTTTAGTTTTTAGTTTTTAAATTTAAATCTAAAAATACTAATTCTACATATTCCTATGTTTCTTATCTACTTTGTATCCATGTTTTCAAAAACCAAGCTAAGTTTTAAAAACTAAAAAAAATAGTTTTTAAAAATTTTTTTTTGTTTTGAAAATTTGGTTAGAAATTTAAGTGGTACCTTAAGAAAAATGGACATTGTATAGAGTATGGAGAGAAATTGTGAAAAAACAAGCATAATTTTCAAAAACCAAAAATTAAATGATTATCAAACGACGCTTTAGAAACTTGTTTTTGTTTTTGAGATTTAACTAAGAATGTAAATGTTTTCCTAATAAATATGAAAGTTATTGTAAAGAGTTGTAAATAAATTATGAGAAAAAAAACTTAATTTCCAAATACCTAAAATACTACGTGTCATCTACTTTTACATATGTTTTCAAAAATCAAGGTATGTTTTAAAAACCAAAAAAGTAATTTTCAAAAACTTGTTTTTATTTTTGGAATTTGGCTAGGATTCAAATATTTTCTCAAGAAATATGAAATTTATTGTAGATAAATGATAAACAAAAAATAAATACAGTTTTCAAAAACTAAAAACTATAGTTATCAGGTAGTATTTTCATTTTTAGTATTAAAAAACTATATTTATTTCCTCATCATTTCTCAACAATAAATTTCATTTTTCTTAAGAAAAAATTTGAATTCTTAGCCAAATTTAAAAAATGAAAAACAAGTTTTTGAAAACTATTTTTTTTTTAGTTTTCAAAATTTGGCATGGTTTTTTAAAACATATGCTTTAGATGACAAAACAAGAAATCTCATGGGTAAAAGTAGTATTTACATGTTTAATTTTCAAAAATTAAAAAGTAAAACGTAAGTGGTTATCTAACGAGGTTTTGGGGGCCGTTTGATAAGTATTTAGTTTTTTAATGAAGCCAATAAATACAATTTTCACTTATAAATTTTCAAAAAAGTAGTTTTAAAAAACTTGTTTTTGTTGAAATTTGTCTAGAAATTTAAATGTATTTTTCTAAAAGAGATGAATGTCACTATCGTAGGGAAATGATTAGAAAACAAACACAATTTTTAAATATCAAATGATTAGACCTCCACTTTTCCTTTCTAGCCTTCTTAACTTCTTCTATTATAGTCTCTCAACTCCAGCTTCAAATATGTTATATCTCCTAAATTTTACTTAAATTTTTTATCTTTTTTCATTTCCATTATAGTCCAATTCTAATGTTACAAAAATTTCGATCCTTTTTGAAATCCAACTCTTTAAATTTTACTACCATGGACCATCAAAAAAAAACTTTAGGCAATATAAATCCATATAAAAACCCATACAAATTAGTTAAATTAACAAATATGTTTATGTGAATTTCATTCCTATGGTATTAAAAGTTTTAAGTGTAATTTAGAGATTTGAAATGGGAAACCCACTCCACAATTGTTAATTTACAATTATGCCCCTACTCAATGCATTTCACAGCTATGGCATGGGCTGTCAAAAACGCTGGCAGAGAAGACTGCATGGGCATTGGCTAGGGACAGAGGAATCAACATGGTATCGGTCAACGCAGGGCTATTGGTGGGTCCCGATTTGACCATCGACAATCCGTATTTGAAAGGAGCGGCCGAGATGTACGAGAGCGGATTATTTGTGACCGTTGATTTGTACTACTTGGTGGAGGCCCACATTCGTGTGTTCCAAGATCTATCATCCTACGGTCGTTATATATGTTTCAATCACATTATCAATACACATGATGACGCATCTGATCTCGCCCACAAATTGACGACTTTGCCCCCAGGGTTCGTGCCTTCACTCTAACTTTCATCAAGGTTTAAAATGTCCATATCTTAATTTTATGAAAATTGAGAAAAAAAAATAATTTTGAAAGCGAGCTACTTTTTTTTTTAAAAAAAATAGACCAACTTAGTTGATTGATTTCAATTTTGTCCACAATATTTTAAGAGCTTCAGTTCTAATGTAATGTGTTAATTTTGTAAAGCATTTAAAGCATTTTTTTTAAAGATTTTCCATTGAGTAATCTATTTTGAAACAAATTACAAATTGAGGGCAAAATGAAAACTTAATGAAATGTTAAGGACATATTTGAAATCACCTACATAGATCAAAGACATTTTATATAAGTTAGTCTAATTTATAATTGTAAACTATTGATTATGTTTATATTCACTTTTGTTTTCTCCTAAAATTTGAGATACATTAGCTAGTAATAAAAATTACATATTATCAATTAGCAATACATCATTTTCACATTAAAAGATCAGACAAAAAATATCGGTTGAGATGTATGAAGGCCAAAAACTAAGTTGAAGAAATTTTCTAGATCATAATCACAAACGAAATTACTAGTAGCTACCAGCACAATTTATATAATTTATTATTATTTTCTTAATTAAGTTTCTCCATCACTGCCTAAATTTTTTATTTTTGTTTTTATTTTATGTTGGTTTACAGTGAAGAGCAGCAATCTACGAGGGTGATTCCACAGAGGATAAGCAACAAGAAACTGAACAAATTGTTAATGAATTTCAAGGGAGAAGATAAAATAGATTGAACATAGTTTATTTTTATTAAAAAAGAAAAATGAAATGTATAATGTATGTTTATTAATTATAGGTAGTTCTCAATAATGCACGTAGTATAAGATTGTTTCAAATTTACATTTATTATTTCATAAATAATTATAAATAAAACTTCAATACTTGAATTTTTTTTAGTCCACAATACTTCATTTATATGAAATGAAAATAATTAGTCAAACCGATTTGATAATCATTTGATTTTTTTATTTTTAATTTTAAAAAACTAGGCATCTCTTATAATTTTTCTACCATGTTTCCATTTTTTTCAAAAAAAAAAACATTTGAATTCTTAATTATATTCTAAAAAAAAAATCAGTTTTTTAATATTTTTTTCAAAACTTTGTAGGATTGGTATGACAACTCTAAAGGAATGAACAAGAGTTTTTCAAAGTGTATTAAACTTTTTGCTAAGTGAATCCAATTAAACAAAATAATATACATTTTAGAAATAATTAATTCAACCAAATTAAACCAGAAATTAACACCAAAACTAATTTTAATTCTAAGAACAAGATTGGTAAAAAATAAGGTTAATTTAAAAACTACCAATCCTAGAAAAATATAAAAGAGTAAATAATTTTATGCAACAGAAAATAATAACAACTTGATTGCAGGAAATTTACCTACTCATTCCCCAAGCTCTTCTTGAATATTCCACTACAATAATGAACATCTCTTTTTACAGTTTAGAATCCAATCGTTACAACGTTTCCTTTTGGGAGCAACAACAAATCTGATCTTTCTTCACGATTCAAGATCAAATCATTACAACTCTATTTTTCGAGATCAAAAGAAACTCTTACAATGGATTGAGAAAGTAGAAACAATTTCACAAACTCTTTCAAAGGAGTAGATATACAAAATTAAACTCACAACTATGTAAGAAAATATTTCTTACAAATAAAAGCTCTAGAATGACTAAGAGAAATTAAAATAGAAGCTAAAAGATTGTGAAAGTGCTTTTCTACAAGAGTAGTTTTTCAATTTTTACGCTGAGATAGAGAGAAAATAAAAACTAGTCATTTCTGTCATGTGTCAGTTTTTGATTTGCTCTAAAAAGAATTTTAAAAATTAATAACATTATAATAATAAAATTGTTATAAAAGTCATCAAAATATCCATGTATGCATATTCCCCAACGACTCTCTCTCCCTTCAAATAACCATGAGACTCTCCCATTTTAGCTAATTATAGTTTTTTGTAACCCACACCAATATAATACTTTAAGTAGTGGTTGGTTGAAACATTTTGGGAGAAAACAATTTAATAGAAAATTCACTTTGCTCTCTACCATCTCATCTGCTTTACCTTATTTTGTGTTCTTGGTGTTCTTATATATTCTTATTTCACAACGTATTATGAACATGAGTTTCTATCATTTTTGTTCAATTATTTTAATGACAAAAATACTAATTACTTTGGTAATGATAATTGGAATTATATTAACTCCCATTTATTTATTATCTATGTTACGCCAGATGTTCTATGGATACAAGATTTTTAATGCTCAAAATTCTTATTTTTTTGATTCGGGACCGCGAAATTTGTTTGTTGCGATCTCTATCCTTATACCTGTCATAGGTATTGGTATTTATCCAGATTTTGTTTTCTCACTATCAGTTGACAAGGTCGAAGCTATTTTATCTAATTATTTTGCTAGATAGTTTTCATAAAAAAAAATGAAACAGCAATTATTTTTAAAATCGTTCGTGTCGGATCTGATGTATCATAAGGGATTTGCCTTTTCTATTGATTCCTACGGATTGGATCAAAAACAATTCTTGAATGAGGTATTCAACTCCAAGAATGAATCGAAAAAGAAATATTTATTGGTTCTACCTCCTAGTAAGGTTTATTTTTATTTTCTTAATTAGTAACAAATGTCCTCTTTACATTTTATATATACAAGGTATATGCATTATATGAAGGGATCGAATCCCGATACGAAAGTGCTTGAATCGCTTTGCTCTCAAAATCGTTGTGAAAAATTGCACAAAAACAATAAAGTTAAGCATATTGAAATGGGAGAAGAAAATACCTTTGAAGAAACCTCTTTCTTCTAGTGATCCAAGCCCCGCAAATTTTTCGATCTCGATTTTAATGACGAACACATTGAACACCTCCAAATGGGCTTCTCCGTTGTTCTCCAGGAGTGGAAAGATGATGGGATCTCCTTTTTGGAATAGGGTGAAATTCTCTAGAGAGAATTGTATGAAGGGAAATGTTGAGAGAGTTTAGAGAGTTATGAAATTCTCAATTCCTAAAAATGAACAACTTAGCTTCCAAGTACATCCAAATGCACCTATTTATAATGAGTGAGGATGGAGGTAACTTCCTCCATCCACCATTCATTAACTATATCATCAATACATTATGAAAATCATATTTGCATATTGAATATTTAAAGTGTCATATACTTTATTTAACATCAGATTCAATTATTTTTCTCTCACATATACCCTATAGTTTTTAATATGAAACTATTTCAAACTAAATTAATATTTGAAAATGAATCCAAATATAGTATATAGTTTATTATAAATCATATTCACATCAAACTATATATTTAATCAATTATATCACATACAACCGATATAAATCCGTTTTACAAATTTGAACATTTTAAATTTGCTCCAAAACTTTATACCCTAATTTTTTCCATGTTGAGCCAACAGAGGTACCTAATGAACCTACAGATCATGAGCTCCAATAATACGAGATGAACTGATCAAACTCTTTGACCGAGCTAACCAACATTCATTAACTACAAGTCATTCCACTAAAGACTCGTAGTTGCACTCTCCTCACTGTAGGATAAGTTGTGTCCATTAATTTAACTAATGCCCGTAAGTCGACCCTAAAGGGATCGAATCCCATTGCAGAAGCATTTGAATCGCTTTTGCCCGAAATGGAATTTTCACAAAAACAAAAACTAAGGTTAAGTAAAAAAGGGGAGAAGATGAGCTTACCTTTGAAGAATCTTTGTTCTAGTAATCATTCTCCAATCTCGTACTTGTTCCTCGTTCTCAACGATCAACACGAACACCTCCAGCAAGTCTTCTCTGTTGTTCTCTAGGAGAGGGAGAATGGTGAGAGTTTCTTTTAGAATATGGGAGAGATTTCTCTTAAGAGAGAATAGAGAAATGAGAGGAATGAGAGAAAGCTCTTGTTATGGAATTTGACCACAATCCAAAAATCAATCATTAAGGTCAAGTGCATCTCAATGCACTTATTTATAGAGAATGATGGTGGAGTTAACTCCATCCACCCACTCATCCGCTAATTTCATAAATGGTGCATTATGCAAATATGCCCACTCATCCGCTAATTCCATAAATGGTGCATTATGCAAATCATATTTGCATAATGCATATTACAAAGTATCATATACTTTATAAATTGAATCATATTCAATTTTTCATTTTTCTCTCTAATTCCCTATTAAATTTTATATGAAACTATTTCAAATTAAAATATTTGGATAATAATCCAAATATAGAATATAGTTCAATATGAATCATATTCACATTAAACTATATAGTATATTCATTATATCACATATAATCGACATAATTCTCATTTACCAAATTGAACACTTCAAGTTTGCTCCAAAACTTTATGTCCTCGATTTATCTATATTGAGCCAATAGAGGGACCTAATAGACCTACAGTACATGAGCTCCAATGATACGAGATTAACTGATCAAACTCCTTGATCGAGTTAACCAACATTCATTAACTATGAGTCACTCCACTATAGACTTGTAGTTGTACACTCCTCACCTTAGGACAAGTTGTGTGCATTGATTTAACCAATACTTGTGAGTCGACCCTTCACAGGTTGTTCGTAATCACATATGGGTCAAATTACCATTTTATCCTTGTGATTACCTTTTACTCCTTAAGTACCACTAATCCTTTAATGAACAACTAGTTTATGGTCCTACCATAAACAAAGTCCCTTTCGGGCCAATAAGAGGGTGGACCCCATTGTTCAAGACCTTGATTCAACCCTTAAGAGAACAACCTATCTAAATTTCCTAGCTTAAGAACGAGTGAATTCCATCTTGCGGAGTTAAGTTCCCAGCTTCCCATGAGGTTTTGTCCATGAGAAGGTAGACTTATTTAGTCGGCAACTCTGGCTACTCTCACCCATACTAGTCTAAGGACAAACACCCACAGATAGGAGTTCGTAACCCGCTCAAGATTTAGGTCGAGTCACTGATGGTCATCTATGAACTATTACATTAGTAAGCTAATAATTCGCAATTTGTTCTTGTACGAACTCATCACACAGGATGCCCCCACTCGCATGTCAACCACATGAACGAGTTGGATCTCCTTGTTTGTATCAAATACAAAGTGGGTTGCATCCATAATGTTACCAAGATGAGGTTCCCAACGACCTTATCCATGTATTGTAGATCATTTGGGTTACATACTCGAAAATGATCTTACCTATGTATCTACTGATGGAGATCTGATCTCCTTGAGCAGCGGAAACGTGTTTGGGATCGTAATTTGCTTGATTGTTTTAATTGAAACAAAAACCAGTACATTGACAAAAAACATACAGAACAAGCATGCTTTTAAATCTAATTTAATTAGGTATGGATTAATTGCATACAAACATACATATGTTTAACAATTAAACTAAAGGGAAGAAGAAGAATACCTTTGTAGATTTTAATTCTTCAGCAACACCTTACTTCTAGCTTTTCAGCAACACAGGAACTAAACTTCTCTGTTTTCTTCCAGCAACAAGACACCACCAAAATGGCAAACCACCTATTCTCTTGATTCCACTTAGATCAACCTTGGTGGGAAGGTAATCCAACAATTGGAAATCTGGGAATTTGAGAGTGAGAGAGAATTTTGACAGCAATTCTCCAATACTGGCAGTCACTCAGTTGATCGATGCACCACAAAAAGAGCAACCCCCTTCTCCCTATTGAACTATCGATAGGGAGAAGAATGAGGGTAATGGGAACGTGTCTGGATGACACGTTCCCTTATTTTATTATTAAAATAATAATAATAATTAAATCAAATTTAATTATTAATTTAAATCATATTTAAATAAAACAAATTAAATATCATATATTTAATTTGGATTAAATCTCATTTAATCATATTACCCCATTAACCTATAGTTTTAATGTACATCTTATGCACATTAAATTTTAACCTATAGTTTTCAAATATGAATCACATTCACACTTGAATTCAATATTTGAACTCTTTCAAATATTTAATTCTCTCACAAAATTTAATATGAATCATATCCACATTAAATTTATAATATATAGTTCAAAAACTATATATTATATCGTATCAATATACATTATGTTTATTCCCTAATGAATTTGAACATTTCAAATTCTAATGATCTAAGAACCCTTTACGAGCTAGAAGGTGGACCTAATGGACCTACAGATCAGAAGCTCCAACGATACAAGATTGCTCGGTTAATCTCATTAACCTCCCAATCAACATTCATTAACTGCAGGAACACTCCACTAAAGTCTCGCAGCTTTCTCACTGCAGATATATTTCTATGTCCACGGATATTGACCAATAACAGAAAGTCAATCCTTCACAAATGTTCATAACACTAGCTGGGTCAAATTACCGTTTTACCCCTGGATTACATCTTGTGCCTTAAGTACCAGTGCTCCTCTAATGAACAATTTGTTTGTGGTCCTACCAACAAACAAAGTCCCTCTCGGGCCAATGAGAGGGTCGGACCCTTTGTTCGAGTCCCGAAGACACCACTTAAGGGAACATTTCTCTACTTGCCCTAGTAGGCGGGAAGGAGTGAATTCCATCTTACTAAGTTAAGTTCCCAGCTGCTCACTCGGTCTTGTCCCCAAGAAGGTAGACATATTGAGTTGGCGAATCTGGCCACTCTCACCCATACTAGTCAAAGGACAATCCCTCGCGAACAGGAGTTCGTAACCTGCACAGGATTGAGATCAAGTTGCCTAGGTCATCCTAGTGAAATAGAAACCTAACTAGTCAACGGAGTTACAGCTAGAGGTTACTATTTCGTGACCCGGTCTTATGTAATCTCATTACATAGGATATCCCTATTCACATGTCATCTACACGAACACGTTAGGATTGAAGGGAATGAGAATCCCGCGCAGCGGAAGACGATTGAATCGTCGTGGTATCATCATGCAACATGTGTTTATTAAAATTGATCTAACACTTAGATCTAGGCTAAACATGCTTAAAGAAGAAGAAATTTACAGCAAATAGAGTTTACTTACTTGTTGAAGACTTTCTTCAAAGTTTCTTCTTCAAATCACGAACTCTTCGTGCTCCTCGAACTCAACGAACACTCCCCACAAATGGAACTCGAACACAACCAAATGGCCTTCTCGGTTGTTCTCTTTTGGAGAAGGGAAGATGGTGGGATCTTTTAAGAGTTTTGGAGAGGGAGGAGAATTGAGAGAGTAGAGAGAATTCTCTTTTCTTCTCTTTGGTGAAAAACAAAAAATGAGAAGATTGCTCTCCAAACCCTTCTTGCAAAGTGTTTAAATAGTGGAATGAGGGAGTTAATATCTCCTCATTATTACCACTTTACCACAACCATAGGTTATGCAAATCTCATTTGCATAACCACATAATATAAGATATCTCATATCTCATATTCCAAATCTCATTTGCAATAATTGTGGATTAATTAAATTGAATCACATCCAATTTAATTTCTCTCAATCAAATTCTCCAATTAGTCCTAATTCAACAATTAGACTAACCTATAGTTTATTATGAATCTCATTCACATTAAACTATATATTATATCATTTATATCTCATATAAATGACATAAATGCCCTTAAAGTGAAATTGAACACTTCAATTTCATACCAAAACATTAACCCTTCTTTTAACCTGTGGAGCCAACCGAGGGACCTAATAGACCTCACAAAGGCGGGCTCCCCATGATCCGAGATTAACTCGGCAAACTCTTTGACCCGGTTAACCAACATTCATTAGCTACGGTAACACTCCACTATAGCCCGTAGCTGCACTCCCGTCAGTGCACAATATTACGTGTCCGTTTACCCCTGTGTCTACCTCTTGTTCGTAGACACGGTTGGGTCAAATTACCGTTTTACTCCTGTGTCTACCTCTTGTTCCTTAAGTCCCCACTACTCCTCTAATGAACAACATATTGTGATGGTCCAACCATACACAACACCCTTCTCGAGCCAGTGAGAAGGTGGGCGCCCGTTGTCCAAGCCCTGGAGACAACACTTAAGAGAACAACCCCTCTAGTTTCCCTAAAGGCGGGAACGAGTGAATTGCTTCTCGCGTAGTTAAGTTCCCAGCTCCCTACTTGGTTTTGTCCCTGAGAAGATAGGCATATTGGGCGAGTAACTGTGACCACCCTCACCCGTACTAGTCAAAGAACAGACCCTCGCAGATAGGAGTCCGTAACACGCTCGTGGATTCGTGTCGAGTCACTAATAGTCATCTCACGAAGTTATTAGTCCCTTCATCACAACGGTGTTACATCGTGAGGTCTAATAAATCACGGTCCTGGTCTTGTACAATCTCATTGCGAGAGGATGCCCTACTCGCATGTCAACCACATGAACGAAGTCGATCACCTCGCTTGTATCTAATACAAAGCGGGCCGCATCCACGATGTATCTAGGATTAGGTCTCCAACCCTATCCATATACTGTAGACCGTTCGGGTCATTAACTCGAACGTGATCCTCCCTGTGTGTCCACTACACACCATTCAAATTCCAGTTCTCTCATAAATTCAATGACCCTGGAGCTTAGTTTATTGGAAAGTTTATAAATATTGCGAGACACAAAGTGATGAAATTAATAACTCTTATTAATTTCAAACAATATGTTACAAACACGAGATTAGGACAAAAATCCCAACAAAGATCACAGTGTTTATATCAAATACAAAGTGGGCCACATCCATAGTTTTACCAGGGTAAGGTACCCAAATTTTATCTCCTAACTATAGACCCTTTAGGCTGTATCTCGAACCGAGATCTTTTATATGTACACTACATTTAGTTAAAGATTCATATAACAACCTTGGATGTTTAGTTTATTGGATTTAGGGTTTAAATAAAGGCAAACTCGTAGATAACGAACAATAACTCTTTATTGAAATAATAACACTTTATTACATTAATTAGAACATAATTACAAACTACGAGTTTTAGGGCACAAAACCCATCTACTACACACTGTTCAAGTTTTCATAATCATAACCCTTGAGCTTAGTTTATTGGATTAAGTTTTAAATGCGAGAATACAAGAAATGATGAATACTAACTTTTTATTGATTTTTCATCGAACATTTCAAAACTACACGAGTTTAGGGCATAAGACCCCAACAAACTCTCACTTGAATACCTTTTGTAAAGTACTCTCACTTGCCCTAATCAAGGTACAAATCGTAGACCCAAATTTTCTAGGTGACTCTTGAGCCTTTGTAAAATGATCAAAGTCAATCTCTTACTTCATGCTATTTTTTTTAAAGGGTCCTTTGGGATCTTAGAGAAAAATATTTTTTTAATGTCTCGTTTTATCCTATCTTAAATTTCAAGAGGGAAGTAAGCAACTAACTTTAATGAGAGGGCCTATTAACCTTCAATTGTTGCATCAATATTGGAATTGTTCTCATGGTATTAAGAAACACTCTTCATCTCAAGAACTTGGGAAGATTTTTTTTCCTCAAATATATCCCTCGTGAGGGTTGCATTTAAAAAGACAACATTTTCTTTTTGAAGATTTCATGTACTTCTAACAGTAATATAACTATCTCGAAAGTACACTACTCAAACCTCTAGGGTAGTTTAAAGAAAATAATATACTTTTAAGAAAGGTATAATTTGAATTTTTTTTTTGTTAAAAGCGGAGTTATAGAAAACATATTTTTGGGATAAGACGTTCAAAATATTTGAAAAATAGTCCCGAGTAATTTAGAGAAAAGACTTTATTTTATAATAATAAAATAAAGTGCTTGAAAGGTTTTTGGTATTTTTTTTTCAAAGAGGGAGATAGGAAAATTTATTTGAAAAAGTGTAGTTAAGGAGTTTGATAATCAAAACTAGGTTAACTTTAGAAAAAGTATTATCTCGAAATGAGGAACTCATTTTATTTTAAAAGTAAGTAAAAAAGGAAATATTTGTTTTTTTAGCATTTTTGAAAACTTCTTTTAGCAAGACTCCAAGGAAAAACAAAAGAGTTTGAAAAGAAAACTACACTGTAGTCTATAAAATATATTACTTGAGAGTCATTTTTAGTTCAAAAAACAAAACAAACCTTTATATATGGATCAACTTTCTTTTTGTTGATGGATAACTTCTTTGAGTAAAATCCATACTGAAACTCAAAATGAGAAATCTTTCTATGATTTTTGGATATTGGGACTGTCTCTACATTTTTCTATTATTACTCTTTTTTTTTTAAAAAAAAATGGTAGGTTGGATGATGGAGTCATCCCTTGCCTTGTACATTTTTTTTTTCTCTTTCCTCCCTAATTTTTTCTTTTTTTTTTCTCTCTAGTTTTGAATCCCACTTATAGGTTAAGGATTGTAAAATTTTCTATTCTATACATAGATTTCTTTGATGTGATTTTATAGGTAGTCGATTGCACATAGACTAAAGAGTTATTAGGAGATAAAGAAGCTTACATGAAAATGATGAATTTTAGATCTGAATCCATCCTTCATACATCATGCATAGAGTTTCTTGATATGATTTTGTAAGTACTCAAGTGCACATAAGATAAGGTGACATTTGGGAGATGAAGAGGCTTAGAGTTCCTTGATGTGATGAATACTCAAGTGCCTTTAGAGTACAGAGTCATCTGCTTATGAGAAAATACTTTTTGTTTTGTTTTTTTTTTATATAATTTAAAGATTACAAAAAAAATTTTAATCCTTTCAAAAGGTTAATCACTTTTTATTAAAAAAAATAGTAATTTCAAAATATGATTAGAAAGAGTAATGATACCCAACAATTATATCATCAAAATAATTGCATATAAGAAAAAAAATAGAAAAATATGGAATCTACTGACAGTTTTTAAAACCCCTATTTAATTGAAAATTTGTGAGTAGTGTCTAAATTAAATAGCTTGTACTGAAAAAAATATCTAAAAAAGTTTTATATTTCAATTTTGTCCACCTACTTTTAAGGATGGAGTGTGATGAAAATTAAATTCTCATTTTTCCCCTAGTATATAATTATATTTACAGTCAAACTAAATTTACTCGAACCGACATTCATTGTTATTCGATTTTTCTTGTTATTCGGATTCCATAATTTGTGGCAGTTCACGTTGGTCGATTTTCTTGTGGATGGTTGTACAAAAGTAGATCATCTCCCATTATTGATTTCCGACCGTTTACGCTCGAAGGGTTGGTTTATTCTTTGGGGTTTTCACACTTACTTGTTCGATTGTCAATGGATTCTCACAACATACCCATATTGTTTGATGGCATTTGGGATGAAGAGGATGACTATAGGAGTTACAAGTCTATGTCAGTTGTAAATGGTCATGTTTCCACCCTTTCAAAACTTTCTCAATCCATTGCAATGCAGATTAAACTTGTGAAGGAAATGAAATCCCGTGCAGCGGAAGGACGATTGAATCGTCGTGGTATCATTGTGAAATTCGTTTTCTTAAAATTAAACTATCACATAGAATTAGGCTAAACATACAATTGAGAAGGAAAAACAGTAAACAAACTTACTTGTTGAAAAACCTTTCTTCACGCTTTCCTCCTCCGGTCACGAACCCTTCGTGTGCTCGTTCTCAACGATCTCGATCTCCTCGAACGAACAAGCGATCCGAACACTTCCACTCAGTTTCTCGGTTGTTCTACTTTTGGTAGAAGGAGAATGGTGGGATTCTCTTCTTTGGTGTAGGGAGGAGAGTTTTAGAGAGAGAGAGTTTGAGAGAGAATTTTGCCAATTGCTTTTGATAAGAAATCCAAAAATGAGCAATCAACCTCACCACCCCTTCTTGCAAAGGGGTTTATATAATGGTGATAGGTGGAGTTGAAATCTCCACCTATTTACCATTTTACCACAACCATAGGTTATGTAAATCATATTTGCATAACCACATATAATAAGATATCTCATATCTCATTATACAAATCACATTTGTATAATTGTGGATTTTTAAATTGAATCACATTCAATTTAATTTCTCTCAATCTAATTTCTCCAAGTTAGCCCTAATTCAACAATTAGGTTAACCTATAGTTTATTATGAATCTCATTCACATTAAACTATATAATATGTCATTCATATCTCATATAAATGTCATAATTACCCTTTAGTGAACTTGAACACTTCAAATTCACACCAAAACTGTATACCTTCTATTAATCCAGTTTGAGTCAACGAGGGACCTAATTAACCTACAGTGACGAGCTCCAATGATCCGAGACTAACCTGTCAAACTCTTTGACCCGGTTAATCAACATTCATTAGCTACGGTAACACTCCACTAAAGCCCGTAGTTGCACTCTCGTCAGTGTAAGACAAGTTGTGTACACTGATATAACAAATGCCTATGAGTCGACCCTTCACAGGTTGTTCGTAGACACTGCTGGGTCAAATTACCGTTTTACCCCTGTGTCTACTTCTTGCTCCTTAAGTCCCCACTGCTCCTCTAATGAACAACAACGTTGTAATGGTCCAACCATACACAACATCCCTCTCGGGCCAGTGAGAGGGTGGGCGCCCGTTGTCCAAGCCCTGGAGACAACACTTAAGGGAACAACCTCTCTAGTTTCCCTAAAGGCGGGAACGAGTGAATTCCATCTCGCGTAGTTAAGTTTCCAGCTCCCCACTTGGTCCTGTCCATGAGAAGATAGGCATATTGGGTAAGTAACTGTGACCACCCTCACCCGTACTAGTCAAAGGACAGACCCCTACAGATAAGAGTCCATAACACGCTCAGGATTCAGGTCGAGTTACTATAATGGTCATCTACGAAGTTATTAGTCCCATACTGTTAACGGTGTTACATCGGTAGGTCTAATAATTCACGGTCCGGTCTTGTACAATCTCATTGCACAGGATGCCCCCACTCGCATGTCAACCACATGAACGAGTCAGATCACCTCGTTTGTATCTAATACAAAGCGGGTCGCATCCACAGCGTATCTAGGATTAGGTCTCCAAACTTATCCATATACTGTAGACCGTCCAGGTCTTTAACTCGAACGTGATCCTCCCTGTGTGCCCACTACACATCGTTCAAGTTCTAGTTCTCTCATAAATTCAATGACCCTGGAGCTTAGTTTATTGGACAAAGTTTGTAAAAATTGCGAGACACAAAAATGATAAAATAAATAACTCTTATTAATTTCAAATGGTAAATTACAAACAAAACGAGATTAGGACATACATCCCAACAACTTGATGGGTCCAAAAGGATTTCACGTCTTTCACTCGTTAGGAATAGAGATAAAAAGGTGTTGATCATTACCATCTTAGAGGATAAATATGTAGCGTAGATGCTTACGGGGACATTAGAGGGTATGTACCCCAACTGTGCATTAATCGTGGATGTTGAAAGCACAACATCAGTGGAGGGTCTGAATAATCAAGTCAAAGAGCTCACCTTCGTTGCCCCCTAGAAGTATGGTTAAGATAACACAAGGAGGTCGAATTTCAGAGGGCCTTGTGTTTTGGGTGTAAGTATGATCTCAAGAAAGTTGTATATACTCATGCGATAAACTGGAGTTTCTAGTTCAAAACTGTAAAATCAAGCAAAGTACAATTCACTGTCTGATGTATTGACGACACATGCAAATGGTACCTTTGTGCTTCAGTGATGAGAGCAGGCGAACTGTGGGTTGTTAGGAAATTCGTGGATGAGCACTCCTGCTACATCGACATAGTGCGCAATGATCACCGCTAAGCGACCTCGACCATGGTAAATGAATACGTTGAACTTATTATGAAAACGAACAGTAGGTTTCATTGTACTCCCAAAGATGTGATAGTATATGTTTGGAAGAATCATGTAGTTAATATAAGTTACGACAAAGCCTGGAGGGGGAGAGAGAAGGTCGTTAATCGTATTCGATGGTCTCCAGAAGAGTCATATGCTCTCATTTCTGTGTTTGCAGCCAACCTAATTGCAAAAAATCCAGGTACATACCATTTTTACCTTTGGTTCATCATGCTCTATATATTGTATATACCGTAGTATTTTAATGGGCATACACTGCGTAAGATTTCGGTGGGATGGGAGATAAATCTCATTTCAAGTGCACAAATATATTTTTTAATTATTTTTTGAATTTTTTATCAGGATTTCGATGGAAGTCGTGCCACATTTAAGTGAGTTTGGTGGTGTATTAATTGGAGGTTGTTTATTTTATGCGTGTGAATTACTATCAATTATCTAGCCCTGTAATTTCAATATCTTATTTGATATATGTAGATATGTTTATTTGCACATGTTTGAAGCTATTTTTTTTTTCTGCTCTCATTTATGGGTTTGCAACCAACCTAATTGTAAAAAATTCAGTATATATCATTTTTACCTTTAGTTCATCGTGTTCTGTATACTGTCTTTACTATTATCCACAGTATTCTCAGGGACATACACTGCACAAGATTTCGGTGGAAGAGGAGATAAACCTCATTTCAAATGCACAAATACACCTTTTAATTATTTTTGATTTTTTTTAGCAGGATTTTGGTAGAAGTTGTGTCATATTCCAGTGGGTTTGGTGGTGTATTAATTGGATGTTGTGTTTTTTATGCGTGTGAATTAACATAAATATCTAGCCCTGTAATTTCAATATCTTATTTGATATATGTATATAAGTTTATATGCACATTTTGGAGCTATTGTTTTTTTTACTTCTCTCATTTTTGGGTTTGCAACCAACCTAATTGCAAAAAATCTAAGTGTATACCATTTTTATCTTTGGTTTTTCGTCGTGCTCTATATACTGCAAATACTAATATCCACAGTATTCTCAGGGTCATAGTTTGCACAAGATTTAAGTGGAAGGGAAGATAAAGCTCATTTCAGGTGCACAAATACACATTTTAATTATTTTTTGATTTTTTTAGCAGGATTTTGGTGGAAAATCGTGTCATGTTCCAGTGGGTTTGGTGGTGTATTAATTGGAGGTTGTTTTTTTATGCGTGTGAATTACTATCAATTATCTAACCCTATAATTTCAATATCTTATTTGATATATGTAGATATGCTTATATGCACATGTTTGAAGCTATTGTGTTCTTTTTTTATGTGTTACTCAAATTGGTATATGCCCAATTAAAATTAATTTAGACATTTTTAATTTAAGATAGGTTAAATCTAAACATTTTTCTAGTTGTCCCAATTTAATTTTGATCATTCTTATTGTTAGCCCAAAAATAGACCCATAGGATAACAAATGGTCAAGATATTTTTTTTGGGCTAGATTATTAAAATGGAAAAGTTTAAGAAATAGCTACAAATTCAACGTCATTCTGAAAAATGCCCATGAATTTTTTAATGTAAAATGGCCATCTCATTTTTAGGGGTACTGCTGAATATTTTCCTTCCATTTTTACCTAGTAAAGAAGTTGGTGGCTAGGCTATTTAACTTACGGTGAGTGTAACCAAAGATACCTTTCCTAAAAATCCTGATTTTCAACTTTCAATTTCTAAATCCCTGGAATCTTTTTTTTTTTTTTTAATTTTAATTTTTGAATTTCACATTACCTTTCCATATCTAATAATCTGGTTATATAATAAATTTGATTCAAAGCTTTTGCAGTTTATTTCTTTTCAATTTTAAAATCTAAATGCGTTATTTCCGTTTTGGCAACCTTCACTATATTTTTGTGGCCAGTAACCATCCCTACTTTCATTGTTTTACTCTCAAGTTTTAGTTATCCAAGTTATAATTTTCCTAAGGCATCTGCTATTGGAGTTTCCAACGACCTTCAAAATAGGTACATCATTCTCCTACGAACCGAACTTTCTCACGACGTTCTAAAACCAACTCACGTACAACTTGAATTGGCGAACAACCGAACCCTTGGGACCCTCTTCAACCCCAGGATGTGTAAATGTTGATTACATTCATGAAGGTTATTTTGTGTTTTATTTCCTACTCTTTCAAACCATGATTTCCAAAGAGAAGATCATGTAAAAGGACAAAGAGATAATTTTGTAGGAGAGCTTAACGTCTATGGCAGGCTTCATCGAAAAAAATGATCGATTTTGGTTTAGGATCAAGATATTAAAGGTAGTGAGGACGAAATTTGGTGGATGAAAGGTCCGACAACCAAAGACAAAAGAGGAGGGGAGGCGATTTGGGAAGGAGAGGTTTACTTACGCTAGCAGCGTTGAAGATGTAAGAGCAATTGAATGAAGAAAATTTTTATGCTCTCGAAATGTCAAGTATTTGCATGTATGAAAATTTAAAATTTTCTAAACTTAGATTAAAACTTCCTTTTTTACTTGAAATTTGTGTATGTGAGATGTTGTTGCTTTCAATTTTCTTTGTTCTCGAAATACGAGGTATTTGCATGTATTAAAAATCTAAAATTTCTAAATTCAATTACATCTTATTATTTGAAAGTTCAATTTTGCAAAAAAAAATAAATTTAAGTTTTTTTTTTTTTTTCATTTTCAAAGTAAAATATATCTTGATTTGAATGAGTTTTAATTATCTCACAAATTTACAAAATCCTCTAATTTATTTGGGTATGTGAGATTTGATGACCGATAATTTTAGAATTTTATTTAATGATATTTTAAGTGTTCCTAAAATATAAGTTATTTGCATATATGAAATTATAGATTTTTTAGAAATTTGAATAAATATTCCTATTATTTGAAAGTTTTAATTGAAAAAATTTAAATCTATTTTTTTCATTATTAGCTTTTAAATATACTCGATTTTGAATAAGTTTAATTATTTAGTAGTTGAATTTGAATGGAAAGTCAATATTACAGTGACTCGGAACAACGTGATGATGATTCAAATGCTTGTCTAGATTAAGTCAGAAAAAACAGTATTCTCACACATCGATTTTTCATCTAACATTCTAATAAATTTTCTACGAATCATTTATATATAAAAATAAAACTAATACTTCAACTTTAATAAGGTATTTTTAAACAAAAGGCAAAGCATAGAATTTTTGGTAATTTGGTACATTTATTTACAGAGTAATACTTAGATGGATGTGAACATAGCTTTTGTATCAAAGAATGTCCAAATTGAATCACGCCCGGTGAGATAGGAATCAAAGCTGTCTTCCAGTTTTCTTCTGTTCTACGATGCTAATTTTTCTATTAGAGCAATGAAATGAGAACCCAAAAAAAAAAAAAAAAAAAAAAAAATCATGTAACTCATGAAAATGGATGATAGAGTTATGTGGGTGCGCCTTGGCATTCAAGGTAAGACCAAATCCATGAATGGCTGTTTCTGTATTATTATCATATATTTAATTCAGATTTGGAGACTTGTGTACGTATTACAATGGCTTCTAAAAGAACAAATAAGAGAGTGGCGTTTATGCCTTAAATTAATGTTGTCAGTATCCCTACCAAAGATTCAACATCAAGTTACGGCGGTGTATATTTGGCTGTAGCATTCAAACAGTAACACGATGTATTTATATAACGTAACAACCAATACAAGATTGTAAAGATACCTGCATGGAGTTCCCCTCATTTTAATCTAACCACCGCTTATCAGCCGCCTGCTTGATTAGAAGCATATTATTATTCATGCACATGGATAAGTGTATCTCACTCCAATATCTTTATTCATTTGACTTTATCTAATTCACAAACTTATTTAATACTCCATTTCTATTTCATTATTAATTTTCATACAACACTATAAATAACACATCCCATTTCTCATGTCTCTTATATCCCTCTCTAATTTACATGGTTATTTTCTTCTCCAAACATGGCTAACCCAATCAAAACCTTACTACTCCTCATCTTCTTCTTCTTCTACTCGTTCATTCAGATGTCGAATGCAGCCAATTACAATGTGATTAGTTTCGGTGCGAAAGCTGATGGAAAAACCGACTCGAATCGGGCATTTCTCAAGGCATGGACATCAGCTTGTAGCTCCACAATTGCATCCACCATCAATGTCCCTAAGGGAAGATTCTTGCTAACACCCACCACATTTAGAGGCCCATGTAACAATAATAATATTACATTTCATTTGAATGGAACACTTTTGGCACCTCTAGACTATGGTGGACTTGGAAATTCTGGGTATTGGATTTTGTTCATTAAAGTTGATGGCGTTTCTGTCATAGGCGGCAACATTGACGCAAAGGGCGCTGGGTATTGGGCCTGCAAGCAGTCTGGAAAAGATTGTCCACCAGGAGCAAGGGTATATTTTTTATTTAATCGTTAACTTTAAATTTATAGTAACATTATGTTTTTTTTTTTTTTTTTAACTAATGAAATAATGAATGCAGTCAATAACATTCAATTGGGCGAACAACATATTAATCAGTGGGCTAACATCAATCAATAGCCAGCAGACTCATGTTGCGATTAATAGTTGCAACAATGTATTGGTTAAGAATGTGAAGATAATGGCTCCAGACCAAAGCCCCAATACTGATGGAATTCACGTGCAATCCTCCACTAACATAACCATCACAACAAGTAGTATCCAAACTGGGGATGATTGTATATCCATTGGAGATGGAACTAATAATCTGTTTATGAGTGATATCAAATGTGGGCCTGGCCATGGTGTTAGGTAAACAATTCAAAAATTATTCTCTTTGTTTTGTTTGAGGTAAACTAATACGATTTAGTCTCATTCTACTTCATGCAGTATTGGTAGCTTGGGAAAAGAGGTTAATGAAAATGGAGTCCAAAATGTAACATTGATGAATTCGGTGTTCACTAAATCCGATAATGGTGTGAGGATAAAGACATGGCCTAGGCCTAGCAAAGGTTTCGTAAGACATGTTATCTTTCAGAATATCATTATGAACAATGTTGAGAATCCCATCCTTATTGACCAAAATTATTGTCCCAACAGTCAAAATTGTCCTCGCCAGGTAACTAAATTATTAATTGGTGTTTGATTGTGTAGTACGAATCGAATAAACTAATAAATTGGTTTTCTTATGTTTGTTTTAAAGAGTTCTGGAGTGAAGATTAGTGATGTGACGTATAAAAATATTCGAGGAACATCAGCAACACCAGAAGCTATAACATTTGATTGCAGCTCCAGTAGTCCATGTAGTGACATACAATTGCAGGACATCAAGCTTACATATAAGAACAAAGCAGCCACATCCTCATGCAACAACATTATTGGTGGATCAAGTATCGGAATACTCATGCCAGAGAGTTGCTTGTGACGGGAAAAAAAGTCATTCATAAATTAAAGAGCTCATATTAATCTAATATTGGAATTTCCTTTCATGATTTGTTTAATGTGAATATATTTTTCTTAAGCAATTATAGAAATAATGTGGTGTATTTAGTCAACCCACCTGTTCGATTTAATTCATTAATTAATTCCCTTCGGCCTTTTTATCTCTTTATATTTATTCTTGCTATTTTTACTCTGATAATTAATATTTTATATGGTTTTCTAAAGGGGCACTTGCATGAATAGCAAAATATATATATAAATATTGCACTCATGTCACTCCTTAATTCAATTTGCAAAATAGCAACAAAAAAAATGTCCAACCCAAACGGATGACATGTAAAGTAAAAAATATCCTTATATTTTTCGCGCGCGTTTTTCAATCTGAAGTATATTAATAGCCTATCAATAATCTATAAAAAACATACTTATCAATAGTCTATCAAAAACATACTGATGATGTACTTATAATATACTATTGATATACTAATGATATACCTAAAATGAAATATACTATTGATATACTACTGATATACCAAATATAGATTATATCAGATATTACTGTTGATATACTTCTGTATCTAAAAAACTATTGCTAGATTTACAAATACCTTCTCCATGTTGTTCAATATCGAGAAAATCAGTAGTCTATCAACAATAGATCTAATATATAGCAACGATATATCTAACCAAAAAATAACTGCATAAGTGATATAGTACGGATTTTGTTGATTTCACTAATATTAAGTATATATCAATGTACTGATATATTTTATTTAGTATATCAACATTATATCACAAATAGAGATTTATGCTTGATAGTACTGATTTATGTTGACATACTTTATTCAGTAATATTAGGTACATCAATGAAATCTCAAAATCTATTGCTAGATTTACAAATGTCCTTGTGTTTTTTAATATCGAGAAAATAAGTAGTTTATCAATAATATTATAGATCTAATATACCAATGATATATCCAACCAAAAAGTAACTACACGAATGATATGATATCTGTTGATTTCACTAATATTAAGTATATATCAGTGTGATATACTAACAATATATTTTATTTAATTTATCAACGGTATATCACAAATGGTGATTTATGCTGATATATTTTATTCAGTAATATTAAGTATATCAACGGGATCTCAAAAACTATTGCTAGATTTGGAAATGCCCTCCCGTGTTTTTCAATATGGAAAAAATGAGTAGTTTATTAACAATAGATCAGATATACCAATGATATATCTAATCAAAAAATAACTAATAGCGCCGTTGATTTCACTAATATTAAGTACAAATAGTGATTTATGATGATATACTTTATTCAGTAATATTAAGTATATCAACGGTATCTCAAAAGCTATTTGTAATGTCATACATTTCAGGTAGAGTAAATTTCAGGTTATGGTTTTAAATTTCAGGTAGAATTCATAATTTAAAACCAAATTGGATTGTTATATCTTATTGTGTAAAATGTATTATTGTATAGAGTATATCACTAATATACTACTGATATATGTATATGAAGTTAATTAAGAGTATATCAGTAACTCGCATATGATATATGTTCATTTCACTGATATACTAATGATATACTAAATGTTAGGTATATTAGTGAATAAACATATCTAAAATGAAGTACATTAGTGATATACTAATATGCAAAATATCTCTAATTTGCTATGGATATATATGAAAGTATATCATTCTAAATGATATACCTAAAAGAATGGTATCCGTAGTATATCAGTAATATACTATTAACATACTTCGTTTTGAGGAATATATTGGTATATAAAAATAAAGTATATCAGACATCCTTCTGATATACCAATATAAAGTATATAAGATATACTACTGATATACCGAATGTAAAGTATATCAGATATATTACTGATATACCTGCTGCTATACCAATGAGTGTAAATTTGGAATAATAAAAAAACGGAAATCAGATTTAAAAAAATTTGCTAGATTTAAAAATTTTAAAAATCATAGATAAGTTTGCAAATATGTTAATATTTTGTGCTACCCATTACAATTCCCATTTTCTAAATCAACTTGGATAATTTCTTTTTGATCTATGTTGAAATGAAAATATATATCAAACAAACTATAAGAATAAAAGAATTAAATAAAATAGACATATATCAGTCATTATAATTAATTAGTTCAAAGGTTAATATGTGATATACTAAAAAATTATGATATGTTGTGAAAATAGGATGAAAATTGGGTATAATTTTATCAATATTTAAATACTAATACTAATACTAATACTAATACTAATACTAATAATAATAATAATAATAATAATAATAATAATAATAATAATAATAATAATAATACAAGTATTTGGAAATATGATATATATATATAATATAAATATGAGAAGATAGTGGACTTAGTTGGAAAAATAAAATAACAATATGTTAGAGAAAGTGGGAGAGAAGAAATAGAATTGGAGAGAAAGTTTCACCAATTGTCTTGTATTTTATTCATCCACCAAAAGCCACTATTTATAGGCAAAATGTCAAGCATGTGGTGCATTTGGACACTAATCTATGGTCTTTGTTGGACACATGGGAGACACTTTGGCTAGAGATAATTTGTCACATGGTATGGGAGTCAAAAGATCATGTGGAAATGGGCATTTACATGATTATATAAAATATGTCTCGTTAAAACCTTAGTAGGGAAAAACCCAACGGGATAAAAACCCTAGTGAAGGAAAAAGAGTACATATTTTATATAGCTTACTATAATACATTCACTCCCCCTCATGGAGACATCACTTAAAGTCTCTGAGTCGCTGCATTCCAATGTTATGTACTAATTTCTCAAAGGTTGCAGTTGGTAATGCCTTCGTAAATAAGTCGGGCAGGTTATCTTTTGAACAAATCTGTTGTACTGAGATGTCGTCATTTTTTTCAAGGTCATGAGTTTAGAAAAGTCTTGGAGAGATATACTTCGTTCTATCTCCTTTAATATATCCTCATTTGATTTGAGCTATACATGTTGTGTTGTCTTCGTATAATATTATTGGAAGAGGTTTATTTGAAGACAAGCCACATGTCTCACGAATGTGTTGTGTCATCGATCTTAGCCATACACATTCTCGACTTGCTTCATGAATTGCGAGGATTTCAGCATGATTCGAAGAAGTGGCCGTGATGGTATGTTTCACTGATCGCCATGATATAGCAGTTCCTTCACACGTAAATAGATAACCTATCTGAGATCTAGTTTTGTGTGGATCAGATAGATAACCAGAATCTGCATGACCAACTAGATCAAAACTGGATTTGTTAGAATAAAATAAACTCATATCAATTGTCCCTCGAAGATATCGAAGTACATGCTTAACTTCATTCCAATGTCTTTTTGTAGGACATGAACTATATCTAGCTAATAAATTTACTGAAAATGCAATTTCTGGTCTTGTGTTATTAGACAGATACATAAGTACACCAATTGCACTAAGATAGGTACTTCAGGACCAAGTAGTTCTTCATTGTCATCTCGAAGTCGAAATATATCTTTCTTTATATCCAGTGAACGAACTTCCATGGGAATGTTCAATGGATGTGCTTTATCCATATAGATTTTTTTTAAGATTTTCTCTGTATAAGTTGATTGATGAACAAATATCCCATCTGCTAAATGTTCAATTTGCAACCCAAGGCAAAATTTTGTTTTTCCAAGATTTTTCATCTCAAATTCTTTCTTAAGACATTCTATCGCCTTTGATAACTCTTCAGGAGTTCCAATTATATTTAAGTCATCAACATATATAGTTATAATAGCAAATCCTGTCTGAGATCTTTTCATAAAAACACACGGACATATTGGATTATTTTGATATCCTTCTTTCAACAGATATTCACTCAGGCGATTATACCACATTCGTCCGGATTGTTTTAATTCATATAATGATCTCTGTAACTTTATTGAATATTAATTCCCGAGAACTTGATTCATATGTTTCTGGTATTTTAAATCCTTCCGGGATTTTCATATAAATGTCATTATCTAGTGATCCATATAAATATGTCGTGACTACATCCATTAGATGCATATTAAGTTTTTCATATACAGTCAAGCCAATCAAATATTTTAGTGTTATTGCATCTACCACAAGAGAATATGTCTCCTCGTAATCAATACCAGGCCTTTGCGAGAACCCTTGTGTAACAAGTCTCGCTTTATATCTTGTGACTTCATTCTTTTCATTTCTTTTCCTTACAAATACCCATTTGTATCTCACAGGTTTGACACCTTCCGGTGTTAGGACTACTGGTCCAAAAACCTCACGTTTTGAAAGTGAGTTCAACTCTATTTGGATTGCTTCTTCCACTTTAGCCAATCTTTTCTACGTTTACATTCTTCGATAGATTTTGGATCAAAATCGTCACTTTCATGAATAATATCATGAGCAACATTATAAGCAAAAATGTTATCAACAATGATATCATTTCGGTTCCATCTCTTTCCTGTTGTAACATAGTTTATAGAAATTTCATTATTATCCTTAAGCGTTTGATTTTCATCAATACTCTTTTAAGTAATTGTATTCTGGATTTCTTCTGGAACATTCATATCTTTTATTGAATCATTTTTATTCTCAACTAATTTTCTTTTTCGAGGATTTTTATCTTTGGAACCAATTGGTCTACCACGCTTATGGCGTGTTCCAGACTCATTATTGACAACTTGTTCCTGTGGGATATCAATTTTTGATGGAGCATTTGCTGCTGGAATATATGATTTAGTCACTCTTTTAGCATCTGTGTGAATGCATTTGGTAATTGATTTGCTATATTTTGTAAATGAATTATCTTTTGAACTTCAAGTTCACATTATTGATCTCTTTGAGAATCTAAATGAGATAATAATAATGCATTCCACGTGATTTCTTTTTCCAATTTCTTAATTCCTCCCCCTAATGTTGGTAAATTTGTTTCATTAAAATGACAATCAGCAAATCGTGCAGTAAATACATCACCCGTCAGGAGTTCAAGATATTTAATAATTGATGGGGAATCATATCCAACATATATTCCGAACCTCCTTTGAGGACCCATCTTAATACGTTGTGGTGGAGCAATCGGAACATACACTGCACATCCAAAAATTCTCAGATGGGATATATTTGGCTGTTGACCATAAGCTAATTGCATGGAGGAATATTTATTATAGGCTACTAGCCTAATACGTAATAATGATGCAACGTGCAAAATAGCATGACCCCAGACTGATGTAGGAAGTTTAGCACTCATAAGCAATGATCTTGCAATTAATTGCAAACGTTTTATAAATGATATGCTAGACCATTTTGTGTATGAACATGACAGGATGTTCAACACTTATCCCAATTGACATACAATAATTATTAAAAGTTTGGGATGTAAATTCACCAGCATTATCAAGTCGAATAGTCTTAATTGTATAATCAGGAAATTGTCTTCTTAACTTAATTATTTGAGCAAGTAATCTTGCAAATGCAAGATTTCGACTTGATAATAAGCATACATGTGACCATCTACTGGATGAGCCAATTAATACCATAAAATATCTAAATGGACCACTTGGTGGGTTAATAGGTCCACAAATATCACCTTGAATTCGCTCTAAAAATGCAGGTGATTCAATCCCCACTTTAGCTGGTGATGGTCTAATAATTAATTTTCTTTGAGAGCAAGCATCACATGACAACTCATTGGATTGAAGAATCTTCTGGTTGTTTAGAGGATGCCCATGTGAATTCTCAATAATTTTCCTCATCATTATCGATCCTGGATGACCCAGTCGATCATGCCAAACACTGAATATTTCTGGATTCATAAGCTTCTGGTTCATTGTTGCATAACTTTCGATTACTTGTATATGAGTATAATATAATCCAGAAGAAAAAACAGGCAGTGTTTCTAATATACGTTTTTCATGTGAAACAATAGATGTGATATAAAGACACTCTATATTATTTTTACGATCAGTTTCAACATGATAACTATTATTACGTATATCTTTGAAACTCAATTTTTCTCTTCGATTTGCTAGAGAACAAGACATTATTAATTGTAAATTTTGTTCCTCTAGGTAAGATAAAACTTGCTTTTCCAAAACCTTTAATCAAGTCTGCAGAACCTGATATAGTATTGACTTTTGATGGAGATCTGATCTCCTTGAGTAGCGAAAACGTGTTTGGGATCGTAATTTGTTTGATTGTTTTAATTGAAACAAAAACCAATACATTGACAATAACATACAAACAAGCATGCTTTTTAATCTAATTAAACATGGAGGTTTACATGCAAACATGTTTAAATTAATTTAACAATTAAACTAAAAAAGGAAAATGTATTACCTTTGTAGTTTTTCCTCGAACAACAACTATTTGCTCCTAGAGAATCCAACAACACAAGTACACCCAAAAGAATTCCTTTGTTTTCTCCAACAGGACACTACCAGTAAGAAAACCTTATATTCTCAGGATGCTTTTGATCAATTCCTTTGTGGGAAGGAATCCAACAATTGGAGTATTTGGGAATTAGAGAGTGAGAGAGAGGGTTACAGGAAGTTGCAATTCTTTAATTGCCAAATGATAGATCCCTCGATCAATTCACCCCCTTCTCCCTGTTAAGCTATCGATAGGGAGAAGGAAAGGGATAACATACACGTTCCCTTATTTTATTATTGAAATAATAATAATAAAATAAAAATTAAATCAAATTTAATTATTAATTTAAATCACATTTAAATCAAACAAATTAAATATCATATATTTAATTTGGATTAAATCACATTTAATCAATATATCCTTTTAACCTATAGTTTTAATGTACATCTAGTGCACATTAAATTTTAACCTATAGTTTTCAAATATGAATCACATTCGCATTTAAATTTAATATTTGAACTCTTTCAAATATTTAATTCTCTCATATAATTTAATATGGATCATATTCACATTAAATTTATAATATGTAGTTCCAAAACTATATATTATATCGTTTCCATATACATTAAATATATTCCCTAATGAATTTGAACATTTCAAATTCAAATGATCTAAGAACCATTTACGAGATAGAAGGTGGACCTAATGGACCTACAGATCAGAAGCTCCAACGATAAAGTGTTGGGTTTTATGTCCTAAAACTCGTGGTTTTGTAAACTTAATGTATATTCTATATCACAATAAAGTTGTTATTGAAATTTATTCAGTAAAAGTGTTATTGACTATTGTGTATTGTGTAACCTTAATCCAATAAAGAACCCTTGGCTATAGGATGAATACTTGAACTTTATGTGTGACATAAAAGTGGATCAAGTTCAAGTTATAGCCGTAGAATATCACTATAGTATAAGGATAGGGTTGGGGACCTTATCACGGAGACACTATGGGCGCGACCCACTTTGTGCGGAGAACAAACGATGTGATCCTTGTCGCTCATGTGGAGACATGTGAGTGGGGCGCCCTATGCAATGAGTTTGCATAAGATCGACGCATAATAGTCACTTAGACTTTATAACTCCGCCATCTTGCCTTAATCGACTATATTCATCCGATGACCTAGGTAACTCGATCTTAATCCACGAGCGTTCTATGGACTCCTGTTTATTCGAATTATCCTTAGATTTGCATGGGTGAGAGTGGCTCGAGATCGCCGACTCAATAAGCTGCCATTTCGGGCATAAAACCGGGTAGATAGTGGGAACATAGTTCGGCAAGATGGAATTCATTCCTACCCGCTTTAGGGATTAGTAGAAAGGTTGTTCCCTTGGCATCGACTCGGGTCTTGAACAATGGGCCCATCCTCTCATTGGCCCGAGAGGATTTGGTTTGCTTTGGTTGGACCACAAACCAATTGTTCATTAGAGGATCAATGGAACTTAAGGAACAAGAGGTAATTACTGTGGGGTAAAACGGTAATTTTGATCCAAATTGTAATTACGAATGACCCGTGAAGGATCGACTTACTAATCATGGTTATATCGAGTGGACATAAATATATCTACAGTGAGGAGAGTGCAGCCACTGGGCTTTAGTGGAGTGTCCCGGTGGTTAACGAATGTTGATTAGCTAGATTAAAGAGTTTGGTCGGTTAATCTCGTATCGTTGGAGCTCATGATCCAGTAGGTCCATTAGGTCCTCCTTACTAGCTCCTGACTTAGCCTTATAACTTTTTGAGAGAAAAGAATTTGAATTGTTCAAATTCAAGTTTGGGAGAAGCGTTATTTATATGTGATATATTTAACGAATCATAGCTTAATTATGAATTAAACTATGATTAAGAAGAGGTGGATATATTTAAATATGATTTAAAAATTGGGATCGGTTTATAGCATGAATAAGGATTCATGTTCAAAAAATCGATCGAGATTGAGCAAATTTATTTATTTAATATTTGATATTAAATTAAATTAAAAAATTAATTAATTAAATTAATTTTGAATTATTTATTTAATTATATTAATTTTAATTAAAAATCAATTTAATATTGATTTTTGAATTAAAATTAAATGTAAAATGAGGGTTTTTTATGATTTTCATGAAAAACAAGTTGCCAACTTGCCCAATCTTACTCATCTTCAAAATTCACCAAAATTGGCCACCTCCATCTCAAAGCATCCTCATCACTCTTGAGTTGTCACTCCATTGAAGCTTTTTGAAGCTTTATATAATGGTGATTTGAGGTGTTTTGGGAGAATTACACAGAAAGTTCAATATTCCCGAATTAGTGACCTTTGAGGTCTTTTCTTCCAAATTCTCTCAACCAAGGATCCCACAATCTGATCTAAGGCCTGAGGGTAGTAGGGAAGACTCTAACGGTTGTTCACGAAGTGTTCGTGCTGAAAACCATCAACCGGGTGAAGAGAATTTTATCTTCAAAGTTGAGTTTTCTATCCTCTGTTTTTCCAAATTTTGAGCATGTTTTTATTTTACAAAATTGATCAACTTAGAGTGTTCAAGATCCAAAATTGCTTCCGTTTTCTTAATCTAGACTCTTTCAATTGGTATCAGAGCAATTTTGAGCACTCAATTTGATCTATTTTGTTCTGTGGTGGGTGTTTTTTGAAATACAATTTTTCTGGGCATCTAAAGTGTTCTTCTGACTTTGGCATTTAAATTGAGCATCTATTTGTGCTTTATTTTCAAATTGCTCAAGTGTGTTTGAGCATTAATGTGTGTAGAATAAGCTGTAAAAATTCCGGGTCGATTGGAGTTTGGGAAGGCCTTCAATTTGAAGAAAGAAGCCACGGAGGTCTTGAAATCAGAAAACAGAGGTGATGCTGGAATTTTTTTTTGTTTTCTGCTACAGTAATTTTCACACAGCAGCCCGCGTGTTTTGTTTTTTAAAAGGAAGAAGATGCTTTTAGTTGACTTTGACTGGACCGTTGACCATTGACCGATTCAGTTGACTTTGACCGGTTCAATGGTTTTTAGACCAGTTTGGCTCGATTTTGGTCCGGTTCGGTTGGTTTTAGTCCGGTTCTGACTATTTCGAGGCCGGTTTTTCCATTTTGGAGGTCCGTTTCACCAATTGGAGGCCCGGTTCATTCTTTTACAGCCCGGTTTATCCTTTTGAAGGTTCGGTTCACACATTTACAAGCCGGTTCGACCCAAATTCGAAGAGTTCGAAGTGACTCGATGATAATTCTAGATTATTATTGTAATAATTTAGTAGTTTGCTTGCATTAGATGCCAAAACCAGTCCACTTTAGTGTGTTTAATTAATTATGCATTGTGAATGTATGTTTTAATTAAAATCCCTGATTATATGTGCATAAAGTATGCCATATAGATTTTAAAATCCCACCATAGGAAGCATGCTCCATGCATTGAAAGTATGTTATAAGTGTTATAATATATTGTATGCATGTTAATTGGGTTTCATAAGAATTAATATAAGAGTTATATTATTTTATGAAACAAATATTATATGTTTTAATTATAATTAATATAAGGGTTATATTAATTAAAAATTAAACATATAATTGCTATGCATTTATTCATGTGATGATTTTGTTATAAATGTATGTTTATTCATGTGATGAATGATGAAATAATTTATAACATAGAAATGCATGTAACCTAAGGTTAATTAATTAGTTTTAAAATGGTTTTAGAACCGAAATTAATTAGATCTAAGGTTATCTAGTTCTAATAAGATTAGAATTAGGAAACTAATAATTTATAAACTTTGATTAAAGAGGACTCGACTAAGGAAGGTTACGCTAGGTTGGGGTACTTAGCGGACGGAAACTTAACACCCTACCTGAACCGACACACGGAGTGAATTTAATCCATAGGTTTATAAATTATCTTTCGTGAGTGGCGTTTATTAAAAGTTAATAAATTAAACTCATAGACCTAGGTTTATTAAAAGGTTAATAGACTTAGGTAATTCCAGTATAATTGTTATATTGGTAGACTTAGGTTATATTGTTTTAGCCGGAATATGCCTAAGTAAAAGTATACCCAAACTGTTTAAAATACTTAGTGGGAGCGAAAAGGTATATATGATATATCAATTTCCTCTTACGCTCTCCAAGGTTCACACTGTGTGAGATTTATGCTCGGCCTCGTGATGTCAATAGGGCATCCCCATTCGGATGGTGTTTGCATAAATCAAGAGCAAGGTGAATGGAGAAAGTATTTATAGTAAGTGAGTAAAGGAAGTGTGTCAACACATCCTACGATCTCCTCCATTAGGTTGGACCGTGAGATTCCCATGTTGCGCCTGCAGGTTGCCCGAAGTAGCACCATCCATTCGGAGGATGTAACATGGGATTGAACAACTCAAACTCCGTAAATGGATAGGGTCTCTTAGGTCCATTCCCGGCTTTGTTTCTCGGTTCGGTAGCATTGTTGGGGCCGACCTCTCGAGGTCCGAAAATGGCGGGTCACACTTACAAGAATTGCTAAGTGTTAGTAAGTTCTTGACCAAAGTAGCGATAACTAGAATGTTATAGGAATAAGAGTTATTACGGTATTAACATTTAGTCAAGAATGTCTTGGTTCGATGAAGGAGTGATTGACTACCACTCGGTAGCGGTTGCTCGACTCACTGAAGTATCGTTAAAAAACAATAATGAGTTTGTGGGTACATTATTACTTTTGCTAAATTCTTAAATTGGATAGGTTACAAACAATTCACTAATAGAATTCATTCTTTTTCAAAGATGTCAAACTCTTTTATCCAATTACTCGCTTCAATAAACTTAGCGGCGATAATTATGGAACACGAAATCAAACTTGAATACGATTCTTGTTCGGATGATCTGAGGTTCGTCTTAACGGAAGAATGTCCTTCCCCTCCCAGCTCGACTGCAAACCGAATTGTTCGGGATGCCTATGACAGATGGATTAGGGCTAATGAGAAGTCCCGAGTCTATATCTTAGCCAAAGATATCTCGATGTGTTGTCTAAGAAACATGAGACCATGGTCACCGCAAAGGAGATCATGGGATTATTCTGACGATGTTTGGACAACCGTCCTCATCGGTCCATTATGATCTTTGTCAAATACGTTTACAACTCCCGTATGAAGGAGGGAGCCTCTGTTAGGGAACATGTCCTTGACATGATGACCCACTTCAACGTGGTCGTTTGAAGTAAATGGAGCGATCATTGATGAGAGAAAGTCGGTAACCTTTATTATGGAATCTCTTCCGAAGAGTTTCTGCCATTCATTCGCACAAATGCGGTGATGAATAAAATAGAGTATAACCTAACTACTCTCCTCAACGAGCCTCTCTGACTTTTGAGTCCCTCATGAAATCAAAAGGAAAAGAGAAGGAGGCAAATGTTGTCACTTCGAAGAAGTTCCTAAGAGGATCGTCCTCTGGGACCAAGTCTGGTCCTTCCTTTTCTAAGAATAAGGGTATTCAGAAAAAGAAGAAGAAGGACAAAGGGAAGGGACAGGCTCCCGCACGCAAGGCCAAGGCCACAGGAAAATGTTTCCATTGTGGTGCGACGCAGACCTTTGGAAGAGGAACCGCCCAAAATACCTTGCGAGAAAAGAAAGGCGAGAAAGAAAAACAAGGTAAATATGATTTACTCGTTATTGAAACATGTTTAGTGGAACATGATGATTTTGCACGATATTAGATTCGGGAGCCACTAACCATGTTTGTTCTTCTTTTGAAACTAGTTCTGGCAAAGAATTCTTGATGGGGAGACATCTCTCAGGGTTGGAACGGGAGAGGTTGTCTCAGCCAAAGCAGTGGGAGCAGTGAAGCTGTTGTTTAGAGATAGATTCGTTTTATTAGAAAATGTACTTTTGGTTCTTGGAATCAAAAGAAATCTTGTATCTATCTCTTGTTTGCTTGAACATATGTATAAAGTATCTTTTGATCATAATGAAGCGTTCATTTGCAAAAGAGGTGTACGAATATGTTCTGCTAAACTTGAAAACAGCTTATATGTGTTAAGACCAACAGAAGTAAAAGCTATTTTGAACAGAGATGTTTAAAGCAAATGATACTCAAAATAAAAGGCGAAACTTTCTCCTAGTACCTATCTTTGGCACTTGAGACTAGGTCACATTAATCTCAATAGGATTGGGAGATTGGTCAAGAGTGGTCTCCTAAGTCGGTTGAGGACAACTCTTTACCACCATGTGAGTCTGTCTCGAAGGAAAAAATGACTAAAAGACCTTTTTCCTCGAAAAGGTTATAGAGCCAAAGAGCCCTTGGAACTTGTGCATTCGGACCTTTGTGGTCCTATGAATGTCAAGGCACGAGGAGGATATGAATACTTCATCGAGTTTATTGATGATTATTCTAGGTATGGTTATCTTTACCTAATACATCATAAGTCCAAACCCTTGAAAAGTTCAAGGAATATAAGGCGAAGTTGAGAATACATTAGGTAAAACGATTAAAACACTTCGATCAGATCGAGGTGGAGAGTATATGGATTTGAGATTCCAAGACTATATGATAGAACATGGAATCGTATCCCAACTCTCAGCACTCGGTACACCTCAAATGAATGGTATATCCGAGAGGAGAAATAGAACCTCATTAGACATGGTTCGATCCATGATGAGCTACGCTCACGCCTAGTTCGTTTTGGGGATATGCGATGAAGGCTGCTGCATATATTTTGAACATGGTTCCTCTAAGAGTGTTTCAAAACACCCTATGAGTTATGGAAAGGCGTAAAGGTAGTTTACGTCACTTCGAGATTTGGGATGTCCAACACATGTTCTAGTGTCCAATCCAAAGAAAGCCGGAACATCGTTCAAAATTATGCCTATTCGTAGGGTACTCCAAAGAAACGAAAGGTGGTCTCTTTTATGATCCTCAAGAGGACAAGGTGCTTGTGTCGAGAAACGCCACGTTCTTAGAGGAAGACCACATGAGAGATCATCGACTCTGTAGCGAGATTGTCTTAAGTGAAATTTCGGGGAAGCTACGGATAAATCAACAAGAGTTGTTGATGAAGCCGGTCCTTCTCAAGAGTTGAGAATGCCTCGGCGTAGTGGGAGGGATGTTAGACAACCCGACCGTTACATGGGTTTGACCAAACCCAAGTCGTCATACACGATGATGGCGTTGAGGATCCATTGACCTATAAGCGGGCAATGAATGATATAGATAGGGGCGAGTGGATTAAAGCCATGGACCTTGAAATGGAGTCAATGTACTTCAATTCGATGCGAAACTTGTAGATCAACCGGATGGTGAAAGACCTATCGGTTGCAAGTGGATCTACAAGAGGAAACGAGATCAAGCTTCGTAAGGTGCAAACCTTTAAGGCTCGACTTGTGGCAAAGGGTTATACCCAAAGGGAAGGGTGGACTATGAAGAAACCTTCTCCCCACATTTGCCATGCTTAAGTCCATTAGAATACTCTTGTCCATTGCCACGTTTTATGACTATGAAATTTGGCAAATGGATGTCAAGACGACCTTTCTAAATGGCAATCTTGAAGAGAGTATCTATATGGATCAACCGAAAAGGGTTCATAGTTCGGGTCAAGAGCAAAAGGTTTGCAAGCTTAAACGATCCATCTATGGATTGAAACAAGCTTCTAGATCTCGGAATATAAGATTTGATCTGCGATCAAATCTTATGGCTTTGAAACGAGAATATTGACGAGCCTTGTGTTTACAAGAAGATAGTCAATACCATCTGTAGCTTTCTTAGTTCTATCGTGAGGCGATATCTTGCTCATTGGGAATAATGCAGATTCTGGATCAGCGTTAAGCAATGGCTAGCGACCCAATTCCAAATGAAAGATTTGGGAGAGCTCGGTTTGTTCTTGGAATCCAAATTGTTGAATCGCAAGAACAAAACGCTAGCATTATCCACAGCATCTTATATTGACAAGATGTTGGTTAGATATAAGATGCGAGAATTCCAAGAAGGGTTTATTACCTTTCGGGCATGGAATTCATTTGTCTAAGAACAGTGTCCTAAGACACCTCAAGAAGTTGAGGATATGAGACGCATTCCCTATGCATCTGCCGCGTCAGTAGTCCGATGTATGCCATGTTATGTACTCGACCCGACATATGCTATGCAAAGGGGAATAGTCGGCAGATATCGATCTAATCCGGATATGATCACCGGATCGCCATTAAGAACATCCTCAAATATCTTAGGAGAACGAGGGACTATATGCTTGTGTATGGTGCAAAGGATTTGATCCTTGCAGGATACACTGACTCTGATTTTCAGACTGATGTGGATTCGAGGAAATCCACATCAGGATCAGTGTTCACTCTTAACGGAGGAGCTATAGTATGGAGGAGTATAAAGCAAGGTTGTATTGCTGACTCCACCATGGAGGCTGAGTACGTCGCAGCTTGCGAAGCAGCGAAGGAGGCTGTATGGCTTAGGAAGTTCTTGACTGATTTGGAAGTTGTTCCAAATATGAATTTGCCTATCACCCTTTATTGTGATAATAGTGGTGCAGTGGCAAATTCCAAAGAACCTAGAAGCCATAAGCGCGGAAAGCACATAGAGCGCAAATATCATCTCATCAGGGAGATTGTGCAACGAGGAGACGTGATTGTCACGCAGATCGCTTCGGAGCACAACATTGCTGATCCGTTTACAAAGCCCCTCACGGCTAAAGTGTTTGAGGGACACCTAGAGAGTCTAGGACTACGGGTTGTATAGTAGGCGCTTTTCTTTGCTCAAAGATGTTTTACCCCACGACGCGTTTTAGTCCAAGTGGGGATTGTTGGGTTTTATGTCCTAAAACTCGTGGTTTTGTAAAGCCGAATGTATATTCTATATCACAATAAAGTTGTTATTGAAATTTATTCAGTAAAAGTGTTATTGACTATTGTGTATTGTGTAACCTTAATCCAATAAAGAACCCTTGGCAATAGGATGAATACTTGAACTTTATGTGTGACATAAAAGTGGATCAAGTTCAAGTTATAGCCAGAACAGTCTATAGTATAAGGATAGGGTTGGGGACCTTATCCTGGAGACACTATGGACGCGGCCCACTTTGTACAGAACAAACGATGTGATCCTTAATCGTTCATGTGGAGACATGTGAGTGGGGCGCCTATGCAATGAGTTTGCATAAGATCGATCTGCGTAATAGTCACTTAGACTTTATAACTCCGTTCTCGTCTTAATCGACTATATTCATCCGATGACCTAGGTAACTCGATCTTAATCCTGAGCGTTCTATGGACTCCTGTTTATTCGAATTATCCTTAGATTTGCATGGGTGAGAGTGGCTCGAGATCTGCAGACTCAATAATCCTGCCATTTCGTGATAAACCGGGTAGATAGTCGGGAACATAGTTCGGCAAGATGGAATTCATTCCTACCCGCTTTAGGGATTAGTAGAAAGGTTGTTCCCTTAAGTACTGACTCCGGGTCTTAAACAATGGGCCCATCCCTCTCATTGGCCCGAGAGGGATTTGGTTTGCTGGTTGGACCACAAACCAATTGTTCATTAGAGGATCAGTGGAACTTAAGGAACAAGAGGTAATTACTGAGGGTAAAGCGGTAATTTTGACCCAAATTGTAATTACGAAGGACTGTGAAGGATCGACTTACTAATCATGGTTATATCAGTGGACATAAATATATCTCTGATGAGAGAGAGTGCGACCACTTTGGGCTTTAGTGGAGTGTCCTTGGTTAACGAATGTTGATTAGGTAGATTAAAGAGTTTGGTCGGTTAATCTCTTATCGTTGGAGCTCATGATCTGTAGGTCCATTAGGTCCTCCTTACTAGCTCGGACTTAGCCTTATAACTTTTTGAGAGAAAAGAATTTGAATTGTTCAAATTCAAGTTTGGGAGAAAGCGTTATTTATATGTGATATATTTAACGAATCATAGCTTAATTATGAATTAAACTATGATTAATAAGAGGTGGATATATTTAAATATGATTTAAAAATTGGGATCGGTTTATAGCATGAATAAGGATTCATGTTCAAAAAATCGATCGAGATTGGGCAATTTATTTAATTTAATATTTGATATTAAATTAAATTAAAAAATTAATTAATTAAATTAATTTTGAATTATTTATTTAATTATATTAATTTTAATTAAAAATCAATTTAATATTGATTTTTGAATTAAAATTAAATGTAAAATGAGGGTTTTTTATGATTTTCATGAAAAACAAGTTGCCAACTTGCCCAATCTTACTCATCTTCAAAATTCACCAAAATTGGCCACCTCCATCTCAAAGCATCCTTATCACCCTTGAGTTGTCACTCCATTGAAGCTTTTGAAGCTTTATATAAATGGTGATTTGAGGTGTTTTGGGAGAATTACACAGAAAGTTCAATATTCCCGAATTAGTGACCTTTGAGGTCTTTTCTTCCAAATTCTCTCAACCAAGGATCCCACAACTGCTCTAAGGCACGAGGGTAGTAGGGAAAGACTCTAACGGTTGTTCACGAAGTGTTCGTGCTTGAAAACCATCAACCGGGTGAAGAGAATTTTATCTTCAAAGTTGAGTTTTCTATCCCTCTGTTTTTCCAGCTTTGAGCATGTTTTTTATTTTACAAAATTGATCAACTTAGAGTGTTCAAGATCCAAAATTGCTTCCGTTTTCTTAATCTAGACTCTTTTAACAAGATTGCTCGGTTAATCTCATTAACCTCCCAATCAACATTCGTTAACTACAGGAACACTCCACTAAAGTCCCACAGCTGCACTCTTCTCACTGCAGATATATTTTTGTGTCCATGGATATTGACTAATAATAGCAAGTCAATCCTTCACGAATGTTCGTAACACCAGCTGGGTCAAATTACCGTTTTACTCCTGGGACGTTACATCTTGTGCATTAAGTACCACTGCTCCTCTAATGAACAATTTGTTTGTGGTCCTACTAACAAACAGAGTCCCTCTCGGGCCAATGAGAGAGTCAGACCCTTTGTTCAAGTCCCAGAGACACCACTTAAGGGAACATTCCCCTACTTGCCCTAGAAGGTGGAAGGAGTGAATTCGATCTTGCTAAGTTAAGTTCCCAGCCGCTCACTCGGTCTTGTCCCCAAGAAGGTAGGCATATTGAGTCGGCGAATCTGGCCACTCTCACCCATACTAGTCAAAGGACAATCTTTCGCGAACAAGAGTTCGTAACTTCTTTCGAGATTGAGATCAAGTTGCCTAGGTCATCATCTAGTGAAATAGAAACCTAACTAGGCAAATCGAGTTCTGACTAGAGGTTACTATTTCGTGGTCCGGTCTTATGTAATCTCATTATATAGGATATCCCCACTCACATGTCATCTACACGAACACGTTAGGATCAAAGTGTTTGTATCAAATTTGTAACACCCCAAGATTTTTAAGTACCTCTTAGGTTGTACTTGGATTAATTTAATGGAAATTAAATTAATCGGGCCTTGAAGTTTCTTACTTTAAATTAAGTCTTGCAATTTTAAGAGGATATATATGTGGTTTAACCATATATATGTATGAATTGGGTTATTTATATAAGTCTATAGACATTCTTGAGGTTTTGTTTAAAATGAAGGGTATTTTGGTAAATATGGGATTTAGGGTTTCATAAAGGACATTTTGTCCTTTAGGGTGCACGAAAAACGAGGGAATTCTTTTTCCTCCTCCTTCAGCCGCACGACAAGAGACCCACGACCAAGCGACCCAACCGTCCCGGGCCGCATCACGGCCGCCGAGCCACTTGGTCCGCCGGCTCGCCATTAGGTCACGCCGTCGATCACCCAAGCTCGCGCCTCGTCCCCGTTCAGCAGCCGAAAGCGTCCGGCGACTTCTTGTCCCAGCCTTTCGAAGAGACATCGAGGCCGAAAGTCGCATGCCTCGCCTCCGTCTAGCAGCTGAAGACGTTATACGTCGAAGCCATCGGTCCTTCCTCCGGCCCCGCGCCGTCCGCTGCGATTGTCCGATTCTTCCCGCCTCGATTACCCATCGATTTGCACGCAGAGGTTGCGAGCGATGAGCCTTCTGGTGATCGGGTCAACGTTTGGTTCGGACTTTTGAGGTAGTTTTGGATCGGTTTTGGTTGAGGGAAGGTCGGTTCCAAGTAGATCAGGCCACGAGGATCTCAATGGTATGTTCCACGCGCCAAGACGCGCGCCGCCTCCACCACCACCGCGCCGCCACCCGCCACATCGCCGCCGCCCGCCACGCGCCGCCACGCGGGCTGCTCCGGCCCACTGCTTTGATCCCCGAGTTCGTTTTCACCTCCGGTTGGGTAATTTCGCTTGATTATTACTCGATATTCCAACTAATTTCGATGTAGACTCTAAGTTATGCTTATGTTAACTAATTAAGGAATTGATGAAATGGAATTAGGAATCCGCGCATACTAATCACGATTGTGATGAACAACAGTTAGGAAGGGAGCATGAGGAGTGTTAAGCTCCGAGCTATGGTAAGGGACCTTGTGCCGAATCTTTTTAAATGGGATTAAAGAAAACGAATTTCAATATTTTATGTGAAATTAGTACGATATTTTACTTAAAAAGATCTAATGATTTTACACGAGAATATTCCAAGATTTTATGTGAGAATGCCTTGATATTCTATGTGAAGATATCTCAATATTTTATGTGAGTATAATCTAGTATTTTATGCGAGATTATCTTTGTATTTTATGTAAGAATATTCTAGTATTTCATGTGAGGATATTACAGTATTATCTATGAGAATATTGCATGATTATATTCGTGAGTATTACACCCTATCTGATGTGGAAAGTCATGATTTGCATATCAATGATAATGGTTGTGGCATGTACACTATATTTATGTTGAATGATGGGACCTCATGCATGTTATGTATGTCATGAAATGATTTGATGAAAAATGTGGACATTGGTCTCCCGAGTGCATTATGTGCATGGTCAAACATGCATTAGAGACCCTATGGGTCAAATTACAGGGTCCAGTGGGGACTCAATTTATACAGAGTGCATGAGGGACTCAAACCATACAGGGGTCTGTGAGGGACTCAAATGATTACAGGGGTCTGTGAGGGACTCAAAACGAAATGACTCAGGATGACCAATCGACCACATAAATAAAAAGGAAGTCATGGATTAAAGACCTGACAATATGAGAAAGTTTTAGGTCCCGCATATGTACATTTCGAACAAGTTTAAAAGTCATGATTGTATGTGTATGCATATCCCAAACCTCGGTAGCGAGGTCACTTACTGGGTATTGTTTTACAATACTCACCCTTTCTTTAAAAAATGTTTTTCAGGTAAGGCTAAGGACGTGCAGGGCGAGTGACGGAGGCGCGTTGCCAGGACCATGGGAATAGACATGTTTTCCGCACATTTCTTTTATAACTGATGTTGTTCCTTTATGTTTTCTAAGTTTAAATTTACTTTACAGATTTTAAATAGGCCATGTTAAACTGCTCCTTTTATCTGTTTTGAATGTTTTCCTTGGGATCCCTAAAGACAAATTATTTTCATTGGAGATTTAAAGATCGTTTTATCTCTGCTGGCCTATAAATGCATGCATGTGTAGTAATGTCCCTAAGAGTTTAGTCATAGAAAAATAGGGGCGTTACAAAATTCAAGTGGGTCGCATCCATAGTTTTTACCAGGGTAAGGTACCCAAAACTTATCCCCTAACTATAGACCCTTTAGGTTGTATCTCGAACCGAGAACTTTTATATGTACACTACATTGAGTTAAAGATTCATATAACAACTTTGGATGTTTAGTTTATTAGATTTAGGGTTTAAATATAAGGCAAACTCGTAGATAACAAACAATAATAGCTCTTTATTGAAATAATAACACTTTATTACATTAATTAGAACATAATTACAAATACGTGTTTTAGAGCACAAAACCCAACAAACTTTTGCTTCCATCATTGTTAATTTAGTAAAATATTTTCTGCTTATGAGTATCGTGTGCGTAATTGCGTAGTCTGCCAGACATAAATTCCTCATTACTCATTTTCGGGTTACTCAACTATATTGAAATTGTTCATATTTCTTCATTGATAAGAAAAGAAAAGAGATTACAAAAAGTGCTAAATATATATACAAAAACAAGAAAAACACACAATAATTACAAGCAGTACTTAATTCACTGCTACAAATTTGGCTTTTATTGACAGCTAAAAACTGTCAACATTCACTTTAGTTGACATTTTTTGACCGTCATTGCAAGCGGTGTCAATAAATCTAAGCGTCAATAAAAAGTTGATAGTTGACGGTCGTTAAACATCAACGACTATGTCTTTATTGACGGATTTTAACTGTCAATAATATTAATGTTGACACTTATTAGCCATCAACTATGACGTAAATCTGTCAACAAAGACCTATTTATTGACACTTATTTGTTGTCAAAATAGGGTATAGTTGATGGTTTTTAGCCGTCAATATTTAGGTGAAAACGTCAACAAAAACCTTTTTATTGACACTTATAATCCGTAAACATAGAGTATAGTTGATGGTTCTTAGCCGTTAATATTTAGGTCAAAGCGTCAATAATAAACACTTTATTGACATCTGTGAGCCGTCAACATTAGGTATAGTTGATATTTTTTAACCGTCAATATGTTTAGCCAACCGTCAATAATATCCCTTTTATTGACACTTGTTGTATGTAAATATAAATATATCTTGACGTATTTTAGTTGTCATCTATAACTATACTTGACATTTGACATTGTTGACTATGACATATATGTTGACAGTTTTGAACCGTCAATACTGCCGGTTTTAATGTCGTTTTTCAGCCATCAACTAGGTAGCCAGTCTTTACTTAACTCGACCCAAGCAATGTCAATAGGAAATGCTATTTACTTTGCAAGAATAAAAAGAAGAAACTTGTATGAAATGAAAGAGTTTCGCGGGAATTGTCTTGATCGTCGGATATCATTGAGAAATAGGAAGAAGTGTTATCGAACGATTTTCTTAAATTCTTCCCAGTATGGAATGAGTCAAAAATCTTGCAACAAGTCTCGATCTATACAAAACACACTGGGTTTTTGTCTTTCTTTCGGTTTCATTGATAGCAGAAGAGCCTTACCTTTATATACAAAGGGCTCCCGTGCTTGACTAATAGTTTCGAAAGTCAAGGGGCCTTCAAAATGTAGTATAGTAAGTAATAGGTTGCTACTCTAGGCTCGCTTCGCTTCTTCAAGCTCTGCCCCTTATTGAAAACTAAAGCGCTAACGCGCCAACTATTATTTAGTAAAGCAAGCAACCTTTCGCTCCCCAAGGCTCACCTTTTTGTGCAGGTGGAGGCGATAGGGCTCGCTTAACCTGATACACACACGAAATCTCTCGCATGCAAATATTTCAATCGGAAAGCCTCGCTTATTGAAAGGGTGATTATTTGATTTTGAGAACCCTTTTTTTGCTCATAAGTAAGGAAACCGTTGGTAGGAGCGGCGGGATGATGATGAGTATATAAATCAAAGAAAAACCAAAAGAAAAAAAAAGAAGGAGGAAATAATGATTTTGAAAACAGGCGAGGATAGATTCTTTACAATGACCACCGTAGACTAATTGAAAGGGATGTAGCGCAGCTTGGTAGCTCCTTTTGTTTTGGGTACAAAATGTCACGGTTCCAATCCTGTCATTCCTACCTATTACTTCTCCTCTCAGGCGATGAACGAGGATCCATTGAGATCGATTCAAATTGGACATACAAAATCTTTCATTGTTCAAGCTCTTTCACATGGGTACAAAAATCATCCTTTTCTTTATAGTCGTATCTACTTTAATAAGAAAACGCTCTTAGTTGATTCGGTGAGAACGTGAGTCTCCAAAACCCGATGTCGTAGGTTCAAATCCTACAGAGCGTGATTCCGTTCTTGTTAGGTCTAATTACAATGAAATAACTTCACTAACTTGAACAACAACTAGAATTTTACCTCCTTTATCTCTTAAAGCAACAAGAAAGGAGGAGGTAAAAATAAAAAGAACAAATAATAAATAAACTATGTTGTGTAACTTCATCAAAAATGAAATGCTCTTTGAATCATTGAAGAATGAATGAGCTTATAATGCCCTTTATTTAAATTTTATTCCAACTAATTAGCTTTTCAATGAGTGGGTTCATTCCCATAAAATCTTGAATAAAAAGAAAAAGTCTCATACGATCGAGATCACTCAAAACTAGGTTCTACATTTTTTCTTTCCATATTCAAACCATTCTTCTAATTAGGTGAAGAAACGATCCTTTGAGTCTAATATAACAACAATAATGCGTGCATTACGAATATTAATTATTATTTTATTCGTTTCTTCTCTTTCGTCCATCGAATCCTATGTACTCTCTCATTATTTTGTTCTTTGGACGACTAACCAATTCCTTAAAATTAAAAAAAAAAAGATTCAAACAAAAATATAACTACAAACACAAAAGAAATATTTCCAGTTTCACGCCTAATTTAATTGAATTTTGGCACTATGAGAATCGCTTCGAATTGTTATAAACCAACCATCGGATTCACATTTTACCCAATATTCGGTTTCTAGCCCAAGCCAATAACCGAGAGAACCCTTATACTACATACAGGAATTTTCATAATTTTCTATTGAATGTATGGTACATGATTCTACATCGACAAGCACCAAGAAAAGAAGAAACAAATGATTTAGTGCTTCATTTCGATCATCGATTGTGAAATTGCGTTCTTCACGTCGAGAAGGATAGCTATACTTCTTGGTATACTCTAAAAACACCCTCGGTACAATATTGACGATCTTACAAAGATCTAATTTCATTAATTTCCATTTACTGATCTCATCTTTTACGGAATCAATCCCCTTTTGATTGTACAAGAATATGTGGAGCTCGACATGTCTAGAAGCACAGGAGAACGTTCTTTTGCTAATTCACCCATCCTCTACCACCTGCATTTGTATGAACAAATCTATCAGAGACTCAACGATTTATCAAACCATATAAGACAAATTTTATCAAGATAAACTATAATTGCAAATGAACTAAAGCAAAGTTCCATTGACTAACTAATAAGTTTAAATTACTACGTATCTTTCTAAGCAAACTGTTAAAGAACATAACACTAACTCCTGAAAATAAAATAAATGAAGTATGATAACAAAAATGTTCATAAGTACTGATTTACAAATTCACATAACTCAACTCGTATCACGTCCAACTCATCTTGGGTGTACTTATCGTTTCTCGTCAACTGAAACACAAATAAGTGTACATGCATTAAAAAATTGAATAAATGAAGAAACTTTATAACACATAGAATAAGATCAAAGTATTACCACGTCTGTTATCACTCGACTTCTCTGTGTTACTATATCTCTCGAATAAACTTAATAGTATAGTACTCACACTCTGTACTCCCCGGTTGCTTAGCACACTATATAAATAGATTAAAACAAATAGTAAGCAAGACTCGAATAAATAAACAAAATGGTGAAAAAATGGTAAATTTGAAACGATTACCTGAACAGCTATCCAATTAAAAATTGGACTTCTAGCGTTTGCTTGAGCATAAAACATCCTAATAACCCTATACAAGTACAAATACATAAAAGTAAGTGAATAACATTTTTTTTATCAAAAATATATCAATGGTAAAAGTTTCATAATACTTACGTATTAACTATATTTTTCACGTAATCGCGAATGTCATGTCCTATGGAGTCAATCAACCAAATTGTAGATGTTTTCAATGATATATATAACCACCAACAACCAATGGTGTCTAAATATAGAATTACCAACAAATAAAAGTTAGAAATATATACTAAAATACAAGTAAATTAATAAGCACATGGTTTACGTACCCTGAATTACAAGGACATATCAATAGTTTATTCTTGGTCTCTCGTAACCTATTACATAAGAATCAACAACGTTGCTCTTCAGGTCCAAAGGCATATGAAATCAAGGATGGTTGAAGGAATGCATATTGTTCTAATATGATAGGTTGAGATTGACACAAGTACCTAACAATAAATAAAAAAATATTAAAGTTTAAAATGATACAATGAAAATTAATAATATATGATACAATGTACCTTTCAAAAACAAAAACACACTTCTAAACTCAACATCCAAATAACTCAATCAAACTCCAATTCACTAATCATTTTAATAACTCAAGAAATGATACAAAACATACACTCAGCAACTTCAAAGCAAGTATTACTCACATGTCACAATTGCTAAGCAGAACTCAAAACTAACAAACTAGTTAATGTCTATCCTAAAGTGGAGTTTACTCTTAATTAAGTCTCGAAAAATTCAGCAGCATAACAACATAATTACAACAATACCAAAATGTTACATGTACCTTTATGAAACAAAAACACACTTCTAACCTCAACATCCAGATAACTTAATCAAACTCCAATTCACTAATCATTTTAACGATTCAAGAATACTCCTAAATTTCAGCAGCATAACAACATAATTACAACAATACCAAAATTTTACATGTACATGTTTTTAACAAAAAGACACTTCCATACTCAACATCCAGATAACTCAATCAAACTTCAATTTACTTCTCATTTTAATGATTCAAGAATACTCGACCACCATAAACGAAACAAAACATACACTCAACAACTTCAAAACAAGAATAACTCACATGTCACAATTTTTAAGCATAACTCAAAACTAACAAACCAACTACTATGTATATCCTAAAGTGGTAAATATCGAGAATATCAAAGTCTATATAATTAAATAATACTTACACAATATAAACTAATATAACCGAGATTGCAAGTTCCTCCATCATGCAGAGCTGTTGCATGCTGTCTTTCATCAAATGAAAGTTGAATTGATATCCGAACACATGATCAGATATTGGGATGTCTATATACTCAGTCCTCAAGCCTTCAAGAATTTTGATCATGTATTTTACTGCAAGTGGCATATGCACTCGTGACACATCATTTCTACCTCTCTTCTCCCTAAATGTCGCTAGCTCACGGTGAGGTTTCTTACGTTCCTACGAACACGATGTTATATATTAAAAATCATAAACATCAAGTTAAACAACAACGAGCGTTTTCAAATAAATTTACCTTTTCTATTTTATCTACTATTACAAGATTTTTTGGCCATGGAACGTGAGAACTAATCGCATTTGAAACCGTCCCAATACTCCCAGCTATCGGTATAGGCAATGCAACATTGAATTCAGATACAAGAGTGATAAGTACTCTCACATCGTTCGATGTGAGAGACACACCGTAAACAACTTGTTCATTCGGACTTAACCTCTCATAAACCATTCCTGATGCCACAATATTGCTTATATTCTCAACAGCTAAATCACAAGATTTTTCCTACAGAGTATATTAAAAATTATGACTTAGTATTTATATACATTTTCTTAAAATCCAATTAACGAATATTTAGATTAAGAGTTACCTGATCAAGATTTTCAGTAGATGTCGAACCAATTGGTGGTTGTACTTGGCAACTAACCCTATCTGGCAAGAGAGTGACATCACCACACCGTTTTCCCCATCTTTTTCACGTGTGTATTTTGTCGTAATTTGACTGTATCGAGTCATCAGTTCTTTCTTTTCTTTCTTCCAACTCGTTTCTTCGTCAGTCTCATGACGTTACTTTTCTGAGTCGAAGGTGTGAGTTTATGAAAGAAGAACGATGGTGTGATTAAACCTCCCACATCTCTTACACGTCCTGAGTGTTCAGGAGTGCCTAATGCCTCTGTTAGAATATCATCATGCATATCTTCTGGATCTTTTGCTAGTTGGTCCTACAATTTAATAAAAATATAAATATATATTTACTACTCTAATGTAATGTCAATAAAGTATAAAAATATATGAACATTATTGCTTACAATTCTTACTGCAACATCTGCAATCTCTTCATTCAAGTATTTGCCATCCATTCCTTGTCGAGCTTGTATCCATAGCTTAGCTCGATCTGCATCCAAATCTACTTGTCCTTTCTTATTCTACAAAAGTATGTAGTCATCCAATTAATAAATGAGCAGACATAACATACTAATGTATAAATTCACAAATCAAAACATACCAACTCTTCCACAAAAATTTGCGTATCCCTTACGAGCAAGCCTATGATTGTATTTATTTTTGGAACGTCTTTCCTTTTGCAAACTGCTTAATTTGTACATCACAATTTTATAGCACAACACAAGGTTAATTAGTATCTTTGTGTAAACATGTATAAACAAGAAATAATTCATTTTTCAATACTTACTTGAAACTCTTTAGATAGAACTCTACCAACGAATTCATCCCAATGAACTTGCTCGATGTGGTTATATGTCGGTGGTGGACATTTAGGCATGTTTTGAAATGGAATAAAATATTTAGTCCTCAAAATGCTCTTAAATTACCGGAACGAAATTCCAACTTTCATCAATATGTCATTCTTTGATTTACGATCTACTACGAAGGAATGCTGACAAAAAGAATATAATATATATAAGTAATTTTCAATTAAACTAGTAGCACATGATATTTAATAAGTTAGTGAAATAGTAGATTACCTCAATGCAAGAATAAATCTTTTCTTTCAATTCTCTTGGTACTTCAAGCCACGAGTCATTGTAATTGGAATGTGGTGTCGCACACATGTTCCAATATAGCTTATCATTTTCGTTGCATTCCTACCAATCCACTGTCTATGAGCATTGTATTCGATCACTCTTCGATCAGCTTCATTTTTTATTCCTGCAAGCTCGAGCATCACAGTAGCGCCTGGAGTAGGGCGCACATTAGGAGGTTGCACCATATCATCATTTCTGACCTCATCTTCACTACCAAGTGGAATGCGATCATCATCACTAGAGTATTAATCCATTAGAGTATCCTGCTAAATACATGCTAAGTACCTGCAGTACATTAGTTGAGTTAAATATAAATTAAAAAACATCAAATTGTATCAACATCTAAATTCAGTAATGAAAAGTTATACCATATAATTTATGCTTCATTTTCATTTTCGATCCAAATGCCATCACAGTCAGTGCGAACATATGTTGAACTATCATCATCTATTTCATCAGATTCATTAGTAGTGAGAACATAGTTAGAGTTATTGTAGTTTAAAATTAAGTCCCCGAGCTCGTCTTCGTTAATATGATCTTCGTACTCTCTATTTGGAGGATGCAACACAATAGACCATCGAGAGTCACATGGATCTTCTATATAGAACACTTGTTTAGCTTGTGAAGCTAAATGAAAGAATCATATTTGTATCCAATACGTCTAAGATCAACTAGTTTAAATCCAAGTTCATCTGTTTTAACACCCCCATTACTTTCAACCCAGTTACATTTGAACATTACAATCTTAAAATTGTGTTAATTTAATTCCCATATCTCTTGAATCACGCCATAAAAAGACATGCTTGTTGTTATTGGATTTTTATCTTTTGCACTAGATACTTGCATCGTACTTGCTACTAAACATACTCCACTATTTTGAACATTTCGAGTACCATCACGAAGCTCTGTATTGTAGCGAACACCATTCACTATGTAGCTTAAATAGGTTATCACAGTGGGTGAAGAACCATGTGATACCCATCTCAATGTGTTAGATATAGTATGGTTTGGTACTTCAAGATCAGTAGCAACCTATACACATAAACCACGTTAATATTTGAGTATAAGTCGTTAAAAACTAAAATGAAAAAAAAGAAAAAATGAGCATAATTATTAAAACCATACTTGATCACGTATCCAAGATATGAAGGTTCTATTGGGTTGATCTTGTAATCACTTCTGATTTCTTGACCTTGATGGATAGAGACGTTTCAAATAGTTCATATGTTTTCTATAATATAAATAGAATCATTGGTGTTAGTATATTAAGTTTAAGGATTAACTTTAAATTAGTACAAGAAGTGAACGTACTCTATGAAAGGTTGAACGTCATCTGTATTTTCTAAGACATATAGATGAGCCTGCTTGAGTTGTTCCTTATCAGGCTTCATATGAGAAGCTGTCGATGCAGGTCTCCCAAATTCATCATCCTGAGCTCGTTCACTTGCCTTTCCGAGCCCAATAGGTTTCACATCATGCAAAAATTCGGTGCAAAACTCTATATCTTCCTCGACAATATAACCTTTAGCAATACAACCTTCGGGTCGATTCCTATTTCTCACATATCCTTTAAGAACTTTCATGTATCTTTCAAAAGGATACATCCATCGAAGATACACAGCACCACAAAGCCGCACTTCTCTCACCAGATGTACTGTTAAGTGCATCATTATCGTGAAGAACGATGGAGGGAAGTATTTTTCAAACAGACACAGTACTACTACGATCTCGTGCTCGAAGTCACTTAATTGTGAAACATCGACCATTTTATTGCATATTGCATTGAAAAACAAGCAGAATCGTGTGATAGCAATTCTCACATGCTTAGGTAGTGCAGATCGAATTGCAACTGATAATAATTGTTGCATGAGCACGTGACAATCATGTGACTTCAATCCATTAACTTTTAGATTATCAGGTGATATAAGATTCTTTATATTAGAAGAATAACATTCAGGAACTTTCATTTTTGACAATGATTGACAAACCACACATTTCTCATGTTTGGATAATGTGTAGCAGGCTGGCGGTATGAATGTCCTTCTTCCTATAACTTTTGGGGCCAACTCAGGCCGAATACCTAATCGTTCTAAATCACGTCGAGTTTGTAATCCATCCTTTGTCTTACCTGGGATGTCGAGTAAAGTGCCTATTAAATTCATACAAACATTTCTCTCGATGTGCATTACATCTAAGTAATGTCGAACATGAAGCTTCTTCCAATATTCAAGTTAAAAAAATATAGATTTTTTCTTCCAACACGAACGTAAGGCACCTATTGATTTTTTCTCTTTTGGCACATCTTCATTGGAAAGTTCGTTATTGATGATTTTTTCAATAATTTCTTCTTCTGACAATGGTTGTGGAGCCTTTTCAATTTTTTTCATTATTGAATGCTTTCATCTGTCTTCTAAATGAATGAGCTAGTGACAAAAATTTTCTGTGTCCAAGATAATTCATCTTCTTTCCAAATTTTAAAAGCATAGCTGATGTGTGTTCTCCACATAAGGGGCATGCACAATATCCTTTGACACTACAACCGGATAAATTACCATATGCAGGAAAATCGTTAATTGTCCACAACAAATATATCTTCATACAAAGCATCATCTACTTATTTGATTGCATCAATTCTCTCTCCAGAAGATTCAAAATAATCAGCCACATCCAGATGCATCATATTGGAGGGGTCAAACACATCATCTTCTTGAATGGCAAGATTTACCTCCACATTTTTCCTTTTCCTTTTTCCTTCAGGGAAGCTTTATAGAGATCAACAAGGTGTTTTGACGTACGACAGGTACGTGACCAGTGCCCAATCATTCCGCACCGGAAACATTTATGTTCATCACCTTTTGAACTCCTATCTTGTGAAGCCTTTCCTTTATGATCATCACTTTGTGTGGGTTTCTTAAAATTACAATGGCCACCACGAAAATAGGTATTTCTTCCTCTACCGCGGTCACGACCACGACCTCGACCACGATTATTAAAATTCACAGCATTCACTTCAAGAAATGGTGTTGCTCCAGTTGGTCAAGATTCATGATTTTTCATTAATAGCTCGTTATTTTGTTCAACCACGAGAAGACATGAAATCAGTTCTGAATATTTTTTAAAGCCTTTCTCTCGATATTGCTGCCGCAGGAGCATATATTCTAGACATGAAAAGTGAGAAATGTTTTCTCTAACATATCAACATTAGTAATCCTTTCTCCGCATAATTTTAATTTTGAACTAATTCTGAAGAGTGCGGAATTATATTCACTTACTGATTTGAAGTCCTGCAACCTCAGGTGCATCCAATTATAACGAGCTTTTGGACGAATAACTGTTTTTTAATGATCGTACCTTTCTTTCAAACCTTGCCATAGAATGTAGGGATCTTTTATTGTAAGATACTATATTTTCAATCCCTCGTGAAGATGATGGCGAAGGAAGATCATGACTTTTGTTTTTTCTTGATTTGATGCATCATTTCCTTTTTTAATTGTTTCTCCAAGATTCATGGAATCTAAATGGATCTCAGCATGAAGGACCCATGACAACTAGTTATTTCCATTAATATCCAAGGCCGCAAATTCTAATTTTGCAAGATTTGCCATAGTAATACTATAATGATAATAATAATAATGATAATAATAATAATAATAATAATAATAATAATAATAATAATAAAAATAAAAATAATAATAATAATAATAATAATAATAATAAGAATAATAATAATAATAAACTTCCTGAGCAAAACAACTTCCTTTGCAGCTTCACAAGCCACAACATACTTTGCTTCCATCGTGGAATCAGCGATGCATCCTTGCTTGATGCTTCACCACACTACAACTCCTCCATTCAGAATGAAGGCTGCCCCGAAGGGGATTTCCTAGAATCCTTATCGGTCTGACAGTCAGAATCTGTGTATCCCGTAAGGATCAAATCCCTACTCCCATACACAAGGCTATAGTTACTCGTTCTCCTAAGATACTTGAGGATTGCCTTTACGGCTGTCCAGTGATCTAATCCTGGATTGGATTGATACCTACTGACAATCCCAACTGCATAACAGATGTCGGGCCTAGTACACAACATGACATACATCAGGATCCCTACAGCTAAAGTATAGGGGATTCGTCTCATATCCTCAACCTCTTGACGAGTCTTAGGACATTGATCCTTAGACAAGTAAACTCCATGCCTTAAAGGCAGCAAGCCCTTCTTGGAGTTCTGCATCTTATATCTAGACAACATCTTGTCAATGTAAGATGCCTGAGACATGGCTAGCGTTCTGTTATTCCGGTTCCGGACTATCTGGATACCTAGAACATACTGTGCTTTTTCCAAATCTTTCATTTGTAATTGTGAAGCCAACCATTCCTTAATGTCAATAAGAAATCCTACCTCATTCCAAATGAGAAGAATATCATCCACGTACAATATAAGAAATGCGACAGTTTTGTCGACAATTTTCTTGTAGACACAAGGTTCGTCAACATTTTGATCAAAGCCATAAGATTTGATCGCCTCATCAAACCTTATATTCCAAGACCTCTGGGCTTGTTTCAGTCCATAAATAGACCTTTGAAGCCGGAAAACCTTTTGCTCTTGGCATTGGGCAATGAACCCCTTGGGTTAGTCCATGTAGATGGTCTCATCAAGGTTGCCATTCAGAAAGGCGGTCTTGACATCCATCTGTCATACCTCATAGTCATAATATGCGGCAATGGCCAGAAGGATTCTAATCGACTTTACCATGGCAACAGGTGAAAAGGTTTCCTCATAGTCAACCCTTCCACCTGGGTAAAACCCTTTGCCACTAGTCGAGCTTTGAAGGTCTGCACCTTCCCATCTACGCCACGTTTACGCTTGTAGATCCACTTGCAACCAATAGGTTTAATCCCATCCGGTTGATCCACAAGCTCTCAGACGAAATTGAAGTACATCGACTCCATTTCCTGGTCCATAGCTTTAATCCATTCGTTTTTATCAACGTCAACCATTGCCTGGTCATAGGTCAATGGATCCTCACAGTCATCATCAGGAGTGACGACTTGGGTTTCAGCTAAACTCATGTAACGTTCAGGCTGTCTCACAACCCTCCCACTACGTCGAGGCATTCCCAACGCTTGGGAACGGACTTGACTAGACGAGCTACGATCAACAACACTTGTTGACGTACTAGCCCCATCAGCAACTTTTGCTGATGAACTGCCCATTTAATTCCACACAATTTTACTCCTTGGTAAGTGATCCCTAATGTGGTCTTCCTCAAGGAATGTGGCGTTTGTCGACACAAGCACCCTACTATCCTTAGGATCGAAAAGAAACCACCTCTAGTCTCTTTTGGGAAACCTACAAAGAGGCACAACTTTGAACGGGGTTCCAATTTCTTCGGGTTTGACACCAACGCATGGGTCGGGCATCCCTAAATTCTGAAATGACGTAAACTGATTTTACGACCATGCCAGAGTTCGAAAGGTGTTTCACAAACACTTTTCGACGGAACAGTGCTCAAAATGTATACCGCAGTCTCCATTGCGTAACCCCAAAAAGAATCATGGAGATGAGCATAGCTCATCATCGACCGAAACATGTCCAACAGGGTTCTGTTTCTCCTCTCCGATACACCATTCTATTGTGGCATACCAAGTGCTGAGTGTTGGAACGTGATTCCATGTTCTATCATATAGTCCTGGAATTCAGTATCCATATACTCTCCACCTCGATCCGATCGAAGTTTTTTTATCGTTTTACCTAACAGGTTCTCAACCTCAGTCTTGAACTCCTTGAACTTTTCAAGTGTTTCAAATTTCCTATGCATTAGGTAAATGTACCCAAACCTCGAATAGTCATCTGTGAAAGATACGAAGTATTCGTAACCTCCTCGTGCTTTAACATTCATCGGACCATAGAGGTCAGAATGTATGAGCTCAAGGGGCTCCTTGGCTCTATATCCTTTTCCACTAAAAGGACGTTTGGTCATTTTGCCTTCAAGGCATGACTTACACCCCAGTAAATAGTTTTCTTCCAACTCGCTTAGAAGTCCATTCTTCACTAGTGTCTCAATCCTATTGAGATTAATGTGACCTAACCGTAGATGCAAAAGATGGACACTTTCTTTTGGAGAAACTTTTAATCTCTTAGATCGCGTTTCAGCTATTTTAAACAATTCGGTGTTCAAAACACTTTTGACCAAATTAGGGTTCAAAACATACAAATTGCTCTCAAACGAAGAAGAACAAATCAAATTTCTATTTCGAGAAATAAACGCTTTATTACTCTTGAAAGAAACGAAAATATTTTGTTATAATAAGCAAGATATAAAAACTAAGTTTCTTGTAAACCCAAGAACTATGTACAAATTATCCAATAATAAGTACTTCCTGCCAAAGAACAGCTTCACTGTGCTTATCGCTGCAACTGAGACAACTTCTCCGGATCCAACCCTGAGTGTTATCTCACCATCTTGCAGCCACTTCTAGGAACTTAATCTTTGAAAAGAAGAGCAAACATGGTTAGTGGCGCCTGAATCCAATATTCAAGCAGAGTCATTACTCTCCACTAAATAAGTTTCTGTGACAAGTAAATCACATTTACCTGTCATCTTCTTTTTATCAAGGAACTTGGAACAACTCCTTTTCAGGTGTCCGTCCCCGTTGCCGTAGAAACTCTTTCGGGAAATTTCCTTGATTTCTTTGCCCATTAGGGTGGCAGCGCGGTCAACCTTAACCTTTTTCAACTTCTCCTTCTTCCCCTTAGTTACCTACACGTGACGAGCTCCAATGATCCGTGACTAACCTGTCAAACTCTTTGACCCGGTTATTCAACATTCATTAGCTACAGTAACACTACACTAAAGCCCATAGTTGCACTCTCATCACCGTAGGATAAGTTGTGCCCATCGATATAACCAATACCCTTGAGTCGACCCTTCACAGGTTGTTCGTAGTCAAAGCTGGGTCAAATTATCGTTCTACCCCTGTGTCTACCTCTTACTCCTTAAGTCCCACTGCTCCTCTAATGAACGACTACGTTGCATGGTCCAACCATAAACAACAACCCTCTCAGGTCAATGAGAGAGTGAGGCCCCGTTGTTCAAGCCCTGGAGATAGCACTTAAGGGAACAACCTCTCTAGTTTTCCTAAGTCGGGAACGAGTGAATTCCTTCTTGCGTAGTCAAGTTCCCAGCTCCTCACGTGGTCCTGCCCCTTAGAAGATAGGCATATTGGGCGAGCAACAGTGGCCACCCTCACTCGTACTAGTCAAAGGACAGACCTCCGCAGACAGGAGTCCGTGACACGCTCAGGATTAAGGTCGAGTCACTAATGGTCATCTACGAATTTATTAGCTCTATACTATTAACGGTGTTACATCAGTAAGTCTAATAATTCACGGTCCGGTCTTGTACAATCTCATTGCACAAGATGCCCCCACTTGCATGTCAACCACATGAACGAGTCAGATCACCTCGTTTTTATCTAATACAAAGCGGGCCGCATCCATAGTGTATCCAGGATTAGGTCTCCAACCCTATCCATATACTTTAGGCCGTTCGGGTCATTAACTCGAACGTGATCCTCCCTGTCTGTCCACTACACACCGTTCAAGTTCTTAGTTCTCTCATTAATACAATGACCCTGGAGCTTAGTTTATTAGATTAAGTTTATGAAATATGCGAGACACAAAGTTTAAATAAATAACTCTTATTTATTACACAATGTTGAAATAAATAACTCTTATTCATTTACAACTTGGAATATTACAAACTACACGAGATGAGGACATACATCCCAACACTGACAGCGGCTGCAAGAAGGTGAGATAACACTCAGGTTGGATTCGGAGAAGTTGTCTCACCTGCAGCTGTTTTTTGGCGAGAAGTACTTATTATTAGATAATATGTACATAGTTTTAGGGTTTACTAGAAGCCTAGTTTCTATTTTCTACCTATTAGAACAAAATATTTTCGTTTCTTTCATGAGTAATAAAACGTTTATTTCTCGAAATGGAAATTTGTTATGTTCTGCTTCTCTTAAGAGTAATTTGTATGTTTTAAAGCCTAATTCAGTCAAAAGTGTTTTGAATACTGAATTGTTTAAAACAGCAGAAACGCGAACTAAGAGATTAAAAGTTTCTCCAAGAGAAAATGCCCATCTTTTGCATCTATGGTTAGGCCACATAAATCTCAATAGGATTGAGAGACTAGTGAAGAGTGGACTTCTAAGTGAGTTGGAAGAAAACTCTTTACCAGTTTGTGAGTCATGCCTTGAACGCAAAATAACCAAACTTCCTTTTAGTAGGAAAGGATATAGAGCCAAAGAGCCTTTTAAACTTATACATTATGACCTTTGTGGTTCGATGAATGTTAAAGCACAAGGAGGTTACGAATACTTTGTATCTTTCATAGATGACTATTCAAGGTATGGGTACGTTTACCTAATGCATAGGAAGTCTAAAACTCTTGAAAAGTTCAAGGAGTTCAAGACTGAGGTTGAGAACCTGTTAGGTAAAACGATTAAAACACTTCGATCTAATCGAGGTGGACAATACATAGACACTGAATTCCAGGACTATATGATAGAACATGGAATTACGAACCAACTCTCAACACCTGGTATGCCACAATAGAATGGTGTATCGTAGAGGAGAAACATAACGCTGTTGGATATGGTTCGGTCGATGATGAGCTATGCTCGTATTGAAGCGAATCGAATCCCGCAGCGGAAGCGATTGTGAATCGCGCATTCTCAATTTCGTTACAAAGATTACATTCAAGAACTAAAATAACTAGATTAAGAATAAAAACACAATATGAGCAACAAGAAATATATCTTTGCAGAACCTTTCTTCGAGTGCTCCTTCTCCCACGACCACGATCTCAGCAACACGAACCCAAGAGATTACGAACACTACCACCGGATCTTCTCCGTTGTTCTCTAGGTGAGGGAGGAAGGTGGGTTCCCTTTAGGTGAGATGAGATGTTGTGAGAGAGAGGTTTGTGTTTTGGAACTTTTCCAACAACACAACAAAGGCTTGAGTCTCATCATCTAGTTGCATCTCATGCAACCATATATATAGGGAAATAGGATGAAAATGACCATCCTACCCCTCCTTTATTCTCTCATTAGTATATGGTTTATATGTGAATCTAATTCACATTAAAACTATATATTATATCAATTATATCATATACAATTGATATAACACCTCATGTATGAAATTGAACACTTAAATTTCATTCATAACTTTATACAGTCAATATTACCATGTTGAGCCAACGGAGGGACCTAATGGACCTACAGTTCATGAGCTCCAATGATTCGAAATTAAATGATCGAACTCTTTGATCCAGTTAATCAATATTCATCAACTACAAGTGACTCCACTATAGACTTGTAGTTGCACTCTCTCACTGTAAATTATGTTGTGTCCACTTATATAGTCCTTACCCATAAGTCGACCCTTCACAGGTTGTTCGTGATCACAGCTAGGTCAAATTACCGTTTTACCCCTGTGATTACCTCTTTGTTCCTTAAGCACCACTGATCCTCTAATGAACAACAAGTCTAAGGTCCTACCATAAACTCATACCCTCATAGAGGCTGGGGCCCCGTTGTTCAAGACCTGGAGTCAGTTCTTAAGGGAACAACCTATCTAATTCCTTAGCGTAGGAATGAGTGAATTTCATCTTCCACAGTTAAGTTCCCAACTACCTACGAGATTCTGTCCCTGAGAAGGTAGGCTTATTGAGTCGGCTACAGGCCACTCTTGCCTATACTAGTCTAAGGACAAACCCCTATAAGCAGGAGTTCTTAACTCGCTCAGGATTTAGGTCGAGTCACTAATGACCATCTATAAATTACTAGTCTGATCATGTTAACGGTGTTACACTAGTTAGACTAATAATTTGTGGTCCGGTCTTGTATGAACTCTTCATACAGGATGCCCCCACTCGCATGTCAACTACATGAATGAGTTGGATTACCTCATTTGCACTAATTACAAAGTGGGCTGCATCCATGGTGTTACCAGAATGAGGTTTCCAACCTTATTCTTATACTAGAGACCATTTAGGTTATATTCTTGAACTCAATCCAAATAGTGTCCTCTACACTGATGTTCAAGATATATATTATAACCTTGGAGCTTAGTTTATTGGATTTATAAAGCAAGACTGTAATTTTATCAAAACAAATAACTCTTTATTTCTTTGATTAAAAATACACAAGTTTTAGGGCATACATGGTCCATCTTGCGTAGTTAAATTCCATCTCGTGTAACACGCTCAGGACTCAGGTTGAGTCACTAATGGTCATCTACGAAGTTATTAGCCGCATATTGTTAACGACGTTACATAGGTAGGTCTAATAATTCACGGTCCGGTCTTATACAATCAAATTGCACAGGATGCTCCCACTCGCATGTCAACCACATGAACGAGTCAGATCACCTCGTTTGTATCTAATACAAAGCGGGTCGCATCCACAGCGTATCCAGGATTACGCCTTCAACCCTATCCATATACTGTAGACCGTTCGGGTAATTAACTCATACGTGATCCTCCCGGTGTGTCAACTACACACCGTTCAAGTTCTAGTTCTCTCATATATTCAATGACCCTCGAGCTTAGTTTATTGGACAAAGTTTGTAAAATTTGCGAGACACAAAATGATGAAATAAATAACTCTAATTAATTTCAAATGTTAAATTTAAAAACTTAACGAGATTAGGACATACATCCCAACAAACTCCCACTTGGACTAAGATAGTGGAGCAAATACATTTCTCAAATGTACAATAGATTACAACAAAGTAATACAATAATCTAGGGCATTGAATACCCATTTACAATACTCCCACTTGCCCTAGTCAGGAAGCACTCGAAGACCTAGACTCTCTAGGTGACCCTCAAACACCTTAGCCGTTAGGGGCTTTGTAAATGGAGCAGCAACGTTGTGCTCCGACGATATCTGCGTGACTGTCACGTCGCCGTGGTGCAGTATCTCCCATATTAGGTGATACTTCCGCTCAATGTGTTTGCCTCTCTTATGGCTCCGAGGCTCTCTGGAATTGGCTACAACACCACTGTTGTCACAAAACAGTGTGATCGACAAGTTCATATTTGGAACAACTACCAAATCCGTCATGAACTTCCAAAGCCAAACAGCTTCCTTTGCAGCTTCACAAGATGCAACGTACTCAACTTCCATAGTGGAATAAGCGATGCATCCCTGCTTGATGCTTCGCCATACTACAGCTCCTCCATTCAGAATGAAGGTTGACACCGATGTGGATTTCCTAGAATCCTTATCGGTCTAAAAGTCAGAATTTGTTTTGTTTGGATTTATGCCCTAAACTTATGTAATTTTGATGAAATAAATAAATAGTTATTTATTTTTGATAAAATTATATTCTTGCTTTATAAATCCAATAAACTAAGCTCCAATGTTATAATATATCTTAAACATCAGTGTAGTGGACACTATTTGGATTGTGTTCAAGAATATAACCTAAATGGTATATGGTATAAGAATAAGGTTGGAAACCTCATTCTGGTAACAACATGGATACATCCCACTTTGTAATTAGTACAAATGAGGTAATCCAACTCATTCATGTGGTTGACATACGAGTGAGGGCATCCTGTATGAAGAGTTCATACAAGACCGGACTCCAAATTATTAGTCTAACAAGTGTAACACCGTTAACAGGGTAAGATTGATAATTTTTAGATGGTCATTAGTGACTCGACCTGAATCTTGAGTAAGTTAAGAACTCCTGCTTATAAGGGTTTGTCCTTAGACTAGTATGGGTGAGAGTGGCCTGTAGCCGACTCAATAAGCCTACCTTCTCAAGAACAGAACCTCGTAGGTAGCTGAGGACTTAACTATACAAGATGGAATTCACTCATTCCTACACTGAGGAATTTGATATGTTGTTCCCTTAAGAACTGACTCTAGGTCTTGAACAATGGAGTCATACCCTCTATGAGGATATGAGTCTATGGTAGGACCTTAGACTTTTTGTTCATTAGAGGATCTGTGGTGCTTAAGGAACAAAAAGGTAATCATAGGGGTAAAACGGTAATTTGATCCAGCTGTGATTACGAACAACCTATGAAGGCTCGACACATGGGTAATGATTAAATTAGTGGGCACATTATAATCTATAGTGAGGAGAGTGCAACTACAAGACTATAGTGGAGTGACTTGAAGTTAATGAATATTGATTAACTAGATCAAAGAGTTTGATCAGTTAATCTCACATCATTGGAGCTCATGAACTGTAGGTCGATTAGGTCCCTCCGTTGGCTCAACATGGTTATATTGAGGGTATAAAGTGTTCAATTTCATATATGAGATGTCATATCAGTTATATGTGATATAATTGATATAATATATAGTTTGGATGTGAATCAGATTCACATATTGACTATATACTAAAGAGAGAATGAAAGAGGGATAAGATGGTAATTTCTACCTTATTTCCCTATATATAGTTGCATGAGATGCAACTTTAACCTAAGCCTTGGAAAAACCCTAGTATGTCATTTTGTTGTTGGAAAGGTTCCAAAAACACAATCTCTCTCACAAAACATCCCATCTCACCTAAAAGGAACCCACCTTCCTCCCCCTCCTAGAGAACAACAGAGAAGATCCGGTGGTAGTGTCCTTGATCGCTTGGGTTCGTGTTGCTGAGATCGTGATCGTGGGAGAAGGAGCACTCGAAGAAAAGTTCTTTAAAGGTATTATTCTTGCTGTCCATCTTGCTATTGTGTGCTTAATCTAGTTACATTTTCTCTTGAATGTAATCCATGTAATGAAATTAAGAACGCGAGGTGAAATTTATTGTTTTGCATGTGATGTATGAACGGTTTGCAATTTAGACGTTTTCAATTTTGGCACTTAGATTTACAATTTTCCATTGAATCGTTCAATGTAATGGCCCGGTATTTTGGGCAATTCTAATTGTAAATCGAGTCTAAAATTCCTTGTCGATCGAGGCAAGATTGTTGCTGAGAAGATCGAAGCAAAAATGAGCTACAAATGGAAAATAGTTTTGTTGTTTTGTGAATAGCGTTGTAACGTTGTTTTATAGCGTTGCAACGCCACTGCGGCAGGCGCGCGGCTGGGAAGACGACAGCGTTGCAACGCTGAGGCGTTGTGTAACGCAGGAGTTGAGGCGCGCTTCAACGGGCTGAAACGGACAACATGCAGCGTTGCAACGCTGCCATCAGCATTGCAACGCCAAAGGCGTTTCAGCAAGCTGTCTAACGGGCGAAAATTATTTTTTTATTATATATTAAATATAAAAATTAAATTTAGGGTGCCAAAATTGGTCTAATTTTGCTACTTAAATTATACAATTGTTGTGTAATTATTGCCATGCATAATGTAGGCTTTTTAGAAATTCCACCTTAGGTTAAACATTTCCATGCATCATTTATAATATAAAGAGTTATATTATATTGTTTGCCTGATTAATTAATATAAGGTGTTATATTAATTTATGGACAGCATTGACATGCATTATTTTTCATGAGATGATTATGTTATGTATGTCTTATTATTTATGAGATGAATGATCAAACACTATAACATAGTATGCATGTCACCTAAGGTTAATTATTAGTTTTAAAATGTTTAGAACTTGGAAATAATATACCTTAGGTTATCTAGTTCTAATTAGATTAGAATTAGCAATCAAGTAATTTATAAACAATGATTACAAGAGGAACTCTGTCTAAGGAAGATATGGTTTTTGTGTCGACAAATGCCACTTTCTTAGAGGAGAACCACATAAGGGTCCACAAACCAAGAAGTAAATTGTGTTGAGTGAGTTAGACGGAACGATAGCAAAGGTTGCTAATAAAACTAGTACGTCAACAAAAGTTGTTGATACTAGCTTGTCTAGTCAAGAGAGTCCATCTCAAGAGTTGAGTATGCCTCGACGTAGTGGGAGGGTTATAACACAACCTGACTGTTTCATGGGTTTATCTGAAACCCAAGTTGTTATACCAGATGACAACTGTAAGGATCCATCGACTTATAATCAAGCGATGGATGACAAAGACAAAGACAAATGGATCATAGCCATGAACCAATAAATGGAGTCTATGCATTTCAATTCTGTTTAGGATCTTGTAGATAAACCTGATGGGGTAAAACCTATAGGTTGTAAGCAAATCTACAAGAGAAAACGTGGTGTAGATGGGAAGGTGCAAACCTTTAAAGCTAGACTAGTAGCAAATGGTTATTGTTGGAGTTTTGTGCCCTAAAACTCGTAGTTTGTATTTCTTTTCTAATTATTTGTAATAAATCGTTATTACTTCAATAAAGAGTTATTGTTCTTTGTCTATAATATGATCTTTGCTTTAAACCCTAAATCCAATAAACTAAACATCCAAGGCTATTAAATGAATCTTTAACTGAATGTAGTGTACATATAAAGGATCTCGGTTCGAGATAGAACCTAAAGGGTCTATAGTTAGGGAATAAGGTTTGGGTACCTTACCTTAGTAAAACTATAGATGTGACCCACTTTATATTTGATACAAACATTGTGATCCTAACGTGTTCGTGTAGATGACATGTGAGTGGGGATATCCTATGTAATGAGATTACATAAGACCGGACAACGAAATAGTAACCTCTAGCTGTAACTCTGTTGACTAGTTAGGTTTCTATTTCACTAGGATGACCTAGGCAACTTGATCTCAATCTTGAGCAGGTTATGAACTCCTGTTCGCGAGGGATTGTCCTTTGACTAGTATGGGTGAGAGTGGCCAAATTCGCCGACTCTATATGCTTACCTTCTTGGGGACAAGATCGAGTGAGCGTCTGGGAACTTAACTTAACAAGATGGAGTTCACTCCTTCCCGCCTACTAGGGCAAGTAGAGGAATGTTTCTTTAAGTGGTGTCTCTGAGAGTTGAACAAAGGGCCCGACCCTCTCATTGGCCCGAGAGGGACTCTATTTGTTGGTAGGACCACAAACACATTGTTCATTAGAGGAGCACTGGTACATAAGGTACAAGATGTAACCTAGAGGTAAAACGATAATTTGACCAAGCTGGTGTTACGAACATTCGTGAAGGATTGAGTTGCTGTTATTTGTCTATATCCGTGGATACAAAAATATATCTGCAGTGAGAAGAGAGTGCAAATTGTGGGACTTTAGTGGAGTGTTCCCGCAGTTAACGAATGTTGATTGGGAGGTTAATGAGATTAACCGAGCAATCTCGTATCGTTGGAGCTTCTGATCTGTAGGTCCATTAGGTCCACCTTCTAGCTCGTAAAGGGCTCTAAGATCATTTGAATTTGAAACGTTCAAATTCATAAGGGAATAAACTTAATGTATATAGATACGATATAATATATAGTTTTGGAAATATATATTATAAATTTAATATGGATATGATTCATATTAAATTATGTGAGAGAATTTAATATTTGAAAGAGTTCAAATGTTAAATTCAAATGTGAATGTGATTCATATCTGAAAACTATAGGTTAAATTTAATGTGCATTAGATGTGCATTAAAACTATAGGATAGAGGGATAATTGATTAAATGTGATTAAATCTAAATTAAATATAAGATATTTAATTTTAATTAATTAAATATGATTTAATTAATAAATTAATTAGATTAATTACTATTAATTTAATATTATTATTAAATTAATAGGAACGTGTCAGGAGGACACGTTCCCACTTCCCTCCAACTCCCCATCGATAGGGAGTGGGGGAAGTGATCCATTTACTTGAGCTTCTTCTCCTGGTGAGAAGAGATGGATCGGAAAGTGACTTTTCAGAGCAGTTCTCTCTACAAGAATTCTCTCTCTGACATTCTCTCTCAAAATTCCCTATTCTCCAATTATTGGAACCCTTCCCACCTAGTGTGATTCAGAGGATATGAGGTTTTCTTTTTGGTTGGTGTCTTGTTGGAAGAAAAGTACAGAGAAGTGTTCCTATGTTGCTACATTCCTGAAGCAAGGAGTTGTTGTTAAGATTCTACAAAGGTAATTTTCTCTTTAGTTTAATGGTTAAACTTTAACATGTTTGTATGCAATTAATCTATGCCTAATTAGATTAGATTTTCATGTTTGTTCTTTTTAATCAATGTATTGGTTTTTGCATTTCAAGCCAAACAAAACTTGCAAATTACGATTCCAAACACGTTTCTGTTGCTCAAGGAGATCAGATCTCCATCAGTTATACCCAGGTTGAAGGGGTTGACTATGAGGAAACCTTTTCACCTGTTGTTATGGTAAAGTCTATCCGTATCTTACTTTCCATTGTCGCATATAATGACTATGAGGTATGACAAATGGATGTCAAGACAGCCTTTTTGAATGGCAATCTTGAGGAAAACATCTACATGGATCAATCCAAAGGGTTCGTTGAACCAGGACTAGAGCAAAAGGTTTGCAGGCTTAAAAGGTCAATATATGGACTGAAACAAGCCTCTAGGTCCTGGAATATAAGATTTGATGAGACAATCAAATCTTATGGCTTTGATCAGAATGATGATGAAACTTGTGTCTACAAGAAAATCATCAATATTTCTGTCGCATTCCTAGTTCTATATGTGGATGATATCCTACTCATTAGGAATGATGTAGGATATCTTATTGATATTAAGAATTGGCCAGCTAAGCAATTCCAAATGAAAGATTTGGGTAATGAACAGTTTGTTCTTGGGATCCAGATTGTCCGGAACCACAAGAATAAAACACTAGCCCTTTCTCAGACATCTTACATCGACAATGTGTTGTTGAGGTTTAATATGCAAGACTCCAAAAAGAGTTTATTGCCTTTTAGACATGGAGTTCATTTGTCTAAGGAACAGTGTCCTAAGACACCTCAAGGAGTTGAGGATATGAGACGGATTCCTTACACATCAGCAGTTGGGAGCCTAATGAGCGCTATGTTGTGTACTAGGCCAGACATCTATTTTGCAGTTGGAATGGTCTGTAGGTATCAATCCAATCAAGGACTTGAACACTGGACAACAGTTAAAACAATCCTTAAGTATCTCTGGAGAACAAGGAACTGCATGCTTGTGTATGGGGCTAAGGATTTGATCCTTACAAGATACACGGATTCTGACTTTCAGACTGATAAAAATTCTCGAAAATCTACATCAGGGTCAACCATGGAGGCCGAATATGTAGCAGCTTGTGAAGCAGCTAAAGAGGTCGTTTGGTTAAGGAAATTCATGCTAAATTTGGAAGTTGTTCCAAATATGACTTTGACCATCACGCTGTATTGCGATAACAGTGGTGAAGTAGCGAATTCAAAGGAACCCCGAAGTCACAAGAGGGGAAAGCATATTGAGCGCAAATATCATCTCATCCGGTAGACCGTGCATCGAGGAGACGTGATCGTCACGAAGATAGCCTCGGGGCACAATGTTGCTGCTCCTTTTATAAAGGCTCTCACAGTTAAAGTTTTTGAGAGTCACCTAGAAGGTCTAGGTTTACAAGTCTTCCCCAACTAGGGCAAGTTGGAGTATTTTGTACAAAGGGTTTAAATGCCCTAGTTTATTGTATTTACATTACTGTAATGTTTTAGTACTCCACAAGCTTTAGGTCAAGTGGGAGATTGTTGTGATTTATGCCCTAAACTTGTGTAATTTTGATCAAATAAATAAAGAGTTATTTGTTTTTGATAAAATTATATTCTTGCTTTATAAATCCAATAAACTAATCTCCAAGGTTATAATATTTCTTGAACATCAGTGTAGTGGATATTTGGATTGTGTTTAAGAATATAACCTAAATGGTCTATGGTATAAGAATAAGGTTGGAAACCTCATTCAGGTAACATCATGAATGCGACCCACTTTGTAATTAGTACAAATGAGGTAATCCAACTCATTCATGTGGTTGACATGCGAGTGGGGGCATCCCATATGAAGAGTTCATACAAGACCGGACTGTAAATTATTAGTATAACAAGTGTAACACCATTAACAGGATAAGAGTGATAATTTATAGATAGTCATTAATGACTCGACCTGAATCCTGAGTAAGTTAAGAACTCCTGCTTATAGGGGTTTGTCCTTAGACTAGTATGGGTGAGGGTGGCCTGTAGCCGACTCAATAAGCCTACCTTCTTAGGGACATAACCTCGTAGGTAGTTGGGGACTCAACTATACAAGATGAAATTCACTCATTCTTACACTTAGGAATTAGATAGGTTGTTCCCTTAAGAACTGACTCCAGGTCTTGAACAACTGGGCCCCACCCTCTATGAGGGTATGAGTCTATGGTAGGACCTTAGACTTGTTGTTCATTAGAGGATCAGTGGTTCTTAAGGAACAAAGAGGTAATCACATGGGTAAAATGGTAATTTGACCCAGCTATGATTACGAACAACCTGTGAAGGATCGACTCATGGATAATGATTATATCAGTAGACATAATATAATCTACAATTAGGAGAGTGCAACTAAAGTCTATAGTGGAATTACTTGTAGTTAATGAATATTGATTAACTGGATCAAAAAGTTTGATCAGTTAATCTCACATCATTGGAGCTCTTGAACTATAGGTCCATTAGGTCCCTCCGTTGGCTCAACATTGTTATATTGAGGGTATTGAGTTAAGAATGAAATTGAAGTGTTCAATTTCATATATGAGATGTCATATCAGTTATATGTGATATAATTGATATAATATATAGTTTTGATGTGAATTAGATATGTGATATAATTGATATTAACTATATACTAAAGAGAGAATGAAAGAGGGATAGGATGGTAATTTCCACCTTATTTCCCTATATATATAGTCACATGAGATGCAACTTTAACCTAAGCCTTGGAAAAACCCTAGTATGTCATTTTGTTGTTGGAAAGGTTCCAAAAACACAATCTCTCTCACAAAACATCTCATCTAACCTAAAGGGTGTTGGGATTTTTGTCCTAATCTCGTGTTTGTAAATACTGTTTGAAATTAATAAGAGTTATTTATTTCATCACTTTGTGTCTCACAATATTTATAAACTTTTCAAATAAACTAAGCTCCAGGGTCATTGAATTTATGAGAGAACTAGAACTTGAACGGTGTGTTGTGGACACACAGGGATGATCACGTTCGAGTTAATGACCCGAAACAGATCTCAAAGATATATGGATAGGGTTGGAGACCTAATCCTGGATACACTGTGGATGCGGCCCGCTTTGTATTAGATACAAACGAGGTGATCTGACTCGTTCATGTGGTTGACATGCGAGTGGGGGAATCCTGTGGAATGAGATTGTACAAGACCGAACCGTGAATTATTAGACCTATTGATGTAACACCGTTGACAGTAAGGACTAATAATTTCGTAGATGACCATTAGTGACTCGACCTGAATCCTGAGCGTGTTACGGACTCCTGTCTGTGGGGATCTGTCCTTTGACTAGTACGAGTGAGGGTGGTCACAGTTACTCGCCCAATATGCCTATCTTCTCAGGGACAGGACCAAGTAGGGAGCTGGGAACTTAACTACGCGAGATGGAATTCACTCATTCCCGCCTTTAGGGAAACTAGAGGGGCTGTTCCCTTAAGTGCTTTCTCCAGGGCTTGGACAACGGGCGTCCACCTTCTCACTGGCCCGAGAAGGGTGTTGTGTATGGTAGGACCATCACGATATGTTGTTCATTAGAGGAGCAGTGGAGACTTAAGGAACAAGAGGTAGATACATGGGTAAAACGGTAATTTGACCCAGCCGTGTCTACGAACAACCTGTGAAGGGTCGACTCATGGGCATTGGTTATATCAGTCGACACGTAATATTCTACACTTACGGGAGTGCAGCTACGGGCTATAGTGGAGTGTTACCGTAGCTAATAAATGTTGATTAACTAGGTCAAAGAGTTTGACAGGTTAATCTCGGATCATTGGAGCCCGTCACTGTAGGTCCATTAGGTCCCTCGGTTGGCTCAATCTTGGTTAAAAGAAGGGTTAATGTTTTGGTATGAAATTGAAGTGTTCAATTTCACTTTAAGGGCATATATGTCATTTATATGAGATATGAATGATATAATATATAGTTTAATGTGAATGAGATTCATAATAAACTATAGGTTTGCCTAATTGTTGAATTAGGGCTAATTGGAGAAATTAATTGAGAGAAATTAAATTGGATGTGATTCAATTTAATTAATCCACATTTAATGCAAATGAGATTTGCAATATGAGATATGAGATATCTTATATTATGTGGTTATGCAAATGAGATTTGCATAACCTATGGTTGTGGTAAAGTGGTAATAATGTGGAGATTTTAACTCCATTATTTCCACTATTTAAACCCTTTGCAAGAAGGGATTAGTAAGCAAGTCTCTCATTTTTTGCTTTTCATCAAAGAGAAGAGATCAATTTTCTCTCTACTCTCTCAATTATCCTCCCTCTCCAAAACACAAGAATCCCACCATTCTCCTTCTTTCCAAAAGAAGAACAACCAAGGTTCCAATTGGTGGTGTTGTGTTCTTGTTCGTGAGATTTTTTCGTGATCGGAGAGATCGTGATAGTTCACGAAGTGTTCGTGACCATTGGAAGAAATTGTGAAGAGAGTCTTTAACAAGTAAGTAGAATTTATCTTGCTGTATTTTCTTCCTTCTTTACATGTTTAACTTAGATCTAAGAGTTAGATCGTTTTAACAAAATCACGTAGCGTAATGATACCTTGACGATTCGATGGTCTTCCGTTGCGCGGGGATTTTCATTCCCTTTAAAGGGAACCCACCTTCCTCCCTCACCTAGAGAACAACGGAGAAGATCCGGTGGTAGTGTCCGTGATCGCTTGGGTTCGTGTTGCTGAGATCATGATCGTGGGAGAAGAAGCACTCGAAGAAACGTTCTTCAAATGTATTATTCTTGCTGTCCATCTTGCTATTGTGTGCTTAATCTAGTTAGATTTGTTCTTCAATGTAATCCATGTAATGAAATTAAGAACGCGAGATTTACAATCGCTTCCGCTGAGGGATTCAATTCCCTTCATGTGTATGCCGTAAGGATCAAATCTCCACTACCATACACTAAGCTGTAGTTCCTCGTTCTTCTAAGATACTTGAGGATTGCCTTTACGGTTGTCAAGTGATCTAATCCTGGATTGGATTGATACCTACTGACAATCCCTACTACATAAAGATGTCGGGCGTAGTACACAGCATGACATACATGAGGCTCCCTACAGCTGAAGCATAGGGGATTCGTCTCATATCCTCAACCTCTTGAGGAGTCTTAGGACATTGATCCTTAGACAGGCGAACCCCATGCCTGAAAGGCAGCAAGCCCTTTTTGGAGTTCTGCATCTTATATCTAGACAACATCTTGTCAATATAAGACGGTTGAGACATGACCAGTGTTCTGTTCTTCCGGTTCCGGACTATCTGGATACCTAGAACGTATTGTACTTCTCACAAATCTTTCATTTGGAATTGCGAAGCTAGCCATTTCTTTACGTCAGTAAGAAATCCTACCTCATTCCCAATGAGAAGGATATCATCCACGTACAATACCAAAAATTTGACAGTTTTGTCAACGATTTTCTTGTCAACACAAGGCTCATCAACATTCTTACCAAAGCCATAAGATTTGATCGCCTCTTCAAACCTTATATTCCAAGACCTCGAGGCCTGTTTCAGTCCATAAATAGACCTATGAAGCCGACAAACCTTTTGCTCTTGGCCTTGGGTTATGAACCCATTGGGTTGGTCCATGTAGATGGTTTCGTCAAGGTTGCCATTCAGAAAGGCGGTCTTGACATCCATCTGCCATACCTCATAGTCATAATATGCGACAATGGCTAGAAGGATCCTGATCGACTTTACCATGGCAACAGGTGAAAAGGTTTCCTCATAGTCAACCTTTCAACCTAGGTAAAACCCTTTGCCGCTAGTCGTGTTTTGAAGGTCTGCACCTTTCCATCTACTCCACGTTTACGCTTGTAGATCCATTTACAACCTATAGGTTTTACCCCATCCGGTTGATCCACAAGCTGTCAGACAGACATGAAGTACATCGACTCCATTTCCTGGTCCATGGCATTAATCCATTCGTCCATGTCAACGTCTTCTATTGCATGATCATAGGTCAATGGATCCTCATAGTCATCATCAGGGGTGACGACTTGAGTTTCAGCTAAACCTATTTAACGTTTAGGTTGTCACACATCCCTCCCACTATGTCGAGACATTTCCAACTGTTGGGAACAGACTTGACTAGACGTGCTAGGATCAATAACACTTGTTGACGTACTAATCCCATCAGCAACTCTTGCTGATGTACTGTCCATTTTGTTTAACACGATTTTGCTCCTAGGCAAATGATCCCTGACGTGGTCTTCTTCAAGGAAAGTGACGTTTGTCGACACAAGCACCCTATTTTCCTTAGGATCGAAAAATAGACCACCCCTAGTCTCTTTTGGGTAACCTACAAATAGGCACTATTTTGAATGAGATTCCAGCTTCTTCGGGTTTGAGACCAACACGTGGGTCGGGCATCCTCAAATTTTAAAATGGTGTAAACTGCCTTTATGTCCATTCCAGAGCTCGAAAGGTGTTTCACAAACACTCTTCGATGGAACGTTGTTCAAAATATAGACCGCAGTCTCCACTACGTAACCCAAAAAGAATCAGGGAGACAAGCATAGCTTATCTTCGACCAAGCCATTTCAAACAGGGTTCTATTTCTCCTCTCTGATACACCATTCTGCTGTGGCATACCAGGTGCTGAGAGCTGGGACGTAAATCCGTGTTCTATCATATATTCCTGGAATTATGTGTCCATGTACTCTCCACCTCGATCCGATTGAAGTGTTTTTATCGTTTTACCTAGCAGGTTCTCAACCTCAGTCTTTTACTCCTTGAACTTTTCAAGAGTTACAAACTTCCTATGCAGTAGGTAAATATACCCATACCTTGAATAGTCATCTATAAAAGATACAATATATTCGTAACCTCCTCGTACTTTAACACTCATCAGACCACAGAATTTGACATTCGTAAACTTCCTATGCAGTAGGTAAATATACCCATAATTTGTCGCTCAACCCTAGAATTTGAGTTTTGTTATTCTCAAGTTTGGTTTGTGGCTCTCTCCTAAGTTCTAGCTTCGTTCCCCTTCAAGTTTGGTTCGTTGGTCACCCCCAAAGTATCGACTTCATTCCTCTCAATTTTTGTTCGTCGCTCGCCCCTCTAAACTTTGAGCTTCAACCACTTCATGTTCGGTTCGTCACTCACCCCTCTAAACTTTGAGCTTCAAGCTTTGTTTGTTGCTCTCATCTAGAATTTGAGTTTTGTTCCTCTCAAGTTTTGTTTATTGCTCTCTCCTACGTTCGAACTTTGTTCCCCTTCAAATACAGAAGTTCGACAACTAGCATGGTGCTTTAACTCTAAGTTCGACGTTTTGCCTTCAAGATTGGTGTTCTACTTGTTTTGAGCTTACTTTTCCAAGTTAAGCGTTGCTTACTTCACAATTAGTGATTCGATCATTTCAAGTTTGATATATCGTTCCTTCATGAGCTAGGGTGCTTCATCCTTTGACACTCGTTCCTCCGTCAGGAGGTTCTGTTTGTCGATGCTGGCTCATTCGCCATGTCAAAAGATTTCATTTGTTGGTGTTCGCTCTTTCGTTAGATCAAGATTAAGGCTTCACTCACTCCTTCACTAAGTTAGGAGGTTTCATGCCAGCAGTAACATCATGGAGAAAATACTCATGAACCCATTAGAAAAAAAACAACAAGGAGAGAAATAAAAAAAACACACACACAGAAAAGAAAAGTAGATGCGAGATATGACATACCTTGAAAGTTGTCTCTGACTTAGTATTGAAGAGCAGTGGAGATGCAGGAATACCATAGGCCTTATTAGGGTCGAGTTCCTGTACCTACAAGTACGCCCGAATTAGACGAGGGCCCCACAAGCATATATGAGCCAAGACCATGTGGAGTTCTATAGCTGCAAGTACACTTAACACCGACAAGGGTCCCACAAGTGTATATGCGGTAGGAACGAAGAAGTCTAGAAGCTGCAAGTACGCCCAGAACCGACGAGGGTCCCACAAGCGTATATGAGCCACGAATATGTGGAGTTCCATAGCTGCAAGTACACCCGGCACCGACAAGGGTCCCACAAGTATATATGCGCTAGGAACGAAGAAGTCCTGCAACTGCAAGTATGCCCGGAACCGACGAGGGTCGCACAAGCGTATATGATATGAATTGTATCATGCTATTCAAGATTTGAAAAGCTTCAAGATGGAGTTGAATTAAATGTTGTCAAGCTTCATTTATGATGAACAGAAGTTGCATTTAATTAACTCAAGTGCAACTCATGCTTCATTAGATACAAGTCAAGCTACATTTATGCAACAAAAGCTTCAAGCTACTTCAAGTGGGGCTTCATTTATTCATGGATGATTACAAAGTATTGATAGGCTTAATAGAAGTTTAAATCTCGGATTTCTGGCCATTTCAATGTAATTTTCAGTTTTAAAGTTTGTTATCAATGTTTTAGGTTACAAAATAGCTAGTGGACATTATGGTATTGATGGGGATGTAAGTTACAACCCTTAAATTGGCATAGGTTATCTTTAGGTTTAATTTTGAAGGCTATAAATAGTCATACATGTAATCCAAAAGGGGGAGAAAAGAAAGATTAAAAATGTAATCAAAAGAGGCCTTGAGCTTTTTAATAGCCTTTGAGCTATGTCTTTGCAATTCTATGTAGATTAGGTTGCATGCTTAGAATCATTCAAGCTTGACTTGATCAATCTTGCTTGTGGAGTGATTCGAATCTCATACAAGTTCTCTTGCCTTGAGATGCTTGATCACAAGGTAATCCAATTTTACTTTCCTTGAGTTTATTTTCAAAATTCGTTTTGGGGTCTTTGAGATTGAGTTATCTAAAGGTCTTGTTTCTTTAAGCAAGGTTGTTAGATCCAATTGTCAAGGGTTACTTAACATTTTGACATTAGAATCTTTGGCTTATTTGATTTCATTTTGATTTTGAGATTTTTGGGGTTTTAGATCTAATAGTCTTGTTTGTTGTTAACAAGGTAGATTAGATATTTAAATTCTTCTTAAATTTCTCATCATTTGGTATCAGAGCGCCTTAGGCTCAAGATCGGATATATGTTTCCTTTGGGGTTTTAAATTTGTCCACTAGCTATTTTGTAACTTAAAACATTGATAACAAACTTTAAAACTGAAAATTACATTGAAATGGCCAGAAATCCGAGATTTAAACTTCTATTAAGCCTATCAATACTTTGTAATCATCCATGAATAAATGAAGCCCCACTTGAAGTAGCTTGAAGCTTTTGTTGCATAAATGTAGCTCGACTTGTATCTAATGAAGCATGAGTTGCACTTGAGTTAATTAAATGCAACTTCTGTTCATCATAAATGAAGCTTGACAACATTTAATTCAACTCCATCTTGAAGCTTTCCAAATCTTGAATAGCATGATACAATTCATATCATTCTCTCCTTCTTCAAGAAGATTCGTCCTCGAATCTAAGAATGCCTTTGGTAGTGCAAAGTTGTAATTATTTCAGCCTTTAGTCTTGCTCTCTTGGATTTCTTCTTTGTTTCTTTTTGTCAGCCAATGAATTTAAATGATTTGTGGAACATGTTGCAAAAGAAAGTAGAGTAACAAGAAAATGGATATTTTCTCACTCCCTTACATGTTTACACTCGAAGAGACACTCAATTTCACAAATCACTCATTATTTTCTCTCTATCTAACCTCTCAAATTTGGAACAATGAAGCTCGATAATTTCCAATCCAATGTATGTTGCACACTTTGAACACCTTAACTTGACTTATGGAAAGATTCAAGAAATCAAACAAGTAACAAGATGAACATATTAAAAAAATGATGAACAAGGATTGGACTAAGACTACACTTTTAAGCAAATTCAATGTTGGCCAATAAATTAGGGTCTAAGAATGAAACTCCTTTAGAACATGTATAAACTGATTATGAAAAAGAAGTTTCAATGATGTATTCAAGTAATGTGGAGTTACAAGAAGGTTGAAAACAAAACAACTCATTGCATTCAAAAGGAAAAGTGTAACTGACAAGTAATTAATGCAAAATGGTTGTTCATAAAAAGTATATTGTAACCGACATCAATGAATTGAAATGGCTACATCTAAACAAAATTGAGCAATTTTAGTCATGAAAATAGCAGATCTAACACATACTTTTTCAAGAACAAAGCAACAACAAATTTAGAACATTATAAGCAAGCTCTCGGTTTGATGATTTGTTTTGGATGATTATCAAAACATGAATGTTTGACCCATAAATATTTAAAATTCGTAGATCTCATAGAAGAATAAACGGTAGATAAGATCTTGATCTACAATATTCAAGAAGACACCAAGATGAAACAACAAACGAAAGTATGCTATTTTTGAGCCTTTTGACAGATTATCAAAACTGGACAAATTGCAAGAAAAAGAAACGAGAAAATGAAAATTTAAAACAAATTAAAGATAAACGCAAAGGAAACATATATCCGATCTTGAGCCTAAGGCACTCTGATACCAAATGATAAGAAATTTTAACAAGAATTAGACCTAACAACCTTGTTGAGAAAACAAGACCTTTAGATCTAAAACTCAAAAACTCCAAAGCAAAATCAAATCAAAGAAACCTAAGATTCTAATATCAAAATGTTAAGTAACCCTTGACAATTGGATCTAACAACCTTGTTATGAAACAAACAAGACCTTTAGATAACTCAATTTCAAAGACCCCAAAACCAATTTTGAAAATCAACTCAAGGAAAGTAAAATCGGATTACCTTGTCGATCAAACATCTCAAGGCAAGAGAACTTGTATGAGATCCGAATCACTCCACAAGCAAGATTGATCAAGTCAAGCTTGAATGATTCTAAGCATGCAACCTAATCTACATAGAATTGCAAAGACATAGCTCAAAGGCTATTAAAAAGCTCAAGGCCTCTTTTGATTACATTTTTAATCTTTCTTTTCTCCCCCTTTTGGAATACATGTATGACTATTTATAGCCTTCAAAATTAAACCTAAAGATAACCGATGGCAATTTAATGGTTGTAACTTACATCCCCATCAATACCATAATGTCCACTAGCTATTTTGTAACCTAAAACATTGATAACAAACTTTAAAACTGAAAAATTACATTGAAATGGCCAGAAATCCGAGATTTAAACTTCTATTAAGCCTATCAATACTTTGTAATCATCCATGAATAAATGAACCCCCACTTGAAGTAGCTTGAAGCTTTTGTTGCATAAATGTAGCTTGACTTGTATCTAATGAAGCATGAGTTGCACTTGAGTTAATTAAATGCAACTTTCGTTCATCATAAATGAAGCTTGACAACATTTAATTCAACTCCATCTTGAAGCTTTTCAAATCATGAATAGCATGATACAATTCATATCAGTATATGAGCAAGGAACATGTGGAGTTCCATAGCTGCAAGTATACCCGACACCGACGAGGGTCCCACAAGTGCATATGAGTCAAGAACATGTGGAGTTCCGTAGCTGCAAGTACACCCAACACCGAAAATGGTCCCACAAGTGTATATGTGCTAGGAGCGAAGAAGTCCAACAGCTACAAGTATACCTGAAACCGACAAGGATCCCACAAGTGACATGTGCTAAGATTAGTGTCGTACCTGCACAAAAAAAAAAAGATGAAAAAATGGAAAAAGAAAAAAAAAGAAAAAAAGAAAGAGGAATGAAAGTAAAAAAAAAAAAAAAGAAAAAAGAAAATTAAAAAAATAAAAAGGAAAAAAATAGATACATCAGTGTTTGGAACTTATCAAAGTTTTAGCCAAACATGTCTTCACAGTCTTATACGAATGGATGGAAGACCTACCTCCTCTATTTATAGTTGAGGAAAAGATAAAGATCAGATTCAAAAATTCAAGTTGGATTCAAATAGGAGTTGAAATTTGAATTGGAATAGGATTTCATCTCAAATCAAAATTTGACATATCTTATCTTCAATCGAAAATCGTTTGCAAGCAAGATTAAAATCCTATCTCCAAATCCAAAATTTAAATTAGGTAGAGTTCTAATTTTATCTCGACATAACCCAAATTTTATCCAAAATTAAGATTAGATAAAGTTGATTCTATCAAGTTTAAATCATGGTAGAATTTTAAGTTTATCTTGCCAAACAAAATTTGGGCAAAATCCAAATTTTATCCGAAATCAAGATTAGATAAAGTTAATTCTATCAAGTCAAAATCATGGTAGAATTTTAATTTTATCTTGACAAACAAAATTTGGGCCTAATCCAAATTCTATCCTAGATCAAGATTAGATAAAGTTAATTCTATCAAGTCTAAATCAGGGTAGAATTTTAATTTTATCTTGACAGCAAAAATTTGGGTACACTTCAAATTTTATCACAAATCAAGGTTTGAGTGAAATTCAAATGCTACTCCAAGTTTAAAAAAAAAAAGAAATTGGGTAGAACTCCAAATCTACTCCAATTTATCAAAATTTTATGACATGCAATAAAATAAAAATATTGACCTAATTTCATATTTTGATGAATTCGCATGAAAGTGTGTCAAACGAAAAAGAATTATGAACCAAGTTCATACTTTGATTAAATTGGCACATCAAGTGGAGTCAAAATTATGAATAAATGTTTTACATTTTGGCTCAATATTATCTTTTTTTGAGATTCACCCACACATACTTATGCCTAAATCTCGAAAAGGGGTATTTGTTGACATAGAAATTTCGACAAATCTCCAATTGCCACGTCGTTATTCCAAATTAATGACGAAGTTGTAAATTATTAAATTTGGGTTCGATAATAAGTTGACACGTGTCCTAAATTTAGTTTGAAGATAAGAATTGACAAATTCTAAAAGTTAAGGGTCAACATGCAATTTGCCAAAATAATTAAATTTAATTTTGGTCAAATTGGATTATATGAAATTGGGTAAGATAAATAAAACTCAAATGCAAATGATTAGCCACAAAGCCAACAAAGCTCACGGTAAGGTGGTTAGGCCCAAAGGTCACTAAAACCCAAACCCACATGTCTTGGGAAGCTCTATAAATAGAGAGCTTCCCCTCCATTTCAAAGGTTCAAAAATTTCACTCTCAAGAGAACCTAGAGAGAATTCAGAGCAAAGTCTAAACTGTTGAATGCTCTCTGAACTTCTTAGTGTTGAACGCTGCAAGATGAGTCTTTAAGTGCGGAGCGCTGTAAGACGAGTCTTTAAGTGTGGAACGCTGTAAGATGAGTCTTTAAGTGCGGAGCGCTGTAAGACGAGTTTTTAAGGATTGAACGCTGCAAGATGAGTCTTTAACTGTTGAATGCTGCAAGATGAAGGACTTTAACACGCTACAAGCCGAAGACCTTCAACAAGCAATAAACTGAATAGCTTCAACGAGGTACAAGTCAAAGGCCTTCAACAAGCAACAAGCGTCGAAGTCTTTCAACAAGTAACAAGCCGAAGTCCTTCAACAAGCAACAAGCCGAAGACCTTCAACAAGCTACAAGCTGAAGGACATCAACGCGCTACAACCCGAAGGCCATCAACGAGCAACAAGCTGTAAGCCGAAGAGCTTCAACACGCTACAAGCCGAAGGCCTTCAACAAACAACAAGCGTCGGAGTCCTTCAACAAGCAGCAAGCCGAAGTCCTTCAACAAGCTATAAGTCGAAGACCTTCAACAAGCTATAATTTGAAAACCTTAAACAAGTTACAAGTCGAAACCCTTCAACAAGCAATAAGCCGAAGACCTTCAACAAGCTACAAGCTGAAGTCCTTCAACAAGCTGCAAGCCGAAGTCCTTCAATACACAACAAGCCGAAGACCTTCAACAAGCTACAAGCTGAAGACCAAATACTCTTCCAAGTCTACACTCGAGAACAAGCTGCAAAGCCCTCGAGACAAGTCTACGTTCAAGAACAAGTTGCAAAGTCCTCAATATAAATTTACATTCGAGAACAAGCTGTGAAGCCCTCGAATCAAATCTGCGTCCTAGAAAAAAACGTAAAGCTCTGTGACAAATTACAGATGAGAGAGAGAAAGAACCAGAGGAGAAACATTAGACATTGTAATCCATTACATTCAAACTATTAAAAATACAACGTTCAATTACACGGGTCTCATTTCTATTCCTTTGCTGAAATCACGTGTAAATAGAGACCTTGATTTTTAGAGATAAATAACACTCATAAATAGCGTTATCAAAGTCTAAGACAAATTTAACTAAGCGAGATAGCTACACCTGATCAACTTCGTTCCTTTTATCGCATAGTTTATTATGCAATCTATGTAGTCATGGAAAACCTACAAACGTAACACAGACGAGGGTCAACTCTTATGCTACTCAATCATAATCATTGCAGAAAATTGCAAACCGTGAAATCATGCCTAACTAGCAAACAAGCGAGCAATTATAATTGATTCATTAATTAAATTATAACATGCTCATAGGAATAAAACAAAAATAGAAGAACACTTAGATATATTAAAGAAAATTAAATCACTATAGGCCCAAAGCCTACTCAATCTTCAAGATATCGAGTCTTGAAAATCCCTTCTCTAAGCTCTCTAATGGTCTCCTTGCCTTGGAAATTGATAAAAAAACGTGGACACCCAATTTTAATTTTACTCTCAAACTCTCTGTTTGTATCACAAACAATCCCTACTTTTTCACGTTAGGAATTCAAAAACAAAATACTATGTTTCTCTATAGAGAGTAAGTTATTTTTTTTGTTCTGTAATTGATGTTAATGTTTATGTTTCGACCCACGTTGTGAAGTAATCAACTGCCACCCCAACAAACTTTGTTTGATCCTTGCCATGAGGAAGAGGTCCAATGAGGTATATTCCCCATTGTTTGGAAGATTAGATACTTAATATATTTATTAGTAGTTCAGATGGTTGTCTAGGTACTAGAGCAAATCGTTAACATTTCACATGATCTTGTGAAGCTTCGAGCATCTTCGAGAGTCGTTGGCCAATAATATCCTCGTCTTACAATCTTATGATATAAGGATATTTCTCCGAAATGGTTGCCACTGACTTCTTCAAGGGTTTTCTTCATCATGTATTCCATTTCAGTAGGTGTAAGACACCTTACAAATGATATTGAGTAGCTTATCTTATAGAGTTTACCTTCTCTAAGTAGGTAATGAGCGGATCACCCCCACATCTGTTTAGTTTTTGTTCTTTTCGAGGGCTTTTTCCTCTTTCAAGTATTCCAATACGGTATCAATCTAGGAAGAAACTTTCCAATCCTCAACCTTAACCATCTCATCCTCTCCTTCGACCTCTCCCGCTTTGGAAACCATTGCATTCACTTCCATTATCTCTTCTTCTGCATATAGTTGGCTCAAATAAAATCTCAACTTATATTGTTCTACTCAGTTCAATTTCATAGGTTGTTGCTAATTGATCTAAAAAAATCAACATTATGTTTTATAATATTGGAATTTTCATGAACTCGTGTTTGGTGAATGAGGTAGGCAGTTCTTTGACCTTTTACAAATACTATGCCACCCTCTACTCTTTAGATTAACATTGATTAGTTACTTGTTTTAGTATCAATTAAGAATTACTTAGGACTAAGAGATTGGAGATCCTTATTCATCTGACAACCTTTAAACCTACCACGAGTATTTCATATTCTACCTCATTATTTGAGATTCTAAACATGAATATGAGAACCTATTCGTATCTTTCTCTTTTAGGAGACTCAAGGAGAATTCCCATTCTAGATCCTTTGAGGTTGGAGGATCCATCAATGTAAAACTTCCAGGGTAGATTTTGATCTTGTAGATCAAATGCCTTTGGCCTCCATTATGCATTGAAAGTAGTTTTAGCCTGTAGATGAAATCTTCCATTTCTTGTCCTTGTATTGTTTATGTCATTGGTTCGTAGTGAATATTGTATTCACTAGGCTCTACTACCCACTTTATGAGGCATCTTTAAGCTTTTGGCTTCTGCGATATTTTCTTAAGAGGGAACTTTGTGAGGACAATGACCTTGTGTGCTTGAATATAAGGGCGTAATCTTCTAGCTAAGGTAACTAAGGCAAGTGCAAGGTATTCTACTTGAAGATATCTAGTTCCAACCCCCCACCATTGTTGTGTTGGTATAGTAGATTTGTCGTTGATGGTCATTCTCTTCTCTAATTAGTGCAAGGCTGACAACAATGTTAGAAGCCGCTACATAAAGTAGTAACTCATCGCCTTTAATTGACTTGGTGAAGAGGGGAGCTAAACTTAGGCAAGTCTTTAATTTTTGTAAAGTTTGTTCATATTCTTTACACCACTCAAATCTCACCTGACCTCCATATGACAATGACGATGAATTTGTATTCTTGGGGTACAGACCGAGGCCAACAAGACAAGAAAAACTTGGACACTAGTGTGGTGTAAGTCATAGAGGTTCTGATGTTTAAGTCAGAGAGAGTTTAGAGAAAATTGAGAGTTTTATGAGTGTTTAAGTGGCTAGAATAAGGATAAAAAGTAGTTTACCCTAGTCTCCACTAGAGAGAGAGCTTAAATACCACCTCCCTAGAGTTTTTTTTTTTTTTTTTTTGTTGGTCTTTGGAAATGAAAAGATTGTACAGGGCTAGACTGAAAGCACACAGGCAATAAGAGACATAGGCAAGTCCTAAGGGGGCCTTTCCACGTGGTTGACCCAAGGTCGTTTCTTGTCCTCTCGTATCGTCGGTAAGTTTTCTGTTAGTTCGGATTAATTTTTACTTCGTATTGAACTTCTTTCCCCGATTCTTTCTTGTAGCCTTTCATTCAATCCGTTTTGGTCTACAAACTCCTAACAAGAATTGAAGTGAATCATTCACGGGTAAACAATGAACTTCTTCGTGAAGAAGAAAAATATAAGATTTTGAATGCAGAGGTTAATCTTGGCTTCGACATATAACGAGGGTATTGAAATTTGAGTTTAGTTTGGAAAATTTGTATAATTTCTCAATAAAATAATTCAAATTTTCCCTTTGTTTATTATTTGCATGTAGTTTAATTTACTCATTGATGGAGAAGATGAGATACATTAGCAAGCCTATGATAAAGAAAAAGGGTTCTCGTTAATTTATTTTAGTTTCTATACTTTCAAATATCTTATTTTAGTCTGTATACTTTCAATAAATTTTTCTAGTTACTATCATAATTAATTAGTTTGAAGTTGATTTTTTTTAAGTTGTTTAAATAATAATAATAATTTGTATGCAATAAAAAATACAATATAAACATATTTTAAAAATTTATGGATGGAAGACTAATAAAGACTATCTAGTTTTTTTTTAGAAAAAGTTAAAACTAAGCTAACAATGAGACTAATTCTAAACATTATTAAAAGTATATAGACTAAAATTAGAAATTTGAAAGTTGAGAGATTAAACTGGAATAAATTCCAAAGTACATTGATCAAACGTAAAAATTATTATGTGCCTTTGTTTGAAAGCAATTTTTCCCCATAAACATTAGGTGCTTAGAGTGAATCTGATAGAAACATATTTTACCTATATTGAGATTGAATTCCCTAGTGCTTTCTAGATTTAATTTTCTTGAAGGATGATGTTATATTTTTTGGTTTCAAACTATCATAAACTAATTAATTTTAGATTAATGGTTTTTTAAGTTAATCTAAAATGGTTTGGACCTTATTTTAGCTCTTAAGTCTAAAGACCCATTGTTAAGATTGGGCCCAAAGATTGGAGGAGCCCAAATCTACCTTTCTTGATCTCCTATCACCCAAACCCACTTGTTCCCTTTTGTTATTATAAAAGAAGGTGTGGGCCTTAAGTGAGGGAATAGAAAGAGAAAGAGAAAAGAAAAGAAGTGGAATTGGGTCTATTATTATTAGGGTTTTATTAAGAGAGAGAGAAAGAAACAAAAAGAAAGGCTCTCGGGTTGAGAGAAGAAAAGAAGAGAGTGAGAAAAGAAAGGGTTGAGGGGCTCGATAGAAGGCTGAAAAATAGGGGGGTTTCTGTGACAGAGAGAGGGGGAAATCTGGAAAATACCTTGGTTTTTCAAATTGTGAGAAGATATCGAAGAAGCTCCGTTCTTGTAGCCGAAATTTGCCGTCCACCGTGGGTTGCAGTTCGCAAGAAGAAGTGACTGTTGCCGTGGAGTTGTTGCAGGTTGATCATTCGGCTTGGTTGTTGTACAAGACGCGAGACTCAACTTTCTTTCAACCTTTGTTCATGAAGATCCTCTCAAAAGGTTGTATCTCTCCTTTTTCTTTCTTTTTAGTTTAGATTCAAGATTTAATCCTAAAGGTTGTTAGACTCTCAATCTGGAATAAAGATTGATTGTAGTCTCCTTTTGGGCATAAATCTTGGAATCTTGTTAAATCCTAATTGTTAAATGTATCTTTAAATATCCTGCTGTAAGTTCTCTGTATACTCCCGTATATCTCTAATAAACTGTCTAGCAAAGGCTTAAAACACCTTTGCAAGTGGAGTAGGTCGTTTTATGACCGAACCACTATAAATATTGGTGTTCTCTCGATTGTTCATTATCATTTCTCGCATTTCTTTAAATTCATTCCAGCCCATTAATTGGAATAAAATCGCTTATAAACTTGTGGTAAACACCTCAAACTTGTCTAAAATTGGTTAGACATAGGATTTGGATCTTGGCATATAATAACATTTTTGGTATCAGAGCTTTTAATCCTTATTTGAGGCATTCTTTTCTTGAATTGAAATTTAGTTTGTTGAATAAAATCTTTGGATTTAAAGAATCTTTAAGTTGTTAGTATTCTTTAACTCAAATTTTTATTTCAAGAAAAGTTTGTTGTCCAATTTTGTTTCTCATTTTTCGTGATGAGTACCAAGTTCGAGGTGGAGCGGTTTGATGGGAAAGGAGATTTTGGTCTATGGAAGATCAAAATGTTGGCCATCCTTCACAACAAAAGGTCGATTACGCACTTTTGGAGGCTAAGGAAGTTCCTGACAACATAACAAATGGACCAACCGAAAGAGATAAATAAGGTAGCTCACACCTTATAATCCTTTATTTGTCCGATACAATTATAAGACAAATGCGTAGTGAAGATACCGCTGTTAAACTTTGGACAAAATTAGAATCTACCTACCAAGTAGCATCAATTTCAAGCAAAATATTTTTAAAATCTAATTTCTTTAGTTTTAAAATGGACTCTAGTAAAAGCATGAAAGATAACCTAGATGAATTCCATAGAGTAGTTTCTGAAATGGAAAATATAGGTGAAATCTTTTCTGATGAAAATCATGCTGTAGTTCTGATAAATTCTTTGCCTGAATCTTATAATGATGTGAAATCACTATGAAGTTTGGTAGGGATACTTTGTCCACTTGAAATTGTTTTAAATGCCATTAGAGTAAAAGAACAAGAATTAAAAGAAACCAAGAAGTCTAATAGTGAGACTTTATACGTTAGAGGGAGATCAGAGAATAGAAAAAAGCATAGAAGCAAGAGTAGGGGTAGATCAAAGTCTAAGGGGGCTAGTAATAGGAAGTGTTATCATTGTCAAAAAGAAGGCCACATTAGAAAGTTTTGTCCTGACCTTAGGAATAAAAAGTCGTCGGGTAAAGGGAAAGAAGAGTCTAGTGTAGTAAACCTTAGTGAAGAGTATAACCACTCTCTTATGGTTAGTAACACTAGAGAGGATGACACTTGGATCCTAGATTCAGGTTGTTCTTTCCATATGACCCCTAATAGAGAATGGCTAGAAGACTTCCAAACCGGTGTGGGAGGTAAAGTCATGTTAGGGAACCGACACTTTTGTAGTGTAGAAGGTCAAGGAACAGTGCGCCTTAGGCTTCATGACGGAAATATTAGGTTTCTAATCGGAGTTAGGTACGTGCACTGGTTAAAAGAAACCTAATATCCCTTAGCATGTTAGATAAGCAAGGGTACACCATTAAGTTAGAGGGTGGTGTTCTAAAAGTCATGAAGGGCATCTTAGTTGCAATGAAAGGGCTTCTTAAGGATACCTTATACTCTTTAGAGGGTTCGACGGTCGTAGGGTCAAGTGATCTAGTTAAAGAGAGTGACAATTCCAAAATTACCCTTTGGCATAAACGCTTAGGTCACATGAGTGAGCAAGGAATTAGGGAGTTAATAAAACAACAAGTAATTCCTAACATAAAAAATGTGGACCTAGATATGTGTGAGCATTGTGTTTATGGTAAAAGTAAAAGAGTAAAATTTGGAAAGGGTGGTCACTCTGCTAATAAAAAACTAGAATATGTGCATGCTGACTTATGGGCCCATCTAATGTTGTCACAAATGGTGGGGCTAGATATTTCTTATCCATTATTGATGATTGTACTAGAAAAGTTTGGGTTTATCTTCCAAAAATAAATCGATACTTTTAATAAATTTGTTGAATGGGTAACCTATGTTGAAAACCAAACTGGCCTTAGAGTTAAGAAACTTAGGACTGACAATGGGCTAGAGTTTTGTAACCATGAGTTTAGAAACTTTTGTAAGTCTAAAGGCATAGCAAGACACTTGACTGTTGTAGGGACGCCACAACAAAATGGGGCCGCTGAGAGAATGAATAGAACCCTTATGGAAAGAGTTAGGTGCATGTTGTCTGATTCACAACTTCCTCAAAGTTTTTGGGGGGAAGCTGTTGCAACAGCATGTTATATAATCAATAGGAGCCCATCTACTGCCATAGATTTAAAAACGCCTCAAGAGCTTTGGCAAGGTAGTCCCCCTGATCTATCACACATGAAAGTCTTTGGGTGTTTAGCTTATGCTCATTCAAAAGAGGGAAAGCTAGACCCTAGGGCTAAGAAATGTGTTTTCCTAGGATATCCCGAGGGTGTTAAGGGATATAAACTATGGTGTCTAGACCCAAATTCACCAAAAATCCTAATAAGTAGAGATGTTGTCTTTAATGAAGGGAAAATGGGGTATGTAGAAGAAAAGACCGAGTCTATTCCAAATAGTCCACCTAGTTCCACTGAAACCGTTTTAGCTAGTCCTCCTTCCACTTCCCATAGTGATCAGGTAGATGAGCCAATAGTAGAACATGATGTTTCACCTTCTACCTTAGATCAATCACCTACACATGAAGTTGTTAATGAGGAAGAGGAAGAGGATAGTCAAGACTTGACAAATTATCAGTTAACTAGGGATAGGGTTAGGAGAACCATTGTAGCTCCCACTAGGTTTGGGTATGCTGACCTTATATCCTATGCCCTAGTTATAGCTAATGAGTTCATTAATCAAGAACCACAAACTTTCAATGAGGCCATAAATAATGAAAATAAAGATAATTGGTGGGCATAATGAAAGAAGAGTATGATTCTTTGATTAAAAATCAAACTTGGGTTCTTGTTAATAAACCATTAAAAGCTAAAACTGTAGGTTGTAAGTGGATCTATAAAGTCAAAGAAAACCCTTTAGAAAATAACAAGCCTAGGTTCAAGGCTAGGTTAGTAGCCAAAGGGTTTACTCAAAGGGAGGGTATAGACTATGACGAGGTTTTTTCCCCCGTTGTAAGACACACCTCTATTAGAATTTTGCTTGCCTTTGTTGCTCACTTTGATCTTGAGTTAGAGCAGATGGATGTAAAGACCGCTTTCTTGCATGGTGAGCTTGAGGAGACCATTTACATGGATCAACCACCTGGATTTGAAGCTCCCAAACAAGAAAAGAAGGTTTGTCTTCTTAAGAGATCGTTGTATGGCTTAAAGCAATCCCACGTCAATGGTATAAAAGGTTTGATTCTTATATGCTATCTATTGACTTTTGTAGAAGTAAGTATGATAGTTGTGTGTATTTCAAACAAATTTCTGAAGTGAATATTGTTTACTTGCTTTTATATGTTGATGACATGTTGATTGCTTGCAAAACCATGCATGAAATAAATAAGTTAAAGAATCTCTTAAAGAAGGAATTTGAAATGAAAGACTTAGGCAATGCAAAAGAATATTAGGAATGGATATTATTAGAGATAGAAAAGAGAAGAAACTATATTTGTCTCAAAGTGAATATATAACAAGACTAGTTAAAAGATTGAACATGCATGATAGTAGGAAGGTTAGTATTCCTTTTGGCAAACACTTTAAACTATCTCATTAATGATTCACCTAAGACTCAAGTGATATTGATGAAATGCATGACATTCCATATGCTAATATCATTGGGAGTCTTATGTATGCCATGGTTTGTACTAGACCCGACCTTGCTCATCCACTTAGTGTTGTTAGTAGATTTCTTGCTAATCCTGGTAAACAACATTGGAATGTCATTAAGTGGATTTTGAGGTATCTTGCATGTCATACTGATTTATGTCTTGTTTATGGTGGAGCAAATATAGTTGTTAGCAAGGATATTGAACTTGTTGGATATGTTGATCTTGATTATCTTTGTGATATAGATAAACGTAGATCTTTGATCTGGTTTTGTGTTTAGATTGTTCAATTGCACAATTAGTTGGAAATCTAGTTTACTGATCTATAGTTGCTTTATCTACAATCAATCTGAATATATTGCATTAATCAAGCTATTAAGGAATCTTTATGGCTTAAGGGAATTGTATCTCAATTATGTTGTAGTGATAATGTTTCATGATCAGCATTGTGATAGTCAAAGTGCTCTACATTTATCTAAAAATCATTCTCACCATGAAAGAACTAAACATATTGATGTTAGGTATCATTTTGTAAGAGATGTCATCAATGATGGTTTAGTTTCGTTAAAAAGGTTACTACTTGATTTTGAATGTCATTGATATGTTTACTAAAGCATTACCTTGTGATAAATTTAACCTTTGTGTGAGAATGTTGCGACTTTTGATCATGGATAACCCTGGATCTTATTTGAGAACTAAATTATAGGTCCTCTTCTTAGCTTATGATAGATTGAAATCAAGGTGGAGATTGTTATATTTTTTGGTTTCAAACTATCATAAACTAATTAATTTTAGATTAATGGTTTTTTAAGTTAATCTAAAATGGTTTGGACCTTATTTTAGCTCTTAAGTCTAAAGACCCATTGTTAAGATTGGGCCCAAAGATTGGAGGAGCCCAAATCTACCTTTCTTGATCTCCTATCACCCAAACCCACTTGTTCCCTTTTGTTATTATAAAAGAAGGTGTGGGCCTTAAGTGAGGGAATAGAAAGAGAAAGAGAAAAGAAAAGAAGTGGAATTGGGTCTATTATTATTAGGGTTTTATTAAGAGAGAGAGAAAGAAACAAAAAGAAAGGCTCTCGGGTTGAGAGAAGAAAAGAAGAGAGTGAGAAAAGAAAGGGTTGAGGGGCTCGATAGAAGGCTGAAAAACAGGGGGGTTTCTGTGACAGAGAGAGGGGGAAATCTGGAAAATACCTTGGTTTTTCAGCCGTGAGAAGATATCGAAGAAGCTCCGTTCTTGTAGCCGAAATTTGCCGTCCACCGTGGGTTGCAGTTCGCAAGAAGAAGTGACTGTTGCCGTGGAGTTGCTGCAGGTTGATCATTCGGCTTGGTTGTTGTACAAGACGCGAGACTCAACTTTCTTTCAACCTTTGTTCATGAAGATCCTATCAAAAGGTTGTATCTCTCCTTTTTCTTTCTTTTTAGTTTAGATTCAAGATTTAATCCTAAAGGTTGTTAGACTCTCAATCTGGAATAAAGATTGATTGTAGTCTCCTTTTGGGCATAAATCTTGGAATCTTGTTAAATCCTAATTGTTAAATGTATCTTTAAATATCCTGCTGTAAGTTCTCTGTATACTCCCGTATATCTCTAATAAACTGTCTAGCAAAGGCTTAAAACACCTTTGCAAGTGGAGTAGGTCGTTTTATGACCGAACCACTATAAATATTGGTGTTCTCTGATTGTTCATTACTGTTTCTGCATTTCTTTAAATTCTGTCCAGCCCATTAATTGGAATAAAATCGCTTATAAACTTGTGGTAAACACCTCAAACTTGTCTAAAATTGGTTAGACATAGGATTTGGATCTTGGCATATAATAACAGATGATTTTATGTTTTTTTTTTTATTTGCGGTAGGTTGAAACACATAAAATTTGTGTTTAATGATGATTATATTTGTGCCATTACGAAGCAATACAAACAAGTAGGAGATGTATTTGGTCTTGAGTGACTATAAGGCGTGACCAAGCCTTATCAATTATGAGACCTCTTATGTTTTCTCAAAGCTTGAAATAATACGAAAATTTCAAAGAGAACATGGATTTAGGCCTTTTTTTTTTTTTTGGAGAAAACTTAAATTTTCGAAATTTAAAGTTACCATATGGACGACTAGGATCATTTGAGAATATTTTTAAATTAGTTTCCTATTTTTAGATAAGGAAACAGATTATAAATTAGGGTTAGCCTCCATCCCCTTAATTTCTTATCTCATTCTACACATTCTCAAGACCTCAATTATTCTCTGGTAACTTTTCTAGGTTTTTTTTCCTTTTATTTTATGGGTTCAATGAACAACTAACCCCTCTTATCTAGTTCAAGGTATAATTAAAGTATTTTATTCTTCCAATTATGAGATATGTATCTATTCTTTATTTTCTTTGTTAATTGGGTATTTATTTTTTTTTTCTGTGATTATGAACCAATATTAATTTAGGAATCTACGAACTGATCACTCTATAATTTCTTGAATTAATTTAGAACTATTTGAAATCCTAAAATCCGTAATTGCTTTAGGAAATCAAACCAAGTAGTAAAATAGTCTTGAACTATAAATTTAGGCAATTCAGTTTGAATCCCCCACATGAAGTGGGTGGGACTGGCTAGAATTGAGTGTTTTAAGTCTTAATACATTCGATAGATTAAATCCTAGGAGCGAATATGTGGGGCTCTCTATTTGAATAGAGAAATAATTCAATGCGTGAAGCTTGTTTTATCGACTAACTAAGAAAAATGAAGTAATCGTAGCTTTCGAGAACCATAACATATTATCTGTATTCAACTTGATTTACTTAGTGTTAATGATCGATTGGAATGAATAAATACTAAGATTAACCTTGGCTCGATTTTATTTGTCTATTGGAAACCCATTTTATTTAATTTTTGGTTTCAACACAGTAATCGTAGCTTTGTCGATTTATTGCATATCCTACAAGAATTTGTCTAGTTTTTTCATTCTTTTGGGTTCGATCGTGCTTACCACTTCTACCAGTATTTTAAACTTTTTTTTTGGTGTTCTCAACACGCATCAGAATCCAATGTGAGGATATAGAAATTCTCCTTGCATTCATATTTCAAAAAGACTATGAAGAAAAATTTTCATCTACAATTAATTATGATGAGTTACTTTGTTATACTTTTTTATTGTGTTGTTGGGAATGTGATCAAAATCCTACATCGGCTAGATAAGAGAAAAAATATAGGTTTATAAGTGAGAGATACTATCTCTATTGGTGTAAGGCTTCTTGGTTAAGCCATGACAACTTATGACCAAAGTGACATCCAATATGGAGCTATGTAAGAATCGTTCTCTCTCACCAACAAAACTATACTATTACAAAACAAAATTATTCCAACCTCTTCTTGATAAAATGTTGTATGTTTTAACCAATGAAACTATACTATTACAATATAAAAAGCTCAACCAAAATTACTAACACCAGCAACAAAAGTACATAAATTAAGTTTGATTGAAAAAGTATATAAGATTACATTGTAAACAATGGTTTTAGCCCAATAACATTGTCTAAATCCATAATTTAAACGGCACTCAGCTTAATGAACAAGCAAAACAAGATTGAATGTATTATAAATTTTCGGCGGTGGTTTCCCTCATTTTACTCAATCCATTAGCCACCAAGTAACAAGGTAGATCACACGTACCAGCCGCCAACTTATCAAAATTTTCTTTTGACTTCATCTTTTTTTGATCCACAAACTTCAATTTACATTGTATTTGGAGGAATAACATTTTTTTCATACAACTTTACACTATAAATAACACATCCCCAACTGCCACATTCATCTTCTTCAAACATGGCGAACCCAAGGACAAGTTCAACCATCATCTTCTTCCTCTATTTGGTCATTCAAACATCAAGTGCAAGCAACTATAATGTGATGAATTTTGGGGCCATAGGTGATGGAAAAACTGATTCAACCTTGTCATTTGTAAAGGCATGGAGATTAGCTTGCAGCTCCCCAACAGAGTCCACCATCGATATCCCAAATGGAAGGTTTCTACTAACAACCACAACATTCAAAGGCCCATGCAAGAACCCAACTACCTTTCGCATCAACGGGTCTCTTGTAGCACCTCTTGATTATCGTGCCCTTAAAAACTCTGGGTATTGGATCTTATTCACCAAAGTTAATAGAGTTTCTATCATCGGTGGCAACATTGACGCAAACGGCGCTGGGTATTGGGCCTGCAAGAGATCTAGAAAGAATTGTCCAGTAGGAGCTCGGGTATGTTAATTAATATATATATGTATATATTTGTGTATTTTTATATAACTAAGTAGTATTAGTAACGTGTTGTATTAATGTGAAATGCAGTCAATAACATTTAATTGGGCAAATGGAATTTTGATTAGTGGGTTAACTTCGGTTAATAGCCAACAGGCTCATCTTGTAATCAATCATTGCAACAATGTATTGGTTGAAAATGTGAAGGTGATAGCTCCAGATCAAAGTCCCAACACTGACGGCATTCATCTCCAGTCTTCCACTAATGTAACAATCAAGGGAACCGCCCTCCAAACTGGGGATGATTGTATATCCATTGGAGATGGAACTAATAATCTGTTTATGAGTGATATCAAATGTGGGCCTGGCCATGGTGTAAGGTATTATATATAAATTAATCGATTATTATTTTTTTTTTCTTTAATTATATTAACTAATATGTTAATAACTTATTTCATGTAGCATTGGAAGCTTGGGAAAAGAGTTTAACGAAATTGGAGTACAAAATGTAACATTGATGAATGCAATGTTCACTGGATCCGATAATGGTGTGCGGATAAAGACATGGCCAAGGCGTAGCAATGGTTTTGTGAAAAATGTTCTCTTTCAGAACATCATTATGGACAATGTCGAAAATCCAATTTTAATTGATCAAAATTATTGTCCAAACAACCAAGGTTGTCCTCTAGAGGTAACAACATTTATGTGCTCCTATTCTTTGTTTATGGGGTAATTATATATATTAAATATTATTTTGTTAAAGAAAATTAATAAACTAAAATTTGTTTCTTTTGTGTTTGTTTTCTTGTTTTAATATTAAAGAGTTCTGGAGTAAAGATTAGTGAAGTGACATACAAAAACATTCAAGGAACGTCAGCAACACAAGAAGCTATGACATTTGATTGTAGTCCCACAAACCCATGTAGTGATATACGATTACAAGACATCAACCTTACATATAAGAATAAGGCAGCAACATCTTCCTGCAAGAATATTGGTGGATCGACTGTGGGAATGCTCATACCTGAAAGTTGCTTGTGATAAAAACATTGTTCATTAAAATTGTCGAATTTATTTGCCTGTCACACTATGATCTTTTATTGTCGAGTTTATGTGAATTTATTTTATAAGAAATTGTACAGAGGATATAAAATTTGAATTATTATATATCTTTTTAAGTGTAACAGTAGCTCTTTCTTCTCTTGATTTGTTAATATCTTTTTCAAGAATGAATACAAATAATTAAAAAAAAATAGGCTTTTTAAGACTATATAAAATTTTTATTGTATGCATACTAATACATTAAAAATCTGCTTCCCAAAAAATAGTGAAACTACTCCAATAGCGTATTGTAAATTCACCACTCAATTAAAAAAATTTAGTTCATTAACCAAGGTACATTGAATCTGACACAGTACTTTAACACTGACTTCTAAATTACATCTTAAGACCAAAACATACATATATATACTATAGAAGATATTAATTGGGGCACTTGCATGAATAGAAAAAAAAAAAATATAAAAAATATTCACTCATGTCACTACTTAATTAAATTTGCAAAAATAGCAACAAAAAAGTCCAACCCAAACGGATGGCGTGCAAAGTAAAAAATACACTTATATTTTTCGCGCGTTTTTCAATCTGAAGTATATTAATAGCCTATCAATAGTCCATAAAAAATATATTTATCTATAGTATATAAAAAACATACTTATCAATAGTCTATCAAGAACATACTGATGATGTACTTATCATATACTATTGATATACTAATGATATACCTAAAATGAAATAAACTATTGATATACTACTAATATACCAAATATAAATTATATCAGATATACTATTCATATACTACTGTATCTAAAAAATCTATTGCTAGATTTACAAATATCTTGTCCGTGTTGTTCAACATCTCGAGAAAATCAGTAGTCTATCAACAATAGATCTAATATAGCAACGATATATCTAATCAAAAAATAACTGCATAAGTGATATACTACTGATTTTGTTGATTTCACTAACATTAAGTATATATCAATGTGATATACTATTGATATACTTTATTTAGTATATCAACATTATATCACAAATAGGGATTTATGCTTGATAGTGATTTATGCTGGCATACTTTATTCAGTAATATTAGGTATATCAATGGAATCTCAAAATGTATTGCTAGATTTACAAATGTCCTCCTTGTGTTTTTCAATATCTAGAAAATAAGTAGTTTATCAATAATAGATGTGATATACCAATGATATATCCAACCAAAAAGTAACTACATGAATTAAATGATATCTGTTGATTTCACTAATATTAAGTATATATCAGTGTGATATACTAACGATATACTTTATTTAATATTATATCAACGGTATATCACAAATGGTGATTTATGTTTGACAGTGATTTATGTTGATATATTTTATTTAGTAATATTGAGTATATCAACGGGATCTCAAAAACTATTGCTAGATTTGAAAATGCCCTCCCGTATTTTTTAATATAAAAAAAATCAGTGGTTTATTAACAATAGATCATATATACCAATGATATATCAAACCAAAAAATTACTAATATTCATTGATTTCACTAATATTAAGTATATATCGGTGTGATATACTACCAAAATACTTTATTTAGTATATCAATGATATATCACAAATAGTGATTTATGCTTGATAGTGATTTATGATCATAAACTTTATTCAGTAGTATTAAGTATATCAACGGGATCTCAAAAGCTATTTGTAATGTCCGATATTTAAGGTAGAGTAAATTTCAGGTAGAATTCATAATTCAAAACTAAATTGGATTGATTGTGTGAGATGTGTTATTGTATAGAGTATATCTCTAATATACTACTGATATATGTATATGAAGTTAATTAAGAGTACATCAGTAACTCGCATATGGTATATGTTCATTTCACTGATATACTAATGATATACAAAATGTTAGGCATATTAGTGAAATAAACATATCTAAAATGAAGTAAATAAGTGATATACTAATATGCAAAATATCTTTAATTTGCTACGGATATATTGAAAGTATATCATTCTAAATGATATACCTAAAAGAAGGGTATCCGTAGTATATCAGCAATATACTATTAACATACTTTGTTTTGAGGTATATATTGGTATATAAAAATAAAGTATATCAAATATACTTCTGATTTACCAATATAAAGTATATCAGATATACTACTGATATACCAAATGTAAAGTATATAAGATATACTACTGATATACCTATTGTTACACCAATGAAGGTAAATCTGGAATAATAAAAAAATGGACATCAGATTTAAAAATATTTGCTAGATTTGAAAATCTAAAAAATCAGACCTAAATTTGCAAATATGGTAATATTTTGTGCTACCCATTACATTTCCCCATATTTATTAGAACTCAATATAATTATAGAAAAGAGAAACGTTAATAAGTAAATGTATAAGGTAAGATTCATAAGTTATAAATTTTGTTCCTATGGTTTGGGAAAAGTTAGATTTTACGCTGAATGATTCTAAAAAATCATATAAATGATCCCTATTAATTTGATAAGACCCTCATTAGTAGTCCTTACGGACAAACTAAAATTTGTAAAATCATAAGTACAAATTCCTAATTTTTAAGACTACCGAGATTAAATTTGTAATTTTACCAATTCATTGTTATGAGTAACGTACATACTCGTATATAGTACCTCATTTCAAGACTTATTTTTCCAATATTATTAATTTCTAAATTTAATATAAGTAATTTGCAAACTTATTATTTTAGTTTTTTGCTGTCCCTTTTTTTTTCATTGGGGTAGAGATGACCCCATGATGTGATACCAAAAAAACATTGATTCCAAAAGATATGATATACCAAAGAAGTCATTATACCAGTTGATATGTGCAAGCCTAGTGTTTAACTTTAATACTTTGTCGAGTAGACGGGAACCTAAACACTAAGACATCAACTTCAATTAGGATAACTTAAGTGAAAAGTTAGAGATCAAAATACGTATGGATTGTTTGTCAAATTACTAGGAAGCAAGAAAACTTGAATGTCTAAGCACTATTCACAATCTCATTTACTTCAAGAAATGAATACTCCGAAAGTTTGATGACCGATCAACTTGAATGTTTCTAAAGATGTAAGTCCAAGCTATGCACAAGAATTACAAACGGAGAATGGTGAGTTATATGCTCTCGCAATAGACAAGTTAAGAGACTTAAGGAATATAAATTTCATTCACGCTAAATTTGCCTCTTACAATTGAAATTGTGAGGCTTTTATAGCCTTGAGGTATACAACTTAAGTAATAAACTCTAAATTTTATAAAGATCTTTTCCAAAACAATTAGAGAAAAATATCCAAGATTGACCGGTGGTTGTTTGGATGCTAAAAGTTAGATGCGAGAAAAGTTCACACAACTAGAGGTGTGATATAGAAAGCGAAAATACTCTTAAATTTGTCACCTAGTGCTATAACGCAATGTATAGCAAACTCTGGAAAGAAATACAATCAAATGTATTCCAAGGTCGAATCTCTACTGGGAAAGGTAGTATCTTTTCTTCCTATTTTGAAGTGAAGGAAAGACATGCAAGCAACTACTTCTTGAATAAGATATTGAGAAAATTGTTGTGAAAGAATTTGGTAAAAAACTAATTACTGATGACAAAATAAATTTTTGTTGAAAAAGACTCAAGACTTTGATCTGACGCTTCATGGTGTTATTGCTTGGATTTTTTTCCCTAAACTTGTGTAGTTTGTAAACATCCGATGAAATCAATAAATAGTTATTATTCATCATTTCTCGTGTTCTCGCATTTAAAACTTAAAATCCAATAAACTAAGCTTCAAGGTTATAGTTATGAGAATTCGAATAGTGTGTAGTAGACACATAGGTAGGTTATGTTGAGTTTATGCCTTAAACTCGTAGTTTGTAAATTTGTAATTTGTTCTTTTTTTTTCAATAAACTGTTATTGCATTTATTCAAGAAGTGTTGTTCAATTTTATATAGTATTCCTTAAAATAACCCTAAATCCCATAAATAAATATCTTAGGTTGTGTTATGTGTCTTGAACTGGATATTGAGACACATATGGGAATCAAAGTTCAAGAAACGTCCTAAAGTGTCTATAGTATAGGGACGAGGTTGGGTACCTTATCCTGGTGACACTATGGATGTGAGCCACTTTGTATTTCATACAAACGCAATGATCCAACGCGTTCGCGTATGTGACATGCGAGTGAAGGTATCCTATATGAAGAGTTCACATAAGACCATACTGCAAAATAGTAACCGATAGATATAACTCTATTTACTATTTAGGTTTCTATTCCAATAATACTAGATTAATCGATTAAACTCTTTGATCTAATTAACCAATATTCATTAACTACGAGTCACTCCACAATAGACTTGTAGATGCACTCTCCTCACTATAAAATGTATTGTGTCCATTGATAATGAAGGGAATGAGAATCCCCGCGCAACGGAAGACGATGGAATCGTCATGGTATCGTTATGCTATTAGAAATTCATTAAAACGATTTAACAATTAAATCTAGGTTAAACATACAAAATGGAAAGGAAAAACAGTAAGATGAAGTTACTTACTTGTTGAATACCCTCTTCAAGAACTCCTTTCCAGAGAATCACGAACCCTTCGCGAAAAAATCGATCTCAAAGAAAACTTCTCTCGAACAAAACCCGAACACAACCACTAAAGACTTCTCGGTTGTTCTTCCTTTAGAAAGAAGAAAGTTTGTGGGAACTTCTTGGTTTTGGAGAGGGAGGAGAGTTGAGAGAAAAGGTTGAGAGAGAATTCTCTTCTTTTTGTCAAATTTCCAAAAATGAGAGAATGGAGTGAGAAACCCTTCTTGCAAAGGGTTTGAATAATGAAAGAACATGGAGTTAAAATCTCCACATTATTACCATTTTACCACAACTATAGGTTATGCAAATCACATTTGCATAACCATATATTATAAGATATCTCATAATTAATTATACAAATCACATTTGCATAATTGTGGATTTTATTAAATTGAATCACATCCAATTTAATTTTTCTCAATTAATTTCTCCAATTAGCCCTAATTCAACAATTAGGCTAACCAATAGTTTATTATGAATCTCATTCACATTAAACTATATATTATATCATTCATATCTCATATAAATGACATAAATGCCCTTTAAGTAAATTGAACACTTCAATTCACACCAAAACATTAACCCTTCTTTTAACCCAGATTGAGCCAATCGAGGGACCTAATGGACCTACAATGACAGGCTCCAATGATCCGAGATTAACCTATCAAACTCTTTGACCCGGTTAATCAACATTCATTAGCTATGGTAACACTCCACTAAAGCCCGTAGCAGCACTCTCGTCAGTGCAGAATATTATGTGTCCACTGGTATAACCAATGTCGATGAGTCGACCCTTCACTGGTTGTTCGTAGACACGGCTGGGTCAAATTACCGTTTTACCCCTGTGTCTACCTCTTGTTCCTTAAGTCCCTACTGCTCCTCTAATGAACAACATATTGTGATGGTCCAACCACACACAACACCCTTCTCAGGCCAGTGAGAAGGTAGGCGCTCGTTGTCCAAGCCCTGGAGACAGCACTTAAGGGAACAACCCCTCTAGTTTCCCTAAAGGCGGGAACGAGTGAATTCCATCTCGCGTAGTTAAGTTCCCAGCTAACTACTTGGTCCTGTCCCTAAGAAGATAGGTATATTGGGTGAGTAACTGTGACCACCCTCACCCGTACTAGTCAAAGGATAGACCCCCGAAGATAGCAGTCCGTAACACGCTCAAGATTCAGGTCGAGTCACTAATGGTCATCTACAAATTTATTAGTACTTACTTTCAACGGTGTTACATCAGTAGGTCTAATCATTCACGGTCCGGTCTTGTACAATCTCATTGCACAGGATGCCCCCACTCGCATGTCAACCACATGAACGAGTCAGATCACCTCGTTTGTATCTAATACAAAGTGGGTCGCATCCATAGCGTATTCAGGATTAGGTCTCGAACCCTATCCAAATACTTTAGACCGTTTGGGTCATTAACTTTAACGTGATCCTCCCTGTGTGTCTACTACACACCGTTCAAGTTCTAGTTCTCTCATAAATTCAATGACCCTGGAACTAAGTTTATTGGAAAAGTTTGTAAAATTTGCGAGACACAAAGTAATGAAATGAATAACACTTTATGAATTTCAAACAGTAATTTACAAACACGAGATTAGGACAAAAATCCCAACAGATATAATCAATATCTGTGAGTTGACCCTTCACAGGTTGATCGTAATCATAGCTTGGTAAAATTACCGTTTTACACCTTTGATTACCTCTTGCTCCTTAAGCATTATTGATCCTCTAATGAACAACAAGTCTATGGTTCTACCATAAACATAATCCCTCTTATGACAATAGGAGGGCGGGGCCCTGTTGTTCAAGACCTTGATTCAATTCTTAGGGGAACAACCTATCTGAGTCCCTAATTCACGAATGAGTGAATTCCATCTTGCAGAGTTAAGTCCGCAGCTACATATAAGGTTCTGCCACTGAGAAGGTAGGCATATTGAGTCGACTACAGGCCACTCTCACCTATACTAATCTAAGGACAAACCACCATAAGCAGGAGTTCGTAACCTGCTCAGGATTCAGGTCAAGTCACTAATGATCATCTATAAATTATTAGACCTATCTTGTTAACGGTGTTACACTAATAGGCTAATAATTTGCAGATCGGTCTTGTATGATCTCATCATACAGGATGCCCCCACTCGCATGTCTACAACATGAACGAGTTGGATTACCTCGCTTGCACTAAATACAAAGTGAGTCACATCCATGGTGTTACCAGTATAAGGTTCCCAACCTCATGCATATACCATAGACCTTTTTGGTTATATACTCGAACATTATCCAACTTGTGTCCACTACACATTCATTCAAATCTATCATTATAACCTTGGAACTTAGTTTATTGAATCTAGGTTTATGTGCGAGAATATAATAAATAACTCTTTATTTATTTGAATCACATTCTTACAAAACTACACTTGTTTAGGGTATAAACCCAACAATCTCCCTCTTGACCAAAAACTAGTGGAGTACACTTGTTGGTTTTCATTCGTGGTTCACCCTTCAGTGGCTATTGTTTGGATGGATACTTGGAAACTTAAAGATTGAGGGTGATACTCACAGAATTCGTTAAGTGTTAATGAATTCGACCAAATAATGGTAACTGGACACCTAATGGAATAAGAGTTATTCTAGGATTAGGGTCTGGTCGAGAAAGTCTCGTCCTACAGGAGGAGTGTTTCTGTTCACTCATTGGTGGCAGTCATTCTAAACCTTTAGGATATCATTGCAATTTCTAAAATGACCTAGGGATAATAGGATTACATTTTGCTAAAACTCGATTGGATTTCAAAAAGTTTATGCGAGACTGGCACAAAATTATTTTTGAATTTTTCAGCAAAAATGTCTAGCTCAATTATCGCTTTACTTGCTTCCGACAAGTTAGTGGGAGATAACTTCCAAACGTGGAAGAATAATATTAACATGATTCTTGTAACCGACGACCTGAAGTTCGTTCTTACTGAGGAGTGTCCTCAGTTGCCGACCTTCACTGCATCACGAAGTGATCGTGATGCATACGATCGATGGATCAGGGCTAATGAAAAGGCCAAGGTCTATATAATTGCCAACTTATCTGATGTCTTGGCAAAGAAGCACGAGTTGATGATCACCGCTAAGGAGATCATGGAGTCGTTGCAGGACATGCTTGGACAACAGTCCTTTCAGGTCAGGTACGATTCGCTCAAACACGTCTTCAACGCTCGAATGAAAGAAGGGACGTCTCTCCGTGAAAATGCTCTGGACATGATGGCCCACTTTAATTTGGCAGAGATGAACGGGGCTTCGATCGATGAGTCGAGCCAGGTCAACTTTATATTGGAGACTCTTCCGAAGAGTATCGTTCAGTTTCGTAGCAATGTTGTTATGAACAAAATTAGCTGCACTCTAACTACCCTCCTCAATGAGCTACAAAACTTCCAGTCCTTGATGAGGATCAGACACTGTGAGCCGAGGCAAATGTTGCCTACGAGATCATATCACGAGGTTTCACTTACGGGACCAAACTCATTGCTCCTTCTCGCCCGAAAGAGGAGAAGAAAATGAAGAAGGGTAAAGCTGACCGAGTTTCCACCCAAAAGGACAAGAAGGTCAAGGAAGTTGCAGAGAAAGGAAAGTGTTTCCACTGCAATGGGGATTGTCACTGGATGAGAAACTGTCCCAAGTTCCTTGCCGAGAGGAAGAATGAAGGTAAATATGATTTACTGGTAACTGAAACTTGTTTAGTGGAGAGTAGTGACTGTACCTAGATATTGGATTCGAACGCCACTAACCACGTTTGTTCTTCTTTTCAGGGAATTGATTCCTGACAGCAGCTGCAAGAGGGTGAGGTGACTCTATGAGTTGGATCCGGGGAGATAGTCTCTGCTGCAGCTATTGGCAAAGTGAAGCTTTTCTTTTGCAGGAATTACATTTTGTTAGACAATATGTACATAGTTCCAGGGTTTACTAGAAACCTTGTTTCTATTTCCTGTCTTTTAGAATAATGTATCTCTGTTTCGTTTAATGGTAATAAAGCGTTTATTTCCAGAAATGGTAATCTCATTTGTTCTGCTTCACTTAAGTCAAATTTGTATGTTTTAAAGTCTAATTCGGTCAAAAGCGTTTTGAACACTGAGTTATTTAAAACTGTAGAAACACGAACTAACAGAGTTAAAGTTTCTCCAAAAGAAAATGCCCATATTTGGCATCAAAGTTTAGGCCAAATTAATCTCAATCGAATTGAGAGACTAGTGAAGAATGGATTTCTAAGTCAGTTGGAAGAAAACTCTTTACTGGTGTGTGAGTCATGCCTCGAAGGAAAAATGACCAAACGTCCTTTTAGTGGAAAAGGATATAGAGCCAAGGAGCCCCTTGAGCTTATACATTCTGACCTCTGTGGTCCGATAAATGTTGAGGTTGTTACGAATACTTCGTATCTTTCATAGATGACTATTCGAGGTATAGGTATGCTTACCTAATGCATAGGAAGTCTGAAACTCTTGAAAAGTTCAAGGAGTACAAGACTGAGGTTGAGAACCTGTTAGGTAAAACCATAAAAACACTTAAATCGGATCGAGGTGGAGAGTATTTGGACACTGAATTCCAGGACTACATGATAGAACACGGAATTACGTCCCAACTATCAGAACCTGGTATGCCAAAGCAGAATGATGTATCGGAGAGGAGAAACAGAACCCTGTTGGACATGGTTCGGTCGATGAAGAGCTATGCTCGTCTCCCTGATTCTTTTTGGGGTTACAAAGTGGAGACTGCGGTTTATATTTTGAACAACGTTCCGTCGAAGAGTGTTTGTGAAACACCTTTCGAACTCTGGAATGGTCGTAAAGGTAGTTTACACCATTTAAGAATTTGGGGATGCCCGACCCACGTGTGGGCGTCAAACCTGAAGAAATTGGAACCCCGTTCAAAATTGTGTCTATTCGTAGGTTACCCAAAAAAGATTAGGGGTGGTCTATTTTACGATCCTAAGGAAAATTGGGTGCTTGTGTCGATAAATGCCACTTTCCTTGAGGAAGACCACATCAGGGATCATTTGCCTAGAAGCAAAATCGTGTTAAACGAAATGGACAGTACGTCAGCAAGAGTTGCTGATAGGGCTAGTACATCAACAAGTGTTGTTGATCCTAGTACGTCAAGTCAAGTCCGTTCCAAGAGTTGGGAATGCCTCGACGTAGTGGGAGGGTTGTTAGACAGCCTAAACGTTACATGGGTTTAGCTGAAACCCAAGTCGTTACTTCTGATGATGACAACGAGGATCCATTGACCTATGATCAGGCAATGACTGATGTTGATAAGGATGAATGGATTAAAGCTATGGACCAGGAAATGGAGTCGATGTACTTCAATTCTGGCTAGGAGCTTGTGGATCAACCAGATGGGGTAAAACCTATAGGTTGTAAATGGATCTACAAGTGTAAACGTGGAATAGATGGGAAGGTGCAAACCTTAAAAGCACGACTAGTGGCAAAGGGTTTTACCCAAGTCGAAGGGGTTGGCTATGAGGAAACCTTTCACCTGTTGCCTTGGTAAAGTTGATCAGGATCCTTTTGGCCATTGTCGCGTATTATGACTACGAGGTATGACAGATGGATGTCAAGACCGCCTTTCTGAATGGCAACCTTGACGAAACAATCTATATGGACCAACCCAAAGGGTTCGTTGCCTAAAGCCAAGAGAAAAATGTTTGCTAGCTTTATAGGTCTATTTATGGACTGAAACAAGCCTCGAGGTCTTGGAATATAAGGTTTGATGAGGCGATCAAATCGTATGGCTTTGATACGAATGTTGACGAGCTTTGTGTTTACAAGAAAATCGTTGACAAAACTGTCGCATTTATGATATTATACGTGGATGATATCATTCTCATTGGGAATGAGGTAGGGTTTCTTACTTACGTAAAGAAATGGCTAGCTTCGCAATTCCCAATGAAAGATTTGGGAGAAGCTCAGTATGTTCTAGGTATCCAGATTGTCTGGAATCAGAAGAACAAAACGCTAGCTATGTCTCAAGCATCTTATACTGATAAGATGTTGTCTAGATATAAGATGCAGAACTCCAAGAAGGGCTTGCTGTCGTTCTGGCACGGGTTCACTTGTCTAAGGATCAATGTTCTAAGACACCTCAAGAGGTTGAGGATATGAGACAGATCCCCTATGCTTCAGCTGTAGGGAGCCTGATGTATGTCATGTTGTGTACTAGGCCTGACAACGATTATGCAATAGGAATTGTCAGTAGGTATCAATCAAATCCAGGATTAGATCACTGGACAGCCGTAAAGGCAATACTCAAGTATCTTAGGAGAACGAGGAACTACAACTTAGTTTATGGCAGTGGGGATTTGATTCTTACTGGATACAAAGATTCTGACTTTCAGATCGATAAGGATTCTAGGAAATCTACTTCGGGGTTAACCTTCATTCTGAATGGCGGATCTGTAGTACGACGAAGCATCAAGCAGGGATGCATCGCTGATTCCACTATGGAATCGGAGTACGTTGCGGCTTGTGAAGCTGCAAAGGAAGCTGTTTGGCTTAGGAAGTTCATGACTGATTTCGAAGTTGTTCCAAATATGAACTTCCCGATCACATTGTGTTGTGACAACAGTGGTGTAGTAGCCAACTCCAGAGAGCCTCAGAGCCATAAGAGAGACAAACACATTGAGTGAAAGTATCACCTGATACGAAAGATTGTACACTACGACGACGTGACAGTCACAAAGATAGCGTCGGAGCACAACGTAGCTGATCCATTTACAAAGTCCCTCATGGCTAAGGTGTTTGAGGGTCACCTAGAGAGTCTAGGTCTTCGAGTACTTCCTTACTAGGGCAAGTGGGAGATATGTAAACGGGTATTCAATTTCCTAGTTTATTGTATTACTTCATTGTAATTTATGTACATTTCATAAATGTATTTGCTCCACTAGCTTAGTCCAAGTGAGAGTTTATTGTATTACTTCATTGTAATTTATGTACATTTTAGAAATTTATTTGCTCCACTAGCTTATTCCAAGTGGGAGTTTGTTTGGAAATATACGTTTAAAATTAATCATGGTTATTTATTTCATCATTTTGTGTCTCACATTTATTACAAACTTTGTCCAATAAACTAAGCTCCAGGGTCATTGAATATATGAGAGAACTAGAACTTGAACGGTGTGTAGTGGACACACACGGAAGATCACGTTCTAGTAAATGACCCGAATGGTCTACAATATATGGATGAGGTTGGAGACCTAATCCTGGATACATTGTGGATGTGGCCCGGTTTGTATTAAGATACAAACGAGGTGATCTGACTCGTTCATGTTGTTGACATGCGAGTGGGGGCATCCTGTACAATGAGATTTTACAAGACCAGACCGTGAATTATTAGACCACTGATGTAACATCGCAAACAATATGGACTAATTACTTCGTAGATGACCATTAGTGACCCGACCTGAATCCTGAGCGTGTTACGGACTCCGCTCATGCATGGGTCCGTCCTTTTGACTAGTACGGGTGAGGGTGGTCACAGTTACTCGCCCAATATGCCTATCTTCTCAGGGATAGGATCAAGTAGGGAGCTGGAATCTTAACTACGCGATATGAAATTCACTCGTTCCCGCCTTTAGGGAAACTGGAGGGGTTGTTCCGTTAAGTGTTGTCTCCAGGGCTTGGACAACGGGCGCCTACCCTCTCATTGGCACGAAAGGGTTGTTGTGGATGGTTGGACCATTACAACGTTGTTGTTCATTAGAGGAGCAGTGGGGACTTAAGGAGCAAGAAGTAGACACAGGGGTAAAACGGTAATTTTTCCTAACAGTGTCTACGAACAACCTGTGAAGGGTCGACTCATGAGCATTGGTTATATCAGTGAACATGTAATATCTTACACTGACGGGAGTACAAGTACGAGCTTTAGTGGAGTGTTACCGTAGCTAATGAATGTTGATTAACCTGTTAAACTCTTGAGTTTAAGAGGTTAATCTCGTATCATTTGAGCTCGCCACTGTAGGTCCATAAGGTCCCTCGTTTGGCTCAAACTGGATTAAAAGAAGGTTTACTGTTTTGGTGTGAATTGAAGTGTTCAAGTTCACTAAAGGGTATTTATGTCATTTATATGAGATATGAATGATGTAATATATAGTTTAATGTGATTTCAAATCCATCTATCTCCATTATTTAAACCCCTTTTGCAAGAAGGGTTGTAGCTTCCTAATCTCATTTTTGGAAATCTCACCAAAAGAAGAGTTATCTTCTCTCTCAAATTCTCTCTAAACACTTCTCCTCCCTAACCAAAAGAAGGATCCCATCATCCTCCTTCTTCCTAAAGAAGAACAACCGAGAAACCAAGAGGGAGTTGTTCGATCGTTGTTCGTGTGAGGAGATTGAGATCGTTGAGATCGAGGAAGGCACGAAGTGTTCGTGAACGGAAGGAATCTTGAAGAAAGTCTTCAACAAGTAAGTATCATTTCATCTTGTTGTTTTTCCTTCCTAGTTTGCATGTTTAACCTATAATTATATGATAGTTAATTTTAACTTAATTAAGTTGCACAACTTCACCACGATGATTCGATCATCTTCTGCTGAGCGGGGATTCTCATTTCCTTCAGAATAAACAGTACAGTAATGTAAATTCAATAAACTAGGGCACTTGAATACCCTTTGTACAATATATTCTCACTTGCCCTAGTTAAGGTAAAACACATAGACCTAGACCTTCTAGTTGAATCTCAAACACTTGAGCCGTCAGAGCCTTTGTTAAGGGATCAACCGTATTGTGCTTCAAAGCTATCATTGTGACAATCATGCCTCCTCGATGCACTATCTCCCGAATTCGGTGATACTTTCGTTCAATGTGTTTACCCCTCTTATGACTTCGGGGTTCCTCGAATTTGCCACAACACCACTATTATCACAATAAAGTGTTATTGGAAAACTCATATTTGGAACAACTTCCAAATCCATCACCAATTTCCTTACCCATACGACCTCTTTAGATGTTTCACGAACTGCTATATATTCGACTTCCATAGTTGAATATGCAATGCATCCTTGCTTGATGCTTCGACAAACTACAACTCATCCATTAAGAGTGAAAACTGACACTGACGTAGATTTCCTAGAATCTTCGTTGGTTTGGAAGTCAGAATCTATGTATCTTGTAAGGATCAAATCCTTTGCTCCATACACAAGCATGTAGTCCCTCGTTCTCCGAAGATACTTGAGGATTGCTTTAATCGCCGTCCAGTGTTCTTGTCCTGGTTTGGATTGATATATACTGACCATTCCTAATGCAAAGTAAATGTCGACCTAGTACACAACATAATGTGCATCAGGCTCCTAGCAGCTGATGGATAAGGAATTCATCTCATGTCCTCAATTTCTTGAGGTGTCTAGGACATTGTTCCTTAGACAAATGAACCCCATGCCTGAAAGGTAATAGACCTTTCTTGGAGTATTGCATCTTAAATCTTGACAACACTTTGTCGATGTAAGATGTTTGAGACAATGCTAGAGTTTTGTTCTTGCGATTCCGGATAATCTGGATTCCAAGAACAAATTGCGCCTCTCCAAAATCTTTCATTTCGAATTGCGTAGCTAGCCATTTCTTAATGTCAGTAAGATAACCTACATCATTCCCAATGAGTAGGATATCATCCACATATAAGACTACGAATGCAACAAAACTATTGATGATTTTCTTATAGACGCAAGGTTCATCATCATTTTGGTCAAAACCATAAGATTTGACTGCTTCATCAACCTTTATGTTCTAGGATCTAGAAGCTTGTTTCAATCCATAAATAGACCTTTAAAGCTTGCAAACCTTTTTCTCTTGTCCTGGTTTTATGAACCCTTTGGGTTGGTCCATGTAGATGTTTTCGTCAAGATGACCATTGAAGAATATTGTCTTGACATCCATCTATCATCCCTCATAGTCATAATATGTGACAATAGCAAGTAGGATACGGATATACTTTACCATAGCAATAGGTGAAAAGGTTTCCTCATAGTCCACCCCTTCTACCTGGGTATAACCCTTTGCTAGTAGCCTAGCCTTGAAGGTTTGCACTTTTCCATGTACACCACGTTTTCTCTTGTAGATCCACTTACACCTATAGGTTTTACCACATCAGGTTTATCTACAAGATCCCAAAAATAATTGAAGTGCATAAACTTCATTTCCTGGTCCTGGCTATGACCTATTTGTCTTTGTCTTTGTCAACCATTGCTTGGTTATAAGTCAATGGATCCTCACAATCGTCATCTAGTATAACGACTTTGTTTTCAGTTAAACCCATGTAACGACCAGGTTGTGTTATAACCTTCCTACTACGTCGAGGCACTCTCAACTCTTGAGATGGACTTTCTTGACTTGTCAAACTAGTATGAACAACTCTTGTTGATGCACTAGTACTAACAACAACTTTTTCTGTTGTTCCTCATGAAATGATCGAATCCCACAGCGGAAGCGATAGTGAATCGCGTGTTCATGATTTTGTTACATAGATCTAAAATACAAGAACTAAATCTAAGTTTAAGCATGTCTTACAAAGTATAGGACAACAAGATATTACTTTTGAAGAATACTTTCTTCACGAATTCCTCCTCCAATGATCACAATCTCAGCAACAAACCCGAACCTTGTGAAGATCCACCACCTGATCTTCTCCGTTGTTCTCTAGGTGAGTGAGGAAGGTGGGTTCCTTTCGGATGAGATGTGGAGGCTTGATAGAAGTTTTTGTTTTGGAACTTGTTCCAACACAAAATGGAACTCTAGGGTTTATGTAAAGGCCTACACCCAAAGTTGCATCTCATGCAACTATTTATAGGGAAATAGGATGGAAATTACCATCATATCCCTAATTCATTTTCTCATTAGTATATAGTTAATATGTGAATCTAATTCACATTAAAACTATATATTATATCAATTATATCACATATAATTGATATAACACCTCATATATTAAAATTGAACACTTCAATCTCATTCCTAACTTTATACCCTCAATATTACCATGTTGAGCCAACGGAGGGACCTAATGGACCTACAGCTCATGAGCTTCAATGATGTGAGATTAACTGATCAAACTCTTTGATCCCGTTATCAATATTCATTAACTACAAGTCAGTCCACGATGATGGAGATCGGATCTCCTTAAGCAGCGGAAACGTGTTTGCAATCGTAATTGCTTGATTGTTTTGGTTAGAAATGCAAAAATCAGTACATTGACAAAATAGAACAAACATGCTTATCTAATCTAATTATGCAAGGAGACATACATGCAAACATGCTTAGTTTAAAAACAATTAAACTAAAAGGAAGAGAAGTTAACTTTGTAGTTTCAATTTCCAGCAACTCCTTGCTCCTATTCCAGCAACACAGCACAATAGGGACTTCTCTGTTTTTCTCCAGCAAGAACACAACAACAAAAAAACCTCCTATGTCTCCGAGTTCTACTTAAACCTCTCCTTTGTGGGAATGAGTTCCAACAATTGGAAGATTGCTTTGGGAATTGAGAGAGATGAGAGAATTCTTATGTTCTGTCAATTTTTGATCAATCAAATGAATCAACCATCATTACTGCCTATCTCACTAGGAGAAGGCCTTCACTGGGTAACTCCCCACTCCCTATCAAGGGAGAGTTGTGGAGTAGTGGGAACGTGTCCTCCTGACACGTTCCCAATTAATTAATATAATATAACAATTTATTTATTTAATTAAATGTAATTTAATTAAATACTAAATGATTAAATCCTATTTAATAATTTTACCCCTTAGTTTATAGTTTAATGCACATCAAATGCACATTAGATTTTAACCTATAGTTTTAAAAAATGAATCAAATTCACATTTGAATTTAATATTTGAACACTTTTAAATATTTAATTCTCTCATGTAATTTAATATGAATCATATTCACATTAAATTCATAATATATAGTTCCAAAACTATATATTATATCGTATAAATATACATTAAGTTTATTCTCTTATGAGTTCGAACATTTCAAATTCAAATGATCTAAGAACCCTTTACGAGCTAGAAGGTGGACCTAATGGACCTACAGATCAGAAGCTCTAACGATGCGAGATTGCTCGGTTAATCTCATTAACCTACCAATCAACATTCGTTAACTGCGAGAACACTCCACTAAAGTCCCGCAGCTGCACTCTTCTCACTGCAGATATATTTTTGTGTCCACAGATATTGACCAATAACAGCAAGTCAATCCTTCACGAATGTTCGCATCTAATGCTCCAACCCCATCTTTTGCACCTCAAGAGAGTTTAGAATCATGTGTCTACTATGGTGAAGGACACACTTTTGAGTTCTTCCCTAGTAACCCTGCATCGGTCTGTTATGTAGGAAACTTAAACCAGGGTCAATCTAGGAATAACCCATACTCGAACACCTATAACCCAGGATGGAGGAATCACCCAAATCTATCTTGGGGAGGCCAAAGCAGCAATGTCCAAGCCCCTCAAATGCAAAATAGAGTGTATCAACCACCTGGTTCTAGGAATCATGGGTATCCGAATTATGGGAATTAGAACTCTGTCCCTCAACCACAACAGAAGGCTACATCCTCTCAACAAGCTGCAGGTGATTCTCTAGAAAGTTTGTTCAAAGAATACATAGCTCGCAATGATGCTATTATTCAGAGTCAACAAGCTTCTCTAAGAAATCTTGAAATGCAAGTTGGCCAATTAGCAAATGAGCTAAAGGCATGGCCACAGGGTACGCTTCCTGCAGACACAGAAATCCCAAAGAGAGATGGGAAGGAACATGTTCTTGCAGTAGAATTAAGGAGTGAGAAGAGGTTAGGAGAGGGTAGTAGTGAGAAAACCCAGATATATGAACGAACTGACTCTGTTGTTAAGGAAGGGCAAGATGAGGAAATGGTAGATCCAAAACCTCGGGGAACCGATGGGATTAAGGATAAACAAGAATCTCAACAAGCCTCAACTTCCAAGGAAACAACAGTAGCAGTGCCTGAGTTCAAACCACCCCCACCACCTTATCCTCAAAGGCTGAAGAGGAAACAGAAGAAGGAAGCCCATTTCGAAAAATTCCTGGATATACTAAAGGAAGTCCATATCAACATACCACTGATTGATGCGTTGAAGCAAATGCCCAACTACTTGAAGTTTCTCAAGGACATATGTTCTGAAAAAAAGAAACTCCAAGAGTTCAAAGTGGTATCGTTGAGTGAGGAGTGTAGTGCGGTGTTCAGAGATAGAATACCCCATAAGGAGAAGGATCCTGGATCTTTCACGATACCTGTATCTATTGGTGGAAGACAGTTAGGAAGGACGCTATGTGACTTAGGAGCTAGCATAAACTTGATGCCTCTCTCTATTTATAAGGGATTGGGCATTGGGAAGGCGAGGCCAACCACAGTGACTCTGCAGCTAGCGAGGAGCGGATCCATAGCCTACCCTGAAGGAAAAATAGAGGATATCCTGGTCCAAGTGGATAAATTCATATTCTCGTCGGATTTTATCATCTTGGATTATGAAGTCGACAAGGATGTTCCTATTATCCTCGCGACCTTTCACAGCAAGATAGAGAATCGTGATAGATGTTCATGCGAGGACCATTAAGTCGAGAATGAATGATCAAGAGGTCCATTTTTAGCATCTATGATCTGATGAGGTATCTTGATGGGACGAGAAAAGTCGCTACAGTAATTCATGTGTTAGATGGAGTTATTTTTGAAACCGCCAAATAAGAATTGAAAGGAATCCATGAGATGAGATTTGGAGATCTGAGAGAAAGTGAGTTAGAAAAGTCAGGAATAGAGGAGTTGACCCAGGGTTTGGAAGAACTAGCAGAAATAGCAAAGTTCGAGAAAAATCTTTGAGTCATTAGATCTCAAGGAAGGAGAGAGACCTTTTATGATACCTCGGTTCAAGAACCCCAACACTAGAATCAAACCCTTACCCCAACACATAAAGTATGCATTTTTGGGTGATAAGGAAATCTTCCCATTATCATATCAGCAAGTCTATCCCCTAAGGATGAATAGATTATTGCTTAATGTCCTTAAGCAACACAAGAAGGCCATAGGATGGACTCTAGCTGACATTCAAGGGATCAATCCTTCTTATTGCATGCATAAGATTACCTTAGAGGAAGGGACTTTCAGATCCATAGAGCCCTGAGAGAAGACTTAACTTGACCATGAAAGAAGTGGTGAAGAAAGAAGTCATTAAATGGTGGATCTTTGGAATTATCTACCCCATAGCGGATAGCGAGTTGGGTCGATCCACCCAATGTGTCCCCAAAAAGAGAGGGATGACAGTAATTACTAATGAAGCCAATGAACTCATCCCTACTAGGGTAGTGAGCGGTTGGAGAGTTTGTATGGACTACAGGAGGCTAAACAAGGCCACAAGGAAAGACCATTTTCCTCTCCCGTTCATAGACCAAATGTTGGACAAACTGGCAGGTCAAGCCTTTTATTGTTTCCTTGATGGTTACAGTTGTTATAACCAAATAACCATTGCTCCACAAGACCAATAGAAAACAACATTCACATGTCCATATGGTACCTTTGCTTTTCGAAGGATGCCATTTGGACTATGTAATGTGCCTGCGACCTTTCAAAGGTGCATGATGGCGATTTTCTCTGACTATGTAGAAGACATCATGGAGGTTTTCATGGATGACTTCTCGGTCTTTGGAAACTCATTTGAGGTTTGCTTAGAGAATCTGGGGAAAGTACTTCAACGTTGTGAAGAGACACACCTAGTTTTGAATTGGGAAAAGTGTCACTTCATGGCTAGAGAGGGGATTGTGTTGGGCTATAAGATATCATGCAAGGGAATAGAAGTAGATAGGGCGAAGATTGAGATTATTGAGAAATTGAAACCGCCTACAAATGTCAAGGGGGTGAGAAGTTTCCTTGGACATGCGGGGTTCTATAGGAGATTCATCAAAGATTTCCCAAAAATCTCAAAGCCACTGTGCTCTCTCCTGGAAGTCAACAAGCCTTTTATATTTAATGAGGAGTGTCTCCATGCCTTCAATGTCCTCAACTCAGTTCTAGTCACCGCACCTATCATGTCTTCACCTATTGGCAACTGCCATTTGAGTTGATGTGTGATGCAAGTGATTATGCTGTAGGAGTCATGCTAGGACAAAGGCAAGAGAAGGTAATACATCCAATCTATTATGCGAGTAAAACTTTGAACGAAGCTCAGATGAACTACACAACTACTGAAAAGGAGTTGTTAGTAGTAGTCTTTGCTTTTGAAAAGTTTAGACCATATCTGGTTGGTACTAAGGTGGTGGTCTACACGCATCATGCGCCATTAGGTATCTATTGGCCAAGAAAGATGCCAAACCAAGATTGATTAGATGGGTATTACTTCGCGGGAGTTTTGAAGTGGAAATTAAAGATAAAAAGGGTTCAGAGAATGTGGTGGAAGACCATTTGTCTAGGATTGAGAATTCTGAGCCCTCACCCCCACACTCACACATAAGGGATGACTTCCCTGATGAGCAACTTTTGTTAGTTGGTAAGGTCCAAAAGACCAACCCCCCTTGTTTTGCGGACTATGCCAATTACAGCTTGCAATATCCTTCCCACGATCCGACAAAGACTGTGAAAAAGAGATTCTTGCATGACTCCAAATTTTTTTTGTGGGACGATCCATATTTATATAGACAGTGTGTAGATGGTATGATTAGGAGATGTGTGACTGAAAGCGAGATACCATCTATTCTCGAGCATTGTCATTCGTCCCCTTATGGAGGCCATTTTGGTGGCCAAGGAGGATGCAACAAAGGTGTTTCATCACATTATTATTGGCCATCTGTCTTTAAGGATGCCTATGTTTTTAGCAAGACATGTGATACATGCCAGAGGGGAGGAAATATAGGAAAGAGAGAGGAAATGCCCTTGACATACATCTTAGAGATGGAGCTCTTTGATGTTTGGGGGATTGACTTCATGGGCCCTTTTCCTCCCTCTAAGGGGAATTTGTATATCTTAGTGGCAGTAGATTATGTCTCTAAGTGGGTAGAAGCCATGACGTGCCCAAATAATGACGCCAAAACAATGGTCAGATTCTTGCATAGGCACATATTCACGAGATTTGGGACCCCTAGAGTTTTAATCAGTGATGAGGGCTCTCATTTTGTCAATAAGGCAATGAATACCCTCCTGGCCAAGTATAATGTAAAGCACAGAATCTCCACCACGTACCATCCACAAGCTAATGGACGAGCTGAAGTGTCCAATAGGGAGATTAAAGGAATCCTTGAGAAGGTTGTAAAACCTCAAAGAAAGGATTGGTCCTACAGGCTGGATGAAGCCTTGTGGGCATATAGGACCGCCTTTAAGACCCCCATTGAAATGTCCCCATATAGGCTTGTGTTTGGGAAGGCTTGTCACCTACCCTTAGAATTAGAGCATAAGGCATTCTAGGCCTTAAAGGAGTTAAACCTAAATCTAATTGTTGCAGGAGATCTAAGGTTGCTTCAATTGAATGATTTGGATGAGGTTAGGAGATTTTCCTATGAAAATGCAAAGCTTTACAAAGAGAGAACTAAAGCTTGGCATGATAGGAAACTCATTCCAACGACTTTCGAAGCAGGCCAAAGAGTTTTACTATTTAATTCCCGCCTCAAACTTTTTCCTGGTAAGCTTAGGTCCAGATGGTCAGGCCCTTTCACAGTGATTGAAACTCTCTCCCACGGTGCTATAAAGCTTCGTTGTGAGCAGGATGGAACAGAGTTTCTTGTTAATGAGCAACGTTTGAAACACTATTGGGGTGAAGACTTCCAAAGGAATATGTCCACATGGAAGTTGAGTGATGATGAAGTGTAATGATTTTTTTTTTTTTATAAAAAAAAAGGAGAAAGAAAAAAAAAAATAGCTAGGTTGTCTTTTCCCTTTTATTTGTTGTGTATGCATGATAGGAGATTTAGTTGTTCATATAATTCTTAATCCAGTTGATTCATGTTTTTCTCTTTGTTTTATCATTTATAATTAATCTTTGATTAAGTGTCGTTAGGATGTAGTATTGAAGCAGACAAAAGGTTAGAGGTAAGAATTCTTTCTTCCTTTGCTCGATCACCAAGAATGATTGCTCATTTTATTGAAAACCTTCCAGCATATTAGCATGTGAATTTTCATTGTAGCATGTAATCTAGGATGAATGGAAGTATGTGAAAAGCTAGGATACAATTTCTCTATTGTTTTAGTATAATAATATTCCTAGTTTGATGTTCTCCATTAATTCGTAATTACATGTCTTAGAAAAATGAATAAATATTGACTTTATGCTTTATTTTTGTTTTGCAGGTTGACCTATTCTAGGCTAGATGTTGTTACCCTTAGGTTAAGTAGTTGAATAAAGGATAGAAATTAGTGGAAAAAGAAAAACAAATTTTGCTTTAGAGTCTAGTTGTTCTGCAGGGTAAAAAAAAAAGGGAACCTTAGATTTGTAACAAAAAAAAAAAAGAGAGAAAAGAAAAAAAAAACTGGAGTTAAGAGAAACAAATCTAGGTCCAAGTCTAGCTTAGGCAAAATCTTTCTTAGCTTAGGAAGCTTGCTGTCCATTCCTTAGAATTTTTCTAGTACCTTTCTCTCTTTTGCTTCATATTTAATCATGTGGCTACGAAGAAGCAAAAGCAAGAAAGAGACCGAAAAATTGAAGAGTGCAATGGTAGAAGTGAGCCAATTCAATCCTAGATCGTCCACCCATTCCTCCTCTTCCTCGCGGAGTAAAGGAAAGCAGGTGGTTAGTGAATGGCCCTTAGAGGATGCATATCCTTTGGAGGCCCTTGAACCACCGGTACCTAAGTCCAAAGAGAAGAAAGAAAAGAAGAAGAAAGGGTACACTAGGGAAGACAATCCCGAAATGATGAAGGAGGTATTGTGTGAGGAAGATATCCCTGAGAGATTTATCAGTGAAAGAGCAAGAACAAAATATGAGAAGTTGAAGAAAAAAGCTCTTTTGCTAGAGAGAGGTTTCAACCTATGCTCAAGAGAGATTCCTCCTTTCCTATCCCAAAATATAGCAAATCTAGGTTGGGAAAAGTTTTGTAAAGAACCTGAGGCCGCCATCCCCACCATAGTTAGGGAGTTCTATGAGAACATCTATCTAGAAGAAAGGGTATCCATAGTAAGGGGTAGATATGGTCATTGGGACACGGATACCATTAACTCGATGCTCGAATTGCCTTGCCAACTTTACGGTAGGACAAACGAGTTGTTAATGGCCCATCCGACACTCAAATGAATGCCGCCCTAAGAACGGTAGGGATCAATGGGGCGAAATGGATGGTAAGCTCAACAGGAGCGAGGACTATGTTAGCTTCCTATTTAGCTCCTGAAGCACACATGTGGCTTCCTTTCGTGAAGTTGAATCTCATGCCCACTTCGCATGATTCAACGGTCCCGAGGAGTCGAATCATGCTTCTTTATGCCATTCTCTCAGAATTGCAAATTGATGTAGGAAACCTAGTAGCTAGGGAAATAGAAGGGTGTGCAAAGAAAAAGAGTGGAAAAATCTTCTTCCCTAGTTTAGTAACCTCTCTTTGCATCAGGGCCGGGGTTCCTTATTATATTTGGGAGGATAATGTAAACCCGAGATCATTCTTTGGAACTTTCTTTTTATCAAACAACAAAAGAAAGGAAGAAATGAATGTTTAAAACTTGGTTTCTCATGTTTTAAAAAGAAAAGTAATGAAGTGAAAGACAAAAGGAAAGCAAGGAAGAAAAAGTTTAAACCATTTTGGTTTGGTTTGCTTTTAAACACAAAAGAAGAAAAGGAAATGAAACAAATGTTTTATATTAAGTTATTTTGGTTTTGTAAAGAAAAGAAAAGAAAGAAAGAAGATAAAGGAAAGAAAAGAAAATGAAAAAGAAATGAAAAAGCAAAAGTGCAAAAGACAAATTCTTTCACCGATTGACTTTCTTTTAAAAAGAGTTTCTCTCCATTTTCTCCTCTTTCATCACAAACCTAGCTGAAATTTCGTGGTTGAAGGAGAAAGGAAGAAGAAGGAGGCCATTTTTGTTGATTTTGAGCTGGAGTTGCAGAAGAAAAGAGGAAAACTCAAGGAGATTCATTTTTACAGCAAGGAAATCAACTCAGACAAGCTCTGATTTTCTGTTCATCTCGAGCTCCACAAGAAGAGGTAAGAGTTGAGCTTTTGTTTCATGAAAGTTAACTCATATTGGAACAAAATTCGTGAAGGAAGCTCGAGCTAATTCTGATGTTAAGTTGCTGTTTTGTTAAGAGGAAGGCAGAAGACAGAAATTTGCTGTCAAATCCAAGAGGTCTCTGATGTTTTGGTTGTTCTGATCTCTATACTTGGAGTTACAAGCTCTAATTGGTATGGTTCGAAAGCTTATTCAATTTCCTACAAGTTTTGTGAAGGAATCGTGAGAAGAAAATGATTGGAAGATGTTGTAATCTTCCGGTTAAAATTCGGGTTGCAGCAGGAAGTGAAATCTGGAACAGCAGCAGAATCAATTTAGGGGTTAAGCTTCTGAGGTAATTTCTAACCAGTACGTTAGGAATCTCATTTTCATGTCTTCATAAGGGTTTTAGAGGGTTCAAAAAGGAAAAGTTTGGTATAAAGTACATTCTTTTTGGATAAGTAATGAAGAAGTTATGGCTGTCTGAAAACAGGGCAGAAAATCTGAAAATGCTGGAATTTTTGAAAGTGTGTTTTCTTGTAGTTTTAGGGTTAAAAACCATGAGCTCGAGGTTCTAATACATGAATTTGGTTTGTTTGACAGGCCAAGAACAAATAGGTCAAGTGTACGGGCTAAGATTCTAGTTCAAGCACTGTGAGTGATAAAAGGAACTTCAAAAGTGTATATATGTTTGAATTATGTTCAAGAAATGCAAGTTTTGCTAGAATAAAGTTTTCAATGCATTTATGCTTTCTTTTGAGTACATGTTTATGACTATTCATGTTTTCCTAGAAATGTTTTCAAGTGTTCATTGTGACCCTAAAAGTCTTTATAAAGTTTATACATGAGCATATGTTCAATGGTTGCCAAAATTTATGGAAATGCTATGATTTCAAGCAAGCATGTACTAGCAAGTATGTTTTAAAGTTTTCCAATTTTATGAACAAAATTTGAGTAAGCTTGAGTTTATGAAAGAAAAGATAGGCGGTGCATGTTCAAATGTTTTCATGTGAATTTACGAGATATTGAGCCCGAGGTTTTATGGTACCGTGTGCACACACGAGTCTCTCATTACGTTGTCGGCGTTGAGTGTACTCGTGATACAGTGTTGCCGTCGTGAGTCTTTGGGCGAGCCCCACTACGACAAAGACGATGGGAGTCTTTGGGCGGGCCCCACTACATCGTAGAGTAAACGTTGGTTGTACTGGGCGTGCCCTACACAACGTGGATTGTGAAATGTTTTTAAAAGAGTTTATCTCATTTACATGCCTTACGAGATTTGATGATATACTTGTTGGTTTTCTGAAAGTCTGTTATGATTCCATGTTTACTTTCAATGCTTGAATACAAATGCATATGCTAATAGTTTTCAGGTCACATGTTTTACAAGTTACAGATATTTTACACAGTCACTCACTGAGCTTCATAGCTCATTCCTTCTATGTTTTCAAACCTTTCAGGTAGAGATCGAGCTCCTGCACTTTTGAGTTCTCGCCATAGTCTCATTGAAGCTTCATAAGTTAAATACTTTGTGCGTGGTTTGGTTTTGTCTAGCAAGTCTCTATGTTTGTAATTATTTGTGAGGACTTGGGTGTTATAGTTGTTTGTACATTAGAGGTTGTATAAACACCGGTTGTCTGTCTTGTGTTGATTCGATGCACTAGACTTTTAGTTTCCTAGAGAGACTTGTGAATGGTTTCTCCTTGTATATGATTAATAGTTGTCCAGCTTTCCGCTATGTCATGTTTAAGTGTTCCATTTTCAACATAGTATGTTTATCAAAGTCTATCGGGTCAACAGTATTGTTAAGAGATAAACAATGTCTGTTGGCTTCACGCCGCTTTCGAGTGAGTTAGCGGTAGTTCGGGAGGGGTGTGACAACTTGGTATCGAGCGATTAGCTCCATGGGAATGAGACAGGCAAGCTAGCTCACGAGAATAAAGTAAAAGTTATAGCATGTTATTGAGTTAGTTCGGATCGAACTAGTGGAGTATGGTTCAAGTAAGGATAAGAGCAAGTCCATTAGGGCTAAAATATGAATAGAAGTTTAGTAGTGTGTATTTGAGTTAAGTATCCATAGCATGTCTAATATTTTGATATGTTATAGGAGTCATGCCACCACGTACTAGCGAGCATTTGACGCGGGCGAGGATCGAGGCGGGACACGGATCCTACCCAAGGCCAATCGAGAGGGGATCTAGTGCCCCGAGAGTCCAAACCGAGGCCGAGATCGGCAACATGCCATTTCCTCACGGGAGGTAGGCGGGCGAGAGAAGCGAGGCCAAGTGATCCGAGAAAAGGCGTATGGAATAGAACGTCTCAAGAAATTGGGAGCCACGGTGTTTGAGGTTCCACAGATCCGGTGGACGCCGAGGTGTGGTGAATAAACTTGAGAAATGTTTTGATGTGATGAGCTGCCACTGAGCGTAGCGTAAAGTCAAGCTAGCCACATTCTGCTAGAGAAAGAAGCGGAGGGATGGTGGAAGTCAATTTTAGCCGACGGAGTGATGCACGCACTTTAGGCGGCAAACTTTGAGAGGAATATTTGAAGATAAATATTACCACGCACTTACTGCATGGCGAAGAGAGATGAATTTTTAGAATTGAAGCAAGGGTCATTATCGGTGGTGAGTGCGAGAGAAGGTATACTGAGAGCTATCACGGTATCTTGATGTAATTGTGGCATCCGAGAGTGACAGTGTCGAAGATTTGAAAGAGGGTTACGACACGAGATCGTACTCCCGATTCATGACCATTGCTAAGTGGGTGACTTCTCTCACCGGTAGAGACCGCCTACGTGTTGAGCGAGTATAAGCGTAGGCGCGATCGATGAGTGGAGCCTACTCGTGGGCCTCGCAACGACGAGTAGTTTTCGGGGTCGCGACAGCGAAAATTCACACACAGGGTGAATGTTTCAAGTCGTCGAGGACTTTAAGAATCGAGTGGTGGCGATTTGAGGCGGATGAATGTTAGTGGTGCCTATCGAGGCAGAGTCAAAGAGCACCTAGTCGATGCGCGGATCCACAACAAGACCACGAGACAATGCAGAGTTCATGCCGCGGTCAAAGACAAGGAGAACTCCATGTGCAAATTGTGGCAAGAATCATCGAGGCCAATGTCTTGTTGGTGTGGTGCGGTGTGTGTTACCAGTGTGGGCGGCCGGGGCATTTCAAGAGGATTGTCCACGGCTTAGCGAGCGGCCGCCGCAGAGGGACCAGGAGTTGGGTCCCGGAGCGGTTGAGCGGCCAGAGAGTTCCAGTAGAGCTGCAGGAGAGGCACCAGGTGGTGCAAAAATGAAAGAGAGTTGTAGGGAGACCTGAACAACGAGGGAAAGGTCTACGCTATGACTCAGCAGGAAGCAGAGGATGCACCAGATGTGATTACTGGTACGATTTCTATTTGTAATGTACCTGCTTGTGTTTTGATAGATCCAGGTGCTACGCATTCCTTTGTTTCCAGTATATTCCTAACTAAGCTTAGTAGGAAGCTAGAGCCTTTATTTGAGGAGTTAGTTATATACACTCCAGTTGGTGATGCTTTACTAGTCAATTCAGTGTTGCGAGACTGTGAGGTCTTAGTAGAAGGTCTCAATATGTTAGTGGATCTTCTTCCACTAGAGTTGCAGATGTTAGATGCAATCTTAGGGATGGATTTCTTATTCACTCATTATGCTTCCATGGATTGCCATAGAAAGGAAGTTGTTTTTAGAAAACCAGGGTTGGCTGAAGTGGTTTTCAGGGGTGAAAAGAAGATTATTCCTACGAGTTTGATTTCAGCATTCAAAGCTCAGAAGTTGTTGAGAAAAGGATGCACGACGTTTCTTGCTCACGTAGTGGAGGTGCGGGGAAGAAAAGTTAAAACCGAGAAGATGTTCTTGTTGTGAACGAATTTCTAGATGTTTTCCAGCCCAGATCTGTCGGGGTTGCCACACGATAGGGAGGTAGAGTTCACTATTGAATTGCTACCAGAATAAAGACTCATTTCACAAAGCGCCGTATAGAATGGCTCCAAGTGAGCTCAAAGAGTCAAGATGCAATTACAAGAACTAGTTGATAAGGGATACATCGGACCTAGTGTATCATGCAGGGAGCTCCAAAGTTATTTGTAAAGAAGAAAGATGGTACCACGAGATTATGCATTGATTACTGAGCGGTTAAACAAAGTCACGATCGTAACAAGTATCCTTTACCCCGTATTGATGACTTGTTTGACCGATTCTGAGGAGCATCGGTGTTTTCTAAGATTGATTTGAGATCGAGGATACCATCGATTAAAGGTAAGGGAATCGACATTCCTAAGACAAACATTCGAACCAAATACGGGCATTATGAGTTTCTAGTAATGCCGTTCGGTTTGACGAATGCACCAGCGATTTCATGGACCTCATGAACGAGGATATTCCACCGATATTTGGATCGATTCGTGATAGTATTTATTGATGATATACTAGTTTACTCGGTTGTGAAAGCTCATGAGGAACATTTGAGGATTATTCTGCAAACACTACGAGATAAACGATTTATGCGCTAAATTCACCAAATGTGAGTTTTGGTTGAATCGTAGTAGTGTTTTTGGGGCATGTTGTCTCGGCAAATGGAGTTTGTGTGGATCCAAATAAAGTTAAAGTCAGAGTCAATCGGGAGAGACCAAACCGGTCGACGGAGAGGTGCGTAGTTTCCTAGGCTTGGCGAGGATACTACAAAGCGGTTTGTTGAGGATTTCTCACGATTAGCATTACCCTTAACGGCTTTGACAAGGAAGAATGCTAAGTTTGAGTGGTCGGACAAGTGCGAACAGAGTTTTGGGAGTGAAAATGAGATTAGTTCAAACACCTATTCGACACTTCTGTATGCGGGAAAAGAGTATGTGATTTCTTGTGATGCCTCGAGACAAGGTTTAGGGTGTGTTACGATGCAAGAAGGAAAAGTAATAGCTTATGCATCAAGGCAATTGAAAAAGCATGAATGTAATTACCCTACCCACGATCTTGAGTTAGCAGCGATTGTTGTTCTAGCAATCAAGATCCGAGACATTACTTGTTTGGTGAAAGGTGTCACATCTACACGCATCATAAGAGTCTCAAGTATATCTTTGATCAAAGGGAGTTGAATATGAGACAGAGAAGATGGTTAGAACCGATTAAAGATTATGATTGTACTATAGAATACCATCCCAGTAAGGCGAATGTAGTAGCAGATGCATTGAGCGAGAAGTCAAGACTTCCTAGGGATGCTTTGTGTGGTATTCGACCAACATTTTTAAGAACTCTAAGGGATTCTAAGGCAGTTGTGAATGCAGAGAGTTCAGGGAGTCTTTAGCTCGGTTCAGTCAGTCTTCACTGTGAGCAGCAGGTTGTGAGAAGACAAGCGAGAGGATAGTAACTTGCAGAAAATGTTTGGAAAGTCCAAACAGGACCCAGAAGCAGAGTTTAAGATGAGATCAAACGGGGCCATAGAAAGGCAAGGAAGACTATGTGTTCCGAATTTTAGTGAGCTTAAAGATGATATTCTAGAGGAAGCTCACAGTTCAGCTTACGCTATGCATCCAGGAAGCACCAAGATGTACAAAACTTTGAAGGGAACGTATTGGTTGGCTGGGATGAAACGAGAGATAGCCGATTATGTTGATAGATGTTTGATCTGCCAACAGGTTAAACCAGTTAGACAGAGGCCAGGAGGACTTCTTAACCCACTGCCAGTGCCGGAGTGGAAATGGGAGCATATCACTATGGATTTTCTGTTTGGATTACCACGTACGTCAAGTGGGCATGATGGTATATGGGTAATAGTGGATAGACTCACTAAAAACAAAGCCGCGGTTTGTACCGATCAAAGCGGCGTCTACGCTTGATCGACTTGCTAAGCTATCGTCGGCAGAATTGTGAGTCGATCACGAGTACCAGTGTCTATCGTTTCAGATAGAGATCCAAGATTTACTTCTAAGTTTTGGCCTAGTTTACAGAAAGCTTTGGGAACAAAACTAAAGTTTAGTACAACATTCCATCCTCAGACAGATGGGCAGTCAGAGAGGACCATCCAGACCTTAGAGGACATGTTGAGAGCATGTGTCCTTCAGTTTAAAGGGAGTTGGGATACTCACCTATCGCTTATGGAATTTGCTTACAATAACAGCTATCAGTCGAGTATTGGTATGGCACCATTTGAGGCTCTGTATGGAAGACCGTGTAGAACGCCGATATGTTGGAATGAAGTTGGAGAGCGGAAGCTTATCGGCCCCGAGTTGGTACAAGTTACTCACCGACAATATTAAGGTAATCGAGAAAATTTGAAGGTAGCACAAGAGACCGTCGTAAGAGTTACGCAGATATAAGCGGCGAAAGGACTTAGAATTCGGGTTGGAGATCAAGTTTTCTTGAAGTTATCTCCATGGAGAGGTGTCCTTCGTTTGGCAAGAAGGGTAAACTAAGCCCTAGATATATTGGTCCTTATCCAATGAACGGGGCCGAGTTGGGCGGCACCTCTGATCGAGTTGCCAGTGAGAACTATCTCGAGTACATGATGTATTTCATGTGTCCATGTTGAGAAGTATATCCCGGATCCGACACATGTGTTGCAAGCACAACCAGGTTGAGTGAAAGAAGACATGAGTTACGTTGAGGATGCGGTTCAAATCCTCGACAGGAAAGAACAAGTTTTAAGAAACAAGACGATCCCACTCGTGAAGGTTCGTTGGAGACATCACGGAGTGGAGGAGGCAACCTGGGAGTTGGAGGATCTATAGAGAAGCAAGTACCCGACGATATTCACCTAAGGATTACTAAATTTCGAGGACGAAATTTCTCAAGGGGAGGTAAGTTGTAAACCCGAGATCATTCTTTGGAACTTTCTTTTTATCAAACAACAAAAGAAAGGAAGAAATGAATGTTTAAAACTTGGTTTCTCATGTTTTAAAAAGAAAAGTAATGAAGTGAAAGACAAAAGGAAAGCAAGGAAGAAAAAGTTTAAACCATTTTGGTTTGGTTTGCTTTTAAACACAAAAGAAGAAAAGGAAATGAAACAAATGTTTTATATTAAGTTATTTTGGTTTTGTAAAGAAAAGAAAAGAAAGAAAGAAGATAAAGGAAAGAAAAGAAAATGAAAAAGAAATGAAAAAGCAAAAGTGCAAAAAGACAAATCTTTCCACCGATTGACTTTCTTTTAAAAAAGAGTTTCTCTCATTTTCTCCTCTTTCATCACAAACCTAGCTGAAATTTCGTGGTTGAAGGAGAAAGGAAGAAGAAGGAGGCCATTTTGTTGATTTTGAGCTGGAGTTGCAGAAGAAAAGAGGAAAACTCAAGGAGATTCATTTTTACAGCAAGGAAATCAACTCAGACAAGCTCTGCTTTTCTGTTCATCTCGAGCTCCACAAGAAGAGGTAAGAGTTGAGCTTTTGTTTCATGAAAGTTAACTCATATTGGAACAAAATTCGTGAAGGAAGCTCGAGCTAATTCTGATGTTAAGTTGCTGTTTTGTTAAGAGGAAGGCAGAAGACAGAAATTTGCTGTCAAATCCGAGAGGTCTCTGATGTTTTGGTTGTTCTGATCTCTATACTTGGAGTTACAAGCTCTAATTGGTATGGTTCGAAAGCTTATTCAATTTCCTACAAGTTTTGTGAAGTAATCGTGAGAAGAAAATGATTGGAAGATGTTGTAATCTTCAGGTTAAAATTCGGGTTGCAGCAGGAAGTGAAATCTGGAACAGCAGCAGAATCAATTTAGGGGTTAAGCTTCTGAGGTAATTTCTAACCAGTACGTTAGGAATCGAATTTTCATGTCTTCATAAGAGTTTTAGAGGGTTCAAAAGGAAGAGTTTGGTATAAAGTACATTCTTTTTGGATAAGTAATGAAGAAGTTATGGCTGTCTGAAAACAGGGCAGAAAATCTGAAAATGCTGGAATTTTTGAAAGTGTGTTTTCTTGTAGTTTTAGGGTTAAAACCATGAGCTCGAGGTTCTAATACATGAATTTGGTTTGTTTGACAGGCCAAGAACAAATAGGTCAAGTGTATGCGGCTAAGATTCTAGTTCAAGCAATTGTGAGTGATAAAAGGAACTTCAAAAGTGTATATATGTTTGAATTATGTTCAAGAAATGCAAGTTTTGCTAGAATAAAGTTTTCAATGCATTTATGCTTTCTTTTGAGTACATGTTTATGACTATTCATGTTTTCCTAGAAATGTTTTCAAGTGTTCATTGTGACCCTAAAAGTCTTTATAAAGTTTATACATGAGCATATGTTCAATGGTTGCCAAAATTTATGGAAATGCTATGATTTCAAGCAAGCATGTACTAGCAAGTATGTTTTAAAGTTTTCCAATTTTATGAACAAGCTGAGTAAGCTTGAGTTTATGAAAGAAAAGATAGGCAGGCATGTTCAAATGTTTTCATGTGAATTTCTGAGATATTGAGCCCGAGGTTTTATGGTACCGTGTGCACACAGGTCTCATTCTGTTGTCGACGTTGAGTGTACTCCGTGACAACGTGCATGTCGTGAGTGGTCTTTGGCCCCACCCACTCGACAAAGACGATGGGAGTCTTTGGCGGGCCCCACTACATCGTAGAGTAAACGTTGGTTGTCTTGGCGTGCCCTACACAACGCGTGGATTGTGAAATGTTTTTAAAAGAGTTTATCTCATTTACATGCCTTACGAGATTTGATGATATACTTGTTGGTTTTCTGAAAGTCTGTTATGATTCCACGTTTACTTTCAATGCTTGAATACAAATGCATATGCTAATAGTTTTCAGGTCACATGTTTTACAAGTTCTGAGATATTTTACAGTCCACTCACTTGAGCTTCATAGCTCATTCCTTCTATGTTTTCAAACCTTTGGTAGAGATCGAGCTCCACGGCACCGAAAGTTTTGCCATAGTCTGTTTGAAAGCTTCATAAGTTAAATACTTTGTACGTGGTTTGGTTTTGTCTAGCAAGTCTCTATGTTTGTAATTATTTGTGAGGACTTGGGTGTTATAGTTGTTTGTACATTAGAGGTTGTATAAACACTGGTTGTCTTGTGTTGATTCTGATGCACTAGACTTTTAGTTTCCTAGAGAGACTTGTGAATGGTTTCTCCTTGTATATGATTAATAGTTGTCCAGCTTTCGCTATGTCATGTTTAAGTGTTCCATTTTCAACATAGTATGTTTATCAGTCTATCGTGGTCAACGGTATTGTTAAGAGATAAACAATGTCTGTTGGCTTCACGCCGCCTTTCGAGCTGAGTTAGCAGGTAGTTCGGGAGGGGGTGTGACAGATAAAATCTTAGCAAGCGAGCCTTTAGAAACCATTATGGACCACCACACCCATGTTGGTTCAAATAAAGGAATGGGGTTAATCGTAGGTATGGACCAACTCATACACCAAAACAATGTGATGATGAGCATGATGCACCATATGCAAGATCAATCACATTGTTATTGGGAGTATGCCCAAGAAAGAGACTTAGCCTATCGAGCCGCTATGCAAGCCAACTTTCCAAACCCACATCCAAATTTCCCCGAATTTCCCCATTCCATTTTGCAAATTTGGGACGCAATCGGTGATGATGATGAAGAAGATGAGGTAAACAACGAGGAAGAGGAGGAAACCCAAGAAGAGGATGACTACTAGAGCAAAAAGAGGGAGGCCCTGTTCCTTTTTTTTTTCTTGTTTTTTTATTATTCTAAGTTGTTTTGCGTGTTGCCTTTTGTTTTATTTTTCGTTATAATCTGAATTTGTTGGTCTATTGCGTATGCTTTGGTTTTGTTGGTTCTAACGACTTCTTCTGCAAACTATGTGATATTTACTTGCTTCAGAACGTTTAAATGCCTTGTTTTGATTGCTGAAATCCATACTAAGTTGATGATTCTTTAGGGTCTTCTTTAGGTATGAGATAGGTAGTTGACTCACTATGTTTAAGCAAGGAAAAATTAAGATAGATGGTTGTCATTCCTTAATAAAATTTAGTTTCTGCATGTTCATAATGATCAGAAAATTTGTTGTCTTTTGTAGATGCCTGGTTTAAAATTCATTAACATGAAGAGTTGAGAAAATCCTCGGGGGACAGAATAAGAGTTGTTGCCTGCGACGGAATGCAGTTTTGTCTGGTGTCTCTCACAGTCTTGTAATCATAAGGGTTCTTTAGTGCACTCATGGTTAGTGTGTTAATCAACTAGTTAGGATTGAACTCCTAGGCCAAAAAGTTCGAAAACTAGCCATGACAAGTTAGGTAACTCATACATACTTTAGAGCGTTCCTAAATTAGTAAACTCCAAATTGGTGACCATTTCAAGTTTGGGGGAGTGCCCGACCTCCGTAACTCAATGAGGACATTGAGTACTCTAATTTTGGGGGGAAGGTAAATTCTTCAGTTTTTGGTGTTTAAAAAAAAAAGAGAAAGAAAGAGTGCGTAAACCTTCCATTTCCTTAAAACTTCGTTGGGTTTTTTTAAAAAAAAAAATTATGCATCTATATTTATATGTCTCAAACTTGGTGCTCGTTGTCAAGGGGTCTGGGCACTAACCATGTTGTCCTCTTGGAACGAAGGTATCAAGCAATGAGCTTATTCCCATTGCTTAGGTGCGCTGCGCTAACCACGTGTGTCATTCTAAGAACTACGGGGCAGTCCCATTGCTTAGGTGCGCTGCGCTAACCACGTGTGCCATTCTAAGAACTACAGGAAAGTAAAAAAAAAAAAAGAGAGAAAGAAAAAATAAATGAATAAACTTAGCCCTAAGTGTTAAGCTTTATGGAAATGGAGGGAATAATGCACACATCATTTTTTTTAAAAAAAAAGAAGAGAAAATTATATATAAAAAATAAATAAATAAAAAGAAATGGTCATAAATCTGTAGTCATACGAATTTTGGAACGTGACTTATCTTTAAATATGAGTTGCCCAATTTGAATGATTTAGATTGTAGTGATTGAGCTTTATGGTAGGTGTTAAATCCCAGTTGGTTTGCTCCTGGGTATTGACACATAAGTGTGTCTAGAAAACTTTGGATGAACTACTTAGAGAACATTGAATGAAAGGTAACTCACAAAGTAGAACATAATTCTTTAACTCTTGTTCAATTAACCCACTTGAAGTGATTTGTGAAAGGTCTCTAGAAATGTTAGGGAGCGGAACTCATTGAGGACAATGAGTAGTTGAAGTTTGGGGGTTTGATAACTCGTTATAGGAGAGTTATTTCACTGGAATTTTAGTGCCTAATTGACTAGAATTGCATAGAATTCATTGAGCCTCATGCTATTTTATCCCTAGAATTTGAATGTTAGTTAGAAATCTTGAACTTAAGTGGTAGGTTGTAAAAGGAATTAATGTTGATAATTCTTTTATATTAAATTAAGAAATTTGGAAGAAACTAGCTAACAAGTAATTAAAGACCGGAATTGGAGATATCATTTAACTACTTCATGTTTAATGTAATTTATAATTGATAATGATATAAGGAATATTTTGCATGCAGGAAATGGATAAAAAATTACAGGGGCTCCTAAGGGCATTTTAGACATTTTACCGAAAGGGCAAAATGGTCCTTTTACCCTTAAGGGTACTTTTGTAATTTTGAATCTAGGGCATCACTTTTTTGGTGGAAGAGGAGACAACATCACATCCATTTGGCTGAAGCATTGAGGGGGCGTTCTTTGGCGAGGAAGAGAGCTCTCGTTTTTGCTGTAGCAAAAAGGGGCAGAAGAAATCGTTGGTGACGTTGCTACAGCAAGACCGAGCGAGAGGGTTCGAGAGGGCCAGGAGAGAAGCTAATCGATAAAGGTTTGCTGCAGCAACTAGGAAATCGTGGTTGTCTTTTGCTGAAGCAAACATTCGGGAGAGCCAACCTACCGCCTTTCAGCAGTCGGAGGAAGGCGCTGAGATTTGTTGTAGCAATTGCGAGGGACGACATCGAGAGAGTTGGCCCATCGATTTGCTGAAGCAATCGCGTGAGGTTGCGGGCGTCGGATCTGCCGAGAGGTTTGCTGAAGCAATTGTTGGGAGCTGCCGAGAGGTTTGCTGAAGCAATTGTGCAGCTGCTGTGAAGGAGGCACCTGATAGGCCTTTTGCTGGAGCAATTGGCTGATCTGTGTTGGGAACAACCAGAGCAATTGCTGAAGCAAAGTGCCTAACTTTCTACCGAAATCTGAGGTGTTTTGCTAGGCATTTGCTGAAGCAATTTCAGCTTATTTGCTGTGTAATTTGACTTCCTTTCCTCTAGCACTTACTCTAATATTTTGCCAAATATCACTGTTTTTATTGGGCTTCGTCATACACTAATTGGAGGTTAATTGCCTTACTGTTCTAAGTAATTTGTGTGACTGTTTTGGATTGTTTTTGCATATGAATTTCTTGATTAGTGTAAGCATGACCAATTTAAAGAAGTGTGATTTGATCCTTGCCATGAACTAATTTATCTTAGGCAAAGGTTGGGTTGTGGTCAAATGCAAATGTTGGAATAAAATTATGATTAATGTCATCGACTGAGTTTATGAAATTTTAGTAATTTTAAACATTGCATGAGAATTGAAATTGGGTTTTTAATTTCTCTAGAATTCACGAACTTGAGAGAGCTAGTGAATTAGAAAACTAAAACTTCATTCTAGGGTTTTGAGTTGATTAGAGATGATTGACACACCTAGAACCTAAAATTCATGATCATAATTTAGATCTCAATTGAGAGATTGTTGATTTTAAAACTTAATGAATTTGAAAGAAATCATTTGAACACATGAATAAGTGAACTTGAGGAATTAATCACATCTTTATTCCAATTAAAGGATGAGAGTTACAACCTAACCCAAGCCTACCTTTTCAATTATAGAATCACAACTTTTACTTCTTGCCTCTTGTTTGCATGTTCTTATCTTCATATTTAATTTAATTGGTTTCGTGCATATTGTTTCGAGTACTTTACTTCTCTGCAATGCTAAGTGCATGTTTAGATTATTTTCTAATCGCATACATTGTGTCAAAAGTATAAAGAATAATTTCAAGGACACTCACTTACTTAGATTTTGCTAGTCCTTGTGGGATCGATACTCTTATCTTATCACTTGTTGCACTTACCGTGTATACTTGCATGTCAAAGAAAAGTCAGAGTCTTATCCTAAGTTACACTAGTTTAGGACACTGATATTTTCTGCATCAGCGGGCTCCAATGATCCGAGATTAACTTGTCAAACTCTTTGACCCGGTTAATCAATATTCATTAGCTACGGTAACACTCCACTATAGCCCGTAGTTGCACTCCCGTCAGTGCAGAATATTACGTGTCTACTGATATAACCAATGTCCATGAGTTGACCCTTCACAGGTTGTTCGTAGACACGACTGGGTCAAATTACCAGTTTACCCCTGTGTCTACCTCTTGTTCCTTAACTCCCCACTGCTCCGCTAATGAACAACATATTGTGATGGTCCAACCATACAAAACACCTTCTCGGGCCAGTGAGAAGGTGGGCGCCCGTTGTCCAAGCCCTGGAGACAGCACTTAAGGGAACAACCCCTCTAGTTTCCCTAAAGGCGGGAACTAGTGAATTCCATCTCGCGTAGTTAAGTTCCCAGCTCCCTACTTGGTCCTGTCCTTGAGAAGATAGGGCATATTGGGCGAGTAATTGTGACCACACTCATCCGTATTTAGTCAAAGGCGGACCCCTTCGAGCATGAGGAGTCCGTAACACGCTCGTCGATTCGTGTCGAGTCACCAATGGTCATCTATGAAGTTATTAGTCCTTCATCACAAGCGGTGTTACATCAATAGGTCTAATAATTCACGGTCCGGTTTTGTACAATCTCATTGCACAGGATGCCCCCACTTGCATGTCAACCACATGAACGATTCAGATCACCTCATTTGTATCTAATACAACGCGGGCCCATCCATAGTGTATCCAGGATTAGGTCTCCAACCCTATCCATATATCATGAGATTGTTGGGTCATTAACTCGAACGTGATCCTCCCCAGTGTGTCCACTACACACCGTTCAAGTTCTAGTCTCTCATAAATTCAATGACCCTGGAGCTTAGTTTATTGGAAAAGTTTGTAAATATTGCGAGACACAAAGTGATGAAATAAATAACTCTTATTAATTTCAAACAGTAATTTACAAACACGAGATTAGGACAAAAATCCCAACATCGTCAAGGTTGGAATTCAGAAAGGCAGTCTTGACATCCATCTGCCTTACCTCATAGTCATAATATGCGACAATGACCAGAAGGATCGTGATAGACTTTACCATGGCAACAGGAGAAAAGGTTTCCTCATAATCAACCCCTTCAACTTGGGTAAAATCCTTTGCCACTAGTCTAGCTTTAAAGGTCTGCACCTTCCCATCTACGCCACGTTTACGCTTGTAGATCCACTTGCAACCAATAGGTTTAACCTTATCCGATTAGTCCACAAGCTCCCAGACGAAATTGAAGTACATCGACACCGTTTCCTGGTCCATAACTTTAATCCATTCATCTTTGTCAACGTCGTCTGCCATTGCCTGATCATAGGTCAATGGATCCTTGCAGTCATCATCAGGGGTGACGACTTTGGTTTCAGCTAAACCCATGTAACGTTCAGGCAGTCTCACAGCCCTCCCACTACGTCGAGGCATTCACATCTCTTGAGAACGAACTTATCTAGACGAGTTAAGATCAACAACAGTTGTTGACGTACTAGCCTCATCAGCGACTCTTGCTGATGTACTATCCATTTCATTTAACATAATTTTACTCCTTGGTAAATGATCCCAGATGTGATCTTCCTTAAGGAAAGTTGAACTTTTCGACACAAGCAGCCTATTTTCCTTAGGATCGTAAAACAGACCACTTCTAGTCTCTATTGGGTAACCTACAAAGAGGCACAACATTGAACAGAGTTCCAACTACTTCGTGTTTGACACCAACACATGGGTCGGGCATCCCCAAATTCTGAAAATGTCATAAACAGGTTTTAAGACCATGCCAGAGTTTGAATGATGTTTCACAAACACTCTTCAATGAAACTGTGTTCAAAATGTATATCGCAGTCTCCACCGCGTAACCCAAAAAATAATAAGGGAGACGAGCATAGCTCATCATCGACTGAACCATGTCCAACAGGGTTCTGTTTCTCCTCTCCGATACACCATTCTGCTGTGGCATACCAGGTGCTGAGAGTTGGGAGGTAATTCCATGTTCTATCATATAGTCCTCGAATTCAGTGTTCATGTACTCTCCACCTCGATCTGATCGAAGTGTTTTAATTGTTTTACCTAACAGGTTCTCAACCTCATTCTTGTACTCCTTCAACTTTTTAAGAATTTCCTATGCATTTGGTAAATGTACCCATACCTCGAATAGCCATCTATAAAAGATACAAAGTATTCGTAACCTCCTCGTACTTTAACATTCATCGGACCACAGAGGTTAGAATGTATAAGCTGAAAAGGCTCTTTGGGTCTATATTCTTTTTCACTAAAAGGGTGTTTGGTCATTTTGCCTTCAAGGCATGAGTCACAAACCGGTAAAGGGTTTTCTTCCAACTCGCTTAGAAGTCCACTATTCACTAGTCTCTCAATCCTATTGAGATTTATGTGTTGGGTTTTAATGTCCTAAAACTCGTGGTTTTGTAAACTGAATGTATATTCTATTTTGCAATAAAGTAGTTATTGAGATTTATTCAGTAAAGATGTTATTGAATAAAGTGAATTGTGTATTGTGTAACCTTAATTCAATAAACAACCCTTGGATATAGGATGAATACTTGAACTTTATGTGTGACATAAAAGTTGGTCAAGTTCAAGTTATAGCCAGAACAGTCTATAGTATAAGGATAGGGATGGGTACCTTATGCTGGTTACATTATGGACGCGGCCTACTTTGTAGAATACAAACGATGTGATCCCAAATCGTTCAGGTGGAGACATGTGAGTGGGGGTGCCCTATGCAATGAGATTGCATAAGACTGGACCGCGAAATAGTCACTTAGACTTTATAACTCCGTTCACTGTCTTAACTGACTATATTCATACAATGACCTAGGTAACTCGATCTTCATCTTGAGCGTTTTATGGACTCTTGTTTATTCGGATTATCCTTAGATTTGCATGGGTGAGAGTGGCTCGAGATTGCCGACTCAATAAGCCTCCCATTTCAGGGATAAAACCGGGTAGATAGCCGAGAACATAGTTCTGCAAGATGAAATTCACTTATACCCGCTTTAAGGATTAGTAGAGAGGTTGTTCCCTTAAGTGCTGACTCCGGGTTTTGAACAAAAGGCTCACCCCTCTCATTGGCCCGAGAGGGATTCGGTTTGCTGGTTGGACCACAAACCAATTGTTTATTAGAGGATCAGTGGGACTTAGGGAACAAGAGGTAATTACGAGGGGTAAAATGGTAATTTTGACCCAATTGTAATTACGAACGACCAGTGAAGGATCGACATACTAATCATGGTTATATCGAGTGGAAAGAAATATATCTACAGTGAGGAGAGTGCAACCACTGGGCTTTAGTGGAGGGCCCTGATAGTTAACAAATGTTGATTAGTTAGGGTAAAGAGTTTGGTCGGTTAATCTCGTATCATTGGAGCTCATGATCTGTAGGTTCATTAAGTCCTCCTTACTAGCTCAGACTAAGCCTTGTAACATTTTGAGAGAAAAGAATTTGAATTGTTCAAATTCGATTTTGGGAGAAATCGTTAATTATATGTGATATATTTAACGAGTCATAGCTTAATTATGAATTAAACTATGATTAATAGGAGGTGGATATATTTAAATATGATTTAAATATTGGATCGATTTATAGCATGAATAAGGATTCATGTTCGGAAAATTGATCGGGATCAGGAAATTTATTTATTCAATATTTGATATTAAATTAAATTAAATTAAAAATTAATTAATTAAATTAAGTTTTGAATTAATTAATAAATTAAAATAATTTTAATTTAAAATTAATTTATTATTGATTTTTGAATTAAAATTAAATAAAAATTAGTCGATTTTCATGGATTTTCATTAAAATCCAAATTGTAACTTGCCCAATCCCTCTCATCTTCAAAATTGGCCAAAATTAGCCACCTCCACCTCAATCCATCCTCATTACTGTTGAGATGTCACTCTAATGAAGCTTATTGAAGCTTTATATAATGGTGATTTGAGGAATGTTGATAGAATTTTACAGAAAATTCTAAATTCCCGAATTAGTGATCTTTGAGGTTTTTTTCTTCCAAATTCTCTCAACCTAGGATCCCACAATCCGTTCCAAGGCCTGAGAATTGTAGGAAAGACTCTAACGGTTGTCCACGAAGTGTTCGTGTTGAAAATCATCCACCAGGTGAAGAGAATTTGATCTTAAAAGTTGAGTTTCTTAACTCCCTATTTTTCCAGCTCTTAGCATGCATTTTATTTTACAAAATTGTAGGAAAGACTCTAACGGTTGTCCACGAAGTGTTCGTGTTGAAAATCATCCACCAGGTGAAGAGAATTTGATCTTAAAAGTTGAGTTTCTTAACTCCCTATTTTTCCACCTCTTAGCATGCATTTTATTTTACAAAATTAATCAACTTAGAGTGTTCAAGATCCAAAATTGCTTCCGCTTTCTTAATATAGACTCTTTCAATATGTGGCATAACCTTAGATGCCAAAGATGGGAACATTCCTTTGGACAACTTTTACTCTCTTAGTTCGCGTTTCTGTTGTTTTAAAAAATTCATTATTCAAAACACCTTTCACCGAATTAGGCTTTAAAACATACAAATTACTCTGAAGTGAAGCAGAACATAACAAATTTCCATTTCGGGAAATAAACGCTTTATTACTCATGAAATAAACGGAAATATTTTGTTCTAATAGGTAGGAAATAGAAACTAGATTTATAGTAAACCCTGGAACTATGTACATATTATCTAATAATAAGTATTTCCCGCCAAAGAACAGCTTCACCGTGTCGATCGCTGCAGCTGAGAAACCTTCTCCGGATCCAACCCTGAGTGTTATCTCACCCTCTTGCAACCGATGCCAGGAACTTAATCCTCGAAAAGAAGAGCAAACATGTTAGTGGCGCCTGAATCCAATATGCACACAGAGTCATTACTCTCCACTAAACAAGTTTCTGTAATAAGTAAATCACATTTACCTGCCTTTTTCTTTTTGACAAGGAACTTGGAACAACTCCTTTTCAAGTGATCGTCCCTGTTGCAGTTGAAACACATTCTTGCAACTTCCTTAATCTCTTTGTCCTTTTGGGCGGCAGCGAGGTCAACCCCAACCTCCTTGAACTTCTCCTTCTTCTCTTTCGGGCCTGAAGAATCTACAAACTTTGTCCTAAAGGTCGAACCCCAGTGAAAAGGTCTAAAGGCAACACTTGCCTCAGCTTCCTGTCCCTTGATTTGCACCAAGGACTGAAAGGTTTGTAGATCATTGTATAGGACTGTTGGATCGGGCATCTAAGGACACTTCTTAGTGAGCGCGAACATTAGGTCGTCATTTACAAAAATCGTGTCAATATTATTTTCCACGTTTGAAAAATATTGTCGACTAACTTATCGGAAGCTAAAGGAGCATTAAAGACGTTTGACATTTTGTTGCTGAAAAATGAAAAACTTTGTATTATTATCGCAAAAACTTTGAAGAACTAATTAGGTTTTAGAAAATTTTTATCCTATTATCCATAGGTCATTAAAAATTGCAATGATACCCCAAAGGTTTAGAATGACCGCAACTGTAGGGTAGACAAAGCCACTCCGCCACTTGGACGAGACTTTCTCGACCAAACCCTAATACGTGAATAACTGTTATTCCATTAGGCATCTAGTTACCATTTTTCGGTATGAATCCATTAACTCTTAATGAATCCTGTGAGTGTCACCCTCTATCTTTAAATTTCTAAGTATCCGTCCAAACAATAGCCGACGTAGGGAGGACTACGAAGGAAAACCAACACGAAAATCGTATCTCTTTCGGGAATTCACGGTGTTCCGACTCCCATGATCAAGGCCCTCCGTAGCGATTGTTTGGTCGAGACCAAACTAGCAGGCGAATCATAGAAGTCTCATGGTGTGAATCGAAAGAAGAGACCATGGGTCCCATTTTCAAACGTCCCGCTCCCACTCACTATAAGTACTCTCTCCATTCACGTTGAATTTCGAACCATACAAATACATCCCGTAGGGGGAGCACCTATTTGTGCCACGAGGCCGAGTATGGATATCACGGTGTGAACTTAACAAAGATTTGTGGATGAAAAATTAAATGTATCTCATTCACTTTATTTCCTCCCTCTTAGAACTTTAAAATAATCGGGATTGACCTAGATAAACCGGCTATAATTTACTAAAGTCTACCAATATAACTCTTAGATTTGATTATCCTAAGTCTATAATCACGTTATTAACTTAGGTCTATGTGAGTAAATTAATTAACTCTTAATTAACGACACACACATTAATATAATCTATGAATCTCCAGACCAAATTCACTCATAGGTCGGTTCCCAGGAAGGGGTATTCCGCAAAGCGTCAGCTTAAATACCACAAGCTTAGACAGAACCTTCCTTAGACAGAGTTACTAATTAGTCACCATTCATAAGTCATATTGATTTCCTAATTCCAATTTTATTAGAACAAGAAAACCTAAGTCTAATTATTCAAGTTCTAAACAATTTAAAACTAAAATGTTAACTTACGTTACATGCATTTCTATGTTATTATGCTCGATCATTCATCACATGAATAATTAAACTACATAACATACATACATGTCATGTATAAATGCATGTCTATGCTTTTAATCTAAGAAATATAACTCTTATATTAATTAAATTCAAAAAAATACATTATATTATAACTCTTATAATATAATCCTATCAGACATACTATATATTATAACTCTTATAATATAAACGATGCATGAAATGTTTAACCTAAGGTGAGATTTTAATCTATATGACATACATTATGCACATAGAAAAAAAATTATACAATAATTGCATAATTAAATAAATAGCATAATTGGACCGATTTTTGGCACCATAGGGGCATTAATTTTAACATTAGAATAACATTTATATTAATATTAATAAATAAATAAATAAATACATTTTACAATTAAATAAATAAATAGAATAAATAAATAAAACAGTTGCGTAACTCCCAGCTCGAACCGCCGATCCCATGATGCAATTAGCGCATAAATTTCTCGCGCAACCTGCTCCACTACGCTGCAACGTTGCAACGCTGTAGTGTACAACATCACGCCTAGCGTTCTCAACGCCGAGACGTTGCAACACAACCCATTGCGTTGCAACGCTGCACTGCTGCAACCTCTCTAGCATACATCCTTTGATGTTTTTCATCGAAATCGCTTGTTTTTGCTCCGTTTTCTTCACAGCAACTCTTGCCACGAACGACATAGACTTATAGACTCGATTTACATTAAAAAATGCCCAAAATACCGGACCCTTACATTATTCTCATCAACTTTAATGGAAATCTAAACTAAGTGTCAAAAATCGTAAACATCCAAAAATGCAAACCATTAACATTCATCTCATGAAAAATTAATGCTACCCACCTAATTTTAAGAAATTATAAAATACACAACGAAGAGAAACGATTGGCTCTGATACCAAATGAAGGGATTTATAATTCCCGCAACAGAAGACGTTGGGAAACACCGTTGTTTCGTTGTGCAATTCATTTCTTAAAATTTAATTAAACTACTTTAATTTTAGGCTAAACATGCATAATAACAAGAGAAAATAGTAGGTAAAGTATATACTAACTGCTTGAAGAACTCTTCTTCAACGTTTTCTCCCTCTCGATCTCGATCCCTCTCGAACCAACGATCTCTACGAACTCGATCATCGAACCGAACAACAAGACACCTCCAAAGGGTCTTCTCTGTTGTTTTCAGTAGGTTGAGTGAGGGTTGTGAGACTCCCTTTGGTTTTGGGTTGGAGAGAGTTGGAGAGAGAATTGAGAGAATTTCTTTTGCTCTTGAAAGCAAAATCCAAAAAATGGCAACTTAAGTTGTTAGATACCTTTGAATGCACCTATTTATAATGGTGTGTTGTGGAGTTAAAATCTCCACCAATTCGCTATTTTGCCACAACTATATGATATGCAAATAATACTTGCATCTCACATAATATAAGGTATCTCATACCTTATTATACAAATCTCAGTTGCATAATTGTGGAATTTTAAATTGAATCACATTCAATTTAATTTCTCTAAATTCCTTTTCTCCAAAGTAGCACTAATTAATCAATTAGGCTATACTATAGTTTTTTATGAATCTCATTCACATCAAACTATATATTATGTCATCTATATCACATATAAATTGCATAAATACCGAAATAATGAATTTGAATTGTCACACCCCCTCCCGAACTACCTGCTAACTTAGCCCGGCAGACGGCGTGAAGCCAACAGTCATTGTTCACCTTTCTAACGATACTTGTTGACCCTACTTTACCTGATAAGCATACTATAGTTGTATAAGAAACACTTTAAACATAACACAACGGAAGATAGACAATTACGTAACCTACGTAAGGAGTAATCCTACTTAAGACTCTCTGAAAAACTGAAACGTATGGGAACATCACAACAAAAAACATACCCAACCATGGACACACAACCACAACCTAGAGTGTACAAATAAACATAACTTCATAGTCCTTCTTCTATACATATAGACTTTCTATACAACTCCACCCACGTACAACATATCAAACTTGTGAAGCTTCCAGCAGACTATGGCAGGTTTTCAGGCACCGGGAGCTCGATCTATACTTGAAAAGTGGGAAAAACACTGAAAGAAAACTATTAACTCGTAAATCATATCACCAGGCCATCTATGAGCATATGCATCTATAATCAAATGTTAAAAGTAACTGTGTAATCATAATAGCTTTTCTTGAAAACCAGCAAGTATATCGTTAAAATCTCGTACGGCATGTAAATGATATAAACTCTTTTTATAACATGTCACAATCTACATTGTGTAGGGCACACCCAGTACAACCAACGTTTATTCTACGATGTAGTGGGGCCCGCCCAGCACTCCCATCGTCTTTGTCATAGTGGAGCCCGCCCAACACTCACGACAGCGCTGTTGTCACGGAGTACACTCAACGTCGACAACAGAAATGATCTGTGTGCACACGGTACCATAAAGCCTCGGGCTCAATATCTCAGAAGTTCACATGAAAACATTTGAACATGCCTGCTTATCTTTTGCTTTCATAAAACTCAAGCTTACTTAGCTTGTTCATAAAACTGGAAATCTTTAAAAACATACTTGCCAAAACATACTTGCTCGAAATCATAACATTTCCATAAACTTCGGAAAATTCAATAAACATATGCTCGTGTATAAATTTCATCAAGACATTTAGGCTCATCATGAACACTTTAAAACATTTCTAAGAAATCATGAATGCTTATAAACAAGTGTTCAAGGAAAACAATAAACATCTAAACCCTTTTCATTCAAGCAAAACTTGTATTTCTTAAAACTTAATTCAAGCATATACAACATTTTTGAAGTTCGTTTTGTCACTCACAGTGTTAAACTAGAACCTTGGCCCGTACACTCGACCTATTTGCTCTTGGCCTGTCAAGCAAACCAAATTCAACCATTAGAACCTCGAGCTCATGCTTTTTAACCTTAAAATTACAAGAAAACACACTTTCAAATTTTCCAGCATTTTCAGATTTTCTGCCCTATTTTCAGATAGCCATAACTTCTTCATTACTTATCCAAAAATAATGTAATTTATATTAAACTCTTCCTTTTTGAACCCTCTAAAAATCATATGAAGACATAAAATTGAAATTCGCAATTGATTGGTTCCGAAATACCTCGAAAGCTACTTTCCTAAAATCAGACTTCTGTTTTTTCCAGATTCGGATTTCCTGCTGCACAAACAATTTAACCTGATATGTAAAACATCTTCTAGACATTTTCTACTCACAATTTCTTCACGAAAGTTGAAGGAAATTCAATAAGCTTTCCAACCATACCTATTAGAGCTTCTGTTTCCAACTCTACAGACCAGTACAACAAAAACACCAGAGACTTCTCGGATTTGACAGCAAATTCTGTCTTCTATCTTCCTCTTCACAAATCAGTAGCTTAAGATTCGAATTTGCTCGCACTTCCTTCACAAACTTTGTTGAAAAATGAGTTACCTCTTCTTGTGGAGCTCGTAAAGTTCAAAACATCAGAACATGGCAGAGTGAATACCTTGCTGTTATACTAATTTGCTTGAGTTCTCTCCCTCTCTTCTGCAATTCCAGCTCCAAAATTACCTTCTTCCTCTTCCTTTAAGCTTCTCCCACGAACCCTCAGCTCCTCTTTGATGAAAATGAGAAGAAATTCGAAGGAACTTGGTTGTTTAAAAAGAAAAACCAAGGTGGGGGTCCCACCTTCCACTTTCTTTCTTTGTTTTTTTCCTTTTCCTTTCATTTTCTTTTCTTTTCTTTTCTTTTCTTTCCTAAACAAAACAAAACCAACCATAGTATTAACCTTTTCATTCTTGTTTTCCTTTGTTTTTGTTTTTTTTTTTGAATTCTAAAGAAAGATCTCGGGTTTACATGAATACTTCATATTCACACCAAACTGTAAACACTCAATTTGTCTAATTTGAGCCAACTAAGGGACCTTATGGACCTACAGATGACGAGCTCTAATGATCCGAGATTAACCTGTCAAACTCTTTCACCTGGTTATTCAACATTCATTAGCTACGGTAACACTCCACTAAAGCTCGTAGCTGCACTCTCATCACTGTATGACAAGTTGTGTCCATCGATATAACCAATGCCCGTGAGTCGATGCTTCACAGATTGTTCGTAGTCACAGCTGGGTCAAATTACTGTCTAACCTCTGTGTTTACCTCTTGCTCCTTAAGTCCCATTACTCCTCTAATGAACAACTACGTTGCATGGTCCTACTATAAACAACAACCCTCTCGGGCCAGTGAGAGGGTGGGGCCCCGTTGTTCAAGCCCTGAAGTCAGCAGTGTTACATTAGTAATTCTAATAATCCACGGTCCGATCTTGTACAATCTCATTGCACAGGATGCCCCACTCGCATGTCAACCACATGAACAAGCTGGATCACCTCGTTTGTATCTAATAGAAAGCGGGTCGCATCCATAGCGTATCCAGGATTAGGTCTCCAACCCTATCCATATATTGTAGACCGTTTGGGTCATTAACACGAACATGATCCTCCCCGTGTGTCCACTACACACCGTTCAAGTTCTTAGTTCTCTCATAATACAATGACCCTGGAGGTTAGTTTATCGGATTAAGTTTATGAAATATGCGAGACACAAAGTATTGAAAAATTAACTGTTATTTATTTCAACTTGGACTATTATTAACTAAACGAGATTAGGGCATACACCCCAACATCAAGAACATGTTTTCTTACTGAAGTTCTCTCCTCCATGTGCGCGTTATAAACATATTTGAGGGATTCGTGTCAAATTTATTTAGACGGTTGTCCAGATGAATTTTGCAGAAAACTCATGATCTCACGGTTGAGACCATGCCTTCCTGTCTCCTAGCAAAAATATCAGACATGCTTGCAATAATGTAGACTTTTGCCTTCTCATTGTCCTTAGTCCAATTGTCATATGCGCCTTTAATAGATTGAAGCGCGTTTCGAGCAGGGACTGAAGGGAATCGAAGTCCCCGCAGCGTAAGCGATTGGGAATCGCGCGCTCTTGATTTAGTTACAACGGAAAATGCAAGAACGTAAAACAATAGATTAAGCATAAAATTAAAATGGACAACAAGAAGTTTACCTTTGAAGAACCATTCTTCAAGTGATCATGTCTCCACGGTCACGATCTCAGCAACAAGAACTCGTACGATCACTGACACCACCACCGGATCTTCTCCGTTGTTCTCTAGGTGAGGGAGGAAGGTGGGTTCCCATTAGGAGTGGTGAGGTATTTTGTGAGAGAGGTTTGTGTTTTGGAACACTTCCAACAACACAACAAGGAGGCTTGTAAACAATTTCTCAAAATCTTAACCTAGTAGCATCTCATGCAACTATATATATAGGGGAATGGTATGGAAATGACCATTCTACCCCTCCTTTATTCTCTTTTTAGTATATAGTTTATATATGAATCTAATTCACATTAAAACTATATATTATATCAATTACATCATATATAATTGATATAACTCCTCATGTATGAAATTGAACACTTCAATTTCACTCCTAACTTTATACCCTCAATATTACCATGTTGAGCCAACGGAGGGATCTAATGGACCTACAGATCATGAGCTCCAATGATGTGAGATTAACTGATCAAACTCTTTGATCTATTTAATCAATATTCATTAACTAGTCACTCCACTATAGACTTGTAGCTGCACTCTCCTCACTTTAGATATTATTGTGTCCACTGATATAGTCATTACCCATGAGTCGACTCTTCACAGGTTGTTCGTAATCACAGTTGGGTCAAATTACCGTTTTACCCATGTGATTAACTCTTTGCTCCTTAAGCACCACTGATCTTCTAATGAACAACAAGTCTAAGGTCCTACCTTAGACTCATACCCTCATAGAGGGCGGGGCCCCGTTGTTCAAGACCTGGAGTCAGTTCTTAAGGGAACAACCTATCTGATTCCTCAGTAGAGGAATGAGTGAATTCCATCTTGCATAGTTAAGTTCCCAGCTACCTACGAGATTACTCAGTGAGAGAAGGTAGGCTTATTGAGTCGACTACAGCCACTCTCACCCATAGTAGTCTAAGGACAAACCCCTATAAGCGCGCCTTAACTTGCTCAAGATTCGAGTCAAGTCACTAATGACCATTTATAAATTACTAGTCTTATCCTCATTAGCGGTGTTATCTTCGGTTAGACTAATAATTTCATGATCCAGATCTTGTATGAACTCTTCATACAGGATGCCCCCACTCGCATGTCAACTACATGAATGAGTTGGATTACCTCATTTGTACTAATTACAAAGTGGGCCGCATCCATGGTGTTACTAGAATGAGGTTTCCAACCTTATTCTTATACCATAGACTGTTTAGGTTATAATCTTGAAGTCAACGTAAATAGTGTGCACTACACTGATTTCAAGATAAACGTTATAACCTTGGAGCTTAGTTTATTGGATTTATAAAAGCAAGACTGTAATCTTATCAAAACAAATAACACTATATTTAATTGATCAAAATTACACAAGTTTAGGGCATAAATCCCAACAATCTCCCACTTGACCTAAAGCTTGTGGAGGACTAAACATTACAATAATGTAAATACAATAAACTAGGGCATTTAAACCCCTTTGTACAAAATACTCCCACTTGCCCTAGTTGGGGAAGACTTGTAAACCTAGACCTTCTAGGTGACTCTCAAATACTTTAGCCGTGAGAGCCTTTCTAAAAGGATCAACAATGTTGTGCTCTGAGGCTATCTTCGTGACAATCACGTCTCCTCTATGCACGATCTCCCGAATGAGATGATACTTCCGCTCTATGTGCTTTCCCCTCTTGTGACTTCGGGGTTCCCTCGAATTGCCACTGCACCACTGTTATCGCAATACAGTGAGATGGGAAAAGTCATATTTGGAACAACTTCCAAATTTAGCATAAATTTCCTTAACCAAACGACCTCCTTAGCTGCTTCACAAGCTGCTACATATTCGGCCTCCATGGTGGAATCAACGATGCATCCTTGCTTGACGCTTCGCCATACTACAACTCCTCCGTTAAGAGTGAAAACTGACCCTGATGTAGATTTTCGAGAATCTTTATCAGTCTGAAAGTCAGAATCCGTGTATCCTGTAAGGATCAAATCCTTAGCCCCATACACAAGCATGTAGTTCCTTGTTCTCCGAAGATACTTAAGGATCGTTTTAACCGCTGTCCAGTGTTTAAGTCCTTGATTGGATTGATACCTACTGACCATCCCAACTGCAAAACAGATGTCAGGCCTAGTACACAACATGGCGTACATCAGGCTCCCAACAGCTGATGCGTGAGGAATCCGTCTCATATCCTCAACTCCTTGAGGTGTCTTAGGACACTATTGATAACTCACCATAAGTGAGTTATTTCACTAGAATTTTAGTGTTTAATCCACTTGAATTGCATTTAATTTAGTTATCCTCATGTTATTTTATCCCTAAATTATGTGTGTTAGCTTTAATATCTTGAATTTAAGCATTAGGTGCAAAAAGAATTAATTTTGATGTTTTTGTGATTTAATTCAAGAATTTAGGAAAATAAGCTAACGGTTAATTAAAGACCAAAATTTGAGATTTTTCTTAACTCCAAAAATCCTCGTGTATTTAGTTTGATTTATAATTGACTTCATAAATTTATTTGGGATTTTTCTGTGTGTAGGAGATGTTTAAAAATTACAAGAGTCCCTAAGGGCATTTTAGACATTTTACCCAAAGGGTTATATGGTCTTTTTACTCTTAAGGGTATTTTTGTAATTTGTGGAGTTAGGGCAACACCATCTTATCTTATATAAGGAGGCTAGGGTTCACAAGTGCCAAGGAGGAGAAGAGTTGCCGCAAAAAGTAGAAAATATCGAGAGAGAGAAGGGAAACCGTGCAATTGCTACAGCAAAGGTGTGCATTGAAGAGAAAAATCGTGAAGGTGACATTGCTGTAGCAATTGGGTGAGTGAGGAAGAAATTGACAAGCTTCAGTGTGCCATTGCTGTAGCAATCAGAGGAGAAAACTGGGACAAAGGAGGCTGAGTCAAACGGCTTTGCTGAAGCAATTGGGAGAGAAAAACTCACAAGAAGTTCTTGACCACCTGCTGCAAAATCGATAGCTACTTTCTTTGTAGTAGCAAATGCAACTGCTATGCGTTTGACCTACCTTTGCTGAAGCAAAGTTGTGAATAGGGGACTGCCCACCTGATGCGATTGGCCTAGCATTGCTGAAGCAAAATCGTGAGTAGGGAGCTATTGTATTTTCTTTGCTGAAGCAATCGATAGAGGAAGCAAGAGCTGACTTTGCTGAAGCAATCGATAGCCCGATTCTTTGAAGTTTATCGTGGCACTTTCTTTGAAGCAAAGTGCAATCGCTGTTCGACCAATTGATGAGGTGTTGCTTGGCGATTCTTTGTAGCAAAATCGAAGGACCCGACTGCTACATCCTCGCCCATCTTTGCCAAGCAATGCTGTGGAGATCACCTATCAGGATTGACTTGCAATTGCTAAAACAAAGTCAGGGATAGGGCTGCCAACCAGCTGCTGCCTTGTGGAGTTTCTTGGTGTTTTGCGGAAGCTAAACACATGTCACTTACCTCGCGTAACCCGCTCCTAATCTCTAATTGTTAATGCTATTTTTCTGCCATTGGACACATATTTTAGACTATTTTTGCTCGTTGTTTTAGACCGAATTCGTGACCGTTTTTAGGCTAGAATTATGACTGATTTAGGCTAGATTTGTGAACATCGTTGGGTTATTTTTATAAATTCTTTGATCGATAAAAGTATGCATCAATTAGAAGTTTATGAGTTAATTTCCATCATGAACTAAATTTCTTTAGGCAAGGGTTAGGTTGTTTTAATGTAATTTTGGATTAAATTTATGGTTGATGCCATTAATTGAATTTATGAAATTTTATTAAATTTAACGGTGCATGAGAATTAAAATTGGCCTTTTTAACTTCTCTATAATTCATAAACTTGGGAAAGTTAATGAATTAGAAAACTAAAATTTCATTCTAGGATCATTGAGTTGATTAGGGATAATTAACCCACCTAGAACCTAAAATCATGGGCATAATTTAGATCACAATTGGGAAATTGTAGGTTTTAAAACTTAGTGATTTTGGAAAGAATCATTTGAATGCATGTGTAGGTAAATTCAAGGCATCACTCAAAAATTTATTCCAATTGAACATTAGAACTCTAACCTAACCCGAGCTTATTTTTCATTACAAATCTCATCTCTTGTATCTATCTTCTTGTTTGCATTCTCCTCTCCCCGCATTTAAATTTACTTATTTTCTTGAGTCTAGTCTTATCTTGTCTTACTTATCACATCAGTTTATCTACTATAGTAAATTGCACACCCATGCATTGCACTAAAATAAGGAAAAATTTGTTAGGACACTCATCCATTTAGGTCTAACTAGTCCTCGTGGGATCGATACTTTTAACTTATCACTTGCTGCTCTCGACCGTGTATACTTGCACGTCGTAAAAGTGTCGGGGTTTTATTCTAATTTGCATTAGTTTAGGGCACTCGATATTTTCGCATCAAGTTTTTGGCGCCGTTGCCGGGGACTAGTTTTGATTCTTATCTTGTTTGAGTTGATTTAGTGAATTTTATCCTTGTTTTTCTTGTTGGGTGTGTCTTGTTATCTTTGTTTCGTATTTTTATCTTTGTTGAGTCTTAGTTATTCTTTCCAGTTGTGTTGGTGCAAATTGTGTTTATTGAGCTCATTATAATTGATTTACTATGGCTCATAATAATTTTGGGTGGTCTTCTGTGCCCAATGAACAAACACATTATAGTTCTTTTTCTTATGATCATCCCGCTGCCAATTTAGAGTCTTCTAGTGAGGGTATGAATCTTATGGCTACCAAATGCCTAATTACTATCATACTAACCCTATGACTTATGGGAACCACATGTATGATAATAATCATAGCAATTGGGCCTATGAACCATATCCTAGGGGTTTTAAGCCATATCCTTCCTATATTCAAGAAACCCAGGTAGAAGACGAATCTTCCCTTAAAATATTGTTATTAGAATATATGAGAACCACAGAAGAGAGGAATAGGCAAGTAGAAGAGATGAATATTCAAATAGAAGAGATGAATATTCAAATAGGGGAGTCAATTCAACGCCTAACGGATACACTTGTCTCCCTTAGAGAACAAATGTATTTAGACTCATCTGAGGTTGAACACCCTAGGGAAGATAGTGAAGGAGGACCCACACCCTTAGATAGTTCGGTGAGTCACTTGATCACTGACCCACTGATAGACCCTCGGGATCCTAGTCCTTCACATTTTTCTGAGTATAGGCATTTAGAGAATTGTGCTTTAGATGTAAAAGAACTAGAACCTGTTAGCACACACCAGGATGGAGTTAGTGAGAGTGTGGAAGAAGTGGAGCCTGTTGAGTCAAGCCGGGAGGTAGAGTGTGAGGCTTTTGAGTCTATGTCGGTTCTATCTTCTGATTTTTCTCTTATTGGTGAATGTTTTTCTTTCTATGCTCTCGAGTCAGTGTCTTTTTGTGAGTCTGTTCATTTTCCTGTTTTTCCTTTTTTTCTTTTACCAAATAAAAAAGCAAAAAATGTTTACTTTGTTGTTGTTCCTTCTTTTCTTTTAATATATGAAAAATCAAAAAATATATTTGTTTCGGGCTCTCACGAGAAGCTAGTATTCTTGCTAGCTCTGATTTGTTTTGTAGATTCAAGAAAGAGAGGCCCAAGAAGTGGGAGAATTTTTACGTGCCTTGACGAGCCCACGATATCGCGTCAAGCTAAGGGCGTTAAACAAGCGCTTCTTGGGAGGCAACCCAAAGTTTATTTTGTTTGTTTTGTTTTGTTTTGTTTTGTTTTGTTTTTAATTTTTTTTTTTTGTTTTTTCTTTTGTTTCATTTTTTAGTTGTTTTTGTTTTTAAATAAATAACTCTTGCCTATCTTGCAGCTCCCTTAGGGTTTGTTGATATGCGCTGTGTCACAATCATACTAGAAGAGCGTATGTTTGTGAACCTCACAGTGACAAGTTGTGCCATGATGCGATCGAGGAGGACGATGCATCATCTAACACACCAAGATAGGTGGACATGAAGGCATGTGAGACTGGGGCCAACCGTGTCGTCGGAGGGGTCGATGTATGGGCGTATGACTCCTCGCCAAAATGACGTGCAAGGGAGGAAGACCCAATATTTCACATAATATACTATAGGGGTACCATGGTGTCGACTCTCCACCACCCCAGGCTTGTGGGCCTAAGTGAGTCACCCCTGTAGCGCGTTCGCGTGTCATGGTTGAAGCGGCGTCTCAAGAGAAGTGTCTTGGGCGTTTCCTTTGTAACGGGTTTTCAAGGGACGGTGTCGGGCCACGCAGTGTGTGTCGACATTGCGCCCTTCCCATGGGCCGGAGGTTCACTATAGGGCCGTTTAGCGCCGGCGATCCGAGAATGTCCCGTCAAAGCCAACTCATGGGAAAGGTAAGTACAAGCACACGGACGGGCGACGTGTGCGACCAAGTTAAATTCACCGCTTATTTACTTGATGCTTGGTTGAGGATCAAGAACCTCGCCTAAAGACCCGACGAGGCCACAAAGCGTTGCGATCATAACGATGGGGGCGGAGTTCCCCTCAGGCGCGGCCATGTTCGAGGATGAATCATGGCGCCGCACGGTCCGAGAGGTATGACCGTGACAATTGGTATCAGAGCCAACCTTTGTGCGCGCAGTCGGACAAGAGTCGAATGGGGTCCGTTGTGACAATGAATGTAACTTTCGTGGGTTGAAACCAGTTGGTGGCTTCGTTCAAATCAAGACCGTGTTGACATTGACTTTCGAGGCAGTACCTGGGCAATGTTTAAGCACTTACACTTTCGAGGAAGGACCTGGGTGAAGTGTTGGTCGCCGGTAGCAATTTTCGAGGAAGAACCTGGGTGGTATCGGTTAAAAGACCTGGACGAGTCGGGAAAATCACTTTCGAGGAAGTACCTGGGTGATGTTTGTTCGAGTTGCCGAAATCGATGTTTTGTGAATTGAATTAACGTTAGCAAGAGAAATCATATGTTAAGCAAGTATGGGCAACAGTTTGGCGTATGAGGACAATGTTGGCGTTGGCTCGGTCGAGAGAGTTGTCCAAATGAGACGCGACTTCCACATGACGCCCAAGAGGGGCAAGTTGATCAGTTGGCATGTTTGCCAACGAGTTGTACGGGCGGTGGTGCCCGAGTGGAGCGCAAAGAGTGTGCGTGTTGTGAGTTTGGCCAGAGTGCCATCATTGAAGTACTCGTGCGGAGTGAGCACGCCAGGAAGAGAAGAAGCGCCGAGGCGCTGTGTTGTGGAATTGCCACGGTGTGGCTTCTTTGCGCGTGAGTTGGCCACCGAGTGCCAACGAGTGAGAAGCTTTCCGACTTTGCTGAAGTTATATGTCGCCGTAACATACGCGTGTTGTGGCCAAGGTGGCCGAGTGAGTTGGGACGGGTTCCCGTGAATTCAGCGAAAGAAAGCCTAGGTTTGCCGTCGTGGTTTGTCCGGCGAGTCTCGTGCCAAAGCCCGTGAGTCGGGCGATGTGAGGGCCGCGTGGGGGATAGCCCACAAACCAGCAGTAGTTGATGTGAAATTTCCGTATCCGTCTGAGGCGCATTTTTCAAGCAAGTCCGTTAGCCTTGTGAAGGCATCGAGACGATGCCGAGTTTAAGTGGGGGAGAGTGTTACAATCCATTGTGTGATGATTTGGATTGAATCCCCGAGTATGTCATCGAGGACGATGACGAGATTAAGTGGGGGAGAATGTCACAATCATACTAGAAGAGCGTATGTTTGTGAACCTCACAGTGACAAGTTGTGCCATGATGCGATCGAGGAGGACGATGCATCATCTAACACACCAAGATAGGTGGACATGAAGGCATGTGAGATCAAAGCCAACCGTGTCGCTCGGAGGGTGTCGATGTATGGGCGTATGACTCCTCGCCAAAATGACGTGCAAGGGAGGAAGACCCAATATTTCACATAATATACTATAGGGGGTACCATGGTGTCGACTCTCCACCACCCCTGGGCTTGTGGGCCTAAGTGAGTCACCCCGTGGCACGTTCGCGTGTCATGGTGAAGGCGAGCGCCTCAAGAGAAGTGTCTTGGGCGTTTCCTTTGTAACGGGTTTTCAAGGGACGATGTCGGACGGCGCAGTGTGCCGACATTGCGCCTTCCCATGGGCCGGAGGTTCACTATAGGGCCCGTTAGCGGCCAAATGATCCGAGAATGTCCCACAAAGCCAACTCATGGGAAAGGCAAGTACAAGCACACGGACGGGCGACGTGTGCGACCAAGTTATATTCCGCTGCTTATTTACTTGATGCTTGGTTGAGGACTGAAGAACCTCGCCTAAAGACCCGACGAGGCCACAAAGCGTTGCGATCATAACGATGGGGCAGGAGTTCCCCTCAAGGCTGGCCATGTTCGAGGGATGAATCATGGCGCCGCACGGTCCGAGAGGTATGACCGTGACACGCTGCAGTGGAGGACTCCTCAATTCAGGGCAGTATCGTTCTCCCTTCCATCTTTATTAGTTGTCCTTAAGCATGCTTAAGTGAGTAGATTATATATTAAGGGCAATGTGTGCTTTAACCATGAGGGGCAGATGTGTTGTTCTGAATCTGATTTTGGGCTTAATTGAAAATTTTTCTAATGATGAGATTGTGTCTTTGCTAGAGTATATAGTAGGCGTTGCATGCCTTTGTGTTTATAAAGTTATTTACTTGCTTTAGGACTTCAAAATGATCTATTTTGACTACTGGATTCCATGTTAGTTGTTGGTTTCATGGTCTTTGATATGCATGATGTAGGTAGTTGATTCATTATGTTTAAGCAAGTAAAAATAGGAAAAAATGGTTGTTGTCTCTTGTTTAAAAATTAAGTTTCTACATGTGTTTTTATTGTAAAAGTCTGATGTCTTTGGTAGAAACTTGATATGCATCTCTTGAAAATAAAAAAGTTAAGGTCAAATCTCAGGGTTAATGAAAATAAGAGTTGTTGCTTGTGTTTGAGGCAAGAGTATGCTATCTTGTTTGGTGTTTCTCAAGGTCAAGCCTGTCATTAGGGTTCTTTAGTGCGCTTATGGTTAGTGTGTCAATCAAAGTAGTTAGGATTCAACTCCTAGGCCAAAAATTTCGAAAACTAGAAGCCATGACAAGTTAGGTAACCCATACATTTTTTTTAGAACGCTCCAAAATTAGTAAACTTCAAATTTGTGATCATTTCAAGTTTGGGGGAGTTACCCGACCTCCCTAACTCAATGAGGACATTGAGTACTCTAAGTTTGGGGGGAAAGGTAAATTCTTCGTGTTTATTTTTAAGAAAAAAATAAAGAAAGAGTATGCAAACCTTTCATTTTCCTAAAACTCCATTGAGCTAGAAAAAATATGCTATTTATTTTGTTATTTAGAGTCAGTTCAGGCAACTTGGTGCTCGATGTCAGGGGGTCTGGGCACTAACCATGTTGGCCTCTTGGAGCGAAGGTATCAAGCAAGAAGCCTATTCCCATTGCTTAGGTGCGCAACGCTAACCACGTGTGCCATTCTAAGAACTACGGGAAGTCCCATTGCTTAGGTGTCTTTGTCAAGCTAAACACGTGTGCCATTCTAAGAACTACGGAGAGTCAAAAATAAATAAAAATAAAAAAAAAAGTAAAAAAACTAGCCCTAAGTAGTGAGGTTTAGGGAAATTGAGGGGAATAATGCACATATCTATTTTTAAAAAAAAAAATATATATATATATACAAAAATAAAAAGGAATGATTATTAAATTGTAGCCATGCGAGTTTTGGAGTATGACTTATTTTTAACTATGGGTTGCTTGATTTGAATGACTAGGATTCTAGTGGTTGAGCTTGAGGGTAGATGTTGAATCCTAGTTGATTTGCTCTTGGTTATTGATGCATAAGTGTAGCTAAAAAAACCCTAGGTGAGCCACTTAGAGAGCATTGATTAAATGGTGACTTGTAGCTTAGAACATAAATATTCAATTCTTGTTTAGTTACCCAAATGATCTGAGTCTTTAAAGGTCTTTTAAGTCTTTGGGGAATAGAACTCATTGAGGACAATGAGTAGTTCAAGTTTGGGGGTTTGATAACTCACCATAAGTGAGTTATTTCACTAGAATTTTAGTGTTTAATCCACTTGAATTGCATTTAATTTAGTTATCCTCATGTTATTTTATCCCTAAATTATGTGTGTTAGCTTTAATATCTTGAATTTAAGCATTAGGTGCAAAAAGAATTAATTTTGATGTTTTTGTGATTTAATTCAAGAATTTAGGAAAATAAGCTAACGGTTAATTAAAGACCGAAATTTGAGATTTTTCTTAACTCCAAAAATCCTCGTGTATTTAGTTTGATTTATAATTGACTTCATAAATTTATTTGGGATTTTTCTGTGTGTAGGAGATGTTTAAAAATTACAAGAGTCCCTAAGGGCATTTTAGACATTTTACCCAAAGGGTTATATGGTCTTTTTACTCTTAAGGGTATTTTTGTAATTTGTGGAGTTAGGGCAACACCATCTTATCTTATATAAGGAGGCTAGGGTTCACAAGTGCCAAGGAGGAGAAGAGTTGCATAAAAAGTAGAAAATATCGAGAGAGAGAAGGGAAACTGCAATTGCTACAAAGAAAGTGTGCATTGAAGAGAAAAATCGTGAAGGTGACATTGCCGTAGCAATTGGGTGAGTGAGGAAGAAATTGACAAGCTTCATTATTGTGCCATTCTTTGTAGCAATCGAGAGGAGAAAATCGGGACAAAGGAGGTGAGTCAAACGGCTTTCTTTGAAGCAATTGGGAGAGAAAACTCACAAGAAGTTCTTGACCACCGCTTTGCAAAAATCGATAGCTACTTTGTTGTAGCAAAGCTGTGGCAAATTATTGCTGCGTTTGACCTACCTTTGTGAAGCAAAGTTGTGAATAGAAATTTTGCCACCGATGCGATTGGCCTAGCATTGCCGGAAGCAAAATCGTGAGTAGGGAGCTATTGTATTTTCTTTCTTTGAAGCAATCGATAGAGGAAGCAAGAGTGACTTTCTTTGAAGCAATCGATAGCCCGATTCTGAAGCCTCGTGGCACTTTCTTTGAAGCAAAGTGCACCGCTGTTGACCAATTGACGAGGTGTTGTTGCTTGGTGATTCTTTGTAGCAAAATCGAAGGACCTGACCTGCTACATCCTGCCCATCTTTGCTGAAGCAATCTGTGGAGATCACCTATCAGGATTGACTTGCAATTGCTAAAGCAAAGTCAGGGATAGGGCTGCCAACCAGCTGCTGCCTTGTGGAGTTTCTTGGTGTTTTGCGGAAGCTAAACACATGTCACTTACCTCGCGTAACCCGCTCCTAATCTCTAATTGTTAATGCTATTTTTCTGCCATTGGACACATATTTTAGACTATTTTTGCTCGTTGTTTTAGACCGAATTCGTGACCGTTTTTAGGCTAGAATTATGACTGATTTAGGCTAGATTTGTGAACATCGTTGGGTTATTTTTATAAATTCTTTGATCGATAAAAGTATGCATCAATTAGAAGTTTATGAGTTAATTTCCATCATGAACTAAATTTCTTTAGGCAAGGGTTAGGTTGTTTTAATGTAATTTTGGATTAAATTTATGGTTGATGCCATTAATTGAATTTATGAAATTTTATTAAATTTAACGGTGCATGAGAATTAAAATTGGCCTTTTTAACTTCTCTATAATTCATAAACTTGGGAAAGTTAATGAATTAGAAAACTAAAATTTCATTCTAGGATCATTGAGTTGATTAGGGATAATTAACCCACCTAGAACCTAAAATCATGGGCATAATTTAGATCACAATTGGGAAATTGTAGGTTTTAAAACTTAGTGATTTTGGAAAGAATCATTTGAATGCATGTGTAGGTAAATTCAAGGCATCACTCAAAAATTTATTCCAATTGAACATTAGAACTCTAACCTAACCCGAGCTTATTTTTCATTACAAATCTCATCTCTTGTATCTATCTTCTTGTTTGCATTCTCCTCTCCCAGCATTTAAATTTACTTATTTTCTTGAGTCTAGTCTTATCTTGTCTTACTTATCACATCTGTTTATCTACTATAGTAAATTGCACACCCATGCATTGCACTAAAGTAAGGAAAAATTTGTTAGGACACTCATCCATTTAGGTCTAACTAGTCCTCGTGGGATCGATACTTTTAACTTATCACTTGCTGCTCTCGACCGTGTATACTTGCACGTCGTAAAAGTGTCGGGGTTTTATTCTAATTTGCATTAGTTTAGGGCACTCGATATTTTCGCATCAACTATTCCTTAGACAAATGAATTCCATGTCTAAAAGGCAACAAGCCCTTTTTGGAATCTTGCATCTTAAACCTTGACAACACTTTGTCTATGTATGATGCTTGAGACAAGGCTAGTGTTTTATTCTTGCGGTTCTGGACAATCTGGATCCCAAGAACAAACTGCGCATCACCCAAATCTTTCATTTGGAATTGCGTAGCTAGCCATTCCTTGATGTCAGTAAGATAACCTACATCATTCCCAATGAGTAGGATATCATTCACATAGAGAATTAGGAAAGCGACAGAACTATTGATGATTTTCTTTTAGACACAAGGTTCATCATCATTCTGGTCGAAACCATAAGATCTGATAGCCTCATCAAATCTTATATTCCAGGACCTAGAGGCTTGTTTCACTCCATAAATCGACCTTTTAAGCCTGCAAACCTTTTGCTCTTGTCCTAGTTTAATGAACCCTTTGGGTTGGTCCATGTAGATTGTTTCCTCAAGATTGCCATTCAAAAAGGCTGTCTTGACATCCATTTGCCATACCTCATAGTCATAATATGCGGCAATGACAAGAAGGATACGGATAGGCTTTACCATAGCAACAGGTGAAAAAGTTTCCTCAAAGTCAACCCCTTCAACCTAGGCATAACCATTTGCTACTAGCCTAGCTTTAAAGGTTTGCACCTTCCCATCTACACCACGTTTTCTCTTGTAGATCCACTTACAACCTATAGGTTTTACCCCATCAGGCTTATCTACAAGATCCCAAACAGAATTGAAGTGCATAGACTCCATTTCTTGGTCCATGACTATGACCCATTTGTCTTTGTCTTTGTCAACCATTGCTTGATTATAAGTCAATGGATCCTCGCAGTTGTCATCTGGTATAACAACTTGGGTTTTAGCTAAACCCATGTAATGGTCAGGCTGTATCACAACCCTCCCACTACGTCGAGGCATACTCAACTCTTGAGATGGACCCTCTTGACTAGACAAACTAGTATCAACAACTCTTATTGAAGTACTAGTGTTCTTATTAGCAACCTTTGCTACTGTTCTGTCTAACTCACTCAACACTACCTTACTTTTAGGTTTGTGGTCCCTTATGTGGTCCTCCTCCAAGAAAGTGGCATTTGTTGACACAAAGACTTTGTCTTCCTTAGGATCATAGAATAAACCACCTCTTGTTTCTTTTGGGTATCCTACGAATAGGCACAACTTTGAACGTGAATCCAACTTCTTTGGATTTGTCACAAGCACATGTGCTGGACAACCCCATATTCTGAAGTGACCTAAACTACCTTTACTTCTTTTCTAGAGTTCAAAAAGTGTTTCAGAAACACTTTTGGAGGGCACACTATTCAAAATGTATACTGCAGTCTCCACTGCATAACCCCAAAAGGAACTAGGGAGATGAGCATACCTCATCATTGATCGAACAATGTCCAACAAGGTTCTATTTCTCCTTTTCGATACACCGTTTTGCTGTGTTGTGCCGGGAGCTGAGAGTTGGGATGTAATTCCATGTTCTATCATATAGTTCTGGAATTTTAAATCCATGTACTCTCCACCTCGATCCGATGAAGTGTTTTAACTCTTTTACCTAATTGATTTTCAACCTCGCCTCTTGATTCCTTGAACTTTTCAAGTGCTTGAGACTTGTGGTGCATTAGGTAAATATGCCCATATCTGGAATAATCATCTATAAAAAAGATGAAATATTCATATCCTCCCTTGGCTTTAACATTCCTCAGACCACAAAGGTCTGAATGTATAAGCTCTAGAGTATCTTTGGCTCTATAACCTTTTCCACTAAAAGGTCTTTTAGTCATCTTGCCTTCTAGGCAGGATTCACATACTGGCAAAGAATTTTCTTCTAACTCGTTTAGAAGTCCGTTCTTTACCAATCTAAAAATCCTATTGAGATTAATGTGACCCAATCATAGATGCCAAAGATGAGCATTTTCTTTAGGAGAAATTTTTCGTTTCTTAGTTTGTGCGTTTGCAGTTTTAAATAATTCAGTGTTCAAAACTATTTTGACTGAATTATGCCTTAAAACATACAATCCATTTTCTAATGAAGCGAACATATTTCCAAACCTTTCTTCAAAATAAACACTTTATTCATAGAAAAGGAAACAGAAATACATTGTTCAATAAGGCAAGAAATGGAAATAAGGTTTCTAGTAATCCCTGGTATCACTAATATATTGTCCAATAATACATATTTCTTGCAAAAATAAAGCTTCATTGTGCCCATCACTCAAATTGAGACGACTTCTCCATTTCCAACCCGGAGTGTTATCTCTCCTCTGTCAGAGTCTGCTTGCAAGGAATCAATTCCACGAAAAGAAGAACAAACATGATTAGTGGCGCCTATCAAGTATCCAAGTTATTTTATCATTATCCACTAAACAAGCTTCTAGGAAAAGTAAATCATATTTACCTTCCTTTTTCGTTTCGCAATGTACACATCGGACGATTCCGTTTCCAATGCCCATCTTCGTTGCGGTGGAAACACTTTCCTTTGTCAAACAACGTCTTTGACTTTCTTGCCCTTCTGGCAGCGGCGCTTTATCACTGTTTCCCTTTACCAACCTTTTCTTGTGTTCTTCTTCTTACCTCTCGGGTTAGAAGAAGATGAAGCCATCTGCTTTTGTCCCAGCAGGTCGAACCTCTGCGGATAACTCCTCGGCAACATTTGCCTCGCTTTCGATCCTCGAATTTTCATCAAAGATTGAAAGGTCCGGAGTTCATTCGAGAAGGAGGTAAGATTAAAAGTAAGTTTGTTCATAACAACATTACTTCTAAATCAGAGGAAACTATCCGGAAGGGTTTCGAAATGAAGTCGACTGGTTCGACTCATCGATGGAAGCACCATTCGACTCGCGATGTTAAAGTGTACCATCATATCCTGGACATGATCCTGAACAGATGTACCCTCTGGCATCCTCGAGTTGAATATGTACTTTAGGGCATTATGTCCGGCTTGTGTGGACCGTTGCCCAAACATACCCTGCACAGAATCCATGATTTCCTTGGCGGTAATCATGCCCTCATGCTTCTTGGCTAATATGTCAGACATACTTGCCAACATGTAGACCTTGGCCTTATCATTGACCTTGATCCATCGATCATATGCATCACGAACATTTCGTGACGCATTCGAGCTCGCACCGAGGACACTCCTCGCTTAGCACAAACTTCGATCATCCACTACCAAAATAGTGTTGAGTTTGTTTTTCCATGTCATCATATTCACTCTGGTTAACTTTTCCGCACCCAATAAGGAAATTATAGAGCTAGACATTTTTGCTGAAAAATTTACAAATAAACTTGTATGAGTTTCTTGCTATAACTCTAATCCAATCATGTTTTAGCTAATTATCAAATTATTCCTAGGCCATTTATAATTTGCAATGATACTCCAAAGGTTTAGAATGTATGACACCGAAGGGTAATAAAAAACACTCATCCTCTGGATCAAGACATTCTTGACCAAAACCTAACACCAGAATAACTCTTATTCCTATAGGTTTTAGTTACCATTTTTCGGTTTGAATACATACACAACTTATGTATCCTGTGACTGTAACCCTTTGTGTTTAGATCCCAGAGTCTCGATCCAATAAAATCCGCCAAAGGGAGGACTAGATTGGAAAATAGTCTAAGGAAATCTTTATCTCTTTCGGGTGTCTACTGTGTTAGATCCCCTATGATCAAGCCCTCCGAAGGGATTGTCTTGTCCAGGCCAAACTAGTAGGCTAACCATAGTGGTCTAACGACGTAAACCAACAAAAGAGACCGTAGGTTTTGTTTTGACTAAACTTGCTCCCACTCACTATAAGGTACCCTTTCCATTCACCTTGGTATTGACTCATACAAACACCATCTGAAGGGGAACGCTCCCGTTTGCACCACGAGGCCAAGTATGAGTCTCACGGTGTGAACTATCCGGAGATAGCATAGGTGGAAAAATATGTATCTCATACACTTTTTCCTCCCACTTAATACTTTAAGTCTATATGAATCTTTCTTAGGCTAAAACCCGGCTAATGGTTTTACCTATATCTATCAACATAACTCTTATATTGATAATCAATATAACTCTTATATTGATTTTATCCTAAGTTTGTTAATATAACTTCTTATATTAAACCTAGGATTTCTAGTTTATTAACCCTTTAATAAACCCGCTGACGCTACTATAATTTATAAGACTCTCTGATTAAATTACACTCCCAGTGCCGATTCCCATGTAGTAGGGGTTTCCGCTCAAATCGACTTAAATACCCCCACTAAGACCTAGAACTTTCCCTTAGACAGTTCCTCTTTTAATCATAGCTTATAAATTACTTGGTTCCTAATTCTAATCTAATTAGAACTAGATAACCTAAGGTCTATTATTTCCAAGTTCTAAACACTTTAAAACTAATAATTAACCTTAGGTGACATGCATACTATGTTATAGTGCTTGATCATTCATCACATGAATAATAAAACATTCATAGCATATTCATCTCATGAAAAATAATGCATGTCAATGTTGTCCAAAAATTAATATAACAAACTTATATTAATTAACCATGTAAACTATATAATATAACTCCTTATATTATAAATGATGCATGAAAATGCTTAACCTAAGGTGGGATTTCTAAAATACAAGCATACACTATGCATGGCAATAATTACACAACAATTGCATAATTAAAATAGCAAAAATTAGACCAATTTTGGCACTTAGAAAAATAATTTTAATTAATATAATCTAATTATATTAATTAAAATTAAAATTATTAAATATATTAAAATAAAACGTTTTTATAATTAATATAAATAATAAAAAAAATGTTTCTGCTCGTTACTCCTAACGTGAAACGGCTCCGGCGTTGCAACGCTGATAGCAGCGTTGCAACACTGCTTTTGTTGTTTTCTGCCGAGCGTTGCAACGGTGAGGGCAGCGTTGCAACGCTTTCGTCTTCTCCACCGTACACGCGCGCATTAACGATGGCGTTGTAACGCCGAGGCGGCGTTACAACGCCATTCACGTAAATGTACCATAGGAATCTCCATTCCTTGCTCGTTTTCGCTCCGATCTTCTCAACAACCGCTTTGCCTCGATCAACACGGACTTACAGACTCGACTTAGAATTAAATTTGCCCAAAACACCGGGTCCTTACATTGAACATTTCAATGGAAATTGTAAATCTAAGTGCCAAAATTGAAAACATCTATTTTTGCAAAAAACCGTTCATACATCTCATGCACAAAACAGTAAATCCCACCTTGTTCTTGAAAATCCCAGAACATAAATCAAGAACGCAATTGGGCTCTGATACCAATTGAAGGGAATCGAAGTCCCCGCAGCGGAAGCGATTGTGAATCGCGCGCTCTTGATTTAGTTAAAACGGAAAATGCAAGAACGTAAAACAATAGATTAAGCATAAAAGTAATATGGCCAGCAGGAAGTTTAGCTTTGAAGAACCTTTCTTCAAGTGCTCCTCTCTCCACGGTCACGATCTTAGCAACAAGAACTCGTACGATCACCGACACCACCACTGGATCTTCTCCGTGGTTCTCTAGGTGAGGGAGTGATGCGAAAATATCGAGTTCCCTAAACTAATGCAAATTAGAATGAGACTCAGATACTTCTACGACGTGCAACTATACACGGTCGAGTGCAGCAAGTGATAAGTTAAAGTATCGATCCCAAGAGAACAAGCTAGACCCTAAATGAATGAATGTCCTAGCAAATTTTTCTTATTTTAGTGTAATGCATGAGTGTGCAAATTATTGTTGTAATTAAATAAATTGATAAGTAAGAAAGATAAGATAAGATAAAAGAAAATAACTTAATTTATATGCGGGGAGAGGAGAATGCAAACAAGAAGGCAAATACAAGAGATGAGATTTGTAGTGAAAAATAGGCTCGGGTTAGGTTGGAGTCTAATGTTCGATTGGAATAAATTTTGAGTGATGCCTTGAATTTACCTACACATGCATTCAAATGATTCTTTCCAAAATCACTAAGTTTTAAACCTACAATTTTCAAAATATGATCTAAATTATGCCACTAATTTTAGGTTCTAGGTGGGTTAATTATCCCTAATCAACTCAGTAATGCTAGAATGAAATTTTAGTTTTCTAATTCATTAGCTTTCCCAAGTTTATGAATTATAGAGAAGTTAAAAAGGCCAATTTTAATTCTCATGCAACGTTAAATTCAATAAAATTTCATAAATTCAATCAATGACATCAACCATAAATTTAATCCAAATTTACATTTGAACACAACCTAACCTTTGCCTAAGAGAATTTAGTTCATGATTAAAATCGAGTCACACATCTCTAAATTAAGCATGCTTTTATTGATCAATGAGTTCATGCAAAACAACCAACAACATTCACTAAAATAGCCTAAATCAACCACAATTATAGCCTAAACCAGTCACGAGTTCGGCCTAAAACAGTGAGCAAAAGTAGTCTAAATCAGTATATAAACAACCCAAAAAATCAGTATTAAATTGGTAGTTTACAACAAGCAATAAAACTTACAGATAGGGAAAAGGTTGCACAACAACTGGCCTAGCTTTTGCTACAGCAATTGCCTAGCGAAGAACCCTCTGCCGATGGTGCTCAGGCAGGCACTTTGCTTCAAAGAAAGCCCTTTGGTTGACTTCAGCAACAGTGCAACCAATTGCTTCAGCAAAGGCAAGCAACAACAAAAACAACCCGTAGGTTCCACCAATTGCTTCAGCAAAACGCAGGCAACACCATTGCAGCAACTTCACGGATTGCTTCCGCAATTGTCAAGCAATAACAGTAGGTGGACAACGCGATTTTGCTTCAGCAATGCCAATGGCTTCGCCTCAACTGCACGCCAATTGCTTCAGCAAAAAGGCTTCAGATTCTACTTTACGCACAGGTTCCACTGATTGCTTCAGCAACGCCCATACAACTCCTCTCTGCTCTTCCCTCTCGATTGCTACTTCAATGTTAAGTTTATCCTCTCGGTTTTTCCCCTTGATTTTGCTGTAGCAAAATCGATGGTTCCTCTTCTCTCTCTCGGTCTCTTCCTCTTGTCACAACTCCAACTCCACCCTTTACACTTGTAAACCCTAGCCTCCTCATACAAGATGATGTTGCCCTAACTCCACAAATTACAAAAATACCCTTAAGGGTAAAAAGACCATATTACCCTTCGGGTAAAATGTCTAAAATGCCGTTAGGGACTATTGTAATTTTTAAACATCTCCTGCACATAGAAAAATCCCAAATAAATTTATGAAGTCAATTATAAATCAAACTAAATACGCAAGGATTTTTGGAGTTAAGAAAAATCTCAAATTTCGATCTTTAATTAATCGTTAGCTTATTTTCCTAAAATTCTTGAATTAAAACACAAAAACATCAAAATTAATTCTTTTTGCACCTAATGCTTAAATTCAAGATTTTAAAGCTAACACACATAATTTAGGGATAAAATAACACGAGGATCACTAAATTAAATGCAATTCAAGTGGATTCAACACTAAAATTCTAGTAAAATAACTCACTTATGGTGAGTTATCAAACCCCAAAACTTGAACTACTCATTGTCCTCAATGAGTTCTATTCCCTAAAGAATTTAAAGACCTTTAATGACTCTAATCATTTGGGTAACTAAACAAGGATTGAATATTTATGTTCTAAGCTACAAGTCACCATTCAATCAATGCTCTCTAAGTGGCTCACCTGGGGGTTTCTTAGTTACACTTATGCATCAATAACCAAGAGCAAACCAACTAGGATTCGACATCTACCCTCAAGCTAAACACTAGAATCTTAATCATTCAAATCAAGAAACCCATAGTTAAAAATAAGTCATACTCCAGAACTCGCATGGCTACAATTTAATGATCATTCCTTTTTATTTTTTTTTTATATATATATATATTTTAAAAAAAAAATAGATATGTGCATTATTCCCCTCAATTTTCATAAAACTCAATGTTAAGGGCAAGGTTTTTTTTTTTACTTTCTTTTTTTTTGTTGGTTTTATTTTTATTTATTTTTTTACTCTCCCGTAGTTCTTAGAATGGCACACGTGTTTAGCGCAGCACACCTAAGCAATGAGACTTTCCGTAGTTCTTAGAATGGCACACATGGTTAGCGCAACGCACCTAAGCAATGGGAATAGGCTTCTTGCTTGATACCTTCGCTCCAAGAGGCCAACATGGTAATTGCCCAGACCCCCTGACATTGAGCACCAAGTTGCCTGAACTGACTCTAAATAACAAAATAAGTAGCATATTTCTTTCTAGCCCAACAAAGTTTTAGGGAAATGGAAGGTTTGCACACTCTTTCTTTCTTTCTTTTTTTCTTTTTTTTCCTTACAAATAAACACGAAGAATTTATCTTTCCCCCCAAACTTAGAGTACTCAATGTCCTCATTGAGTTAGGGAGGTCAGGTAACTCCCCCAAACTTAAAATGATCACAAATTTGGAGTTTACTCATTTTGGAGCGTTCTAAAAAAAATATATGGGTTACCTAACTTGTCATGGCTTCTAGTTTTCGAAACTTTTTGGATCAGGAGTTGAATCCTAACTACTTTAATTGACATACTAACCATAAGCGCACTAAAAAAATCCTAATGACAAGCTTGACCTTGAGAAACACCAAACAAGATAGGATACTCTTGCCTCGAACACAAGCAACAACTCTTATTTTCATTAACCCTGAGATTTGACCTTAACTTTTTATTTTCATGGAGATGCATACCAAGTTTCTACAAAAGACATCACACTTTTACCATAAAAACACATGTAGAAACTTAATTTTTAAACAAGAGACAACAACCATTTTTTCCTATTTTTACTTGCTTAAACATAATGAATCAACTACCTACATCATGCATATCAAAGACCATGAAACCAACAACTAACATGGAATCCAGTAGTCAAAATAGATCATTTTGAAGTCCTAAACCAAGTAAATAACTTTATAAACACAAAGGCATGCAACACCCTATATACTCTAGCAGCACATAGTCTCATCAATAAAAAAATTTTCAATTAAGCCCAAAATCAGATTCAGTACAACACATCTCCCCTTCATTGTTAAAGCACACATTGCCCTTAATGTATAATCTACTCACTTAAGCATGCTTAAGGACAATAAATAAAGATGGAAGGGAGAACGATACTGCCCTGAATTGAGGAGACCTCCACTGCAGCGCATATCAACAAACCCTAAGGGAGCTGCAAGATAGGCAAGGGTTATTTATTTTAAAACAAAAATAACTAAAAATGAAACAAAAGAAAAAATTTAAAAAAAATTAAAAAATGAAACAAACGAAATAAACATTGGGTTGTCTCCCTAGAAGCGCTTGTTTAACGTCATTAGCTTGACGTAGTATACGTGGGCTTGTCAAGGTACGTAAAAATTCTCCCATTTCTTTGGGCCTCTCTTCCTCGAATCTACAAAAGAAATCAATGCTAGCAACAATACTAGCTTCTCGTGAGAGCCCAAGTCATATATATTTTTTGATTTTTCATATAATAAAAGAAAAGAAGGAAAAACAACAAAGTAAACATTTTTTGGTTTTTTATTTGATAATAGAAAACAATGAAAAGTAGGAAGATGAACAAACTCACACAAAGACACTGACTGGAGAGAATAGAAAGAAAAACACTCACTAATAAGAGAAAAATTAGAAGATAGAACTGTCATAGGCTCAAAAGCCTCAAACTCTACCTCATGGCCTAACTCAACAGGTTCGACTTCTTCCACACTCTCACTAACTCCATCCTGGTGTGTGCTACAAGGTTCTAGTTCTTCTACATCTAAAGCACAATCCTCTAAATGCCCATACTCAGAAAAGTGTGAAGGACTAGGAGAAAAGTGTGAAGGACTAGGATTCTGAAGGTCTACCAATGAGTCAGTGATCAAGTGACTCACTGAACTATCTAAAGATGTGGGTCCTCCTTCACTCTCTTCCCTAGGGTGCTCAACCTCAGACGAGTCTAAATACATTTGTTCTCTAAGAGAGGCAAGTTTATCTGTTAGGCATTGAATTGACTGCCCTATTTGACTATTCATCTCTTCTATTTTCCTATTCCTTTCTTCTATTTGCCTATTCCTCTCTTCTGTGGTTCTCATATATTTTAATAACAACATTTTAAGGGAAGATTTGTCTTCTACCTAGGTTTCTTGAATATAGGAAGCATATGGCTCGAAACCCATAGGATATAGTTCATAGGCCCAATTGCTCTGATTATTATCATACATATGGCTCCCATAAGTCATAGGGTTAGTATGATAGTAATTGCGTATTTGGTAGCCACAAGATCCATAACCCTCACTAGAAGACTCTAAATTGGCAACGGGATGATCATAAGAAAAAGAACTATAATGTGTTTGTTCATTGGGCATAGAAGACCACCCAAAATTATTATGAGCCATAATAAAATAATAAATCAATTATAACATGCTCAACAAACACAATATGCACCAACACAACCAGAAACAATAACCAAGACTCGATAAAGATAAAAACACTAAAAAAAAGACAACAAGACACACCCAACAAAAAAAAAAAGGTTAAATGCTAAAATCAACTCAAACAAGATAAAAATCAAAACTAGTCCCCGACAACGACGCCAAAAACTTGATGCAAAAATATCGAGTGCCCTAAATTAATGCAAATTAGAATGAGACTCAGATACTTCTACGACGTGCAAGTATACACGGTCGAGTGCATCAAGTGATAAGTTAAAGTATCGATCCCACGAGAACTAGCTAGACCCTAAATGAATGAGTGTCCTAGCAAATTTTCCTTATTTTAGTGTAATGCATGAGTGTGCAAATTATTGTTGTAATTAAATAAATTGATAAGTAAGAAAGATAAGATAAGATAAAAGCAAATAACTTAATTTAAATGCGGAGAGAGGAGAATGCAAACAAGAAGGAAGATACAAGAGATGAGATTTGTAGTAAAAAATAGGCTCGGGTTAGGTTGGAGATTAATGTTCGATTGGAAAAAATTTTGAATGATGCCTTGAATTTACCTACACATGCATTCAAATGATTCTTTCCAAAATCACTAGGTTTTAAAACATACAATTTTCCAATTATGATCTAAATTATTCCCATGATTTTAGATTCTAGGTGGGTTAATTATCCTTAATCAACTCAGTAATCCTAGAATGAAATTTTGGTTTTCTAATTCATTAGCTTTCCCAAGTTTATGAATTATAGAGAAGTTAAAAAGACCAATTTTAATTCTCATGCAACGTTAAATTCAATAAAATTTCATAAATTCAATCAATGGCATAAACCATAAATTTAATCCAAATTTACATTTGAACACAACATAACCTTTGCCTAAGAGAATTTAGTTCATGATTAAAATCGAGTCACACATCTCTAAATTAAGCATGCTTTTATTGATCAATGAGTTCATGCAAAACAACCAACAACATCCACTAAAATATCCTAAATCAACCACAATTATAGCCTAAACCAGTCACGAGTTCGACCTAAAACAGTGAGCAAAAGTAGTCTAAATCAGTATATAAACAACCCAAAAAATCAGTATTAAATTGGTAGTTTACAACAAGCAATAAAACTTAGAGATAGGGAAAAGACGCCCCAAGCTCCCCGATGTAATAACTTTCTGGCCTTAAGGGCAGTAATTACCTTAGGCCTACTTCCCGCTATCGTGCCTCTCAAACTCAGAGCCGGTTGGTCGGGAGGAGTGAACACTACCTCCTTCCCGAAACAATCAATGCAAGCATGGTTCTGCGCTAACCACTCCATGCCCAATATAACATCAAAGTCAAACATGTCTAAGACTACTAGATTCACTGCTAACTCATGGTCTGCGATGGTCACACTACCATCCTTGACTTTCATATTGGCTAACAAATTTATTCCCGCAGGAGTGGAGACCGACAGCAGCATATCAGAATCGTTTCTAGTTCTAACTCACTTGACTTACAAAGGATGCGAGAAATAAAAGAGTGTGTAGAACAAGAATCAAATAATACAAAGGCAAGGTGCCCAAGAATGGAAGTGTACTCAGAACCATCGAGTCTGAGCCATAGATGTCTCTACTGGTGCTTGCATAAGCTCTCCCCTGATGTATAACCGGCTTCACAGCAGGCCCACTATTGGTAACCCGAGGTTGGCTAGTGCCGGCTTGACTCGGGCAAACTATTAGCTCAGGCCCCTCTTTCCCACACCAAAAACACACTCGACCGGGCAAACACTTACCCTGCAGTCTTCGCTACTACGCTTTTTGCACCGTGGCTTATCTCCACCGTTATTTCCCGCTCGTTGACTCGCGATTTCGACCTGAACACTGCATTTAAAATGTCCCGGCCTATCACGGTGTCGCTGGGGACGCTTTGAGCTAGAATTTGGCTGGTCCCACTTCCTCTTATGATTTGCCATGGCCGCCCCCAGTTAACCACTACCCTACGTGCGCTCTGTGCTCGCACTCCAATCAATTCTCGCCACTCTCACCGCGGAGGCATAATCGGGAGGTGCTAGTGCTTGAATAAAGCCTCGAACGTTCTCATCCACCCCCATAATGAAGCGCTCTGCTTTTCTTTGCCTCAGATCTACCACTCGGGAGCAAAGCGGGACAACCGGGTAAATTCCCTCTCATACACCTCCACCGCCCTCCTATTCTCGCAAAGTCAGTAAGAACTCGCTTGCTTCTCAGAACGAGCCGCAGCAGTAGGTAAAATTTCCGCCGAACGCTTCCTTGAACAGATTCTGTGTCGTTTCTCGGCGGCGACAATGGTTCCTCGCGCGGACTCCCACCATAAATACGCGTCATCCTCAAAGATAAAGGTAGCACAGACACCCTCTCGGTCCTCGTGGCGCTTCATCAATCAAGATGGTCTCAATGGAGGACACCACAACTCGGCCACGGTGGGGTCACCGGAAGACCCATTGAAAGATCTAGGATCATACTTCCGAAGTCCTTCGTATCGAGACTCGAGTTGCATCGTTTCGCCCCGATTTGCTTGGACCACCGGTGAGTGGCTATCAGAGCTCGCACTGCACTCTGCATAGCCTCCACCATCATAGTCATAACATTGGCGTTCCCTTGATCTGCCACTGGGGCAACTGCAGGTACATTCTCCTGGCGGCCAGGCTGGTCCTGGGGGAGGTCTCGAACGGGTGGAGCAACCTCTTCCTGTTCCAATGGTAATTCCGGTTGGGCGTCAACGTTTTCACTTGCCCTCCGGCCCCTACCACGTCCCCTACCTCTCCCTCGACCTCTAGGTGGCATTTTGTCAATACTACAATACAGAGAGTTTCTAACTCAGTTTCTTTACTCTCTAACCATAAGATAGGATCACCCCTGGGGTTTTAAGTTCATGTATATGCATAAAACAAGGATCATATCATAATCATTTTCTTAATTAATAAAATATCGTAACGTGCTGCAGCGGTGGATCGAAAGCGTTGTTAAACCATGGGAAATACTCTGTGCTTACTCTGTAAGCAAGTCTACAGAACCCTTAAACCTAGGGCTCTGATACCAACTGTAACGCCCCTACTTTTCTATGACCAACTCCTAGGGACATTACTACACATGCATGCATTTATAGGCCAAGAGATAAAAGGTCTTAAAAGAAAACTTCCAAATATATGTAAATAGTCTTTAGGGATCCCAAATCAAATCATTTAAAACAGATAAAAGGGTCAATTTAACATGGCCTATTAAAACTGTAAGTAAATTTAAACTCCAAATGAAACATAGAGATAACATCAGTTTAAAACAAGAATATGCGGAAAACATGTCGGTCCCCATGGTTTTAGTAACGCTCCCCGCCACTCGCCCATGCACGCCCTTTCCTTTACCTCAAAACATTTTTAAAAGAAAGGGTGAGTATTGCAAAACAATACCCAGTAAGTAACCTCACTACCGAGGTTTGGGATATGCATACACATACAATCATGACCTTTAAACTCATTCGTAATATACATATGCGGGACCTAAAACTTTCTCATGTTGTCAGGTCTTTAATCCATGACTTCCTTTTTAATTGTCAGGTCTTTAATCCATGACTTCCTTTGAAATTGTCAGGTCTTTAATCCATGACTTCCTTTTTAATTGTGTGGCCGATCGGTCATCCCGAGTCATTTCGTTTTGAGTCCCTCACAGGACCCACATGTAATTTGACCCATAGGGTCTCTATTGCATGTTTGACCATGCACATAATGATCTCAGGATACCAATGTCCACACTTTTCATTAATTCATTTCGTGGCATACAAAACATGCATGAGGTCCCATCATTCACATAATAATAGTGCACATGTCACAAACATCATCGTCGATATGCAAATCATACTTTTCTCATAGGCAATTTGAAGATCATACTTTTGTAAGGAAACATGAAATATTCTCATACAAATTCTTCATCATATATTCTCACATGAAATATCAAATACAAAGCTACATAGCATACGAGAATATTCTCACATAAAATAATGGTTTATTTCCACATGAAGCATTGAAATATTTGCACATAAAATATTAAGTATTCTCACGATAATATTTGTATATTTTCATATGAAAAATATAAACAAATTTCGCATGAAAACATGAAAATCATTTCCTTCAATCCCATTAAAAGTTCGGCACAAGGTCCCTTACCTTAATTCCGACTTCGCTCCAAGACCTAATCGAACTCCTCGCCTACTCTTCCTTTAGTGACACCTGATTCACACCATAGTTTCCGAATTCAATCTCCAAGTATTCACTAAATCCCTAATCATGCGATACTTAAATTACGGCAATAAGAGGTCGTGCCCCGCTTACCTCGAGCTCAAAGCGAAAACCTAATAACCCTTAGTCCGTTTTGACGATCGACCTCCAATTCCGCTCCAAGTTTAATCCCTACAATTTGAGTTCGAAAATAATAGCTTAGGCTCTCGGTTATAAGCTTGGATAATCAATCGGTCAAGAATAATCCTCAATCAAGAACGAAACTTAAACCGATCGCTCACCGGGCTGAACTCGTAGCTATCGTCTGATTCTTGCCGGCGGCGTTATAGATCCGGCATGATGAGCCGCAGCCGCTGCTCGTGGACGGACGATCACGGGAGTTTCGGGCTGCTGCAGGTGTTCGTGGAGCTGCCGAAGTAAACCGGACGTGACGAACGGCGGGACGTGCGATCGATGCTCTGGCGCTGTCGAACTCGACGGCGAGTTGAGGCTCGTGAGCGGCGGCGATCCTCGGACGCGTAATGATTCCGACCATCGGAGGTTTCGCTCGCAACCGGCGCGGCGGCGCGCGCCTCGGCGCAAAGAACTCGGCGAATCTGAAGTTCGGCGTTCGTCCGTGCCCGTGGGTCTTCGCCGCTGAGAGTGGTTAGGGCTTCGCTTCGGTCTCGGCCGTGGCGAAGAACGAGCGGCCTCCACGACAACGCCGGCTTTCAGCAGACGGCCGTGGCTTTTTCAAAGCTTCTCCGTTCGTGAGCTTCTGACGAGGTGGTCAAGGCGGTGCGCACGATTGACTGGACGGCGGCGGCACGATGGAGCTGGAGTTCCGGCTAGGGCAAAATCACGGGGGAGAAGGCAACCGATTCCTTTTCTCTAGGGTTAGGGTTAGGGTTTGCATCTAGGTTAAAAATGAGAAGGAGGAGAGGTGATGGTTCCAAAGTTAGGGTTTTCTCTTGGGTTGTAGTCATAAGGAGATTAAATACTAACATTTAGGTCAAAATTCAAGTGCCAATTACACCCTCATTTAGCCCTTAATAACCAAAGTGCCATTACTAATTCCTTTTCCTTTAATTTTATAAATAATCTCGTCTTAGAAGGAACAATTCACTTAAGCTAACAAAATTAAGGCTTCGCTCTCGCCGAGCTTGATTAAAAACACTAGTCCAACTAAACACAGCGATTAATAGAGCGTTAAATAAAATAAATAATAGTACCTGAGGTGGTGGTCGTCACATATATAGTATATATATGAATCTAATTCACATTAAAACTATATATTATATCAATTACATCATATATAATTGATATAACTCTTCATGTATGAAATTCAACACTTAAATTTCACTCCTAATTTTATACACTCAATATTACCATGTTGGTCAAACGGAGGGATCTAATGGACCTACAGATCATGAGCTCCAATGATGTGAGATTAACAGATCAAACTCTTTGATCCAGTTAATAAATATTCATTAACTACAAGTCACTCCACGATAGACTTGTAGCTGCACTGTCCTCACTGTAGATATTATTGTGTCCACTGATATAGTCATTACCCATGAGTCGACCCTTCACAGGTTGTTCGTAATCACAACTGGTCAAATTACCATTTTACCCCTGTGATTACCTCTTTGCTCCTTAAGCACTACTGATCCTCTAATGAACAACAAGTCTAAGGTCCTACCTTAGACTCATACCCTCATAGAGGGCGGGGCCTGTTGTTCAAGACTGAGTCGCTTATTAAGGAACAACCTATCTCGATTCCTCAGTAGAGAAATGAGTGAATTCCATCTTGCACAGCTTAAGTTCCCAGCTACCTCACGAGGTTCTCATCTCGTGAGAAGGTAGGCTTATTGAGTCGACCACAGTGCCACTCTCACCCATACTAGTCTAAGGACAAACCACAGTCTGGTTGTCGGCCCGACAAAATATTTCTTCGGTTTTCTAGATCTAACTTGTAGAAATAGTGGACTGTGTCGAATCCCAAGGAACCAATCGAATTAATTTCTCAAAGTTAAAAATATTAATGATAAAAAAATAAAGGGGGTTTGAATTGTCGAACAAAAATGAAATTAAAAAAAAAAAAAGGGTAAAAGATAATTTTATGCAACTTCCAATTCAAGGATGTAAATTTCATCCAATTGTAATCTTGATCATAGGCTTCAAAAGAAAAAAAAGAAATCAATTTTAATTTTTCTAATTCAAGAACTCACCAATTTACTCTTAAAAGCCAAATAAATATAAACTCTCCTAGTTTAATTGATCTTAACCAAGCATCAAAATCAAAACTTATAATTTAATCCATTGGAGTGCGATAGCGTTCCATATTGATTAAATAATAGCATTAAAAGCAATGAGAGGACTAAACCAAAATTAACTAATTGAGATAACTACAAATTAATTAATTTTGTTTCTTTGTTTCCTAGAGTCTATTATGCAAGCTATGTAAAATGGAAAAGCCATTAATTACACACACATAAGCCAACCCTTTGCTACATTTTTTCAATCATCTGTGACAATTACGGATCACAAAATCATGGATAGCAATAAATTGATTGAAACTAAATTAAGGCGTCAATTTAATTAGTAACGACCAATCATAAAAATAAAACAAGAAACAAAGAATTCTTAAATTAGAAACAAAATTCCAATTAGGTCTAAAGCCTCACAAAATTACAATTGGAAATGAAATGACCCTTGAATCAGAAATTAAAGCTTAGCCACACATGGTGGAAAAGCAAGAATAATCAGAAAAGGATAAAACATAAAATAGGATAAAAACAAAGAACTAGAACACTCTCTAAACTTTTGTTTTTGTAGAGAACACTAAAACTCTGCACACCATTTGCTCAATGCATTGCCCTCCTTTTATACTTGAAAATGACCAAAAATAGGTCCCTTATATGTGCCATTTCTTGCTCCACAATGTGTGCCAAGCCACAAAATAATTTCTCCCTTGCATTTCTCAAGGAAGACTCCATGCATGTATGCCACCTACACAAGGAAGAAAAAACAAAAACAAAAGAAAATATTAGATAATAAGCTTTTCTTTTTTTTTTCCTTTTCATATATTTTTTTTTTCTAATTTCTTTAATTCCTTTTTTATTTTCAATTCTCTCATTATTTTGTTTTCTAATTTTTCAATTTTTAATTCAATTTACGAATTTGAACTAAAAAGTACTTTTTAGACTAGTTTCACTAAATAATGATAATTTATCACCTAAACTAAATTGGGCACAATTTTGACAATTAAACATTTTATTCACTTAGAATGTAAAGAAATTAGATATAATAAGTATAACTAATTTCTACTCATCAAATTCCCCCACACCTAATCCATGCTTGTCCTCAAGCATGCCTTAACTCAACATATGAACCTCCTCTTTACTCCCTTTTCATATTTCTCAATATCCAAAAATACCAATAAAGCCAATTACACATCAATGTTGAATTGTAGTGACAATCAAGAGAATGAGCACTCATAGGAAACATTTTATAAAAAACTCAAGCATCTCATCAATTCACCAAAATCACATGCAACAAGACTTAACACCCTCACGCGGTTTCACTCAATACACTCAAAGTATTTAGGGTGCTTTTACTCTCAAAATCAAAACCTAGCATGTTATTACCATAAGCTTGCAAATGAATCAAATCTCTACCACTTAGATGAATTGGATGCAAAAAACGAAGGGACTTAATAAGGGTTGTAATGGGGCTTAGGTAAAGGTATGGTAGGAGGAAAATTTTAGGTGTTTCACAATCAAGACCAAGAGTTGTATACTTTTCATGATATCAATGCCACCTAACAATCACACATTACCAAGACATTGAACTTTATTGCTACATCTCATTTCAAACACTAAGAATGTTGGAGAAGTAGCATTTTAATAATTCAAATGCTTTTGGAAAATTTTTCTCCAAAAATTTTTCTTCATTTTTTTTTTCTTTTCTTCTTTTTTCTTCTTTTTTGTTTTGGATACTAAGGCCTTTTTACTTTTTGCCTTACTTTTTTCACAACTTTTCTTTTTATTTTTTATTATTATCTTTTCACTCAAACATTAATTACCATGCAATATTTTCTCTTGTCTTGAGAAAAGGTACAAATGTTGAGGCTAACAAACAAAATGGTCTTAGGCTGAATATAATGTGTTTGAAGCAAGAAACAAAAAAAGGGAAATAGGCTCAAAATGGCTAACTAAAGGAAAAAACATAAAGGTGGGTATTTTGAGAGATCCAAAAATTGGTTAATCCTAATTTGCCCTTATCATATTAAGCATCAATCCAAAAAATGTAGTCTCAAAATGCATTCACAAGCAAGTTCTAGAATAAGCATACTAAGTTTGATATCACTCAACGAGAAATAAATTGAGCAAAATATAATGAAATGCTCATAGGCTAAAAAAAACTCACTGGGTTGTGTAATTTGTATCAAGCCTTGTACACTTTTCAATTAACAAATCGATGAGACACTATCATATAATTTTTAAAGAAAAACACTATTCATGCTCATCTCTCTCATGTATTGGAAATTCAAACTAAAGATGCATCCTTAACTTACAAAGGATTAAAAGATATTAATAAACATTCAAGGTTTCAAAATAAAAATTAAGATGTACGAATTAGGACATGCTAAATTCAAAGTAAAACCTATTTTTTTTAGATACGAAATTTTATAACAAAATCCTCCCCCACACCTAATCCATGTTTGTCCTCAATGTATAAATAGAATATTGCTCACAAAAGAAAAGAAAGAAAATTAAACTCCCCTGATTTGTAAACAACTTGAATTGGTATAGTTTAGGGTGTTGAAAGAATGGGTGATCATGCCTTATTAAAAATTAATGCCCTGCAAAAAGAAAAATAGAATTAGGAAAAATTGAAAGAAGAAAGAAAGAAAGAAAAAACTAAAAATAAAGAGAAGAAAAAGTAAAGAAAATATTGGGTTGCCTCCCAATAGCGCAATTATTTAACGTCGTTTTGCCCGACGAGATTCTTGTGCATGTCAGGGCACATAAAATTCTTCAATTTTCTTTGGTCCCTTCTTGCTCGAATCAATATTGCCTTCCAAGTGTAAAAGGCTCATTTGTTTTTCTAGGGTACCTGAAAGATCATTATTTTTTAGATTTTTTATATAAGGAATGAAGGACATAAAATAAGACTCAACTGACTTGAAAGAAATAAGAGACTCTACAAACTCATGAGAATAAAGGAAGGAATATTTAGAATCAAGAAAAAATGCAAGGGAATAGAATAGAAGAAGGTTTTTAGCCTCAAACTCTATCACTTGAATCTCCTTTTCGTGGTAAGGCTCATCTTCTTTCTTTTTCTCACAAACCTGGACCTCACATGACACAAAATTCTCAAGCTCAATATCGTCGTCATCCATGTACATCGCCAGTTCAACCTCATTGGTCTCGATATATTGATGCTCTCGTTGACTCTCCAATCTTCTCACTGAATTAGCCACTTGGGTAATTTGGTCATCCAAGCTCTGCATTCCAAATTTCGAGTCTCCTCTTGAAATTGAAGAGTATCATTAGCAAGTTCATATACTATAGCCTTTAGAGACATACCCGAGTCCGAAGTCTGATGGCATGAGTTTTTCTGCTCCACCTGGTATCCACATCCATAGCTGGATTGATCCCATTCAGAATAGTAGTGATCCAAAGACTCGTACTTTACTTGATGGCCATGAAATTCTCTCAAGATGCAGGAGTTAGGAATAATGTTACGCTGCAGCCGAGGGCATGCTTCTGTGGGGTGTCCTCGAAGCGAGCATAATTTGCATGCCTCCAATGCTTGTAGCTTCCCTACAACTACTTGAAGAATAACAGAAGTCAATTCAGAAATTTGAGTTTTGAGCTCACTAACCTCATCAGCAAACGATGCAGCTCTACTAAATGCATAATAATGATGAAGGTTTTCTGCCATGTAAGAACAGGTATAGGAAAAAAAATAGAAAAAATTCTTTTTTTTATAAGAAATCTAACATTGAGAAACTAACAATGGTTCCCCGGCAACGGCGCCAAATTTTGGTCGGGTTGTCGAAGCCCTCCAAAATATTTACTGGTTTTCTAGATCTAACTTGTAGAAATAGTGGACCAGGTCGAATCCCAAGGGAACCAATCGAATTAATTTCTCAAACTTAAAAATATTAATGATAAAAAAATAAAGGGGGTTTTGAATTGTCGAACAAAAAATGAAATTAAAAACAAAAGGTAAAAAGATAATTTTATGCAACTTCCAATTCAAGGATGTAAATTTCATCCAATTGTAATCTTGATCATAGGCTTCAAAACGAAAAAAAAAATAAATCAATTTTAATTTTGCTAATTCAAGAACTCACAATTTACTCGGAAAAGCCGAAATAAATATAAACTCTCCTAATTTAATTGATCTTAACCAAGCATCAAAATCAAAACTTATAATTTAATTCGTTGGGTACGATAGCGTTCCATATGATTAAATAATAGCATTAAAAACAATGAGAGGACTAAACCAAAATTAACTAATTGAGATAACTACAAATTAATTAATTTTGTTTCTTTGTTTCCCTAGAGTCTATTATGCAAGCTATGTAAAATGGAAAAGCCATTAATTACACACACATAAGCCAACCCCTTGCTACATTTTTTTTTCAATCATTTGTGACAATTACGGATCACAAAATCATGGATAGCAATAAATTGATTGAAACTAAATTAAGGCGTCAATTTAATTAGTAACGATCAACCATAAAAATAAAACAAGAAACAAAGAATTCTTAAATTATAAACAAAATTTCAATTAGGTTTAAAGCCTCACAAAATTACAATTGGAAATAAAATTACCCTTGAATCAGAAATTAAAGCTTAGCCACACATGGTGGAAAAGCAAGAATAACTGTAAAGGGGATAAAACATAAAATAGGATAAAAACAAAGAACTAGAACACTCTCTAAACTTTTGTTTTTGTAGAGAACACTAAAACTCTGCACACCATTTGCTCAATGCATTGCCCTCCTTTTATACTTGAAAATGACCAAAAATAGGTCCCTTATATGTGCCATTTCTTGCTCCACAATGTGTGCCAAGCCACAAAATAATTTCTCCCTTGCATTTCTCAAGGAAGACTCCATGCATGTATGCCACCTACACAAGGAAGAAAAAAAAAACAAAAGAAAATATTAGATAATAAGCTTTTCTTTTTTTTCCTTTTCATATATTTTTTTTTCTAATTTCTTTAATTCCTTTTTATTTTCAATTCTCTCATTATTTTGTTTTCTAATTTTTCAATTTTTAATTCAATTTACTTAATTTGAACTAAAAAGTACTTTTAGACTAGTTTCACTAAATAATGATAATTTATCACCTAAACTAAATTGGGCACAATTTTGACAATTAAACATTTTATTCACTTAGAATGTAAAGAAATTAGATATAATAAGTATAACTAATTTCTACTCATCAAACCCCTATAAGCAGGAGTTCTTAACTTGCTCAGGATTTAGGTCAAGTCACTAATGACCATCTATAAATTACTAGTCTTATCCTGTTAACGGTGTTATACTGGTTAGACTAATAATTTGCGATCCATTCTCGTATGAACTCTTCATACAGGATGCCCCCACTCGCATGTCAACTACATGAATGAGTTGGATTACCTCATTTGTACTAATTACAAAGTGGGTCGCATCCATGGTGTTACCAGAATGAGGTTTCCAACCTTATTCTTATACCATAGACTGTTTAGGTTATAATCTTGAAGTCAACCTAAATAGTGTCCACTACACTGATTTCAAGATAAACGTTATAACCTTGGAGCATAGTTTATTGGTATTATAAAAACAAGACTGTTTATGTTAAGGGCATAAATCCCAACAGGGACTTTATTTAATTGATCAAAATTACACAAGTTTAGGGCATAAATCCCAACAGCGACTTGACGACATTCGTCATTGAGAACGAACTTAAGATCATGCGCAAAAAAGATTATGTTAAGGTGGTTCTTCCATGTCATCATGTTTTTCTCGGTTAAATTTTCCGTAGCTAATAAAGAAATGATTGAGCTATTCATTTTGCTTGAAAATAAATTATTTGTATTAGTTTCTCGCTAAACCTGTAACTAATCCAATTCCAAGTTGAAGATTTTAAACAAGCTTACAAGTCAAAGACCTTCAACAAGCTACAAGCCGAAGATCTTCAACAAGCTTACAAGTCGGAGACATTCAAAATCTATAAGCCGAAAATCTTCAACAGGCTTACAAGCCGGAGACCTTCAACAAGCTACAAGCCGACGAACTTCAACAAGCTTACAAGTCGAAGACCTACAACATGTTGGGATTTTTGGTCTAAAACTCGTAGTTTGTAATTATGTTCTAATTAATGTAATAAAGTGTTATTATTTCAATAAAGAGTTATTGTTCGTTATCTACGAGTTTGCCTTTATTTAAACCCTAAATCAAATAATCAAAACATCCAAGACTGTTATATGAATCTTTAACTGAATGTAGTGTACATATAAAGGATCTCGATGTCACACCCCCTCCCGAACCACCTGCTAACTTAGCCCGGAAAGAGGCATGAAGCCAACAGACATTGTTTACCTCTTAACAATACCTCATGACCCTGTTCTACCTGATATACATACTATGCTCGTATATGGTAAACATTAACATAACACAGCGGAAACTTGATAACTACTAAACATACATAGGGAGAAATATTTCTTAAGTCTCTCATTTCAAAACTTAAACGAGCAATAGCATCACAACCCAGAACATGCCAACCCACTACTTATACAACCTCTTATGTACAAACAACTATAACTACATAACGACTTGCTATACAACACCAGCCACGTACAAAATATCAAACTTATGAAACTTCCAGTGAGACTATGGCGGGGATGTCGTACCGTGAGCTCGATCTCTACCTGAAAAGGTTTGAAAACATTGAAAGAATGAGCTAAAAAGCTCAGTGAGTGTCTATCTTAAAAATATTATAAGCTCACGGGTGAATCATAATAATGGCAGATTATAAGTAGAAAATAGCTTAACATCTGTTTGTAAACACAAACAAACCATGCTTCCAATTTACAGGTTTAAGTCACCACTTATGCATAGCACACAACTCGAAATGTACTATCATATTGAGGGTACATAGATCAATAATATAGAAGCTCATAACAATAAAACACATGACATGATACCACATTCGAACCATAGAGGTGGTAGAGTTACATTTATACCAGTAAGGTTCATACCTCTTTCTCTCACGTGCACGTGGAATACCTTTGGTCGTTTTGTTTTCCCTAATACCTTCTCCATGTCCTTCAGTATTAAGGTAAAACCATTTACTACCCGAATACCTCTCATTGTCCTTCAGTATCGAGATATCATGATTCATTCCCCCCCTAAGTACCTTCTCGAATGTCCTTCAGTATTAGGGGTTAACCACAAACAAGAGCATAATTTGTTTACCATGGAAATCATGTCTTTATAATACATACTTTCATAATTTAGGTTCCATACTTGGATTTATGGTTACAAATTAATTCAAAACATGCTTATGTTCCATCATGAACTTATGTTAGAAAACTCCATGAAGCTATACATAATTAGTTTAAACAGGATGTAATGATCAACACTTATGTTTTTGAAGAAAAACATAGGTCAAGCATAGTTCTAAAGTAGAGTCACTCACAGTATTAGAATTAGAACCTTGACTTGTAAACTTGACCTATTTGCTCTTGGCCTGTCAAACAAACCAACTCAACCTTTAGAACCTCGAGCTCATGATTTTTAACCTTAAAACTACAAGAAAACACACTTTCCAATTTCCAGCATTTTCAGATTTTCTGCCCTGTTTTCAGACAGCCATAACTTCTTCATTACTTATCCAAAAATAATGTAATTAATACCAAACTCTTCATTTTTGAACCCTCTAAAAAGCATATGAAGACATGAAATTGAAATTCCAAACGGATTTGTTCAGAAATACCTCGAAAGCTACTATCCTCAAAACAGACTTCTGCTATTTCCAGATTCGGATTTCCTGCTGCACAACAAATGTAACCTGATATTTAAAACATCTTCTAGACATTTTCTGTAAACCCGAGAACTTTCTTTGGAACTTCCTTATTAAGGAAAAAAAACAACAAAAGGAAAGAAGAAATGAATGTTTAAAACATGGTTTTCCATGTTTTTAAAAAGAAAAGAAATGAAGTGAAAGACAAAAGGAAAACAAGGAAGGAAAGTTTAAACCATTTTGGTTTGGTTTGCTTTAAAAGATAAAAGAAGAAAAGGATATGAAAGAAAAGTTAAATATGTTAAGTTTTGTTTTGTTTTGAAAAGAAAAGAAAAGAAATGGAAGAAAGGGATAAAGGAAAGAAAAAGAAAAGGAAAAAGAAAAAGAAAAAGCAAAAAGGGAAAAGGGAAAAAGACAAAAAATACCTCTTCCACCGTTTGTGTTTTTTTTAAAGCCTTATCTCTCCATTTTCTTCTTCATTTATCAAAAGGAAACTATAAGCTTCGTGAGCTGAAGTTCAAGGGAGAAGAAGAAGGAGAAAACCTCTGATTTTGGAGCTGGAATTGCAGAAGAAAGGAGAAAAACTCAAGGGAATTATTATAGCAGCAAGGTGAATCATTCTGCCATTGATTGATGTTTTGATCCTTTCGGGCTCTACAAGAAGAGGTAAGTGTTGAAGTTTGCTTTTCCTGAAAGCTAACTCATTTTAAACAAAGTTCATGAAGGGAGCTCGAGCAAATTCTTATGTTAAGTTACTCTTTTGTTAAGAGGAAGGCAGAAGAGAGAGGTTTGCTGTCAAATCCGAGAAGTCTCTGGTTTTTAGGTTGTTCTAATCTGTATACTTAGAGTTAGAAGCTTAAAAGGTATGGTTCGAAAGCTTATTGAATTTCCTACAACTTTCGTGAAGGAATCGTGAGAAGAAAATGATTGGAAGATGTTGTAATCATCAGGTTAAGTTTCGGGTTGCAGCAGGAAATTAAATCTGGAACAACAGCAGGGTCATTTTAGGGTTTAAGCTATTGAGATATTTTTGAACAAATCTGTTAGGAATCTCAATTTCAGGTCTTCATATGACTTTTAGAGGGTTCAAAAAGGAAGAGTTTGATATAAATTACATTATTTTTAGATAAGTAATGAAGAAGTTATGGCTGTCTGAAAACAGGGCAGAAAATCTGAAAATGCTGGAAAAATTGAAAGTGTGTTTTCTTGTAGTTTTAAGGTTAGAAATCATGAGCTCGAGGTTCTAATACATGGATTTGGTTAGTTTGACAGGCCAAGAGGAGATAGGTCGAGTGTACGGGCTAAGATTCTAGTTCTAACACTATGAGTGACAAAATGAACTTCGAAAATGAACCAAATGCTTGAAATATGCTTTAAGAAATGCAAGTTTTGCTATAATGAAATATTTCAATGCTTTGTGTTTTATTTTGAACACATGTCTATGAGTATTCTTGCTTTCCTAGAAATGTTTTAAAGTGTTTATGTTGAACCTAAATGTCTTGATGAAATTTATACACGAGCATATGTTTATTGAATTCCCAAAGTTTATGGAAATGTTATGATTTCGAGCAAGTAAGTTTTAGCAAGTATGTTTTTAAAGATTTCAAGTTTTACGAACAAGCTAAGTAAGCTTGAGTTTTATGAAAGAAAAGATAAGCAGGCATGTTCAAATGTTTTCATGTGATCTTCTGAGATATTGAGCCCGAGGCTTTATGGTACCGCGTGCACACAGATCATTTCATTGTCGACGTTGAGTGAACTCCGTGACAACACCGTATGTAAGTAAGTCTTTGGCGCGGGCCCCACTCGACAAAGACGATGGGAGTGCTGGGCGGGCCCCACTACATCGTAGAACAAACGTAGTTTGTGACATGTTTTAACGATATACTTGTTGGTTTCCTGAAAGTCTATTATGATTCTACGTTTACTTTCAACGCTTGAATACAAATGCATATGCTCATAGTTTTCAGGTGACATGTTTTACAAGTTATAGATCTTAAACATACCACTCACCGAGCTTCATAGCTCATTCTTTCAATGTTTTCAAACTTTTCAGGTAGAGATCGAGCTCCTGGCACCTGAGTTACTGCCATAGTCTGCTGAACCTTCATAAGTTTAATACTTTGTACGTGGCTGGTGGTGTATAGCTAGTCCCTATGTGTTATAGTTTATTTTGAGAGGACTATGTTGTTATAGTTGTTTGTACATTAGAGGTTTTATGAACAATGAGTTGTCTTGTGTTGTTTTGATGCACTTGACTTTTTAGTTTTCAAGAGAAACTTAAGAAGGGTGTCTCCTTGTGTATGTTTAATTGTTGTCCAGTTTCCGCTGTGTTATGTTAAAATGTTCCATTTGCGAACATAGTATCTTTATCAGGTGAATCAGGGTCAACAGGTATTGTTAAGAGGTAAACAATGTCTGTTGGCTTCACGCCGCCTTTCGAGCTGAGTTAGCAGGTAGTTCGGGAGGGGGTGTGACATTTTCTACTCACGATTTCTTCACGAAAGTTGTAGGAAATTCAATAAGCTTTCGAACCATACTAATTAGAGCTTCTGATTCCAATTCTACAGATCAGTACAACGAAAACATCAGAGGCTTTCTGGATTTGACAGGAAATTCTGTCTTCTGCCTTCCTTTTCACAAAATAGTAAGTTAACTTCAGTATTAGCTCAAGCTTCCTTCACGAACTTTGTTCCAAATTGAGTTAACTTTCATGAATAAAAAACTCAACTCTTTCCTCTTCTTGTTGAGCTCGAAAAGATCAAAATATCAGAACTGGGATGAAATGGTTTCCTTGGTGCTACTTTGAGTTCTTCTCCTTTCTTCTACAACTTCAACCCCAAAACCAGATTCTTCTTCTTCCTTGAACTTCACCTCACGAGGCCTCAGCTTCCTTTTTTGAAAAATGAGTTTTAAAAATGGATTTAAAATAACTTAAAGAAAAGCAATCGGTGGAGGCAAATCTTTTTCTTTTTCCCTTTTGCTTTTTCTTTTCTTTTTCTTTTTTTTAATCCCTCCTTTATCTCTTTCTTTATTTTCTTTACAAAACAAAACAAAACTTAATATTTAATCATTTCTTTCATTTCCTTTTCTTCATTGCTTTTAAAGCAAACCAAACGTAATATATTGACATTTTCTTTCTTGTTTTCTAAAAAATGATCTCGGGTTTACACTCGATTCGAGATACAACCTAAAGGGTCTATAGTTAGGGGATAAGGTTTGGGTACCTTACCCTGGTAAAACTATGGATGTAGCCCACTTTGTATTTGATACAAACACTGTGACCCTAACGTCTTCGTGTAGATGACATGTGAGTGGGGATATCCTATGTAATGAGATTACATAAGACCAGACAACGAAATAGTAACCTCTAGCTGTAACTCCGTTGACTAGTTAGGTTTCTATTTCACTAGGATGACCTAGGCAACTTGATCTCAATCCTGAGCAGGTTAGGAACTCCTGTTCGAGAGGGATTGTCCTTTGACTAGTATGGGTGAGAGTGGCCAGATTCACCGACTCAATATGCCTACCTTCTTGGGGACAAGACCGAGTGAGCGGCTGGGAACTTAACTTAGCGAGATGGAATTCACTCCTTCCCGCCTACTAGGGTAAGTAGAGGAATGTTCCCTTAAGTGGTGTCTCTGAGACTTGCACAAAGGGCCCGACCCTCTCATTGACCCGAGGGGGACTCTGTTTGTTGGTAGGATCGCAAACAAATTGTTCATTAGAGGAGCACTGGTACTTAAGGCACAAGATGTAACCCAGGGGTAAAACGGTAATTTGACCCAGCTGGTGTTACGAACATTCGTGAAGGATTGACTTGTTGTTATTGGTCAATATCCGTGGACATAGAAATATATCTGCAGTGAGAAGAGTGCAGCTGCGGGACTTTAGTGGAGTGTTCCCGCAGTTAACGAATGTTGATTGGGAGGCTAATGAGATTAACTGAGCAATCTCGTATTGTTGGAGCTTCTAATCTCTAGGTCCATTAGGTCCACCTTCTAGCTTGTAATGGGTTCTTAGATCATTAGAATTTGAAATGTTCAAATTCATTAACGAATAAACTTAATGTATATTGATACGATATAATATATAGTTTGGAACTATGTATTATAAATTTAATGTTGATATGATTCACATGAAATTCTGTGAGAGAATTAAATATTTGAAAGAGTTCAAATATTGAATTCAAGTGTGAATGTGATTCATATTTGAAAACTATAGGTTAAAATTTAATGTGCATAAGATGTACATTAAAACTATAGGTTAAAGGGGTAATATGATTAAATGAGATTTAATCTAAATTAAATATGATTTAAATTAATAATTAAATATGATTTAATTATTATTTAATTATTATTTAATTATTATTATTATTTTAATAATAAAATAAGAGAACGTGTCTTCCAGACACGTTCCCACTATCCTTTCCTTCTCCCTATCGATAGCATAACAGGGAGAAGGGGGTGAGTTGATTTTTTTTTTCATATTTGTAATTGAAGGATTGCAACTTCCTGGAATTCTCTCTCTTACTCTCTAATTCCTAAAACTTCCAATTGTTGGAATCCTTCCCACCAAGGAAGATCTAAAAACCCAGAGATATAGAAGTGTTCTCTGTTAGTGGTGTTCTGCTGGGAAACAGAGAAGTGGAGTTGTTGTGTTGCTGAGTTACTGGAATTTTCTTGGAGCAAAGAGTTGATGCGAGTCTACAAAGGTAATCATTTCTATTATTTTTAGTTTAATTGTTAAACTAAGCATGTTTGCATGTAAACCTCCATGTTTAATTAGATTAAAGAGCATGTTTATTTTGTACGTTTTTGTCAATGTATTGGTTTTTGTTTCAATTAAAACAATCAAGAGAATTGCAATCCCAAACACGTTTTCACTGCTCAAGGAGATCAAATCTCCATCAATTGGTATCAGAGCAATGCTTGTATTGTTTTGTTTTGAAACAAAATTGAATTGATTTGGTGGGAAATGCATTTGGTTTGCTGATAAACTTGTTTAGGAATATTTTTGGCCTTAGTTTACTTTGATTTGATCAATTTGTATGTAAAGGCCCATGTGTTTTTGGGCAAAAAGTGCATTATTGAGTCCGTATTCGAGTCACGAGTCGTTCATGACCAGTTTCAAGCAATTCGGTGGAGAATCAAAGAGAAATTGCAGTTGGAAGCTGCTATATTCGTTGATTTCTGCCACTGTCGAAGCAGCAGCGTTGCAATGCCGCTCATCAGCTTTCCAACGTTGAAATACGGCGTCGCAACGCCAGCGTCCCCTATCGACGCAGGCGCTTAAGGGGTCAGCAGTGTTGCAACGCTGCCCCTTAGCGTTGTAACGCCACCTCGATAGCAGGCGCGCATAAGGACGAAGCGGGCGTTGCAACGCTCGAATCAGCGTTGCAACGTCGTGGAGCATTCCACCAGCTGCAAACCGGTTCAACGATTTTGGTTCTTTTTCGGTCCAGTTCGAGCGGTTCAAGCCCGGTTCAAGGTGTTTTAGACCGGTTTTATGTAATAAAATTAATGTAATTTTTTTTTTTTTTGCACTTTAGGGGCCAAATTATTCCGGTTTTACAACTTTATGTTTTTATGAATGTCATTTAGATTATTCCCACCTTAGGATAAGCTTGTTCATGCATTTTATTTGTATAAATGTTATATGAATATGGTTGAAAATGAATGATTAATTTATTTTTCATGAGTAATTAGTTATAATTGTTATAATTAGATTATATGGAAAATAAATTGCATGGAGCATGAAATTACGTAGTTTAAAATAAATGTTATTTTATTTAAGTAATTTTAATTATTAAATTAGTTCAATATTTTTTATAATTCCAATTTGAAAAATAATTGTTGGATTTATAATATAGTTTCTTTATCACAGGTTAATTATTATATTTATAAAAGTTATAAATTAAAGGGGTTTTAGAAACCATAACCTACTATAAAGAAATGCATGCAAACATAGGAACTTGGGTTAAAATTTAAATTAGTTTTAAATAGTTTAAAATTAATTTAGACTTAAGTTTTAATTTCTAATAGGATTAGAAATTTGTCTTACATAGTATTTTAAATAGTTTAAAATATAGTAGGACTCTACAACTTTTGTTATAAGGAACTCTCTGAGATGAAGTTACGTATAAGGCGGAGAGTACTTAAGTCGACAGTTAATCTAACACCTCATACACTGAACCGACCTTGAGCCTGAGTTGAATTAACCTTAGTTCTATTTTATATCTAGGTAATTAAAATGTTTATTCACCTAGACATAAGGTTAAAATACCTAGTTATAATAGGCATAGACTTAGATAGATTCTTTTAGCCGGAATTCGACTAAGTTAAACCTATACCCTAATTTTAGGAGCTTCAGTGGGAGAAAACGAGATTTTTTCATCGAGTTTACTCTCACGTCCTCAAGAGTTCACACCGTGAGTTCCATGCTCGGCTACGTGGCGTCAATAGGGCGTCCCCCTACGATATGTGTTTGCATGGTTCAATACCAAGGTGAATGAGGGAAGTATCCATAGTAAATGGAAGCACGACGCGTGTCAACGTATCCTACGGTCTCCTCCATTAGGTCGCACCGTGAGATTTCTATAGTCCGTCTGCTTGGTTGTCCTGGAACAACCAAACCCTACGGAGGGCCTGACTATAGGTATCAACACCGCGAACTCCAAAAATGGATAGGGTATCTTAGGTAATTTGCAACAGTTGTCTTTCATAATAGTAGCCTGTTGCCTTAGACCTATTGGATCTGAAAAATGGTAGGGTCACATTTACGGGATGAGTTAAGCTAGTTAACAAGTCCTTGATCAAACAAACGGTAGCTAAGGGCCACTGGGACATGAGATGTTCTGGTAATGAGAATTGGCTGAGAAAGTCTAAATTCAAGGGAGGAATGATTGATTGCCCGACAGAGGCTTTTGTTCTAAACCTTTTAAGTATCGTTACAAAATTAAAGGTTTAATTTAAACATTGTGTTTAGTTTAAACACTAGGGTTCTTTAATAATTTTGCTAAATATGATTAGTTTAATGATGGGTTAAAAAGGCATAACTAATTAGAAATATTTTGGACTTTCAGCATGTCGTCCTCATATCTAGCCTTACTAAAAATGGAACGTTTAACTGGTTAAAACTTTACTACGTGGAAGTCCAACCTGGATGCGATCGTTATTGTTGACGACCTTCAGTTCGTACTGACTGAGGAATGTCCTCATATCCCTGCTCAAGACGCACGTCAATCAGTTAAGGATGCGTTTGACCGCTGGGCCAAGACCAATGAAAAGGCCAAGGCCTATATCCTGGCTGGGATATTTGATGTTTTAGCCAGAAAATTGGAGGGTATGGTCTCAGCTCGTTAGATCATGAGTTATCTGCAGAATTTGTCTGGACAACTGTCTGACTAAATTCGGCACGAATCCCTCAAGTAAGTTTATAACGCGCGCATGAAGGAGGAAACTTTAGTGAGAGAACATGTTCTCGATCTTATAGTTCACTTCAACGTGGCCGAAATGAATGGAGCGGTCTTAGATGAGCAAAGTTAGGTATTCTTCATTCTGGATTCTCTTCCGAAGAGTTTCCTGCCATTCCGTAACAATGCAGAGTTGAACAAAAAGGAGTATAACCTACCTTCCCTCCTAAATGAACTGCAGACTTACCAGTCTCTTATGAAAAATAAGGGACAGGTAGATGGAGAGGCAAATCAGTTTGCCCATTCTAAAAGATTCCAGATGGGTTCATCCTCTGGAACAAAGTCCTCTAGTTCTTCTTCTAGGATTGAGAAGACTCGGAAGAAGAAGAAAGGAGTAAGTGGGAAAGTTTCTGCCACTGCAGACACTGAGCTCAAAGAGAAGAAAGGTAAATTAGATTTACTTATTCTTGAAACTTGTTAAGTTGAAAATAATGATTTTACCTGGATACTTGATTTAGGAGCCACTAATCACGTTTGCTCTTCGTTTCAGGAAACAGGTTCCTTCAAGGTGCTCGGAGAGGATGAGATGACGCTCAGGGTCGGAACGGGAGACGTCGTCTCAGCTCGTGCAGTGGGAGATGCCAAGCTGTTTTTTAGAGATAGATTTTTATTATTAGAAAATCTATATATAGTTCCTAAAATTAAAAGGAACTTAATTTATATCTCTTGTTTAATTGAACTTGGCTACTGTATTACCTTTTCATTTAATGAAGCGTTCATTTAAAAGAAAGGTGTCAATATTTGTTCTGCTAAGTTAGAAAACGGCTTGTATGTACTTAAACTGAACAACTAAAGAAATTTTAAATCATGAGATGTTTGAGAATGCTAACACTCAAAGTAAAAGGCAAAGAATTTCTCCAAATTATAATACCTATCTATGGCATCTTAGACTTGGTCACATTAATCTCAACCGGATTGAGAGACTCTCTAAGAATGGACTTCTAAACAAGACTTCTAAACAAGTTAGAAGATGATTCTTTACCGCCTTGCGAGTCTTGCTTGGAAGGTAAAATTACCAAGCGACCTTTTATTGGAAAAGGTTACAGAGCCATAGAGCCCTTAGAACTTGTACATTCGGATCTTTGTGGTCCGGTGAATGTTAAAGCTCGAGGAGGGTACGAATATTTCATCTCATTCATAGATGATTATTCGAGATATGGTTATCTATATCTAATGCATCATAAGTCTGAGGCTCTTGAAAAGTTCACAGAGTATAAGGCGGAAGTAGAGAATGCATTAGGGAAAACCATTAAAACGCTTCGATCCGATCGAGGTGGAGAGTATATGGATTTGAGATTCCATGACAATATGATAGAACATGGAATTAAATCTCAACTCTCAGTGCCTAATACACCACAGCAAAATGGTCTGTCAGAAAGGAGAAATAGAACCTTGTTGGACATGGTTCGTTCCATGATGAGTTATGCTCAATTGTCTGCCTCGTTTTGGGGATACGCAGTAGAGACTGCAGTTCAAATCTTAAACACTGTTCCATCAAAAAGTGTTTCAGAAACACCTTTTGAGTTGTTGAAGGGGCGTAAACCTTAGTTTACAACACTTCAGGATTTTGGGTTGTCCGACACACGTGCTCGTGATAAACCCAAAGAAACTGAAACCTCGTTCAAGATTGTGCCAATTTGTTGGCTATCCCAAAGAAACGAGAGGTGGTCTTTTCTACGAACCACAAACAAACTAGGTGATTGTATCGACAAACCCCATATTCTTGGTGGAATATCACATGAGAAACCACAAACCGCGTAGTAAATTAGTACTAAATGAAGCTACAGTTGAACCAACAAAAGTTGTTGATCAAGCTGGAACTTCATCAAGAGTTGATGGAGGAGCCAGCACCTCAAGTCAGTCTCGTCCTTCTCAATCGTTGGGAATTCCTCGAAGCAGTGGGAGGGTGTTTCCCAACCTGACCGTTACTTGGGTTTAGCTGAAACTCTATTAGGATACTCTTGTCCATAGTCGTGTTTTATGGTTATGAAATTTGGCAAATGGACCTCAAGACTGCCTTTTTCAATGGTAATCTTGACGAGAGCATCTATATGTCTCAGCCCGAAGGGTTCATAGCCCAAGGTCAGGAGCAAAAAGTTTGCAAGCTCAATCGATCTATTTATGGGTTGAAACAAGGGTCCAGATCTTGGAATATAAGATTTGATACTGCGATCAAGTCTTATGGGTTTGAACAAAACGTTGATGAGCCTCGTGTTTACAACAACAACAAAGTAGCTTTATTAGTACTTTATGTGGATGATATCCTACTAATTGGGAATGATGTAGGATACCTCACTGACATAAAGAATTGGTTGGCGACCCAATTCCATATGAAAGATTTGGGAGAGGCGCAATATGTTCTTGGGATTCGAATCTTCAGGAATCGCAAGAACAGAACGCTAGCAATGTCTCAAGCGTCTTATATCGACAAAATATTGTCCCGGTATTCGATGCACAATTCCAAGAGGGGCTTATTACCCTTCAGGCATGAAGTTCATCTGTCTAACGAACAGTGTCCTAAGACACATCAAGAAGTTGAAGATATGAGACATATTCCCTATGCCTCTACAGTAGGTAGCTTAATGTATGCTATGTTGTGCACGAGGTCGGACATTTGTTATGCAGTGGGAATAGTCAGTAGGTACCAGTCCAATCAAGGGTTAGACCACTGGACAACAGTTAAAAATATCCTCAAGTATCTTAGGAGAACGAGAGACTATACGCTTGTGTATGGGTCTAAGGATTTGATCCTTACTGGATACACTAATTCTGATTTTCAGACCGATAAGAATTCTCTGAAATCCACATCGGGATCATTTTTCACCCTTAACGGGGGAGCTATAGTATGCGAAGCATCAAGCAAGGATGCATGCCGACTCCACGATGGAGGTTGAGTATGTGATGGGGTATCTGGATGCCCTAGTTTATTGTATTCCTATCTCTTGTAACCACTCTTTTAGATTATGATGTACCCCACTAGAGTTTTAGTTCAAGGTAGAATTTGTTGGGATTTCTGCCCTAAAACTCGTAGTTTGTAATTATGTTCTAATTAATGTAATAAAGTGTTATTATTTCATTAAAGAGTTATTGTTCCTTATCTACGAGTTTGCCTTTATTTAAACCTTAAATCCAATAAACTAAACATCCAAGGCTGTTATATGAATCTTTAACTGAATGTAGTGTACATATAAAGGATCTCGGTTCGAGATATAACCTAAAGGGTCTATAGTTAGGGGATAAGGTTTGGGTACCATACCCTGGTAAAACTATGGATGTGACCCACTTTATATTTGATACAAACACTATGATCCTAACGTGTTCGTGTAGATGACATGTGAGTGGGGATATCCTATGTAATGAGATTACATAAAACCGGACCACGAAATAATAACCTCTAGTTGTAACTCCGTTGACTAGTTATGTTTCTATTTCACTAGGATGACCTAAGCAACTTGATCTTAATCCTGAGCAGGTTACGAACTCCTGTTCGCGAGGGATTGTCCTTTGACTCATATGGGTGAGAGTGGCCAGATTCGCCGACTCAATATGCCTACCTTCTTGTGGACAAGACCGAGTGAGCGGTTGGGAACTTAACTTAGCGAGATGGAATTCACTTCTTCTCGCCTACTAGGGTAAGTAGAGGAATGTTCCCTTAAGTGGTGTCTCCGGGACATGAACAAAGGGTCCGACCCTCTCATTGGCCCGAGAGGGACTCTGTTTGTTGGTAGGACCACAAACAAATTGTTCATTAGAGGAACACTGATACTTAAGGAACAAGATGTAGCCCTGGGGTAACACGATAATTTGACCCAACTGGTGTTACGAACATTCATGAAGGATTGACTTGCTGTTATTGGTCAATATCTGTGGACACAGAAATATATCTGTAGTGAGAAGAGTGAAGCTGTGGGACTTTAGTGGAGTGTTCCCGCAGTTAACGAATGTTGATTGGGAGGTTAATGAGATTAACCGAGCAATCTCATATCGTTGGAGCTTCTGATCTGTAGGTCCTTTAGATCCACCTTCTAGCTTGTAAAGGGTTTTTAGATCATTAGAATTTGAAATGTTCAAATTCATTAACGAATAAACTTAATGTATATTGATACGATATAATATATAGTTTGGAACTATGTATTATAAATTTAATGTAGATATGATTCACTTTAAATTCTGTGAGATAATTAAATATTTGAAAGAGTTCAAATATTGAATTCAAGGGTGAATGTGATTCATATTTGAAAACTATAGGTTAAAATTTAATGTGCATAAGATGTACATTAAAACTATAGGTTTAAGGGGTAATATGATTAAATGAGATTTAATCCAAATTATATATATGGTATTTAATTTGTTTTATTTAAATATAATTTAAATTAATAATTAAATATGATTTAATTATTATTTAATTATTATTATTATTTTAATAATAAAATAAGGGAACGTGTCTTCCAGACACTTTCCCACTATCCCTTTCCTTCTCCCTATCGATAGCATAACAGGGAGAAGGTGGTGAGTTGATTTTTTTTTCATCTTTGCAATTGAAGGATTGCAACTTCCTGGAATTCTCTCTCTCACTCTCTAATTCCTAAAACTTCCAATTGTTGGAATCCTTCCCACCAAGTAAGATCTAAAAACCCAGAGATATAGAAGGTGTTCTCTGTTGGTGGTGTCCTGATGGGAGGCAGAGAAGTGGAGTTGATGTGTTGCTGAGTTACTGGAATTTGCTTGGAGCAAAGAGTTGCTGCAAGTCTACAAAGGTAATCATTTCTATTCTTTTTAGTTTAATTGCTAAACTAAGCATGTTTGCATGTAAACCTCCATGTTTAATTAGATTAAAGAGCATGTTTATTCTGTACGTTTTTTTCAATGTATTGGTTTTTTTTTTCAATTAAAACAATCAAGCGAATTACGATCCCAAACACTTTTCCGCTGCTCAAGGAGATCAGATCTCCATCACAACAAATTATAAGCTGAAGACCTTCAACAAACTGCAAATCCCTCGAAACAGTTGTATATGAGAGAGAAAGAATCACAGGAGAAATATTAGAGATTGTAATCCTCTATATTCATATAAATACAATTTCAAGTTCATTACACGTGTCTCATTCCCATTTGTTTGGTGGAATTTCGTGTGAACAATCAGATTAATTAATTAAATGATTAAATCACATTTAATCATTTTACCCTTTATCCTATAGTTTCATGTACATCTTATGCACATTAAATTTTAACCTATAGTTTTCAAATATGAATCACATTCACATTTAAATTAATATTTGAACTCTTTCAAATATTTAATTATCTCATACAATTTTATATGAATCATATTCACATTAAATTTATAATATATAGTTCCAAAACTTTATATTATATCGTATCTATATACATTAAATTTTTTCCCTAATGAATTTAAACATTTCAAAATTCAAACGATCTAAGAACCCTTTACGAGCTAAAAGGTGAACCTAATGGACCTACAGATCAGAAGCTCCAACGATACGAGATTACTCGGTTAATCTCATTAACCTCCTAATGACCATTCGTTTACTGCGGGAATGCTCCACTAAAGTCCCACAGCTGCACTCTTTTTACTGCATATATATTTATGTGTTCACGGATAATGACCAATGACCACAAGCCAATCATTCACGAATGCCCGTAACACCAGCTGGGTCAAATTACCGTTTTACCCCTGGATTACATCTTGTACCATAAGTATCAGTGCTCCTCTAATGAACAATTTTTTTGTGGTCCTACCAACAAACAAAAGTCCCTCTCGGGCCAATGAGAGGGATGGGCCCTTTGTTCAAGTCCCGGAGACACCACTTAAGGGAACATTCATCTACTTACCCTAGTAGTCGGGAAGGAGTGAATTCCATCTTGCTAGGCTAAGTCCCCAGCTGCTCACTCGGTCTTGTCGCCAAGAAGGTAGGCATATCGAGTCGGCGAATCTTGCCACTCTCACCCATACTAGTCAAAAGACAATCCCTGGCAAACAGGAGTTTTTAACCCGCTCAGGATTGAGATCAAGTTTCCTAGGTCATCCTAGTTAAATAGAAACGTAGCTAGTCAACGGAGTTACATCTAGTGGTTACTATTTCGCGGTCCGGTCTTATGTAATCTCATTACAAAGGATATCCCCACTCACATGTCATCTACACGAACACGTTAGGATCACAGTGTTTGTATCATCTACAAAGTGGGCCACATCCAGAGTATTACCAGGGTAAGGTATCCAAACCTTATCTCTTTACTATAGACCCTTTAGGTTGTATCTCGAACCGAGATCCTTTATATGTACACTACATTCAGTTCATGATACATTTTACAGCCTTGGATGTTCAGTTTATTTGATTTATGGTTAATACAAGGGAAATAACGTACAATAACTCTTTGTTGTAAATAATAACACTTTATTAGAAAATTAGAACAAAATTACAAACTACGAGTTTTAGGGCACAAACCCAAACAGGTGAAGCAAAAATTTCCCAATGGTCTTTTCATAGGGGTTCGTCCTCGAAGACCAAATCTGTAGCCTCGTCTTCTTCAGGCCCAAAAGGGAAAAAGAAGAATATGAAAATGGTGGCAAAAGGGGAAATAAGTAGATCATGTTGTCGCCCACAAGGGCAAAAATGTTAAGGACGCTGCAGAAAAAGGAAAATGTTTCCACTGCAACGTAGATGGGCACTTGAAGTGTAACTGCACTATGTACCTGACCGATAAGAAGAAAGAAGGTAAATGTGATTTGCTTTGTATTGAAACTTGTTTAGTGGAGAGTGATAACTCTACGTGGATACTGGATTCATTGGCAACTAGCCACGTTTGTTCTTCTTTTTAGGGAAGTAGTTCCTAGCAGCAGCTGCAGAAAGGGAAGAAAACACTCAAAGTTGGTACTGGGGATGTTGTCTCAGGTATATCAGTAGGCACGGTAGAGCTGTTATTCGACAAGAGAATAATGTTATTAGATAACATATATCTAGTTCCAGGATTTACTAGAAACCTTATTTCTATTTCTTGTCTTATCAGACAATGTATTTCAATTTATTTTCAATTAAATAAAGAGTTTATTTCATTGAAATGTGTTGAACTATGTGTTCCTCTTCTTGAGAATAATTTGTTTGTTTTAAGGCCTAATTCAGTTAAAATGGTTTTAAACACTAAATTATTTAAAACAACAAATACGTGAACTAATTCAAAGCAGAAGGTTTCTCATAAATAAAATGCCAATCTTTTCCATCTAAGATGTTGGGATTTTTGTCCTAATCTCGTGTTTGTAAATTACTATTTGAAATTTATAATGTGTTATTCATTTCCTTATTTTTTGTCTCGCATTTTATACAACTTTGACCATGATGGAGATCGGATCTCCTTGAGCAGCGGAAACGTGGTTTGGAATCGTAATTGCTTGATTGTTTAGGTTGAAGCAAAAAACAGTACATTGATAAAATATACAGAACAAGCATGCTAATCCTAATCTAATTAGACATTGAGATATACATGCAAACATAATTAAAGTTTAACAATTAAACTAAAGGGAAGAAGAAGAATACCTTTGTAGACATTCTCCAGCAACTTGTTGCTCCAAAGGTTGTACAACAAATCAATTGTACAGGGACTTCTCTGTTTTCTTCCAGCAAGAACACAACCACCAGAGATGACCTTCTATATCTATGAGTGCTTAGATCCTCCTTGGTGGGAAGGATTCCAACTTTTGGAATAATTGGGAATTTGAGAGTGAGAGAGAGTGAATTCTTTCAGAGAGAATTCTTCACAACCTTCAGATCAATCAACCTCCTCTCCTCCATTGGAAAGGAATAAAACGAGGGATCACCTCCCCACTCCCTGTCGTGGGTAGTTATGCAGTTTCAAAATGTGGGTCGTTTATTAAATTCATTTTTTTTTATTTTGTAAAATGTATTTGTTTTATTTATTTAATTTATTTTTTAATTAATATTAATATAATAGTTACATTAATGTTAATTAATTAAATATTTGCTCTAAGTGGCAAAACTGGTCCATTTTTTGTATTTAATTATTTTATGCATGAGATGTATGATTTAATTAAATTCTATGTTCATAGTGTATGTCATATAGATTTAAAATCCCACATTAGGTTAAACATTTCATGCATCCTTTATATTAAAAGTGTTATAATATATAATTTGAATGATAGGTTATATTTTATGTTTTATAATATAATTAAATGCATGTTTTAATTTAATTAAATATAAGTGTTATATTTTTAGATTAAAGTATGCTCATGCATTTAATTTCATGTGATGAATATTTATGTTATAGTATAGTTATTCATGTGATGAATGATCAAGCACTATAACATAGAAATGCATGTAACCTAAGTTAATTATTAGTTTTAAAGTGTTTAGAACTTGATTAATTAGACTTAGGTTTTCTAGTTCTAATATGATTAGAATTAGGAAATAAAATTATAATCTTTGAATGGTGACTGATTAGTAACTTTGTCTAAGGAAAGTTTTGTCTAAAGCTGGGGTATTTAAGTTCACGCTTGCGGAACACCCCTACCTTGAAACCGACCTAGGAGTAAATTCGGTCCGGAGATTCTTAGATTATATTTTTCGTGAGTGTCGTTAATTAAAAGTTGATTAATCTACTCACTTAGACCTAAGTAATAATGTCATTATAAACTGAGGTCTAATACAATATAAGAGTTATATTGGTAGACTTAGGTAAATTTTAGCCGATTTATCTAGGTCAATCCCAAAAATTATAAAGTGTGGAGTGGGAGTAAATAAAATGTATAAGATACATTTAATTTTTCGACCACAAATCTCCATTAAGTCCGCACCGTGAGATCCATACTCGGCCTCGTGGCGCAAATGGGATCTCCCCCTTCGGATGGTATTTGTATGGGTCAATATCAAAGTCGATGGAGAGAGTACTTATAGTGAGTGGGAGCGGGACTGGTGAAAACGGGACCCACGGTCTCTTCTTTTGATTCACACCGTGAGACCTCTATGATCTGCCTATTAGTTTGGCCTGGACTAGACAATCCGTTCGGAGGGCCTTGACATGGGAGTCGGAACGCCGTGAATTCTCGAAAGGGATATAGTTTCCTTGTTGGTTTTCCTTCGTCCTTCACCTTTCGGTGGCTATTGTTTGGACGGATACTTGGAAACTTAAAGATTGAGGGTGACACTCACGGGATTCGTTAAGTGTTAATGAATTCGACCAAATAATTGTAATTGGACGCCTAATGGAATAAGAGTTATTCTGGGATTCGGGTCAGGTCGAGAAAGTCTCGTACTAAAGGAGGAGTGTTTATGTTCACCCTTCGGTGCCGGTCACTCTAAACCTTTAGGATATCATTGCAATTTTTAAATGACCTAGGGATCATAGGATTAAATTTTGCTGAAACTTGATTGGACTTCAAAAGGTTTTTTGCGAGGCTGACACAAATTTTTTAATTTGATTTTTCAGCAAAAATGTCTAGCGCAATAATCGCTTTACTCGCTTCGGATAAGTTAGTGGGAGATAACTTCAAAACGTTGAAGAACAATATTAACGCGATTCTTGTAACCGACGACCTGAAGTTCATGCTTACTGAGGAGTGTCCTCAGTTGCCGACCTCGACTGCATCACGAAGTGTTCGTGATGCATACGATCGATGGATCAAGGCCAACGAAAAGGCCAAGGTCTATATCATTGCCAGCTTATCTGAAGTCTTGGCAAAGAATCACGAGTTGATGATCACTGCTAAGGAGATCATGGAGTCGTTGCAGGACATGTTTGGACAACAATCCTTTAAGGTCAGGCACGATTCGCTCAAACACGTCTTCAACGCCCGAATGAAAGAAGGGGCATCTGTCCGTGAACATGTTCTGGACATGATGACCCACTTTAATTTGGCAGAGATGAACGGGGCTCTGATCGATGAGTCGAGCCAGGTCAGCTTTATTTTCAAGACTCTACCAAAGAGTTTCCTTCAGATTCGTAGCAATGTTGTTATGAACACAATTAGCTACACTTTGACTACCCTTCTCAATGAGCTACAAAACTTTCAGTCCTTGATGAGGATCAGGACACCGGAACTTGAGGAAAATGTTGCCTATAGATCATATCACAGGAGTTCGACCTCTGGGACCAAATCTGTTGCTCCTTCACGCCCGAAAGGGAAGAAGAAGATGAAGAAGGGTAAAGCTGACCGAGTTGTCGCCCAAAAAGGAAAGTGTTTCCACTGCAATGGGGACGACCACTGGAAGAGAAACTGTCCTAAGTTCCTTACCGAGAGGAAGAATCAAGGTAATTGTGATTTACTAGTAACTGAAACATGTTTAGTGGAGAGTAGTGACTCTGCTTGGATTTTGGATTCAGGCGCCACTAACAACGTTTGTTCTTGTTTACAGGGAATTGATTCCTGACAGCAACTGCGAGAAGGTGAGGTAACTCTAGGGGTTGGATATGGGGAGATAGTCTCTGCTGCAGCTATCGGCAAAGTGAAGCTTTTCTTTGGCAAGAATTACATTTTGTTAGATAATATGTATATAGTTCCAGGGTTTACTAGAAACCTCGTTTCTATTTCCTATCTTTTAGAACAATGTATTTCTGTTTCTTTTATGGTAATAAAGCGTTTCTTTTCATAAATGGTAATTTGATTTGTTATGTTTTACTTAAGTCAAATTTGTATGTTTTGAACCTAATTCAGTCAAAAGCAATTTGAACACTCAGCTATTTAAAACAGCAGAAACACAAACTAAAACAGTTAAAGTTTCTCCAAAAGAAAATGCCCATCTTTAGCATCTATGGTTAGGCCACATTAATTACAATAGGATTGCGAGACTAGTGAAGAGTGGACTTCTAAGTCAGTTGGAAGAAAACTCTTTACCGGTATGTGAGTCATGCCTCGAATGCAAAATGACCAAACGTCCTTTTAGTGGAAAAGGATATAGAACCAAGGAGCCCCTTGAGCTTATACATTCTGACCTCTGTGGTCCGATGAATGTTAAACCACGAGGTGGGTACGAATACTTGGTATCTTTCATAGATGACTATTCGAGGTATGGGTATATTTACCTAATGCATAGGAAGTCTGAAATTCTTGAAACGTTCAAGGAGTACAAGACTGAGGTTGATAACCTGTGAGGTAAAATCATAAAAACACTTCGATCGGATCCAGGTTGAGAGTATATGGTTACTGAATTCCAGGACTATATGATAGAACATGGAATTATGTCCCAACTCTCAACACCTGGTATGCCACAGCAGAATGGTGTATAAGAGAGGAGAAACAGAACCTTGTTGGACATTGTTCGGTCGATGATGAGCTATGCTCGTCTCCTTGATTCTTTTTGGGGTTACGCAGTGGAGACTGCGGTTTATATTTTCAACAATGTTCCGTCGAAGAGTGTTTGTGAAACACCTTTCAAACTCTTGAATTGTCATAAAGGTAGTTTACCCAATTTTAGAATTTGGGGACGCCCGACCCACGTGTTGGTGTCAAACTCGAAGAAATTGGAACCCCGTTAAAAATTGTGCCTCTTCGTAGGTTACCCAAAATAGACTAGGGGTGGTCTGTTTTTTTATTCTAAGGAAAATAAGATGATTGTGTCGATAAACGCAACTTTCCTTGAGGAAGACCATGTCAGAGATCATTTGCCTAGGAGCAAAATCATGTTGAACGAAATGGACAGTACATCAACAAGAGTTGTTGATGGTGCTAGTACATCAGCAAGTGTTGTTGGTCCTAACACGTCAAGTCAAGTCCGTTCCCAAGAGTTTGGAATGCCTCGATATAGTGGGAGGATTGTCTCACAACCTGAACGTTACATGGGGTTAGTTGTAACCCAAGTCGTCACTCGTGATGATTGTTGGAATTTTTGTCCTAATCTCGTGTTTGTAATATTTTGTTTGAAATTAATAAGAGTTATTCATTTCATCACTTTGTGTCTCGCAATATTTATAAACTTTTTCAGAAAACTAAGCTCTAGGGTCATTGAATTTTGAGAGAACTAGAACTTGAACGGAGTGCAGTGGACACACAAGGAGGATCACGTTCGAGTTAATGACCCGAACGGTCTACAATATATGGATAGGGTTGGAAACCTAATCCTTGATACACTGTGGATGCGACCCACTTTGTATTAGATACAAACGAGGTGATCTGACTCGTTCATGGGGTGGACATGCGAGTGGGGGCATCCTGTGCAATGAGATTGTACAAGACCGGACCGTGAATTATTAGACCTACTGATGTAACACCGTTGACAGTAAGGACTAATAATTTCGTAGATGACCATTAGTGACTCGACCTGAATCCTGAGCGTGTTACGTACTCCTTGTTGGGATTTTTGTCCTAATCTCGTGTTTGTAATATATTGTGAAATCAATAAGAGTTATTCATTTCATCACTTTGTGTCTCGCAATATTTATAAACTTTTCCAATAAACTAAGCTCCAGGGTCATTGAAATATGAGAGAACTGGAACTTGAACGGTGTGTAGTGGACACACAGGGAGGATCGCGTTCGAGTTAATGACCCGAACGGTCTACAGTATATGGATAGGGTTGGAGACCTAATCCTGGATACACTGTGAATGTGGTCCGCTTTGTATTAGATACAAACGAGGTGATCTGACTCATTCATGTAGTTGACATGCGAGTGGGGGCATCCTGTGCAATGAGATTGTACAAGACCGGACCGTGATTTATTAGACCTATTGATGTAACACCGTTGACAATAAGGACTAATAACTTCGTAGATGACCATTAGTGACTCGACCTCAATCCTGAGCGTGTTACGGACTCCTGTCTGCGAGGGTCTGTTCTTTGACTAGTATGGGTGAGGGTGGTCACAGTTACTCGCCCAATATGGCTATCTTCTCAGGGAAACAACCAAGTAGGGAGCTGGGAAGTTAACTACGCGAGATGGAATTCCCTCGTTCCCGCCTTTAGGGAAACTAGAGGGGTTGTTCCCTGGTGTCGCTTTGTCTCGGGGCTTGGACAACGCGCCCACCTTCTCACCGGCCCGAGAAGGGTGTTGTGTATGGTTGGACCATCACAATATGTTTTTCATTAGAGGAGCAGTGGGGACTTAAGGAACAAGAGGTAGACACAGGGGTAAAACGATAATGTGACCTAGCCGTGTCTACGAACAACCTGTGAAGGGTAGACTCATGGGTATTGGTTATATTAGTGGACACGTAATATTCTGCACTGACGGGAGTGCAGTTACGGGCAATAGTGGAGTGTTACCGTAGCTAATGAATGTTGGTTAACCGTGTCAAAGAGTTTGGCAGGTTAATCTCGAATCATTGGAGCTCGTCACTGTAGGTCCATTAGGTCCCTCGGTTGGCTCCACTTGGGTTAAAAGAAGGGTTAATGTTTTGGTATGAAATTGAAGTGTTCAATTTCACTTTAAGGGCATTTATGTCATTTATATGAGATATGAATGATATAATATATGGTTTAATGTGAATGAGATTCATAATACACTATAGGTTAGCCTAATTGTTGAATTAGAGCTAATTGGAGAAATTGATTGAGAGAAATTAAATTGGATGTGATTCAATTTAATTAATCCACAATTATTGCAAATGAGATTTGCAATATGAGATATAAGATATCTTATATTATGTGCTTATGCAAATGAGATTTGCATAACCTATGGTTGTGGTAAAGTGATAATTATGTGGACATTTTAACTCCACCAATTCCACTATATAAACCCTTCTTGCAAGAAGGATTGTAACTTAATCTCTCATTTTTTGATTTTGCATCAAAGAAGAGAAGAGGAATTCTCTCAATTCTCTCTCAAAAATCTCCTCCCTCTCCAACACAAAAGGTTCCCACAAACCTCCCTTCTCCAAAAGAGAACAACCGGGAAGGCTTTTTGGTGGCGTTCAAGATCATTTGTGGGAAGAGTTCGTAGAGATCGATTTGCACGAAGAGTTCGTGACCGGAGGAAGAAATTTGCTGAGTTAGTCTACAACAAGTAAGTAAAGTCTCTTCTTGCTGTAAATGTCTTCTTCTTTGAAGCATGTTTAGCCTAGATCTAAGTGTTAGATCACTTTTAATAAAGTCATGTTGCTCATGCATTTAATTCATGTGATGAATTATATTATGTTATAGTATATAGTATTATTCATGTGATGGATGATCAAGCACTATAACATAGAAATGCATGCAACCTAAGTTAATTATTAGTTTTAAAGTGTTTAGAACTTGAATAATTAAACTTAAGTTTTCTAATTTTCTAATAAGATTAGAAATTTAGGAAATCAAATATGACCTTTGAATGGTGACTGATAAGTAACTCTGTCTAAGGAAGGTTTTGTCTAAGGTCAGTATTTAAGTTGACGCTTGCAGAACACCCCTACACTCGAACCGACACAGGGAGTGAATTCGGTCCTAGATTCTTAGGTTATATTCTCGTGAGTGTCGTTAATTAAGTGTTAATTAATTTACTCACATAGACCTAAGTTAATAATGTGATTATAAACTTAGGTTAATACCATATAAGAGTTATATTGGTAGACTTAGGTAAATTTTAGCCAGGTTTATCTAGGTCAATCCTAATAAAATTAAAGGGTGAGTGGGAGGAAATAAAGTGTATGAGATACATTTGAATTTCCAACCACAAATCTCCTTTAAGTCCAGACCGTGAGATCTATACTCGCCTCGTGGCGCAAATGGGAGCGTCTCCCTTCTGGATGACATTTGTATAGATCAATATCATCGTGGATGGAGAGAGTATTTATAGTGAGTGGGAGCGGGACTTGTGAAAACGAGACCCACGGTCTCTTCTTTCGATTCACACCGTGAGACGCCTATGATATGCCCGCTAGTTTGGCTCGGACTGCACAATCCCTCTCGAGAGGCTTGATCATGGGAGTCGGAACACCGTGAATTCTCGAAAGGGATACAGCTTTCTGATTGGTTGGTTTTCCTTCTTAGTTCACCCTTCTGGTGGCTATTGTTTGCACCTGATACTTGGAAACTTAAAGATTGAGGGTGACACTCACAAAATTCGTTAAGTGTTAATGAATTCGACCGAACAATGGTAATTGGACGCCTAATGGAATAAGAGTTATTCTGGGATTAGGGTCTGATCGAGAAAGTCTTTTCCTAGAGGAGGAGTGTTCTGTTCACCCTTCGGTGGTGGTCATTCTAAACCTTTAGGGGGTGTTTGGATTGAGGAGTTGGGGGGAGTGGAGTTGGGAGGAGTTAATAACTCCCCCCAACTCCTTGTTTGGCCCAAGGAGTTACTAACTTCTTCTTGTAGGCCCCACAGTTTTATTAACTCTTTCTTCAACTCTTTTTTATGGGCCCCAAAGATTTTTAACTCCTTTTTGTGGGCCCCACAGACTTCTTTACTCCTACTCCCTACAACTCCTACTCCCCCAACTCCTCAATCCAAACGCCCTCTTAGGGTATCATTGCAAAATTTTGAATGACCTAGGGATCATGAAACATTTTTTTGCTAAAACTTGATTGGATTTCAAAAGTTTTTTGCGAGACTAATACAAAGGTTTTTCTTATTTTTCAGCTAAAAATGTCTAGCGCAATAATAGCTTTACTCGCTTCAGATAAATTAGTGGGAGATAATTACCAAAGTTGGAAAAACAACATTAATACAATTTCGGTACAAGACGACATAAAGTTCGTGCTATCTAAGGAGTGTCCTCAGATGCCGGGCTCGACCGCGTCGCGAAGTGTTCGCGACACGTACGATCGCTGGATCAGGGCCAATGAAAAGGCCAAGGTCTACATAATTGCCAACATGTCTGATATCTTGGCAAAGAAGCATGAGCTTATGGTTTCCGCTAAGGAGATCATGGAGTCCTTGCAGGAAATGTTTGGACAAAAGTCCTTTTAGGTCCGACATGACTCGCTCAAATACGTTTTCAACACACGGATGAAAGAACGGTCGTCTGTCCGTGAACATGTTCTAGACATGATGACCCACTTCCATCTGGCCGAGATGAACGGGGCTTCGATCGACGAGTCGAGCCAGGTCAGTTTTATTTTGGAGACTCTTCCGAAGAGTTTCTTTCAGTTTCGTAGCAATTCTTTTATTAACAAAATTAGCTACACTCTGACTACCCTCCTCAATGAGCTACATAATTTCCAATCCTTGAATAGGGTCAAGGAATCTGAGGCAAATGTTTTCTACAGGTCTTATCACAAGGGTTCGACCTCTGGGACGAAACCTGTTGCTCCTTCACGCCGGAAAGGGAAGAAAATGATGACGAAGGGTAAAACTGACCGTGCTGCCACCCACAAGGGCAAGAAGGTCAAGGAGGTTGCAAAGAAAGGAAAGTGTTTCCACTGCAATGGGGGCGGTCACTGGAAGAGAAACTGTCCCAAATTCCTGGCCGAAAAGAAGAATCAAGGTAAATGTGATTTACTTGTGGATCAAACATGTTTAGTAGAGAGTAGTGACTCTGCTGGATATTGGATTCGCGCCACTACCCACGCTTGTTCTTCTTTTCGTGGATTGATTCCTGCGCACACCATGAGAGGGTGAGGTGACTCTACGGGTTGGATCCGGGGAGCTTGTCTCTGCTGCAGCAATTGGCACGATGAAGCTAAAATTTGGCGGGAAGTACTTATTGTTGGACAATCTGTACATAGTTCCAGGGTTTACTAGAAACCTTGTTTCAATTTCCTGCTTAATAGAACAATGTGTTTCCGTTTCTTTCAAAGGGAATGTTATTTGTTCAGCTTCACTTAAAAATAATCTGTATGTTTTAAAACCCAATTCGGTCAAAAGTGTTTTGAATACTGAATTGTTTAAAACTGCAGAAACACGAACTAAGAAAGCAAAAATTTCTCCAAAAGAAAATGCCCATCTTTGGCATCTTCGGTTTGGCCACATTAATCTCAATAGGATTGAGAAACTAGTGAAGAGTGGACTTCTAAACGAGTTGGAAGAAAACTCTTTGCCGGTGTATGAGTCATGCCTTGAGGGAAAAATGACCAAACGTCCTTTTAGTGGAAAAGGATATAGAGCCAAAGAGCCTCTTGAGTTAGTGCATTCTGACCGTGGTCCGAAGAATGTTAAAGCTCGGGGCGGTTATGAGTACTTTGTGTCTTTCATAGACAACTACTCCAGATATGGGTATATTTACCTAATGCATAAGAAGTCAGAAACTCTTGAAAAGTTCAAGGAGTACAAGACTGAGGTTGAGAACCTTTTAGGTAAATCGCTTAAAACACTTCGATCGGATCGAGGTGGAGAGTACATGGACACTGAATTCCAGGACTATATGATCGAACACGGAATCACGTCCTACCTCTGAGCACCTGGTATGCCACAGCAGAATGGTGTATCGGAGAGGAGAAACAGAACCTTGTTGGACATGGTTCGATCGATGATGAGCTATGCTCGTCTCCCTGATTGTTTTTGGGGGTACGCAGTGGAGACTGCGGTTTATATTTTGAACAACGTTCCCTTGAAAAGTGTTTGTGAAACACCTTTCGAGCCCTGGAGTGGACGTAAAGGCAGTTTACATCACTTTAGAATTTGGGGATGCCCGACCCATGTGTTGGTGTCAAACCCGAAAAAGTTGGAACCCCGTTCGAAATTGTGCCTATTCGTAGGTTACCCTAAGGAGACTAGGGGTGGTTCGTTTTACGATCCTAGGGAAAATAGGGTGCTTGTGTCGACAAACGCCACTTTCCTAGAGGAAGACCACGTCAGGGATCATTTACCAAGGAGTAAAATTGTATTAAATTAAATGGACAATACATCAGCAAGAGTTGCTGATGGGGCTAGTACGTCAACAAGTGTTGTTGATCCTAGCACGCCTAGTCAAATCCGCTCCCAAGAGTTGGGAATGCCTCGACGTAGTGGGAGGGTTGTGAGACGACCGATCGCTACATGGGTTTAGCCAAAACCTCGCTTGTCGCCTCCCGATGATAATCGTGAGGATCCATTGACCTATGATCAGGCAATGGTTGATGTTGACAAAGACTAGTGGCAAAGGGTTTTACCCAGGTTGAAGGGGTTGACTATGAGGAGACCTTTTCACCTGTTGCCATGGTAAAGTCGATCAGGATCCTTCCGCCATTGCCGCGCGTATTATGACTATGAGGTATGGCGGATGGACGCCAAGACGACCTTTACGAATGGCAAATTTGATGAGACCATCTACATGGACCAAATTTCAAAGGGTTCATTGCCCAAGGCCAAGAGCAAAAAGTTTGTCGGCTTCATAGGTCCATTTATGGAATTAAACAGGCTTCGAGGTCTTGGAATATAAGGTTTGATGAGGCGATCAAAACTTATGGCTTTGATCAAAATGTCGACGAGCCTTGTGTCTACAAGAAAATCGTTGATAAAACTGTCGCATTTTTGGTGTTGTACGTGGACGATATTCTTCTCATTGGGAATGAGGTAGAATTTCTTACTGACGTTAAGAAGTGGTTAGCTTCGCAATTCCAAATGAAAGATTTGGGAGAAGCTCATTATGTTCTAGGTATCCAGATAGTCCGGAACCGGAAGAACAGAACGTTAGCCTTGTCTGAGGCGTCTTATATTGACAAGATGTTGTCTAGATATAAGATGCAGAACTCCAAGAAGGGTTTGCTGCCTTTCAGGAATAGGGTTCACTTGTCTAAGGATCAGTGTCCTAAGACTCCTCAAGATGTTGAGGATATGAGACGGATTCCATATGCTTCACCGTAGGGAGCCTCATGTATGCCATGGTCTTTGTACTACTAGGCCCGACATCCATTATGCAAGAGGGAATTGTCGGTGAGATATCACCCAATCCAGATTAGACCACCGGGCGCGGTAGAAGGCAATCCTCAAGTATCTTAGGAGAACGAGGAACTACAGCTTAGTGTATGGGAGTGGGGATTTGATCCTTACGGGATACACAGATTCTTATTTTCAGACCGATAAGGATTCTAGAAAATCCACCTCGGGTCACCTTCTTCTTCTCGAATGGAGGAGTCAGTAGTATGGCGAAGCATCAAGCGAGGATGCATTGCTTGATTCCACCGTGGAAGCGGAGTATGTTCTTTGCTTGTGAAGTTGCAAAGGAAGCTGTTTGGCTTAGGAAGTTTATGACAGATTTGGAAGTTGTTCCAAATATGAACTTGCCGATCACACTGTTCTGTGATAACAGTGGTGCAGTAGCCAACTCACGTGAGCCTCGGAGCCATAAGAGAGGCAAACACATTGAGCGCAAGTTACTGATACGGGAGGTTGTGCACCGCGGAGACGTGACGGTCACGCAGATAGAGTCAGAGCACAACGTAGCTGATCCATTTACAAAGCCTCTCACGGCTAAGGTGTTTGAGGGTCACCTAGAGAGTCTAAGTATTCGAGAGCTTCCTAACTAGGGCAAATGGGAGATATGTAAACGGCTATTCAATGCCCTAGTTTATTGTATTACTTCATTGTAATTTATGTGCATTTCAGAAATGTATTTTCTCCACTAGCTTAGTCCAAGTGGGAGTTTGTTGGGATTTTTGTCCTAATCTCGTGTTTGTAATATATTGTGAAATCAATAAGAGTTATTCATTTCATCACTTTGTGTCTCGCAATATTTATAAACTTTTCCAATAAACTAAGCCCCAGGGTCATTGAATTATGAGAGAACTGGAACTTGACCGGTGTGTAGTGGACACAGGGAGGATCACGTTCGAGTTAATGACCCGAATGGTCTACAGTTTATGGATAGGGTTGGAGACCTAATCCTGGATACACTGTGGATGCGGCCCGCTTTGTATTAGATACAAACGAGGTGATCTGACTCGTTCATGTAGTTGACATGCGAGTGGGGGCATCCTGTGCAATGAGATTGTATAACATCGACCGTGATTTATTAGACCTCACGATGTAACACCGCTGACATGAGGACTAATAACTTCGTGATGACCATTAGTGACTCGACTCGAATCCGAGCGTGTTACGAACTCCTGTCTGCGAGGGTTTGTTCTTTGACTAGTACGGGTGAGGGTGGTCACGCTTACTCGCCCAATATGCCTATCTTCTCGTGACGAACCAAGTAGGGAGCTGGAAACTTAACTACGCGAGATGGAATTCACTCGTTCCCGCTTTTTAGGGAAACTAGAGGGGTTGTTCCCTTAAGTGTTGTCTCCGAGCTTGGACAACGGCGCCCACCTTCTCACTGGCCCGAGAAGGGTGTTGTGTATGGTTGGACCATCACAATATGTTGTTCATTAGAGGAGCAGTGGGGACTTAAGGAACAAGAAGTAGACACAGAGGTAAAACGGTAATTTGACCCAGCCGTGTCTACGAACAACTTGTGAAGGGTCGACTCATGGGCATTAGTTATACAGTGGACACGTAATATTCTGCACTGACAGGAGTGCAGCTACGGGCTATAGTGGAGTGTTACCGTAGCTAATGAATGTTGGTTAACCGAGTCAAAGAGTTTGGCAGGTTAATCTTGGATTATTGGAGCCCGTCACTGTAGGTCCATTAGGTCACTCGGTTGGCTCAATTGGGTTAAAAAAAGGGTTAATATTTTGGTATGAAATTGAAGTGTTCAATTTCACTTTAAGGGCATTTATGTCATTTATATGAGATATAAATGATATAATATATAGTTTAATGTGAATGAGATTCATAATAAACTATAGGTTAGCCTAATTGTTGAATTAGGGCTAATTGGAGAATTTAATTAAGAGAAATTAAATTGGATGTGATTCAATTTAATTATTCCACAATTATTGCAAATGAGATTTGCAATATGAGATATGAGATATCTTATATTATGTGCTTATGCAAATGAGATTTGCATAACCTATGGTTGTGGTAAAGTGGTAATAATGTGGAGATTTTAACTCCATCATTCCACTATATAATCCCTTCTTGCAAGAAGGAATGTCTTCACTTTCTCATTTTTTAGATTTTCATCAAAGAGAAGAAGAAAGATCTCTCTACTTTCTCTCAATTCTCCTCCCTCTCCAATACACCAAAGTTCCCACAAACTTTCCTTTTTCCAAAGGAAGAACAACCGAAACTCCAAGTGGTAGTGTTCGGGTTCCGTTCGTGGAGAGCATTTGTTGAAATCGAGAAGCACGAAGCATTCGTGATCTGAGGAAGAAATCTTGAAGAGTGTCTTCAACAAGTAAGTACCTTAACCTTACTGTAATTTCTTCCTTTTCTAGCATGTTTAACTTAGATCTAAGAGTTCGATCATTTTAACAAAACCGAGTAGCGTAATGATACCATGACGATTCGATCGTCTTCTGCTGCGCGGGGATTCTCATTCCCTTTAATTGGTATCAGAGCCATTTCGATGGTTCTTCATTATGCACTGTTTTTGTTAAATTAGGTGGGTTAATTGCCTTAAATTTCATGAGATGAATGATTGTTTGCTTAAATGGATGTTTCGGATTTTTGGCACTTTTAGATTTATTTTCTGTTTGATGAGATCAAATGTAAAGGGCCCGTGTTTTTGGGCATTTTAGAAAATAAATCGAGTCTGTAAGTCCGGGTCGTCCGTGGCAAGAGTTGATGTGAAGAAATCGAGCGAAACAGCAGCGAATCGGTGAAGAAACGACAAAGTGTTTCTTTGTTCAGCCGATGGCGTTGAGACGCTGCCCTTCGGCGTCTCAACGCTATCCTTGCGGACGGAGGCCCTGCAGCAGAGCAACGTTGCAACGGAGGGCATAGCGTTGCAATGCCGCTGGCGTTGAGAACGTTGGTCGACGCTGGAGGCGACAGCATTGCAATGCTACCCACGGCGTTGCAACGCTACACGCGTTGAGGAGCAGTTGCTGGAGGTAGTTTCGCGAGAAGTGGGCAGTTTTTTAGTAGTGGGGTTGTTTTATTTCTATTTATAATTTCTATTTTATTTGTAAAATGTAATTATTTTATGTATTTAATTATTTTATTAAATAATCTTAATATAAGTGTTATATTAATGTTATTTAATTAAATAATTGCCCCTAGATGCCAAAAACCGGACCATTTTTGCTGTTTAATTATTTTATGAATGAGATGTATATTTTAATTAATTTCTATGTGCATAATGTATGTCATATAGATTTAAAATCCCACCTTAGGTGAAACATTTCATGCATCATTTATATTATAAGAGTTATAATATAATTAAATGCATGTTTAATTTAATTAATATAAGTGTTATATTTTTCAATTAAAGTATGCTCATGCATTTATATTCATGTGATGAATTATATTATGTTATAGTATATAGTTATTCATGTGATGAATGATCAAGCACTATAACATAGAAATGCATGCAACCTAAGTTAATTATTAGTTTTAAAGAGTTTAGAACTTGAATAATTAGACTTAGGTTTTCTATTTTCTAATGAGATTAGAAATTAAGAAATCAAAGTTTAATCTATGAATGGAGACTGATTAGTAACTCTGTCTAAGGAAGGTTTTGTCTAAAGCTGCGGTATTTAAGTTGACGCTTGCGGAACACCCCTACCTGGAAATCGACCTGGGAGTGAATTCGGTCCGGAGATTCTTAGATTTTTCTTATCGTGAGTGCCGCTAATTAAAAGTATTTTAATTAACTCACATAGACCTAAGTTATAATGTGATTATAGACTTAGGTTAATACCATATAAATGTTATATTGGTAAACTTAGGTAACTTTTAGCCGGTTTATCTAGGTCAATCCCTATTAAAATTAAAGTGCTGAGTGGGAGGAAATAAAGTGTATGAGATACATTTGAATTTCCAACCACAAATCTCCGTTAAGTCCGCACCGTGTGATCTATACTCGGCCTCGTGGCGCAAATGGGAGCGTCCCCCTTCGGGTGGCATTTGTATAGGGCAATATCATCATGGATGTAGAGAGTACTTATAGTGAGTGGGAGCAGGACTTGTGAAAACGAGACCCACGATCTCTTCTTTCGATTCACACCGTGAGATGCCTATGATATGCCTGCTAGTTTGGCCTGGACCAAACAATCCCTTCGGAGGGCCTGATCATGGCAGTCGGAACACCGTGAATTTCGGAAAGGGATACAGTTTCCTAGTTGGTTTTCCTTCTTGGTTCACCCTTCGGTGGCTATTGTTTGGACGGCTGCTTGGAAACTTAATGATTAAGTGTTAATGAATTCGGCCAAACAATGGTAATTGGATGCCTAATGGAATAAGAGTTATTCTGGGATTAGGGTCTGATCGAGAAGGTCTCGTCCTAGAGGAGGAGTGTTCTGTTTGTTGGGATTTGTGCCCTAAAACTCTAGTTTGTAATTATGTTCTAATTAATGGAATAAAGTGTTATTGTTCGTTATCTACGAGTTTGCCTTTATTTAAAACCCTAAATCCAATAAACTAAACATCCAAGGCTGTTAAATGAATATTTAACTGAATGTAATGTACATAAAAAGGATCTCGGTTCGAGATACAACCTAAAGGGTCTATAGTTAGGGGATAAGGTTTGGGTACCTTACCCTGGTAAAACTATGGATATGGCCCACTTTGTATTTGATACAACCACTGTGATCCTAACATGTTCGTGTAGATGACATGTGAGTGGGGATATCTTATGTAATGTGATTACATAAGACAGGACCACGAAATAGTAACCTCTAGTTGTAACTCCGTTGACTAGTTAGGTTTCTATTTCACTAGGATGACCTAGGCAACTTGATTTCAATCCTGAGCAGGTTACGAACTCCCGTTCGCGAGGGATTGTCCTTTGACCAGTATGGATGAGAGTGGCCAGATTCGCCTACTCAATATGCCTACCTTCTTGGGGACAAGACCGAGTGAGCGGCTGGAAACTTAACTTAGCAAGATGGAATTCACTCCTTCCCGCCTACTAGGGTAAGTAGAGGAATGTTCCCTTAAGTGGTGTCTTCAGGACTTGAAAAAAGGGCCCGACCCTCTCATTGGCCCGAGAGGGACTCTGTTTGTTGGTAGGACCACAAACAAATTGTTCATTCGAGGAGCACTGGTACTTAAGGCACAAGATGTAACCCAGGGGTAAAACGGTAATCTGACCCAACTGGTGTTACGAACATTCGTGAATGATTGACTTGCTGTTATTGGTCAATATCCATGGACACAGAAATATATCTGCAGTGAGATGAGTGCGTTTGTTGGACTTTAGTGGAGTGTTCCATGATTAACGAATGTTGATTGGGAGGTTAATGAGATTAACCGAGCAGTCTCGTATCGTTGGAGCTTCTGATTTGTAGGTCCATTAGATCCACCTTCTAGCTCGTAAGGGGTTCTTAGATCATTTGAATTTGAAATGTTCAAATTCATTAGGGAATATATTTAATGTATTTAGATACGATATAATATATAGTTTTGGAACTATATATTATAAATTTAATGTGAATATGATTCATATTAAATTTTATGAGAGAATTGAATATTTGAAAGAGTTCAAATATTATATTAAATGTGAATGTGATTTACCTTTGAAAACTATATGTTAAAATTTAATGTGCACTGGATGTACATTAAAACTATATGTTAAAGGGGTGATATGATTAAATGAGATTTAATCCAAATTAAATATATGATATTTAATTTGTATTATTTAAATTAATAATTTAATTTAATTTAATTATTATTATTTATTATTATTATTATTATTTTATTAATAATATAAGGGAACGTGTCATCCACACACGTTCCCACTATCCCCTTCCTTCTCCCTATCGATAGCTTAACAGGGAGAAGGGGTGTGCATATTTGCATTGATCGATTGATTTTTTCTGCAATTGGTGAATTGCTGCAAGAAAAATTCTCTCTCTCTCACTCTCATTCCCAAAACTTCCAATTGTTGGAAACCTTCCCACCAAGGTTGATTTAAGCAGAACTCAGAGACATAGGAGGTTCTCTTGTTGGTTGTGTTCTTCTTTGGAAGAAAAAGAGAAGTTCTGAGCTTGGGTTGTTGTCTTTGCTTTGGAGCAAGGAGTTGTTGTTGGAGAAAGTCTACAAAGGTAATTCCTCTTCCTCTCCTTTAGTTTAATTGTTAAACTTTCTGTTTGCATGTATGCCATTAAATCCATGCCTAATTAGATTAGAGTTGATTTCATGCTTGTTATGTATTTTTTGTGACAATGTACAGGTTTTTATTTTTAGCAAAACAATCAAGCAAATTAATGATCTCAATCACGTTTTCACTGCTCAAGGAGATCAGATCTCCATCAATTGGTATCAGAGCATGCTTGTATTGATTTTGTTTTGAAACAAAATTGCATTGATTTGGTGGGAATTGCATTTGGTTTGCTGTAAAACTTGTTTAGGTATGTAAAGGCCCCTGCGTTTTTTGGGCAAAAAGTACAAAATTAAGTCTGTAATTTAGATACGAGTCGTTCGGGACAAGTTTCAAGCAATTCGGTGGAGAATCGAAGGAGAAATTGCAAGATGAAGTTGTTGTGTTCGTGGAAGAAAGCTGCTGCCGATGCAGCAGTGTTGCAACGCTGAAGAACAGCGTCGCAACGCCAGCGCTCCCTATTGACGGGGGCGCTCAAGGGGTCAGCAACGTTGCAACGCTGCCCATCAGCGTTGCAATGCCATCCTGATACCAGGCGCACAAGACGACGAAGCGGGCATTGCAACGCTGCCATCAGCGTTGCAACGCCGTGGGGCTTTCTAGCAGCTGCAAACCGGTTCGACTGGTTTAGCGTTTTTGGTCCGGTTCATGTGGTTCAAGGTCGGTTTAGGAAGTTTTTGGGCCGGTTTCATGAAATAAATTAATGTAATTTTTTTTTTTTTTTTTGCACTTTAAGGGCCAAATTATTCCGGTTTTACAGGTATTTATCTATGTGAATGTCATTTAAATTATTCCCACCTTAGGATAAGCATGTTCATGCATTTTATTTATATAAATGTTATATGAATATGGTTGAATGCATGACTAATTTATTTTTTTCATGAGTAATTAATTATAAGTGTTATAATTAGATTATATGGAAAATAAATTGCATGGAGCATGAAATTACTTAGATTAAAATAAATGTTATTTTGTTTAAGTAATTTTATGTTTCAAGAAGTTGAATATCTTTTATAATTCCAATTTGAATATTGATTGTTGGATTTATAATATAGTTTCTTTATCATAGGTTAATTATTAAAATTTATAAAAGATATAAATTAAAGGAGTTTTAGAAACCATAACCTATAATAAAGAATGCATGCAAAAATAGGAACTTGGGTTAAATTTAATTAGTTTTAAATTGTTTAAAATTAATTTAGACCTAAATTTCAATTTCTAATAGGATTAGAAATAAGTCTTACGTAATATTTTAAATACTTTAAAATATAGTAGGACTTTAGGACTTTGGTTATAAGGGAACTCTACCGGTGAAGTTCTGTCTAAGGCTGGAGGTACTTAAGCTGACGGTTAACGGAACACCTCCTACCTGGGAAGTGACCCGGAACCTGAGTTGAATTAACCTCAGTTCTGTTTTATCTCTAAGTTAAATCCATACCCTAATTTTAGGCTTTTCAGTGGGAGAATACGAGATGTTCGCATCGAGTTTACTCTCACGTCCTCAAGAGTTCACACCGTGAGTTCCATGCTCGGCTACGCGGCGTCAATAGGGCGTCCCCCTACGGTATGTGTTTGCATGGTTCAATACCAAGGTGAATGAGGGAAGTATCCATAGTAAATAGGAGCAGGACGCGTGTCAACGTATCCTACGGTCTCCTCCATTAGGTCGCACCGTGAGATTTCTATAGTCCGCCTGCTAGGTTGTCCTGGAACAGAAAAATCCTACGGGGGGCCTGACTATAGGGATTGTAACACCGCGAACTCCAGAAGTGGATAGGGTCTCTTAGGTTGTTTGCCAGCAGTTGTCTTTCTTAATAGTAGCCTGTTGGCTCGGGCCTATTGGATCTGAAAATGGTAGGGTCACATTTACGGGATGAGTTAAGTTAGTTAACAAGTCCTTGACCAAACAAACGGTAGCTAAGGACCATTGGGACATGAGATGTTCTGGTAGTGGGAATTGGCTGAGAAAGTCTCAATTCAAGGGAAGAGTGATTGACCCCCCGACGGTGGCTTTTGTTCTAAACCCTTGAAGTATCGTTGCAAAATTAAAGGTTTAACTTAAACAATGGGTTTTAGTTTAAACACTAGGGTTCTTTAATAATTTTGCTAAATTAGATTGGTTTTTACAATGGGTTTAAAGGCATAACTAATTAGAACTATTTTTTATTTTCAGCATGTCGTCCTCATTTATAGCCTAACTCAAAGAGGAACGTTTAACTGGTGAAAACTTTACTACGTGGAAGTCAAACCTGGATGCGATCCTTGTTTTTGACGACCTTCGGTTCGTACTCACTGAGGAATGTCCTCAGATTCCTGCTCAAGACGCACCTCAATCAGTTAAGGATGCGTTTGACCGCTGGGCCAAGGCAAATAAAAAAGCCAAGGCATATATCCTGGCTGGGATATCTGATGTTTTAGCCAGGAGAATACAGGGTATGGTCTCAGCTCGTGAGATCATGGACTATCTACAAAATTTGCCTAGACAACCGTCTGAACAAATTCGCCACGAATCCATCAAATACATTTATAACGCGCGCATGAAGGAGGGAACTTCAGTGAGAGAACATGTTCTCGATCTTATAGTTCACTTCAACGTGGTCGAAATGCACGGAGCGGTCATAAATGAGCAAATTCAGGTATTCTTCATCCTGAAATCTCTTCCGAAGAGTTTCCAGCCATTCCGTAGAAATGCGGAGTTGAACAAAAAGGAGTATAACCTGACTTCCGTCCTAAATGGACTACAAACTTTCGAGTCTCTTATTAAGAATAAGGGACAGGCTGATGGAGAGGCAAATCTGTTTGCCCATTCCAAAAGGTTCCAGAAGGGTTCATCCTCTGGGACTAAGTCCTGTGGTTTAACTCGGAAGAAGAGGAAAGGAGGAAAAGGAAAAGCTTTTGCCACTACAGATATTGAGCTCAAAGAGAAGAATGGTAAATTAGATTTACTTATTCTTGAAACATGTTTAGTGGAAAATGATGATTTAACCTGGATACTTGATTCAGGAGCCACTAATCACGTTTACTCTTCATTTCATGAAACTAGTTCCTTCAAGGAGCTCGAAGAGGGTGAGATGACGTTCAGGGTCGGAACGGGAGACGTCGTCTCAGCTCGTGCAGTGGGAGATGCCAAGTTATTTTTTGGAGATAGATTTCTTTCTTTAAAAAATCTGTATATAGTTCTATAGTTCCTAAGCTTAAAAGGAACTTAATTTCTAGCTCTTGTTTAATAGAACTTGGTTATTGTATTTCTTTTTCAATCAATGAAGCGTTCATTTTGAATGAGGGTGTCAATATTTGTTCTGCTAAATTGAAAAATGGCTTGTACGTACTAAAACCGAATAAAATCAAAGCAATTTTAAATCATGAGATGTTTAGGAATGCTAACACTCAAAATAAAAGGTAAAGAGTTTCTCCAAATAATAATACCTACTGTGGCATCTTAGACTTGGTCATATTAATCTCAACTGGATTGAGAAACTTTCTAAGAATGGACTTCTAAACAAGTTAGAAGATGATTTTTTACCGCCTTGCGAGTCTTGCTTGGAAGGTAAAATGACCAAACGACCTTTTATTGGGAAAGGTTATAGAGCCGTAGAGCCCCTAGAACTTTTGCATTCGGATCTTTGTCGTCCGGTGAATGTTAAAGATCGAGGAGGGTTTGAATATTTCATCTCTTTCATAGATGATTATTCGAGGTATGGTTATCTATAACTAATGCATCACAAGTCTTAAGCTCTTGAAAAGTTCAAAGAGTATAAGGCTGAAGTATAGAATGCATTAGGAAAAAGCATTAAAACACTTCGATCCGATCGAGGTGGAGAGTATATGGATTTGAGATTCCAGAACTATATGATAGAACATGGAATTAAATCTCAACTCTCTGCACCTAATACACCACAGCAAAATGGTGTTTCAGAAAAGAGAAATAGAACCTTGTTAGACATGGTTTGTTCTATGATGAGCTATGCTCAATTGCTTGCCACGTTTTGGAGATACGCAGAAGAGACTGCAGTTCAAATCTTGAATAGTGTTCCGTCAAAAAGTGTTTCAGAAACACCTTTTGAACTTTGGAAGGGGCGTACACCTAGTTTACAACACTTCAGGATTTGGGGATGTCCGACACAGGTACTCGTGACAAACCCTAAGAAACTGGAACCTCGTTCAAGATTGTGCCAATTTGTTGGCTATCTCAAAGAAACGAGAGGTGGTCTTTTCAACGACCCACAAGAAAATAAGGTGATTGTATCGACAAATGCCACGTTCTTGGAGGAAGATCACATGATAAACCATAAATCGCGTAGTAAATTGGTACTAAATGAAGCTACACATGAACCAACAAGAGTTGTTGATCAAGCTGGATCTTCATCAAGAGTTGATAGAGGAGTCAGCACCTCAAGTCAGTCTCGTCCTTCTCAATCGTTGGGAATTCCGCGACGCAGTGGGAGGGTTGTTTCCCAACCTGACCGCTACTTGGGTTTAGTTGAAACTCGAGTTGTCATACCTGATAACGGCGTAGAAGATCCATTGTCTTATAAACATGCAATGAATGACGTAGACAAGGACCAATGGATCAAAGCCATGGACCTTGAAATGGAGTCAATGGACTTCAATTCAGTATGGAAACTTGTAGACCAACCTGAAGGGGTTAGACCCATAGGGTGTAAATGGATCTATAAGAGAAAAGAGATGCAAATTTGGAAAGGTACAGCACCTTTAAAGTGACATGTAACAAAGGGTTTTACCCAAAGGGAAGGAGTTGACTATGAAGAAACTTTTTCCCCTGTTGCTATGCTGAAGTCTATAAGGATACTCTTGTCCATAGCCGCGTTTTATGATTATGAAATTTGGACAATGGACGTCAAGACTGCCTTTTTGAATGGTAATCTTGACGAGAGCATCTATATGTCTTAGCCCGAAGGGTTCATAGCACGAGGTTAGGAGCAAAAAGTTTTCAAGCTTAATCGGTCCATTTATGGATTGAAACAAGCATCAAGATCTTGGAATATAAGATTTGATACTGCGATCAAGTCTTACGACTTTGACCAAAACGTTGACGAGCCTTGTGTTTACAAGAGGATCGTTAACGATAAAGTAGCTTTGTTAGTACTTTATGTGGATGATATCCTACTGATTGGGAATGATGTAGGATACCTAACTGACATAAAGAATTGGTTGGTGACCCAAATCCAAATGAAAGATTTGGGAGAGGCGCAGTATGTTCCTGGGATTCAGATCTTTAGGAATCTCAAGAACAGAACGCTAGCACTGCCTCAAGCGTCTTATATCGACAAAATGTTGTCCAGATATTCGATGTAGAATTCCAAGAGGGGCTTATTACCCTTCATGCACAGAGTTCATTTGCCTTGGGAACATTGTCCCAAGACACCTCAAGAAGTTGAGGATATGAGACATATTCCCTATGCCTCTGCAGTAGGTAGCTTAATGTATGCTATGCTATGCACGAGGCCGAACATTTGTTATGCAGTGGGAATAGTCAGTAGGTATCAGTCCAATCAAGGGTTAGACCACTAGACAGCAGTTAAAAATATCCTCAAGTATCTAAGGAGAACGAGGGACTATATTCTTGTGTATGAGTCTAAGGATCTGATCCTTACTGGATACACTGATTCTGATTTTCAGACCGATAAGGATTCTCGGAAATCCACATCGGGATCAGTTTTCACCCTTAACGGGGGAGCTATAGTATGACGAATCATCAAGCAAGGATGCATCGCGACTCCACAATGGAGGTCGAGTATGTCGCCGCCAGAAGCAAGCGCCTAAGGAGGTTTTTTGGCTAAGGAAATTTCTTACTGATTCGGAAATTATTCCAAATATGGAATCTCCCATCACCTTATACTGTGACAACAGTGGTGCCGTAGCCAATTCGAAGGAACCTCGCAGCCATAAGCGAGGAAAGCACATCGAGAGGAAGTATCACCTGATACGAGAAATAGTGCAATGAGGAGATGTGAAAGTCACGAAGATCGCTTCGGAGCACAATATTGTTGATCCGTTTACAAAGACTCTCACGGCTAAAGTGTTCGAGGGTCATTTGGAAAGTTGGGGTCTATGAAATATGTACATAAGCTAATCTAGGGCAAGTGGGAGATATGTAATGGGGTATATGGATGCCCTAGTTTATTGTATTTCTATCTCTTGTAACCACTGTTTTAGATTATGATGTACCCCACTAGAGTTTTAGTTCAAGTGGGAGTTTGTTGGGATTTGTGCCCTAAAACTCGTAGTTTGTAATTATGTTCTATTTAATGTAATAAAGTGTTATTATTTCAATAAAGTGTTATTGTTCGTTATCTACGAGTTTGCCTTTATTTAAAACCCTAAATTCAATAAACTAAACATCCAAGGCTGTTAAATGAATCTTTAACTTTATGTAATGTACATAAAAAGGATCTCGGTTCGAGATACAACCTAAAGGGTCTATAGTTAGGGGATAAGGTGGGTACCTTACCCTGGTAAAACTTTGCTGATCCATTTACAATGCCTCTCACGGCTAAGGTGTTTGAGGGTCACCTAGAGAGTCTAGGTCTTCGAGTGCTTCCTGACTAGCACAAGTGGGAGATATGTAAACGGGTATTCAATGCCCTCGTTTATTGTATTACTTCATTGTAATTCATGTACATTTCAAAAATGTATTTGCTCCAATAGCTTAGTCCAAGTGGGAGTTTGTTGGGATGTTTGTCTTAATCTCGTTCAGTTTGTAAATTAACATTTGAAATTAATCAAGGTTATTCATTTCATCATTTTATGTCTCGCATTTCTTACAAACTTTGTCCAATAAACAAAGCTCCAGGGTCATTGAAAATATGAGAGAACTAGAACTTGATCGATGTGTAGTGGACACACAGTGGGGATCACGTTCGAGTAAATGACGACCCGAATGATCTACAGTATATGGATGAGTTGGAGACCTAATCCTGGATACGCTGTGGATGCGGCCCGCTTTATATTAAGATACAAACGAGGTGATCTGACTCGTTCATGTGGTTGACATGCGAGTGAGGGCACCCTGTACAGTGAGATTGTACAAGACTAGACCGTGAATTATTAGACATACTGATGTAACACCGTTAACAGTATGGACTAATAACTTCGTAGATGACCATTAGTGACTCGACCTGAATCCTGAGCGTCTTACGGACTCCTGTCTGCGAGGGTCTGTTCTTTGACTAGTACGGGTGAGGGTGGTCACTGTTACTCGCCCAATATGCCTATCTTCTCAGGGACAGAACTAAGTAGGGAGCTGCGAACTTAACTACGCGAGATAGAATTCACTCAATCCTGCCTTTAGGAAAACTAGAGGGGTTGTGCCCTTAAATGTTGTCTCTAGGGCTTGGACAACGGGCGCCCACCCTCTCACTGGCACGAGAGGGGTGTTGTGTATTGGTGGACCATTACAACGTTGTTATTGTTGGGTTTTATGTCCTAAAACTCGTAGTTTTGTAAACTAAATATATATTCTATTTCACAATAAAGTTATTATTGAAATTTTTTAGTAAAGGTGTTATTAAATATTGTGTATGGTGTAACCTTAATCCAATAAAGAACCCTTGGCTGTAGGATGAATACTTGAACTTTATATGTGCAATAAAAGTGGATCAAGTTCAAGTTATAGCCAGAACAGTCTATAGTATAAGAATAGGGATGGGTACCTTATCCTGGGAACACTATGGGCACGACCTACTTTGTAGAATACAAACGATGTGATCCTAAATCGTTCATGTGGAGACATGTGAGTGGGGGCGCCCTATGCAATAAGTTTGCATAAGACTGGATCGCGAAATATGAAAGAGTCTATATTAAGAAAACGGAAGCAATTTTGGATCTTGAACGTTCTAAGTTGATCAATTTTGTAAAATAAAATGCATGCTCAAAGCTGGAAAAACACTTCGTGGATGGTTTTCAACACAAACAAATCATGGACAACTGTTAGAGTCTTCCCTACTATCCTCAGGCATTAGAACGGATTGTGGGATCCTAGGTTGAGAGAATTTTGAAGAAAAGACCTCAAAGGTCAAAAAACGAGAATTCTATTAATTTCTGCAAATCCTCTCAAAATACCTCAAATCACCATTAAATAAAGCTTCATTAAGCTTCATTAGAGTGACATCTCAATAGTGATGAGGATAATTTGAGATGGAGGTGGCCAAATTTCGTGAATTTGAAGATGAGAGGGATTGGGCAAGTTGCCAATTTGTTTTCCATGAAAATCCACTATTTTTTCATTTAATTTTAATTCAAAAATCAATATTAAATTGATTTTTAATTAAAATTAATTTAATTAATTAAATTATTAAATAATGAATTTAATTAATTATTTTTTAATTTAATTTAATATCAAATATTAAATTAAATAAATTGCCCGATCCCGATCGATTTTCCGAACATGAATCTTTATTCATGCTATAAAACCATCCAATATTTAAATCATATTTAAATATATACACCGCTTTTTATTAATCATAGTTTAATACATAATTAAGCTGTGATTCGTTAAATATTTCACATATAATTAACGGAGATTTGTGGATGGAAAATTAAATGTATCTCATACACTTTGTTTCCTCCCACTCAGCACTTTAAAATAATCGGGATTGACCTAGATAAACTGACTAAAATTTACCTAAGTCTACCAATATAACTCTTATATTGGATTAGCCTAAGTTTATAATCACATTATTAACTTAGGTCTATGTGAGTAAATTAATTAACTCTTAATTAACGGCACTCACGAGAATATAACCTAAGAATCTCCTGACCGAATTCACTCCTGTGTCGGTTTCCGTGTAGGGTGTTCATGGCGTCAACTTAAATACCCCAGCCTTAGACAAAACCTTCCTTAGACAGAGTTAGTTATCAGTCTCCATTCAAAGGTTATATTTGATTTCCTAATTCTAATCTTATTAGGATTAGAAAACCTAAGTCTGATTATTTAAGTTCTAAACCATTTAAAACTAATAATTAACTTAGGTTACATGCATTTCTATGTTATAGTGCTTGATCATTCATCACATGAATAATACTATACTATAACACGCATTCATCACATGAAATTAAATGCATGAGCATGCTTTTAATTTAAAAAATATAACACTTATATTAAATAAATTAAATCATGCAAACATTATATTATAACTCTTATAATATAATCCTATCATGCATACTATATATTATAACTCTTATAATACAAATATGATGCATGAAATGTTTAACCTAAGGTGGGATTTTAAATCTATATGGCATACTCTATGCACATAGAAATAATTAAATCATACATCTCATGCATAAAATAATTAAATAGCAATATTTGACCGATTTTTGGCACCCTAGGGACACAAAATTAAATTAATTAACATTAATATAACATTTATATTAATATTAATTAAAATAATTAAATAAAATACAATTAAAAAACCAAAAAATATACAAATAAATAAAATAAAACAGCGCCTTTGCAACGCTAAAATGTATAGTGTCGCACGATTCTGACGAAAATAAATGGCAGTTGCACAACCGCCGGCTCGAAGCGCCAACCACGATGCACGCCTCTGCAATTTCCGCGCTCCACGCACCACTAAACTACGACATTGTAACGTTGTTCAGCGTTGCAACGCTAAAATGTATAGCGTCGCGCCCAACGTTCTCAACGCTGTGGCGTTGCAACGCTCATGAACACGTCGCAACGCTAATGAACTTCCAGCAACACCACTTTTGCTGTTTTTCACCGAAATCGCCTGTTTTTGCTCCATTTTCTTCACGACAACTCTTGTCACGAATGACACGGACTTACAGACTCGATTTACATTAAAAAATGCCCAAAAACAACGGGCTCTTACATTGATCTCATCAACTTTAATGTAAATCTAAAAAGTGCCAAAACCCGAAAACATCCAAAATTGCAAACCATTAACATTCATCTCATGAAAATTAATGCTACCCACCTAATTTTAAGAATTCACAAAATACACAATGAAGAGCAACGATTGGCGCAGCGGAAGCGTGGTGGGCCCATAACCGACAGGTCCTAGGATCGAAACCTGGCTCTGATACCAATTGAAGGGATTTTGAATTCCCGCAGCGGAAGACGTTGTGAAACGTCGTTGAATCTATCTCATAGATCCTAGGCTAAGTAATAGATACTAACCTCTTGAAGAACTCTTCTTCAACGTTTTCTCCTGCTCCGGTCACGATCTTTCTCGATCCGAACAGGGAGACACCTCCAAAGGGTCTTCTTAGGTGGGTAGCATTAATTTTCATGAGATGAATGTTATTCTCGGTTGTTCTCGAGAGGTTGAGGGAGAGTAGGTGGAACTCCCTTTGGTTTTGGGCGAGGAGAGAACTAGAGAGAATTGTTAGAGTTCTAGAGAGAAAACATTTGCTCTCTTTGGATGGAAATCCAAAAAATGGCAAATGGCATACCAAAGGCTTCTTGCAAAGCCTTTAAATACTATTGTGTGATGAAGTTAAAACCTCCACCAAATCACAATTTTACCACAACCATATAATATACAAATCACATTTGCATATTATATAATATAAGGTATCTCATACCTTGTTATACAAATCTCATTTGCATAAATGTGGAATTATAAATTGAATCACATTCAATTTAATTTCTCTCAATTCAATTTCTCCAATTAGCACTAATTAATCAATTAGGCTATACTATCGTTTATTATGAATCTCATTCACATCAAACTATATATTATGTCATCTATATCTCATATAAATGACATAAATATCCAAATAATGAATTTGAACACTTCAAATTCACAACAAACTGTAAACCCTCAATTTGTCCAATTTGAGCCAACTGAGGGACCTAATGGACCTACACGTGACGAGCTCTAATGATCCGAGACTAACCTGTCAAACTCTTTGACCCGGTTATTCAACATTCATTTGATACGGTAACACTCCACTAAAGCCTGTAGCTGCACTTTCATCACTGTAGGACAAGTTGTGTCCATTGATATAACCAATACCCATGAGTCGACCCTTCACAGGTTGTTCGTAGTCACAGCTGGGTCAAATTACCGTTCTACCCCTGTGTCTACCTCTTGCTCCTTAAGTCCCACTACTCCTCTAATGAATAACTACGTTGCATGGTCCAACCATAAACAACAACCCTCTCAGGCCAATGAGAGAGTGGGGCCCCGTTGTTCAAGCCCTGGAGACAGCACTTAAGGGAACAACCCCTCTAGTTTCCTCAAGTCGGGAACGAGTGAATTCCTTCTTACGTAGTCAAGTTCCCAACCCTCCACGTGGTCCTGCCCCTGAGAAGGTAGGCATATTGGGCGAGCAACAATGGCCACCCTCACCCGTACTAGTCAAAGGACAGACCCCCGCAGACAGGAGTCCGTAACACGTTCAGGATTAAGGTCGAGTCACTAATGGTCATCTACGAATTTATTAGCTCTATACTGTTAACGGTGTTACATCAGTAAGTCTAATAATTCACGGTCCGGTCTTGTACAATCTCATTGCATATGATGCCCCCACTCGCATGTCAACCACATGAACGAGTCAGATCACCTCGTTTGTATCTAATACAAAGCGGGCCGCATCCATAGTGTATCCAGGATTAGGTCTGCAACCCTATCCATATACTTTAGACCGTTCGGGTCATTAACTCGAACGTGATCCTCCTTGTGTGTCCACTACACACCGTTCAAGTTCTTAGTTCTCTCATTAATACAATGACCCTGGAGCTTAGTTTATTGGATTAAGTTTATGAAAAAATGCGAGACACAAAGTTTAAATAAATAACTCTTATTTATTACTCAATGTTGAAATAAATAACTCTTATTCATTTACAACTTGGAATATTACAAACTATACGAGATGAGGACATACAGTAAAGTAATACAATAGAGTAATTAAATAAACTAGGGCATTGAATACCCCTTTACAATACTCCCACTTGCCCTAGTCAGGAAGCACTCGAAGACCTAGACTCTCTAGGTGACCCTCAAACACCTTAGCCGTGAGGGCCTTTATAAATGGATCGACAACGTTGTGCTCCGGCTATCCTGCTTGATCATCACGTCTCTGCGGTGCACAATCTCCGTGTCGATCGTGATACTTACGCTCTATATGCTTGCCCTTTTATGACTCAGGGTTCTCTCGGGTTGGCTCTTGCACCACTGTTGTCACAAATCGTGTGATCGGCAAGTTCATATTTGGAACAACTTCCAAATCCGTCATGAACTTCCCCGAGCCAAACGACTTCCTTTGCGCTTTCACAAGCCGCAACATACTCGGCTTCCATCGTGGAATCGATGCATCCTCTTGATGATGCTTCGCCACACTCTGACTCCTCCATTCGGAATGAAGGCGGACCCCAGAAGTGGATTTCCTAGAATCCTTATCGGTCCGAAAGTTAGAATCTGTGTATCCCGTAAGATCAAATCCCCACTCCCATACAAAAGGTCAGTAGTTCCTCGTTCTCCTAAGATACTTGAGGATTGCCTTTACTACCGCATGCAGATGATCTAATCTGGATTGGATTGATACCTCACCGACAATCCCAATCGCATAACGGATGTTGGGCCTAGTACACAACATGACATACATCAGGCTCCCTACAGCTGAAGCATAGGGGATTCGTCTCATATCCTCAACCTCTTGAGGCGTCTTAGGACATTGATCCTTAGACAGGTGAACCCCATGCCTGAAAGGCAGCAAGCCCTTCTTGGAGTTCTGCATCTTATATCTAGACAACATCTTGTCAATATATGATGCCTGAGACATGACTAGCGTTCTGTTCTTCCGGTTCCGGACTATCTGGATACCTAGAACATACTATGCCTCTCCTAAATCTTTCATTTGGAATTGCGAAGCCAGCCATTCCTTAATGTCAGTAAGAAATCCTACCTCATTCTCAATGAGAAGGATATCATCTACATACAATATAAGAAATGCGATAGTTTTGTCGACGATTTTCTTGTAGACACAAGACTCGTCAACATTTTGATTAAAGCCATAAGATTTGATCGCCTCATCAAACCTTATATTCCAAGACCTCGAGGCTTATTTCAGTCCATAAATAGACCTTTTAAGCCGGCAAACTCTTTGCTCTTGGCCTTGGGCAATGAACCCCTTGGGCTGGTCCATGTAGATGGTCTCGTCAAGGTTGCCATTCAGAAAGACGGTCTTGACATCCATCTGCCATACCTCATAGTCATAATATGCGACAATGACCAGAAGGATTCTAATCGACTTTACCATGGCAACAGGTGAAAAGGTTTCCTCATAGTCAACCCCTTCCACATGGGTAAAACCCTTTGCCACTAGTCGAGCTTTGAAGGTCTGCACCTTCCCATCTACGCCACGTTTACGCTTGTAGATCCACTTGCAACCAATAGGTTTAACCCCATCCGGTTGGTCCACAAGCTCCCAGACGGAATTGAAGTACATCGACTCCATTTCCTGGTCCATGGCTTTAATCCATTCGTCTTTGTCAACGTTTTTCATTGCCTGATCATAGGTCAATGGATCCTCACAGTCATCATCAGGGGTGACGACTTGGGTTTCAGCTAAACCCATGTAACGTTCAGGCTGTCTCACAGCCCTACCACTACGTCGAGGCATTCCCAACTCTTGGGAATGGACTTGACAAGACGAGCTAGAATCAACAACACTTGTTGATGTACTAGCACCATCAGCAACTCTTGCTGATGAACTGTCCATTTCATTCAACACAATTTTACTCCTTGGTAAGTGATCCCTGATGTGGTCTTCCTCAAGGAAAGTGGCGTTTGTCGACACAAGCACCCTATTATCCTTAAGATCGTAAAAGTAACCACCTCTAGTCTCTTTTGGGTAACCTACAAAGGGGCACAACTTTGAACTGGGTTCCAACTCCTTCAAATTTGACACCAACACATGGGTCGGGCATCCCCAAATTCTGAAATGAAGTAAACTGGTTTTACGACCATGCCAGAGTTCGAAAGGTGTTTCACAAACACTCTTCGATGGAACGATGTTCAAAATGTAAACCGCAGTCTCTATTGCGTAACTCCAAAAAGAATCAGGGAGACGAGCATAGCTCATCATCGACCGAACCATGTCCAACAAGGTTCTGCTTTCTCCTCTCGATACACCATTCTGTTTGTGGCATACCAGTCTTTGAGAGTTGGGACGTAATTCCATGTTCTATCATATAGTCCTGGAATTCAGTGTCCATATACTCTCCACCTCGATCCGATCGAAGTGTTTTAAGCGATTTACCTAAGAGGTTCTCAACCTTAGTCTTGTACTCCTTGAACTTTTCAAGAGTTTCAGACTTCTTGTGCATTAGGTAAATATACCCATATCTGGAGTAATCGTCTATGAAAGACACGAAATACTCATAACCGCCCCGAGCTTTAACATTCATCGGACCACAGAGGTCAGAATGTACTAACTCAAGAGGCTCTTTGGCTCTATATCCTTTTCCACTAAAAGGACGTTTGGTCATCTTGCCTTCAAGGCATGACTCACACACCGGCAAAGAGTTTTCTTCCAACTCGCTTAGAAGTCCACTCTTCACTAGTCTCTCAATCCTATTGAGATTAATGTGGCCTAACCGAAGATGCCAAAGATGGGCACTTTCTTTTGGAGAAACTTTTAATCTCTTAGTTCGCGTTTTAGCTGTTTTAACCAATTCGGTGTTCAAAACACTTTTGACCGAATTTGGGTTCAAAACATATAGATTGCTCTCAAACGAAGCAGAACAAATCAAATTTCCATTTCGAGAAATAAACGTTTTATTACTCTTGAATGAAACAAAAATATTTTGTTCTAATAGGCAGGAAATAGAAACTAGGTTTCTCGTAAACCCAGGAACTATGTACATATTATCCAATAATAACTACTTCCCGCCAAAGAACAGCTTCATCGTGCCTATTGTTGCAGCTGAGACAACTTCTCCGGATCCAACCCTGAGTGTTATCTCACCTTCTTGCAGCCGCTGCCAGGAACTTAATCCTTGAAAAGAAGAGCAAACATGGTTAGTGGCGCCTGAATCCAATATCCAAGCTGAGTCATTACTCTCCACTAAACAAGTTTCTGTGACAAGTAAATCACATTTACCTGTCATCTTCTTTTCATCAAGGAATTGGGACAACTCCTTTTCAGGTGTCCATCCCCGTTGCAGTATAAACACTTTCTGGCAACATCCTTGATTTCTTTGCCTTTTAGGGCGGCGTATGCTAGTCAACCTTAACTTCCTTCAACTTCTCCTTCTTCCCTTAGGGCTGAAGTGTCTACAAACTTTATCCCGCAGGTCATATCCTGTGAAAAGGTCTTAAGGCAACACTTGCCTCAGCTTCCTGTCCCCTAGTTTGGACCAAGGACTGGAAGGTTTGTAGATCGTTGAATAGGACCGTTGAACCGAGCACCAAAGGACCCTCCTCAGTGAGCGTGAACTTTTCGTCGTCATTTACCAAAATCGTGTCTATATTGTTTTTCCACGAAATACTATCGCCGACTAACTTAACGGAAGCTAAAGGAGCGTTAAAAGCGTTTGACATTTTGTTGCTGAAATAAAATGAAAAACTTTGTATTAGTCTCGCAAAAACTTTTGAAAATCCAATCGGGTTTTAGCAAATTTTATCCTATGATCCCTAGGTCATTCAAAAATTTGCAATGATACCATAAAGGTTTAGAATGACCGCCACCGTAGGGTAGACAAACTCACTCCTCCTCTAGGACGAGACTCTCTCGACCAGACCCTAATACCAGAATAACTCTTATTCCATTAGGCATCCAGTTACCATTTTTCGGTCATAATCCATTAACTCTTAATGAATCCTGTGAGTGTCACCCTCAATCTTTAAATTTCCAAGTATCCGTCCAAACAATAGCCGCCGTAGGGAGGACTAAGAAGGAAAACCAACAAGGAAATCGTATCCCTTTCGAAATTCACGGTGTTCCGACTCCCATGATCAAGGCCCTCCGTAGGGATTGTCTGGTCCAGGCCAAACTAGCAAGCGGATCATAGGCGTCTCACGGTGTGAATCGAAAGAAGAGACCGTGGGTCCCGTTTTCACAGGTCCCGCTCCCACTCACTATAAGTACTCTCTCCATTCATGTTGATATTGACCCATACAAATGCCACCCGTAGGGGGACGCTCCCATTTGCGCCACGAGGCCGAGCATGGATCTCACGGTGCGAACTTAACGGAGATTTGTGGATGAAAAATTAAATGTATCTCATACACTTTATTTCCTCCCACTCAGCACTTTAAAATAATCGGGATTGACCTAGATAAACCGACTAAAATTTACCTAAGTCTACCAATATAACTCTTATATTGGATTAGCCTAAGTTTATAATCACATTATTAACTTAGGTCTATGTGAGTAAATTAATTAACTCTTAATTAACGACACTCACGAGAATATAACCTAAGAATCTCCGACCGAATTCACTCCCAGGTCGGTTTTGAGTAGGGGTGTTACGCAAGCGTCAACTTAAATACTGACCTTTAGACAAAACCTTCCTTAGATAGAGTTACTTATCAGTCTCCATTCAAAGGTTATATTTGATTTCCTAATTCTAATCTTATTAGAATTAGAAAACCTAAGTCTGATTATTCAAGTTCTAAACCATTTAAAACTAATAATTAACTTAGGTTACATGCATTTATATGTTATAGTGCTTGATCATTCATCACATGAATAATACTATACTATAACATGCATTCATCACATGAATTAAATGCATGAGCATGCTTTTAATTTAAAAAATATAACACTTATATTAAATAAATTAAATCATGCAAACATTATATTATAACTCTTATAATATAATCCTATCATGCGTACTATATATTATAACTCTTATAATATAAATATGATGCATGAAATGTTTAACCTAAGGTAAGATTTTAAATCTATATGGCATACTCTATGCACATAGAAATAATTAAATCATACATCTAATGCATAAAATAATTAAATAGCAATATTGGACCGATTTTTGGCACCCTAGGGACACAAAATTAAATTAATTAACATTAATATAACATTTATATTAATATTAATTAAAATAATTAAATAAAATACAATTAAAAAACCAAAAAATATACAAATAAAAAAATATATAAATAAGGGTTCGAGACGACGCCCACGTAGCACGTCATCGCATAATCCGCGCCTCCACGAACAACTACGCCAAGCGTCAACCTTGAAACTGCTTTGCAACGCTAAAATGTATAGTGTCGCACGATTCTGACCAAAAATAAATGGCAGTTGCACAACCGCCGGCTCAAAGCGCCGACCACGATGCACGCCTCCGCAATTTCCGCGCTCCACGCACCACTACGCTACGGCGTTGTAACATTTTTCTGCGTTGCAACGCTAAAATGTATAGCGTCGCGCCCACCGTTCTCAACGCTGCACTGCAGCAGCCTCCAGCAGCAAGGATGGCGTCGCAATGCTGATGAACACGTCGCAACGCTGATGAATTTCCAGCAACACCATTTTTGCTGTTTTTCATCGAAATCGCCCGTTTTTGCTCTGTTTTCTTCACGACAACTCTTGTCACGAACGACACAGACTTACAGACTCGATTTACATTAAAAAATGCCTAAAAACAACGGGCCCTCACATTGATCTCATCAACTTTAATGTAAATCTAAAAAGTGCAGAAAACCGAAAACATCCAAAATTGCAAACCATTAACATTCATCTCATGAAAATTAATGTTACCCACCTAATTTTAAGAATTCACAGAATACACAACGAAGAGCAACGATTGGCGCAGCGAAAGCGTGGTGGGCCCATAACCCACATGTCCCAGGATCGAAAACTGGCTCTGATAACAATTGAAGGGATTTTGAATTCCCGCAGCGGAAGACGTTGTGAAACGTCGTTGATCTGTTGTGTAAAACCTATCTTAAAATTGAATCTATCTCATAGATCCTAGGCTAAGTAATCGGTTGTTCTCGAGAGGTTGAGGGAGAGTAGGTGGGACTCCCTTTGGTTTTGGGTGAGGAGAGAATTAGAGAGAATTGAGAGAGTTCTAGAGAGAAAACATTTGCTCACTTTGGATGGAAATCCGAAAAATGGCAAATGGCATACCAAAGGCTTCTTGTAAAGCCTTTAAATACTATTGTGTGATGGAGTTAAAACCTCCACCAAATGACAATTTTACCACAATCATATAATATACAAATCACATTTGCATATTATATAATATAAGGTATCTCATACCTTATTATACAAATCTCATTTGCATAAATGTGGAATTATAAATTGAATCACATTCAATTTAATCTCTCTCAATTCAATTTCTCCAATTAGCACTAATTAATCAATTAGGCTATACTATAGTTTATTATGAATCTCATTCACATCAAACTATATATTATGTCATCTATATCTCATATAAATGACATAAATACCCAAATAATGAATTTGAACACTTCAAATTCACACCAAATCAAAACCCTCAATTTGTCCAATTTGAGCCAACCGAGGGACCTAATGGACCTACACGTGACGACCTCCAATGATCCGAGTCTAACTCACAAACTCTTTGACCTTGTTATTCAACATTCATTAGCTACTGTTGTAACACTCCACTAAAGCCCGTGTTTGCACTCTCATAATCAGAGGGACAAGTTGTGTCCATTGATATAACCAATACCCATGAGTCGACCCTTCACGGGTTGTTCGTAGTCACAAATTGGGGTCAAATTCTGTTTTACCCCGTGTCTACCTCTTGCTCCTTAAGTCCCACTACTCCTCTAATGAATAACTACGTTGCATGGTCCAACCATAAACAACAACCCTCTCAAAGCAATGAGAGAGTGGGGACCCGTTGTTCAATCCACGGAGACAAAGACTTAAGGCAACAACCCCTATAGTTTCCCTAAGTCGGGAACGAGTGAATTCCTTCTTGCGTAGTCAAGTTCCCGACTCTCCACGTGGTCCCGCCCGAGAAGGTAGGCATATTGGGCGAGCAACGGTGGCCACCCTCACCCGTACTAGTCAAAGGACGGACCTCATGCAGACGATGAGTCCGTAACACGCCGAGATTAAGGTCGAGTCACTAATGGTCATCTACGAATTTATTAGCTCTATATCATTAGCGGTGTTACATCGATGAAGTCTAATAATTCCACGGTCCTGGTCTTGTACAATCTCATTGCACAGGATGCCCCCACTCGCATGTCAACCACATGAACGAGTCATATCACCTCGTTTGTATCTAATACAAAGCGGGTCGCATCCATAGTCCAGGATTAGGTCTCCAACCCTATCCATATACTGTAGACCGTTCGGGTCATTAACTCGAACGTGATCCTCCCTGTGTGTCCACTACACACCGTTTAAGTTCTTAGTTTCTCATTAATACAATGACCCTGGAGCTTAGTTTATTGGATTAAGTTTATGAAAAAATGCGAGACACAAAGTTTAATAAATAACTCTTATTTATTACACAATGTTGAAATAAATAACTCTTATTCATTTACAACTTGGAATATTACAAACTACACGAGATGAGGACATACATCCCAACATCTCACCCATGCAAATCTAAGGATAATCCGAATAAACAGGAGTCCATAGAACGCTCAGGATTAAGATCGAGTTACCTAGGTCATTGTATGAATAAAGTCAGTTGAGACAGTAAACAGAGTTATAAAGTCTAAGTGACTGTTTCGCGGTCCAGTCTTATGCAAACTCATTGCATAGGGCACCTCCACTCACATGTCTCCACATGAACGATTTAGGATCACATCGTTTGTACTCTACAAAGTTGATCTCGTCCATAGTGTCCCTTGGATAAGGTACCCAACCCTATCCTTATACTATAGACTGTTCTGGCTATAACTTGAACTTGATCCATTTTTATGTCACACATAAAGTTCAAGTATTCATCCTATAGCCAAGGGTTCTTTATTGGATTAAAGTTACACAATACACAACATTCAATAACACCTTTACTGAATAAAATTCAATAACAACTTTATTGCAAAATAGAATATATATTTAGTTTACAAGACCACGAGTTTTAAGACATTAAACCCTACAATCTCCCACTTGGACTAAAACGTCTGTGGGGTAAAACATGCTGAGGAAAGAAAAATTGCCCTACTGTACAACTCGTAGTCCTAGACTTTCTAGGTGTCCCTCAAACACTTTAGCCGTGAGGGGCTTTGTAAATGGATCAGCAATGTTGTGCTCCAAAGCGATCTGCGTAACGATTACGTCTCCTTGTTGCACAATCTCTCTGATGAGATGATATTTGCGCTCTATGTGCTTTCCGCGCTTATGGCTTCTAGGTTCTTTAGAATTTGCCACTACACCACTATTATCACAATAAAGGGTGATATGCAAATTCATGTTTGGAACAACTTCCAAATCAGTCAAGAACTTCCTAAGCCATACAGCCTCCTTTGATGCTTCGCAAGCTGCGACGTACTCAGCGTCCATGGTGGAGTCAACAATACAACCTTGCTTTATACTCCTCCATACTATAGCTCATCCGTTAAGAGTGAACACTGATCCTGATGTGGATTTCCTCGAATCTATATCAGTCTGAAAATCAGAGTCAGTGTATCCTGCAAGGATGAAATCCTTTGCTCCATACACAGGCATATAGTCCCTCGTTCTCCTAGGATACTTGAGGATGTTCTTAACGACAGTCTAGTGATCATATCCTGGATTAGACTGATACTTGCTTACTATTCCCACTGCATAGCATATGTCGGGTTGAGTACATAGCATGGCATACATCAGACTACCGACAGCTAAAGCATAGGGAATGCGTCTCATATCCTCAACTTCTTGAGGTGTCTTAGGACACTATTCCTTAGACAAATGAATTCCATGCCTGAAAGGTAATGAACCCTTCTTGGAATTCTGCATCTTATATCTAACCAACATCTTGTCAATATAAGATGCCTGAGACAGTGCTAGCGTTTTATTCTTTCGATTCCGAACGATTTGGATTCCAAGAACAAACAGAGCCTCTCCCAAATCTTTCATTTGGAATTGGGTTGCTAGCCATTGCTTAACGCCAGTAAGGAACCCTGCATCATTCTAAATGAGCAAGATATCGTCTACGTATAGAACTAAGAAAGCTACAGTGGTATTGACTATCTTCTTGTAAACACAAGGCTCGTCAATATTCTGTTCAAAGCCATAAGATTTGATTGTAGTATCAAATCTTATATTCCAGGATCTAGAAGCTTGTTTCAATCCATAGATGGATCGTTTAAGCTTGCAAACCTTTTGCTCTTGACCCTGAACTATGAACTCCTCTAGTTGATCCATATAGATACTCTCCTCAAGATTGCCATTCAGAAAGGCTGTCTTCACATCCATTTGCCAAATTTCATAGTCATAAAACGTGGCAATGGACAAGAGTATTCTAATGGACTTAAGCATGGCAACAGGGGAGAAGGTTTGTTCATGGTCCACCCCTTCCCTTTGGGTATAACCCTTTTCCACAAGTCGAGCCTTAAAGGTTTGCACCTTACCGGCTTGATCTCGCTTCCTCTTGTAGATTCACTTGCAACCGATAGGTCTTTCACCATCTGGTTGATCTACAAGTTTCCAGACTGAATTGAAATACATTGACTCCATTTCAAAGTCCATGGCTTTAATCCACTGGTCCCTATCTATATCATTCATTGCCTGTTTATAGGTCAATGGATCCTCAACGCCATCATCAGGTATCACGACTTGGGTTTCTGTCAAACCCATGTAACGGTCTGGTTGTCTAACATCCCTCCCACTACGTCGAGGCATTCTCAACTCTTGAGAAGGACCAGCTTGATCAACAATTTTTGTTGATTTATCTGTAGCTTCCTTGGAAATTTGACTTAAGACAATCCTGCTTCGAGGCTGATGATCTCTCATGTGGTCTTCCTCTAAGAACGTGGCATTTGTCAACACAAGTACCTTGTCCTCTTGAGGATCATAAAAGAGACCACCTTTCGTTTCTTTGGAGTACCCTACGAATAGGCATAATTTTGAATGATGTTCCAATTTCTTTGGATTGGACACCAGCACATGTGTTGGACATTCCCAAATCCTGAAGTGACGTAAACTACCTTTACGCCCTTTCCATAACTCATAGGGTATTTCTGAAACACTCTTAGAGGGAACCATGTTCAAAATATATGCAACAACTTCTACTGCATATCCCCAAAACGAATTAGGCAGCTGAGCATAGCTCATCGTGGATCGAATCATGTCTAACAGGGTCCTATTTCTCCTCTCAGATACACCATTTTGCTGAGGTGTACTGGGCGCTGAGAGTTGGGATGCGATTCCATGTTCTATCATATAGTCTTGGAATCTCAAATCCATATACTCTCCACCTCGATCTGATCAAAGTGTTTTAATTGTTTTACCTAATGTGTTCTCAACTTCTGCCTTATATTCCTTGAATTTTTCAAGGGTTTCAGACTTATGATGCATTAGGTAAAGATAGTCATACCTTGAATAATCATCAATAAAACTGATGAAGTATTCATACCCTCCTCGTGCCTTGACATTAATAGGACCACAAAGATCCGAATGCACGAGTTCTAAGGGTTCTTTTGCTCTATAACCTTTTTAAGAAAAACGTCTTTTAGTCATTTTTCCCTCAAGACAGGACTCACATGGTGGTAAAGAGTTGTTCTCTAACTGACTTAGGAGACCACTCTTGACCAATCTCCCAATCCTATTGAGATTAATGTGGCCTAGTGTCAAGTGCCAAAGATAGGTACTAGGAGAAATTTTCGGCCTTTTATTTTGAGTATCAGCTGTTTTAAACATCTCGGTGTTCAAAATAGCTTTTAATTCGGTTGGTCTTAACACATATAAGTTGTTTTCAAGTTTAGCAGAACATATTCGTACACCTCTTTTGCAAATGAACGCTTCATTATGATCAAAAGATACTTTATACATATGTTCAAGTAAACAAGAGATAGATACAAGATTTCTTTTGATTCAAGGAACCAAAAGTATATTTTCTAATAAAATAAATCTATCTCTAAACAACAACTTCACAACTCCCACTGCTTTGGCTGAGACAACGTCTCCCGTTCCAACCCTGAGAGATATCTCCCCATCAGCAAGCTGCTGCAAAGAACTAGTTTCCTGAAAAGAAGAACAAACATGATTAGTGGCTCCTGAATCTAATATCCAGGCGGAATCATTATGTTCCACTAAACATGTTTCAATAACGAGTAAATCATATTTACCTTGTTTTTCTTTGTCAGCATTCTTTTCTGCAAGGTATTTCTAGCGCGATTCCTCTTCGGTGCCGTCTCGCCACAGTGGAAACATTTTCCTGTGGCTTTGGTCTTGCGTGTGGGAGCCTGTCCCTTCCCTTTGTCCTTCTTCTTCTTCTTCTTAATACCCTTATTCTTAGAAAAAGAAGGACCAGACTTGGTCCCAGAGGACGATCCTCTTAGGAACATCTTCGAAGTGACAACATTTGCCTCCTTCTCTTTTCCTTTTAATTTCATGAGGGACTCAAAAGTCTGTAGCTCGTTGAGGAGAGTAGTCAGGTTATACTCTATTTTATTCATCACCGCATTTGTGCGGAATGGCAGAAAATTCTTCGGAAGAGATTCCATAATAAAGGTTACCTGACTTTTCTCATCTATGACTGCCCCATTTACTTCAGCCACGTTGAAGTGGGTCATCATGTCAAGGACATGTTCCCTAACAGAGGCTCCCTCCTTCATACGGGAGTTGTAAACGTATTTGACAACATCATAATGGACCGATGAGGACGGTTGTCCAAACATCGCCTGTAATGATCCCATGATCTCCTTTGCGTTGACCATGGTCTCATGTTTCTTAGACAACACATCAGATATGCTAGCTAAGATATAGACTTGGGCCTTCTCATTAGCCCTAATCCATCTGTCATAAGCATCCCGAAGAATTCGGTTTGCAGTCGAGCTGGGAAGGGGAGGACATTCCTCCGTTAAGACGAACCTCAGATCATCAAGAACAAGAATCGTTTTCAAGTTTGATTTAGGTTCCATAATTATCCCCGCTAAGTTTATTGAAGGCGAGTAACTGGATAAAAGAGTTCGACATGCTGAAAAAGAATGAATTCTATTAGTGAACTGTTTGTAACCTATCCTATTTAAGAATTTAGCAAAAGTAATAATGTACCCATAAACTCATTATTGTTTTTGCAACGATACTTCAGTGAGTCAGAGCAACCGCTACCGAGGGGTAGTCAATCACTCCTTCAGTGAACCAAGACATTCCTGACTAAATGCTAATACCGGAATAACTCTTATTCCTATAACATTCTAGTCATCGATACTTTGGTCAAGAACTTACTAGCACTTAGCAATTCATGTAAGTGTGACCCTCCATTTTTAGACCTCAGAGGTCAGCCCCAACAATGCTACCGAACTGGAGAGACAAAGCTGGGAATGGACCTAAGAGACCCTATCCATTTTTGGAGTTTGTGTAAACCCGAGATCTCACTTTGGAATTTCCTTACAAGAAAGAAAAAAAAAACAAAAGAAACAAGAAAAGAAAAAGGTTAATATATTTTGGTTTGTTATGTTTTAAGAAAGGAAAAGAAAAGAAAAGAAAAGAAAAGATAAAGTAAGGGGGAAAGGACAAAAAGGAAGGCCACTGCCAACAATTTTCTTTTATTTTCTTTTAAACCCATCTTCTCCCCACTTCATTCACGAATTTTATCAAGGAAAAATAGGGACTTTCGTGGGAGAAGCATAAAGGAAGAGGAAGAAGGTGAAGTTTTGGTTTTGAGCTTGAAGAAGAAAGGAGAAAGGTTTGTTCAAGGTTCCATGGAAACTCAATGTTGAAATCAACCCTGTTATGCTATTTTGTTCATTTCGAGCTCAACAAGAAGAGGTAAGGGTTGAGGTTTGGTTTTCTCGAAAGCTAATTCATTTTTGAACAAAGGTTGTGAAGGGAGCTCGAGCAAATTCTGAAGTTAACTTATTGTTTTGTGAAGAGGAAGGCAAATGACAGAAATTTGCTGTCAAATCCGAGAAGCCTCTAGTGTTCGGACAACCGTCCTCATCGGTCCATTATGATGCTCTGAAATACGTTTACAACTCCTGTATGAAGGAGGGAGCCTCTGTTAGGGAACATGTCCTTGACATGATGGTCCACTTCAACGTTGTTGAAGTAAATGGGGTTGTCATAGATGAGAAAAGTCAGGTAACCTTTATTATTGAATTTCTTCCGAAGAGTTTCCTGCCATTCTAAACCAATGCGGTGCTGAATAAGATAGAGTATAACCTGAGTACTCTCCTCAACGAGCTTCAGACTTTTTAGTCCCTGATGAAATCAAAGGGAAAAGAGAAGGAGGCAACTGTTGTCACTTCGAAGAAGTTCCTAAAAGGATCGTCCTCAGGGACCAAGTCTGGTTCTTCTTTTACAATGAATAAGGGTATTCAGAAGAAGAAGAAGGACAAAGGGAAGGGACAAGCTCCCACACGCAAGGCTAAGGCCACAGGAAAATGTTTCCATTGTGGTGGTGACGGGCAACCTTTGGAAGAGGAAGCGCCCAAAGTACCTTGCGAGAAAAGAAAGCTGAGAAGGAAAAACAAGGTAAATATGATTTACTTGTTGTTGAAACATGTTTAGTGGAACATGATGATTCCGCCTGGATATTAGATTCAGGAGAAACTAACCATGTTTGTTCTTCTTTTCAGGAAACTAGTTTCTGGCAGCAGCTTGCAGATGGGGAGATAACTCTCAGGGTTGGAACGGGAGAGGTTGTCTCAACCAAAGTAGTGGGAGCAGTGAAGCTGTTGTTTAGAGATAGATTCATTTTAGTACAAAATGTACTTTTGGTTCCTGGAATCAAAAGAACTCTTGTATCTATCTCTTGTTTGCTTGAACATATGTATAAAGTGTCTTTTGATCATAATGAAGCGTTTATTTGCAAAAGAGGTGTACGAATATGTTCTGCTAATCTTGAAAACAACTTATACATGTTAAGACCAACTGAAGTAAAAGCTATTTTGAACACTGAGATGTTTAAAACAGCTGATACTCAAAATAAAAGACAAACTTTCTCCTAGTACCTATCTTTGCCACTTGAGACTAGGCCACATTAATCTCAATAGGATTAGGAGATTGGTCAAGAGTGGTCTCCTAAGTCAATTAGAGGACAACTCTTTACCACCATGTGAGTCATGTCTCGAAGGAAAAATGACTAAAAGACTTTTTTCTGAAAAAGGTTATAGAGCCAAAGAGCCCTTAGAACTCGTGCATTCGGATCTCTATGGTCGAATGAATGTCAAGGCACGAGGAGGGTATGAATATTTCATCAGTTTTATTGATGATTATTCTAGGTATGGTTATCTATACCTAATGCCTCATAAGTCCGAAACCCTTGAAAAGTTCAAGGAGTATAAGTCAGAGGTTGAGAACACATTAGGTAAAACGATTAAAACAGTTCGATCAGATCGAGGTGGAGAGTACATGGATTTGAGATTCCAAGACTATATGATAGAACATGAAATTGTATCCCAACTCTCAGCGCCCGGTACACCTCAGCAGAATGGTGTATCTAAGAGGAGAAATAGAACCTTGTTAGACATGGTTCGATCCATGATGAGCTACGCTCACCTGTCGAGTTCGTTTTGGTGATATGCAGTAGAAGTTGTTGTGTATATTTTGAACATGGTTCCCTCTAAGAGTGTTTCAAAAATACCCTATGAGTTATTGAAAGGTCGTAAAGGGAGTTTACGTCACTTCAGGATTTGGGGATGTCCGACACATGTGTTGGTGTCCAATCCAAAGAAATTGGAACATCGTTCAAAATTATGCCTATTCGTAGGATACTCCAAAGAAACGAAAGGTGGTCTGTTTTATGATCGTCAAGAGGACAAGGTGCTTGTGTCGAGAAATGCCACGTTCTTAGAGGAAGACCACATGAGAGATCATCAGCCTCGTAGCAGGATTGTCTTAAGCGAAATTTCCAGGGAAGCTACAGATAAATCAACAAGAGTTGTTGATGAAGCTGGTCCTTCTCAAGAGTTGAGAATGCCTCGACGTAGTGGGAGGGATGTTAGACAACCTGACCGTTACATGGGTTTGACTGAAACTCAAGTCGTCATACCTGATGATGGCGTTGAGGATCCATTGACCTATAAACAGGCAATGAATGATATAGATAGGGACGAGTGGATTAAAGCCATGGACCTTGAAATGGAATCAATGTATTTCAATTCAGTCTGGGAACTTGTAGATCAACCAGATAGTGAAAGACCTATCGGTTGCATGTAGATCTACAAGAGGAAACGAGATCAAGTCGGTAAGGTGCAAACCTTTAAGGCTCGACTTGTGGCAAAGGGTTATACTCAAAGGGAAGGGGTGGACTATGAAGAAACCTTCTCCCCTGTTGCCATGCTTAAGTCCATTAGAATACTCTTGTCCATTGCCACATTTTATTGTTGGGTTTTTTGTCCTAATCTCGTGTTTGTAAATTACTGTTTGAAATTAATAAGAGTTGTTTATTTCACCAGTTTGTGTCTCACAATATTTATAAACTTTTCCAATAAACTAAACTCTAGGGTCATTGAATTTATGAGAGAACTAGAACTTGAACGGTGTGTAGTGGACACACATGGAGGATAACGTTCGAGTAAATGACCCGAACGGTCTACGATGATATATGGATAGGGTTGGAGACCTAATCTCGGATACATCATGTGGATGCGACCCGCTTTGTATTAGATACAAACGAGGTGATCGACTTCGTTCATGTGGTTGACATGCGAGTGGGGGCATCTGTGCAATGAGATTGTACAAGATCAACCGTGAGTTATTAGACCTACTAATGTAACACCGCTGATTGTGATGAGACTAATAATATCGTAGATGACCATTAGTGACTCGATCCAATCCCGAGCGTGTTACGGACTCCTCGTCTGCGAAGTCCGTCCTTTGACTAGTACGGGTGAGGGTGGTCACGATTACTCGCCCAATATGCCTATCTTCTCGTGGACGAGAACCAAGTAGGAGGCTGAGGAACTTAACTACGCGAGATGGAATTCACTCGTTCCCGCTTTTAGTGAAACTAGAGGGTTGTTCCCTTAAGTGTTGTCTCCGGGGCTTGGGCGACGGGCGCCACCTTCTCACCGGGCCGAGAAGGGTGTTGTGTATGGTTGGACCATCACAATATGTTGTTCATTAGAGGAGAGCGGTGGGGACTTAAGGAACAAGGGGTGAGACACGAGGGTAAACGATAATTTGACCCAGCCGTGTCTATGAACAACCTGTGAATGGTCGACTCATTGGCATTGGGTTATATCGGTGGGCACGTAATATTCTACACGGACGGGAGTGCACCTACGGGCTATAGTGGAGTGTTACCGTAGCTAATGAATGTTGGTTAACTGAGTAAAAGTGTTTATCAGATTAATCTTGGATCATTGGAGCCCGTCACTGTAGGTCCATTAGGTCCCTCGGTTGGGTCAATCTGGGTTAAAAGAAGGGTTAATGTTTTGGTATGAAATTGAACTGTTTAATTTCACTTTAAGGGCATTTATGTCATTTATATGAGATATGAATGATATAATATATAGTTTAATGTGAATGAGATTCATAATAAACTATAGGTTAGCCTAATTTTTTAATTAGGGCTATTTGGAGAAATTAATTGAGAGAAGTTAAATTGGATGTGATTCAATTTAATTAATCCACAATTATTGCAAATGAGATTTACAATATGAGATATGAGATATCTTATATTATGTGATTATGCAAATGAGATTTGCATAACCTATGGTTGTGGTAAAGTGGTAATAATGTGGAGATTTTAACTCCATCATTCCCACTATTTAAACCCTTTGCAAGAAGAGATTGAAAAGGTTTTCTCTCATTTTTTGATTTTGATCAAAGTGAAGAGATCAAAATTCTCTATACTCTCTCAACTCTCCTTCCTCTCCAAAACTCTAAATCCCACCATTCTCCTTCTTTCCAAAAGAAGAACAACCGAGACTCCAAGTGGTAGTGTTCGGATTCTGTTGTTGAGATCGAGAAGCACGAAGTGTTCGTGACCGAGGAAGAATCCTTAAAAAGAGTCTTCAACAAGTAAGTACTTTTATCTTGCTGTATTTTCTTCCTTCTTTTGCATGTTTAGCCTAGATCTAATAGTTAGATCATTTTGACCAAATCAAGTAGCGTAATGATACCATGACGATTCGATCGTCTTCCGCTGCGCATGGATTTTCATTCCCTTCAATTGGTATCAGAGTCTTTTCGATGGTTCTTCATTATGAACTGTTTTTTTTTTTTTTTGGTTAAAATAGGTGGGTAATTTACTTTGAATTCATGAGATGAATGTTGGTTTGCGAATTTGGATGTTTTTGGTTTTGGCACTTGATTAGACTTACAATTTATGTTGATGAGATCAATGTAAGGGCCCGTTGTTTTTGGGCATTTTGTTGTAAATCGAGTCTATAAAGTTCGAGTCTTTAGTAGCAAGAGTTGCTGTGAATAGATCGGAGTGGAAACGGGCGAATTTCGAAGCACAAACAGCAAAGGTGTTTGTTGTACAGGCGACGACGTTGAGACACTGCTCCTTGGCGTCTCGACCCATGTGCGGCGCGGAGCAAGCGCGCTACTGCAGATGCGAGGTTGCAACGTCGCCGGGCGTTGAGAACGTTGGTCGACGCTGAAGTGACAACAGCGTTACCGCCCACTTGCCGCGTTACAACGCCGCACGCGCGCTGAGAGAGCGATTCGCAGCGATTCAGACGTGGGCAGTTGCTTATGGAGTTAGTGGGCAGTTTTTTACCGAAATTAATTTGTTTTTTTTTAATTTCTTTATTTGTAAAATGTATTTATTTTATTTATTTAATTATTTTATTAAATAATATTAATACAAGTGTTATATTAATGTTATTTAATTAAATAATTGCCCCTAGGTGCCAAAACCTATTTAATTATTTTATGCATGAGATGTATGATTTAATTAAATTCTATGTGCATAATGTATGTCATATAGATTTAAAATCCCACCTTAGGTTAAACATTACATGCATCATTTATATTATAAGAGTTATAATATATAGTTTGCATGATAGATTATATTATAAGAGTTATAATATAAGAGTTATAATAGAATTAAATGCATGTTTAATTTAATTAATATAAGTGTTATATTTTTTAGATTAAAGTATGCTCATGCATTTAATATTCATGTGATGAATTACATTATGTTATAGTATATAGTTATTCATGTGATGAATGATCAAGCACTATAACATAGAAATGCATGCAACCTAAGTTAATTATTAGTTTTAAAGAGTTTAGAACTTGAATAATTAGACTTAGGTTTTCTATTTTCTAATGAGATTAGAAATTAGGAAATCAAAGTTTAATCTATGAATGGAGACTGATTAGTAACTCTGTCTAAGGAAGGTTTTTTCTAAGGCTGGGGTATTTAAGTTGACGCTGGTGGAACACCCCTACCTGGAAATCGACCTGGGAGTGAATTCGGTCCGAAGATTCTTAGATTATACTTATCGTGAGTGCCGCTAATTAAAAGTGTTTTAATTTACTCACATAGACCTAAGTTATAATGTGATTATAGATTTAGGTTAATACCTTATAAGAGTTATATTGGTAGACTTAGGTAAATTTTAGCCAGTTTATCTACGTCAATATTAAAATTAAAGTGCTGAGTGGGAGGAAATAAAATGTATGAGATACATTTGATTTTCCAACCACAAATCTTCGTTAAGTCCGCACCGTGAGATATATACTCGGCCTCGTGGCGCGAATGGGAGCATCCCCCTTCGGGTGGCATTTGTATAGGTCAATATCATCGTGGATGGAGAGAGTACTTATAGTGAGTGGGAGCGGGACTTGTGAAAACGAGACCCACGATCTCTTCTTTCGATTCACAATGTGAGACGCCTATGATCCGCCTGCTCATTTGGTCTGGACCAGACAATCCCTTCGGAGGGCCTGATCATGGGAGTCGGAACACCGTGAATTCTCAAAAGGGATACAGTTTCCTGGTTGGTTTTCATTCTTGGTTCGCCCTTCGGTGGCTATTGTTTGGACGGATGCTTGGAAACATAAAGATTGAGGGTGACACTCACAGAATTCGTTAAGTGTTAATGAATTCAATCGAACAATGGTAATTGGACGCCTAATGGAATAAGAGTTATTCTGTGATTAGGGTCTGATCGAGAAAGTCTCGTCCTAGAGGAGGAGTGTTATGTTCACCCTTCGGTGGCGGACATTTTAAACCTTTAGGGTATCATTGCAAAATTTTGAATGACCTAGGGATCATGAAACAATTTTTTTGCTAAAAGTTGATTGGATTTCAAAAGTTTTTTTGCGAGACTAACACAAAGTTTTCTTAATTTTTCAGCTTAAAACATGTCTAGCGCAATAATAGCTGTACTCGCGTAAGATAAATTAGTGAGAGATAATTACCAAAGTTTGAAAAACAACATTAACACAATTTTGGTAACTAACGACATTAAGTTCGTGCTGTTTGAGGAGTGTCCTCAGATGCCAGGCTCGACTGCGTCGCGAAGTGTTCGCGATGCATACGATCGATGGATCAGAGCCAATGAAAAGGCCAAGGTCTACATCATTGCCAGCATGTCTGATGTTTTGGCAAAGAAGCATGAGTTGATGGTCACCGCCAAGGAGATCATGGAGTCCTTGCAGGAAATGTTTGGACAACAGTCCTTTCAGGTCCGGCATGACTCGCTCAAATACGTCTTCAACACACGGATGAAAGAGGGGTCGTCTGTCCGTGAACATGTTCTAGACATGATGACCCACTTTAATTTGGCTGAGATGAACGAGACTTCGATCGACGAGTCGAGCCAAGTCAGTTTTATTTTGGAGACTCTTCCGAAGAGTTTCCTTCAGTTTTGTTGCAATGCTGTTATGAACAAAATTAGCTACACTCTGATTACCGTCCTCAATGAGCTACAGAATTTCCATTCCTTGAACAGGGTCAAGGCATCGGAATCTGAGGCAAATGTTGCCTACAGGTCTTATCACAGGGGTTCGACCTCTGGGATGAAACCTGTTGCTCCTTCACGCTCGAAAGGGAAGAAGAGAATGAAGAGGGGTAAAACTGACTGAGCTGCCACCAACAAGGGCAAGAAGGTCAAGGACGTTGCAGAGAAAGGAAAGTGTTTCCACTGCAATGGGGGCGAACACTGGAAGAGGAACTGTCTCAAATTCGTAGCCGAGAGGAAGCATTAAGGTAAATGTGATTTACTTGTGATAGAAACTTGTTTAGTGGAGAGTAGTGACTCTGCCTGGATATTGGATTCGGGCGCTACTAACCATGTTTGTTCTTCTGTTCAGGGGATTGATTCCTGGCAGCCGCTGCGAGAGGGTGAGGTGACTCTACGGGTTGGATCCGGGGAGCTTGTCTCTGCTGCAATGATCGGCAAGGCGAAGCTACATTTTGGCAGGAACTACATTTTGTTGGACAATATGTATATAGTTCTAGGGTTTACTAGAAACCAAGTTTCCATTTCTTGCCTTTTAGAACAGTGTATTTCCGTTTCATTCCATGGTAATAAAGCGTTTATTTCCAGAAATGGTAATCTTATTTCTTCTGCTTCACTTGAGCATAATCTGTATGTTTTGAAACCTAATTCGGTCAAAGTGTTTTGAATACTGAATTGTTTAAAACTCAAAAACACGATCTAAGAAAGCGAAAGTTTCTCCTAAGGAAAATGCCCATCTTTGGCTTCTACGGTTAGGCCACATTAATCTCAATAGGATTGAGAAACTAGTGAAGAGTGGACTTCAAAACGAGTTGGAAGAAAACTCTTTGTCGGTGTGTGAGTCGTGCCTTGAGGGCAAGATGACCAAACTTCCTTTTAGTGGAAAAGGATATAGAGCCAAAGAGCCTCTTGAGTTAGTACATTCTGACCTCTGTGGTCCGATGAATGTTAAAGCTCGGGGTGGTTATGAGTATTTCGTGTCTTTCATAGACGATTACTCGAGGTATGGGTATATTTACCTAATGCGCAGGAAGTCTGAAACTCTTGAAAAGTTCAAGGAGTACAAGACTGAGGTTAAGAACCTCTTAGTTAAATCGCTTAAAACACTTCGATCGGATCGAAGTGGAGAGTACGTGGACACTGAATTCCAGGACTATATGATAGAACACGGAATCACGTATCAACTCTCAGCACCTGGTATGCTACAGCAGAATGGTGTATCGGAGAGGAGAAATAGAACCTTGTTGGACATGGTTCGGTAGATGATGAGCTATGCTCGTCTCCCTGATTCTTTTTGGGGTTACGCAGTGGATACTGCGATCTATATTTTGTGGACGTAAAGGCAGTTTACATCACTTCAGAATTTGGGGATGCTCGACCCACGTGTTGGTGTCAAACCCGAAAAAGTTGGAACCCCGTTCGAAATTGTGCCAATTTGTAGGTTACCCTAAAGAGACTAGGGGTTGTCTGTTTTACGATCCTAAGGAAAATAGGGTGCTTGTGTCGACAAACGCCATTTTCCTAGAGGAAGACCACGTCAGGGATCATTTACCAAGGAGTAAAATTGTGTTAAATGAAATGGGCAGTACATCAGCAAGAGTTGCTGATGGGGCTAGTACGTCAACAAGTGTTGTTGATCCTGGCACGTCTAGTCAAATCCGTTCCCAAGAGTTGGGAATGCCTCGTCGTAGTGGGAGGGTTGTGAGACAGCCTGATCGCTACATGGGTTTAGCTGAAACCTCAGTTGTCGCTCCTGATGATGACTTTGAGGATCCATTGACCTATGATCAGGCAATGGTTGATGTTGACAAAGACCAATGGATTAAAGCTATGGACCAGGAAATGGAGTCTATGTTCTTCAATTCAGTATGAGAGCTTGTGGATCAACCGGATGGGGTAAAACCTATTGGTTGAAAATGGATCTACAAGCGTAAACGTGGGGTAGATGGGAAGGTGCAGACCTTCAAAGCCCGACTAGTGGCAAAAGGTTTTACCCAGGTTGAAGGGGTTGACTATGAGGAGACCTTTTCACCTATTGCCATGGTAAAGTCGATCAGGATCCTTCTTGCCATTGTCGCGTATTATGACTACGAGGTATGGCAGATGGACGTCAAGACAGCCTTTCTGAATGGCAAACTTGATGACACCATCTACATGGACTAGCCCAAAGGGTTCATTGCCCAAGGCCAAGAGCAAAAGGTTTGGCGGCTTCATAGGTCCATTTATGGGCTGAAACAAGCTTTGAGGTCTTGGAATATAAGGTTTGATGAGGCAATCAAATCTTATGGCTTTGATCAAAATGTCGACGAGCCTTGTGTCTACAAGAAAATCGTTGACAAAACTGTCGCATTTTTGGTGTTGTATGTGGACGATATTCTTCTCATTGGGAATGAGGTAGAATTTCTTACTGATGTTAAGAAGTGGCTAGCTTCGCAATTCAAAATGAAAGATTTGGGAGAAGCTCAGTATGTTCTAGGTATCCAGATTTTCCGGAACCGGAAGAACAGGACGCTAGCCTTGTCTTAGGCGTCTTATATTCACAAGATGTTGTCTAGATATAAGATGCAGAACTCCAAGAAGGGTTTGCTGCCTTTCAGGCATGGGGTACACTTGTCTAAGGATCAGTGTCCTAAGACTCCTGTTATGCACGGTTGTAGGGAGCCTGATGTATGCCATGTAGTGTACTAGGCCCGACATCCATTATCACAAGAGGGAATTGTTAGTAGATATCACCAATCCAGATTAGATCACCGGACGGTAGTAAAAGGAAATCCTCAAGTATCTTAGGAGAACGAAGAACTACAGCTTAGTGTATGGAAGTGGGGATTTGATCCTTACGGGATACACGGATTCTGACTTTCAGACCGATATAGGATTCTAGGAAATCCACTTCGGGGTCAACCTTCATTCTTAATGGAGGAGTTGTAGTACGGCGAAGCATCAAGCAGGGATGCATCGCTGATTCCACTATGGAAGCAGAGTATATTGCGGCTTGTGAAGCTGCAAAGGAAGCTGTTTGGCTTAGGAAGTTCATGACGGATTTGGAAGTTGTTCCAAATATGAACTTGTCAATCACACTGTTCTGTGATAACAGTGGTGCAGTAGCCAACTCACATGAGCCTCGGAACCATAAGAGAGGCAAACACATTGAGCGCAAGTATCATCCGATCGGGGAGATTGCACGCATGAGACGTGGCGATCCACGTAGATAGCGTCGGAGCACAACGTGGTGATCCATTTACAAAGCCCCTCACGGCTAAGGTGTTTGAGGGTCACCTAGAGAGTCTAGGTCTTCGAGAGCTTCCTGACTAGGGCAAGTGGGAGATATGTAAACGAGTATTCAATGCCCTAGTTTATTGTATTACTTCATTGTACTTTATGTACATTTCAGAAATGTATTTTCCCACTAGCTTAGTCCAAGTGAGAGTTTGTTGGGATTTTTGTCCTAATCTCGTGTTTGTAAATTACTGTTTCAAATAAATAAGAGTTATTCATTTCATAACTTTGTGTCTCGCAATAAACTAAGCTCAAAGGTCATTGAATTTATGAGAGAACTAGAACTTGAACGGTGTGTAGTGGACACACAGGGAGGATCACGTTCGAGTAAATAACCCGAATGGTCCACAGTATATGGATAGGGTTGGAGACCTAATCCTGGATACACGGTGGATGCGACCCGCTTTGTATTAGATACAAACGAGGTGATCTGACTCGTTCATGTGGTTGACATGCGAGTGGGGGCATCTGTGCAATGAGATTGTACAAGACCAGATCGTGAGTTATTAGACCTCTTGATGTAACACCGTTGTGATGAGACTAATAATATCGTAGATGACCATTAGTGACTCGACACGAATCCTCGAGCGTGTTACGGACTCCACATGCGGGTGCATCCTTTGACTAGTACTGCAGTGAGGGTGGTCACAATTACTCGCCCAATATGCCTATCTTCTCAGGGACAGGACCAAGTAGGGAGTTGGGAACTTAACTACGCGAGATGGAATTCACTCGTTCCCGCCTTTAGGGTAACTAGAGGGGTTGTTCCCTTAAGTGTTGTCTCCAGGGCTTGGACAACGGGCACCCACCTTCTCACTGGCCCGAGAAGGGTGTTGTGTATGGTTGGACCATCACAATATGTTGTCCATTAGAGGACAAGTGGGGACTTAAGAAACATGAGGTAGACACAGGGGTAAAACGGTAATTTGACCCAGTCGTGTCTACGAACAACCTGTGAAGGGTCGACTCATGAGCATTGGTTATATCAGTGGACACGTAATATTCTACACTGACGGGAGTGCTGCTACGGGCTATAGTGGAGTGTTATCATTGCTAATGAATGTTGGTTAACTGAGTCAAAAAGTTTGTGTCACACCCCCTCCCGAACAACCTGCTAACTTAGCCCGGAAGACGACATGAAGCCAACAGACATTGTTACCTCTTAACAATACCTATTGACCGTGCTTTACCTAATAAACTTACTATGCTCACATATGGAACATTTTAAACTTAACACTGGGGGAACTAGACAACTATTAAACATACATAAGGAGAAACTCTTCTTAAATCTCTCTTGAAAACTAAAACGACAAGAACATCAGAACCACAAACAGGCCATACCATTAATTAAACAACCACAACCTCTAAAGCACATACGACTATAACTACATAGTCCCCTCAAACACTAACTACAATATATAAGGACTTGCTATACAACCCAGCCACGTACAAAATATCAACTCGTGGAGCTTTCAGCAGACTATGGCAGGATGTCAGGTACCAGGAGCTCGATCTCTACCTGAAAAGTTTGAAAACACTAAAAGAATGAGCTATGATGAAGCTCATTGAGTGACTGAGTTGAAAAGAAGACTATTAACTCGTAAATCATATCACCTGACCATCTATGAGCATATGCATATGTAATCAAACGTTAAAAGTAATTGTGTAATCATAATAACTTTTTCAGAAAACCAACAAGTATGTCGTTAAAATCTCGTAAGACATATGAATGATAGAAATTCTATTAATACATGTCACAGTCCACGTTGTGCAGGCCACGCCCAGTACAACCAACGTTTACTCTACGATGTAGTGGGGCCCGCCCAACACTCCCATCGTCTTTGTCGTAGTGGGGCCCGCCCAGCACTCACGACAACATTGTTGTCACGCCGTACACTCAACGTCGACAACAATATATGACATGTGTGCACACGGTGCTATATAGACTCGGGCTCAATGTCTCAGTCATTTACTCATTCAAGACTTAGAAAAACACATAAAAACATTTGAACATGTCTGCTTATCTTTTCTTTCGTAAAACTCAAGCTTACTCAGCTTGTTCATAAAAATTTGGAAATCTTTAAATCATACTTGCTAGTGCATACTTGCTCGAAATCATAACATTTCCATAAATTTTAGAAATCAATAAACATATGATCATGTATAAGTTTCATCGGGAGATCTAGGCTCACATCGAGCACTTGAAAACATTTCCAAGAAAACATGAATTCTCATGAACATGTGCTCAAAAGAAAATGTAAAGCATTTAAACCATTTCCTTCTAGCAAAACTTGCATTTCTTAAAGCATATCTCAAGCATATAGTTCATTTTCGAAGTTCGTTTTGTCGCTCACAGCGTTAAACTAGAACATTGGCCCATACACTCGACCTATCTCCTCTTGGCCTGTCAAACAAACCAAATCCATGTATTAGAACCTCGAGCTCATGATTTTTAACCTTAAAAATACAAAAACCACACCATCCAATTTTCCAACATTTCACAGATTTTATACCCTTTATTCAAACAATCATAACTTCTTCATTACTTATCCAAAAAGGATGTACTCTAAACTAAACTCTTTCATTTTTAACCCTCTAAAAATCATATGAAGACATGAAGTTGAGATTCCCAACAGATTGGTTCGAAAATACCTTTAAAGCTTTTTCCCTAAAAACAATTTCGTGTTGTTCTAGATTTGATTTCCTGCTGCAACCCGAAACTTGACCTTATATTTACAACATCTTCCAATCATTTTCGATTCACGATGTCTTCACGAAAGTTGTAGGAAATGCAATAAGATTTCCAACATACCTTTTAGAGCTTCTGGTTCCAACTCTACAGATCGGGACAATCAAAACACCAGAGGCTTCTCGGATTTGACAACAAATTCTATCTTCTGTCTTCCTCTTCACAAAACAGTAACTTAAGGTCAGAATTGGCTCGAGCATCCTTCACGAACTTTGTTCAAAATTGAATTAGCTTTCGAGAAAACAAAACCTCAACTCTTACCTCTTCCTGTACAGCTCGAGATGAACAGAAAATCAGAACAGGGTTGAGTTGATCACCTTGTTGATATATAATCAAGCTTTGAGTTCTCCTCCCTTCTTCTGCAACTCTAACTCACGAAAATCTCCTTCTTCTTCTTCCTTTCTTCTTCTTCCACGAAACCCTCAGCTCCTCTTTGTTGAATTAAGAAGAAGATCGATGGAAATAAGTTATTTAAAAAGAAAACAAAGGTGGGGGTCCCACCTTCCACTTTCCCTTTTTCATTTTTTTCCTTTTCCTTTCTTTTCTTTTCTTTTCTTTTCTGTTCAAAACAAATCCAACCATAATACATTAACCTTTTCCTTCTTGTTTTCTTTTATTTTTTTTCTTTTCTTTCTTGAATTCCAAAGAATGATCTCGGGTTTACAACTTACCTCCCCCTTAAGAAATTTCGTCCTCGAAATTTAGCAGTCTTTAAGTGAAAATCGTCAGGTACTTCCTCCTCATTTGGTCCTCTAACTCCCACGTTGCCTCCTCCACTCCGTGATGTCTCCAATGAACCTTCACGAGTGGGATCGTCTTGTTTCTTAAAACTTGTTCTTTCCTGTCGAGGATTCGAACTGCATCCTCTACGTAACTCATGTCTTCTTTCAGCTCAATGGGTTGTGCTTGCAGCACATGCGTCGGATCTGGAATATACTTCCTCAACATAGACACATGAAAAACATTATGTACTCGAGATAGTTCTGCTGGAAACTCCAGTCTGTAGGCTGCTGGCCCAACTCGCCCCGTTACTTGATAAGGACCAATATACCTAGGGCTTAGCTTGCCTTTCTTGCAAAAACGAAGGACACCTCTCCACGGAGATAACTTCAAGAAAACTTGATCTACGACTTGGAATTCTAAGTCCTTTCGTCACTTATCTGCGTAACTCTTCTGACGGTCTTGAGCTACCTTCAGATTCTCCCTGATTACCTTAATATTATCTATTGTAACTTGCACAAACTCAGGACCGATAAGCTTCTGCTCTCCTATTTCGTTCCAATATATGGGCGTTCTACATGGCTTTCCATATAGAGCCTCAAATGGTGCCATGCCAATACTTGACTAATAGCTGTTATTGTAAGTGAATTCCATAAGCGATAGGTGTGTATCCCAACTTCCCTAAAATTGAAGGACACATGCCCTCAACATGTCCTCTAAGGTTTGGATGGTCCTCTCTGACTGACCATCTGTCTGAGGATGGAATGCTGTACTAAAATTCAGCTTTGTCCCCAAAGCTTTATGTAAGCTAGGCCAAAACTTAGAAGTAAATCTCGGATCTCTATCTGAAACTATGGGCACTGCCACTCCGTATTGACTCACAATTTTATCGACGTATAGCTTAGCAAGCTGATCAAGCGTAGACGTCGCTTTAATCGTTATAAACCGTGTTGTTTTAGTGAGTCTATCCACTATTACCCAAATACCATCATGTCCACTTGAAGTACGTGGTAATCCAAACAGAAAATCCATAGTGATATGCTCCCATTTCCATTCCGGCACTGGCAATGGATTAAAGAGTCCTCCTGGTTTCTGTCTAATTGGTTTAATCTGCTGGCTGATCAAACATCTATCAACATAATCAGCTATATCTCGCTTCATCCCAGGCCACCAATACGTCCCCTTCAAAGTTTTATACATCTTGGTGCTTACTGGATGCATAGCGTAAGCTGAACTGTGAGCTTCCTCTAGAATAGCATCTTTAAGCTCACTAACACTCGAAACACATAGCCTTCCTTGCCTCTCTATGACCCCGTCTAATCTCATCTTAAATTCTACTTCTGAGCCCTGTTTGGACTTTCCAAACATTTTCTGCAGGTTACTATCCTCTAGCTGTCTTCTCACAATCTCTGCTATAAGTGAAGACCTGACTTGGAATTGAGCTAAGAGGGCCCCTGAACTCTCTGCAGTCACAACTGCCTTAGAATCCCTTAGAGTACTTAAAAATGTTGCTCGAATACCACACAAGGCATCCCTAGGAAGTCTTGACTTCCTGCTTAATGCATCTGCTACCACATTCGCCTTACCAATATTGTATTCTATGGTACAATCATAATCTTTAATCAGTTCTAGTCATCTTCTTTGTCTCATATTCAATTCTCTCTGATCAAAGATATATTTCAGACTCTTATGGTCTGTAAAATGTGACACCTCTCGCCAAATAAATAATGCCTCCAGATCTTCAATGCTAAAACAACTGCTGCTAGCTCAAGATCGTGGGTAAGGTAATTACACTCGTGCTTTTTCAATTGCCTTGATGCATAAGCTATTACTTTTCCTTCTTGCATGAGAACACACCCTTAACCTTGCCTCGAGGCATCACAGTAAACCGCATACTCTTTTCCTGTTACAGGAAGTGTTAGAATAGGTGTTGTAACTAATCTCTTTTTCAGCTCCTGAAAACTCTGTTCACACTTATCTGACCATTCAAACTTAACATTCTTCCTTGTTAAAGCTGTTAAGGGTAATGTAAATCGTGAGAAATCCTCAACAAACCATCTGTAGTATCCTGCCAAGCCTAGGAAACTACGTACCTCTGTCGCACTAGATGGTCTCTCCCAGTTAACTATTGCTTTCACTTTATTCGGATCCACACTAACTCCATTTGCTGAGACAACATGCCACAGAAACACTACCTGATTCAACCAAAACTCACATTCGGTGAATTTAGCGTACAACTGTTTATCACGTAGTGTTTGTAGAATAATCCTCTAATGTTCCTCATGGGCTTTCCTGTCAACCGAATAAACTAGTATATCATCAATGAATACTATCACACACTGATCCAAATACTGATGGAAATTCATGTTCATGAGGTCCATGAAAACTGCTGGTGCATTAGTCAAACCGAATGACATTACTAAAAGCTTATAATACCCGTACCTCGTTCTGAATGTTGTCTTAGGAATATCTGATTCTCTGGCCTTTAACTGATGATATCCTAATCTTAAATCAATCTTAGAAAACACTGATGCTCCTCTTAACTGGTCAAACAAGTTATCTATTCGGGATAAAGGATACTTGTTACGTATCGTGACTTTGTTTAACTGTCTATAATCAATGCATAATCTAAGGGTACCATCTATCTTCTTTACAAATAACACTGGAGCTCCCAAGGCAATACACTAGGCCTGATGTATCCCTTATCAACTAGTTCTTGTAACTGCATCTTCAACTCCTTGAGCTCACTTGGAGCCATTCTATACGGCCCGAAATAGGTGTTGTTCCTGGTAGCAATTCAATAGTGAACTCAACTTCCCTATCAGGTGGCAAACCCGAAAGATCTGCTGGAAAAACATCAAGAAATTCATTCACAACAAGAACATTTTCTGGTTTTAGCTTTTCCTCCTGCATCTCTACTACATGTGCAAGAAACATCGCGCAACCTTTTCTCGATAACTTCCCAGCTTTTAATGATGAAATCAAACTCGTAGGAATAATCTTTCTTTCACCCCTGAAAACCACTTCAGCCAACCCTGGTTTCCTGAAAACAACTTCTTTTCTATGGCAATCCATTGAAGCATAGTGACTGAATAAGAAATCCATCCCTAAGATTCCATCTAACATCTGCAACTGTAGTAGAAGAAGATCCACTTACATATTGAGACCTTCCACTAAGACCTCACAATCTCGCAACACTGCCTCGACTAGTGAAGCATCACCAACTGGCGTGTATATAACTAACCTTTCAAATAAAGGCTCTAGCTTCCTATTCAGCTTAGATAGGAATATACTGGAAACAAAGGAATGCGTAGCACCTGGATGTATCAAAATACGTGCAGGTACATTACAAATAGAAATCGTACCAGTAATCACATCTGGTGCAACCTCCGCTTCTTGCTGAGTCATAGAGTAGACCTTTCCCTGTTGCCTAGGTCTCCCTACAACTCCTTTCTGTCTAGAACCACTGGTGCCCTCTCCTGCAGCTACTGGAACTCTTGGTTGCTCAACTGTCTGGGACCCAACTCCCTGGTCCCTCTGTGCAGCTGCTCTAAGCTGTGGACAATCCCTCTTGAAATGCCCTGGCTGTCCACACTGGTAACACACACCGACACCAACAAGACATTGGCCTCGATGATTTTTACCACAGTTTGCACATGGAGTTCTCCTTGCTGCACTGGCAACAGACTCTTGCACTGTTTGTGGTCTTGTTGTGGATCTGACAGACTGACTAGGTGCTCTTTTTCTCTGCCTCTGATAGGCACCACTAACATTCATCTGCCTCGATGTCTGGCCGCCAGCTCGATTCTTAAAGTCTTGACGACTTGAAACATTCACTTCAAGTGTGAATCTCCATTGTTCACAACCCCGAAAACTGCTCGCCGTTGAAGGCCCACGAGTAGGCTCCACTACTGATTGCGCCTCTGCTATACTCTGCTCAACACGTAGTGCAGTCTCTACCAACTGAGAAAAATCAGTCCACTTAGCAATGGTTGTAACTGGGGTACGTATCTCAGGTCGTAACCCTCTTTCAAATCTTCGACACCTGTCACTCTCAGATGCCACAATTACTTCAGCATACCGCGATAAGTCAGTATACTTTCTCTCATATTCAGCCACGGAAAGTGATCCTTGCTTTAGTTCTAAAAATTCATCCCTCTTTGCCTCACGATACGTGCTAGGGTAATATTTATCTTCGAAGATGCTTCTGAAAGTTTGCCAATCTAGAGTGTGTGCATCACTGCGCCTGGCTAGTATTGACTGCTACCATCTTTCTTCTTGCTTCTCTAGCAGGAATGTGGCTAACTTGACTTTTCGCTCTTCAGGGCAACTCATCACGTCAAAACATTTCTCAAGCTTATTCAACCAAACCTCGGCGTCAGCTGGATCTGTGGAACCCTCAAACACTTTGGCTCCTAATTTCTTCAGACGTTTTATTCCATATGTCTTCTCTAGATCACTTGACCCTGCTCTCTCTGGCCTGCCTACCTCCTGTGAGGAAATGGCATGCTGCTCATCTCCGGCCTCAGTTTGGACATTTGGGGTACTAGATCCCCTCTCAGAATGGCCTTGGGTAGGATCCTCCGTCCCGCCCTGATCCTGCCTGCGTCGTTTGCTAGTACGTGGTGGCATGACTCCTATACAATATCAACACATTAGACATACTTTCTATACTTAATTCAAATACACAATATACTAAACTTCTATTCACATTTTAGCCCTAACTGGACTTGCTCTTATCCTTACTTGAACCATACTCTACTAGTTCAATCTTAACTAACTCAATAACTTGCTATGACTTTTTAATTTATTCTCAGAGCTAACTTGCCCTGTCTCATTCCCATGGAGCTAACTTCTCTGATACCAAGTTATCACACCCCCCTAACAACTTGCTAACTTAGCCCGGAACACGGCATAAAGCCAACAAACATTGTTACCTCTTAACAATACCTATTGACCCTATTTTACCTGATAAACATATTATGCTCACATATGGAACATTTTAAACTTAACACAGCGGAAACTGGACAACTATTAAACATACATAAGGAGAAACTCTTCTTAAATCTATCTTGAAAACTAAAACGACAAGAACATCAGAACCACAAACAGGCCAAACCATTAATTAAACAACCACAACCTCTAAAGCACATACGACTATAACTACATAGTCCCCTCAAACACTTACTACAATACATAAGGACTTGCTATACAACCCAGCCACGTACAAAATATCAACTCGTGGAGCTTTCAGCAGACTATGGCAGGATGTCAGGTACCAGGAGCTCGATCTCTACCTGAAAAGTTTGAAAACACTAAAAGAATGAGCTATGAAGCTCAATGAGTGACTGAGTTTAAAAGAAGACTATTAACTCGTAAATCATATCACCTGACCATCTATGAGCATATGCATCTGTAATCAAACGTTAAAAGTAATTGTGTAATCATAATAACTTTTCAGAAAACAAGCAAGTATGTCGTTAAAATCTCGTAAGGCATATGAATGATAGAAATCCTTTTAAAACATGTCACAGTCCACGTTGTGTAGGGTACGCCCAGTCCAACCAATGTTTATTCTACGATGTAGTGGGGCCCGCCCAACACTCCCATCGTCTTTGTCATAGTCGGACCCGCCCAGCACTCACGACAGCATTGTTGTCACGGAGTACACTCAACGTCGACAACAATATATGACCTGTGTGCACACGGTACTATATAGCCTCGGGCTCAATGTCAATCATTTACTCATTCAAGACTTATAAAAACACATAAAAACATTTGAACATGTCGGCTTATCTTTTCTTTCGTAAAACTCAAGCTTACTCAGCTTGTTCATAAAAATCTAGAAATCATTAAATCATACTTGCTAGGACATACATGCTCGAAATCATAACATTTTCATAAATTTCAGAAATCAATAAACATATGTTAATGTATAAGTTTCATCGGGAGATCTAGGCTCTCATCGAGCACTTGAATACATTTCCAAGAAAACATGAATTCTCATGAACATGTGCTCAAAAGAAAATGTAAAGCATTGAAACCATTTCCTTCTAGCAAAACTTGCATTTCTTAAAGCATATCTCAAGCATATAGTTCATTTTCGAAGTTCGTTTTGTCACTCACAGTGTTAAACTAGAACCTTGGCCCGTACACTCGACCTATCTCCTCTTGGCCTGTCAAACAAACCAAATCCATGTATTAGAACCTCGAGCTCATGATTTTTAACCTTAAAAATTCAAAAACCACACCATCCAATTTTCCAGAATTTCACAGATTTTATACCCTGTATTCAAATAGTCATAACTTCTTCATTACCTATCCAACGAGGATGTACTCTATACCATACTCTTTCTTTTTGAACCTTCTAAAAATCATATGAAGACATGAAGTTGAGATTCCCAACACATTGGTTCGAAAATACCTCGAAAGCTTTTTCCCCGAAAATAATTTCCTGTTGTTCCAGATTTGATTTCCTGCTGCAACCTGAAACTTGACCTGATATTTAAAACATCTTCCAATCATTTTCCATTCATGATTTCTTCACGAAAGTTGTAGGAAATGAAATAAGCTTTCCAACCATACCTATTAGAGCTTCTGACTCAAACTCTACAGATCGGAACAACCAAAACACCAGAGGCTTCTCAGATTTGACAGCAAATTTTATCTTCTATCTTCCTCTTCACAAAACAGTAACTTAAGGCAAGAATTGACTCGAGCATCCTTCACGAACTTTGATCAAAAATGAATTAGCTTTCGAGAAAATAAAACTGCAACTCTTACCTCTTGTTGTGGAGCTCGAGATGAACAGAAAATCAGAACAAGATTGAGTTGATCACCTTGCTGCTATACAATCAAGCTTTGAGTTCTCCTCCCTTCTTCTACAACTCTAACTCACGAAAATCTCCTTCTTCTTCTTCCTTTCTCCTTCTTCCACGAAACCCTCAGCTCCTCTTTGTTGAATTGAGAAGAAGATCGATGGAAATGAGTTATTTAAAAAGAAAACAAAGGTGGGGGTCCCACCTTCCACTTTCCCTTTTTCATTTTTTTCCTTTTCCATTCTTTTCTTTTCTTTTCTTTTCTTTTCAAAACAAATCCAACCATAATACATTAACCTTTTCTTTCTTGTTTTATTTTATTTTTTTTTCTTTTCTTTCTTGAATTCCAAAGAATGATCTCGGGTTTACAGTTTGACAGGTTAATCTCGGATCATTGGAGCCCATCACTGTAGGTCCATTAGGTCCCTCGGTTGGCTCAATCTGGGTTAAAAGAAGGGTTATTGGTATTCAATTGAAGTGTTTAATTTCACTTTAAGGGCATTTATGTCATTTATATGAGATATGAGTGATATAATATATAGTTTAATGTGAATTAGATTCATAATAAACTATAGGTTAGCGTAATTGTTGAATTAGGGCTATTTGGAGAAATTAATTGAGAGAAGTTAAATTGGATGTGATTCAATTTAATTAATCCACAATTATTGTAAATGATATTTGCAATATGAGATATGAGATATCTTATATTATGTGATTATGCAAATGAGATTTGCATAACCTATGGTTGTGGTAAAGTGATAATAATATGGAGATTTTAACTCCATCATTCCCACTATTTAAACCCTTTGCAAGAAGGGATTGAAAAGGCTTTCTCTCATTTTTTGATTTTGATCAGAGTGAAGAGATCAAAATTCTCTCTACTCTCTCAACTCTCCTTCCTCTCCAAAACTCTAGAATCCCACCATTCTCCTTCTTTTCAATAGAAGAACAACCGAGACTCCAAGTGGTAGTGTTCGGATTTCGTTGGTTGGAAGCGTTCGTTGAGATCGAGAAGCACAAAGTGTTCATGACCAAGAAAGAAACCTTAAAGAGAGTCTTCAACAAGTAAGTACTTTTATGTTGTTGTATTTTCTTCCTTCTTTTCCATGTTTAGCCTAGATCTAATAGTTAGATCATTTTGACAAAATCAAGTAGCGTAATGATACCATGACAATTCGATCGTCTTCCGCTGTGCGGGATTTTCATTCCCTTCATTTATGACTATAAAATTTGGCAAATGGATGTCAAGACAACCTTTCTGAATGGCAATCTTGAAGAGAGTATCTATATGGATCAACCAGAGGGGTTCATAGTTTAGGGTCAAGAGCAAAAGGTTTGCAAGCTTAAACGATCCATCTATGGATTGAAACAAGCTTCTAGATCCTGGAATATAAGATTTGATACTCCGATCAAATCTTATGGCTTTGAACAGAATATTGACGAGCCTTGTGTTTACAAGAAGATAGTCAATACCACTGTAGCTTTCTTAGTTCTATATGTAGACGATATCTTGCTCATTAGGAATGATGAAGAATTCCTGACTGGCGTTAAGGAATTGCTAGCGACCCAATTCGAAATGAAAGATTTGGGAGAGGCTCAGTTTGTTCTTGGAATTCAAATCGTTCGGAATCACAAGAACAAAACGCTAGCACTGTCTCAGGAATCTTATATTGACAAGATGTTGGTTAGATATAAGATGCAGAATTCCAAGAAGGGTTCATTACCTTTCAGGCATGGAATTCATTTGTCTAAGGAACAGTGTCCTAAGACACCTCAAGAAGTTGAGGATATGAGACGCATTCCTTATGCATCTGTTGTCGGTAGTCTGATGTATGTCATGTTATGTACTAGACCCGACATATGTTATGCAGTGGGAATAGTCAGAAGATATCAGTCTAATCCAGGATATGATCATTGGACTTCCATTAAGAACATCCTCAAGTATCCTAGGAGAACGAGGGACTATATTCTTGTGTATGGTGCAAAGGATTTGATCCTTGCAGGATACACTGACTCTGATTTTCAGACTGATGTAGATTCGAGGAAATCCACATCAGGATTAGTGTTCACTCTTAACGGAGGAGCTATAGTATGGACGATATAAAGCAAGGTTTTATTGCTAACTCCACCATGGAGGTTGAGTATGTCGCAGCTTGCGAAGCAGCGAAGGAGGCTATATGGCTTAGGAAATTCTTGACTGATTTGCAAGTTGTTCCAAATATGAACTTGCCTATCACCCTTTATTGTGATAATAGTGGTGTAGTGGCAAATTCAAAAGAACCTAGAAGCCATAAGCGCGGAAAGCACATAGAGCGCAAATATCATCTCATCAGGGAGATTGTGCAACGAGGAGACGTGATTGTCACGCAGATCGCTTCGGAGCACAACTTTGTTGATTCGTTTACAAAGCCCCTCACGGCTAAAGTGTTTAAGGGACACCTAGAGAGTCTAGGACTACGGGTTGTACAGTAGGGCAGTTTTTCTTTGCTCAGCATGTTTTACCCCACAGACGTTTTAGTCCAAGTGGGAGTTTGTTGGGTTTTATGTCCTAAAACTCGTGGTTTTGTAAACTGAATGTATATTCTATTTCACAATAAAGTTATTATTGAAATTTATTCAAGAAAGGTGTTATTGAATATTGTGTATTGTGTAACCTTAATCCAATAAAGAACCCTTTGCTATAAGAAGAATACTTGAACTTTATGTGTGACATAAAAGTGGATCAAGTTCAAGTTATAGCCATAACAGTCTATAGTATAAGAATAAGGTTGGGTACCTTATCCTGGGGACACTGTGGGCGCGACCCACTTTGTAGAATACAAACGATGTGATCCTAAATCGTTCATGTGGAGACATGTTAGTAGGGGCGCCCTACGCAATAAGTTTGCATAAGACTGGACCGTGAAATAGTCACTTAGACTTTATAACTCCGTTTACTGTCTTAACTGACTATATTCATACGATGACCTAGGTAACTCGATCTTAATCCTGAGCGTTCTATGAACTCCTGTTTATTCGGATTACCCTTAGATTTGCATGGGTGAGAGTGGCCCGAGACTGCCGACTCAATATGCCTTCCATTTCAGGGATAAAATCTGGTAGATAGCTGGGAACATAGTTCTGCAAGATGGAATTCCCTCCTACCCGCTTTAGGGATTAGTAGAGAGGTTGTTCCCTAAAGTGCTGACTCCGGGTCTTGAACAATGGGCCCACCCCTCTCAATTGTCCGAGAGGAATTCGGTTTGCTGGTTGGACCACAAAGCAATTGTTCATTAGAGGATCAGTGGTACTTAAGGAACAAGAGGTAATTACAGGCGTAAAACGGTAATTTTGACCCAGCTGTAATTACGAACAACATGTGAAGGATCGACTTACTAATCATGATTATATCGAGGGGACAGAAATATATCTACAATGAGGAGAGTGCAACCACTGGGCTTTAGTGGAGTGCCCCGGTGGTTAACAAATGTTGATTAGCTAGGCTTTAGTGGAGTGCCCCGGTGGTTAATCACGCATTGTTGGAGCTCATTACCTGTAGGTCCATTAGGTCCTCCTTACTAGCTCGGACTAAGCCTTGTAACATTTTGAGAGAAAAGAATTTGAATTGTTCAAATTCGAGTTTGGGAGAAAACGTTAATTATATGTGATATATTTAACGAATCATATCTTAATTATGAATTAAACTATGATTAAAAAGAGGTGTATATATTTAAATATAATTTAAATATTGGATTGGTTTATAGCATGAATAAAGATTCATGTTCGAAAAATCGATCGGGATCGGGCAATTTATTTAATTTAATATTTGATATTAAATTAAATTAAAAATTAATTATTTAATTATTTAATTAAATTAATTTTAATTAAAAATCAATTTAATATTGATTTTAGAATTAAAATTAAATGTAAAATTAGTGGATTTTCATGGATTTTCCATAAAATCCAAATTGCAACTTGCCCAATCCCTCTCATCTTCAAATTCACCAAATTTGGCCACCTCAATCTCAAAGAATCCTCATCACCCTTGAGTTGTCCCTCTAATGAAGCTTAATGAAGGTTTATATAATGGTGATTTGAGGGATGTAAATAGAATTTTGCAGAAAATTCTCAATTCTCCGAATTAGTGTGAGGTCTTTTCTTCCAAATTCTCTCAACCTAGGATTCCACAATCCATTCTAAGGCCTGAGGATAGTAAGGAAGACTCTAACGGTTGTCCACGAAGTGTTCGTGTTGAAAATCATCCACTGGGTGAAGAGACTTTGATCTTCAAAGTTGAGTTTTCTATCCCTCTGTTTTTCCATCTTTGAGCATGCATTTTATTTTACAAAATTGATCAACTTAGAGTGTTCAAGATCCAAAATTTCTTCAGTTTTCTTAATCTATACACTTTTAGTTATTCATTAGAGGAGTAGTGGGGGCTTAAGGTACAAGAAGTAGACATAGGGGTAAAATGATAATTTGACCCAGCAGTGTCTACGAACAACCTGTGAAGGGTCGACTCATGGGCATTAGTTATATCAGTGGACACATCTTGTCTTACACTGACGGGAGTGCGCCTAAGAGATTTAGTGGAGTGTTACCATAGCTAATGAATGTTGATTAATTGGGTCAAAAAGTTTGACAGGATAATCTCAAATCATTGGGGCTCGTACTGTAGGTCCATAAGGTCCCTCAGTTGGCTCAAACTTGATTAATAGAAGGTTTACTATTTTGGTGTGAATTGAAGTGTTCCAGTTCACTAAAGGGCATTTATGTCATTTATATGAGATATGAATGATATATTATATTGTTTAATGTGAATGAGATTCATAATAAACTATAGGTTAGCCTAATTGTTGAACTAGGGCTTATTTGGAGAAATTGGATTGAGAGAAATTAAATTGGATGTGATTCAATTTTAAAATCCACAATAATGAAAATGTGATTTGTAAAATGAGATATGAGATTCTTATAATATGTGGTTATGCAAATATGATTTGCATAACCTATGGTTGTGGTAAAATGGTAAATAGGTGGAGATTTCAACTCCACCTATCACCATTATATAAATCCCTTTGCAAGAATGGTTGATTAATCTAATGCTCATTTTTGGAATTCTCACCAAAATAAGCATTCACTTTTCTCTCTAAAATCTCTCTAAAAAACTCTCTTCCATAACCAAAAGAAGGATCCCACCATCCTCCTTCTACCAAAAGTAGAACAACTGTGTAACCTAGTGGAGGTGTCCGGTCGTTGTTCGTGTGAGGAGATCAAGATTGTTTAGAACAAGGAGAGCACGAAGAGTTCGTGAACGGAAGGAAAACTTGAAAATTGTCTTCAACAAGTAAGTAGCATTGAATTTGCTGTTTTTCCTTTCTAGAATTGCATGTTTAACCTTTTGTATGTGATTGTTTAATTTTAACAAAATTAAGTTGCACAACGATACCACGACGATTTGATCGTCTTCCGCTATGCTGGGACTCTAATTCCCTTCAGTTGGAGACCTAATCCTGGATACGCTGTGGATGCGACCTGCTTTGTATTAGATACAAACGAGGTGATCCAGCTCGTTCATATGGTTGACATGCGAGTGGGGGCATCCTGTGCAATGAGATTGCACAAGACCGGATCGTGAATTATTAGACTTACTGATCTAACACCGTTAACAAAATGGGACTAATAACTTCGTAGATGACAATTAATGACTCGACCTTAATCCTGAGTGTGTTACGGACTCTTGTCTGCGGGGGTTTGTCCTTTGACTAGTACGGGTGAGGGTGGTCACAGTTACTCGCCCAATATGCCTATCTTCTCAGTGACAGGACCACGTGGGTAGCTGGGAACTTGACTACGAGAGATGGAATTCACTCGTTCCCAGCTTAGGAAAACTAGAGGGGTCATCCCTTAAGTGATGTCTCCAGGGCTTGGACAACGAGCGCTCACCCTCTCACTGGCCCGAGAGGGGTATTATTTATGGTTGGACCAGACAACGTTGTTTTTCATTAGAGGAGCAATGGGGACTTAAGGAGAAAAAGGTAGACACAGGGGTACAACGGTAATTTGACCCATCAGCGTCTACGAACAACTTGTGAATGGTCGACTCACGGACATTGGTTATATCAATTGACACAACTTGTCCTACAGTGATGGGAGTGCAGCTATGGGGTTTAGTGGAGTGTTACCGTAGCTAATCAATGTTTAATAATCGGGTCAAAGAGTTTGACTGGTTAGTCTCGGATCATTGGAGCTCGTCATCTATAGGTCCATTAGGTCACTCGGTTGGCTCAAACTTGATAGATAGAGAGTTTACAGTTTGGTGTGGATTTGAAGTGTTCAAATTTATTAAAAGGATATTTATGTCATTTATATGAGATATGATTAACATATTCTATAGTTTAATGTGAACGAGATTCATAATAAACTATAGGTTAGTCTAATTGATTAATTAGTACAAATTTAGAGACATTTGATTGAGAGAAATTAAATTGAATGTGATTCAATTTAAAATCCACAATTATACATATGTCATTTGTAATAAGGTATGAGATATCTTATTATATGTGGTTATGCAAATATGATTTGCATAACCTAAGGTTGTGGTAAAATGGTAAATAGGTGGTGATTTCAACTTCACCTATCACCATTATATAATACCTTTGTGAGAAGGCTTTGTAAGGCTAATTGCTCTTTTTTTGGATTCTCACCAAAAGGAGAATTCTCTCTTCTCTCAAATTCTCTCTAGAATTTCTCTCTTCCCCTAAACCAAAGGAGTTCCATCACACTCCCTCTACCAGCCGAGAACAACCGAGAAGATCAATTGGAGGTGTCCAAATCATTTAGTTCGAGAGATCGTATGGCATGTTGTGTACTAGGCCCGACATCTGTTATGTAGTTGAGATTGTCAAGGTATCAATCTAATCTAGGATTAGATCACTGGACAACCGTAAAGGCAATCCTCAAGTATCGTAGGAGAACGAGAAACTACAACCTAGTGTATGTGAGTGGGGATTTGATCCTTATGGGATACACAAATTCTGACTTTCAGACCGATAAGGATTCTAGAAAATCTACTTCGGGGTCAACCTTCATTCTTAATGGAGGAGGTGTAGTATAGCGAACATCAAGCAGGGATTCATCGCTGATTCAACTATGGAAGCTGAGTACGTTTTAGCTTGTGAAGCTGCAAACGAAGTTGTTGATGCGAAAATTTCGGATGCCCTAAACTAATGCAAATTAGAATAAAACCCCGACACTTTTACGACGTGCAAGTATACACGGTCGAGAGCAGCAAGTGATAAGTTAAAAGTATCGATCCCACGAGGACTAGTTAGACCTAATTTAGTGAGTGTCCTAGCAAATTTTCCTTATTTTAGTACAATGCATGAGTGTGCAATTTATTGTTTAAAATAAATAAGTTGATACGATAAGAAAGATAAGATAAGACCAAAGAAAATAATTGAATTTAAATGCAGGGAGAGGAGAATGCAAACAAGAAAGACAGATACAAGAGATGAGATTTGTAATGAAAAATAAGCTTAAGTTAGGTTAGAGATCTAATGTTCAATTGGAATAAATTTTTAGTGATGCCTTGAATTTACCTACACATGCATTCAAATGATTCTTTCCAAAATCACTAAGTTTTAAAACCTACAATTTCCCAATTGTGATCTAAATTATGCCCATGATTTTAGGTTCTAGGTGGGTTAATTATCCCTAATCAACTCAATGATCCTAGAATGAAATTTTAGTTTTCTAATTCATTAGCTTTCCCAAGTTTATGAATTATAGAGAAGTTAAAAGGCCAATTTTAATTCTCATGCAACGTTAAATTTAATAAAATTTCATAAATTCAATCAATGACATCAACCATAAATTTAATCCAAAATTACATTAAAACAACCTAACCCTTGCTTAAGAAAATTTAGTTCATGTAAAGGATCAATCACACTTCATTAAATTGGTCATGCTTACACTAATCAAGAAATTCATATGCAAAAATAATCCAAAACAATACACAAAAATTTCTTAGAAACGATAAGGCAATTAATCTCCAATTAGTGTATGACAAGGCCCAATAAAATCGGTGATATTTGCCAAAATATTAGAGTAAGTGCTAGAAGAAAGGAAGTCAAATTACACAACAATTAGGCTAAAATTGCTTCAAAGAATGCCTAACAAAACACCTCGATTTCGGTATAAAGTTAGGCACTTTGCTTTCAAAGAATTGCTTGGTTGTTCCCAACACCGATCGACCAATTGCTTCAAAGAAAAAGCCTATCGGGTACCTCCTTCACAAAGAAATTGCGACGTTGCTTCAAAGAAACCTCTCGGCGACTCCGGCGCCGCAACCTCACGCGATTGCTTCAAAGAAATCGATGGGCCAACTCTCTCGATGTCGTCCCTCGCAATTCTTTGTAGCAAACCTTTATCGATTAGCTTCTCCCTTGGCCTCTCGAACCCTCTCGCTCGGTCTTGCGTAGCAACTTCACCAACGATTTCTTCGCGCCTTTTTGCTATAGCAATTGCCTGAGATGCAGGCCTCTCAGCCGATGGTGCAGCGGGGGCACTTTGCTTCAAAGAAAGCCCTTGGGTTGGCTTCAACAAGCGGTCGACCAATTTGCTTCAAAGAAAGGCAAGAAACAGCAGCAACAACCCCTTGGATCCACTGATTGCTTCAGCAAACAGCAACCAACACAACTGCAGCAGCCTCACGCGATTGCTTCAGCAAATCGATAGGCCAACTCTCCCGATGTCGTCCCTCGCAATTGCTACAGCAAATCTAGGCGCCTTCCTCCGATCGCTTGAAAGAAGGTAGTAGGTTGGCTCTCCCGAATGCCCTCACTAATCTGCTCCCTCAACTTTGCTGTAGCAAAATTGAAGCCCCTCTCGGTCTGCCTCAAACAATTGCCTCAGCCACGGATTAACCTCACGATTGCTACAGCAAAGACACCATCATGCTTTGTCTCTCCAACGAACACTTTGCTGTAGCAATCACTTGGTTCTCCTTCTCTTCTCGGTCTCTTTCTCTTGTCGCAATTTCTCTCTTCTCACCACACTTGTAAACCCTAGCCTTCTTATGCAAGATGGTGTTGCCCTAACTCCACAAATTACAAAAATACCCTTAAGGGTAAAAAGACCATATTACCCTTTGGGTAAAATGTCTAAAATGCCCTTAGGGACTCTTGTAATTTTTAAACATCTCCTACACACAGAAAAATCCCAAATACATTTATGAAGTCAATTATAAATCAAACTAAATACACGAGGATTTTTGGAGTTAAGAAAAATCTCAAATTTCGGTCTTTAATTAACCGTTAGCTTATTTTCCTAAATTCTTGAATTAAAACACAAAAACATCAAAATTAATTCTTTTTGCACCTAATGCTTAAATTCAAGATATTAAAGCTAACACACATAATTTAGGGATAAAATAACATGAGGATGACTAAATTAAATGCAATTCAAGTGGATTAAACACTAAAATTCTAGTAAAATAACTCACTTATGGTGAGTTATCAGTTGTTTGGCTTAGGAAGTTCATGACTGATTGGGAAAGTGTTCCAAATATGAACTTTTCGATCACGCTGTTTTGTGACAACAGTTGTGTTGTAGCCAACTCGAAAGAACCTTAGAGTCATAAGAGGGGCAAGCTCATTGAGCGGAAGTATGACTTGATCGACGTGGCAGTCACGCAGATAGCATCGGAGCACAACGTTGCTGATCCATTTACAAAGACCCTCACGGCTAAGGTGTTTGAGGGTCACCTAGAGAGTCTAGGTCTTTGAGTGCATCCTGACTAGGGCAAGTGAGAGTATTGTAACGAGTATTCAATGACCTAGTTTATTGTATTACTTTATTGTAATCTTTGTACATTTGAGAACTGTATGTTTGCTCCACTAGCTTAGTTCAAGCTGGAGTTTGTTAGGATGTATGTCTTAATCTCGTTTTGTTTGTAATGTTACCATTTGAAATTAATAAGAGTTATTTCTTTCATCTCTTTGTGTCTCGCATTTTTACAATCTTTGTCCAATAAACTAAGCCCCAGGGTCATTGAATTTATGAGATAAATAGAACTTGAATGGTGTGTAGTGGACACACAGGGAAGATCACGTTCGAGTTAATTACCCGAATGGTCTACAATATATGGATAGGGTTGGAGACCTAATCCTTCATACGCTATGAATGCAACCCGCTTTGTATTAGATACAGACGAGGTGATCTGACTCGTTCATGTGGTTGGCATGCGAGTGGGAGCATCCTGTACAATGGGATTGTAAAAGTCTGGACCATGAATTATTAGACCTACTGATGTAACATCGTTAACAGTATGGGAACAATAACCTCGTAGATGACCATTAGTGACTCGACCTGAATCCTGAGCGTGTTACGGACTCTTGTCTGCGGGGGTCTGTCCTTTGACTAGTACGGGTGAGGGTGGTCACAGTTACTCGCCCACTATGTCTATCTTCTCAAGGACAAGACCACGTGGGGAGCTGGGAACTTAACTACGCGAGATGGAATTCACTCGTTCCTGACTTAGGGAAACTAGAGGGGTTGTTCACTTAAGTGTTGTCTCCAGGGCTTGGACAACGGGCGCCAACCCTCTCACTGGCCCGAGGGGGTGTTGTTTATTGTTTGACCATACAACGTTGTTGCTCCTTAGAGGAGCAATGGGGACTTAAGGAGCAAGAGGTAGACACAGGGGTACAATGGTAATTTGAGCTAGCAGTGTCTACGAACAAGGGTCGACTCATGGGCATTGGTTATATCAGTGGACACAACTTGTCCTACAATGATGGGAGTGTAGCTACGGGCTTTAGTGGAGTGTTACTGTAGCTAATGAATGTTGAATAACCGGATCAAAGAGTTTGACAGGTTAGTCTCGGATCATTGGAGCTCGTCACGTGTAGGTCCATTAGGTCCCTCGGTTGGCTCAAACTGGATTAATAAAGGGTTTACAGTTTTTGAGTGAATTTGAAGTGTTCAAATTCATTAAAGGGTAATTATGTTATTTATATGTGATATGATTGACATATTATATAGTTTAATGTGAATGAGATTTATAATAAACTATAAGTTAGCCTAATTGTCTAATTAGGGCTAATTTGGAGAAACTTGATTGAGAGAAATTAAAATTGAATGTGATTCAATTTAAAATCCACTATTATACAAATGTGATTTGTCTAATGAGATATGAGATATCTTATTATATGTGGTTTTGCAAATATGATTTGTATAACCTATGGTTGTGGTTAAATGCTAAATAGGTTGAGATTTCAACTCCACCTATCACCATTATATAAGCCCTTTGCAAGAAGGATTCGATATGCATTTGGCTCTTTTTTTTTAGAAATCTCACCAAAGAGCTCTTGCAATTCTCTCTCAAGTTCTGTCTCAATCTCTCGTCCCTTTCACCCAAAAAGGAGTCCTACAACTCTCTTTCTACCAAAGGAAGAACAACCGAGAAACCTTTCGGAGCGTGTCCGATTTATTGTTCGTTCGAGGAGATCGAGTACGTGATATTGACTCATACAAATACCATCCGAAACGGGAGCTCCCATTTGCGCCATGAGGCCGAGTATGGATCGTCTCACGGTGCGAACTTAATGGAGATTTGTAGTCGAAAAAACAAATGTAGCTCATACGCTTTATTTCCTCCCACTCAACACTTTAAGTTAATCGGGATTGACCTAGATAAACCAACTATAATTTACCTAAGTCTACTAATATAACTCTTTTATTTGATTAGCCTAAGTCTATAATCACATTATTAACTTAGGTCTATGTGAGTAAATTAATTAACTTTTAATTAACAACACTCACGAGAATATAACCTATGAATCTCCGGACCAAATGCACTCCTAAGTCGGCTCCCTGGTAGAGGGCGTTCCGCAAAACGTTAGCTTAAATACCCCAGCCTTGGACAGAATCTTCCTTAAACAGAGCTAATAATTAGTCTCCATTCATAAGTCATATTTGATTTCCTAATTCTAATCTTATTAGAACTATAAAACCTAAGTCTAATTATTCAAGTTCTAAACAATTTAAAACTAATAATTAACTTATGTTACATGCATTTATAGTGTTTGATCATCCATCACATGAATAATAAAACTATATAACATACATTCATCACATGATAAATGCATGTCTATGCTTTTAATATAAGAAATATAACACTTATATTAATTATATTAAAACATGCATTATATTATAACACTTATAATATAATCCTATCATCCATACTATAAATTATAACTCTTATAATATAAATGTGATTCATGAAATGTTTAACATAAGGTGGGATTTTAATCTATATGACATACATTATGCACATAGAATAAATAAATTCCATACATCTCATGCATAAAATATATTAAATAGCAAAATTGGACCGGTTTTGGCACCCTAGGGGACATTAATTAAATTAATTAACATTTATATTACATTTATATTAATATTAATAAATAATAATAATTATAAAATACATTTTACAATAAAATAAATAATTAAAATTATCAAAAAACCGTCCCACGTTTGAAAACCGTCCATAAAGCCACTAAGCGCGCAAACTACTCCTCTACGCTCATAGCGTTGCAACGCTGCAGCGTGCAACGTTGTACTCAGCGTGCCCAACGCCACAGCGTTGCAACGCTACACCCAACGTGCAACGCTGACTTGCAATACATCCTCCAACCGCGCGGACGACGTTGAGACGCCGAAGAACAACGTCTCAACACTATCGATTGTACAACAAACACCTTTGCTGATTTTCAACGAATTTCACCCGTTTGCGCTCTGATTTCTTCACAGCAACTTGTTGCGTAAAATAATTTTTCAATACCGCAAGTGTACAGGTAAAGTTTTAGTATAGTGATTTAGAGTTCCAAGTATGTCCTCGAGAATAGGTTTCTAGAATAATTAATTACGAAGATACTTATTCTCAATTTTATATAAAGCAACAAAACTTTGATGTATAGTGAAAAAAAAGATAGAAAATAAATGTATAATTGGAGATACGAATATGATAGAATTGAAGGAATATGATTTCACAAGTTAATTACTTATTTAACACATGCAATGAACTAATATTATGAATTTATAACAAGAAGTGAAAATATTCAAGAGAATCTCTCGATCCGTAAAGAGCCTCACACACACGATAAATTCTAAAATTTCCTTATGAATTTTAAAATCATGCACGAAATTAACCAACTTCTTTATTTGTTTCCCAAAAAACTCTAAGTCATTCTCATGCCAGATTTCTAAGGATTTTGACAACTTTGCTCTAATCTAAGTTTCTTTCTCTCGAGTCCACTTAAACCAACAAGATTTATAAAATTAAGAACAAATTGTCCATAATAAATAACAAAACAAAGTTCAATACATAATCAAATAAATCTAAAACATGCTAATCAAATTCCAACTACAACGTTTAGCTACTCAGATTCCCCACGAAAACAAGCTAAAGTCATAGGAAAAGTCTTTAAACTCAATACAAACTAAAAGGAAGAGAAATAAACTTATGTTTCGAAGCCGGTCCCTCGTTCTCGAGCTCCCGTCACGATCTCGAGCCTCCACAAACGCTTTGGTTCCCAAGGAATGCTCTTCTTTCTCCTCTTAGAGTGTGTATTTCGAAATTAGGGCTAAAAACTACCTAATTCGGCTCCCCCTTGCAATGAAAACAATATGTTATATTTATATGGCTTTTCGGTACAGCGTTGCAATGCTGGTCATGGCGTTGCAACATTGTGTCTGCTGCCATCCAGCCCACTGCGACCATTTTTGTCATATCTTTTCGCTCTGGTGTCCAAATGACATCCGGTTTGATGCGTTGGAATAATGATTCGATATAGAATCTCTCAGTATATTTTTTATACTCAAAATACATCTAGAGTTTTCTTGGGTCTTCAATTAAGCATACACATGTTCCAAATTGGCCCAAAATAGCCTCAAAACACTCAATTCTTGCTTCTCAAGCTCAGTTTCCTGAAATTAACCATAAAATGCCATGAAAGCATATGTTGTAAGTATAAAAACTTGCTAAAATATAGAAATAAGATAGAATATTTGCATGCTATCAAATATCCCCACACTTATGGTTTTGCTAGACCGAAGCAAAACAAAATTAAACTATAAGAACTTTCTTATGCATATATCAGACTCAAGCCTCAGAGATTTAAAAGGAAATTTCAGTAATCACGGGTAACAATAAAAAATGATACTTTAACAAGCAATTTAAAACTATTCCTAAGTGTTCCTACGTGTGTGTGTGATTAGCCTCCGTTCCTTTAATCTCAACTAAGCCCGGAACAACTTTATTAGGTTCTCCATTCAATTTCCCCCTACACTAGCTTTCATACATCCACTGCAGGGACCCTTACCTAGAGCACTCGCTCAATGAGTGCCCTAACTGATCATAGTGAAGGTAGCTCTTTTTGTGCTCACGATTTTTTTTCTTTAACAAACTAAACAACATAAACAAAACAAAATTTTTCACATAATGCACAAATTTTACAAATCATGCACTTCAAACTGTCATTCACCCTATCCTGCAGTTTAACTCTCAATCAGTTCTCAGACCTATCGAGATGACATCAACCTTCTAAACCTAATAACTTTGTTCTAAGCATTTCAAAACTACAGGAACACAGACTATGCGCATAATAATGCAGGAAAAACTCAAGAATTTTTTTAAATTAACTTAAATTCATATCATGCTCTCAAGTTTCAGCAGAATCACAAGATTTTTTCAATTAAATCTCATCCTAGGTCATCCTAATCATACTTATGCATAAAATCAATCAGCAATCAACACATACTCAGGACAGTCGTAACAGATACACAAAATCCCACCTCCAAACTTAAACTAAACATTGCCCCCAATGTTTGCAAAATAAACTCAAATAAAGTAAAAAGGGTAAGAGTGAACAATACTGTACTGAGGAATGAAGATCTTTATTTTTTTTTTCTGAATTCCTTGGATGACCAAATCACGTGAGATGAAGTATTGCGGAACAGGAGCATAGGGTTCACGAGGGAAGACATCGACCACTTAACAAAGCAAAACAAACAAACTAGTAAGAAAGCCAACAACTAAAACAAAAACTGAAAAGAAGTAACAAAGAACTAAAACTTAAAACTTGGGTTGCCTCCCAATAAGCGTTTTCTTTAACGTCTTTAGCTAGACTGTAACTTATGATTGACATCAAGGCGCGTAAAATTGTTCATATTTCTTTGGGCCCTTCTTGCTTCAAACGATATAGTCTTTTAAGTGTAACAAGTTATCTTGTTTTTCCTGGGCACCTGAAAGAAAAATATTTTTGTTATTTTTGTGGATCGAAATAAAAGAATACAAATCAAAACAAGACTCGTGAGTATAGAAAAAATGGTTATGAAGATTAAAAGAAACGTTTGGAGATAAAGGGAGGGGAGAATTTTCAGCCTCAAACTCTATCACCTGAATTCTTTCGTTGGAAGTGATTGTATTACCATTGTCTACCTCACAAACCTGTTTTTGGTGTGTTTCAGTCTCTTCCAACTCATCCTCACTATCATATGAATACGTCCTCATACGTTGCTCCTCCTCAGCGGCAAGATAAGGAATTTGCTCTTGTAGGGCCTTAAGGGATTCCACCAATTGATTAAGATGATGAGTCATTCCATGTATTATTGCCCCAAGTTCTACCACTTTAGCTTCTAACTTATTCAACCTTTCTAATTCATCATGAAACAAATTTTTTATCCTCAACTCAAAAGTATATTCCATTAATAAATCCACAAGAGAAGAGTTTTCGATAGATTGGTTGGGGTAGGAAAAATTTTTGTTCCAAATGCCTATATGATTACCATCAAAAGAATTTTCATAAATCATAGATTCATAATGGTAAGGATTAGACATTTGGTATCTAGAGAAATCATGATTCACATACCTAGGATCCTAAGTATAATACATTGGCGAAGAATTACGGTCATGAAAAGTCATACTTTAAATTATGACAATTCGAATCTAAACTTTTACACAAAATCAACACAACCAAAACATGAGACAAAGACTCGAACAACACACCAGACTAAATTAGGAACAAACAAGCAAAAAAAATAAACAAACAAATAAGGAGAAAAAAATAAATAAGGAAAGAAATAAATAAGGAAAACAACAAATATGAAAAAATAAAAAAATAAGGAAAAAAATAAATAAGGAAAGAAAAAAGGGAAGAAAAAAAGGAAAAGAACAAAAAAGCGAAAAAAGAGGAAAAACAACAAATAAGAAAAAATAAAAAAAATAACAAATAAGGAAAGAAATAAGGAAAGAAACAAAAAAGAAACAAAACACAAAAGAAACAAAAAAAGAAAAACAACAAATAAGGAAAAAAAATAAAAAGTAAAAAAGAAAAAATTCAGAAAAAAACACAAAATGAAAAAAAACAAATAAGGAAAAAAAATCAAATAAGGAAAGAAAACAAATAAGGAAAAAGCAAATACGTAAGAAACAAGTAAGGAAACAAAACACAAAAGGAAAGAAAACAAATATGGAAAGAAAACAACTAAGGAAAGAAAACAAATAATGAAAAGAAAAAAATTAATATGGAAAAAACAAATGAGGAAAAAAAAACACAAAATGAAAAAAAAAACTTTATTCTAAAATCTCGAATTTTCTCCCAATATTAATCAATTTAAATAATAGCCATTCCCCGACAACGACACCAAAAACTTGTTGCGTAAAATAATTTTGTAATACCGCAAGTGAACTGGTAATGTTTTAGTATAGTGATTTGGAGTTCCAAGTCTCGTCTTCGGGAATGAGTTTCTAGATTAATTAATTACAAAGATATTATTGTTAATTTTATCTAAAGCAACAAAACTTTAATGTATAGTGAAAACAAAGATAGAAAATAAATGTACAATTGGAGACACGAATATGATAAATTGAAGGAAGATGATTTCACATGTTAATTCCTTATTTAACACATGCAATGAACTAATATTATGAATTTATAAACAAGAAGTGAAAATATTCTAGAGAATCTCTTGATCCGTAGTGAGCCTCACACCCACAATAAATTCTAAAGTTTCCTTATGAATTTCAAAAGCATGCACGACATTAAGCAACTTTTTTATGTGCTTCCCAAAAAACTCTAGGTCATTCTCATGCCAGATTTCTAAGGATTTTGACAAGTTTGCTCTAATCTAAGTTTCTTTCTCTCGAGTCCACTTAAACCAACAAGATTTATGAAATTAAGAAAGAATTGTCAAAAATAAATAACAAAACAAAGTTTAATACATAATCAAATAAATCTAAAACATGCTATTCAAATTCCAACTAAAACGTTTAGCTACTCAAAATCACAATAAAAATAAGCTAAAGACATAGGAAAAGTCTTTAAACTCAATTACAAACTAAAAGAAAGAGAAATAAACTTATGTGTCGAAGCCGGTCCCTCGTTCCCGAACTCACGTCATGATCTCGAGCCCTCACAAACGTTTTTGCTCCCAAGGAATGCTCTTTTTTCTCCCCTTAGAGTGTGTATTTCGAAATTAGGGTTAAAAACTACCAAATTCGACTCCCCTTGCAATAAAAACAACATGTTATATTTATAGGGTTTTTCGGTACGGCGTTGCAACGCTGGTCATGGCGTTGCAACGCTGTGCCTGCTGCCATCCATCCCACTGTGACCATTTTTATCATATTTTTTCGCTCGGGTGTTCAAATGACCTCCAGTTTGATGCGTTGGAATCGTGATTCGATGTAGAATCTCTCAGTATATTTTCTATATTCAAAATACATCTATAGTTTTCTTGGTTCTTCAATTAAGCATACACATGTTCCAAATTGCACCAAAATAGCCTCAAAACACTCAATTCTTGCTTCTCAAGCTCAGTTTCTTGAAATTAACCATAAAATGCCATTAAAGCTTATGTTTTAGGTATAAAACTAGCTAAAATAAAGAAATAAGATAGCATATTTACATGCTATCACAACTCTTGCCACGAACGACACGGAATTACAGACTCGATTTACTTTCTCAAATGCCCCAAAACACTAGGCCTTTACATTGATCTCATCAACAGAAAAGTACATCTAAATTTAAGTGTCAAAACAAAAACATCCAATATGAAAACCAACAATTCATCACATGACCTAAAGCATACCCACCTTATTTTAAGAAAACCAATTTTTTCAACGAAGAAGCCAACGATTGGCTCCAATACCATTGAAGGGAATGAAACTCCCGCAGTGGAAAACGACTTTAAATCGTTGTGGTGTTCGTTGTGAAAAACGTTTTCTTGAACAGAATTTATCGCATAAATCCAAGGCTAAACATGCTTGAGCAGAAGAAAAACAGTGAGTTAAGGTTACTTACTTGTTGAAGAACGTTTCTTCAAGATCTCCTTCTCCGATCACGAACTCTTGGTGCTATCGATCTCTACGATCATGATCTCTCGAACCGAGCGAATTGTACACCTCCAATTGATCTTCTCGGTTGTTCTTGATCGGTAGAGGGACAGAGGTGGAACTCCCTTTGGTTGAGGGGTAGAGTGAATTTGAGAAAAGAGATAGTTCTCCTTTTGGTGAGAACCCAAAAAATGAGCAATGCCTTAAGCAATCCTTTTTGCAAAGGTGCTTCTATAATGGTAAGAGGTGGAGTTGAAACCTCCACCTATTTACAATTTTACCACAACATTAGGTTATGCAAATCATATTTCCATAACACATATAATAAGATACCTCATACCTTATAGTACAAATCACATTTGTATAATTGTGGATTTTAAATTGAATCACATTCAATTTAATTTCTCTCAATCCAATTTCTCTAAATTAGTACTAATTAATCAATTAGGCTAACCTATAGTTTATTATGAATCTCATTCACATTAAACTATATAATATGTCAATCATATATCATATAAATGACATAAATACCATTTTAATGAATTTGAACACTTCAAATCCACACCAAACTGTAAACCCCTCAATATATCCAGTTTGAGTCAACCGAGAGACCTAATGGACGTACAGATGATGAGCTCCAATGATCCGAGACTAATTTGTCAAACTCTCTTACTCGGTTATTCAACATTCATTAGCTACAGTAACACTCCACTAAAACCCGTAGTTGCACCCCCATCACTGTAGGACAAGTTGTGTCCATTGATATAACCAATGCCCGTGAGTCGACCCTTCACAGGTTGTTCGTAGACACTACTGGGTCAAATTACCGTTTTACTCCTGTTTCTACCTCTTGCTCCTTATGTCCTACTGCCCTTCTAATGAACAATAATGTTGTATGGTCCAACCATAAACAACACCCCTCTCGGGCTAGTGAGAGGGTGAGCGCCCGTTGTCCAAGCCCTGGAGACAACACTTAAGGGAACAACCCCTCTAGTTTCCTTAAGTCGAGAACGAGTGAATTCCATCTCGGGTAGTCAAGTTCCCAGCTCCCCACGTAGTCCTGTCCTTAAGAAGATAGGCTTATTGGGTGAGTAACTGTGATCACCCTCACTCGTACTAGTCAAAGGACAGACTCCCGCACACAGGAGTTCGTAACACGCTCAGGATTAAGCTTGAATCACTATCGGTCATCTTCGAAGTTATTAGTCCTATATTGTTAACAGTGTTACTTCAGTAGGTCTAATAATTCACGGTCCGATCTTGTACAATCTCATTGCACAGGATGCCCCCACTCGCATGTCAACAACATGAACAAGTTGGATCACCTCGTTTGTATCTAATACAAAGCGGGTCGCATCCACAGCGTATCCAGGATTAGGTCTCCAACCTTATCTGTATACTATAGACCGTTCGTGTTATTAACTCGAACGTGATCCTCCCTGTGTGTCCACTACACACCGTTCAAGTTCTAGTTCTCTCATAATTTAATGACCCTGGAGCTTAGTTTATTGGATAAAATTTGTAAATATGCGAGACACAAAGTGATGAAAAAATAACTCTTATTTGTTTCAATACTGAATATTACAAACATGTACGAGATTAGAACATACATCCCAATAGTTTAGGAGGCAGTGCCCCGTTGTTCAAGACTTGGGCTCAGTTCTTCAGGGGACAACCTATCTATTTCCTTAGATTAGGAATGAGTGAATTTCATCTTGCAGAGTTAAGTCCACGGCTACCTACGAGGATCTGTCCCTTAGAAGGTAGGTATATTGAGTCGGCTACAGGCTACTCTCACCCATACTAGTCTAAGGACAAACCCCTATAAGCAGGAGTTCTTGACTTTCTCAGGATTCAGGTCGAGTCACTAATGATCATCTAGAAATTATTAGTCCTATCCTGTTAACGGTTTTATACTGGTTAGACTAATAATTTGTCGTCTTGTATTGTATGAACTCATCATACAGGATGCCCCCACTCGCATGTCATCCAAATGAATGAGTTAGATTACCTCATTTATACTAATTACAAAGTGGGTCGCATCCATTGTGTTACCAGAATAGGGTTTCCAACCTTATACATATATTATAGACCATTTAGGTTATACTCTAGAACATAATCCAATTAGTGTCTACTACACTGATGTTCAAGATCTATTATAATCTTAGAGCGTAGTTTATTGGATTTATAAACCGAAATATAATTTCATCAAATCAAATAACTCTTTATTTATTTGACTAAAATTACACAAGTTTATGACACATATCCCAACATAGTATGGGTGAGAGTGACCCAAGTTGTCGACTCAATATGCATACCTTCTTAGGGACAAAAGTGTGTAGGTAGCTGGAAACTTAACTTAGAAAGACGAAATTCACTCGTTCACGAGCGTAGAAAAACTAGAAGAGTTGTTCCCTTAAATACTAACTTCAAGACATGAACAATGGGACCCCACCCTTTCACTGGCCCGAGAGGACTTTTTTATGGTAGTACCATAAATAGGTTGCTCATTAGAGAATCAATGGTAATTAAGAAGAAAGAAGTACTCACAGGGATAAAATGTAATTTGGCGTAGTTGAGATTACGAATAACTCGTGAAGGGTTGACTTACGCGTATTGGTTATTGATGCTTTGCTAAATTATTTGTTACAACAATATATATGACTTAGTTTTTTCATGTCGTCTTATGCGCAAGTAAACACATAAATGTGTAGCTAGCAACAAGTAAATTATTGTAAATCTTCAAGGACTAGTAGTCCTCTACTTTATATAAATTAAGACTTAGAAAACTTAGATTGTAAACAAACAAATCATCAAGGTCAAAGAACCATATAAACATAAAGATGGTGGAACAAAATGAATGCGACAACAAAATGGAAACAAAGCACTTATAAACATAAAATAGAGCATAAATGAAATATAGAGTAACTGATAATTCTCATTATTTAATTCTTAGAATAGGTCATTTTTTTATTTTTATATGTTTATTGGTTACCGAGCAAGTGAAAAATAACATTAATGAATAAAATTCTTGAAAGTTTTGTAAGAATGGTGGGAAGTGAAAAATAATTGAGAAAATAATGAATTTGAACTAATTTCATTGGCTTTGTGTAGATTTGGAGTAAACAGGAAAAATGCAAGAAAACATGCAGTTGCATTTTTACTTGCAGGGCAGAAAAATATCAAGCCAGAATGCTAGACAAATTGTTAGACAAATTGCTGACAAATTTCTAGATTACAGAAACATGCCTCAAAATCTGGGATTTAAATATTTTGGGAGATTCTCATTCATTTTTGAAGGAATATGATCTAGAATCATGCCCAATCAATTGTCCGAGGATTGAGGATGAATTTAGAAGGAAATCCTAGTTTGCATTGCCCATAAAAATGAGACGTTTTCATGGGTTTTCTTCAAATAAGAAGGATTAGAAAAGACGTTTTAGGACAACAGAGATTTCTTTCTTTTTCTTTATTTTTCAAGAACTTTTTCTTCATCGTTTAGTCATGTAATCTTCCTAAGGTTGATCCCTCTTTCAAGAAAGTGAGGAAGTGGAGATCCATAACCTATTCATGGGTTGTTGGAATCGATCAAACAAGGAAGTTAGAATTTTTAGCTACTATTTTATGCTTTTAAGTTATTTAATTTAGTTGTTACTTTTTTTTATGAGAATAATTTCCTCCCTTTGTTGTTGTTTTTATGTTCATTTCCGCTAGAATCAAAGTAGTATTAAGTCTTGTACTTTCCCTTCATATGCAATAAAATGTTCATGAGTCTTTAAGAATTTTTTTTACCTTTTTTATTTTTTTATTTTTACTTACTATTTACTTTTTATCACTTAAGATTTATGATTTTTCAAGTAGCATTTTCAAAATATTAAGTAGAACAGTGTTTATTCATTTTCCTTCTTGTTTTTATTTGTTTCCTTTTCACAAGTTTAATGATGTTTTCATAAAATAAAATGATGTTTTTCTTAGTTTCCATTATGAACTAAATCCTCTCTAGGGGTTCAAGTTGTGAATGCCCTAGAAGAGAGATGTCAAGCTTAAATTAGCAAAATAGTTGTATTGGTAACCAACTCTAAGTTTGTTTTCATTGAATAAAATTTAGGCAACCTATGCCAATCACTAGGTCTTATCCAATAAGGTCAAATTTGATACTAAAAGAGTCAAGGGACAACGGAGGAAAGGACTTAGACATAGGATCCGAAACTTCGACCCTAGACATAGTGCGAGACTCCGAAATCAAAAGGTTTGTGTGCGAGAACCATCTAAGCTCAATTAGCCACATACATGTAGGTTTAATTGCTGAGTTTCCTGAAGGATTTGGGAGCAAACCCGAATGGGAATTGAACCCGATTTACTTATATAAGAAATTGCTGACACAATTGCCACAACATTTTCAGCAACATTTTCTCCGAAGGGGCAAAAATACATGAATTCCCTTCTTTTTTATAAAATTAGTTCACCTCTTGCATTATTGTTAGCATATTTTTTCTTCCAAATAAGATTTGTTAAAAATCCGTTCCCTGTGGGTTCGATACTCTGGAATACTTCCAGTTTTATATTAATTAAATCACGTGCACTTGCGTGTCGCGCAGCGAAAGTTCGTTTCAAGAAATGAGTAAATAAAGTAGTGATCTGTGCTCGTAGTCATCCACCTTCATCTCAAAGTGTCGATGAGTTGAATCTAAGGCACAATTAACTCAAGAGAGAAATAACCCTCGTAAAAAAAATGGCAAAAATTATATCTTTTTCATATAGAAAAAAAAAGGTACAAATTATAAGTTAAAAAAGCAACCATTCGGTAAACTTTATTTTACAAAAAGAGCATAAAAACACTTAAAATTGTTCTAAATTTATCGAAACTTTAAATTTAATCAAAAAGCCATAAGAGGAAAACTTTGATAAGAAATAGGCAAACAAAAAAAACCTAAAAAATTTGTAGGGAAAGAGTTTTCGAGAATCATTTCATTCTAAACAATAAAGAATGAAACCAAAAGAAATCAACAAATGAAGGAAAGAAATCTTACGGATTTCCTTATTGGAGACGAAAGTCGAGACCATTTGTTCTTTCCCTCCATTTAGCCATCAAAACTTTTAGTCAAAAAGATTAGGTCTTAGAAGAAAAGACTTTTTGTAAAATAATCCTAATTAAAACTCTTCAAGCCAATCAAAATTTATCTCCCAATTTAAAAGTAAGATAAAATCCTGATTCAAAAAGGTTTTGAAAAAATAATAAAACAAATAAAATCAAAATAGGGACAACATCTAGCATTAAGTATGATGAGAGACAGTTGGGTTTGTCCTTTTCTTGTTGTCTGGCACCTGCCCCCATAAATTTGAAGAAATTAAAAGAATGGGAATCTGATGGTAAGTACAATAATTCAAAAGATTCCATACTTTTCCAATAATGGTGATCTGTGGATCCTACCTTAGTCTGTTTCGATTTATTTTAATTTTATTCAGATCTAAAATAAACAATAAAGAAAATGTAGGTATAAATATGATAACAGCTGCTGAGCATTTATCAAGAGACAAAAAAAGAAAAAAAGAAAGAAAGAAAAGAAAACAAAGATGGATTCTCATGCTGTGTGCATCCCACTTCCAGTTCAAAGCCACGTAAACGCAATGGTAAGTGTTGCAAAACTTCTTCATCAAAGAGGATTTTTCATAACATTCGTAATCACAGATTACGCTCGTAACCGCATAATAAAATCTAGAGGCCTCAACTCTCTTGATGGCATTCTTAACTTTCAATTCAAAACCATTTCAAATGATGCTATGCCACAGCCTTCTGATATTGATGCACCACAAGATTTGCCCTCTCTTTGCACTTCAATTTCTACTAAATTTTTAGCCCCATTTTGTTCCCTGCTTTCTCAACTCAATCATTCTTCCTCTCAGAACAAAGCCATTCCACCAGTTAGTTGTATTGTCAGTGATGGTTGTATGTCCTTCTCTATCCAAGCTGCCATCGAATTTAACATTCCGATTGCTCAGTTTTGGCCTGTTAGTGCTTGTAGCTTGCTGGGTTTTATGCACTTTGATCAACTTGTAAAGCGAGGGATAACTCCATTTAAAGGTATCGTATACAATAATTAAAAAAACAAACATATATTCCTCTATTATTATTTATATATGCAAAGATGCCTTGAATCTATTATATGACGGTTTGAATGATCAAATAGTACGAGTTTATTTTTCATACTTTGAGCCTATTGGGTCGATTTTGTATTATGGTTTAGGTGGAGCGCCATATATAACCCCCTTAAACTCCTCTTTGAAACAATTAGGTTCTCTGTAATTTTGTTCTCCTGTTTTTCAAGTTAATAAAATTACTCTCTCCCTATACCGGTTGATGTAGCGCTAACACAACGTTAGTGAACCACGTAAGTTGATTTCGTTTTTTGTGACTCTTCGCTTATCTACTGCTTTCGTTTTAACAATATATGAGTAAAGATGTGTTAATTTCTTTGCAGATGAGACCTATTTTACCAATGGCTATCTCGATACCGCGATAGATTGGATTCCAGGGATGAAGAATATAAGACTTAAGGATCTACCAAGTTTCATCAGAACCAAGGATCCAAATGATATCTTTTTAAATTTCTTTATGGAACAAACAAAGTGGACTACAAAAGCTTCTGCTATTATATTGAACACTTTTGATTCGTTGGATGAGGAAGTCTTGGAAGCTCTTTCTTGCTTGCTTCCTCCAATTTATACTATTGGTCCACTTCACTTATTTTCAAGGCAAATGAAGGACGAAAGTCAAGAGGCAATAGCTACAAATCTTTGGGAAGAGAAACACGAGTGCATCACCTGGCTTGATTCCAAAGAACCCAACTCTGTGATTTACGTAAATTTTGGGAGCTTAACTGTAATGACACTTGAGAACTTCACTGAGTTTGCTTGGGGACTTGCAAACAGTAGAAAATCCTTTTTATGGATCATAAGGCCTGATCTTGTGAAGAGTGATTCACCAATTTTATGTCATGATTTTCTTGAAGAAACAAAGGAAAGAGGCATGATTGCCAGCTGGTGTTCTCAACAAGAGGTTCTTATACATCCATCAATTAAAGGGTTTTTAACTCATAATGGATGGAACTCAACCATTGAAAGCATATGTGCTGGAGTCCCCATGATTTCATGGCCATACTTTGGTGATCAACAAACCACTTGTCGATATTGTTGTGTTCATTGGGGCATTGCATTGGAAATTGACAATGATGTCAATAGAGATAAAGTTGAGAGCTGTGTCAAAGAGCTAATGGAAGGAAACAAAGGCAAACACATGAAAGAAAAAGTCATGGAGTTGAAAAGCAAAGCTGAGGAATCATATATTCCTGGAGGCTCTTCTTACCTTAATTTTGACAAACTAATCACTGAAATTCTACTATCACCATGTTATCATGAAGAAAATTAGTCGAAGTCTTCTGTTAAATGTCCGTTTTTTTTTTCTTTTTCTTGTGAAAATATATTTAAAGTTACTAGAAAATATGTATATGGGGTGTGATAGGGCCAAAATAGTAAATTAATAACCCACCAAGATCTCTAAGACAATTAACCAAAAATAGTACTTCAATCCACCACAAGTTATTCACCAAATATTTCTCAAGTAACAACCAGCAATGTACAACAATAAACCATAAACAATGCAGAAATCTAAATGCAAGAAACACATCAATTATACGTATAAACCTCTTTGATGTGAAGAGTAAAAATCAAGGGACTTGTGAGGAGTGAACTGTCACACCCCCTCCCGAACTACTCACTACTTAGCCCGGAAGATGGCGTGAAGCCAACAGACATTGTTTACCTCTTAACAATACCTGTTGACCCTGTTTTACCTGATAAACATACTATGTTCGCATATGGAACACTTTAACATAACACAGTGGAAACTTGACAACTACTAAACATACATAAGGAGAAACACTTCTTAAGTCTCTCTTGAAAACTAAAACGGGCAAAAGCATCAGAACGACAAACAGGCCAAACCATTAATTACACAACCACAACCTCTAAAGCACATACAACTATAACTGCATAGTCCCTCAAAATTAACTACAACACATATGGACTTGCTATATAACACCACCCACGTACAAAATATCAAGCTCATGGAGCTTCTAGTAGACTATGGCAGGATGTCAGGCACTGGGAGCTTGATCTCTACCTGAAAAGTTTGAAAACACTGAAAGAATGAGCTATGAAGCTCAGTGAGTGACTGAGTTTAAAATCTAATAATTCATAAATCATATCACCTGGAAACTTATGAGCATTTGCATCTGTAATCAAGCGTTAAAAATACACGTGTAATCATAATAGTTTTTTAGAAATCCAGCAAGTACATCATTAAAATCTCGCAAGGCCTATTGATACTACTAAAGATTTAAAAATGTATGACAATCTACGTTGTGTAGGACACACCCAGTACAACCAACGTTTACTCTACGATGTAGTGGGGCCCACCCAGCACTCCCATCGTCTTTGTCATAGTGGGGCCCGACCAGCACTCACGACAGCATTGTTGTCACGGAGTACACTCAACGTCGACAACAAAAAATGACATGTGTGCACACGGTACTATATAGCCTCGGGCTCAATGTCTTGGTCATTTACTCATTCAAGACTCAGAAAAACACATAAAAACATTTGAATATGCCTGCTTATCTTTTCTTTCGTAAAAATCAAGTTTACTCAGCTTGTTCATAAAAACTGGAAATCTATAAATCATACTTGCTAGTACATACTTGCTCGAAATCATAACATTTCCATAAATTTCGACAATTAATAAACATATGCTCATGTATAAACTTCATCAGGACATTTAGGCTCACAACGAGCACTTGAAATCATTTTTAGAAAAGATGAATACTCATAAACATGTGTTCAAAGGAAAACAATAACCATTGAAACCATTTCGTTTTAGCAAAACTTGTATTTCTTAAAGCATAATTCAAATATAACGATCGTTTTGAAAGTTCGTTTTGTCACTCACAGTGTTAGAACTAGAACCATGGCCCGTACACTCGACCTATTTCTTCTTGGCCTGTCAAACAAACCAAAACCATGTTTTAGAACCTCGAGCTCATGGTTTTTAACCTTGAAATTACAAAAGAATACACCATTTAATTTCCCAGCATTTACAAATTTCATGCCCTCATTTCAGACAATCATAACTTCTTCATTACTTAGCTAAACAGGGTGTAATTTATACCAAACTCTTACTTTTTGAATCCTCTAAAACTAATAAGAAGAAATGAAATTGAAATTCCCAACGGATTTGATCAAAAATACCTCGAAAGTTGCTTCTCCAAAAACAGACTTCTGCTGTTTCCAGACCTGATTTCCTGCTCCACCACAAATTTGCCATGAGATTTAAGACATATTCTAATCATTTTCTATTCACGATTTCTTCATGAAAGTTGTAGGAAATTCAATACGCTTTTCAACCATACCTATTAGACCTTCTGATTCTAACTCTACAGATCGAAACAACAGAAAAACCAGAGGTTTCTCGAATTTGACAGAAAATTCTGTCCTCTGCATTCCTCTCCACAAAACAGTAACTTATGGTCAGAATTTTCTCGAGCTTCCTTCATGAATTTTGTTCAAAAATTAATTAACTTTCAAGAAAATCAAACCTCGACTCTTACCTCTTCTTGTTGAGCTCGAAATGATCAAAACATCAGGGCATGGTTGACTTGATCATAGAATTCCATGGAACTTGAGTAACTCTTCTTTCTTCTTCGTCAATCCCAAAACCAGAACCCTCTTCTCCTCTTCTTCCTTAAGTTCTCTCCCATGAAACCTTCAGCTCTATGTTTGGTAAATGAAGAAAGATAAGGAAAAATAGGATAATAATGGTTGGTAAAGGCTTAGGCGGTGGAGAAATTTTTGTCTTTTTCCCCTTTTTACTTTTTCCTTTTTGTACTTTTCTTTATTTATTTTCTTTTCTTTTTAAAACAAAGAAGACTAAATATAACCAACATTTCCTTTCTTCTTTTGTTTTGTTTTTTTTTTTAGGAAAATTCAAAGAGAGATCTCGGGTTTACATGAACGCTTTTCACCTTCTCTTATTATGATAAAATTGAGGGAAAAATAACTCAAATCAGTCTTAAAAAGATTCACAACCCACCAATAGTTCCATACATAAGAGAACAATAATTTAGAGATGAAAGATGATAAATATCACCTAGTTTTTCAGGTTTTGTCCGACAACAATATCCAATAAACCGAAGCTCTGAACGACGATCCAAACGTTCAAAATAAGGCTCCGTCTGTCCCCAACAAGCTGACAAAATATCATAAAAATCCAACGGCTGAAACGTCAGAAAACGATAACTTTGTGAATGTCGTTGGTGAAAAATGGAACTGCACTGATCTCACAACGTTTTCTGTATTCTTCTTCCGTTTTCCTCCTTCCTTTTTAGGTTATATCCTCCTAAAAAAACCTAGGATTTCTAGATAAGCCAACTCATTTAACCTCAAGTGGACTAAAGATATAACCTGGTATTTTTTGCCCACAAACATAAGAAAAACTCATGTTTGTCTAACAAATGGGTTAGATACCCATAACAATCTCCCCCTCCAACCCCATTGTGGGGAAAACACGATCACATTCATGATCACTTGAACTTCATCCCGACAAGCTTACTACAAATCTCATGCTTGCTTCCAGGAACTACTTTAGTCAGCATATCTACATTATTCTTGTCGGTGTGCGCTTTCTTCACTTTCATTATCTTCTTTTCAATCACATCTCGCAACCAATGATATCTAATGTCAATGTGTTTGGTGCGAGCATGATACATTGAATTGTTGCTCAAATCCATAGCACTCTGACTATCACAGAAGACTACATACTCATCTTGCTTCAAACCTAACTCTTGAATGAATCTTTTAAGCCATAGCATCTCCTTAATTGCTTCCACTGCTGCAATATACTCTACTTTAGTTGTGGACAATGCTACACATTTTTGTAGCTTGGATTGCCATGAGATGGCTCCCCCTGAAAATGTAAACACATAACCTGAGGTTGATTTTTTGTTATCAAGATCGCCTGCCATATCTGCATCAATATAGCCTTGAAGTATAGGTTTACCACCTCCATAACACAAACACAATTTGGAGGTGTCTCACAAGTATTTGAAGATCCACTTCAATGCTTCCTAGTGAGCCTTACCTGGAGTGGATAAGAAACGACTCACTAAACCGACTGCATGTGTAATATCAGGTATGATGGAGATCGGATCCCCTTGAGCAGCGGAAACGAATTTGGAATCGTAATTGCAAGTTTTGTTTTGCTTGAAATGCAAAAACTCATACATTGATAAAACGGAACAAACATGAAATTCTAATCTAATTAGACATGGATAATTGCATACAAACATACATGAGTTTAACAATTAAACTAAAAGAAGAAAAGAAGGAATACCTTTCTAGAATTTCCTCAGCAACTTCTTACTCCAAGCTTTACAGCAACTCAGGAACTTCCAAAAGTTCTCTGTTTTTCACCAACAGAATACCACCAACAAAGAGCACCTTCTATGTCTCTGAGTTCTACTTAGACCTCTCCTTTCTGGGAAGGATTCCAATAGTTTGGAAGAATTTTTGGGAATGAGAGTGTGAGGGAGAGAGAATTCTTGCAAAGAGCACTCCATCGAATGAATTGATCGATCTGTGTCCTTCTCACCAGGAGAAAGACAACACAATGGGTAACTTTCCACTCCCTATCGAGGGGGAGTTGGGGAGTAGTGGGAACGTGTCCTCCTGACATGTTCTCAATATTAATTAATCAAATTATTAATTAATTAAATTAAATCACATTTAATTCAATTATAATATTAATTAAATGATTAAATGATATTTAATCATTTTACCCTAACCTATAGAGTTTAATGTACATCTCATGCACATTAATATTTAACCTATAGTTTTCAAATATGAATCACATTCACATTTGAATTTAATATTTGAACTCTTTCAAATATTTAATTCTCTCATATAATTTAATATGAATCATATCCACATTAAATTTATAATATATAGTTCCAAAACTATATATTATATCGTATCAATATACATTAGGTTTATTCCCTCATGAATTTGAACGTTTCAAATTCAAATGATCTAAGAACCCTTTACGAACTAGAAGGTAGACCTAATGGACCTACAGATCAGAAGCTCCAACGATACGAGATTGCTCGGTTAATCTCATTAGCCTCCCAATCAACATTCGTTAATCATGCGGAACACTCCACTAAAATCCATGACTACACTCTTCTCACTGCAGAGATATATTTACGTGTCCACGGATATTGACCAATAACAAAGAAGTCAATCCTTCACGAATGTTCGTAACACCAGTTGGGTCAAATTACCATTTTACCCCTGGGTTACATCTTGTGCCTTAAGTACCAGTGTTCCTCTAATGAACAATTTGTTTATGGTCCTATCAACAAACAGAGTCCCTCTCGGGCTAATGAGAGGGTCGGGCCCTTTGTTCAAGTCCTGGAGACACCACTTAAGGGAACATTCCTCTACTTACCCCAGTAGGCAGGAATGAGTGAATTCCATCTTGCCAAGTTAAGTTCCTAGTTGATTACTCGGTCTTGTCCCCAAGAAGGTAGGCATATTGAGTCAACGAATCTGACCACTCTCACCCATATACTAGTCAAAGGACAATCTCTTGCGAACAGGAGTTCGTAACTTGCTCAGGATTGAGATCAAGTTGCCTAGGTCATCCTAGTGAAATAGAAACCTAACTAGTCAACGGAGTTACATCTAGAGGTTACTATTTCGTGGTCCGGTCTTATGTAATCTCATTACATAGGATATCCCCACTCACATATCATCTACACGAACACGTTAGGACCACATAGTTTGTATCATATACAAAGTGGGTCACATCCATAGTTTTACCAGGGTAAGGTACCCAAACCTTATCCCCTAACTATAGACCCTTTAGGTTATATCTCGAACCGAGATCCTTTATATGTACACTACATTCAGTTATAGATTCATTTAACAGTCTTGGATGTTTAGTTTATTAGATTTAGGGTTTAAATAAAGGCAAAGTCATAGACAACGAACAATAACTCTTTATTGTAATAATAACACTTTATTACAAATAATTAGAACAAAAATACAAACTACGAGTTTTAGGACACAAACCCCAACAAACTCCCACTTGAACAAAAACTCTAGTGGAGTACATCATAATCTAAAACAATGGTTACAAAAGATAGAAATACAATGTAAACCCGAGAATCATTCTTTGGAATTTCCTTATAAAAAAAAACAAAAGAAAAGAAGAAATGAATGCTTTAAACTTGGTTTTCCTTGTTTTAAAAGGAAAGAAATGAAGTGAAAGATAAAAGGAAAACAAGGAAGAAAAATCTTAAACCATTTTAGTTTGGTTTGCTCTAAGAATAATGAAGAAAAGAAAATGAAAGGAATGGTTATTATATTGTGTTTTGTTTAGGAATGAAAAGAAAAGAAAAGAAAAGAAAAGAAAAGGAAAGGAAAAAAAGAAAGAAAGTGGAAGGTGGGACCCCCACCTTGGTTTTTCTTTTTAAACAACCAAGTACCTTCGAATTTCTTCTCATTTTCATCAAAGAGGAGCTGAGGGTTCGTGGGAGAAGCTTAAAGGAAGAGGAAGAAGGTGGTTTTGGAGCTGGAATTGCAGAAGAGAGGGAGAGAACTCAAGCAAATTAGTATAATAGCAAGGTAATCACTCTGCCATGTTCTAATGTTTTGATCATCTCGAGCTCCACAGATAGAGGTAAGAGTTTAGGTTTTGTTTCGTGAAAATTAACTCATATTGGAACAAAATTTGTGAAGGAAGCTCGAGCAAATTCGGATCTTAAGATACTGTTGTGTGAAGAGGAAGACAGAAGACAGAATTTGCTGTCAAATCCGAGAAGTCTCTGGTGTTTTGGTTGTACTGGTCTGTAGAGTTGGAACCAGAAGCTCTATTAGGTATGGTTGGAAAGCTTATTGAATTTTCTACAACTTTCGTGAAGAAAGCGTGAATATAATATGATTGGAAGATGTTGTAAATAGCAGGTCAAGTTTCGGGTTGCAGCAGAAAAGCGATTCTGGAATAGCAGAAGTTAGTTCCTGGGGAAGTAGCTTTCGAGGTATTTCTGAACCAATCTGTTTGGAATTTCAATTTCATGTCTTCATATGATATTTAGATGGTTCAAAAAGGAAGAGTTTGGTATAAATTAATTTATTTTTGGATAAGTAATGAAGAATTTATGGTTGTCTGATAACAGGGCAGAAAATCTGTAAAATGCTGGAAAATTGGTTGAAGTGTTTACTTGTAGTTTTAAGGTTAAAAACCATGAGCTCGAGGTTCTAATACATGGATTTTTTTTGTTTGACAGGCCAAGAGGAGATAGGTCGAGTGTACAGGCCAAGGTTCTAGTTTAACACTGTGAGTGACAAAACGAACTTTGGAAACGATCTATATGCTTGAAATACGCTTTGAGAAATACAAGTTTTGCTAGAATGAATGGGTTTCAATGTTTCTTGTTTTTCTTGAACACATACTTATGAGCATTCATGTTTTCCTAGAAATGATTTCAAGTACTCATTGTGAGCCTAAATGTTTTGATGAAATTTATACATGAGCATATGTTTATTGTTTGCCGAAATTTATGGAAATGTTATGATTTCTAGTAAGTGTGTTCTAGTAAGTATGATTTAATGATTTCAAGTTTTTACGATGAACTGAGTAAGCTTGAGATTTAGGGAAGAAAAGATAAACATGCATGTTCAAATATTTTTATGTTATTTTCTGAGACTCGAATGAGTAAATAACTAAGATATTGCGTCCGAGGCTTTATAGTACCATGTGCACATAGGTCATATTCTGTTGTCGACGTTGAGTGTACTCCATGACAACAATGTTTGTCGTGAGTCTTTGGGAGCCCCACTACAACAAAGACGATGGGAGTCTTTGGGCGGCCCCACTACATCGTAGAGCAAATGTGATTATTCAGGTGTGCCCTACATTGTGTGGAATGTTATATGTTATTATAAGGATTATTAATATCGATATGCCTTACGAAATTTAATGTCATGCTTGCTTTGGATTTACAAAAAAGCTACCATGATTACACGTTTACTTATAAAACTTTGCTCTGAGATGCTTATGCTCATATGTTGCGGGTGATATGATTTATGAGTTATAGATTTTATACTCACGTCACTCACTTTGAGCTTCATAGCTCATTCTTTCAATGTTTTCAAACTTTTCAGGTAGAGATCGAGCTCCTGGTACCTGATATCCTGCCATAGCCTGTTGGAAGCTCCTTAGGTCTTGATACCTTGTACGTGGCTGGTGTTGTATAGCAAGTCCTTATGAGTTATAGTTTATTTGAGAAGATTATGTAGTTATAGCTGTTTGTACATTAGTGGTTGTATAAACAGTGGTTGTTGTGTTTTATGTAGTGATGCACTTTCCGTTTAAGTTTTCAAGAGAGACTTATGAAGAGTTTCTCCTTATGTATGTTTAGTAGTTGTAAGTTTTCGCTTTGTTATGTTAAAGTGTTCCATAAGCGAACATAGTATGTTTATCAGGTAAAATAGGGTCAGCAGATATTGTTAAGAGGTAAACAATGTCTGTTGGCTTCACGCCACTTTTCGGGCTAAGTTAGCAGGTACTTCGGGAGGGGGTGTGACATACAATAAACTAGGGCATCCATATACTTCATTACATATCTCCCACTTGCCCTAGATTAGCCTAGGTAATGTCTCGTAGGCCTAGACTCTCCAGATAACCCTCGAACACTTTAGCCGTGAGAGTCTTTGTAAATGAATCGGCAATATTGTGCTCCAAAGCCATCTTCGTGACTGTGTCACATCTCCTCGTTGCACTATTTCTCGTATCAGGTGATACTTTCTCTCGATGTGCTTCCCTCGCTTATGGCAGCGAGGTTCATTCGAATTGGCTACCGCACCATTGTTGTCACAGTATAAGGTGATGGGAAATTCCATATTTGGAACCACTTCCAAATCAATAAGGAATTTCCTTAGAAAAATAGCCTCCTTAGCTGTTTCACAAGCAGCGACATACTCAACATCCATCGTGGAGTCAGCAATGCATCCTTGCTTGATGCTACGCCATATTATAGCTCCCCCGTTAAGGGTGAAAACTGATCCCGATGTGGATTTCTGAGAATCCTTATCGGTCTGAAAATCAGAATCAGTGTATCAAGTAAGAATCAAATCCTTAGTCCCATACACAAGCGTATAGTCCCTCGTTCTCCTAAGATACTTGAGGATATTTTTAACTGTTGTCCAGTGGTCTAACCCTGGATTGGGCTGGTACCTACTGACTATTCCCACTACAAAACAAATGTCCGGCCTCATGCACAGCATAACATTTATTAAGCTACCTACTGTAGAGTCATAGGGAATACGTCTCATATCCTCAACTTCTTGAGGTGTCTTAGGACACTGTTCCTTAAACAGATGAAATCCATGCCTGAAGGGCAACAAGCCCCTCTTGGAATTCTGCATCGAATATCGGAACAACATTTTTTCGATATAAGACGCTTGAGACAGAGCTAGCGTTCTGTTCTTGCGATTCCTGAAGATTTGAATCCCAAGAACATATTGTGCCTCTCCAAAATCATTCATTTGGAATTGGGTCGCCAACCAATTTCTTTATGTCAGTAAGGTATCCTACATCATTCTCAATGAGTAGGATATCATCCACATAAAGTACTAATTAATGCTACTTTGTCGTTGATGATCCTCTTGTAAACACAAGGCTCATCTACGTTTTGGTCAAAGCCAAAAGACTTGATCGCAGTATCAAATCTTATATTCCGAGATCTGGATGCTTCTTTCAACCCATAAATGGATCGATTGAGCTTGCAAACTTTTTGCTCCTGACCTTGGGTTATGAACCCTTCGGGTTGAGACATATAGATGCTCTCCTCAAGATTACCATTTAAAAAGGCAGTCTTGACGTCCATTTGCCCAATTTCATAATCATAAACGCGGCTATGGACAAGAGTATCCATATAGACTTTAGCATAGCAACAGGAGAAAAAATTTCTTCATAATCAACTTCTTCCCTTTGGGTCAAACCCTTTGCTACCAGTCTAGCCTTAAAGGTCTGTACCTTTCCGGCTGCATCTCTTTTTCTCTTATAGATCCATTTACACCATATGGGTCTAACCCCTTCAGGTTGGTCTACAAGTTCCCATACTGAATTGAAGTCCATTGAATCCATTTCAAGGTCCATGGCTTTGATCAAATTGTCCTTGTCTACGTCATTCATCGCCTGTTTATAAGACAATGGATCTTCTACGTCGTCATCAGGTATGACAACTTGAGTTTCAGCTAATCCCAAGTAGCGGTCAGGTTGGGAAACAACCCTCCCACTGCGTCGAGGCATTCCCAACGATTGAGAAGGACGAGACTGACTTGAGGTGTTGGCTCCTCCATCAACTCTTGATGAAGGTCCAGCTTGATCAACAACTCTTGTTGGTTCATTTGTAGCTTCATTAGCACTAATTTACTACGGGGTTGTGGTTCCTCATGTGATCTTCCTCCAAGAACGTGGCGTTTGTCGATACAATCACCTTGTTTTCTTGTGGGTCGTAGAAAAGACCACCTCTCGTTTCTTTGGGATAGCCAACAAATTGGCACAATCTAGAACGAGGTTCCACTTTCTTTGGGTTTGTCACTAGCACGTGGCACAATCTAGAACGAGGTTCCACTTTCTTTGGGTTTGTCACTAGCACGTGTGCCAGACAAACCCAAATCCTGAAGTGTTGTAAACTAGGTTTACGCCCCTTCCACAACTCAAAAGATGTTTCTGAAACACTCTTTGATGGAACAGTGTTCAAGATTTGAACTGCAGTCTCTACTGCGTATCCCCAAAACGAGGCAGGCAATTGAGCATAGCTCATCATAGAACGAACCATGTCCAACAAGGTTATATTTTTACTTTCTGACACACCATTTTGCTGTGGTGTATTAGGTGATGAGAGTTGAGATTTAATTCCATGTTCTATCATATAGTCTTGGAATCTCAAATCCATATATTCTCCACCTCGATCGGATCGAAGTGTTTTGATGGTTTTCCCTAATGCATTCTCTACTAAAACTTTATACTCTTTGAACTTTTTAAGAGCTTCAGACTTATGATGCATTAGGTATAAATAATCATACCTCGAATAATCATCTATGAAAGAGATGAAATATTCATACCCTCCCCGAGTTCTAACATTCACCGGACCACAAAGATCCGAATGTACAAGTTCTAAGGGCTCTATGGCTCTGTAACCTTTTCCAGTAAAATGTCGCTTTCCAAGCAAGACTCGCAAAGAGGTAAAGAATCATCTGCTAACTTATTTAGAAGTCCATTCTTAGAAAGTCTCTCAATCTGGTTGAGATTGATATGACCAAGTCTAAGATGCCATAGATAGGTATTATTATTTGGAGAAATTCTTTGCCTTTTACTTTGAGTATTAGCATTTCTAAACATCTCATGATTTAAAATTGCTTTTGTTCTATTCGGTTTAAGCACATACAATCTGTTTTCTAACTTAGTACAACAAATATTGACACCTTTCTTTAAAATGAACGTTTCATTAAACAAAAAGGTAATACAGTAGCAAAGTTCAATCAAACAAGAGATAGAAATTAAGTTCCTCTTAATTTTAGGAACTATATACATATTTTCTAAAAATAAAAATCTATCTCGAAAAAACAGTTTGGCATCTCTCACTACACGAGCTGAGACGACGTCTCCCGTTCCGACCCTGAGCGTCATCTCACCCTATTCGAGCTCCTGGAAGGAACTAGTTTCCTGAAACGAAGAACAAACATGATTAGTGGCTTCTGAATCAAGTATCCAGGTCAAATCATCATTTTCCACTAAACAAGTTTCAAGAATAAGTAAATCTAATTTACCTTTCTTCTCTTTGAGCTCATCAAGGTATTTTGGGCAGTTTCCCTTCTAGTGCCCATCCACATTGCAGTGAAAACATTTTCCTTTATTTGCAACCTTGACTTTTCCCTTGCCTTTGTCAGCAGCAGGTGCCTTCCCTTTCCCTCCTATCGTCTTCTTTTGGGTCTTCTTAAGCCAAGAAGATGAACCACAGAACTTAGTTCCAAAGGTTGAACCCTTCCTGAACCTTCTGGAATGGGCAAACAGATTTTCCTCTCCATCAGCCTGTCCCTTATTCTTCATAAGAGACTGGAAAGTTTGTAGTTCATTAAGAAGAGTAGTCAGGTTATACTCAATCTTGTTCATCACCGAATTGCTGCGGAATTGCAGAAAACTATTCGGAAGAGATTCCAGGATGAACGAGACCTGACTTTGCTCGTCAATGACCGTTCCGTTCATCTCACCCACGTTGAAGTGGACCATCAGATCGAGAACGTGTTTTCTCACCAATGACCCTCCTTCATACGGGAGTTATAAACGTATTTGAGGTATTCGTGTCGAATCTGTCCAAATGGTTGTCCAAACATATCCTGCAACGAACTCATGATTGAGACCATGCCCTCATGCTTTTTGGCCAGAACTTCAAAAACACTAGCCAAAATGTAGACCTTGGCCTTATCATTGGCCTTGATCCAGCGGTCGTACGCCTCCTTAACAGATTGAGGAGCGTTTCGAGCAGGGACCTGAGTACATTCCTCAGTCAGTACAAACCGTAGGTCGTCAATAACGAGAATCGTATTCAAGTTGGACTTCCACGTAGTAAAGTTCACACCAGTTAAACGATCGCTTTTAAGTAAGGTTATTATTGAGGACATGCTGAAAAACCAAAAATGTTCTAATTAGTTATGCATTTTAACCCATTATAAAACCAATCATATTTAGCAAAATTATTAAAGAACCCTAGTGTTTAAACTAAACCCAGTGTTTAAATTAAATCTTTAATTTTGCAACGATATTTCAAGGGTTTAGAACAAAGGCATCCGTCGGGCGGTCAGTCATTCCTCCCCTGAATTGAGACTTTCTCAGCCAATTCTCACTACCAGAACATCTCATGTCCCAATGGTCCTTAGTTATCGTTTGTTTGGTCAAGAACTTGTTAACTAGCTTAACTCGTCCCGTAAATGTGACCTTACCATTTTCAGATCCAATAGGTCCGAGCCAACAGGCTACTATTAAGAAAGACAACTGTTGTCAAATTACCTAAGAAACCCTATCCATTTCTGGAGTTCGCGGTGTTTCGATCCTTATAGTTAGGCCCTCCATAGGGTTTGGCTGTTCCAGGACAACCTAGCAGGCGGACTATTGAAATCTCACGGTGCGACCTAATGGAAGAGACCGTAAGATACGTTGACACACGTCCTGCTCCCATTTACTATGGATACTTCCCCCATTCACCTTGGTATTGAACCATGCAAACACATACCGTAGGGGGACGCCCTATTGACGCCACGTAGCCGAGCATGAAACTCACGGTGTGAACTCTTGAGGACGTGACAGTAAACTCGATGTGAACATCTCATTTTCTCCCACTAAAGCTCCTAAGATTACGATATAGGTTTAACTTAGTTGGATTCAGGCTAAAAGAATCTATCTAAGTCTATGCCTATTATAACTATTATAAGTAGGTCTTTTAACCTTATGTGTAGGTGAATTAACATTTTAATTACCTAGAGATAAAATAGAACTAAGGTTAATTCAACTGAAATTCTGGATCAGTTCACAGGTAGGAGGTGTTCCGTTAACCGTCAGCTTAAGTACCCCCAACTTTAGACAGAACTTCACCAGTAGAGTTTCTATAACCAAAGTCCTATGTCCTACTATATTTTAAACTATTTAACAAACTACGTATGACTAATTTCTAATCCTATTAGAAATTAAAACTTAGGTCTAAATTAATTTTAAACAATTTAAAACTAATTCAAAAATTAACCCAAGATCCTATGTTTGCATGCATTTCTTTATTATAGGTTATGGTTTCTAAAACGCCTTTAATTTATATCTTTTATAAATTTAATAATTAACTTAAGATAAAGAAACTATATTATAAAACCATTGATGGAATTATAAAAAAAATCAACTAATTGAATAATTAAAATTACTTAAATAAAATAACATTTATTTTAAACTAAGTAATTTCATGCTCCATGCAATTTATTTTCCATATAATCTAATCACAACAATTATAATTAATTACTCATGAAAAATAAATTAATCATGCATCTTAACCATATTCATATAACAATTATACAAATAAAATGTATGAACATGTTTATCCTAAGGTGAGAATAATCTAAATGACATTCATAAATACATAAAACTGTAAAATCGGAATAATTTTGCCCCTAAAGTGCAAAATAAAAAAATTACATTAATTTTATTACATAAAACCAGTCCAGAACGCCTTGAACCGCTCGAACCGAACAGAAATTGAACCAAAACCACAGAACCGGTCTGCAACTACTGGAATGCATCACGGTGTTGCAACGCTGATGCGAGCGTTGCAACGCCCGCTTCGTCCGCGCGCGCGCCTTCTATCGGGATGGCGTTGCAACGCTGATGACCCCTGAAGCCCCCCGTGTCGATAGGGATGAAGGCGTTGCAACACCGTTCGTTAGCGTTGCAACGCTGATGAACGGTGTTGCAACGCTACGTTGAATCTTCGAAAGTGGCTCTTTTCTTCGAACACAACAGCATCAAAAACAAATTCTCCTTCGATTCTCAATCGAATTGCATGAAACTGGTCCCGAACGACTCATAACTCAAATACAGACTCGATTAAGCACTTAATTGCCCAAAACATAGGGGCCTTTATATACAAATTGATCAAATCAAAGTAAACTAAGGCCAAAAAATTCTTAAACTAGTTTCAGCAAACCAAAAGCAAATTCCCACCAAATCAATGCAATTTTTCTTCAAACAAAACAATACAAGCATTGCTCTGATACCAATTGATGAGATCGAATCCCCTTGAGCAGCGGAAACGAATTTGGAATCGTAATTTGCAAGTTTTGTTTTGCTTGAAATGCAAAAATCCATACATTGATAAAACGGAACAAATATGAAATTCTAATCTAATTAGACATGGATAATTGCATACAAACATACATGAGTTTAACAATTAAACTAAAACAAGAAAGTAGGAATACCTTTGTAGAATTTCCTCAGCAACTCCTTGCTCCAAGCTTTAGAGCAACTCAGGAACTTCCAAAAGTTCTCTGTTTTTCACTAACAGAACACCACCAACAGAGAGCACCTTCTATGTCTCTAAGTTTTACTTAGACCTCTCCTTTGTGGGAAGGATTCCAACAGTTTGGAAGAAATTTTGGCAATGAGAGTGTGAGAGAGAGAGAATTCTTGCAGAGAGCACTCAATCGAATGAATTGATCGATCTGTGTCCTTCTCACCAGGAGAAAGACAACACAATGGGTAACTCCCCACTCCCTATCGAGGGGGAGTTGGGGAATAGTGGGAACGTGTCCTCCTGACACGTTCCAAATTAATATTATATTAATTAATCAAATTAAATCACATTTAATTTAATTATAATATTAAATAAAAGATTAAATCATATTTAATCATTTTACCCTTTAACCTATAGTTTAATGTACATCTCATGCACATTAATATTTAACCTATAGTTTTCAAATATGAATCACATTTACATTTGAATTTAATATTTGACCTCTTTCAAATATTTAATTCTCTCATATAATTTAATATGAATCATATCCACATTAAATTTATAATATATAGTTCCAAGACTATATATTATATCGTATCAATATACATTAGGTTTATTCCCTTATGAATTTGAATGATTCAAATTCAAATGATCTAAGAACCCTTTACGAGCTAGAAGGTGGACCTAATGGACCTACAGATCAGAATCTCCAACGATATGAGATTGCTTGGTTAATCTCATTAACCGCCCAATAAACATTCGTTAACTGCGGAACACTCCACTAAAGTCCAGCAGGTGCACTCTTCTCACTGCAGATATCTCCACGGATATTGACCAATAACAGCAAGTCAATCCTTCACGAATGTTCGTAACACCAGCTGGGTCAAATTACCGTTTTATCCCTGGGTTACATCTTGTGCCTTAAGTATCAATGCTCCTCTAATGAACAATTTATTTGTGGTCTTACCAACAAGCAGAGTCCCTCTCGGACCAATGAGAGGGTCGGGCCCTTTGTTCAAGTCCCAGAGACACCACTTAAAGGAACATTCCTCTACTTACCCTAGTAGGCGGGAAGGAGTGAATTCCATCTTGCTAAGTTCAGTTCTCAGCCGCTCACTCGGTCTTGTCCCCAAGAAGGTAGGCATATTGAGTCGGCGAATCTAGTCATTCTCACCCATACTAGTCAAAGGACAATTCCTTGCGAACAGGAGTTCGTAACGTACTCAAGATTGAGATCAAGTTTCCTAGGTCATCCTAATGAAATAGAAACCTAACTAGTCAACGAAGTTACAGCTAGAGGTCACTATTTCGTGGTCCGATCTTATGTAATCTCATTACATAGGATATCCCCACTCACATGTCATCTACACGAACACGTTAGGATCACAGTGTTTGTATAAGTACAAAGTGGGCCACATCCATAGTTTTACCAGGATAAGGTACCCAAACCTTATCCCCTAACTATAGACCCTTTAGGATGTATCTCGAACCGAGATCCTTTATATGTACACTACATTTAGTTAAAGATTCATTTAACAGTCTTGGATATTTAGTTTATTAGATTTAGGGTTTAAATAAAGGCAATGTCATAGGCAGCGAACAATAACTCTTTATTGCAATAATAACACTTTATTACAAATAATTAGAACAAAAATACAAACTACGAGTTTTAGGGCACAAACCCAACAATGTATAGTACACACCATAACATACATTAGAGAACCAACTGTAGAAGAGTAAGGAATGGCTGACATTGCTTCTTTCTCGTTCTCTGTTGTAGGACAAGCTCTCTTATCTAGCTTGAAATGAGTTGCTAACAGTGTACTAACAGGCTTAGCATGCTTCATATTAAACCTTCCAAGTACCCGTTCAATATACTTCTTCTGGGATAACCACAATTTCCCAACTTTCCTGTCACGAGTAATCTCTATGCCTAAGATTTGTTTTGTAGGGCCTAAATCTTTCATGTCAAATGACTTGGACAAGTCTTTCTTCAAACTTTGAATCATAACTGCATTTTTTCCAACTATCAACATATCATCTACATATAAAAGAAGAATAATGAAGTTACCTCCAAGGAACTTTTCGAAATACACACAGGAATCAACTGTAGTTCTTTTATAATAATTGTTTATCAACAACGAATCAAATTTCTTGTACCACTGTCTTGGCGCCTGTTTAAGCCCATAAAGACTCTTCTTCAACTTGCAAACAAGTTTATCTTCCCCCTTTTCTTCAAATCCTTTAGGTTGCTCCAAGTAGATCTCTTCATGCAAATCACCATGTAAAAATGTAGTTTTTACATCAAGTTGCTCTAATTCAAGATCTAGACTTGCTGCTAAACCCAAAATTGTTCTAATAGTTGTCATTTTGACTACTGGAAAGAATATCTCATCAAAGTCATGACCTTTTTCTGGTTGCATCCTTTTACCACTAATCTGGCTTTGAACTTTACTATCTTCTCTCCATCCTTTTTATACTTGAAACCCACTTGTTTTCAAGACTTTCTTGTCATTTGGAAGCTGCAATAGCTCATAAGTTTCATTCTTTTTCAAGGAATTCATCTCCTCATTCATTGCATCAAGCCAGTTGTCTTTTTCATCATGAGACAAGACCTCTTGATAGTTCTCTAGCTCTCCATCTTCACTAACTAGAATGAACTCTGAGCTTGGATATTTTGTTGAAGGTTTACACTCTCTTGTGGACCTTCGAACCTGTGTATCCTCCACTTGAGGGATAGGTTGCTTCCCTTGCTCATGAACTTCTTCATGAATCACTTCATTATGGGATTCTTCATAAGATGAAGACTCATCAAGATCATCATCATCAACATGATCTAGTACATTACCATTAGGTTCTACCTCACCAACATCATCATGTACATCATCAAGTACATCCTCAACATTCTCATTCGACGACTGAATAATAGAAGGAGTAGAAGAAGGATCATTAGTAGTATCAAAAGACGAGTTTGAAATTGAAGTGCACCTCGTACTCAGAAGACCTACACCCTTCTCGTGCTCAAAGAATACTACATCTCTACTTCTCACTACCTTTTTCTTTTCTGGATCGTAGAGCCTGTAACCATACACTTCATCCCCATACCCAATAAATACACATGTACTAGTTTTCGAATCAAACTTTGACCTTTGTTATTTAGCCACATGCATGTATGCCTTGCTGCCAAAGACTCTAAAATGTGAATAAGTGGGATCACGTCCCTTCCATGCTCTCTCTGGAATGTCATAACCAAGAGGAATCGATGGAGATCAATTAATCAAATACACGACACATTACACTGCTTCAACCAAAAATGTCTTAGGAACATCAGACATTCTAAGCATGCACCTCACCTTCTCTACAATGGTTCTGTTAATCCTTTCAACAACTCCATTGTGTTGTGGTGTGTTGGACTCTGTCTTCTCATGCCTAATGCCATGTTGTGAGCAATAATACTTGAACTCATTCTAAGTATACTCACCACCATTGTCGGATCGAAGACACTTCAACTTTCTTTCAGTTTCCCTTTCTATCATACGAAACTTTATGAAAATCTCAAACACTTGGCTTTTTGTTTTCAACATATACACCCAAGTTCTTCGAGTAGTATCATCAATAAAAGTGAAAAAATATTTATTGCCACCAAGTGATTCTACCTCAATATGACCACAAACATCAGAGTGGACTAACTTAAATTTCCCTTGCCTTCTAATGGACTTTTTAGCAAAAGACGCTCTATGTTGCTTACCTACCAAGCAATAATCACAAGGGTCAAGAGAAATTGTTTTATCAACAAGAATAAGAGATTTACCTGTCAACAGTTTAATCCTCTTGTCACTCATATGCCCTAGTCTTCGATGCCACAATATAGGAGAATTATTTTCTTCAACTGCATTCAGCTCACAAGAACATACCCTCAAGTATGTTTTATACAACGAACAACACAACTCCCCCAAGCTGTCACACCCCCTCCCGGACTACCTGCTAACTTAGCCCGATAGACGACGTGAAGCCAACAGACATCGTTCACCTCTCTAACGATACCTGTTGACTCTGTTTTACCTTATAAGCATACTAAACTTGTATAAGAAACAACTAAAATATAGCACAGCGGAATATTGACAATTACGTAAGCTACGTAAGGGGTAACCCTACTTATGACTCTTTGGAAAACTGAAAGAGATATGAACATCACAACCTCAAACATACCCAACCATGGATCACACAACCACAACGTAAAATGTACACATAAACATAAGTTCATAGTCCTTTTTCTATACATATAGACTTTCTATGCAACTCCACCCACGTACAACGTATCAAACATGAGAAGCTTCCAGCAGACTATGGCAGGTTTTCAGTCATCGGGAGCTCGATCTCTACCTGAAAAGTGGGAAAAACACTGAAAGAATGAGCTATGAAGCTCAGTGAGTGACTTGAGTTTAAAAGAAAGATATTAACTCGTAAATCATATCACCTGGCCATCTATGAGCATATGCATCTGTAATCAAATGTTAAAAGTAACTATGTAATCATAATAGCTTTTCATGAAAACCAACAAGTATATCGTTAAAATCTCGTAAGGCATGTAAGTGATATAAATTCTTTTAAAAACATGTCACAATCTACGTTTGTTCTACGATGTAGTGGGGCTCGCCCAGCACTCCCATCGTCTTTGTCGTAGTGGGGCCCGCCCAGCACTCACGACAACGCTGTTGTCACGGAGTTCACTCAACGTCGACAACAGTAATGACCTGTGTGCACACGGTACCATAAAGCCTCGGGCTCAATATTTCAGAAGATCACATGAAAACTTTTTAACATGTCTGCTTATCTTTCCTTTCATAAAACTCAAGCTTGTTTAGCTTGTTTATAAAACTGGAAATCTTTAAAAACATACTTGCTAAAACATACTTGCTCGAAATCATAACATTTCCATAGACTTCGGAAATGCAATAAACATATGCCCGTGTATAAATTTCATCAAGACATTTAAGCTCATCATGAACACTTTAAAACATTTCTAAGAAATCATGAATGCTCATAAACAAGTGTTCAAGGAAAACAATAATCTTCTAAACTCTTTCATTCAAGCAAAACTTGTATTTTCTTAAAACATAATTCAAGCATATAGAACATTTTTTAAGTTCGTTTTGTCACTCACAGTGTTAAACTAGAACCTTGGCCCGTACACTCGACCTATTTGCTCTTGGCCTGTCAAACAAACCAAATTCAACCATTACAACCTCGAGCTCATGCTTTTTAACCTTAAAATTACAAGTAAACACACTTTCAAATTTTTCAGCATTTTCAGATTTTCTGCCCTGTTTTCAGACAGCCATAACTTCTTCATTACTTAGCCAAAGAGGGTGAAATTTATACCAAACTCTTCCTTTGTGAATCCTCTAAAAATCATATGAAGACATGAAATTGAAATTCGCAATAGATTGGTTCAGAAATACCTCGAAAGCTTCTTTCCCAAGAACTAACTTCTGCTATTCCAGATTCGATTTCCTGCTGCTACCCGACACTTGACCTGATATTTACAACATCTTCCAATCATTTTCTATTCACGAGTTCTTCATAAAATTTGTAAGAAATTCAATAAGTTTTCCAACCATACCTATTAGAGCTTCTGATTCCAACTCTACAGACCAGTACAACAAAAACACCAGAGACTTCTCAGATTTGACAGCAAATTTTATCTTTTGTCTTCCTCTTCACAAATCAGTAGCTTAAGATCCGAATTTGCTCGAGCTTCCTTCACGAATTTTGTTCCAATATGAGTTAAATTTCACGAAACAAAACCTCAAATCTTACCTCTTCCTGTGGAGCTCGAGATGAACAGAAAACCAGAATAGGATTGAATTGATTTACTTGTTGTCATAAAGACTTACCTTTAGTTCTTCTCCTCTCTTCTGCATCTTCAGCTCCAAAAACCCTCTTCTTCCGCTTCCTTTCTGCTTCTCCCACGAAAACCCTTGCTTTTACTTGATAAAATGAGAAGAAATCGATGGAGGTAGTGTTTTTAAAAAGGAAACAAAGGTGGGGGTCCCACCTCCCACTTTCTCTTTTTCATTCCTTTTCCTTTCTTTTCTTTTCTTTCTTTTCTTTTCTTTTCTTTCCTTTTCTTTTCTTTTCTTTCCTAAACAAAACATAGTATAATAACCATTCATTTCATTTTCTTTTCTTCATTATTCTTAAAGCAAACCAAACCAAAATGGTTTAAGTTTTTCCTTCCTTGTTTTCCTTTTATCATTCACTTCATTTCTTTTCTTTTTAAAACGAGGAAACCAAGTTTTAAGCATTCATTTCTTCTTTCTTTTTGTTGTTTGATAATAAGGAAGTTCCAAAGAAAGATCTCGGGTTTACAACTTACCTCCCCTTAAGAAATTTCGTCCTCGAAATTTAGTAGTCCTTATGTGAAAATCATCGGATACTTCCTCCTCATTTGGTCTTTTAACTCCCAGGTTGCCTTCCCTACTCCGTGATGTTTCCAATGAACCCTCATGAGTGGGATCGTCTTGTTTCTCAAAACTTGTTCTTTTCTGTCGAGGATTTGAACTGTATTCTCTACGTAACTCATGTCTTCTTTCAGATCAACGGGTTGTGCTTGCAGCACATGTGTCGGATCTGGAATATACTTCCTCAACATGGACACATGACAAACATCATGTACTTGAGATAGTTTCGTTGGCAACTCCAGTTTGTAGGTTGCTAGCCCAACTCGTCTCATTACTTGATAGGGATCAATATATCTGGGACTTAGCTTACCTTTCTTTCCAAAATGAAGGACACCTCTCCACGGAGATAATTTTAAGAAAACTTGATCTCTGACTTGGAATTCTAAGTCCTTTCGTTGCTTATCTGCATAACTCTTCTGACGGTCTTAAGTTACCTTCAAATTCTCCTTGATTACCTTAATATTGTCCGTAGTAACATGTACTAACTCAGGACCAATTAACTTATGTTCTCCTACTTCATTCCAATATACGAGCGTTCTACACGCTCTTCCATACAGAGTTTCAAATGGTGCCATACCAATACTCGACTGATAGCTGTTATTGTAAGCGAATTTCATAAGTGATAGGTGTGTCCCAACTTCCCTTAACTTGAAGGATACATGCTCTCAACATATCTTCTAGGGTCTGGATGACCCTTTTTGGCTGACCATTTTTCTGAGGATGGAGCGCTGTACTAAAATTCAACTTTGTTCCCATAGCCTTCTGTAAGCTAGGCCAAAACTTAGAAGTAAATCTTGGATCTCTATCTGAAACTATGGACACAGGCACTCCGTATTGTCTCACAATTCTGTCGACGTATAGCTTAGCTAGCTGATCAAGCGTAGACGTCACTTTAATCGGTACAAACCGTGCTGTCATAGTGAGTCTATCTACTATTACCCAAATATCATCATGTCCACTTGAAGTACGTGGTAATCCAAATAGAAAATCCATAGTGATATGCTCTCACTTCCATTCCGGCACTGGCAATGGATTGAGGAGTCCTCCTGGTCTCTGTCTAGCTAGTTTAACCTGCTGGCAGATCAAACATCTATCAACATAATCAGCTATCTCTCGCTTCATCCCAGGCCACTAATACGTCCCCTTCAAAGTTTTATACATTTTGGTGCTTCCTGGATGCATAGCGTAAGCTGAACTGTGAGCTTCCTCTAGAATAACATCTTTAAGCTCACTAACACTCGGAACGCATAGTCTTCCTTGCCTCTCTATGGCTCCATCTGACCTCATTTTAAATTCTGCTTCTAGGCCTTGTTTGGACTTTCCAAACATTTTCTACAGGTTACTATCCTCTGTCTGTCTTCTCACAATCTCTGCTATAAGTGAAGACCTGACTTGGAATTGAGCTAAGAGACCCCCTGAACTCTCTGCAGTCACAGCTGCCTTAGAATCCCTTAGAGTACTTAAAAATGTTGCTCGAATACCACACAAGGCGTCCTTAGGAAGTCTTGACTTCCTACTCAATGCGTCTGCAACCACATTCGCCTTACCTGGATGGTATTCTATGGTACAATCATAATCTTTAATCAGTTCTAACCATCTTCTCTGTCTCATATTCAACTCCCTCTGATCAAAGATATATTTCAGACTCTTATGATCTGTAAAAATATGACACCTCTCACCAAACAAGTAATGTCTCCAGATCTTCAATGCTAGAACAACTGGTTCTAATTCAAGATCATGGGTAGGGTAATTACACTCATGCTTTTTCAATTGCCTTGACGCATAAGCTATTACTTTTCCTTCTTGCAACAATACACACCCTAAACCTTGCCTCGAGACATCACAATAAATTACATACTCTTTTCCTGTTACAGGAAGTGTCAGAAAAGGTGTTGTAACTAATCTCTTTTTAAGCTCCTGAAAACTCTGTTCACACTTATCTGACAATTCAAACTTAGCATTCTTTCTTGTTAAAGCTGTTAAGGGTAATGCTAATCGTGAGAAATCCTCAACAAACCGTCGGTAGTATCCTGCCAAGCCTAGGAAACTACGTACCTCTGTCGTACTAACTGGTCTCTCCTAGTTAACTACAGCTTTAACTTTATTTGGATCCACACTAACACCATTTGCTGAGACAACATGCCCCAAAAACACTACCTGATTCAACCAAAACTCACATTCGGTGAATTTAGCGTACAACTGTTTATCTCGTAGTGTTTGCAGAATAATCCTCATGTGTTCCCCGTGGGCTTTCCCGTCAACTGAGTAAACTAGTATATCATCAATAATTACTATTACAAAGTTATCCAAATACTGATGGAAAATCCTGTTCATGAGATCCATGAAAACTAACCTGTCAATTGAGGGAAAACAGTAAGGAAAGATTACTTACTTGTTGAAGAACACTCCTTCGAGATTTCCTTCTCCGATCACGAACTCTTCGTGCTCTCGATCTCTACGATCTCGATCTCTCAAACCAAACGGATTGGACACCTCCAATTGATCTTCTCGGTTGTTCTCGGTCGGTAGAAGGAGAGTAGTGAGACTCCCTTTGGTTTAGGGGTAGAGAGGATTTGAGAGAGATTGAGAGATGAGATATTGTTCTTTTGGTGAGATTCCAAAAAATGGCAATTGTCTTACCAAAGCCTTCTCACAAAAGCATTATATAATGATGATAGGTGAAGTTGAAATCTCCACCTATTTACCATTTTAGCACAACCTTAGGTTATGCAAATCATATTTGCATAACACAAATAATAAGATATCTCATATCTTATTATACAAATCACATTTGTATAATTGTGGATTTTAAATTGAATCACAATCAATTTAATTTCGCTCAATCCAATTTCTCTGAATTAGCACTAATTAATCAATTAGGCTAACCTATAATTTATTATGAATCTCATTCACATTAAACTATATATTATGTCAATCATATCTCATATAAATGACATAAATACCCTTTTAATGAATTTCAACACTTCAAATCCACATCAAACTGTAAACCCTCAATTTATCCAGTTTGAGCCAACCAAAGTACCTAATGGACCTACAGATGATGAGCTCCAATGATGCGAGACTAACCTGTCAAACTCTTTGACACGGTTATTCAACATTCATTAGCTACGGTAACACTCCACTAAAGCCCGTAGCTGCACTCCAATCACTGTAGGACAAGTTGTGTCCATTGATATAACCAATGCCCGTGAGTCGACCCTTCACAGGATGTTCGTAGACACTGTTGGGTCAAATTATCGTTTTACCCATGTGTCTACCTCTTGCTCATTAAGTCCCCACTGCTTCTCTAATGAACAACAACGTGGATGCGACCCGTTTTGTATTAAGATACAAACGAGGTGATTTGACTCGGTCATGTGGTTGACATGCGAGTGGGGGCATCCTATACAATGAGATTGTACAAGACCGGACCGTGAATTATTAGACCTACTGATGTAACATTGTTGACAGTAACGACTAATAACTTCGTAGATGACCATTAATGACTCGACCTGAATCCTGAGTGTGTTACGCACTCCTATCTGCGGGGTTTGTCCTTTGACTAGTACGGGTGAGGGTGGTCACAGTTACTCACCCAATATGCCTATCTTCTCAGGGACAGGACAAAGTAGCGAGCTGGGAACTTAACTACGTGAGATGAAATTCACTCGTTCCTGCCTTTAGGGAAACTAATTGGGTTGTTCCCATAAGTGTTGTCTCCAGGGCTTGGACAACGAGCGCCCATTCTCTCACTGGCACGAGAGAGTTGTTGTGTATGGTCGGACCATTGCAACGTTGTTGTTCATTAGAGGAGCAGTGGGGACTTAAGGAGCAAGAAGTAGACACGGGGGTAAAACGGTAATTTGACCCAGTAGTGTATACGAACAACCTGTGAAGGGTCGACTCATGGGCATTGGTTATATCAGTGGACACGTAATATCTTGCACTGACGGGAGTGCAGCTACGGGCTTTAGTGAAGTGTTACCATAGCTAATGAATGTTGATTAACTGCATCAAAGAGTTTTATAGGTTAATCTCGGATCATTGGAGCTAGTCACTGTAGGTCCATTATGTCCCTCGGTTGGCTCAAACTAGGTTAAAAGAAGGGTTAATGTTTTGGTGTGAATTGATGTGTTCAAGTTCACTAAAAGGGTATTTATGTCATTTATATGAGATATGAATGATATAATCTATAGTTTTAAAGTGAATGAGATTCATAATAAACTATAGATTAGCCTAATTGTTGAATTAGGGCTAATTGGAGAAATTAGATTGAGAGATATTAAATTGGATGTGATTCAATTTAATAAATCCACAATATTGCAAATGTGATTTGTAATATGAAATATGAGATATCTTATAATATGTGGTTATGCAAATATGATTTGCATAACCTTAGTTGTTGTAAAATGGTAAATAGGTGGAGATTTCAACTCCACCTATCTCCATTATTTAAACACTTCTTGCAAGAAGGGTTGGGAACTCATTCTCTCATTTTTGGAATTCTCACCAAAAGAAGAGAACTCTCTCTCTCAAAATTCTCTCAAGAATTCTCCTCCCTTCTCCAAAACACAAAGATCCCACCATCTTCCCTCTTCCAAAAGAAGAACAATCGAGAAGCTTTTTGGTGGTGTTCTTGTTCGTGAGAAGAGTTCGGGTTTGTAGAGATCGAGGAGCACACGAAGAGTTCGTGGATCGTTGGAAGGAATTTTGAAGCACGACTTCACCAAGTAAGTATTTACTACTTTTCTTTCCAATTAAGCATGTTTAGCCGAGATCTAAGAGTTAGATTGATTTTAACGAACAACGGTTGCACAACTTCACCACGACGATTCGATCGCCTTCCGCTGCGTGGGAGTTTCATGCCCTTCAATTGGTATCAGAGTCATTCGTTGGTTCGATGTTGTGCACTGTTTATCATTGAATTTAGGTGAGTATAGCCTTAATTTATGAGATAAATTGTTGGTTTGCATGATGGATGTTTTCGGTTTTGGCATTTTAGAATAGATTTACAATTTCATGTTGATTAGATCAATGTAAGGGCCCGTGTTTTTGGGCATTTTGTTGTAAATCGAGTCTATAAGTCCGAGTCGTTCATGGTAAGAGTTGTTGTGAAGAAATCGAAGCGAAAACAGGCGAGAATCGACGAAGAACTGCAAGAGGAGCTTGTTGTTCTGTCGACAGTGTTGAGACGCTGTTCATGCGGACGGAGGCCTGGCTGCAGAGCAACGTTGCAATGCCGAGATGTGGAGCACGCAGGGCATGACGCTGGACGCTGCAGCGTTGCAACGCTACCCACGGCGTTGCAACGCTGCACGCGTAGTGGAAGTGTGCAGCGAGCAGTTCGCATGTAGTGGGCGGTTGGAAGGGTTTCAACTTCGTGGGGGCTCTTATTTTTATGTTTTATTTAATTTACAAAATGAAAAATGTATTTTTCTTTTGTTTTTAATTTATTTTATTAAATAATATTAATATAATTTTTATATTAATGTTATTTAATTAAATAAATGGCCCTAAGTGCCAAAATTGGTCCATTTTTACTATTTAATTATTTTATGCATGTTATGTATGATTTAATTAATTTTTATGTGCATAATGTATGTCATATAGATTTAAAATCTCACCTTAGGTTAAACATTTTCATGCATCATATATATTATAAGTGTTATAATATATAGTTTGCATGATAGGTTATATTATAAGTGTTATAATATAATAAAATGCATGTTTTAATTTAATTAATATAAGTGTTATATTTTTTAGATTAAAGTATGCTCATGCATTTTATTTAATGTGATGAATTATTATGTTATAATATAGTTATTCATGTGATGAATGATCAAACACTATAACATAGAAATGCATGTAACCTAAGTTAATTATTAGTTTTAAAGTGTTTAGAACTTGAATATTAGACTTAGGTTTTCTAGTTCTAATAAGATTAGAATTAGGAAATTAAAATATAATCTTTGAATGGTGACTGATTAGTAACTCTGTCTAAGGAAGGTTTTGTCTAAGGCTGGAGTATTTAAGTTGACGCTTGCAGAACACCCCTACCTGGAAACCGACCTGGGAGTAAATTTGGTCCGGAGATTCTTAGATTATATTTTCTGTGAGTGTCGTTAATTAAAAGTTGATTAATTTACTCACATAGACCTAAGTAATAATGTGATTATAAGCTTAGGCTAAATACCATATAAGAGTTATATTGGTAGACTTAGGTACATTTTAGCCGATTTATCTAGGTCAATCCCGAAAATTATAAAGTGTTGAGTGGGAGAAAATATAGTGTATAACATAAATTTAATTTCCAACCACAAATCTCCTTAAGTCCGCACCGTGAGATCCATACTTGGCCTCGTGGCGCAAATGGGAGCGTCCCTATTCGGATGATATTTGTATGGGTCAAAATCAAAATGGATGGAGAGAGTACTTATAGTGAGTGGGAGCGGGACCTGTAAAAACGGGACCCACGGTCTCTTCTTTCGATTCACACCGTGAGACCCGTATGAACCGCCTGCTAGTTTGGCTTGGACCAGACAATCCCTTAGGAGGGTTTTGATCATGGGAGTCGGAACACCGTGAATTTTCGAAAGGGATACAGTTTCCTTGTTGGTTTTCCTTCATGGTTCACCCTCCGGTGGCTATTGTTTGGACGGATACTTGGAAACATAAAGATTGAGGGTGACACTCACAAAATTCGTTAAGTGTTAATGAATTCGACCAAATAAAGGTAACTGGATGTCTAATGGAATAAGAGTTATTCTGGGATTAGGGTCTGGTCGAGGAAGTCTCGTCTTAGAGGAGTTTTTTTCTTCACCCTTCGGTGGCGGTCATTCTAAACCTTTAGGATATCATTGCAATTTTTAAATGACCTAGGGATCAAAGGATTAAATTTTGCTAAAACTTGATTGGTTTTCAAAAGTTTATGCGAGACTCACACAAATTTTTTTTATTTTTTCAGCGAAAAATATGTCTAGCTCAATAATCGCTTTACTTGCTTCCGACAAACTAGTGGAAGATAACTTCCAAACGTGGAAGAATAATATTAACACGATTCTAGTAACTGACGACCTGAAGTTCGTGCTGCGAGGAGTGTCCTCGATTGTTTGATTTCGATCGCATCACGAAGTGTTCGTGATGCATATGATCGATGGATCAGGGCCAATGAAAAAGCCAAGGTCTACATCATTGCCAGCTTATCTGAAGTTTTGGCAAAGAAGCACGAGTTGATGATCACCACCAAGGAGATCATGGAATCATTGCAAGACATGTTTGGACAACAGTCCTTTCAGGTCAGGCACGATTCACTCAAACACGTCTTCAACGCCCGGATGAAAGAAGGGACGTCTGTCCGAGAACACGTTCTAGACATGATGACCCACTTTATTCTGGCAGAGATGAACGAGACTTCGATCGACGAGTCGAGCCAGGTCAGCTTTATTTTAGAGACTCTTCCGAAGAGTTTCCTTCAGTTTCGTAACAACGCTGTTATGAACAAGATAAGCTACACCCTGACTTCCCTCCTCAATGAGCTACAGAATTTCCAGTCCTTAATGAGGATCAGGACACTGGAAGCTGAGGCAAATGTTGCCTGCAGGTCTTATCACAGGGGTTCGACCTCTAGGACTAAGCTTGTTGCTCCTTCTCGCCTGAAAGGGAAGAAGAAGATGAAGAAGGGTAAAGCTGACTGAGTTGCCGCCCAAAAGGGTAAGAAGGTCAAGGAAGTTAGAGAGAAAGGAAAGTGTTTCCACTTCAATGGGGACGACCACTGGAAGAGAAACTGTCCCAAGTTCCTTGTCGAGAGAAAGAATCAAGGTAAATGTGATTTACTGGTAACTGAAACTTGCTTAGTGGAGAGTAGTGACTCTGCTTGGATTTTAGATTCTGGCGCCACTAACCACGTTTGTTCTTCGTTTTCAGGGAATTAATTCCTGGCAGCAGCTGCGAGAGGGTGAGGTGACTCTACGGGTTGAATCCGGGGAAATAGTCTCTGCTGCAGCGATCGACAAAGTGAAGCTCTATTTTGGCAGGAGTTACATTTTGTTAGACAATATGTACATAGTTCTAGGGTTTACTAGAAACCTTGTTTCTATTTCCTGTTTATTAGAACAATGTATCTCCGTTTCGTTTCATGGTAATAAAGCGTTTATTTCCAGAAATGGTAATCTTATTTGTTCTATTTCACTTAAGTCTAACTTGTATGTTTTAAAGCCTAATTCGTTCAAAAGCGTTTTGAATACTAAATTGTTTAAAACTGCAGAAACGCGAACTAAGAAAGTTAAGGTTTCTCCTAAAGAAAATGCCCATCTTTGGCATCTAAGGTTAGGCCACATTAATCTCAATCGGATTGTGAGACTAGTGAAGAGTAGACTTCTAAGTCAGTTGGAAGAAAACTCTTTACCGGTGGTGTGAGTCATGCCTCGAAGACAAAATGACCAAACGTTCTTTTAGTGGAAAATGATATAGAGCCAAGGAGACCCTTGAGCTTATACATTCTGACCTCTGTGGTCCGATGAGTGTTCAAGCACGAGGTGGTTACGAATACTTCGTTTCTTTCATTGATGATTATTCGAGGTATGGGTATATTTACCTAATGCATAGGAAGTCTGAAACTCTTGAAAAGTTCAAGGAGTACAAGACTGAGGTTGAGAACCTATTAGGTAAAACCATAAAAACACTTCGATCGGATCGAGGTGGAGAGTATATGGACACTGAATTCCAGGACTATATGATAGAACAGGGAATTACGTCCCAACTCTCAAAGACTGTATGCCACAATGAGAATGGTGTATCGAGAGCGAGAAACAAACCTCGCTTGACATGGTTCGGTCGATGATGAGCTATGCTTGTCTCGTTGATTCCTTTTGGGGTTACGCAGTGGAGACTGCGGTTTATATTTTGAACAACGTTCCATCGAAGAGTGTTTGTGAAACACCTTTCGAACTCTGGAATGGTCGTAAAGGTAGTTTACACCATTTCGGAATTTGGGGATGCCCGACCCATGTGTTGGTGTCAAACCCGAAGAAATTGGAACCCCGTTTAAAATTGTGCCTATTCGTAGGTTACCCAAAAGAGACCAGAGGTGGTCTATTTTACGATCCTAAGGATAATAGGATGCTTGTGTCGACAAACGCCACTTTCCTTGAGGAAGACCACATCAGGAATCATTTGCCTAGGAGCAAAACCGTGTTGAATGAAATGGACTGTACGTCAGCAAGAGTTGCTGATAGGGCTAGTACGTCAACAAGTGTTGTTGATCCTAGCACGTCAAGTCAAATCCGTTCCCAAGAGTTTGGAATTCCTCGACCTAGTGGGAGGGTTGTTAGACAGCCTGAACGTTACATGGGTTTAGCTGAAACCCAAATCGTCAATCCTGATGATGACTGCGAGGATCCATTGACCTATGATCAAGCTATGGTTGATGTTGACAAGGACGAATGGATGCTATGGACCAGGAAATGGAGTCGATGTACTTCAATTATGTCTGGGAGCTTGTGGATCAACCGGATGGGGTAAAACCTATAGGTTGTAAATGGATCTACAAGCGTAAACGTGGCGTAGATGGGAAGGTGCAGACCTTCAAAGCACGACTAGTGGCAAAGGGTTTTACCCAAGTCGAAGGAGTTGACTATGAGGAAACTTTTTCACCTGTTGCCATGGTAAAGTCAATCAGGATCCTTCTGGCCATTGTCGCGTATTATGACTACGAGGTATGGCAGATGGATGTCAAGACCGCCTTTCTGAATGGCAACCTTGACGAAACCATCTACATGGACCAGTCCAAAGGGTTCATAACCCAAGGCCAAGAGCAAAAGGTTTGCAGGCTTCATAGGTCCATTTATGGACTGAAACAAGCCTCGAGGTCTTGGAATATAAGATTTGATGAGACAATCAAATCTTATGGCTTTGATCAGAATGTTGACGAGCCTTGTGTCTATAAGAAAATCGTCGACAAAACTGTCGCATTTCTGATATTATACGTGGATGATAACCTTCTCATCAAGAATGAGGTAGGATTTCTTACTAACGTAAAGAAATGGCTAGTTTCGCAATTCCAAATGAAAGATTTGGGAGAAGCACAGTATGTTCTAGGTATCCAGATTGTCCGGAACCGGAAGAAAAGAACACTAGCCATGTCTCAAACGTCTTATATTGACAAGATGTTGTCTAGATATAAGATGCAGAACTCCAAGAAGGGCATGTTTCCTTTAAGGCACGGGGTTCACCTGTCTAAGGATCAAGTCCTAAGAATCCTCAAGAGGTTGAGGATATGGGACGCACCTCCTATGCTTCAGCCGTAGGGAGCCTGATGTATGACATGCTCTGTACTAGACCCGACATTTGTTATGCAGTAGGGATAGTCAGTAGGAATCAATCAAATCCAGAATTAGATCATTGGACTGCCGTAAAGGCAATCCTCAAGTATCTTAGGAGAACGAGGAACTACAGCTTAGTGTATGGCGGTGGGGATTTGATCCTTACGGGATACACAGATTCTGACTTTCAAACCGATTAGGATTCTAGGAAATCCTCTTCGGGGTCAGCCTTCATTCTGAATGGAAGAGTTGTAGTATGGCGAAGTATCAAGCAGGGATGCATCGTTGATTCCACTATGGAAGCGGAGTACGTTGCGGCTTGTGAAGCTGCAAAGGAAGTTGTTTGGCTTAGAAAGTTCATGATGGATTTAGAAGTTGTTCCAAATATGAACTTGTCGATCACACTGTTCTGTGACAACAGTGGTACAGTAGCCAACTCCAGGGAGCCTCGGAGCCATAAGAGAGGCAAACACATTGAGCGAAAATATCACCTGATACGGGAGATTGTGCATCGCGGCGACGTGACAGTCATGCAGATAGCATCGGAGCACAACATAGTTGATCCATTTACAAAGCCCCTCACGGCTAAGGTGTTTGAGGGTCACCTAGCGAGTCTAGGTCTTCGAGTACTTCCAAACTAGGGCAAGTGGGAGATATGTAACCGGGTATTCAATGCCCTAGTTTATTGTATTAATTCATTGTAATTTATGTACATTTCAGAAATGTATTTTCTCCACTAGCTTAATCCAAGTGGGAGTTTGTTGGGATGTGTAACAGACCGCCTTAAAAAAAAAAAAAAAAGTGGAGAACGAAAATCGGGAGGGCTTCGCCTCCCCCTCTCTCGCCGCAAGAAAAGCAGCCACCGGCCCACGCTCCCTCTCCCTCTCGTTTTTCTCCCCTCTCCCCGACCTCGTCTCTCTCACTCTCCCTCTGTATGCTCTCTCTCTCTCTCTCTCTCCCCGCAACCTCCCAGTGAGCCACGTCAGTCGATCAACCTCGTGCAGACGCCGGCAAGGACGCCCTCGTGCACGCCGTCTCTGCCTTGATCGAGCGCCACGACCACCCAGCCTTTCCCTCTCCACCGCATGCCTGAACAATAAGTAAATAGCCGTACCGTCGCGTTGGTTCGAGTTTTTGGAGCAGTATTCGACCAGTTTTCAACGAACGGAGTCCGGTTCCGGGTAGATCGGGCCACGAGGAGTCCAGATCTGGTACCTACGTCTTCGCCACAGATCTCACGCCCCGTCGCCCGCTGCAACGCGCCGCCGACCTTTCCCTTTCGTGCGGTCACCTCGGTTCGTCTGTTAGCTCGTTTCGGTTTTTCGTTGGGTGAGTTGTGCTCTTCGTAAGTTTCTGGGTAGTGTTGTGTTTCGATTTATTAACTCGTGTTGTGCTTGTTCTTCGTTAGGAGCTTTATTTTGGAAGTAGGGTCATGTTTGGAGCACGTCGCATTACCCAAGTCTCCGTCGTGCTTGGACTTCCTATAAGTAGTCATTTGGACTGAATTACCCCTAAGTGTAGGGCTTAGGGGCGTCGTTGCATGCTATACTATTTCGGAACTGAATGTTTTAGAATGTGTAGCGTACTGGACTTGTAGTAGCATGATAGGTTGTGGTAGACAGTACTTGGTTCTAAGTTGCTTGTCCCTGTTTCTTCTGAATGTGATGAAATACCTGATGGGTCGAATGTATGTTCATGCTTTATGGTTGTTATCCTTTTGTGTTATGGCTGTTATCTCTTCGTGTTTATATGTGATTTTGTTAGGAGAGCTGACCTAAGCTTGTGCTGAGAATGATGAATATGCTAGAGTTACACGTTTGTCTAGCCCGAGCCTATTAGTCTCGTGCTTAGTTTTGAAGTGACTCGGGAAGTGTCGTTGAGCCTTAGGATTGTAGTTAGCACAACTAGCCCTAGTGCAGGCCCAAGTCCTAGGTATCTGTGTAGCCCTTAGTAGGTTGAGACTCGAGGTTGGCGAGATGACAATGATGTTGTGGGATGTGATGGTCCGCCCTCCATCCAGTTGTGCGACTCGGGGTATGATCCTTGGAGTCAGAGGGGTTGGATAGAGTCCTTCGCCCTAGTGCAGGCCCGAGAATGAGCCCGTGGTCGATTGTGTGCGGTAGTACCGCTTTGATGTTGTGGGATGTGATGGTTCGCCCTCCATCCAGTTGTGCGACTCGGGATGTTATTCTCAGAGTCAGAGGGGTTGGATAGAGTCCTTCGTCCTAGTGTAGGCCCGTGAATGAGTTTCGTGGCCAAGTGCTGTCAACCCAGTCCAAGAGCTAAGGGTAGGACAGAACATAGAAACCTGAGTAAGAATTTGGGCCAGGATGCTTGTTGAGGTTATTTGGCGGGCTAGGTGTCGTGTTTAGCTAAGTCTAAGGTCGTCCCTTATGTTCTTTATTTCTTGGACGAAGTGGGCTGCATACTGAGTATTTTTATACTCATTCCTTCTTTATTTCTTCTTTTCTTGCAGGTAAGGCAAACCAGTGAGATGACCACCAACGGCGAGACTCCTGTGAGGCTATGGAAGACTTGTAGGACTTAGTTCAGAGTTTTCGATTAGGAGTTGTTTTCATTTCTCTTTCTTCTATTGTGTTATGTTGTTTCTGTTCACGTTCTAAATTTAGTTTGTATTGTTCTTTATTCGTTTGAATCGAAGCATGTTTTGATGTGTTCCTTTTATCTTCAAAGCATGTACTGTTGTCTTGACGTTTCTGTTAACTCCGAGGGGTTGGAGCCCAGCCTATTGTTTTCTTTGTAGTTTGGTGGAGGCTGGGTACCCTCGTGAGTCCTTTTGAAGTGCCTTGTATAGGTTCAGGTTCACTTGAAATTTCTGGTTTGTCCAGGTTGCGCCGTTATGCTGCCGGATTTTCGGCGCAAGCGGAGCAACTTGGAAGTAATGCCCCGAGTAGGATGTGTGCAAATTACGAGGTGTTACAGTTGGTATCAGAGAGTAGCTTTAGATCTTGTATACTGCCTACATCGTAAGTGTTTAGTCATTCATAGCCTCTCACAAGGAACTCGTCGGGTCATCAACAGGTTTGCTTTTACTTAGTAAGTGGTAGGAAGTTCGTTGTTGAGGTTGATGTGTTTTCCTCTGTGTTGTGCTTTTTGAATTCTTGTTGATGTGTTTTGTTTTCTTCCGTTTTAGATTATGGCACGTGGTAGAGGTCGTGCAAGAGCAGCTACTGGTGGTCGAGGTCGGGGTGGTCGTAGGGGTCGAGGTCGAGGGGCCCGAGACCAGGAACCGACCGTTAATACACCAGAGGTTGAGCACTCCGAGCATCGGGAGGAGCTCAACCAGGATGTCCCAGTGGTCGAGGAATCAGCTGGGCAGAATGTAGGAGCCCAGGAGAAGGCAAATGTCTAAGTACCGAACGTGCGAGGGCCGATCGCCGCCGATTCTTTGAACTCATGGCATGCATCCAAAGAATCGATCCAGCGAATATAGCGAGTCGAGCAAACTAGATAAATATATGTTCACTCGAGCCATGGAGGCCCTAGCGGCCGAAAATCGGAACCAAAGACTGCGCGCGAGAATCCAAGGGATGCAACGACTTTTACGTTAAGGGCAACGACAAAAGAAGCGGGATATCTGAAGGATTTCAAGAAGTATGACCCGCCTTTCTTTGATGGGCTGGTAGACCATGTAGCTGCCGAAGCATGGTTTGCGGCAGTGGACGATATCCTGAGTCGAATGGGTTGCCCCGAGCACTAGAAAGTTCAATGTGCAGTCTATGCGTTAAGGGGAAGTGCTCTCCTGTGGTGGCGAGCTGATGTACGGTCCATAGATGTTAATGCAGGACCGATAACTTGGACGCAGTTCCAAGAGGTGTTCTACGAGAAGTACTATCCGGTTGTGCTTAGAATCGACAAGAAAGTTGAGTTCGTACAGCTAAAGCAAGGGCCGAACAAGATGGTTGAGGAGTACGAGCATGAGTTTACTGCTCTGTCTCGGTTCGCCCCTGACATGGTGGATACAGAAAAGAAGAAGGTAGAGTGTTTCCTCACAGGTTTGCGAGGAGGCGTACGTGGGTCGACAATTGCTCACGATCCCAAGACTTATGCCGCAGCAGTCCGAGTGGCATCCATGATTGATACAGACTTGAGGCTGCATGGGTTCGTTTTCAGCCAGAGTTCAGGTGCAGGTCAGAGTTCTGGAACCAGCAAGAAGAGGAAGTTTGAGCAGGCCTTTGCTAGGACAAACAGATCCGGGACTCAGGGACATCAACCCCAACAGGCTCCGAGCAGGGGTTCATGTTATAGATGTGGAGTTCAAAGACAGTGGGCACATCATGCGCTTAGCAAGATCTGGTATAATTGTGGGAAGTTGGGCCACTTGTCATCTGTGTGCAAGCAAGGAGCTAGAGACCAGAGAGTTTGTTATAACTGTGGGAAACCTGGGCACCTGGCCAAAGCCTGTACAGCAAAGAAAGACGAGTCTGGAAACCTCCAGAAGGGTGGAGTCTATGAGGGTGCGAACAGGAACGCAGAAGGTTCTGGCGCTGTGGTGACAGGTACACTACCCGTTCTTGGCCACTTGTCTCTTGTTTTGTTTGATTCTGGTTCCTCGCACTCTTTTATTTCTGCATTTTTGTGAGACAAGCCCGGTTAGAGGTAGAGCCTTTAGATGTTGACCTGGCATTAGCTACCCCGATGGGTAGAGAGTTAGTTGCTCGGGAAAAGGTTAAGTCTGGTCAGGTAGTGGTAACAAGTCGCGTGCTAGATGTGACGTTGGTTGTGCTGGATATGAGCGACTTCGATGTAATCCTGGACATGGATTGGTTGTCTGCGAACCATGCTAACATCGGCTGTTATCGCCGAGAGGTGGTGTTCTGACCTCCGGCAGAGTCCAGTTTCAAGTTCAAGTGAATCGAGACTGGAGAATTTTCGAAGATCATTTCAGCTCTCAAGGCAAAGAAGTTGCTAAGTGAAAGGGTTTGAGCTCTCTTGGCGAGTGTTGCTGATACAAAGAACAAAGGACCAGAGTTGAGTTCGGTTCCTGTTGTTCGAGAGTTTGTAGATGTGTTCCCTGAAGAGTTGCCTGGTCTACCCCCGGTTCGTGAGGTAGATTTGATGTATTGGTGGAGCTCGAACGACTCCGTTGTCTAAAGCTCCCTACCGAATGGCGCCAGCAGAACTGAAGGAGCTTAAGACTCAGTTGCAGGAACTTCTAGACAAGGGGTTCATCCGTCCAAGTGTTTCACCTTGGGGTCGCCCGTGTTGTTTGTGAAGAAGAAGGATGGGTCGATGCGGTTATGCATTGACTACCGAGAGCTGAACAAGGTAACAATAAAGAACAAATATCCTTTACCCAGGATCGATGATTTGTTTGACCAACTGCAAGGAGCGACAGTGTTTTCTAAGATCGACCTGCTGTCAGGGTACCATCAGTTGAGAATCAAGGATGAGGACATTCCAAAGACTGCCTTCAGGTCCAGGTACGGGCACTATGAGTTCACGGTGATGTCCTTTGGCTTGACGAATGCCCCAGCATCACTTATGGAGTTAATGAACAGGGTATTCAAGGAGTTCTTAGACACCTTTGTGATCGTCTTCATCGACGATATTTTGGTGTACTCCAAGTCAGAGGGGGAACATGAAGTCCATTTGAGGGAAGTGTTGACAGTTTTGAGGACCAACCAGTTGTATGCGAAATTCTCTAAGTGTGAGTTCTGGTTGCAGCAAGTAGCCTTCCTAGGACACGTGGTGTCCAAAGACAGTGTAGCAGTGGATCTCGCCAAGATAGAGGCAGTCACGGATTGGCCTCGCCCTAAGACAGTCTCAGAGGTGCGAAGTTTCCTGGGTTTGGCAGGTTATTATAGACGTTTTGTTAAGGACTTCTCAAAAATAGCCGCACCCTTGACTCAGTTGACCCAGAAGCGCAATGCCTTCTTGTGGAGTGATGCTTGCGAGGCAAGCTTTCAGGACCTCAAACACAGGTTGGTCTCAGCACCTGTGCTTGCAGTTCCGGATGGCTCAGGAGACTTTATGGTTTACAGTGACGCTTCCAAGAAAGGTCTAGGGTGTGTGTTAATGCAGAATGGAAAGGTGATCGCCTATGCCTCGCGTCAGTTGAAAGATTATGAGCGGAATTACCCAACCCATGATTTGAAGTTGGCTGTCGTGGTCTTCGCTCTGAAGATATGACGACACTACTTGTATGGGGAAAAGATTCACATGTACACGGACCACAAGAGCCTCAAGTATCTTTTTACCCAGAAGGAGTTGAATATGAGACAGCGCAGATGGCTGGAGTCAGTAAAAGACTATGAGGTTGAGATATTGTACCATCCAGGCAAAGCGAATGTCGTCGCGGATACCCTTAGCAGAAAGGTGGCTCACACCTCAGCCCTGGTCACGAGGCAAGTCCCTTTGCGTTCAGAGATGGAACGTGCAGAGATAGCAGTTGTGTTGAGTTAGGTCACAGCTCAGCTGAATCAGTTGTTGGTACGACCGACCTTGAGGCAACGAGTTATTGAGGCGCAGCAGGGAGACTCTAGTCTTGAGGACTGTTGGCGCCAGGCAAGAGTGGCGAGGAAAGTGAGTTCTCTGTAACAACAGACAGTGGACTACTGTTCAGGGGACGTTTGTGTGTACCTGCTGAGAGTGGTCTCAAGGAGGAGATTTTGGTTGATGCTCATAACTCTCCTTTTTCAGTGCATCCAGGAAGCACTAGGATATATCAGGATTTGAAATCATTCTACTGGTGGCGTGGAATGAAAAGAGATGTGGCAGAGTTTGTCGTGAGTGTTTAGTGTGCCAAAGAGTTAAAGCCCCAGACGACGAAACAAGCAGGGTTGTTGCAACCGTTGGAGGTACCTCAGTGGAAGTGGGAGGAGATCTCCATGGACTTTATTCGGGATTGCCCCGAACAGCGAAAGGATTCACAGTGATCTGGGTGATTGTGGATATACTAACCAAGTCCGCTCACTTCCTACCGGGTAAGCCAACCTATACAGTTGAGAAGTGGGCACACCTGTTCATGGAAGAGATAGTAAGGTTGCATGGAGTCCTAGTGAAGATCGTGTCTGACAGAGACCCACGGTTCACCTCGAACTTTTGGGTGAGTTTTCAAAGAGCCCCGCAATCCTGAAATAAAGTCCATGGAGATCTCTTCCCACTTCCACTGAGGTACCTCCAACAGCGTAAGGATTCACAGTGATCTGGGTGATTGTGGATATACTAACCAAGTCCGCTCACTTCCTGTCGGGTAAGCCAACCTATACAGTTGAGAAGTGTGCACACCTGTTCATGGAAGAGATAGTAAGGTTGCATGGAGTCCCAGTGAAGATCGTGTCTAACAGAGACCCACGGTTCACCTCGAACTTTTGGGTGAGTTTTCAAAGAGCCCTAGGGGCTCAGAGTAACTTTAGTACAGCGTTTCACCCGCAGACCGATGGCCAGACGGAACGGGTGAACAAGATTCTGGAGGATATGCTTCGGGCATGTACGTTAGACTTCACAGGTAGTTGGGATTCACACCTTCATCTGATGGAGTTTGCTTATAACAATAGTTATCAGACGACTATTGGTATGGCCCCTTTCGATGCTCTCTATGGGAGAAGGTGCAGGACCCCAGTGTGTTGAGGAGAGGTTGGTGAACGGAAATTGTTGGGACCCGAGTTGGTCCAAGTGACAAACGAGGCCATACAGAAGATTAGGGCAAGGATGTTAACGACACAGAGTAGGCAGAAGAGTTATGTTGATGTCAGGCGTCGAGAGTTGGAGTTTGCCGTTGGAGACCTTGTGTTCTTGAAAGTTGCACCTATAAGGGGTGTCCTGAGGTTTGGTAAGAAAGGAAAGTTGAGCCCTAGGTTCGTTGGACCTTTCGAGATCTTGGAGCGCATTGGGCCACTGGCTTATCGGTTGGCCCTACCGCCATCCCTTGCATCGGTTCATAACGTGTTCCATGTGTCTATGCTGCGAGGGTATGTGCCAGATGCCACGCACGTTGTCAACTTTGAGCCGTTGAAGTTAGACAAGGATCTGAGTTATGAGGAAAAGCCTGTGCAGCGGAAGACGATTGAATCGTCGAGGTATCAAAATGCAACATGCTTTTATTAAAATTGATCTAACACTAGATCTAGGCTAAACATGCTTAAAAGAAGAAGAAAAATTACAGCAAGATGAGTTCTTACTTACTTGTTGTAGACTTTCTTCAAGATTTCTTCTTCAAATCACGAACTCTTCGTGCTCCTCGTACACAACGAACGCCTCCAACGAAAGTGATTGAACACCACCAAAACGCCTTCTCGATTGTTCTCTTTTGGAGAAAGGAGGTTTGTGGGAACCTTTTGGTTTTGGAGAGGGAGGAGAATTGAGAGAGAGTTGAGAGAATTACTCTTCTCTTCTTTGCGAAAATCTAAAAAATAAGAGAAGTCCCTTACATCCTTCTTGCAATAAGGGTTTATATAGTGGAATTGGTGGAGTTAAAATGTCCACTTAATTACCACTTTACCACAACCATAGGTTATGCAAATCTCATTTGCATAACCACATAATATAAGATATCTCATATCTCATATTGCAAATCTCATTTGCATTAATTGTGGATTAATTAAATTGAATCATATCCAATTTAATTTCTCTCAATCAATTTCTCCAATTAGCCCTAATTCAACAATTAGGCTAACCTATAGTTTATTATGAATCTCATTCACATTAAACTATATATTATATCATTCAAATCTCATATAAATAACATAAATGCCCTTAAAGTGAAATTGAACACTTCAATTTCATACCAAAACTTTATCCTTTCTTAAATCCAGATGGAGCCAACCGAGGGACCTAATGGACCTACAGTGACGGGCTCCAATGATCCGAGATTAACTTGTCAAACTCTTTGACACGGTTAACCAACATTCATTAGTTACGATAACACTCCACTATAGCTCGTGTTGCACTCCCGTTAGTGCAGAATATTACGTTGTCCACTGATATAACCAATACCCATGAGTCGACCCTTCACAGGTTGTTCGTAGACACGGCTGGGTCAAATTATCGTTTTACCCCTGTGTCTACCTCTTGTTCGTTAAGTCCCCACTGCTCCTCTAATGAACAACATATTGTGATGGTCCGACCATACACAACACCCTTCTCGGGCGGTGAGAAGGTGGGCGCCTGATTCCAAGCCACGGAGACAAGACTTAAAGGAACAACCCCTCTAGTTTCCCTAAAGGCGGGAACGAGTGAATTCCATCTCGCGTAGTTAAGTTCCCAGCTCCCTATTTGGTTCTGTCCTTGAGAAGATAGGCATATTGGGCGAGTAACTGTGACCACCCTCACCCATACTAGTCAAAGAAGACCCTCGCGATGTGAGTCCGTAACCCGCTCGAGATTCGAGTCCAGTCACTAATGGTCATCTACGAAGTTATTACTCCCATCACAACGGTGTTACATCGATGAGGTCTAATAATTCACGGTCCTGTCTTGTACAATCTCATTGCACAGATGCCCCCACTCGCATGTCAACCACATGAGCAGAGTCGAGATCACCTCATTTGTATCTAATACAAAGCGGGTCGCATCCACAGTGTATCCGAGTTAGGTCTCCAACCCTATCCATATACTGTACACCTTTCGGGTCATTAACTTGAACGTGATCCTCCCTGTGTGTCCACTACACACCGTTCAAGTTCCAGTTCTCTCATAAATTCAATGACCCTCGAGCTTAGTTTATTGGAAAAGTTTATAAATATTGCGAGACCCAAAGTGATGAAATAAATAACTCTTATTGATTTCAAAGAATATATTACAAACACGAGATTCGGACAAAAATCCCAACAAACTCCCACTTGGACTAAGCTAGTGGAGAAAATACATTTCAGAAATGTACATAAATTACAACGAAGTAATACAATAAACTAGGGCATTGAATACCCGTTTACACATCTCCCACTTGCCCTAGTCAGGAAGCTCTCGAAGACCTAGACTCTCTAGGTGACCTCAAACACCTTAGCCGTGAGGGGCTTTGTAAATGAATCAGCTACGTTGTGCTCGACGCGCTATCCGAGTGACCGTCACGTCTCCGCAGCGGTGCACAATCTCCCGTGTCGAGAGGATACTTGCGCTCAATGTGTTTGCCTCTCTTATGGCTCCGAGGCTCACGTGGGTTGGCTCTCGCACCACTATTATCACGAGCGATTAGTGATGGGCAAGTTCATGTTAGGAACAACTTCCAAATCATGTCATGAACTTCCTAAGCCAAATAGCTTCCTTTGCGACTTCACAAGCCGCAACATACTCTGCTTCCATAGTGGAATCAGCGATGCATCCCTGCTTGATGCTTAGCCATACTACAACTCCTCCATTCGAATGAAGGTTGACCCCAAAGTGGATTTCCTAGAATCCTTATCGGTCTGAAAATCGAACTCAGTGTATCCCGTGAGGATCAAATCCCCACTACCATACACTAAGCGGTAGTTCCTCGTTCTCTAAGATACTTGAGGATTACCTTTACGGTACGTCCAGTGATCTAATCTCGGATTGGGTGATATCTCACCGACAATTCCTCTTGCATACATGGATGTCGGGCCTAGTACACAATATAGCATACATGAGGCTCCCTACAGCTGAAGCATATGGAATCCGTCTCATATCCTCAACATCTTGAGGAGTCTTAGGACACTGATCCTTAGACAAGTGAACCCCATGCCTGAAAGGCAGCAAGCCCTTCTTGGAGTTCTGCATCTTATATCTAGACAACATCTTGTCAATATAAGACGCCCGAGACAAGGCTAGCGTTCTGTTCTTTCAGTTCCGGACTATGGATACCAAGAAGATACTGAGCTTCTCCTAAATCTTTCATTTGGAATTGCGAAGCTAGCCACTTTTTAACGTCGAAGAAATTCTACTACCTCATTCCCAATGAGAAGAATATCGTCCACATACAACACCAAAAATGCGACCGTTTTGTCAACGATTTTCTTGTAGACACAAGGCTCGTCGACATTTTGATCAAAGCCATAAGATTTGATCGCCTCATCAAACCTTATATTCCAAGACCTCGGCTCTGCTTTCACCCATAAATGGACCTATGAAGCCAGTAAACTTTTTGCTCTTGGCCTTGGGCAATGAACCCTTTGGGCTGGTCCATGTAGATGGTCTCATCAAGTTTGCCATTTAGAAAGGTTGTCTTGACGTCCATCTACCATACCTCGTAGTCATAATACGCGGCAATGACCAGAAGGATCCTGATCGACTTTACCATGGCAACATGCGAAAAGGACTCCTCATAGTCAACCCCTTCAACCTGGGTAAAACCCTTTGCCACTAGTCGGGCTTTGAAGGTCTGCACCTTCCCATCTACGCCACGTTTACGCTTGTAGATCCATTTGCAACCAATAGGTTTGACCCCATCCGGTTGATCCACAAGCTCCCATACAGAATTGAAGTACATAGACTCCATTTCCTGGTCCATAGCTTTAATCCACTCGTCTTTGTCAACATCAAACATTGCCTGATCATAGGTCAATGGATCCTCATAGTCATCATCAGGAGCGACAACTGAAGTTTCAGCTAAACCCATGTAGCGATCAGGTTGTCTCACAGTCCTCCCACTACGTCGAGGCATTCCCAAATCTTGCGAACGGATTTGACTAGACGTGCTAGGATCAACAACACTTGTTGATGTACTAGCCCCATCAGCAACTCTTGCTAATGTACTGTCCATTTCATTCAATACAATTTTACTCCTTGGTAAATGATCCCTGACGTGGTCTTCCTCTAGGAAAGTGGCGTTTGTCGACACAAGCACCCTATTTTCCCTAGGATCGTAAAACAGACCGCCCCTAGTCTCTTTGGGGTAACCTACGAATAGGCACAATTTCGAACGGGGTTCCAACTTTTTCGGATTTGACACCAACACATGGGTCGGGCATCCCCAAATTCTGAAGTGATGTAAACTGTCTTTACGTCTACTCCATAGCTCGAAAGGTGTTTCACAAACACTCTTCGAGGGAACGTTGTTCAAAATATAAACCGCAGTCTCTACTGCGTACCCCCAAAAAGAATCAGGGAGACGAGCATAGCTCATCATCGACCGAACCATGTCCAACAAGGTTCTATTTCTCCTCTCCGATACACCATTCTGCTGTGGCATACCAGGCGCTGAGAGTTGGGACGTAATTCCGTGTTCTATCATATAGTCCTGGAATTCAGTGTCCATATACTCTCCACCTCGATTCGATCGAAGTGTTTGAAGCGATTTACCGAAAAGGTTCTCAACCTCAGTCTTGTACTCCTTGAACTTTTCAAGAGTTTCAGACTTCTTGTGCATTAGGTAAATATACCCATATCTAGAGTAGTCGTCTATGAAAGACACAAAGTACTCATAACCGCCCCGAGCTTTAACATTCATCGGACCACAGAGGTCAGAATGCACTAACTCAAGAGGCTCTTTCGCTCTGTATCCTTTTCCACTAAAAGGACGTTTGGTCATTTTACCCTCAAGGCATGACTCACACACAGGTAAAGAGTTTTCTTCCAACTCGTTTAGAAGTCCACTCTTCACTAGTTTCTCAATCCTATTGAGATTAATGTGGCCTAACCGAAAATGCCAAAGATGGGCATTTTCTTTTGGAGAAACTTTTGCTTTCTTAGTTCGTGTTTCTGCAGTTTTAAATAATTCAGTATTCAAAACACTTTTGACCGAATTGGGTTTCAAAACATACAGATTATTTTCAAGTGAAGTTGAACAAATCACATTCCCTTTGAAAGAAATAAACGTTTTAGTCGATTCCAAAGAAACTGAAATACATTTTTCAATAAGGCAGGAAATTGAAACAAGGTTTCTAGTAAACCCTGGAACTATGTACAGATTGTCCAACAATAAGTACTTCCTGCCAAAGTTGAGCTTCACCGTGCCGATCGCTGCAGCAGAGACAAGCTCCCCGGATCCAACCCGTAGAGTCACCTCACCCTCTCGCAACGGCTGCCAGGAATCAATCCCCTGAAAAGAAGAACAAACGTGGTTAGTGGCGCCCGAATCCAATATCCAGGCAGAGTCACTACTCAACACTAAACATGTTTCAGTCACAAGTAAATCACATTTACCTTGATTCTTCCTTTCGGCCAGGAATTTGGGACAGTTTCTTTTCAGTGACCACCCCCATTGCAGTGGAAACACTTTCCTTTCTCGGCAACCTCCTTGACCTTCTTGCCCTTGTGGGCGGCAGCACGATCAGTCTTACTCCTCTTCATCCTTTTCTACCCTTTCGGACGTGAAAGAGCAGCAGGTTTCGTCCTAGAGGTCGAACCCCTGTGATAAGACCTGTAGGCAACATTTGCCTCAGATTCCTTGACCCTGTTCAAGGATTGGAAATTTTGTAGCTCATTGAGAAGGGTAGTCGAGTGTAGCTAATTTTGTTCGAATGCGGCATTGCTCTGGCCCAAGGAAACTCTTGGAAGAGTCTCCAAAATAAAACTGGCCTGGCTCGACTCATCGATCGAAGCCCCGTTCATCTCGGCCAGATGGAAGTGGGTCATCATGTCTAGAACGTGTTCACGGACAGACGACCTCTCTTTCGTCCGTGCGTTGAAAACGTATTTGAGCGAGTCATGTCGGACCTGAAAGGACTATTGTCCAAACATTTCCTGCAAGGACTCCATGAACTCCTTGGCGGAAACCATCAGCTCGTGCTTCTTTGCCAAGACATCAGACATGCTGGCAATAATGTAGACCTAGGCCTTTTCATTGGCCCTGATCCATCAATCGTACGCATCGCGAACACTTCGCGACGCGGTCGAGCCCGGCATCTGAGGACACTCCTCAGATAACACGAACTTAATGTCGTCTTGTACCAAAATTGTATTTATGTTGTTTTTCCAACTTTGATAGTTATCTCCCACTAATTTGTCCGCTTGAGTAAAGCTATTATTATGCTAGACATTTTTAGTGAAAAACAATAAAAACCTTTGTATTAGTCTCGCAAAAAACTTTTGAAATCCAATCAAGTTTTAGCAAAATTGTTTCATGATCCCTAGGTCATTCAAAATTTTGCAATGATACCCTAATGGTTTAGAATGACCGCCACCGAAGGGTGAACAGAACACTCCTCCTCTAGGACGAGACTTTCTCGATCAGACCCTAATCCCAGAATAACTCTTATTCCATTAGGCGTCCAATTACCATTGTTTGGTCGAATTCATTAACACTTAACGAATTCTGTGAGTGTCACCCTCAATCTTTAAGTTTCCAAGCATCCGTCCAAACAATAGCCACCGAAGGGTGAACCAAGAAGGAAAACCAACTAGGAAACTGTATCCCTTTCGGGAATTCACGGTGTTCCGACTCCCATGATCAAGCCCTCCGAAGGGATTGTCTGGTCTAGGCCAAACTAGCAGGTAGATCATAGGCGTCTCATGGTGTGAATCGAAAGAAGAGATCGTGGGTCTCGTTTTCACAAGTCCCGCTCCCACTAACTATAAGTACTCTCTCCATCCATGATGATATTGACCTATACAAATGTCATCCGAAGGGGGACGCTCCCATTTGCGCCACGAGGCCGAGTATAGATCTCACGGTGCGGACTTATAGGAGATTTGTGGTTGGAAATTCCAATGTATCTCATACACTTTATTTCCTCCCACTCAGCACTTTAATTTTTATTAGGGTTTGACCTAGATAAACCGGCTAAAATTTACCTAAGTCTACCAATATAACTCTTATATGGTATTAACCTAAGTTTATAATCACATTATTAACTTAGGTCTATGTGAGTAAATTAATTAACACTTAATTAACGACACTCACGAGAATATAACCTAAGAATCTCCGGACCGAATTCACTCCCAGGTAGGGGTGTTCCGCAAGCGTCAACTTAAATACCCCAGCCTTAGACAAAACCTTCCTTAGACAGAGTTACTTATCAGTTTCCATTCAAAGGTTATATTTGATTTCATAAATTTCTAATCTCATTAGAAAATTAGAAAACCTAAGTCTAATTATTCAAGTTCTAAACACTTTAAAACTAATAATTAACTTAGGTTGCATGCATTTCTATGTTATAGTGTTTGATCATCCATCACATGAATAATACTATATACTATAACATAATATAATTCATCATATGAATTAAATGCATGAGCATGCTTTTAATTTAAAATATAACACTTATATTTAAATAAATTAAAACATGCATACATTATATCATAACTCTTATAATATAATCCTATCATGCATACTATATATTATAAGTCTTATAATATAAAAAAGATGCATGAAATGTTTAACCTAAGGTGAGATTTTTAAATCTATATGACATACAATTATTTAAAATATACATCTCATGCATAAAATAATTAAATAGCAAAAATGGACCAATTTTTGGCACCTAGGGGACATTATTTAATAAATAACATTAATATAACATTTATATTAATATTATTTAATAAAATAATAAATAAAATAAATAATATTACATTTTATTAAAAAAATAAATAAAACGTGTAAAAACCGCCCAACCTGTGCCTTGAACCCACGTCCTCGCGTAACTGCCGCGAACTGCTCCTCAACGCGTATAGCCTTGCAACGCCGTGGGCAGCGTTGCAACGCTGTCACTTCCAGCGTCGACCCGCATTCTCAACGCCAGCGGCGTTGCAACGTTGTTCTGCTGCAGGGCCTCCAACCGCAAGGATAGCGTTGAGACGCCGTTGGGCAGCGTCTCAACGCCATCGACAGAACAGCAAACACCTTTGCTGTTCTTGGTCGATTTTCGCCTGTTTCCGCTCCGATTTCTTCACAGCAACACTTGCCACGAACGACACGGACTTACAGACTCGATTTATTTTCTAAAATGCCCAAAAACACGGGCCCTTTACATTTGATCTCATCAAACAGAAAATAAATCTAAAAGTGCCAAAAACCGAAACATCCATTATGCAAACCAAGACATTCATGTCATGAATAATGGCAAAACACCCACCAAATTTTAACAAAACAGTGCATAATTAAACAACCATCGAAATGGCTCTGATACCAATTGAAGGGAATGAGAATCCCGTGCAGCGGAAGACGATTGAATCGTCGAGGTATCAAAGTGCAACAGGCTTTTATTAAAATTGATCTAACACTAGATCTAGGCTAAACATGCTTAAAAGAAGAAGAAAAATTACCGCAAGATGAGTTCTTACTTACTTGTTGTAGACTTTCTTCAAGATTTCTTCTTCAAATCACGAACTCTTCGTACTCCTCGTACACAACGAAGGCCTCCAACAAAAGTGATTGAACACCACCAAAACGCCTTCTCGATGGTTCTCTTTTGGAGAAATGAGGTTTGTGGGAACCTTTTGGTTTTGGAGAGGGAGGAGAATTGAGAAAGAGTTGAGAGAATTTCTCTTCTCTTCTTTGTGAAAATCTAAAAAATGAGAGAAGTCCCTTACATCCTTTTTGCAAGAAGGGTTTATATAGTGGAATTGGTGGAGTTAAAATGTCCACTTAATTACCACTTTACCACAACCATAGGTTATGCAAATCTCATTTGCATAACCACATAATATAAGATATCTCATATCTCATATTGCAAATCTCATTTGCATTAATTGTGGATTAATTAAATTGAATCATATCCAATTTAATTTCTCTCAATCAATTTCTCCAATTAGCCCTAATTCAACAATTAGGCTAACCTATAGTTTATTATGAATCTCATTCACATTAAACTATATATTATATCATTCATATCTCATATAAATGACATAAATGCCCTTAAAGTGAAATTGAACACTTCAATTTCATACCAAAACTTTATCCTTTCTTAAATCCAAATGGAGCCAACCGAGGGACCTAATGGACCTATAGTGATGGGCTCCAGTGATCCGAGATTAACCTGTCAAACTCTTTGACACGGTTAACCAACATTCATTAGCTACGGTAACACTCCACTATAGCCCGTGCTGCACTCCCGTCAGTGCAGAATATTACGTTGTCCACTGATACAACCAATACCCATGAGTCGACCCTTCACAGGTTGTTCGTAGACACGGCTGGGTCAAATTACCGTTTTACCCTTGTGTCTACCTCTTGTTCCTTAAGTCCCCACTGCTCCTCTAATGAACAACATATTGTCATGGTCCGACCATACACAACACCCTTCTCGGGCGGTGAGAAGGTGGGCGCCGTTGTCCAAGCCACGGAGACAACACTTAAGGGAACAACCCCTCTAGTTTCCCTAAAGGCGGGAACGAGTGAATTCCATCTCGCGTAGTTAAGTTTCCAGCTCCCTATTTGGTTCTGTCCCTGAGAAGATAGGCATATTGGGCGAGTAACTGTGACCACCCTCACCCGTACTAGTCAAAGAACAGTCCCTCACAGACAGGAGTTCGTAACCCGCTCAGGATTCAGGTCGAGTCACTAATGGTCATCTACGAAGTTATTAGACCTTACTTTCAACGTTGTTACATCAGTAGGTCTAATAATTCACGGTCCGGTCTTGTACAATCTCATTGCACAGGATGCCTCCACCCGCATGTCAACCACATGAACGAGTCAGATCACCTCGTTTGTATCTAATACAAAGCGGGTCGCATCCACAGTGTATCCAGGATTAGGTCTCCAACCCTATCCATATACTGTAGACCTTTCGGGTCATTAACTTGAACGTGATCCTCCCTGTGTGTCCACTACACACCGTTCAAGTTCCAGTTCTCTCATAAATTCAATGACCCTCGAGCTTAGTTTATTGGAAAAGTTTATAAATATTGCGAAACACAAAGTGATGAAATAAATAACTCTTATTGATTTCAAACAATATATTACAAACACGAGATTAGGACAAAAATCCCAACAACTCTCCCTCTGTACGCTCTCTCTCTCTCTCTCCCCGCAACCTCCTAGTGAGCCACGTCGGTCGACCCACCTCGTGCAGACGCCGGCAAGGACGCCCTCGTGCACGCCGTCTCTGCAAGAAGGGTTGGGGACTCATTCTCTCATTTTTGGAATTCTCACCAAAAGAAGAGAACTCTCTATCTCAAAATTCTCTCAAGAATTCTCCTCCTTTCTAACAAAACACAAAGATCCCACCATCTTCCCTCTTCCAAAAGAAGAACAATCGAGAAGCTTTTTGGTGGTGTTCTTGTTCGTGAGAAGAGTTCGGGTTTTTAGAGATCGAGGAGCACACGAAGAGTTCGTGGATAGTTGGAAGGAATTTTGAAGCACGACTTCAACAAGTAAGTATTTACTGATTTTCTTTCCAATTAAGCATGTTTAGCCTAGATCTAAGAGTTAGATTGATTTTAACGAACAACGGTTGCACAACTTCACCACGATGATTCGATCGTCTTCCGTTGCGTGGGAGTTTCATTCACTTCAAAGAATTCTAGGAAATCCACTTCGGGGTCAACCTTCATTCTGAATAGAGGAGTTGTAGTGTGGCGAATCATCAAGCAGGGATGCATTATGTCTCGTCCGTTGTTGTTTCGAAATTGCAACATGTTGGGATTTTTGTCCTAATCTCGTGTTTGTAAATTACTGTTTGAAATTAATAAGAGTTATTCATTTCATCACTTTGTGTCTTGCAATATTTATAAACTTTTCCAATAAACTAAGCTCCAGGGTCATTGAATTTATGAGAGAACCAGAACTTGAACGGTGTGTAGTGGACACATGGGGAGGATCACGTTCGAGTATATGACCCGAACGGTCTACAATATATGGATAGGGTTGCAGACCTAATCTTGGATACACTGTTAATGCGACCCTCTTTGTATTAGATACAAACGAGGTGATCTGACTCGTTCTGGTTGACATGCGAGTGGGGGCATCCTGTGCAATGAGAATGTACAAGATCGGACCGTGACACTACTACAATTTTGGCTTTTATTGACACGTGACTTATTAGAATTGTTGACAGTTGTGACAAAAAATTGTCAAGAAAAAGTTAATTTAAACTCTAAAATTAATAATTAATTTAAAAATACATATCTTGACGGATTTTAAGTACTTTATCGACGGTTTATTTCCAAAAAATTCCGTAAAAATGTATAAAATTTCGTGATTTATAATACTTGACGGTTTTTAAACGTCATGGAATTGATTTCCGAAATTAAGTTCCGTCAAAGTGAGAAAAATGCCGTGTTTTCAAATTCTTGACGGGTTTTAAACGTCAAAGAATGGTACTTTTCTTGAGGGTCCATGACTGTCAACCTTAAGCCTTTTATTGTCAGTCGCGAGGTGTCAACGTAAAAGGAATATGTGACGGTGCAAAACCGTCAATAAAGGTAATTTTAAACATTTGAAGCTAACGTCGTAGTTTTGACTATGTTATTATTAAAAAAACCATTATTGAAAACGAAAACCCTTAACTTCCACGCGATTGATTTCTCCGCCGTCTCCTTCTCGGATTTGGAGTTCTTCAAAACCCTCAGATCAAGAAATTAACTTCTCTCAGCTCGATTTGATTTCACCCACACTCCATTCTATTTCTCTGCCATCTTCGTCTCCGTCTCCGCCTCTGACAACATTATCGTTTAATCGTTTGTTTCATTAGCGTCCCCGTCTCCGTTGCCGACACCCTTATTTTTCTAAGCCTCTTCTTGCCGCCGTCTTCTTATCGTCGTCTGCTTTGCTGTATTCTTGCCGTCGTCGCCGCTTCACCATTGGCATGAAGTTAGAAGTAATTTTCTTCGGACTTTCTCTAGTATGATCCATCATAATTTACTGAAACGTTCCTTGTCATTTTCTTTGCAGAATGTGGTTCTCTCAGTCCACTTTTTCACTGGACTTATTCTTATGATTATTTCATTTATTATGTGTCTGATTGAAACAATGGCAAAAACAAATTCTTTTCTTAAGGTTGGTTCTCTTTATGCATTTGATATTGCCATTTATTCAAAATTAGTAGTTAAAAATTATTAAATTAATGCTTAATGTGTCTTATTAATTTAAAGGTTTAAATTTTAATTTGGTTCCAGAGCTTTCAGTTTTAGTTCTTGAACTTTCAAAATGTCTATTTTAGTTCTAAATTTTCATAATGGTGGTTCTTTCTCACCATTAATCTGCCATTAATAAATTAATCGATTGTTGATGTGGCATTTAAGTAGTAACTTATGTGTTGTGCAACCGCAGTGAAAAAGGAAAGTTGTGGTTTAGGTTAAGCCTTATCAATGAGTGCAAAAAGTGGGTCAATTTAGAACTTAAAATTTGGGGCAAGGTTGAATCCCCCACATTCGCTCTGTTTCTACATCAAAGTACTTGTGTTTCTTGCGTGTAAAAGAGAAAGCAACCAAAACATTTTGGATGAATCTGGCTATCCTTCATCGTTGTTACCAGTGTAAATATTATTTTAAAAAAAAAAAGAAAAAAACTTATTTTAATAATTTTAAATATTGAACTTGGTCCATAAATATAATAATAATTTTAAATATTTTATTTTTGAAAAAATACTTATTTTCATGTAAAACATTGTTTTTTTAATTAAAAATTTTAGAGGAAAAAAAAAGGAATGGTTACCAAATATATCTATGCTTCGTGTTTTCCATAGAATCTATGTTTCATGTTGTTAATAGAATCTAGTCATTGTTCATTTTTGTTACAAGTGCAAAGGTTTTTTGGCAATGCATGTGTTTTGCACTTGTAACCAATCTACTTTTTGAGCTCTCTAACTGTTCCCTCTTTTTTTTTTTTGTTAAAATTCCCTAATATATTGGGTTATAATGTAATATTAATGTTAACAGATTTATTTCCATCATTTAAGTCCAAAACTTCCAGAGGGGCGTACCCATTTCTCATAATACTGCTCCAATTCTTATCAGAAACCTAGTAGATGTGACTAAGTGTATTCACTGTCATTCTCTGCGAAACTACATAGTCTAGTAGACTATCTCTTGCTTTGTTGAATCGACCAACTATAGTCTATACCACCATCGTGGACTTTCCAAAATTAATCTCTTTATTTTGTGAACATCTATGAGCCATTATCAATAAGAATTACTAATCACCGTTTCCTCTCCATCTCCGACAACTTCGCTTTCCATCGTGCAGGTTTGATTTCACCGTCGATCGCCATCTCCTTTTCTTGCAGGTTTAGCTAGTCGACTGGTTACGTTCAACATTTTCTTGCCATCGCAGTCCCGCTGCCATCTTCTTCCTGTCATCTTCTTGTCGTTGTCGCCTCTCAACAATTCTCGGGTCTTCATCTCCTAAGCAAGTATCGAGTTTCAATTTCTCAACAAGTATCGGGTTTCAATTTCTCAGCAAAAACCTCAGATCAAGAAACGTCCTCAGCTATTTCAATTTCTCCATCGTCTCTGTCTTTATCTCTGATTTCGTCTTCGGCATTTGCATCGTTGATTTTATTCGGTACCCTCTGTTTTCTATGCTTCTTTGTTGATTTCATGTCCTTGTTGATTTTCTTAGGTGATTTCTGTTTTCTATGCTTATTCGTCACCCTCTGGTATCTCTGATTAACTGTACCTGATTGAGCAAAAGCTAGTCGATTTTGGTATTAATTTCCACCGTCCTTCTATTTAGGTATGATAATGATTCCATCTTATTTATTCACTAATTGTGTCTCTTATTACAAGCTTCATTGCTATATCAAATCGAAAATTATTTGAATGAAAATTTTCTGCTTTTTCGTGTTTGGTTATGGTTAACATGAAAAATAAAGTGATGGACGAAAATTTTCTGCTATTATTGGTTGTTTACTCATGCTACTTGATATTAAATAAGCTTTTATTGTTTGGTTCCTTTTTAAAGTACGTTGGTTAATAGAGAGAAAAGAATAATCAAGTTTTCTGATTTTGTGGACCCGATTAAAATTCTCATTTCGATATTGATCTTTAATAGGTTGAAATTAAAGTGAATTTCAATGTGATCTGAGATATGCCTTGTGGTTACTCTGAAATTAATAGGTTGAAATTAGTGTTTTTAATGGATGCATGAGGTAGTGGAACTTGCAAATTTTCTATCTATTTAATGAATTGAAATCTTTTTAAAGTTCACCAATGTTAATTCATATACCTTTTTGAATTGAAATCTTTTTAAAGTTCACCATTACTTCTCATGAAGCTTTAAGCAATCATTGAAACCTAGGTGGATCTTATATCTTTATTGATTGTTTAGGTGTTAGTTTCAGAACCTATAGTCTTTATTCGTAGCTTATGTAAATGTCTCTTAGTTTGATAGGTTTTACTTTCGTTGAACTCGGTTGTCTGCCTATTTGTAAGTGTAAAGCATGTTGAGTTTCTGTTTTTTGAAACCCAACCTAATGTTTGATGAAATTTGTTGGAGGTTGGGCATTTTTGTACCTTAAGGAGTGCTTGTTTGGATTTACAGGTCTTGGAGAAATTTTGGTTATCTCCTAGTTATGTCGTTATGCTGCCGAAATTTCAGCGTAGACGACATCGCTGAGTAACCTTCTTAATTAGGTTCGTCCTAAGTTTTAGGGTCGTTAAATTTGATCCCATTAACCCAATTATTTATTTGCTCATAGCTTTTGATTTTAAGTTTTAAGAGGTAGAAATATTCCTCATGTTATTAAAAGAGTACATTATATTATCTGTGATAAATATGTAGTTTATTCTACTTTTTTTAGGACTAGATTGATTTTATTAATTGAAAAATATCTATTGACTTCATTTAATTAGGTTATAACATAATGGACAAATTATGGATGTCAAACAATATGCATTCCTTCAACCATCCTTGATTTCATATGCCTCTGGACCTGAAGAGCAACGTTGTCGATTCGTATGTAATAGGTTACGAGAAACCAAAAATAAACTATTGATCTGTCCTTGTAATTCAGGGTACGTAAACCATGTACTTATTAATTTACAACTTTTTTTTATATATACCTAACTCTTATTTGTTGGTAATTCTATATTTAGACATCATTGGTTGTTGGTGGTTATATCATTGAAAACATCTACAAGTTGGTCGATTGACTCCATAGGACATGGCATTCGCGATTACGTGAAAAATATAGTTAATACGTAAGTATTATGAAACTTCTATCATTAATATATTTCGAATAGAAAATGTTATTCACTTACTTTTATGTATTTGTACTTGTATAGGACTATTAGGATGTTCTATGCTCAAGCAAACGCTAGAAGTCCAATTTTTAATTGGATAGCTGTTCAGGTAATCGTTTCAAATCTACCATTTTGTTCACCATTTTGTTTATTTATTCGAGTCTTTCTTACTATTTGTTTTAATCTATTTATATAGTGTGCTAAGAAACCGGGGAGTACAGAGTGTGGTTACTATACTATGAAGTTTATTCGAGATATAGTAACACAGAGAAGTCCAGTGATAACAGGCGTGGTAATAATTTGATTTTATTCTATATGTTTTACAGTTTCTTGATTTATTCAATTTTTAATGCATGTACACTTATTTCTGTTTTAGTTGACGAGAAAAGATAAGTACACCCAAGATGAGTTGGACGAGATACGAGTTGAGTTATGTGAATTTGTAAATCAGTACTTATGAACATTTTTGTTATCATACTTCATTTATTTGATTTTTAGGAGTTAGTGTTATGTTCTTTAACAGTTTGCTTAGAAAGATATGTAGAAATTTTAACTTATTAGTTAGTCAATGAAACTTTGTTTTAGTTCATTTGCAATTATGGTTTATTTTGATAAAATTTGTCTTATATAGTTTAACTAATCATTGAGTCTCTAATAGAGTTATTCATACAGATGCAGGTGGTAGAGGATGGGTGAATAATATCCATTTTTTTTATTTTTTATAAATAGTTATAGTTGACGGCTAAAAAATGACATTAAAATCGGCGAGATTGATGGTTCAAAAAATCACAACATATATGTCATAGTCAACAATGTCAAACGTCATGTATAGTTATAGATGACAACTAAAATACGTCAAGATATATTTATATTGACAGACCACAAGTGTCAATAAAAGTGGTTATTATTGACGCTTTGACCTAAATATTGACAGTTAAGAACCATCAACTATACTCTATGTTGACGGCACATAAGTGTAAATAAAAAGGTTTTTGTTGACGCTTTCGCCTAAATATTGACGGCTAAAAACCATCAACTATACCCTATGTTGAATCGTTGATAGCAAATAAGTGTCAATAAATAGGTGTTTGTTGACAGATTTACGTCATAGTTGATGACTAATAGGTGTCAACATTAATATTATTGACAGTTAAAATCCGTCAATAAAGACATAATCGTTGATGTTTAACGACCGTCAACTATCGACTTTTTATTGACGCTTAGATTTATTGACACCGCTTTTAATGACGGTAAAAAAATGTCAACTAAAGTGAATGTTGACAGTTTTTAACTGTCAATAAAAGCCAAATTTGTAGTAGTGTGAGTTATTAGATCTACTGATGTAACACCGTTGACAGTAAGGACTAATAACTTCGTAGATGACCATTAGTGACTCGACCTGAATCCTGAGCGTGTTACAAACTCCCATCTGCATGGGTCCGCATCCTTTGACTAAATACGGGTGAGGGTGGTCACAGTTACTCACCCAATATGCCTATCTTCTCAGGGACATGACAAAGTACGGAGCTGGGAACTTAACTACGAGAGATGGAATTCACTCGTTCCCGCCTTTAGGGAAAGAGGGGTTGTTCTCTTAAGTGCTGTCTCCAAGGCTTGGACAACAGGCGCCCACCTTCTCGCTGGCCCGAGAAGGGTGTTGTGTATGGTTGGACCATCACAATATGTTGTTCATTAGAGGAACAGTGGAGACTTAAGGAACAAGAGGTAGACACATGGGTAAAACGGTAATTTGACCCAGCCGTGTCTACGAACAACCTGTGAAGGGTCGACTCATAGGCATTGGTTATATCAGTGGACACGTAATATTCTACACTGACGGGAGTGCAGCTACGGGCTATAGTGGAGTGTTACCGTAGCTAATGAATGTTCATTAACCGGGTCAAAGAGTTTGACAGGTTAATCTCGGATCATTGGAGCCCGTCACTGTATGTCCATTAGGTCCCTCGGTTGGCTCAATCTGGGTTAAAAGAAGGGTTAATGTTTTGGTATGAAATTGAAGTGTTCAATTTCACTTTAAGGGCATTTATGTCATTTATATGAGATATGAATGATATAATATATAGTTTAATGTGAATGAGATTCATAATAAACTATAGGTTAGCCTAATTGTTCAATTAGGGCTAATTGGAAAAATTAATTGAGAGAAATTAAATTGGATGTGATTCAATTTAATTAAACCACAATTGTTGCAAATGTGATTTGCAATATGAGATATGAGATATCTTATATTATGTGGTTATGCAAATGATATTTACATAACCTATGGTTGTGGTAAAGTGGTAATAATGTGGAGATTTTAACTCCATGATTATTCCACTATATAATCCCTTCTTGCAAGAAGGAATTGAAGCCAATCTCTCATTTTTTTGGATTCTCACCCAAAAAGAAGAGAATTCTCTCTCACTTTCTCTCAACTCTCCTCCCTCTCCAAAACTCTAGAGTCCCACAATTCTCCTCCTTTCCAAAGGAAGAACAATCGAGACTCCAAGTGGTAGCGTTCGGATTCCGTTTGTGGGAAGCGTTCGTTGAGATCGAGAAGCACGAAGCGTTCGTGATCTTTGGAATAAATATTGAAGAGAGTCTTCAACAAGTAAGTACAATTCATCTTGTTGTATTTTCTTCCTTCTTAGCATGTTTAACTTAGATCTAATAGTTAGATCATTTTGACAAAAATTTAAGTAGCGTAGTGATACCATGACGATTCAATCGTCGCGCGGGGATTTTCATTCCCTTCAATTGGTATCAGAGTCATTTCGATGGTTCTTCATTCGCACTGTTTTTTGTTAAAATAGGTGGGTATTTTACTTTAAATTCATGAGATGAATGCTGGTTTGCGAATTTGGATGTTTTCGATTTTGGCACTAGTTTAGATTTACAATTTATGTTGATGAGATCAATGTAAGGGCCCGTTGTTTTTGGGCATTTTATTGTAAATCGAGTTTGTAAAGTCCGAGTCTTTAGTAGTAAGAGTTGATGTGAAGAAATCGGATCGAAAACGGGTGAATTTCAAAGCACAAACAGCAAAGGAGTTTGTTGTACAGGCGACGGCATTGAGACGCTGCTCCTTGGCATCTCAACGTTGTGCCAGTGGGAGCAAGGCGCTGCAGCAGACGGCGTTACGCGCTAGGCGTAACGTTACCAACGCCACGCCGCTGAGAACGCTTTGTCGACGCTGAACCGAGCAACGTTGCAATGCTTGCACACGTTGAGGCGATCGCGAGCGATTCCTGCACGTGGCGATTGCAAAGTTGTGTTAGTTGGCAGCAATTTTTTTCGAAATTAATTTATTTTTTTTTATTTCTTTATTTGTAAAATGTATTTAATTCATTTATTTAATTATTTTATTAATTAATATTAATATAAGTGTTATATTAATGTTATTTAATTAAATAATTGCCCCTAGGTGCCAAAACCGGTCCAATTTTGCTATTTAATTATTTTATGCATGAGATGTATGATTTAATTAAATTCTATGTGCATAATGTATGTCATATAGATTTAAAATCTCACCTTAGGTTAAACATTTCATGCATCATTTATATTATAAGAGTTATAATATATAGTTTGCATCATAGGTTATATTCTAAGAGTTATAATATAATTAAATGCATGTTTAATTTAATTAATATAAGTGTTATATTTTTTAAATTAAAGTATGCTCATGCATTTATATTCATGCGATGAATTATATTATGTTATAGTATATAGTTAGTCATGTGATGAATGATCAAGCACTATAACATAGAAATGCATGCAACCTAAGTTAATTATTAGTTTTAAAGAGTTTAGAAACTTGAATAATTAGACTTAGGTTTTCTATTTTCTAATGAGATTAGAAATTAGGAAATCAAATATAACCTTTGAATGGAGACTAATTAGTAACTCTATCTAAGGAAGATTTTGTCTAAGGTTGGGGTATTTATGTTGACGCTTGCGGAACACCCCTACCTGGAAACCGACCTGGGAGTGAATTCGGTCCGGAGATTCTTAGATTATACTTATCGTGAGTGCCGCTAATTAAAAGTGTTTTAATTTACTCACATAGACCTAAGTTATAATGTGATTATAGACTTAGGTTAATATCATATAAGAGTTATATTGGTTGACTTAGGTAAATTTTAGCCGGTTTATCTAGGTCAATCTCTATTAAAATTAAAGTGTTGGGTGGGAGGAAATAAAGTGTATGAGATACATTTGAATTTCCAACCACAAATCTCCTTTGAGTCCGCACCGTGAGATCTATACTCGGTCTCGTGGTGCAAATGGGAGCGTCCCCCTTCGGGTGGCATTTGTATAGGTCAATATCATCGTGATGGAGAGAGTACTTATAGTCAGTGGGAGAGGGACTTGTGAAAACGAGACCCACGGTCTCTTCTTTCGATTCACACCGTGAGACGCCTATGATCCGCCTCGCTAGTTTGGCTTTGGACTGCATAATCCCTTCGGAGGGCTGATCATGGGAGTCTAACACCGTGAATTCCCGAAAGGGATACAGTTTCTTGGTTGGTTTTCCTTCTTGGTTCACCCTTCGGTGGCTATTGTTTGGACGGATGCTTGGAAACTTAAAGATTGAGGGTGACACTCACACAATTCGTTAAGTGTTAATGAATTCGACCGAACAATGGTAATTGGACTCTTAATGGAATAAAAGTTATTCTGGGATTAGGGTCTGATCGAGAAAGTCTCGCCCTAGAGGAGGAGTGTTCTGTTCACCCTTCGGTGGCGGTCATTCTAAACCTTTAGGGTATCATTGCAAAATTTTGAATGACCTTGGGATCATGAAACAATTTTGCTAAAACTTGATTGGATTTCAAAAGTTTTTTGTGAGACTAACACAAAGTTTTCTTAAATTTTTCAGCTTAAAACATGTCTAGCGTAATAATAGCTCTACTCGCGTCCGATAAATTAGTGGGAGATAATTACCAAAGTTGGAAAAACAACATAAACACAATTTTGGTAACTGACGACATTAAGTTCGTGCTGTCTGAGGAGTGTCCTCAGATGTCGGGCTCGACTGCGTCGCGAAGTGTTCGCGATGCATACGATCGGTGGATCAGGGCCAATGAAAAGGCCAAGGTCTACATCATTGCCAGCATGTCTAATGTTTTGGCAAAGAAGCATGAGCTGATGGTCACCGCCAAGGAGATCATGGAGTCCTTGCAGGAAATGTTTGGACAACAATCCTTTCAGGTCCGACATGACTCGCTCAAATACGTCTTCAACGCACGGATGAAAGAGGGGTCGTCTTTCCGTGAACATGTTCTAGACATGATGACCCACTTTAAACTGGCTGAGATGAACGGGGCTTCGATCGACGAGTCGAGCCAAGTCAGTTTTATTTTGGAGACTCTTCCGAAGAGTTTCCTTTAGTTTTGTAGCAATGCTGTTATGAACAAAATTAGCAAAACTCTGACTACCCTCATCAATGAGCTACAGAATTTCCAGTCCTTGAACAGGGTCAAGGCATCAGAATCTGAGGCAAATTTTGCCTACAGGTCTTATCATAGGGGTTCGGGTCTTATCACAGGGGTTCGACCTTTGGGACGAAACCTGTTGCTCCTTCACGCCCGAAAGGAAAGAAGAGGATGAAGAGGGGTAAAACTGACCGAGCTGCCGCCCACAAGAGCAAGAAGGTCAAGGACATTGCAGAGAAAGGAAAGTGTTTCCACTGCAATAGGGGCGGACACTGGAAGAGGAACTGTCCCAAATTCCTGGTCGAGAGGAAGAATCAAGGTAAATGTGATTTACTTGTGACAGGAACTTGTTTAGTCGAGAGTAGTGACTCTGCCTGGATATTGGATTCGGGCACCACTAACCACGTTTGTTCTTTTTTTCAGGGGATTGATTCCTGGCAGCTGCTGCTAGAGGGTGAGGTCGGGTTGGATCCGGGGAGCTTGTCTCTGCTGCAGCGATCGGCACGGTGAAGCTACATTTTGGCAGGAACTACATTTTGTTGGACAATTTGTATATAGTTCCAGGGTTTACTAGAAACCTAGTTTCTATTTCCGTTTCATTCCATGGTAATAAAACGTTTATTTCCAGAAATGGTAATCTTATTTGTTCTGCTTCACTTGAGCATAATCTGTACGTTTTGAAACCTAATTCAGTCAAAAGTGTTTTGAATACTGAATTGTTTAAGACTGTAGAAATACGAACTAAAAAGCGAAAGTTTCTCCTAAAGAAAATGTCCATCTTTGGCATCTACGGTTAGGCCACATTAATCTCAATAGGATTGAGAAACTAGTGAAGAGTGGACATCTAAACGAGTTGGAAGAAAACTCTTTGTCGGTGTGTGAGTCATGCCTTGAGGGCAAGATGACCAAACGTCCTTTTAGTGAAAAATGATATAGAGCCAAAGAACCTCTTGAGTTAGTACATTCTGACCTCTGTAGTCCGATGAATGAATGTTAAAACTCTGGAGGCGATTTATGAGTACTTCGTGTCTTTCATGAGGCGATTACTCGTGGTATCGGTATATTTACCTAATGCACAGAAGTCCAAACTCTTGAAAAGTTCAAGGAGTACAAGACTGAGGTTGAGAACCTCTTAGGTAAATCGCTTAAAACACTTCGATCGGATCGAGGTGGAGAGTACATGGACACTAAATTCCAGGACTATATGATAGAACATGGAATTACGTCCCAACTCTCAAAGACCGGTATGCCACGCAGTGAGAATGGTGTATCGGAGAGGAGAAACAGAACCTTGTTGGACATGGTTCGGTTGATGATGAGCTATGCTCGTCTTCCTGATTCTTTTTGGGGTTACGCAGTGGAGACTGCGGTCTATATTTTGAACAACGTTCCGTCGAAGTGTGTTTGTGAAACACATTTCGAGTTCTGGAGTAGACGTAAAGGCAGTGTACATCACTTCAGAATTTGGGGATGCCCGACCCACGTGTTGGTGTCAAACCCGAAAAAGTTGGAACCCCGTTCGAAATTGTGCCTATTCGTAGGTTACCCCAAAGAGATTAGGGGTGGTCTGTTTTACGATCCTAAGGAAAATAGGGTGCTTGTGTCGACAAATGTCACTTTCCTAGAAGAAGACCACGTCAGGGATCATTTACCAAGGAGTAAAATTGTGTTAAATGAAATGGCAGTACATCAGCAATAGTTATTGATGGGCCTAGTACGTCAACAAGTGTTGTTGATCCTAGCACGTCTAGTCAAATCCGTTCCCAAGAGTTGGGAATGCCTCGACGTAGTGGGAGGGCTGTGAGACAGCTTGATCGCTACATGGGTTTAGTTGAAACCTCAGTTGTCGCTCTTGATGATGATTGTGAGAATCCATTGACCTATGATCAGGCAATGGTTGATGTTGACAAAGACGAGTGGATTAAAGCTATGGACCAGGAAATAGAGTCTATGACTTCAATTCTGTCTGGGAGCTTGTGGATCAACCGGATGGGGTAAAATCTATTGGTTGCAAATGGATCTACAAGCGTAAACGTGGCGTAGATGGAAAGGTGCAGACCTTCATAGCCCGACTAGTGGCAAAGGGTTTTACCCAGGTTGAAGGGGTTGTCTATGAGGAGACTTTTTCACCTGTTGCCATGGTAAAGTCGATCAAGATCCTTCTGGCCATTGCAGCGTATTATGACTACGAGGTATGGCAGATGGACGTCAAGACAGCCTTTCTAAATGGCAAACTTGATGAGACCATCGACATGGACCAGCCCAAAGGGTTCATTGCCCAAGGCCAAGAGCAAAAGGTTTGTCAGCTTCATAGGTCCATTTATGGGCTGAAACAATATTCGAGGTCTTGAAATATAAGGTTTGATGAGGCGATCAAATCTCATGGCTTTGATCAAAATGTCGATGAGCCTTGTGTCTACAAGAAAATCGTTGACAAAACTGTCGCATTTTTTGTGTTGTATGTGGACGATATTCTTCTCATTGGGAATGAGGTAGAATTTCTTATTGACGTTAAAAAGTGGCTAACTTCACAATTCCAAATGAAAGATTTGGGAGAAGCTCAGTATGTTCTAGGTATCCAGATTGTCCTGAATCGGAAGAACAGAACGCTAGCCTTGTCTCAAAGCGCCTTATATTGACAAGATGTTGTCTAGATATAAGATCATGCGAAACTCCAAAAGGGTTTCTTTGCGCTTTTCGGCA